>OX369260.1:10742509-12020509 GCA_947284805.1 Coleophora flavipennella
GAACCTTTCGTCCCCATTGGTTGAATAAATGGTATTTATGTTATGCACTCGGTTTTACGAGTTATATGGTCTGCCTATTTCTCTTCTATGGATCTCCTCGTTTCTGTTCGATCACGTAAATAAACCCAAAGCATAGCTCTCTCCATAGCCCACTGTGTGACTTTGAGCTAGTAAATGATGTAGGTAAACACACACCTAAGTGCATAACATAAATACCATTTATTCATATTCATATCAACTTATATACGTCCCCATCGAGGGGCTCGAGCCTACCCTGAATTAGGGCGATCGGGCCTTAGTCGACCACCATAAATAACATAAATAACTAACAGTTACAAGTAGTAAAAACCCTGTAAGATCTTTTTTCTTTACTATTATTATTTTGAACAGAAAAGTTTTAATACATTTTTTTAATAATTACCTTGGTAGCCCCAAGGAGGTTGGCCGTTCTTCAAAAGCCAAGGCAACCATTGAAACTCAATCAAGGACGTTTTAATAATAGTCGGACCCCCTATCGTTAACACGCGACTGAAGTACCCCTATTGCGCCCGCTCGCTCGTAGGTACAAGCCCGCGCGCACACATTCATACTATATTACACCCATGGGCCGCCATTACGCAGCGAACCTTTCGCAAAAGAACACATGTACGTAACGTGAAATAATATTTATTATGCCGACTTGCGTAGTGAAACGCTGTAAAAATAGATCCGAGCGTGGAAAAAAACTTAAGGCGATCACATTCTATACGTTAGTTCAGAATATTTTCACTTAATTTCCTATATTTAACGCGTTAAAATTTGAAAACATTGGAACAAAAGACCCCGACCAAACAACTAGTGTTGCCACAAATTTCAGAAAAAAAATATCTGAAAGTGTGGGAGATCGAGTTTAATATGTCTTTTCCCATGAAGTTGGGCATTTATTACTTGTTAGTTATTTACTTTAGGTTCCCTAATGTATCAAATTATGTCCGCTCGAAAAAGTTGGAATGTTCGTGTGCTCGAAATGTTAACCAATCAAAGTATGTGTACTCTAAAATGTATGATTTTGTTGGTTTTCAGAGTTCCTCACTAGGACAAAATGGAACCCTATAACATTACTCCCACCTCCCTCTGTCACGCCCGTTTTTAGGGTTCCGTAGTAAAACTAGGAAATCTCTAGTTTTACCATGTCCGTCAGTATGTCACAGGAGTTTTACTCAAACAATGTTATAATATAAATAGCTAGAGACCCACTCAATAATTATTGACTGGCTGACCGAATCACATCCGTTGTCAGAATTTAAAAAAAGTTGCCACTATTTTGAACTTTGTGGTTATGGAACCGATTGCTTTCAAAATCGATATAAGAAGGCCCTTGAAGTCTTTGATCTCGAAACCGTTGTCAGAATTGAAAAAAGTGGCCGCCATTTTGAACTTTTCTATAATGGGTCGATTTCTTTGAAAATCGATATTTGAAGGTCTTTGGGGTCTTTGATCTCAAATCCGTTGTCAGAATTGAAAAAAGGGGCCACCATTCTCAACCTTTTGGTTACTGGACCAATGGCTTTCAAAATCGATATCTGAAGGTCCTTTATTTCTTTGATTTCGAAACCATTGTCACAACTAAAAATGTCACTACCATTTTGAACTTTTTAGTTACTGAACCAATTGCTTTCAAAACGATATGAGTACTCAGTTTCGTTATTGAATAAACGTGCATATAAAATCAAAATTTGAAAACACATTGGTACTAATCAGGAATCGAACCACGACCTCTCGGACAAGATGTAGTGGTCCTAGCCGTTACGCCACTGACGAGTTACAGCTATTCAACGATATATGTATATCTACTACTACGCACTAAATTTTGCGATCCGAACGCTCATTCTGTTCGACCAAACCGTATTACAATCCGTTAAAACACCTTACTCGTACTTTAGTATTAGTTCGACATCCAAGCAGTTTGGGCGCGTACGGAGTGGCACTAATAACCCATGGCACCATAAATATGAACAACTATGTCTTTTTCTAAACATCGTGTACTCGTCAATCATTAAAAATTGCAGAAAACTGAATTTTTATCTTCAAGATAATTTTACACAGCTCACGGTGACAATCGATGATACATGATTGCTCACTAACTATATCCCAAACCTAGACGACTTGATGTCAGCGGAGGGGAGGTTAATGTCGCATCTTTACGCTAGTAATAATAGGTCATCTTTGTTTACGAATAGTATAGAAAAAAATGGGGAAATTTATATTAAAATGGCAACCCTCCATTCACTCATACATTCTTAGGCCGCCGCCATTACTATACTTCAGCTGATTCTTAAACGATATCCCCTCCGTCTTTTTTCTTCTTCCGAGGTTAAAATCTAATAAAATTTTATGAAATCTCCGCAGTGGGTGGCATGTGATTAATATTCAAGCCAGTTGTTTTTTTTATCCACAATTATTAGTAGGTACTTTGTGGCTAGATTTTTTTATTTATTATCGTTTTTTTTATTAAAAATTTGAGTGGGTTTGACTATATCTCACCTGATAATATCGTAATATTAAAATACATCCAGAAACAGCAAAAAACGTTCCAAAAACTACCGAAGTTTAAATATGAAGTTTTCAGCAGGTGACTTTTTGTTACATTGTGTTTTGTTACAAATTTCTAGGTGTTAGTATTACAAACGATAACTACCTTCCTTAAATAAAAAGTAAGGAACAAATATGCATAAAAAAATATTTACTATGATATTCAGTCTCCTGTGAATGAACTGCGTCTGGGAATAAGAAAACAATTATATAATAATGCTAAAGTTTAGTAGGTACTCTTTCTCATCTGTGATCTGAGGCCTTTTGAGCATGCAACCTTCTCGTTATAAAAATTTAAAAGACAATGCAGTAACTAAATCCCATAAAATCTCTGTAGTGTGTGACATGTGAATTATATTCAGCCAGTACTTACTCCATTATCCGTGGTTTTGCCTAGATATTCAATCTCCTTTCAGTGAACTAGGTATGTCTGGGGCCTCCATAAATCATTTAGTCGGGTCGAGCTAACGACCGATACATCTCAGATACACTCGTTGTGGCGTTCATCGCACTTCGTAACAGTGCCGCAATAATCGCTTGTTACAAATTACAACAATTAATGTAATGAAGCGCCAACGATAGTGTTAAATATGATAGTAATAACTGGGGCATAGGTAGGTACTTCATTCGCTTAACCAAGTAAGTGGCTCTATCAAGTAAGTACCAACGCGTCTTATCCTTTCTTACATTACATTATAAATGTGTTTGTTTGTTTTTTACCTCTTCGCGCATCAACGCCTCAACCAATATTGACTAAATTTGGCATGCAGGTAGCACATAAGCTGCTTTTTTGTCCATGAAAATAGCATAGTTCGATACAGTTCCTGCGGGAACTTAAAAAAAGGCTCCTTTTTTGGTTGATTTCTTTGACATTGCAACGGAGCTGTCGCGAACACGATGGATTTAACATCTTGTCGCGAATGAACTTCATAAAGATGACCTAACTTAAATTGATTAGTCTATGACGAATCGGTAAACAGCAAAGAGTTTTTTTCCTCTTAGTCATTTCACTCGTTTTATATAGGAGCGCCGGGCTCATAATTCATTTCATTTCGATTTCGCGTGTGCTTCGATCAACATCTCTTCGAGCCAACCACGAGGAAGGAAGGAGACCCGAGCCAGCTGCCACTGCTACTGCGCCAAAGGACCCAAGTTGAGTATCATAGTTGATTTCATATCTTGTCGAAATCTCTCTTTGCTTCTAACTTACTCATGTAACTATATCCGATGTAATCTTGATATTTACACAATGCCTGGTGCCGGTATCAGCCTGAAGGCTCCACAATCACCAAACCCCATCGACCTTGCACCATATTTCCACGACACACCATACATGCCACCACAGCTCGCACATAACCTATAATCATCGTGTCCTTTGACACATTGTTTTCCTAACACAGCTAGGTGGAGAGATGACAATTGAACAACGTGTCGCTGACGTGGCGAACGCGCTGCAGATCCTGTTGAGTACACGGAACGGACAGGAGCCCAATCACCTTGGATGAACCTGAGACTGTTTATGGATATACGGAAGACAGTATACTCGAGTATGATCTGTAAGTTACGGGAAGCCGCAGATCTTTCCGGAGTGCCGACTCCCTAGATGTGGATCAATCGACATGTGAGAATAGCGTGGTACCCGCTGATACTTCTGTGAACGTGGATAGTCAGATAACTCATGGCAATGGGGAAATTAAACCTCTCCCCCGACGAGGGACATGGGGATGTGTTTCTCCTCCAACGTGGGACATGGGGAACGTTACTCCCCCAACAGTCCCTGACGACTCGCGGCCCAGGCATGGGAAAGACGAGGGGACGGATAGTCAGATAATTCCTGGCAATGGGGAAATTAAACCTCTCCCCCGACGAGGGACATAGGGATGTGTTTCTCCTCCAACGTGGGACATGGGGAACGTTACTCCCCCAACAGTCCCTGACGACTCGCGGCCCAGGCATGGGAAAGACGAGGGACGTGGCAATGCGATACCCTTCCCTTACCTTCCTTACCACCGACCTATTAATGATTTATTTCTTTCAGCACTGTTGTTGTTTGATGTGTGACTAACCATTGATTTACTCATCCTACTGTGTTCATGTATTATGTGATATTCATTTGTATGCACACCTGACATCAAACACACTCTCATAGAAAGGCGTCACATGTAACACCGATTGCTAATTTCATGTGCATCCTCGTCCCGTAATTTAGCCAAGGACTGCTTATCCATCCCAAGGTAGAATCCCACTCCCCACGACAGATTATGGGATCCGCTATCATACTCATGCCAGTTTAATTACAGGAGTTGGAAGAATACCTGGCAGCACGGGTGTACTCTTTGATGGTGGAAGACATGAATTGTTATCCAGTACAGCGAGTTACATGTGAGTTTAATTATAAGTGCGTACAAGACAATCGCGGTGTGGATACAGAGGTGTATAAGGCACCGCGACAGGAGCAACGGATTGTGTGAAATAATATCGTGGCAAAACCTGCACACGCCTGCGAAGAAACTCGAAAGTTGTGTGTGAAGTTAACCAACCCTCACTGAGCCCGCGTGGTCGACTAAGGCCCGATCGCCCTAGTTCAGGATAAGCTGGAGCCCCTTGGTGGGGACTTATACGAGCAGATATGTCTCAAAGGAACAATTATCAGACAAAGTACAATAACATTTTTTTTAGTTTATATAAGAACTCATAAATAGTCACACAATATGTAATATAACACGACTTAAATAGGTTTCTTATTACTATTTGTGGATTCCCCTACACTAGCAACAATTACATTTACCTTATCGTTGGGAACATTAAAAAGTATATAATAACATGATGCATTTTAAAAACAAAGAAAAGTTTAAACACAGATTTGTAAAAAAAAGAATAATAATCATTTACAGCATGTTAAGGTAAGATTAGATAATTGAGATTATATTAGTGAAAAGGTCGGTAATTAAAATTTTACCGTTGCATAAACAATAATTTAGAATCAAGTAAAATTAAAGTGACTTATTATAAATTCTTATCTGAGCATTTAGACTGTTAAGAATATTCGATCTAAAAGTATTCACATGATTGCCAAATATATTTATGTCAACATGGTATTATAAATATTCGTAAGAAGATATAGTGGCGAGCGTTTTCCAGCGTTAGTGCGACATAGGAGGAATAAAGATTGTACAAGAGCGTGAGGTTCTATTATAAGATCTAGCCGGTACACGATATTGAAGCTTGTTAATTAAAGGAATACAGTCATATTTGTCGTAACAATGGTCAAAGGAGTATTTGGAACTGATGGCGACTATTCTCAAGACTTAGTATTTTGTATTTTAAAAGTAGTTGTTCATAAGGTACGAATTTACGCAAACAAATATTGTTCGATTTACGTCCCTGGGACAGAGGTAGGCTCATCGAAGCGCTAGCAGTAACACCTCGCAATTCAATCTACAAAGTCCCAAACAGTCTCTGCTACCAGTCCGAAGTAACAACCGAGGGGGAAAGCGGGGGTTGACAAATCAACACAGTACACCAACCCTGATTGTCACGTCAAACACATAAAAATAAATTTCTCTAACTAAAGGACAGACATTCTCATACTTAGTCCAAATGAGACTCGGACATTATACGAAGACCCCTACAAATAGATAAACAAATATACAAGTAATGGGCCTCGATACCGTACTTATTGGTCGAATACCCAATGCCCACGTACCAGGTAATCAAGGTGGAATATGCCGACATGCAATTAAGACTGCAAACAACTACACAGTAAGATCACACAAATAAATTACAACTACTCACCGATGGCAGCTCCGATTGCCCTTACAGACCCCCAATGTCCGGCTTGCCAGAAGTGGTAGTTGTGGTAAATATTTTTCACATGCGTATCCAGAGTTAAATTATATAATATCATGCCCTGCAAGCACGTTTCGTATTGTTTCAGATTATTGACTAGCTGCGACACGTACTTGCAGGGTGGCTACAGTTCCAACATTTCATGAAAATTTCAAAACGTTATGTTAATAAGCTGACTTGACGATATCAAACGTACAGGCAGGTAATACAAACAAATTTGAGAGGCACAGTAACCCGTGGGAATTAATTAAACACGGTTTCAATACAGTCTGCATCAGATATTGGTTAAAAAATCTGGGGAAATACCTACAGTGAATTGAATTTAACTATACAAACCTCATGTATAACTTTAACTGTAAATTTTGTGGCAGTACCTAGTACTAAGGCTATCTTCAGATGGATGGCGTAAGAGCGCGTTTTCCTAACGCACATTGACGACTTCACAAATTTATTACGAAAATAGTCATAGGTATTACAAAACGCGTAACCTATTATGACCAAAATTCCAACGCGTGTTACTTTGCTTAACGCCAATCATCTGAACAAAGCCCATCGATAAAAAACCACAATTACCTGGACAGGTTATAGGGTCCAAGTAGACGAAAAACATTATGATTATGTACTTAAGAACTGAGCCGGGTCGTTCCTTTCCCTCTAATATGGTTGATGGGAGCGATAGCTGACTCTCGCGTTATACTCGTGACCGAGTGCTGTCCGTGTGAACTGGCCTACTCTTGTCAAAGGTTTCAATGACATTAAATAATTGTGTATATAACTTTTCGTGTTATATTGTTTTCATGTTTTAATGACATAATCTGGTTTATTTCTAGGATTTAATTTTGACATTATTAACTTATTAATGATTGTTTATTTCTTGATTTTTCACAAATGAAATTATGTTATTATTAATTTATGACTATCAGAAAGAGTGTAATTTGCACCTATTTTGAATAAATACCTTGAATCTTGAATCTTGATACGCACTGGAAGACGTAGCGTAGGTGGAAGTACCACTCGGTGGACCGACAACCTAGTGAAGGTCACGGGAAGTCGCAGGATGTAACCAGCGCAGAACTGGTCGTAGTGTAAATCCTTGAGGGAGGCCCTTATCCAGCAGCGGACGTCTTTTTGCTGATATGTATAATGATGATGACCTACTTATATAGGTACTAAAGCGACAATGCACCATTCAAGTGTTTCACAAAGCTACTGGCGACTTCTTCAATCTGGCATTTAAGGAGATAACCAGCCTGTGAGCAATATATTGATATTTATAGCCATTCAAAGACAGTGTTTAATTTTGAACGTCTCTAGTGAAATTTAGGCACAGCTGGTGGTCGCCAATGTTAGTCCAAAATAAAGTGTACCTAGTGCTTGATGTGGTAAGCTTTATTTTATCCATTGTATTTCTTTGTTGTAGAAAAAACTAGGTCCGTCGAGAATACATCCGAAAAAAACTTTTTATTTCTAACATCTACGATTGTAGTCCCATTTGACAGAAATCTATATAAAAGAAAGTCGTGTTAGTTACACCATTTATAACTCAAGAACGGCTGGACCGATTTCGCTAATTCTTTTTTTGATGAGTTCGTTATTGTCTGGAGAAGGTTTTAGGGTAGGGTAGGGTAGGATAGCGTAGGCTAAAGTAAAGAAGTGTAGTGTAATGTAGGGTAGAGTTGGATAGGGTAGGGTAGAGTTGGATAGTGTAGAGTAGGGTAGTGTAGTGTAGGGTGGGGTAGGGTAGGGTCAGGCCCTTGACACTTCATACAGAAATGAAATTTCAAAAAACGAATTACGGAACAAACAAAATGGCGGCGAAATCCTTTACGTTCGACAACCAAACTGTAACCAATCTGTATCAATCTGCGTGACGAGAAGGTGAGGTCGCAATCTAGAGAGCGACAGGGAGTGTCCATACTGTATGTTAGTACTATTATTTATACTTTGGTAGGGTAGTGTAGTGTAAGGTGGAACGAAGTTTGCCGGGACAGCCAGTTGTTTATAAATAAATATTCCTTGTAGTTTTCTGGATATCTTATGGCAGGAGTTATGTGATTCAACTATATATTTCATGAATGTGTCTCTAAAAATATCAATATATTTCTCACAGAGTTACTCGTAACCACCACGTCACTGTGCACACTTTTATGAACGTTATTATTTCAGTGTAGTTTCGATCTAAATTAGTATACTGATGCGAATTAAGCTGCTAATTTGAGGTTGGTTAAAGCTTTAATCATTATAATATATCAGCTCATATAATACGTCCCCACTGAGTGGCTCGAGCCTACCCTGAATTAAGGCAATCCGGCCGTAGTCGACCACGCGGGCCCAGTGCAGGTCGTTCAACTTCACACACAACTCACGATGTTTTCCTTCACCGTAAGAGCGTCAGATAAACGTACATATGAGATCGAAATTCGAAAACACATTGGTACGTGGCAGGACTCGAACCACGACTTCCCGGATAGGAGGTAGCGGCCCTTGCCGTTGCGCCACCGACGCTCTTTAATATAAATAACTAAATATTCAGAGACAAATCACACGCGGTCACCTGGTCCCAAGTCAGGATTCTCTGTACTGAGACTGTGCCTGTACTGTACAATGAGAACCAGAGACTTATCAACATATACTTATACATTACTTATTCTTGTTTTTTTTTATTATCACACTAATATTATAAAGGCGAAAGTTTGTGCTTGTGTATGTTTGTTACTTCTTCACGCAAAAACTACTGAACGGGTCTGGCTGAAATTTGGTAGGTAGACATATTAGGACCTGGATTTACGACAAAGGCTACTTTTTTCACGCTCGCGAGCCGCTTGCGACACCCTCGAAAAGTCATAGAAACGTTGTCCACGCGGGTGAAGCCGCGGGAAACAGCTAGTTGTAAATATGTAGCTCGTAGGCGACTGTGAGTACCTAGACAAACCATTCAGGTTTAATAGTGATAGATGACGAGCATTTTGTTTTGAAATTGGTGAATATAAAAAGAAAAATAAAACATATTTTTCGAGGGGGGGTTACTCCTACTCATGAAACATTTTAATTTTACACTTTGCTGAAATACCAAAAATAAATTATATAGCCACGATGTGCATACTTTCTCGCGAAGCCTTTACCATCCTGTCATAGTCGGGCATACACAAATCACCAATAAACAGAATAAAGTTAGGTACTCGTATATTACTTGTTGAATTTTTTTTATTTTTTTTAGTTTTATATGGGAGGTATCTTACCCGATTTTTTCCTGAAATAAGATAAGATAAGATAAGAGAAGATTTTTATTTTGCAATTATACAGGTACACATTAAACAGGTGTTGATATTTAAATACGTCTCTTCTGTATAGCTAATATTAAAACAAGCATGCAAAAATTAAATTAAAAAAAAACATAAATTTATGATTGTCATGGTCACATTATTTGTTGGTCGAATAATTCATTGACATTGTAGAATTTTTTTACAATTAGCCAGTTATACAATTTTTTTTTAAATAGTGTTATTTGTAGGTTCTTAAATGAGTCTGGTGTTGCATTATACATTTTTGTGCACATGAATACACTGTTTTTACAATATAATGTAGTTCTGGGACGATGGTCTGATACTAGTCGGTCAACATTTCGTGTAGCTCTTGGAAATACATCCTTGGCTCTCTTGAACAAGTAAATATGTTTTTTTACGAAAACACACACTTCAAAAATATATAAGCTAGGAAGAGTTAACAGATTTAGTCTTGAGAAATATGGTTTACAACTGTCTAAAGGATGGGCACCACACAGTGCACGTATACATTTTTTTTGTGCTGCAAAAGCTTTACATATAAGAGAGCTATTTCCCCAAAGCAAAAGTCCATATCTCAAGACAGATAATACACAGCCATGGTAAGCTAACAAAGCTGTCTTTTGAGATGTGACCTTTCGTAATCTAGAAAGAACATATACAAATCTGTTTAATTTATTGCACACTTTTTCTACTTGGTTATTCCATGTTAAGTACTTATCGAAAACTATTCCTAAAAATGATATATGGTCAACATTAGTTATTGTTTGATTTATATATTTTATGTCAAAGTTAAATTGTGTACTTCCTCTTGTATTAAACTGAATGTAATTTGTTTTATTTAAATTAACATGTAGATTATTATCGTTCATCCAATTAATAACAGATTTTACAGTATTATTAATTTCTAATTCATACAAATTTATGTCATTTTTATTACATGTCAAAATAATAGTAATATCATCCGCAAATAAGACACATTTATGCTTCGTCACGTAAGGAAGGTCATTTATATAAAACAGGAACAATAATGGGCCCAAAATACTACCCTGTGGGACTCCCACTCTGTTGTATTTCATGTTAGACGTAATGGGCTTGCTAACATTTTTGTCATCTAAGGTATTTATTACCACACACTGTTTTCTATTCGCTAGATACGATGAGATCCATTCCAAGGATGAGCCGCGAATCCCATATTTTTCCAACTTTTTTAGTAATAATTTATGGGACACGTAGTCGAACGCTTTCGACATATCAAAACATATTGCTGTAGTATATTTCTTTTCGTCGAGATTTTTCAAGACATAGTTTGTTAAGGTGTAAGTAGCTAAGAGGCAAGATTTGCCTTTTTGGAAGCCATATTGTTCCTCTTTTATTATATTGAATTTTTCACAAAACTCGGATAACCTAGCATGCATACACTTCTCAAATATTTTTGCTAATACTGGTATGAGAGCAATAGGCCTATAATTGCAAAGATCCAACCTATCTCCTTTTTTCTTATAAAGAGGTTTTACAACTGACACTTTAAGCTCTTCAGGAAAAATACCTTTTTCGAATGATAAGTTTACCAGAAAAGTAAGGACGGGAGCAAGTTCTTTTTTACATTCTTTAAGAACTTTGGTTGAAATTTCATCATTTCCGCATGCGTTGGAATTATTCAAAGATGCAATCACTTTAACTATCTCATCGATAGACATAAGAAAATTGTGTTTGGTACACTTTTCAGATTTTCAATGGTATATCCATGGGTTGTATTATTAATTTTATTTGTAATGTCAATGAAAAATTTGTTAAATGTCTCAGCTATATCCAAAGGATTGTCAATTAAATTGTCATCTTTTCTAATGTTCTTTATACTTGAATCTAAAATGTCATTGTTCATATTGTCATTAATTATTTGCCATGATGTTTTATTTATATTATTGCTATTCACTATATATTTAGTATTAGTTATTTTTTGAGCATTATATATGCATTTTTTCAGTAGTTTCGAGTAACTATTATATTTATTTTTAGCCTCGTGTGATTTAGACTTATAGTATTGGAATCTTAACATTCTTTTTCTTTTACATCCAATTTTTAGCCCCTTAGTTATCCAATTACTACCTATCCTTTTATTGTTCATTCTTATTCTTATTTTAGGAAAACACAGGTAATAAAGAAGGGTTAGTAATTCATAAAATTTTTGAAAAGCTCTATTTAGATTTTGTTCAGAGTAGACATCATGAAATGACAGGTCAAAAAGATACATTTTAAATTTTTCGATATTATCAATGTTCAGGTCTCGTCTATAAAGAAACCATTTTTTGGGTTCTGATACTTTATTTTTGACTGGAAACATGATGAATTGCGCAGTTTCATGGTCCGATAGCTGGAGGGGTATAACTCTACCAGTAGCATGTTTTATATTGGTGATTATATGATCTATACAGGACTCACCCCTCGTAGGCTCATTAATAAGTAGAGTAAGATTATGGTTTTTACATATATCTGTTAAATATTTTGTTGTGTTGTCAGGATTTAAAGTGTTAATGTTCATGTCTCCTGCAATAATAATTCTCCTCTTGTTTTTTTTCTTTTCAAGATCTCCTAACACCGCTTCAAGTCGTTCAAGAAAGATCTTAGCAAATTTTGGTTTAGGTATTCTATAAACACACACTATGATAACATTGTAAGCTGGTATTTCAATAGCACAACATTCGAAGTATTTATTTAAAAGGTATTTTTTAAAGATATGGATTTCTTTACAGATCATACCCGTTTTTAACAAAATGCAGCAGCCGCCTCGCTTATTATCTCTTGAATAACCTACAACATACCTATAGCCACGAATTTTGATATTTGTTTCATCACCCGATTGCACAAATGTCTCGGTAAAACACAGTGCATTGGGCTCAATGCCTTCGTCTTGTAATGTAGCTAAAGTGATTTCTAACAATTCTCTTTTCGCAAGTAAGCTTGCAATATTTTGATGCATCAGTGTAAAAGAATTATTTTTGTTGTTATTATTGGTCACGAAAAAAAATACTGTTACTTACAAGGGGTTTTGCGATTACAGACTTAAATAAAGCTTTCTTTTTTATAATCGTTGGATAAAATTCCAATAGGGTTCGTTGTCTAAGATTTGTGGACTTGTTTGTCAGTTTTGTATGTCTGTTTTGTTTAAATATGTTTTTCCTAATTTGTAGATATTTGTATTCGTAATCTTTGCAATCAAAACTAAAATTTAAGTATTTACACAATCCCCTATGCCTATTGCGTTCATTCCAATAACAGTTATTGCAATTTACAAATGTACTTTTTGGAAAACCTTGACACAGTACTTGAATTCGCTTATTTAATAGGGTTTCATTAAGATATTTGTTGCCAAGGATACTTAAAACATAGACGTCATTTTGTTTAAGAGATTTTAAAACGCTATATAATTCTGAAGTTACTTCTATAGGGTTCGTATCGTTCTCTCCCACACCAATAATTATCTTGTCTGTATTTTTTATGTTTGCCGTTTCTATGTTCTTGAGTATTTCGCAAGTGGATGCATTAGGTTTGGTAATCGCTGATATTTTGTATTTTTCATATCGTGTGTTAAGACGAGAATAAATGAGTTCTGACGCTAAATCTACACATTGTTGACTGCTATATATCCAGATGCGTGGCTGCTTGTCTTCTTCTAAAGGTTTGTTCTTGTCAAAATGTACCTTAGTGTCATCCAACTTACAATCCAGATTTTCGTTAATATTTGAAATTGCTGTAGAATTTTGTATGTTCTCGTTGCTATTTAAAGTTGCTGTCAGATTTTCAGTTAAAGATGTATTTTCAAGTTTTGAGAAATCCAGATTTACTTTTTTTGATACCTTCTTTTTTTTCTTACTAATGGACTTTTTCTTACTAGTAGAGCATTTCGATGTTGAGCTTGGTGATATTGTAGTTTGACATATACGCGTTAGATAGTCTACTTTTAGCTCATAATCTGAAATAATTTTCTTAAGTGTAGTATTTTCCGACAGTATGTTTTCGATTTCGTTGTCAGCGGATTCAAGTTTTTGTTTGAGATTACATATTTTTTTCTGCAAGTCATGTACTATTTCATTTGATACATTGTTTAATTCGGGGCAGCTTCGGTTCAATTCTGTGTTTTCTAGTGGCGAAGAAATATCCAAATCTAGATCATCCGATAATGATTCATATGAATTGTGGGTACTGATATTAATCACACATTTTTTCCGGTGTGTGATATTCTCAGAACTTGAGGCATCATGATCGATATCATTGTTTGGACTAACTGGAGCTCGTGCTTTTTCCAAGCACTGAGAGCACCTCCACTTTTCCTTACGACTAGGTGTCATTATATTAAAACGTTCCCATGACACGTTACTACAATCCACATGATAAATCATTTTACAAAGTGAACAGGCCATAGAACGCCTGCTGGCCACAATTTTTTTACACTTTTCACAAGTTTTCTCCATTTTGTAGTAGTTTATGGGTTATTGGTACAGCCAAAGATGACCTATTACAGATTTGATATCAAACTAATTGCCGTTAGTCGAGTGATATATTCTGAACGCATTCTACGTCATCAGTATGTCACAGTCGGTATCGTTTGACAAACGTATCTGAACAGACAAAGCGGATAAAAATCACCACGAAACTGTAACCCAATCAGCTGTTGTTTATTTTCAAATGTATGGAAATGAGCTGTGATTCGTTGTTTTTGTGTAATTTTATTTAAAATATGCTGTGCTAACGGTGAAAATCTTGCATACCTGGTGATGATCTAGTCTTGATTCGGCCACTATGAATGATTGAATCACTATAAAACTTTACTTAAAGGTTATGTTGTCACGTTTAAACAAATTTTGGTAAGTAACAATCAGTATTTCTCACAAATTTTCGAAAAAAAGAACGAGCACTCTTGTTTACATCAAGATGGGTTGAGCTAACATAAATTGTTGAAATAATAACTATCCAGTGCAGTAGACCTAATAAAGTCCTAGTTATTCACAAAGTTTCATTAAAATAGTTAGAGCCGTTTCTGAGAAAAAGTAACAAACAACCTGGATTTGTATGGGAGGTACGTTATTCCTATTTTTCTTGGTATAACGAACTACCGCGTGATGTAGGTCAAGTAAAGCTATGGTCACGTACCGTGTTCCATAAAAATATTCCAGCCATATTTGAGTAAAAAATAATAAGTGACGTTTTACTATGGTAGCAACCCTAAAAAATCAAGATAGGGGAAAATTAAAAAAAAAAAGTGTGTGTGTCAGCTCCGACGCACGACTGGAGTTTACTTCTTAAGTACGATTGTCTAAACAGGCACAAAACAGGGCTTGACTTTGGTTTTAAGTTTACTCTGCACAGTTTTTATAACTGATGGATGATTCCAATTTCCGGCCTCTTTTCTTAGCTGATGTGTCAGGTGTTTTAGCTCCCATGATCGCAGCTACTAATGATCCATCTGGTGTTTGGCAGCAACTAACCTAATATGCTTTGGATGCGGTTAAACAAGCATATCTTAGGTCATACCATAAAGGGCTCTTACATTGATTTCAAGTTGACTCTTCAATTAAATCAAGAGCATTTTTGTTAAGTTTCTCTTGTAATGTTTCTAGTAATTTGTGGACATCATTCTTTATATCATCACTCGCTTGAATAAGGAAATGATGAAGTGAAAACTTTCTAACATCACTGTGTTTAAAGTCGTTCTGATACTTCAACAGTTCACAATTCATAATTTTCTTCTTTTTTGCTTCTTGAAGAAACTCGTGGAAAAGGTCTGTGCTGGTTTCATGATGTGGAGCTGTTTTTTGCAAATTTGATCTACAGTGACGTATTTTATAGTAGTCCCTACTCTCGAGAGGATGGGTTTTTCCAGTAACATTCAACCTCGGTGCAGGAAGACTGCGACGATGGGTCCACATTAAAAATGTCACTGTCAAATGTCAACCACCAGTTGAACCTGCACAGTCCAAGCACTGGCAACTGACAATTTCACCTTTAGTCTCGTCTATCACCATAGTGACTCTGTATGAACTTTTGTATCACGTGACAGAGGTGCGCACAATAGGTTGCGCGTTACGTTTTTACGTTAAAGAGAATATAACAAACTACGTTTTCGATCACTAGATTTTACTCCTCATATTTTTTTCATACTGGGCGCCTTATATGCAAATCGATTCTTAAGGAGTAAACTCCAATAAACTCCAATAAAAAAAAACTTTTCTCTTACCCAAATATTTATCTAAATCCGTCCAATAGTTTAAGAACTAGAGTACCGGACGTAGACACATACACAGGCATTTTTTATTTTTGGACTATTATTGTAAGACAATCTATCCCTATCAAAATCTCAGTTTAGATAAATTTTTTGCCATTACAATACCTTCTTCACTCCTTCCTCACTCGATAGTAAAAATTCAACTCTTGATACAAATTGATCAGCTGATAGATAAGCCAAGTTTTTAAATTCGGTGTAACACGATGTAAATGTATGTGGGCATCGTTTTTATGGCTGTCTTTGAGGGTGAACGTGGACATGGGTTTTCTCCAGATCCCTCAGGAACTATATCGGGATATTCTGACAAGACTCGGTTTGGTTGGTGGTAGGGCATTTTCTAAGCCCGCTTGACTAGCCACCACCATCTTATCTAAGTCTTGCCGCCAAACATCACTGTTAAAAACATTGATGTGTTCCGGCATGAACATAAGATAGCCAGTTCTCCATTGCGTTGGGGAATCTTGGTAAGCCTGCTCCTATCTTCGGCATCATCGTCACTTACCATCAGGTGAGATGATGCCCAAGAGCTTACCAATTTTGAATAAAAAAAAAAAAAAATTGAAGCATTCGGTCCTTGTCTTTTCGATACATAAAGAAAAAGTCAGAATACGTAAATTTAGTTCAGTCTTGTCAAATATGTTAAGTCGTGTTACATCGAATCGACACCACTAAACGCTCAAACACACCAAACCAACCTGTTCACAACACCAATGTTTGCTTCGTGATGGCGCATCGGGAGCCAGGTCGTTCCTTTCCCTCTAATATGGTTGTTGGGAGCGATGACTGACTCTTGCGTTATACTCGTGACCAGGTGCTGTCCGTGTGAACTAGCCTACTCTTGTCAAAGGCATAAATGATTTTAATATATAACTTCTTGTGTCTATTGTTTTCATGTTCCAAAGACATAATTTGTTTTAGATCAAGGATTGGATTTTGACGTTATTAACTAATGATGTTTTTTTTTTTTTTTTCACAAATAACATTATGTAATTACAAGCTTTTATTTAACTTGCAATGTATGTATGTTTGTTCGGGTGGAATCGTGCTACTCAATTTTGAAGCTGATATCTTCAACCGATTGAGCTGAAATTTTGTATACACGTTCAGATTGGATGATAATGCATGGTTAACCGTGTGACGTCATTCTAAATCCAACATAGCGGCACACCCAAGATGGCGGACTAGTTATTTTTAATGCACTATACAATATGGGTATCAAATGAAAGGGTTTGCTGAGAAGAATACAAAATAATTAAAACTCTTTTGAAATTAAAGCTTGTACCTAAAAAGGTTTTTCAAAAATTATTACTATTTTATGACTATCGGAAAGATTGTAATTTGCACCTATTTCGAATAAATATCTTGAATCTTGGTAATCGAATCTACGACACTAGCCTAGCAGTCAGGAGTACTTCTCACTAGGCCACCGGGTAATAATCAGTTTTGCCGCAACAATTCGTGCAGTTACATCCACTATGTCACTTACTACTTAGCTAACTTTGTGGTTTCCCTAGTATCAATCTACCGGTGCGGTGTTAATGTCGCAGCCATATTGTAGAATTAGCCATTTTTAAAACTACTGAGTGAAAAACTCCAAATAAAACTGAGTCGGACAGGGCCGCGGGGCTCCTTTTCGCGGTAGAACAAAACATGCTAATAACCTAACCGTTTGACCGTCCGACTCTGTTTTATTCGGAGTTTTTAACTCAGTCGTTTACAAAGCGGCGCACCGCATTGTAAAACGGCTAATCACACTAATATTATAAAGGCGAAAGTTTGTGAGTGTATGAGTGTGTATGTTTGTTACTTCTTCACGCAAAAACTTCGGAACGGATTTGGCTGAAATTTGGTAGGTTGACAGATTAGAACCTGGATTAACACAAAGGCTACTTATTTTTACGCTCGCGAGCCGCTTGCGACTCGCGCACTGCGCACCCTCGAAAAGTCATAGAAACGTTGTCCACGCGGGTGAAGCCGCGGGAAACAGCCAGTTCTACAATATGGCTGCGACATTAACACAGTGTCGGAGACTGTACACTCATTTAAAGTTCGCCGCTCCTCACGAAGCCCTCTGCTCGAGCCAGCATAGATTAATTTGTTAGGCAGACCCAACACCGTTATGCAAATATATCACATTTCACCAAGTTTAACGATTACCACTGTACGTAATTGGATTTCACTGCAAGTTGGACCCAAGGTTAAGCTTACCCGTGTATTTCTCAGTCCTCAAAGCAATTACTCGATAATAATGGGTATGGTAAATTTAAGTGGTAGTAGGTGGGGCACATAGCTTGTAGAACAAATGGCCTTTCGGGTTACTGCTGTTTACAAAGTTCTGGAGTGGCGGAGTGGTTTTTCCCCTAAATTGGGTCAAAGTTTCATCATCATCATCATATCTGCCGAACGACGTCCACTGCTGGACATAAGCCTCCCCCAAGGATTTCCACGACGACCGGTTCTGCGTTGCTCGCATCCAGCGGCTTCCCGCGACCTTTACCAGGTCATCGGTCAATCGAGTGGGAGGCCTGCCTACTCTACGATTTCTGGTGCGCGGTCAAAGTTTATATTTATGAAATTAACGCAATCGAGAATTCTTAATTGCGACTATAACATTTCATCAGCAGTATGTAGACATAACTAGAGGAAAACCCTAGAAAAGGCACCTTCCATACAAATTAAATAAAGACGCTTCTGCAAGGAAGTACATTCTCCGTGGGGAGTTTATTTTTACCCGACTATGCCAGAAAAAGGGTCGTGCTTTTCAATCTTATTATTGGGAAATTGTAAACCTCACATCTAAATTTTTAATCAAATAATTGAAAACGCTACACTTCAAAAAACCAACTTCCATCGCAACAACTTGGTACAGTTTTGCAATATTGTTTTTGGTTTTTGTTAATTTTCTAAGAACTACACCGATTTTGATAAAATTCATATGGGACCACACGGGAAAGCACTAGCTTTCAAATAAATAAAGAATCATCAAAATCGGTTGATCCAGTCAAAAGTTCTGAGGTAACACACATAAAAAAACATACAGTCGAATTGAGAACCTCCTCCTTTTTGGAAGTCGGTTGATTATTTTAAAAGTGTAGCAGTTTTTAACGTCAATAAAAACGAGTGTGCTTTAGACCACACGACTGAAGTAAAACTTAATCACCGTTCGCATTACGCATTCACCATCTTACTCCCCAAATAAAGCGACTCGTTCGCCTCGCCTGATCACACTTTTCGTAACGCTAGAAATCACCGTTCGCGCAACGCATTCAACAGCTTATTTTTTTTTATTATTATTTTTTTTTTTCATCATATCAGCCACAAATCGTCCACTGCTGAACAAAGGCCTCCCCCAAGGATTTCCACGACGTCCGGTCCTGCGCTGCCCGCATCCATCGGCTTCCCGCGACCTTCACCAGGTCATCGGTCCACCGCGTGGGAGGCCTGCCTACGCTACGTTTTCCGGTGCGCGGTCGCCACTCGAGAACTTTACTGCCCCATCGGCCATCTGTTCTACGAGCTATGTGCCCTGCCCACTGCCACTTCAGTCTAGCGATTCTGTGAGCTATGTCGGTTACTTTAGTTCTCCTGCGGATCTCCTCGTTTCTGATTCGATCACGCAGAGAAACTCCGAGCATAGCACGCTCCATTGCCCTTTGGGTGACCTTGAGCCTTCTTATGAGGCCCATAGTAAGCGACCATGTCTCAGTTCCGTAAGTCATCACTGGCAACACACATCACCGCAATTTTTTTTTTACCAATATTAAAACAAAATACAAATTTTTTTATCATCTAGAACCATTTAACCTGAATGGTTCAATTCCCCAAGTCAAGCGTGCGTAAAGAAGTTTTACTTCAAAAACAATTTTTCCCCATAAATTATTAGGTTAGCGACAATACTAGCATCTGTAAAAGTAGCAATTATTGTGGATTATAAAAATTATATTGTAAAAACAAGCTTCACTTAAGAGCCCGTATGCGAAACCGACAAAGACCACACGACTGAAGTAAAACTTAATCACCGTTCGCGCTACGCTTTCACCAGCTTACTCCCCAAGTCAAGCATGCCGTTCGCCTCGCCCGATCACACTTTTTGAAATGCTAGAAATCACCGTTCGTGTAACCCATTATCACCAGCTTACTCCCCAAGTCAATTGTGCGTGACCAAGTTTTACTTCAAAAACAAATTTTCCCTATAAATTACTAGGTTAGCGTCTATACTAACATCTGTAAAAGTAGCAATTATTGGGGATTAAAAATATTCTCTTGTAAAAACAAGCTTCACTTGAGAGCCCGCTCGAGTTCATAAATCCCATACAAACGTAGTCTTTGATTCATTTGTTAACCAAACAATTTGTTAATAATGGATTCCTGTTTAGTTTTTCAAAAAATTCATGCGATACCCACACAGATATACGTCATCCGATCATCGATATAAAATTATTTCAATCAGTTTGATTAACAAATGAATGAAAGACTACGTTTGTATGGGATTTATGAACTCCAGCGGGCTCTTAAGGCCAGTTGGAACAGTTGTCTCTGTATTTTTCTTTACGTGTAAAGAGTAAAGAAACTAACCACACTTTTTCAATGGTTTTTCGTTTTTATCAAAAACTACAATGAAAGAATAAAAAATAATAACATTACTCACTTTGTATTGACATAACAAATATTGTTGTATATTTTTTTTATTTATACTTCAAAATATTAGTCATAAATAAAGTTGAAATTGACGGTGTAGACCTATCTTTGGGTTTTTTGTTGCTCTCAAAACTGCTCAATCGTGTTGTAACAGCTTTTGACTTTAAGGAACATCATCAACAATAAGGGTATTTTTTTTCAGCCTTGGGTTTTCTATCGTGTAGGAGTAATTGACGTCAAAAATAACGAAAATCTGTAATATTACCGCCTTAATATGAATCAGCAACGCAACCCAGGCAACGTTTTTAAAGTTAAATGTCAGTGTAAAGGATTAGGTGAGATACAGGATTAACCCAAAGTAGGGTCTATGTAGGGCAAGGTGGGGGGTGTTTGGCTGTTGGTTAGGTAGCAATGAGCTCAGCGATAAGTTAACTGTGTTAGCAAAGTACATATATATATATATATATATATATATATATATATATATAAAGCGTCGGTGGCTCAACCGGTAACGACTCTGTTCATCTAACCAGAGGGTTCAAATCTGGACGGCCAATGTACCAATGAGTTTTTTTTATTTATATATATATATATATATATAAAGCGTCGGTGGCTCAACCGGTAACGACTCTGTTCATCTAACCAGAGGGTTCAAATCTGGACGGCCAATGTACCAATGAGTTTTTCAAAAAAACTTACGTACATACTTACCGATTGCTTTAACGGTGAAGGAAAAATATCGTGAGGAAACCTGCACACGCCTGCGAAGAAACTCAAAGGTTGTGTGTGAAGTCGACCAACCCGCACTGGGCTCGCGTGGTCGACTAAGGCCTAATCGCCCTGATTCAGGGTAGGCTCGAGCCCCTCGGTGGGGACGTATATGAGCTGTAATGATGATAACATATAGTATGGACACTCCCTGCCGCTCTCTGGTTTCCGACCTCACTCCCTCGTCAATCAGATTGATACAGATTGGTTATAGTTAGGTTCTCGAACGTATAGGATTTCGCCGTCTTTTTTGTTTGCTCTGTCATTTGTTTTTAGAAATGTCATTTCACGACCATTGTATGCAGTGCCCGGGGTGTGGTGTTAGGTTATTTTGACAAGCGAGCGAAGCGAGCGTGCTGCCACTGCAGCCGGCGAAATGCCAGAACCAACTTCGCTCGTGGTGCAAGGTTGCGTTGCTAAAGCTTGTTTTCAAAATGTATGGTCGACAAAATAGTACTTTAGACGCTCATAAAATGCTCGCTTACCTATTTAATTTAGAGAACGACTTAGGCAGGCCTCCCACCTGGTGAAGATCGCGGGAAGCCGATGGATGCGGGCAGCGCAGGACCGGTCGTCGTGAAAATCCTTGGGGGAGGCCTTTGTCCAGCAGTGGACGATTTTCGGCTGTTATGATGAGGATACTTCGCGTTGACCTGTAATCATGAAATATGGTAAGAAGAAACATCTCACAGCACAAGTAAATGAAAAAAAACCTGATAACTGTAAATTTGTAGATAATAGAAGTTCTATGTTGTCTGATTTAAATTGATAAATAAAATTTGATTTTCAAAAATCGCTTATTACTCAAAGCGATACTACATAAGCTTTCTGAACTCGTTTTATGGCATTGATTTTGGACACCAAAAAAGGTGATTTTAAGTGTTAGCAGTACAGAATACATTAATGTTTGTTGGCATAATTACAGGCGCACTAAGTATTAGGAAAATGTTACGTAACATCTATTAGTTTAACAGAGCGTGCAGTTAACTTCTCTGTTGTTACCTAATTTAATTAATTGCCATTGCATTACTTCAAAGGTTTATTACTCAATCTTACTTCCTAGAAGCAAGTCTTTTGTTACCAATTCTAAGAAAGAAACTTGGACTAATTAATGTAATGGTAAAGATACTAATGTGGTTAAAACTTATATAAGTAACTAACATTGTTTTAGGTTTAAGTGTGTTTATAATATGTATTGGCTTTAATGTTATTAGCTGATCTGTAGCAATTGAATCGCCATCGCCAAATAGGTTCGATGACATTATTATTGTTTTTTTTTAAATTAACAATTGGTAAGCCCTTGGCATCATCTCACCTGATGGTAAGTGACGATGATGCCGAATATGGAAGCGGGTTTACCAAGATTCCCCAATGCAATGGGGAACTGGCTATCTTATCTTCAAGCCGGAACACATCAATGTTGTTTACACTGATGTTTGGCGGCAAGACTTAGATAAGATGGTGGTAGCTGGCCAGGCGGGCTTAGAAAATACCCTACCACCAACCAAACCGAGTCTTACAATTGACCCCGCCGGGAATCGAACCCGCGACCTCCTGTGTAAAGTCAGTGAACTTTGCCTCGGAGGCGGTTATCTTTGTTTTTAACTTAATTACCTACTTTATCCTTGACTATTAGTTTAGGAAGCTACTGAAGGCGTCCATAATTATAATCAATACATAACTCAAAACCCTAAAATAGCAGTTTTCCAATTCAATTCGTTTTTAAAAGGTCTTATTGCAATATTTAAATGCCCATCAAACTTCGTCAACCCGAGCTATTAGCTAAATAAATGATCGACAGAATTCCAAGGATTCGTCTCCATCAAAATGACTTTTCGAAGCCTATAACTCGGTCTGAATTCTAAACTCAGTTCGAATTTTATTTGTCGAATCATTAGCCTTCACTCGAACGCGAATAAAAGAGGGAATACTCTCGAAATGAAATTATAATGAAACAGCAACTTGAGATAAAGAAGTTGTGTGGAGTTTTCCAATAATTTGACGAGGCCCTTCTGCGCGCCAAAATTATACGTGAAATACGTGTCTGTCAGAAAATGAAAACCGGCCAAGTACGTGTCAACACATAGTATAGAGTTCCACTGTCAATACCTAATATAATTTTCGTTAAGTGTATGATTTTGAGTTTCTAGGTCAAACAGTTTAGAAACACCAAGGGAAACATCTTGTTAACGACTGGCGGCTTATACGTTGGAAAAACTCTACTTTATTTTAAGAGACCTATTCAATACCAGGCCTCATCACACAAATTGCGACCTTCTCCCACACACTTGTGCCATCCGTCTGTATCCTAAGCCATCTTTTCCCAGCTCTGGTGGCCTGGTTCAGACTGTTATCTAAACAGAGCCACCGGAAGCTCTAGCTCATCAAGCTGTCTCCAATTCATCTATCGGGAACCTCCCCTGTCAGTCTTGCGGTAGACTGTGCCGGTGTCGCATCGGGTTGTACAGACAGCAAAAACAATTTACCCGAGACACGGACTTAATCGTCTGTAACAGACGCATAAGGCCACTGATGATGATGATGATGATGATTCAAGACCTTATTAAAATGCTGGCTGAGGATAAAAAGAATTGGCGATAAGTCCACAGATAAAAGCAGTGCTCATATATCAAAGAAGAATTCAACGACATCACCTTTTGTTTTTGTTTTATTTATAAATTCCAGTAAAACCTAGCACCATTTGATTTGTAATAGTCTAATTCTATTGTGAGAATATTTTTTTAATAACTATTAATCTTAATATTAGATTATTTTTTTTACTTTTTATCCAATCGGCAATTTCATACTAAACACCTAATATTTTGAAGTCACGCTTGATCGTGCCCTCACATTAAAACCTGTTCTATGATAAAAATCCGTAACAGGAACATACTGATGCAACTTATAGCTGGCAGCGTATATGCAGATAGCGATTTGACTTTTTTTTTTTTTTTTTTTTTTATTCACTATTAGTAAACCCTTGACAACATCTCACCTGGTGGTAAGTGACGATGTTGCCGAAGATGAAAGCGGGCTTACCAAGAATCCCCAACGCAATGGGAAACTGGCTATCTTATCTTCATGCCGGAACACATCAATGTTGTTAACACTCATATTTGGCGGCAAGACTTAGATAAGATGGTGGTAGCTAGCCAGGCGGGCTTTGAAAATGCCCTACCACCAACCAAACCGAGTCTTACAATTGACCCCGCCGGGAATCGAACCCGCGACCTCCTGTGTAAAGCCAGTGAACTTTGCCTCTGAGCTACGGAGGCTGTTAATTAACTCATATTACTACACAAAATTAAAGCGACTCAACCAAGTTAACTTAAGAATTATATTATGAAACAACTTTGTCCATTTGGGCTTCAAATTCCCGCATTTCCATATTTTATTCCCTTAGGTAACAAAATTAAAAAGTTTTTTTACTGGTCTTTATCAGATTTTTAATAAGCACGTAAAAAATGTGAAATGTAAAAAGTTTCAACGTCACCAGCTCATTTTAAGTGTAGCTTTGTTATAGGGAATTACCGCCCTTTCTAAAAGTTGATTTGCCTTTCTTTTAGTTTTATTTTGGTCTACCCTACATTTTTTTACTTAATAAATTTATGCCGCATGTTCTAAAGCTCACTGGAGCACGAAACTGATGATTTTTATTATGTCTTATGTTTAAGACATTCGGTCGTTAGGTTAAGAATTATTCAAAAAATCATTCGTACTTTCCAGTTTATCTTAGAAGGAAAGTTACTCACTTTTATGAGAGGCATCCTTACCGCTTTTCTGTGACCTTAAATCCCCCTGTACACAGTATGTATAAGTGTTGTTAGCAAAATAAACATAAGATCTACTCATGGAACTGTCCCTAAAAGGAAAAAAGTTTTTGACTTGTCGTTTGAATGTTGATGATGATGATGATCTATCCGACTGATTTCGGTCATGACGACCACTTCGATTCCTATTTGGTTTGCCGCGCGTGCGCTCGAAGTTTGAATATATCAATAATTGCCATTTTCAAACGACTTCCAAAAGGAGGAGGTTCTTAATTCGACTGTATGTTTTTTTTATGTGTGTTACCTCAGAACTTTTGAATGAGTGAACCGATTTTTATGATTATTTTTTATTTGTAAGCTAGTGCTTCCCCTGTAGTCCCATATAAACTTTATCAAATTCGGTGTAGAAATTTATTAGAAAATTAACAAAAACCAAAAATAATAAAACAAAAATGTACGTTTGTAAGTTTTTGCGATGGAAGTTGGTTTTTTAACGTGTTTAGCGTTTTTATAGCTGATATGATGATGATGATGAAGACGAAACTGAGGAACTTTTCTCAAGAAACCTATAGTCACTTCTAAAAAAAGTGACTTTTTATACAAATTGATCAGCTCAATAGTCAATTTGGTATGAGAAGTTCAACATTTTTTTTTGCAAATTGACCCATTGGTTACTTAGGAAAAATTGTTCAGTTTTGTCTTCTCATTCACCTCCCGAAATGAGTCCATTGTCTTACCAGTCACCCCATATACAGGAAGTTAAAAAAAAACAGGAGTCAAATTTTAGGGGGATACATTTAGAATACAGGAAATAATGTAATTTCAAAAATAATTTCACTTTTGATGAAATTATTAGAAAAAGGAAGGAGAAATTTACAAGACAAATATAAGCACGTACACATAAGTACGCATATAAGTATAACTACTTTTCCGTACAGGGTTCCGTAGTCAACGAAGAACCCTTTTAGTTTTGCCTTGTCCGTTTGTCCTTCTTTCTGTCCGCAGATTAATTTAGAGACTCTTAGTACTAGAAAGCTGTAATTTGGCATCGGTATACATAATTATTAATTACGCCAACAGTGGTAAAACCAAATCTTAAAAAAAAGAAAGGATACATACTGGTTAAAGTGGGGGGGATTTTTTCGTCTATCCCATGGTGTCGTTGGATAGGTTATTCAAAAATATTGCGGGTGCATATAAACCATTTTTCGATTCAGAGATCCGTTTACGAATTGTTAAGCTTGCACATTTTTAACCGACTTCAAAAAAGGAGGAGGTTCTATGTTCCACTATATATTTTTTTTTAATGAATGTTCACCAATTGTTGGTAGAAACAATTTTCCCGCCCCTGTCAGCTAAACTGCTATTTTATGGATGTCTGAAAAAATTATTGAATGGTAGGACATACATATTTAATTAATTTAAGAGGAAAATTCTGATGGCTAAGTAGGATTTCTTAGTTTAGGAGTAACAATCGACCAATGTAGGATGTGCAATTGGATTTATAAAAAATTCACAGATTTTCCATACAAAATTTTCTATTAGTAACAGTAAAAAATAAGTTTTTTTTAAATCATTAATTTGTTTAAAAACTACGGCATCCCACTTTGCGCGTGGTCCGTAACACGCTTAGCCACTTTTTCATCCCTACTGGCGTAGTTTTAAAAAAGTTTAAAGTTTAAAAAAAAAGATTTTTTGTTGTTTTTCCTGTGTTATAAACTATATAGATACCAAGATACCACTGGTGATTATTTTTAACAATCTACATTAACATAATTGATGACTTAAAATAAACTATACAATCGAATCTACGGCAGCCTCAACGCGCCCCACAATTGAGTCTGAGACAGTACAAGTAAAAATTATGACTTCTCAGGGTTCGAATTAATTAAAAATATATTTTTTTCACCAATACTAATTTATAATAAAATGATAGAATAAACAAAAATAATGGATTGAGTTCGGTGAAGATAATAACCGTCGTGACACTAATGAAAACAGCAGGAACGTCAAATTTTTAAAAAAAATTACTTCGTTGCCCAACTAAGTACAATAGATTAGCTGAATTGCCAACTTTGTATCGAAATTCAGATTTTTTGCATGTATTATTTTTCTGTTTTTATTTCTTTTTTCTTTTTCTTTTTTTTTGGAATCCATTGGGGAAACTTGATAATGTGTCATAAATAGATGCATAGTTCAAAGCCAACTATCTCAAGTTAACCCTATCTTAGTAGAAAAGATTGAAAACTGTTATCAAACAACAACCACGCGACATTGGACATCTGTTTTAGGCCTCCCATGCATAAATGATGCGGGTCGTACCTTTGACATATGCGTTTGCCGGCTATCTGTAGAATTGTGGAGTCATGAATAAGCCATGTCTGCTGCCGCAGTGGAAGCACAGTCATATTTTGGTACTGAATTACATCCGCATTATACCTACTAGTGAGAACAGACAACAATTTTTTTTCAAAAAGGACGATTTGGTTCGCCTTTAAGTGCAACCAAGGGTGGTGATTTCTATAAGAAACTTTTAGCGGGCAGTAATGAGTTTTTAATCCTCTTTATGTTATTTAAGTGCGCCGCAATTTTCTTTTCAATACAGTTGCTCGAAAAGTGGTCCTTTATATGTCAGTCAAGTGTGCACAAAATTGATTTTACCGCACACGTGCTTTTACTTTACCAGTTTTTTTAAATTTCTAGCTCGGATTATCAAGACATTTCTAGCAATTAAAAAATATAATAACCAAAGATACAGAATCTTCTTTAAGACTTTTGAAAGAGATAGGTAGTTCCTCCGTGAAGTTAGTACATAAAAATAGCTTTTTAGATTCTCTTTGGGTTATATCTTTGTGAAGAAAAGAGAATAAATATGAATGAAGTGAAAACGGTTACACCAAGGAATAGGTCATCTTTTCCAATCCAAGCCATAATGTAGTCTATTTGTGATAATTAAAAAAAAACTACGCATGTACGCATTACAATTTTCGTAGAACTGAATGGAGATGTTTTAGTTGTGAAAACTAATAAAATTATGGATAGTTCATATATATGTAATAAAAAATATACTTGTGTGTATGTATAAGAAAAAACAAAGTGAGATTACTCCCCGGACATTTAAAATAAGCCACACGTCGCGTAAAATGAACTTTGGTTGCTGAAGCCTTGATAGGTATGTACCTACCCATGTATTTTGTTTTTCTGTCAAGGTAGTTTTTTTTATTTTATCTATTTTCTCACAACTGTATTGAAAAACTTCGTTTGATACATGGGTGTAAAAGGAAATTATTTACAATATTAAATCTACAACAATCTCTATTCCTAACAAAACTGTTACAATAATTTTTCATAATTGCGAAAATGTCTCAATTGTAAATATAGTTTTTTGTTGTTTTATTATTGACAATATTTAATTTCAATTTAGTTGTTCCTCTATGTTTTAATCCTTACTAATATTATAAATGCGAAAGTAACTCTGTCTGTCTGTTACGCTTTCCCGCAAAAACTACTGAACGGATTTGGCTGAAATTTGGTAGGTAGACAGATTAGGGCCTGGATTAAGACATAGGCTACTTTTAACCACGCTCGCGAGCCGCTTGCGGCTCGCGCACTGCGCACCCTCGAAAAGTCATAGAAACGTGGTCCACGCGGGTGAAGCCGCGGGAAACAGCTAGTAAATAATAATTTTACAATAAACTATGAGGCGCTTTTTATTTTCTCATAGAGGTTGATGAAAAGTAGAGTGTATCACTCGAGCGCAAAATATATTTTTGGCTCGGGCGACGTAGTTTGAATCCCTCGCTACGTTCAGGATTCTACTAAAGAATCCCTCACTTCAATCTGAATTCAAAAAAGTGCCCTCGCCGTAAAAATATTATTTCACTCCCTTATTAAACAACCGACTATTTAGAAACCCGGCCACAGAAAGGTTTAATATTAAAGGTGGTTGTAAGAATTGAATCCCAAACTAGAAGTTTCTAGCTGTAAACGTGTCTTAGAACCATCTCATTTTAGTAATTGGTAAGGATAGAGCCTTCAAATATAAAAAAAAAATCCATTGAAATCGGCTCACCGTTGTGGGTCTGCAATGCCACAGACAGACTTACAAATAAAAAAGGATTCAAACTTTTAACATCCCCTTTTTTAGTCTAACAGACGTGACATAAAAGTCAAAAAATGGCATCCACGCGCAGTTTCCAAAATTTTTGTCGCTGTAAACTTACTTTGGGGCGCCACTTTAGTAGGATTCGTTGCTATTAATAAAATAATTTAAATTTACTAAAATATAATTTCACAACGTTACGCATAGGTCACACGATATAGTTAAAAATCGGTGGCGTAACGGCTAGGGTTGCTACCTCCTGTCCGGTCGTGGTTTGAATCCTGTCACGTACCAATGTGTTTTCGAATTTCGATATCATTATATTATGTACGTTTATCCGACGCTCTTACGGTGAAGGAAAACATCGTGCGGAAACCGGCTCACGCCTGCGAAGAGCCTCGAAGCTTGTGTTTGAAGTCAACGAACCCGCACTGGGCCCGCGTGGTCCACTGAGACTCGATCGCCCTAATTCAGGGTAGGCTCAAGCCCCTCGGTAGGGACATATATGAGCCGATATGATGAACATTTAGCGACAATTATGAAAATAAATACAATGGCATTTGGTGCACAAGAGCGAGCATAGCGCATAGATAATTTATCTATCTCCATGTTATACTAGTATCATTATGGTTGATTACAGGTCAAATACGATATCAACGACCGAAACTTTCGGTCATATGTTGACATTTGAAGTTATAATAAACAATTAATTAATGTTTTTTTTTAAACGAGTTCATAAAAAATAGCGGAGTGCGCTTTTATTTGACTGGACACTATTTATTAGTTGACACTGATTCTAATTTTTCCGGGCTTATTATGGTATGAGGGGCTCTGAAAAAAACTAAAGTTAGTTTCGTTTAGCATGTCTAGCGGGGCTCCGTCAATTTGGTTTTTTCGGAGACCCTGTATAATATGCCCGGGCGTTTCCTAATCTGCCGAATTCTACGATCGGCCGCCGACATACATAAATTCTTTGTCAATACCGCACAGGACGGGCCGCAACAAAGAGAGCTGGAAGTCACTACTTGCTACAAATCCACTATACACGTAAAGCAATGAACTTCAACTAACTCATGCATTTAAACGCTACCATGTGAACCTGGGTTAAACTTTCCCTAACCCCACATACAAACTTTCACATTTTAAATTGCTGATTCAAATTCTTTGTCGATACCGCACAGGACGGGCCGCGACAGAGAGAGCTGGAAGCCACAAACCACTTGCTACAAATCTACTATACAAGTAAAGCAATTATCTTCAACTCATGCATTTAAACGCAACCATGTGAACCTGCCCGCATCCATCGGCTTCCCGCGACCTTCACCAGGTCATCGGCAGGACCGGTCGTCGTGGAAATCCAGCCTTTGTCCAGCAGTGGACGATTTGTGGCTGATATGATGATGTGAACCTGGGTTAAACTTTTCCTAACCCCACATACAAACGCTCACATTTTAAATTGCAGTCTGAAAGGTACAGTCAATGCCCTACGTTGTATGTTGTCGAAAAAGATATTATTTGTAATAATTTTGAACAAAAAAACCGACTTCAAACAGGAAACTATGGTTCCCCTCGATTTTTTGGGATTCCATCATCAGATTCTGGTTTCCTTATCATGGTGCCACCATTGGGATATCTACTTTTCAACAAAAAAGAATCATCAAAATCGGTTAATAAACAACGAAATTATCCGCGAACATACATTAAAAAAAAAATTAAAAAAATACACGGTCGAATTGAGAATTTTTTGAAGTCGGTTAAAAATCACAGAGTTCAGTAAATTATAAGAAAATACCCAGAGCCGAAGAATATTGATATAACTGGTTAGCCTTGGGGGAAGGCCTGATGTAGCAGTGGACTAATAGATATGGACTGGGCTGCTGTTGATGATAAGAAGTATTAACGAAGGAATTGCAGCTCAGCATTAAGTGTCATCATAGCCCCTTATAGCCCTCAGAATGCATATAAATGACGTTATTATGGTAGACTGACGACCTTGTGAAAGTCGCGGGAAGCCGCTGGATGCGGACTTGGGGCAGGCCTTTGTCCAGTAGTGGACGCTTTTCATCTGATGTGATTTTGATGATTTACTATTGTAAATGGATGATTTTCAGCCCACAAGGAGGGGGGAATGAAGTTTTTATAAAAGCGAGTTTACCAAGGTTTCCCCAACGCAATGCGGAACTGGCTAAATTATCTTCGAGCCGGATCACATCAATGCTGTTTACATTGATGCTTGGCGCCAAAACTAAGATAAGGTGGTGGTAGCTTATATAATGCCCTTCCACCAACCAAACCGAGCCATACAGTTATACTCAGTCGGGAATCGAACCCGCGACCTCCTGATGACCTCCAAGCTAATAGACTTAAAAATTACGCCATGTAGGTGGTTAACCTATAGATAATGTAGGTAACTTAGTACACAACTAACTGTAAATACTTTTTTTTCTATTCACAATTGGTAAGCCCTTGGCATCATCTCACCTGATGGTAAGTGACGATGATACCTAAGATAGAAGCGACCTTACCAAGATTCTCCAACGCAATGGAGAACTGGCTATCTTATCTTCAAGCCGGAACACATCAATGTTGATAACACTGATGTTTGGCGGCAAGACTTAGATAAGTTGGTGGTAGCTAGCCAGGCGGGCTTAGAAAATGCCCTTCCACCAACCAAACCGAGTCTTACAAGTTGACCCCACCGGGAATCGAACCCGTGACCTACTGGTGTGAAGCGAATGGTCTAACCATTACTCACGGAGGCGGTTAACTCGGGTATTGAAAGTAGCAAAAGAGGTCAGCTAAACGAAGAAACGGATGGTACATCTTCTCGTAACTGAGTTAGTTAACATGGCGACTGAACGAGCGGCCATTTTCAGGCAATACGTGAAGTCTGATTGAGTCCGCAATTTTCAGCAGCACACAACTGCGAACTGCTCGTATCTGTTTTCGTTATTTCTACTCTCTACGGGATTATAGTCAGTTGTTTGTTGCCGAATCGGGATTCAAAGGGCTTTGGCTTTCATTTTGAATTGAGTGTTTTACAGTTTGCACTTCTAATAGGAATACGTATAATTACTTTTTCTTAAACATGCTTGGAAATTTGAGCATTATTTTAACAACCTTCTTCGAGATAAATCAAAATTGCTGTACCTACTGGCCAAATACATGCGAGCAGCGGCCGGCTAAAATTGTATGAAAAATCCATATCCTGTCGTGTTTAGCAGCCAAATAAATTACTAAGTAAACTCATTATATCTGTCGTGTAATTTAAAAATGGAACTATATTTTACTCCGAAACATGGCAACTAATCAAAGGTTTTATTTAAATTTCGAGCTGACTTGCAAATAGAACGCTGTTTATTGAAAAAAAAACAAATGAACTCTTTGGCGCGTGAAAAATATTTATTGTTGTTCATGGTTCGTCATTGATTTTGAAAAGTAATTATTGAAGTTTTAATTTCCGCGCATTATTTACTGTACAAGCCTTGGCTACAACTAGGCATTGATGAACTTTTACTCCGAAACATGGCAACCAAGGAGGTAACTTGTCAAAGGTCTATTTAAATTTCGAACTGGCTTATATGAGAAAAGTACTATACAATACAAGCCACACTCGGCCCACATTTACACGTTCGTCCATCAATGCCTCTTTTGCTGGTCGCTGCAATTTCTTTGGGAAAGATATTTCATGAGTACAAGCAAGCCGTTGTTTATTAGTAGGTATGTCTAATTAAGTACCTGCCTGCTACACTAGCACATAGTTTAAAATTAAAGGTAAACACTAGTTACTGTTCATTGCGGTACAATTTTGATTGTTTTATCGTTCAAATCTATATCTTCTAGACAACCCGGTGTTTGGAGACATAAGCATAAAACGGGTGGAGCTTTAATCTTATAACTATTTATGTTTTGTATGTTAGTTGTAATAGGTTTTTTTTAATTTATATCTTAGACTAGCTGTCCCGGTGCACTTCGTTCCACCTTGCACTACATTACACTACCCTACCCTACACTACCTTACACTACCCTACCCTATCCTACACTACCCTACCCTACCCTACACTACCCTACCCTAGCCTACACTACATTCAATGTTTATTTGTTCGTATTTCATGCGCTGCCATACTGTTCATCCGATTGCGTAAAAATTTGTACAATTGTTGCGTGCAAAAAAAACCGCGAGTAAGGTTACAAGAATAAGTTCGATCACTTCAAGTGTGCGCATTGAATTTAGAAAAACCATGTTTTTGACATGACCAGTTGTACCATGCTTATGAGTCGGACAGCCAATAAAATTATTTGTTTAAGATGAAGAAGGAAAAACAAAAAATATTGTCTTCCCAAAGTACTTGAATAATAATTTAACAAGACATCTGCATAAAATTACAAATCATTTCTTCTGCGGCAGCAAAGCGCCGGGTACCAGTTTGTTAAATTTGGTCTTTACCAATGAAATTGCCGATTGTATAAAAAAAGTTTAAAGATGAAAACTAATATTAAGAACAATAGATATTAAAACAAAATTTATTCTCAAAATAGCATTAGACTATTAGAGACAAATGATGGTAAACATATGCCTATTGTTTGAGATCGATGGCTTTAACCTTATGAAGTCGGGTATTTTCACCTGAAAAAATAGCCTTTATTGAGGCAAAAAATATACATTTTATAACATCTTTTAATTAACTTGCAATGTATGTATGTATGTTTGTTCGGGTAAAATCTCGCAAGTTAATTTTGACTCACTTCCCGGTTTCCGATTGAGCTGAAATTTCGCATGCATATGTATATCGCGTGACAATGCAATATTAAAAGCTTGTACCTAAAAGTTTTTAGGTTTTTCGAAAATTATTAATTTTAAAGCTCTAGAGTTATCGCAGCAGTTTTTTCGTTACTAATGTCATATTCGGGAATGCCTCACATAAGATTTCTTCACTTTCAGGAAAATTCAAGAAAATTAACTTGTCAAAAAAATTGCTCCATCTGACGACTAAGAAAACGTCTTTGTTACATTCAATGAGCTCAGGGGATTGGAACATGCAAGACATGCCACTAGTTACTAATAGAAGACCATAAGTAGTGTCACTATAAGGTCAATAATAAAAAACAATAATAAAAATTGCCATTGAACTTCAAAAACTGAATCGGCTAATTCATACTTTAAGACCTAATATTTGGCTTGAACGTTAATTGGAAATCTAAAGTGTCTGATGGTCAGCGTGTCGAGCCTAACTGAAATTATGCCTAGGCAGTGTCAGATTGGGTGTGTATATCATTTGGGGGGGGGGGGGTTAGTTGCCACGCTTTGGTTGGCGATCGCAGTGTGGTTTCAGGTGTGTTGCAATGCGCGGAAAGGACGCTGCTGCCCATCCTCCGGTTAAAGTCCCTAAGTCGTCTTTACCCCCATTGTAAGAGATGGGATGGCCCTATACAAAGCCGGAAGCCATACGCAATGGATGCGTGGAATCCTTGGAAGAAGCCTTTGTTCAGCGGTGGACGTCTTTTGGCTGATATGATAATGATGAGTGTCTGATTAAGTATAAGCACAACATAATATTGTGATGCTTAAGGAACCTGGATTTCATTGAAAAAAAAACACGCTCGTACAGTTTTACCACCGACAAATGGTTGGTTTCGAGATTCCGGATAACACTTTATAAGCCCACAGCAGTGGCTTGAGCGGTATTTTTTCCCATTAAAAAACAACGTTGTATCAACACACGAAACTAGCGAAAACACGCGAAACTCATTTTTTTTCATTGTTTACCAAATTACAAAAGTAGCGTCTCTTAAATATCTGTAATTCAATATTTTATAGTTTGATTTTCCAAAAAAATTACATATATTATCATTTGATGGCCAGTACTTTCTAAAAATTAAAAGAGTTTTTAATATATGCGCCTTCTTTTTAGGAAGTCTCGGGACTTATTGAACGATCTAGTATATATTAGGTTTTATGTAGTTAGGTACAAGAAGATTGTTCAGGACAGTATACATCCGTAACAAAAGCTGTTATGCGAGAACGCAAGATTGCTCTCGTTATATTTTCGTAAGCCTAATGAAATATTAAAACAACGTCTTTTTTATGCTGATGTTGATGTTTTGTTTGCGAACTCTTAATATTCGTTGATAAAAACGTGCGTGACAAAACATGAAAATGAGTAGGTAAGTAGGAAACAAGTACATAGGTGCCGCTGAATATTTAATTAACATAATGCGGATCTTACCTTAGCTAATAAACTCACGTAGGTATCGTATAAATGTAGGTTGGATAAAGGCAAGTTTAAGGGTGATTTTTAATTAGTTCTTGATAGCAAAGGATATGAATGTACTCGTGATTGCAAACAACTTTTCTAAAGAAATTATATGTCAAATATAAAGAAAATGTATGTCCTTCATACATTTTATATATCGACTAGCTGTACCGGCAAACTTCGAACCACCTTATACTACACTACAATGCAATACACTACACTACACTGTACTCCACTTCACTCTAGTGCACTCCAGTGCACTCCAGTGCACTCCACTTCACTCCACTGCACTCCACTGCACTCTACTGCACTCCACTGAACTCCACTGCACTACACTGCACTTCACTGCACTCCACTGCACTCCACTGCACTCCACTGCACTTCACTGCACTCCACTGCACTCCACTGCACTCCACTGCACTCCACTGCACTACACTGCACTCCACTGTACTACACTGCACTACCTTGCACTACACTGCACTGCACTAAACTGCACTATTATACACTACATTGCTCTATTCTACACAATATTACACTACACTTCAATACACTACACCCTACACCCTTCACCCTACACCCTACCCCCTTCACACTACACTACACTACTTTTTGTTGATAATGCATGAATCTTTTTTGGTAATTTTTTCACACCTTTTTTTTAGAAAGGATCCCTATTTGAAAATATAATATAGCCTATAGAAACCGCGGATAGTGTAGCTTCCCAACAGTGAAAAAAATTTTCAAATCGGTCCAGTAGTTTCGGAGCCTGTTCAATGCAAACAAACAAATCCATCCTCTTTATAATATTACTAGCTGTCCCGGCGAACTACATACCGCCTTACATTACACTACCCTACCCTACTCTACACTACCCTACCCTACACTACACTACCCTACCCTACACTACACTACCCTACCCTACACTACCCTACACTACCCTACACTACTCTACACTACCCTACACTACACTACACTACCCTACCCTACACTACCCTACCCTACACTACCCTACCCTAGCCTACATACACTACACTACCCTACACTACACTACCCTACACTACACTACCCTACCCTACCCTACACTACCCTACCCTACCCTACACTACCCTACCGTACCCTACACTACCCTACCCTACCCTACACTACCCTACACTACACTACACTACCCTACCCTACCCTACTCTACATAAGAACCTTCTCCTGACAATAACGAACTCGACAAAAAAAGAATTAGCCAAATCGGTCTAGCCGTTCTCGAGTTATGCGCTTACCAACACGTTTTGCGATTCATTTTTATATTATAGATTATTACTACGCTACGGCTGCATTGCTTGGGGTCACACTGGTCATTGCGCGGTGGCGGTGTTTATTTTCATAAAATCTTAATATCTTCTGAATGGAATATCCGATTTAAGTAATTCAAAAGGTAATCTATAGGTATCGAAACATTTTTGATTATAAAATGATTTATTTGGATAAGGGTTAATACTAAGGTATTGTGATCGTTGTCTGATTTTGGTCAGTTTTTTATTAACTTTTAAAATGTAAAAAGTGGTTATAGTGAAATAACTACAATAGTTAGACATAAAGTATCTGAAAGTTTTTTGTAGGTATTGATATGTTCTCTAATATTGTAGAACATTTTGTTGTTCTATCATTAATAGTTTTATTAGCGTATGCGATGAAAGAAATTTTTGGGCTTTTTTTACACCTTGGTTCACGTTACTGAAGTTTTATTAAGGATCCTTTATTATTTCTATAAATATAAGCTTTGTTACTTAGCGATAATATAGCATTCTAATGGTGAAAGAATTTTCAAAATCGGTTCAATAGTTTTTGAGTTTATTCATTGCAAACATACACACACACAAAATTACAAATCTTTCCTCTTTATAATATTAGTGTAGATAACTTGTTAGTGCACTGCACTGCACTGCACTCCACTGCACTCCACTTCTGCGTCTGCGTTAGCTAGTTGTTCCTTACTTTTAAAGTGGTTCATTAGTTAATAAACTCACGTGTCGTGTGAATAAATACAGGTTAAAATAGGAAGGGAAAACCCTTGCTAGTTTCCCCTAACATTCGAATATTGTGTGTGTTTTTATACTGGTTTCTTAGTTATTAAACTCACGTATCGTGTAATAAACACAGGTACGATGAACAGAAGTTGTTATGTAGAGAAAATCCTTGCTTTAACTAGTTTTCCCTTACTTTTGAATATTGTAGCTGAGATACATTTTAAAGCGATTCCTCAGTTAGTAAAATAACGTATCGTTTAAATAAAGACAGGCAGGTTGAACAGATGTTGATATGTAGGGAAAATCTTTGCCTTAGCTGGTTACTCTTTAGCCCGAGGAAAACATTCGAATACTGCATCCACCTAACAATCAAGTACATATAAGGTAACAGCGAATAACTTGCACGTCGGACGTAAAAAACTGGTTACGTAAGTAAGTGAATGCATTTTTTTGGTCATTCTGTAGCACCCTATTACGATGGGCAAAGCGCTGCTACCTATAAATAAAATATTCATCGCTACAATGTAACTAGTTATAAAAGTTTGAAGAGGTGCCAGCGCAGAGTACCCACCTATTTATCTTTCATAAAATACAGCGCATTTTTTCATCAAACGAGCGTTCAGGGAATTGTTGAAACGTCAGTCGAAGGCAGTGGAGCCAAGAGTTCAGGAGAGAGATCTCCTGTCAGGGCTGTTTCTCGTCCTATAGCTATGTTATTTTGTCTTATTAATAAGCGTCAAATAAAATGAATTTACTGTACAAACAATACCTTCCTACGATGGAAATGGAATACTTGTAGGGTTCTTCTGAAATAATAATATTTTCCTATATCTTTTATATATATAAATCTTCTGTCCGTGTGTTAGTCATTGAACTCCTCCTAAACGGCTGGACCGATTTCGCTAATTCTTTTTTTGTCGAGTTCGTTATTGTCAGGAGAAGGTTCTTATGTAGGGTAGGGTAGGGTAGGGTAGTGTAGTGTAGTGTAGTGTAGGGTAGGGTAAGGCAGTGTAATGTAATGTAAGGCGGTACGTAGTTCGCCGGGACAGCTAGTAACAATATAAATACTTGTAGGGTTCTTCTCAATAAATAATACCTTCCTATATAACAATCTACATACTTGTAGGGATACCTTCCTGTATCACAATATAAATACTTGTAGGGTTCTTCTGAAATAATAATACCTTTCTATATCACAATACAAAAGCGTCGGTGGCTCAACCGGTAACGACTCGGTCCATCTAACCAGAGGTACCGGGTTCAAATCTGGACGGCCAATGTACCAATGAGTTTTTCAAAAACTTACGTACATATACTTACCGATTGCTTTATAGCGGTGAAGGAAAAACATCGTGAGGAAACCTGCACACGCCTGCGAAGAAACTCGAAGGTTGTGTGTGAAGTCGACCAACCCGCACTGGGCCCGCGTGGTCGACTAATGCCTAATCGCCCTAATTCAGGGTAGGCTCGAGCCCTTCGGTGGGGACGTATATGAGCTGTCATAATAATAATAATATCACAATATAAATACTTGTTGGATTCTTCTGAAATAATCGAAAGGGAAAGATGTTCAGTTTCAAGAGATGAAAACGCTCTTAAATTATATTTTCAAGAAGTTCATAAGAATCCTGTACTAATATAAAACACCATTTTATTTATTTATTTGGCAGAGTGTCGGTGGCATAACGGATATGGCCGCTACCTCCTGTCCGGGAAGTCATGGTTGTAATCCTGCTACGTACCACTGTGTTTTCGAATTTTAATTTCGTAAGGACGTTTATGCGACGATTTTACGGTAAAAGAAAACATAGCACATAGAAGGTTATGTGTGAAGTAGACCAACCCGCACTGGGCCCTTGTGGTTGATTAAGGCCCGATCGCCCTATTTCGGGGTAGGCTCGAGCCCCTCGGTGGAGACGTATATGAGCTGATATGATGATTTGACATTTATCTATCATACAAATAGGACAAAATTGTAGAAAAGCAGCCTTTTTTACTCTCATTATTTGAGCCTCTTAAGTTCTCGGTACGAATGTCTGATAACTATAAGTTTTTCTATGTATACCAAAGAATAAAGACTGTTTTCTACGTAAATACATATAATGAATTCGTAAAAGCAATCTTGCAAGGCGTCTGCGCCTTTTGTTCGCTGTAACGGTAGTATTCTGTAATTTCCCAACCCAGTGAAACTGTGGGAGAAGTATCCAAAGGATCTCGCCGATGATGTCCCGCGTGCTCTGAGGAAGCTGAAACGTACGTAGACGTGTCTGACACGCGAGTAGTAACCGCTGCCTTACTTACTATGCCACAAGATATTATCATTTTGATCGGCCGCGATACGCTGGAGTCTGTCCGTATTAAGTAATAGTTTTTTTTATTCAAAATTGATAAGCCCTTCGCATCATCCCACCTGATGGTAAGCGACGATGATGCCGAAGATGAAAGCGAGCTTACCAAGATTTTCCAACGCAATGCGGAACTGGCTATCTTATCTTCAAGCCGGAACACATCTATGGTGTTAACATTGTTGTTTGGTGGCAAGACTTAGATAAGATGGTGGTAGCTAGCCAGGCGGGCTTAGAAAATGCCCTTCTACCGACCAAACCGAGTCTTACATAGTTAGACTTCGCCGGGAATCGAACCCGCGACCTCCTGATGTGAAGCTAATGGACTTAACCATAACGCCACGGAGGCGGTAATTTGACGTAATTCAGTCAACTACGCGGACAAAGTCGCTCGTAAAAGCCAGTCAGTAATAATTTTCACAGTGTTTTACACAGAGCTTCAAAGTTTATACTTGATTTGTCTGTTGATCGTGACTCTCCTTCTTTGGTTTCTCTGGAGCTCCAAAATATCCTAGATACTACCTCCTATACTATTTGTGTGGAACACTTTGTTTCTTCCTATTAAACATTTTTCCCCATACACCATGATGCCTATCACGCACAGTGTAGCAACCGACACCAACCGCTTAAACGGTCGAGAAAAATGCCACTAACAGACGAACCCATCCAGGTAATAACTGTGCTTCAGGTCAGTTAACCTGCACGATCAATCCAACCACGCTAATCACACTGAGCTACGACCGCTGCACTATGATATACATGTGTGTAATATTGAACTTATACAAAATAATTGAAAACGCTAAACACGTTAAAAAACCGACTTCCATCGCAACAGCTTAGTACATTTATGCATTTTTGTTTTTTGTTAATTTTCTAATATAGTACTACACCGAATTTTATAAAATTTATATTAGAATCATAAAAATCGGTTCACCTAATCAAACGGTAACACACATAAAAAAAAACATATTGGCGAATTGAGAACCTCCTCCTGAAGTGAAGTGGTTTTTTTGTATAGAATTGGTTGAGGGGGTGGGAAGTGACTTATCAAATGTGAATAAGAAATCATGTTTTCAGTCGGGAGATGCCGACTATTTCACAGATAGACATAGATCCTGAGCAACATCCATATTTCTGTCGGATTGTCTGAGGATCGTTAATTCGATCAAGTACCGCCTCCGTGGCGTAATGTTTAGTCCATTCGCTTAACACCAGGAGGCCAAGGGTTCCATTCCCGGCGGGGTCAACTTTGTAAGACTCGGTTTGGTTGGTGGTAGGGCATTTTCGTAGCCCGCCTAGCTAGCTATCACCATCTTATCTAAGTCTTGCCGCCAAACATCAGTGTTAACAACATTGACGTGTTCCCACTTAAAGATAAGATAGCCAGTTCTCCATTGCGTTAGGGAATCTTGGTAAGCCCGCTTCCATCTTCGGCATCATCGTCACTTACCATCAGGTGAGATGATGCCAAGGGCTTACCAATTGTAATTTTTTTTTAAAAAGTACATACCTTTCCGTTGAGTTTCCAAAGTGCAATCTTCTTTATAACAGCCGTTTCGAAGCCAGCCAGCATTCACCATCGCCGTGGCCTTTCCAAGTCGCGTTAGCTGGCAACTGCACCGGGACTGGCCATGTTTAATGACGTCCATTCTTTCTGATTGCTTGCACGCTGCTGCTTTTAAACTGGAATTAATGTAATGTAATGGGCTGGAACTTCCTACGGATTCGAGTTACTAAAAGTACTTTTAGTCTGTAAGCATACCATTTATTTCATAACCGTCTGTCTCTTCTCTCTTTCTTTCAAATAGATTCCATATTTTTGGTCCTAATTTTAAACTTTTGATGGTTTAAATTCCACCTCCGTGAGCGTCGGTGGCGTAATGGCAAGGGTAGCTGCCTCCTGTCCTGGAGATCGTGGTTCGATTCCTGCCACGTACCAATGTGTTTTCGAATTTCGTTTTCATATGTACGTTTATCTGACGCTCTTACGGTGAAGGAAAAGATCGAAGGAGAGTATCGTGGGCCCGCGTGGTCGACTAAGGCCCGATCGCCCTAATTCAGGATAGGCTCGAGTCCCTCGGTGGGGACGTATATAAGCTGATATGATGATGATGGTTTAAATTCTACCCACTCTTCGTCTATCAAATAAACTTACAAAGTGTAGTTAAATAATGTTTTTTTTTATTTATTGTATTTTATTTTATTCGGAAAACAAACAGTGATACAATATCTAAATAATTAACTTAAATAACGTACGTACGTAACTTTGACCGCGTGGAGTAGAAGATTTTACTGTTCTTACCCGGCTCACAACTACATCATCATATCAGCCTAAGGACGTCCACTGCTGGACATAGGCCTCCCCAAGGATCTCCACGACGACCGGTTCTGCGCTGCCCGCATCCAGCGGCTTCCCGCGACCTTCACCAGGTCATCGGTAAACCGACTACATATCCTTACTGAATCCTTATTCTATATTATAAATGTGAAAATGTGTTTGTTTGTTTGTTACCTCTTCACGCTTTAACACCTCAACCAATCTTGTTGAAATGCAGGAAGCCTGTGTCACAGAGAAGGACATTGGGTACTTTTTATCCCGTGAAAATAGCATAGTTCGATAAACACAATCTATTATTATTATTATTTTACTTAGGTTATATTTTTGTGTTTATATCGAAATCCATTTGTGGAAGTTTTTTTATTAGCTCATAGTTAATTTTATAATTTTATCACATAGTGTTTACTTAAGCTGTAAACTTCCCAAATAAAATAAAATAAAATAAATATCTCTTTTTTTTCTTCTCGATTTCTTAAAATCGCAACGCAGCATCGAATTGTTGCGATATTTTTGCACAGAGATGGTTGAGGGGTGGAAAATTACATAGACAAATCATAAGCATAGCCCAAGATAGTTCCCGAATGATCTGGGGAATTTTTCTTCCCGGCTCGCGCACATCAAGGCAAAACGGAGCAACGGATTGACTTATTTTTTTGCATACAAATAGCTAATCAGAATAGCCCGATATCGTTCCTGAGGGATCTGAGGAAAACTCATGTCCGCGTTCGCGAGCCGCGTGCGGCTCGCGCATTAAGCACCCTAAAAGACAGTCATAAAAACGATGTCCACGCGGGCGATACCGCGGGCAAAAGCTAGTGATTCATAAAATACGTTCTACGTAAACTTAGCAAATATTGAATGTATACTAAGTACTTAACTGGCCACCAGCCAATCTTCTTATAAGCTCTTCTAATCCGGACTTAGAGCTTACGACTAAATTTATAATGTTGTAACATTTCATCCTTGGATGACTCCGTATCTAGCTACGACGCTACGGCGTAGCAGTGTTGCGTAGTATTAGAGTAGAATGTCATAGCCGTCATAGCCAAGTGTCTGGGAGTTTTTTTTTTTTTTTTTTTTTATATACAGAATGGCGCAAAAGTAATGTTATAATGAGAATGTGCCTTAATTTTTGCAAATAGCGTCAAATGTCACTGTGCTTTGACATCTATGTTGTATACAGAAAATTTGTTGTCAATAAGCTATGGAGCGATACACACATAAAGAACGTGGAATTATTTGAGACACCAATTTTGGAGATTTGAACAGGCCCGGCCGCCCAGATCGCCCGATCTAATCTACTGTCGACAGCCGGTTTTGTCTACCAATAGATGCCAATAGTAAATACTTGTTAAGCATATTTGTTGCTTACTTTTTATTTATGGAAGGTAGTTATCGTTTGTCTAATTTATATCTAATTAAACTAAACCTAGATTTTTTTTACAAAAACAATGTACCAAAAATTGACCTGCTGAATAACGTTCCTATTTAAACCTCGGTGGTTTTTTCGAACGCGTAATGCTGTTATTGGATGTATTTTGTTATTACGATAATAATTTGAAGGAAAAAAAAAACAATTGATGTCATCAATGTCATCATTATTACACCTTCAAATAAACTTTTCATGAAAACAGAACTTTTTTATTTTTAACAAAATGGTAGTCAACTTACATTGTGACATTACTTTTGCGCCATCTGTTATTTAAGTATATAAGTAATAATATAAATACAGCGTACTTTAATTCACACAATTATTAGAAAACTGAATTATTTTGTGTTTTATACCATTCAAAAACCGTCATACCTACCGTCAATAGATAATAATTGAGATACATAATTATAGCACACCCCAGACACTGCATACAAACGGTCGTGAAATGAGATTTCTAAAAACAAATCCCATACGGTCGAGAACCAAACTACAACCAATCTGTATCAATCTGGGTGACGAGGGGGTGAGGTCGCAATCTAGAGAGCGGCAGGTAGTGTCCATACAGTTTGTTAGTACTAATATATTGTATATACTTTGATAAATGCCTCAAAATCCTTATCATTTCACCTTATTATTAACTCGGGAACTATCATGTGTTAGTCGTTCGTTTTAGCATTCTGATAATGTTTTTTTTTATTATTAAAAATTTGAGTGCGTTTGGCTGCACCTCACCTGATGGAAAGTGCCGATTTTATTTATTTATTTCAGTTTCAGTTTTACAACATTACAGTTTTTTTCACAAAACCAAGGCGTTGTAAATTTTTAAAATACAGAACAATATTATACCTAAATAATAATGTACATTAAAAATAAATTGTAAAATTAGTATAAAATAAATTCATGTCCATAAATTAATTACAGATAGTCAATAATGTCAAAAAATAAGTAGTTATTTATATAAAAATGTAATTATCAATGTAAAATTGTCAAAAAGAGAACATACTATAATTATTAATAAATTAAATTAGTTAACTAGGAATAGTGCTTTCTCTGGCATTCATCTCTAGCATTCTCTTGCACTCTGTCATCAAACATGCCATCCCAGACGCAAACAGATCACACTGTGGCGCTGCGAGGAGCACGGAGTTGAGGAGGGTTCTAGCACGAGCGGCGGGGGCTTGTGACCGGGCCACGGTGCGGGCGGGGGCCTCGGCCAGCAGGGGCCGGTCGCGGGGCCGCAGGTACAGCATCCGCGCTACATTGGGTACAGACAGTCTCGTCAGTTGCTCTACTAGTGAGACGCAGTCGATTTTATTTCTTATTACGTGTATCACGAACTTGGCTAGGGCAAGGTATCGCCTGATCTCCAGCGACTGGTAACCGATTTGCCCCTGGATAAACAGTGTTGGATACATATATGGATAATATCCATACTTTTTCTTATATAGAGATCGTAAAAACCTCTTTTGGATCTGCTCCAACATGAGGACATATTTATCCTCATGCGGGCTCCAGACCACTGCGTTATTCTCCAGAACACTCCTAACTAACGCATCATAGACTGACCTAGTGGCCGCGGGAGATAGAGGCGTGGTATTCCGCAGCACAAAGCCCAGGCGACGATGGGCGGCGGCGGCGACGCGCTGCGCCTGCTGGCGAAACGTGAGCTCCGCGTCAAAAAGCACGCCAAGATCACGCACCTCCCGCACGCGCGTCACCGCCGCGCCGCCGATCGTGTACTGGTGCTGTAATGGGGTGCGCGAGCGCGCGTAGGTCATAGACTCGCATTTGTTAGGGTTAAAAAACAGTTTATTTTTTAGGCTCCAGCTATGCACTTTATCGAGGTCTCTTTGCAGAGCGTCGCAGTCCGCCTGTGTTCTACATGCCCTCACTAATTTTACATCGTCTGCGAACATAAATATTGCCGAGTCGCGTACGGCCTCCGGGAGATCATTGATAAAGAGTACAAAGAGCAGAGGTCCTAGGTTCGAACCCTGACTTATACCTGACCGTGTGTGGTAACAGTTGGAAATATAGGGGCCGTATTTCACAAACTGTTGGCGATCACGCAGATAGGACGCGAATAATTTCAGCAGTCGAGGAGTGAAGCCCATGTTACTCAGCTTCATTAGTAGCACGTCATTGTGAACCCGGTCGAATGCTTTTTGGAAATCCAGGTAGATAACATCCACCTGGGACCCCACGTCCATGTGGTAGGACAACAGGTCCACAAGTGTGACTAGGTTGGTGGCCACTGAGCGCTTCGGCAGGAATGCGTGCTGGGCGGCTGTAATATACGGCAGACATTGTGGCAGTAACTGCGCATGCAGAGCCGTCTCGAAGACCTTGGCTAGTGAGCATAGGATCGCGATTGGCCGATAATTTTGTACCTCATCCTTGGGCCCTGATTTAGGAATGGGAGTAACGCGAGATTTCTTCCAAACCGCCGGATATTGGCCCGTCCCCACAATCAGGTTAAATATGTATGTTACAGGTTGGATTAGCTCATCTGTGCAACCCTTGAGGACATAGGCTGGTACGGCATCTGGTCCAGGCGAGGTGCCTGGCTTCAGTTTCTTTATTGCGCGACGTACATCGTCCTCAGTAAAGCTGTGAAGGTGCACGCGGCGGCTGTTAGCGGGCGGCGCGGCGCTGGCGGGCGCGGGGTCAAGCGCGGGCACGTCCGGCGCGAACACGGAGCTGAAGTGCTCCGCGAACGCGGCGGCCGCGCCAGGACCCGTGTACTCCGCGTCCGCCAGCTTGACCTTGGGTTCTAACCCACCCTTGCTACGCAGGCTTTCTATGTAATCCCAGAACTTTTTGGGATCGTGACTTAGGTTACATGATATAGTCTTATTGTAATCGCGGTGAGCTACTCTCGTGTCTATTTTTAGTTTACGCCTCAGTCCTTCGAATTCAGACCGGGCTGACTCGTCGCCAGTCTGTTTCCACCTACGATGTGCTGCGCCTTTCAGCTTAATGTCCCGGATTATACCACTCGTGTAAAAGACCGGATAGGTACGGTTACTCGAGGGCTTCCGGATTTTTTTGGGAATGCAGTGGTCGAATATATTGTAGAGACATTGATAAAAGAAACCTAATGCGTCATTTACTTCTGGGTACTCAAATAGTTCGTGCCAATTTAGTTCCTTGATCATGAGGTACAGGGTTTGGAAGTCTCCCTTGGGAAAGTTCCAGTCATGCTCTGATGGTATATTAGACGGTTCCTGTCGCGTTACCTTGGGAAAGAGTCTGTACCCAATGCGCACCATTAAGGGCGGATGTAGAGGGTCCACCTTGGTGAGCTGCTCGTCGGGCGCGGCGGCGCGCACCGCCACGGTGTCGTGCAGCTCCGTGCTCGTCAGCACCAAGTCTAACTTTCTCTCCATTACATTCAACACGCTATTATACTGCTCCAGGTTACACAAGGCTCTGAAAAATTCGTAATAATTATTAATATGATCGCTAGCACTATATAAATTAAAGTCACCGAATATTAATATTCTCGATGGATCATGGGCTGCACACACAGATTCAGCACTTTGAAACCACTTCATGTAAGTGTCATCTTTGGTTTTAGGAGGAAAGTATACGACACATACACATATGTTCTGTCCGTGTAGTTGAAACTTTCCCCAGAGGTCCTCACCCTCGGGCGTTTCAAACTTAGTTATCCGCTCAAGCTGCAGCGGCGCACGTGCGGCCAGCAGTACCCCACCGCCATCGCGCGCCCGCCTGTCCCGACGCAGTAGCGACCACTCGCCGCCGGCGCCGCACACCTCGGCATCGCTCACAGATACGTCCAAATTAGTCTCCGTCACTGCGACCAAGTTCAGATCGGACAGGGTCAAGTTATTTCGCCATTCGAACAACTTACTTTTTAGCCACCTAACATTTTGATAATAGGCGTTCAAGGTATACAATTTGGGTCGTTTATTGCATACTGCTTTTTGTACGTTCGAGACGAAAAAGCCAGCGTTCCACTGACACCCCCTTAGGCCAGAATAGTGGAGAAATGCACTCTTCATACATCTCTTCAGGTACGCCTACTTTGAAGGAGGCATAATCAGTTTGCCTCTTTGTAGTAAGTTTAGCCACAGTGTAGGCAGATACCTGTTTCTTTGTGTTTAGGTAGCTAAGTACATTCGCCTCCGTGATCTCGGGTCGTGCACCCCACACATGTAGGTACTTGATTTTTAGCGCCGCAGACAATATATTACTCGGCTCACCACTGCCGCGTATTATTTGTTTGATTCGTCGTTCTTGGATACGGGCTTGATTGCGACGTTTCCGATTCACAACTTTCCACTGGTCACTATCTGACGGCTTTTGTTTGTTATCATCAGCTGATTTTGTCGATTGATCATTTTGCTTAGGTTTTTGCTTTTGTTTCTGAGGTCCGGTTTGTTTTCGTTCTGTCTTTTTCTGCACCACAGGGCTCGTCACTGGCGTTGTCCTACTCGCACTCGCGGTGCCGTTATCGCTTGTGGATGCCGTCACTTCATTAGCGTGCGCTTGGCACTTGTCACAGGTTTTAGATCTACCTTCATTTTGCTGCTTAATTAGCGAAATGAGATCCTGTATTTGGGTTTTTAGGGCAATTATTTCCGTGTTTTGATCACTAACTTGCGATTGTAAGCTTGCTAAACTTTTCTTAATTATGGAACTGTCACTTTCCCGTACACCCGTTGGCATTTTTCACCGAAAATGAATTTTAACTACGGAGCAGAGATGTCGTGACGGCGCACAATAGAGGATGAGCCGAGAATATAACACGCAAGCTCAAATAGTGCCTATTCACTCTCGACTTGAAGGTTCCTAAATAATACGAATAGGGGAATACAGACGCCGGCAGGGAATTCCATTCCTTGACCGTTCGCATAACGAACGAAGAAGCAAAACGCTTCGTGCGTAAAGGTGGAACATTAACGACAAAGGAGTGGAATCGCACTTACATCATGTGTTAGTCGTTCGTATTCTATTTTAGCATTATGATAATGTGGTCTTCCTTCATTGCTTCCAACGAATAATCAGATTGATTCTTTAATAACAATTTAATAATCGAGCATCTCGCTGATGAGCGAAGTGGGGGAAGCCCGCTGACAAGACGTAATCCAGGGAGCTCTTCGTTAAATTTCTTTATTTCGTGAAATATTGAAAAATAAATAGAAACTGTGTACATACGTTCAAGACATAACCTTCAAGTGTTGTGATCCACCTATTTTCTTTCAAAAGGCGACTCTTCTCATCATTTTATTTATAAGGTACGGAAATTTTTTGGCAGTTATTAAACTGAATTTTGAATATTATCTACACACTATCACACGAATCACAGCACGTTCAGTATAAAAACCAGCTGATTGGATAAATAAATGCATGCCCTCACAACAACAACTAATTTGACAGCTAATAACAGTGAGTGAAGTGAGTCTGTGCCAAACCAAAGCTGCTTAGTGGTAATAGGTCATATTTGGATGCAATCAATCAGTCGATAGCGCCATCTCTACGTGTATTGTTGAACTCACTTGTGCACATGCCTTACTTTTGTGAAGTAACTCAGTACCCATCCTATTGACTGCTTAGCCGAGTATTCTCTCCATAAACCGTAAGATGTCGCCAATATGCAAAAGATGTAACCACTTTATAAAAGGTAGACAATTTCTAAGTTGCGCTGTGTGCAAGGGAGACTACGATTTATCTTGCACGAATGTTGATTTCAAACGATATATTATTATGACCATGGACAACAAAAAAAATTGGAAATGTGATCCTTGTTGGACAAAAATCAGAGAGGAAAAAGAAATCATCTCCCCTGGTACTAATTCAAATGCGTTACTAGAATCAATGGGGGAATTAGCTGAACCAAATTATGTGACCGAACGGAAAAAGTTCGTCATAAATGTTTCTACTGATAACAGTTTTGCATCGCTTATGTCAGAAATGGATGATTCTGAGGCTGAAGTTGAGTCAAGCTACAAAAATAATAAATCAGATGCAAACAGTTCTGATTTAAATAGAAGCTGCCCAGAATTATTAGTAAAAGTAAAGAGACACTCCAATAGACAGAAATTACAGAAAAAAATTTCAACACTGCAAGAAAAATATAATACAGCAGAAAATGAAATCGAATTATTGTTGGCAGAAAATAAATGTTTAAAGAAAACAATTCAAGAATACGAATTAAAAATAAACAAACTAATTGATACCCCAGTAATGACGCCGATAAACTACGCAACTAATAATTCTTCAAAATCCTTAAAAAACGAAAAGAAAAGAAACAAAAACAATACAAGGAAAACATTGAATTATTCTCCTGAAGAAGCCAATAACAAATCACATCACACCGAGGAACCACCACCACTATACTCTGGAAACAATGCACGTGATATCAACAGAACTAAAGTAGAGGCGAAAACCGAATTAAAACGAAATATATGTCTCATAAGTAGCAACCCTAACAACATCCTAAAAGTGGCAGAGCAAACATTTGACAAAGAAAAAATATGTCACTACTGTAAACCGGGAGGCGGTATTTTCCAACTTTTCGACAGCCTCGAAGGGAAGCTTGAAAAATTTACGTCTAGAGACTACTGCATAGTATATATAGGTGAAAATGACTTTAAATCTACGTCTGACTATCCCAGTTTAATAAAATTTATAAGAGAAAAAGTTCAAAAGGTGCAGCATACGAATGTAATAATTTGCGCACCAAATTATAAACTAAATAATTACTCTAACATTTTCAATAAGAGAGTAGAAATTTTTAACAACTTATTATACCTAGATAACTCATCACACGAATATGCATACATATTAGATTCGAACCTAAACCTGCCTTATTCTAACGAAATGTTTTCTATTGTGTCGGGACGAGTGAACAAACGAGGTCTTACTTTGATATTCCATGATCTAGAAAATTTTATAAATGACATTGATACTGAATCATTTTTTCGTAAGTTTTGGGAATGATAATTGTCCGGTTTCCACTAACAAAACATTAGTAACCGACGGTAAAAACTATCTACGAATATTTCACCAGAACATAGCAGGTCTTTGTAACAAAACCGATGTAATTGAAATAAGCCTAAATGAATTAACTGACAAAAACAAAGAGGTGGATGTAGTATGTTTCAGTGAGTCGTTTGTAAAGCAAGGAACGGAAGAAAACATTATACTTAATAATTATAAATTAGTCAATTATTTTTCTCGTGAAAAAAGCAGAGGTGGTACATGCATTCTAGTCAAAAAGAGCTTCAATGCAAAACCGTTAAAATTGGAAGCGGGTCTGGCAACCAAGTTCTATTTCGAATGTTGCGGAGTGGAAATTGTCGATCATAACGTAATTTTGTGCTGTATTTACAGAACTCCAAAACAAACCAAGTCTCATATTGGGGTGTTCATGCACAAACTTGACAAGTTGCTTTACTACTTAAATGAAAAGTTTAAAAGAAAAAAGTTAGTCATATGCGGTGATTGGAATATCGACATTCTTAAACCAACGACGTTTGCTAAGGACCTCATCAGCACTCTACAGAACCATAATTTTCAGACACATATAAATAAACCAACCAGGCTTAATTCTTGTCTGGACCAATTTGCGACTAATATGAAAAAAGTAAAGGCGGAAATACATGAATTTGGGCTGTCAGATCATGAAACAGCGCAGAGTTTATTGTTTAAATCTAACCAGAAACAAGCCTACTTAACATGGTATGAGCTAAAGCGGGACTACTGTGCTGACAATGTCAGGAAATTCTGTGAATGCATTTCGTCTCTTTCATTTTCAAGTGTTTTGAGCGCTACGTATATGGAAACAGCATTATCGTTTTTTTATGATGACTTATGTTTATATTACAATCTGTGCTTTCCTATAATTAAAGTAAAACTAAGTAACAGGCCCTCTAAACTAAGATGGTTGACAAAGGGATTAAAAAGATCTAGCAAATACAAACGAACTCTTTATAATAAATACAGGTTATTAAAACAAATAAATTAGCAAATAAAAATAATTACATGCAATACAATAAAATATTTAAAAAGTGTATAGAATACTCTCAAAAAACATCAAGCAGTAAATTTGTCAATAAAAGTAAAAATAAATGTAAGGCAACCTGGAATTTAATCTCATCTAATATATCTAATAAATTTATTAACAATGACATTGATATTATAAATTTAAATAATCAGACTTTTTCTAACCCTCTTGACATATGTAATGTTTTTAATAATTTTTTCACAAATTTGACGAAACTGCAATATCCTTATAAAGTAACTAAAACAAAATCATTACCATTCAACCCACAATCAATGTTCTTAAAACCTGTAGACAAGCATGAGATTTTCAAAATTATTATGTCATTAAAAAACACAAAAACTAGTGGACATGATAGCATTACTACAGAAGTTCTAAAGTCGTGTGCAAATTACATTAGTTTTCCTCTAGCGCATATAATAGATTTATCTTTTGTAGACGGTATCTTCCCGGAACAACTAAAACTGTCAATAGTCAAGCCACTCTTTAAAAAGGGAGATAAAGAAGATCCAAATAACTATAGACCGATAACTATTATTCCAATTCTGTCGAAAATAATAGAAAAAGCTTTTCTTGCACGGCTTAGTGACTTTTTGGACAAACATAAAGTTTTGAATCCCCAACAATTTGGTTTCCGCAAAGGAAGTTCAACTGCCCTAGCTTGTTTTAACCTTGTAAAGTTTGTATCAGAATCAATCAACAAAAAGTCCAACGTAGTATCCGTCTTTCTAGATATGAGCAAAGCTTTCGATTTTGTAAACCATTCAAAGTTACTTCAAAAATTGGAAAATTATGGTGTAAGAGGTAAAGCGTACGATTGGCTACAAAGTTACTTAACTAATCGGCAACAATGTACAGAAATAACAAAACTCTCAGAAGCCAACCGTAAATTAACTAAGAATGTTTATAGATCTGATTTTGTAGTCAATACAAACGGGGTTCCGCAGGGCAGTATTCTAGGCCCTGTTCTTTTTCTTCTCTACATAAATGACCTGCCAAACTCGTCTTCGGAGAATTGTATACTTTTTGCGGACGATACTACCATCATTGTTGATAGGAAAAAATATACAGACTTAGGCCCTAGTGTGAACCAGGCTATAGCAGACATCATAAACTGGATGGAACAAAATAATTTAAGCATTAATATGACTAAGACTAAAATCATGCAATTTCAATCATATAATTCTAAGATATTACCAATCCATGTTCATCATAATCATACTACTATAGAGCAAGTAGATTCCATGAAATTCTTAGGGTTGACTATTGACAAACACTTGAATTGGAAACAACACGTAGAAATAACTTGTCAGAAACTAGATCGGTTTGTTTATGCGTTAAAGAAATTAAAACAAACGGTATCTACTGAGGCTGCATTGACAGCCTACTATGGATATGTAAGCTCAGTGCTAAGCTACGGACTTATCATGTGGGGAAATTCTGTAGACGTGGAAAGAGTCTTTAAAATACAGAAAAAGTGCATTCGAGTAATTGATGGAGCTTGGTTTCTAGATAGCTGCAAGCCCTTGTTTAAAAAATATAAAATACTGCCATTGCCCTGCATGTACGTCAAAGATGTCTGTATTTTTGTTCAAAAGCATTTACACTTTTTCAAAAGGCGTGGTGAAGTAATAGAGCGACAGACACGGGCTAAATATATGAACTTACTACATCAACCTCTTTGTTGCAAAGATATTTACCGTAGAAATATTTATAATATGTGTATTTTAATTTATAATAACCTACCTGACGAAATTAAATCACTTGACATCAAATATTTTAAGAATGAATTGACCAAATGGCTATTAGGACATTGTTTTTATACTGTTAACGACTTTATTAATTATAAGAAAAAATAAGAAAATTTAATCGTTAATTGATGAGATAATTGTATTTTTTTTTTTTGATATATTTTTTGTAATTTTAACTATTTTAATCTGTTTTTTAATTTCTTTTTGTTTGCACACCTGCCTGCAGGTTGAACACTAGCACTAAGAAAATAACAAGATCCTGTACCTACAGTGTTCTAGCAAATAAAGCCTTTTGAGTTTGAGTTTGAGTTTGAAGTGCCATTTCCTTGGTAACCTAATTCAAAGATCATTTAGAACTAAAAATTATGTTTTACTTTGCCTAGTAAGGTTTCCTTTCAGAAGTGTTGTCTTAATCCAATTTTTCTTTTTATTATTATTCAGATATAGGAGCCTCTTTATAAATAAGCACGTAGTACTTTACATAGAGAAGTAAGTACATACATTCCACTAAATTTCACTGAATTCAGTTAAGTTCGCTCAGTGCTCGCTTTGAAACAAGTCTTTTTCTCGCGATTGTTGTAGTTCCACCACCTCCGTGGCGTAATGATTAAGCCCTTTAACATCACATTAGGAGGTTGTGGGTTCGATTCCCAGCGGAGTCTAACTTTGTAAGATTTGGTTTAATAAAACAAGGAGTTCCCCATTGCGTTGAGGAATCTTGGTAAGCCCGCTTCCATCTTCGGTATCATTGTCACTTAGCATCGGGTGAGATGATACCAAGAGCTTAAAAAAATACCAAAAGTTATTGACCTCCTTTATTCGCGAATATAACATTCACAACAATATCGGTTCATTAGTCTTTGAGTTGTAAGCGTGACACGGTAACGACACTTTCGGTATGGTGTCGCTCGACCGTACGGCGAACCCACCCATACCGAAATGACAGACAAAGGTAGAACATAATGGGTTGTTTGGTGGATATGTCGCAGCCATGTTGTACAATTAGCTGTTTTACAAAACGGCGCGCCGCTTTGTAAAACTACTGAGTAAAAAACTGCGAATAAAACCGAGTCGGCTGGAGCCCTGCTTCGCGGGGCTCCTTTTCATGGTAGAACAAGACGTGCTAACCTAACCTAACCTAACCGTCTGTCCATCCATCCGTCTGACTCGTTATTCGGAGTTTTTACTCAGTAATTTACTAAGCGGCGCGCCATTTCGAAAAACGGCTAATTATACTATTTGCCTGCAAAAATAGATTCATACTTTCATTCATTGTTGTTAGGGTTCCGTAGTCAACAAGGAACCCTTACAGTTTCTCCATATATTTCTGTCCGTCCGTCTGTCCGCGGTTTACCTCGTAGGCTATTAGTACTAGAAAGCCGTCATTGGGCATGGGTATACATACAAACGACAAAGTGGTAAAATAAACTAAAAAAAAAAACTTTTTGATTCAGGATCCCTTTGCAAAATATTAAGCTTTAAAGTGCTAATTTTTGTTTTAGTCAAATTCCCCTCCCCCTGCCAGCTAAACAACTTTAAAAAAACTAAAAAAAATACGACTGCATAAAAACATTACCCCTCTTTTCTGGAAAATTGGGTAAAATTTACCCTACTACGTCACTCACGGGATCAAGACGAATCTAACGATACCTGGCACTCTTAAATCTATCAAGCCGTTTATAAGAAAGATATTGTGGAATTAAGAAACATACATACATACATACACACAATACACTCCTTTTTTGTGGAAAGTCGTGTAAAAAACAAAAATATCCTAAGATTTAAGCAAAATTGTAGAACAAAAGTTGATTCCTTAAAAAATATGCTCTACTAGCTGTTTCCCGCGGCTTCACCCGCGTAGACAACGTTTCTAATACTCCTCAAAAGTGCGCAGTGCGCGTGCCGCAAGCGGCTTGCGAGCGTAAAAAAAGTAACCTACGTTGATCCAGGTCCTAATCTGTCTACCCACCAAATTTCAGCCAGATCCGTTCAGTAGTTTTTGCGTGAAGAAGTAACAAACATACACACTCACAAACTTTCGCCTTTATAATATTAGTGTGATTTTCTCTTTGCAAATCTACCTAAATTAAATGGTGGCATCTGCTAACCGCATCATAAAACACATAGAAGTAGCTTCAGGACCATAAGATAGAAAGTTAAATGTTCCGGTAACCTAGTAGACTAGACAGGTAGAATCTAATTCAAGAGATTAGCAAAGTCGGGGGCTGACACTTGTGTACGTGATGCCGCAAGTTTCGCGAATATTGTTGCTGCGCCGGATTACCGCGCGGCTTGTGTTTAATCTAATTATTATGTTTATTAGTTTTTCTCGTGGATTTGCCCGCGTGTTTGTCGTTTTTATGACTGTAATCGAGGGAGCATCGTTCCAATTGTGAGTAATAAGTTGTATATTGTCTTAAGTTCATAAAAATCACTTAGAAAAAAATTCTCTGAAACTTTTCAATTTTTCTTTCCCTAAAAACTAATGAACAATATGATATATACTAGCTGTCCCGGCGAACTTCATTCCACCTTACACTACACTACAACCCTACCCTACCCCATCCTACACTACACTACACTACAATACCCTACCCTACCCTAGACTACCCTACACTACACTACAATACCCTACCCTACCCTAGACTACCCTACACCAGAAGAAATAGGGGTTCATATATATATATATATATATATATATATATATATATATATATATATATATATATATATATATATATATATATATATATATATATATATATATATATGTGTGTGTGTGTGTGTGTGTATCTTTTTGATCAGATTGTAAAGTCAGTACTTTATGGATCTACTGGAAAAAAGAAACCAGTAAGAGTAGGAAGGAGAAGCAGAGGATGTTTACCTGTGCGATAAGCTGACGCAGGCAAGGAAATGACCAGAATGACATTGCAGGCCAACATCACTGTGCTGAAGATCGAGCGGCTTGGAGAGCTGTAGCGGCGCTAACGGCCACAAATTACGGCTCTCAGCCATGGAGACACGCAAAAGAATAAAAAAAGCTTCGCTTGTCGTACCTATTGGTAATTCTGAATGATTTTTTTTTTATTTAAATAAGTACAGTTAAGTCATATGGCGTCGGTGGCGTAATGTCAAGGGCCGCTACCTCCTGTCCGGAAGGTCGTGGTTCGATGTGTTTTCGAATGTTGATTTCTTATGTACGTTTATCCGACGCTCTTATACGGTGAAGGAAAACATCGTGAAGAAACCTGCATACGCCTGCGAAGAAACTCGAAGATTGTGTGTGAAGTCGACCAACCCGCGCTGGGCCCGCGTTGACCACTAAGTGGGGACGTATATGAGCTGATGTAGAGTACCTACCTACTGTAAATTGTAATATATCTTGATTGCATTTCGCGAGAACATCGCCCTGTTCGCTGTAAGTATAAATCACGCTTGCGATTGCTAGTTTCAACTAAAGCTGCTAGTTCCCTGCAAAGTACTAATTCTTTTTTTTTAGTTTATTTGGGAAAGCAAACAGTTATATACACAATGTTAGCATGAAGTCTTAAATACTGAACATGTAGTTATGTAAATAACCAACGACACTATCCACGATTTAAATTAAAAGTCTATGTAAATTTAAAGTCTATTCTTACGAAAATTACGAAACAAACACCAACATTACGAAATTACGGAAATTAATGTGCTTTTTCAGGATCTAAGTAAAATATTGATTAAACTTGGGACAAAGTCTTGGATAGTTTTAAATCTGTTTTGTATTATTTTCTTTTTAATTTGTTTTTGTTATGTTTTCAAACTTTTTGACTTTTCGACCGTCTTCGATTTCTCTTTCACCTTCACATATCTTTTTTTTTACTTTTGTCTGTTGTATTTTATAAAAACTAAAGTGCTGGTAGTGAAAAGATACTCCTTTATATATTTTACTGAATTGAACCCAACCTTTTCACTCCGAGTCTCCCTTATTTCGTTATTAATTTGTGCAAGCTTAGACGCGAAGCGGAGGGCGCGACAAGGCCGCAAATTTGAAATATAAAGAAACATTTAACAAATTACAACTTTTGTTGTTAATTTGTATTTCGAAAACATCTGAATAATCGAGCTATGTTGAAGCGATTGGCGTTAGATATTATGTACCATAGCTATCTGTTTATGTTTCCTATATTTCGTAATCAATGTATCGAATCGAATAGGGATGGGAAATCTAGTCATCTGAGTTACTTTTTATCATCTGTCAAAAACTACATTTTGTTCTAAAAATGTTTGAAATACCTAGGCGTGACGTCATAGTTTTGCAGCGTCATTTATGTACTCATTTTATGATTTTGGTGAATTAAAAATCGAAGACTTGATGGAAAACAAAACGAGTAAGGTTTTTCGAAGTTGAACTAGGAGGGCAATTTAGTGATCAAGAGTTCATAATTTATTTCTGATGCTGTCGTCATCCCTATTGTGTAGTCACCAAATTAAAACAGAACTTTGCATACCGGCCTACACATTTCTGCCTAAACACAGCCGCACAGGAGAACAACTGCAGTCTGTTTTGGACGCTATGAATATTCACACCGCTTTGTGAGCTCGCGCCACATTGCGCGCGGAATTCGCTAGTCGTCTAAATGAGAAAGCTGATATTGCAATTACTTACAAACATCATAGTATTTTAAACACACAAAAGTCTGCTTCTATTCTTATGTTCTAAGCATTTTTAACGGTAGGTCATAACAATACAGTTCTGTATTTATGGCAAAACAACATTACAGTAAATGTATACGAGTATAAAAAATATGCCAGAAAATAGATACATAAGATAGTTTTTCTATTCCCATTTGGTAATTTGCTTCATACATAACTTCAAATCATATCACAAAAACATTCATTCCTACAAGTCGTTTTACAATGATCATTTCAAAACGAGACAACTGCACTACAATGAAACTTTTTAAATATTTTATTGGCTTTGGCTTCAAGAACTCCATATACGATTATGTCAAAATTTCAATGTATTTTATATATTTCATGATCGTAGAAAAAGTATTGTATGCTACTGCACGCAATCAGCCATTGTAACATGAGGTGCTGTCTATTGTGCCACTCAGCTTTGCTACGTGGCACAAACTAGCACTCATGTTACAATGGCTCTCATTACTTGGCAGTGGCATAAATAACTATTAACTGCGACCACCACACTGGGAAAAGCTTGTCCTGTGAAGATCGAAGAGACAGTTTACCAGCTCCGCGAACATCTGTGTAATAAAGAATACATACAGAGTGATTGGTAAAACGACAAAAATATTTCTGGAGGTAAACTATAGGAAGAAACTGTAAAACTTTCACCAAGAAACCTATTATCAATTCATAAAAATCGATCACCTTATTTGCCAACTTTTCATGAGTTCAAGAAGTTTTGCGAATTTACTCCTATCAGTATTTGTTGTTTAGGTAGGTATGAAATTTCCGAACATTAATACTAAAAAAATGTTATAAAATCAAAATTTATTCTCAAAACAGCATCAGATTATTATAAATGAAATGGTGGTAACGCACTCACGGTCACAGATAAGATACGAGTTACTTCGTCTTTTAACCCATGAAGACGAGTATTTTCACTTCAATAAATCGCCATTTTTAATAGAAAAAAAATACATATTTTTAATATTAAAGCTCTAGAGTTTTTCGTTACTAATGTGATATGCATATTAAGATTTCGTCACTTTCATAAAAAAAAATAGAAAATGAACTAGTCAAAAAATGTTCCATCTGACCACTAAGAAATAGTAAATTGTTTACCTTGGGAGCAAACAACTATTTTAAAGGCAAGAGTTTTTTTTTTGATTCCATAGCGGAGAAAAGGATTCTAATGTAGAATCATGAAAACAGCGAGGGATTCAAAGTGCATTACCTGAGTTTAAAATAGTGTTGCTCCCGAGGTAGACACTCTACTTTTTATCACGCTTTATAAATAAGTACAAGTTATGATTAAGAATAGTTCGTTTATCTTTGAACATACAATTAGGAACAATAAGTCATAACATAAAAACACTAAGACCAAAAACAAAAAAGATTTCGCTCCTCTTGCATTTTTCCAAAGGAAGAAATTGTCTTATGCTTTCTTATATTTTTCGCGGGATTTTGTTCCATTCAATGGTACATAGCTCCGGGGATAAGAGCATGAGAGACGTCACTAATAAAATGCCATAAATTAGTGTCACCATAAGGTCAATAATAAAAATCAACAACTTTTTTTTTCAATAAAAATTAGCATTAAACTTTAAAAATTGAATCGGTAATTCTCTATAATCAAGTCCGTATAACATTAGATGGTAAACTAGACTTTAAGCTAGAGCCACGCTTATAATAACACTTAAAAAAACTTATTTTAAAAATATTGACAAGATTACATGAAGCATAAGTTTCAGACTACATTTTTGGCACCAAAACAACAGAAAGGCATTCCAGAGCTCACCGGAGTTAATCTTTCAGTGGGTAAATTATGGAGGATAGCGGGTTCCCTTGGGAACCTCATAGGAAGCGAATAATTCGGGATCGGGAAAATGATTCGATCTTTTCCTAGCTACGTCAAGAATTATTATTTCTGCTTACATGATCTGATATTTGTGGATTCAGGTTAAGTACTTAGGTATTTAATTTAAAATGAATCCCGAGGGAAACCGCCATGTCTTTTATTTATTTTCATTTTTTTTATTTATAATTAGTAAACCCTTGGCATCATCTCACCTGATGGTAAGTGATGATGATGCCGAAGATGAAAGCGAGCTTACCAAGATTCCAAAACGCAATGTGGAGCTGGCCATCTTATCTTCAAGCTACACATCAATGCAGTTAAACAAGATGGTGGTACTTATAAAATGCCCTTCCTCCAACCAAACAAAGTCTCACAAGGTTAGATTCGCCCGGGAATCAAACCTGTGACCTCCTGATGAATGGCGGTTAAAAAATCATAGGCAACTTATTTTTGCTTTGGTATTAAATTTTGTATTGTAATTAAAGTAAAAGTGAACGCCGTCGTATTAATAGTGTAAAAATTTCTAGTTTGTGTCGGACTCTCATGGGGGAGTTTAAATCCACGAGCTCCGTAATATGAATCTGGGGAGTTACTAAAAAATACAAAATGCAAGAGTCATGAAGCCTGTCTGTAGAGACAATGGGAACTTGTGGGTGGGACGTTATAATATGGTCTATCTATATGTCGTAGGGTTTTGATAAAATTAGGTTTTTGATCAAAAATCTAGGTTTTTGATCATAAACCGGAAGATGACACAATTTAAACAAAATTTTATCATAAACCTGTAACAATCTAGATTTTTGATCAAAAACCTGAACCAGTTTGGGTTTATGATACATTTCTAGTCAAAAACATGGGTTGGCTTACTTTTATGACAAATTAATCGATGTAATCAACACAGTAGGAAGAGTGTAGTACTGGGAGTTCTAAATGGAAGCGGGAGCGAGCGAAGCGAGCTCGGACTTGCGGAGCACCCCGACTCGGATCCGTTAGGTTCGGAGACTGTGCGGGGAGGCGAGCTTAGCTCGCCTCCCCGCACAGTTGTAGTGTTAGGTTTGACATGAGAACACAGAAGTAGGAGCCCCGAAGGGGCTCCGTCGACCACTCAACACTGTAGGAAGAGTGTAGAACGGGGAGTTCTAAATGGAAGCGGGAGCAGGGGAATTCCCGAAGTCCCTGTCAACGGAAATCTACATCAGATTGATCATTAACCCAAACTAGTTCAGGTTTTTGATCAAAAACCTAGATTGTTACAGGTTTATGATAAAATTTGTTTTAAATTTTGTCATCTTCCGGTTTTTGATCAAAAACCTAGATTTTTGATCAAAAACCTAATTTTATCAAAATCCTACGACATATACACGCCGTAGTTCGTTATTCCAGGAACAATCTAAATAAGGTAATTGTTACCTTTTCTCAAAAATGGCTCTAACTATTTTAACAAAACTTTGTGAATAACTAGGACTTAATAAGGCCTAAAGTATACTGGATAGTTTATTATTCCATGAAAATCTGCATAAGGTACTTCCCATACAAACCCAAACTTGTAATTTTTTTAACAAGTCTGATGTACATAAAGTTGTATAAAGAACTAGCTGTCCCGGCGAACTTCGTACCACCTTACACTACACTACACACCCTACCCTACACTACACTACACTACACTACACTACCCTACCCTATCCTACCCTACCCTACCCTACCTTACACTACACTACACTACCCTACCCTACCCTACCCTACACAATAACCTTCTCCTAACGAACTCAACAAAAAAAGAATTAGCGAAATCGGTCCAGCCGTTCAGATGTGATATGACCAAGGGAAATAGAGATTCAGCAAAAAAAAATTACATGTCTTTATATGTGCACCTACTAGTCAATAATCTGACAAAAGGTAGTGAAAATTTAATTTTTCATAAAAACCCAAATATCTCGAAAACGGTGAGATTTTCACTAACGTTATATTTTGATATTCTGGTAGGTCATGATCCAAGCTATCATCTCTTAATTTTGGCGCGCTCCTTCCTGGACACCCTGTAATAAAAGATAAAGTTTATTTGCTACAAGTAAGCGCAATGTTTATTGTTGGTTTGTATAATTATACCCGACAACGCCAGACGGTGCAGGCTTTGCGAATGCACAGCGTTGCGTGACTGTACAATTTTTTTGTTGTTTACTCTTGCACAACTGAACTGACATGGATGCTGCACCGACAAGAGCCTAGCTCTTCAATTAAGGAAGAAGAAAACATTACTTTGTAGCACGACGGTATGGTAGTAGATAGGGCGTGGGTTTCGAAATAAATGCGTGCTCACGGGTAATGTGAATTCAATAATCAAGTTAAACCTGTTTCTTCCTATTAATACCCATCTTGGGTCTTATATTTCATCTACCCCTCAAGCTCCCTGGAACGTATACGTTCCAGTAAAGAGCGCACGACTTTGAACTCAATTCGTGAATAAATACGATACATAATCCTGTGTCTCTTTGTTGTAATCCGGTACTTGACCGGTTTTAAATACAAGTGATATTATTATGATAAAAGAAACGAAATGGTGAAAGATTTTGAATCTTGTTTGTTTTCAAAAAGGAGAGTGTTCACATTATTAGAATTAAAAAAAAGTTTTATATAGTTAAGCCAATCAGTCCAATCTTTTTGATCGAAATTATTAGAATTTTTAATGTGTTTAATCTCCTTCTTAATTTGGTTTTTTGAATTCGACTTATGCCAATTAGGGCAATGGGGACATGTGACGTCTTTTGAGTCACATTTATAACAAACTTTTTGTGTATTTTGTGTATTCTGTAGAATACATATTTAAAAATTGTATAGCAACAGCACAATCCTTACAAAAACTCCATTCCATTACAAGTGAACACGATGAACACGTTAATAAACAGACTTCAATTGCAACACCAAGTACGAATTTGCTACATTTACTTGTTTTTGTTGTTTATGTAAAAAAAAAGTATTATACCGATTTTAATAAAATTTATATGGAACTACCCTGGAGGTATAACTTATCATATCAATTAGAAAAAGAATTATTAAAATCGGTTACGATTGGCGAAGCACTCGCGATTCGCATAATACGTACAAAAAAACCAGCCAAGTGCTAGTCGCACTCACGCAAAGTAGGGTTCTGCAGTCTTTTCAAATCTATATATATAAAAATGAATTGCTGTTCGTTAGTCTCGCTAAAACTCAAGAACGGCTGGACCGATTTGGCAAATTTTGGTATTGAATTATTTGTGGAAGTCCAGAGAAGGTTTAAAGGTGAATAAATATGAAAATGCTCGGAATTAAATTTTAAAAAAATCAAACAATAAAATATCAGTCAAAAAATAATTGGTTTAGGGTAGGGTAGTGTAGTGTAGGTGTAGTGTAGTTAGGGTAGGGTAGGGTAGTGTAGTATAGGGTAGAGTAGTGTAGGGTAGGGTAGGGTAGGGTAGTGCAGTGTAGTGAATGTAGGGTAGGGTAGTGTAGGGTAGGGTAGTGTAGGGTAGGGTAGTACAGTGTAGTGAATGTAGGGTAGGGTAGGGTAGTGTAGGGTAGGGTAGTGCAGTGTAGTGAATGTAGGGTAGGTTAGGGTAGTGTAGGGTAGGGTAATGTGTAGGGTAGGGTAGTGTAGTGTAGAGTAGGGTAGTGTAGTGTAGGGTAGGGTAGTTTAGTGTAGTGTAGTGTATGGTAGGGTAGTGTGGGGTAGAGTAGTGTAGTGTAGGGTAGCGTAGGGTAGGGTAGGGTAATGTAGTGTAGGTTAGGGTAGTGAAGTGTAGTGTAAGGTGGAACGAAGTTCGCCGGGACAGCTAGTAAATAAATATATATTTTGAAAAACAAAATCATATTTGCAGTTGTTAATAGAAGATTTTGTATGGAAAATCTATGAACTTTTTACAAATCCAATCTTCGACTATTAAGATAACCTACTTAGCCTTGATAGTGTTTGTTTTAAATTGATTATATGTCCTGAAATAGTGGTTTGGGGGGGACACTTGACTGCACTTTAAAGCTTAATATTTTGCAAACGGATCCCTGAATCAAAAATTGGTTCGAGCAAATCCACAGTAGTTTTGAAAGACCTATTCAACGATACCCCATACGATAGGTACGTCACCAAAAAAAAATTCACCCCTCTTTACATGTGGGGATTCACCCTCAAAATTTTTCTTTTTTTTTAAATTGTACCACTTTTTCGGCGTGGTTAATATGTATACCCATGCGAAATCACAGTATTCTAGTACTTATGGTCTCGAAGCTAAGCCGCGGACAGACAGACATAGCGAAACTATAAGGGTTACTATAGTTATACAGTTGAATTGTGAACCTCCTTCTTTTTTGAGGTCGGTTGAAAATTACATAGCACCTTGTTACATTCTGCCTACCTACCTTATTATCCCAGAGCTTACACATATTTTCTCCCCTAGTTTAGTAGGTAGGTACATCGCAGACACCTGTAATAGCGGAGCCCCTACAAAGGGAATAACAAAACTACCCGCAGTTGCGATTCCAGCCTTCACACCTCGTTTACGATGTACAAGTTCGGCTTCAAAGGAACTGAAATACAACTTAACATCAGGACTTAAGCTTCAAATTAGCATAGCTACGTTGAAGGAAACTAGTTTATGAATCGGGAACGTAGCTTTATAGAGAACTAGCTGTTTCCCGCGGCTTCACCCGCGTGGACAACGTTTCTATAACTTTTCGAGGGTGCGCAGTGCGCGAGCCGCAAGCGGCTCGCGAGCGTGGAAACTCAGGTATCCTATGTCCTTTCTCAGGGTCTAAAGATTTGTCTGTGCCAAATTTCATCAAAATCGGTTGAGAGGTTTAAGCGGGAAAGCGTAACAGACAGACAGAGTTACTTTCGCATTTATAATATTAGTAGGGATTAGATCATTATTTCGATTGCGCAAATTGTTTGCTATGAGATTCAGAAACAAATAAGTAGATAAACGAAATTAATTAAACTAGAGGTATATGGCTATTTACGTCATATTTACAAAGCCAAATAATTTCTTTAACAGATACACAAACAGATCAGAGGCCAGACAAGTCCTTATATCTATTCAATCAAAGAGACCAAGTTAAAAATAAAACAGCCAAGTGCGATAGGTCTCGCGCACCAAGAGTTCACCACCAACACCACACCTTTGGAGAAGAAACCTTTAAAACATCAACGACTACAACAGTGATACCTATTCTTTCGAATCCAACGAGAGAGAAAAAAGTCAGTTTCGTGCACCTAGGTTTCATCAGTCATCCATCACCAACACCACACTTTTGGATAACGAACATTAAAACGCCAACGAGTACCAGCACCATACCTTTGGATAAAGAACCTTGGAAACATCCACGAGTACAACAATGATACCTATTCATTCGAATTCAAAGACATCAACGATCGAGAAAGAAAGTCGGTTTCCCGCACTAAGGTTTCATCAACAACACTACTCTTTTAAATAAGGAACCATAAACATCAACAAGTACAACAAAGATACCTATTCATTCGAATCCAAAGACATCAACGAGAGAGAAAGAAAGTCAGTTTCGCGCACCTAGGTTTTATTACCAACACCACACTTTTGGATAACGAACATTAAAACATCAACGAGTACAACAATGATACCTATTCATTCGAATCCAAAAACATCAACGAGAGAGAAAGAATTTCAATTTCGTGCACCTAGGGTTCACCACCAGCACCATACCTTTGGATAAAGTACCATAAACATCAACGAGTACAGTTCTTTTGAATCCAACGCGAGAAAAAAGTCAATTTCGCGCACCTAGGTTTCATCAGACATCACCAACACCACACTTTTGGATAACGAACATTAAAACGTCAACGAGTACAACATCACCAGCACCATACCTTTGGATAATGAACCTTGGAAACATCCACGAGTACAACAGTGATAACTATTCTTTCGAATCTAAAGACATCAACGAGAGACAAAGAAAGTCGGTTTCGCGCACCTATGTAGGTTTTATCACCAACACCACAACTTTGAATAAGGAACATTAAAACATCAACGAGTACAAAAGTGATACCTATTCATTCGAATCCAAAGACATCAACGAGAGAGAAAGAAAGTCGGTTTCGCGTACCCACGGTTCACCATCATCACCACACCTTTGAATAAGAAACCTTAAAAACATCAACGAGTACAAAGGTGATACCGATTCATTCGAATCCAAAGACATCAACGAGAGAGAAAGAAAGTCGGTTTCGCGCACCCACGGTTCACCATCATCACCACACCTTTGAATAAGGAATCTTATAACATCGACGAGTACAACAGTGATACCTATAAATTTTTGTCGGGCCCCACTGCTTTTATTAATGGTATTACTGATATTCTAAACAAGGCGAGAGGGAATAGACATTATTTTAATCCTTGACTACATCGTCTTTTTTCAACGCACTCAAATTTTTAATAATAACTTTAGAAATTCAATAAAAATTACAAACCCGACTGCGTAAAAACTTGACCCTTCTTTTTGGCCAGTCTGGTAAAAAAGTATTAATATAATATACATATAATTATGTCACTCACGGGATCGAAGTGAATCTAACGATATCTCATACGTTAAAATCCCTCAAGCCGTTCAGGCTGAAGCAAGGAACATAGAAATATACTACATACATACATACACTCGAAAAACATTACCCTCCTTCTGAGGCAGTCGGGTAAACATTAGGAAACATTAGGATATTTTTTTTATTCATTTTTATGTAATTGGATAAAAGATAAAGCAAAAATGAAACTGGAATCATAATAGGTATTAAGAGACCAATAACAGGTATTAATTAAGAGGATAATTCAAGTTATAATTAATTTCTCAATATTCCCTTTAGATGATGTATAATAGAATTAAGTTTCTTAACCTTCACACATTTTTTGACGTGATAACGTCTTATAATTCGATGGAGCCGGCTGCACGCACGAAAAAATGCGTCGTTACCATGCGTCGTTACCTCGCTCTGAGGCGTTCCGAAAAATGCGTCGTTACCTCGCTCTGAGGCGTTCCGTTTAAGGCTTTTTTCTTATGACGTTGTCACGTTCAACTATCGTCAGTAAACCGACTTTACAGACAACCGTTTTTTTTTTAATAAGAAATTTGAGTCCGTTTGACTATATCTCACCTGATGGTAAGTGACTATGTAGTCGAGGATGGTATACGCAAACTCAAACAATGCCTATTCACTCTCGCCTTGAAGATACCCAAATTATAGGAGTCAGGAAACACAGACGCAGCAGGCAAGGAGTACCACTCCATCGCTGTCCGCATAATCCCCCTGCGCCTCGTTGACCGAAGGTGGAATGGAGCTGGGTTGAATGAGGTGAAGTTCCTGAGTACACTCTCCGAAATTAATTCGATAGAAAACCGAAAGACAGGCAACTTTGCCATAACAGTTTGAAAGTAAGGACTTTTTCCTCACCGTCACACCAGTGTGACAGAGCAATGTGAAGGTGAGTCGGCCACGAATATTACTACTGCAATCTAGAGGTTATGAGGAACAAATCGACATGGCATTGTGGTTGGTGGTCCTTTTCGCCAAACAAAAAAAAAACTGGCCAAGTGCGAGTCAGACTAGCACTCCGAGGGTTACACATACACACCTCTTTACACAACTACATGGTAAGAATAATGGCAGATACCTATTCACATTACAAAAAAAGACATCAACCTCATACCTCAATATTAGTACTATAATCATACCAAGTTTTATGCTTGTATGTATTACTGTTTTTACGATAGAGCTAAATCAAAAATGACGACCTGGTGAAGATCGCGGGAAGCCGATGGATGCAGGCAGCGCAGGACCGGTCGTCGTGGAAATCCTTGGGGGAGGCCTTTGTCCAGCAGTGGACGTTTTACGGCTGATATGATCAAAAATATGAAATCAAAAATACTTCTAAAGACCTACAAATCGTTTTTTGTATGGAGAGTAGAGTATTTGTTGTTATACCGGCAACAGAAATACACATTCTGTGAAAATCTCAACTGTCTACCTATTACAGTCATGAAATACAGCCCGCTGACAGAGGGACAGACAGCGAAGGCTTAGTAATAGGGTCCCGTTACGGAACCCTAAAAATGACTCTTTTCAGTAGATTGTTCAGTTTCTTGTAACAAGCTTTCAGGTTATGATATTTTGCGACAGTTTACGTTATCCTTGTTTATATTAGGTACTTACTATTTAGTAGGGTGCCTTAGCCAAAGAGTTGTAATCATCATATACGTCCCCACCGAGGGGCTCGAGCCTACCCTGAATTAGGGCGATCGGGCCTTAGTCGACCACGCAGGCCCAGTGCGGGTTGGTCGACTTCACACACAACCTTCGAGTTTTTTGCAGGCGTGTGCAAGTTTCCTCACGATGTATTCCTTCACCGTAAGAGCGTCGGATAAACGTACATATGAAATCGAAATTCGAAAACACATTGATACGTGGCAGGATTCGAACCACGACCTCCCTTGCCATTGCGGCACCGACGCTCCAAGCCAAAGAGTAAATAAATTTATTTGTTACTATGCCTACACCGTCCGTACGCCCGTCGCTCTGTCCGTCTATAAAAGGGATGTTTCTTTTGAACCGCAATAGGTCGTTGGTTAACATTTATCGCTTAATATTTTAGCCATTTTATTTAGCGACAACGATTTTTTTTTCAACAAATCATGAAGATATTGGAACATTATATTTTATTTTTGGAATTTGAGCTTGGAACTTGGAACATCTTTAAATTTATTAATTCGAGCTGAATAAGGAAATCCATGTTCTTTAATTGGGAGTGATAGATTTACTAAAAAATAATTTAAAAAAGTAAAGGAAGCCCCCAATATTAGAACTCCGTAGTACGGTACGTATGGTAGGGTAGTAGAGCAAGTGATGTTATCGCGATAAAAAAGTTTTTCCAATTTTCTTGAAAATGTATTCTATATCATTGACAGAGGTTTTCGTACGATTCTTATGAAAATATTTTAAAAGACGATCCTGGGACCTTGATTCCACCTCCAAAGTTCATCATCAGATCAACTTCAAAATACCAAAAGGGTGTATTGTCACCGGGAATACGGTTTCATACCAAATTTCAGCTAAATCGTATTTCTGGAAATCCGTCGCAATCTGAAATCGTTTGCAAGATTTGACCTAAAGAAACAAACATACAAACAAACATTGCAAGTAAAATAAAAGCTTTTAATAAAATACAAGAAGTGTCTATATCTATTTGTTTCCTAAAAAAAAATTTTCTCCCCAAGAAAATGATCTCGTCTCGGCTAACAGGAGCTAAACCTGGATTTATCGGGTTTACTCGGCGGTTCTACATTGAAATAATATTAAGTTGCAATATGGAAATAGCTATGTTCTACTTATACTTTACTAGCTATTGGCCGCGGCGTCGCCCGCGGAACTATACAGGGCCTTAACAAAGGTATGCACTTTTTTTAACTGGACCTTTTACTTATGAAAATGAACAACTTTCCCCAAGAAACCCATGGTCAATTCGCATTTGCGAAAGGCGCGAAATACGCCAGAACAGTACGGCGCGGTATCGTAAAGTGAGTGACCGCGCGGTCATTAAACTTGCATGGCCTCAGCTCTGCTGGGAGTTGTATTTAGAGCAGTTTGATAATTTAATTAAAAAATAATAATTGCAAATGGTCAATGGATTTCTTGGGGAAAGTTGTTCTGTTTCAAGAGTACAAGCTCCAGTTAAAAAAGCGCATACCTTTGTTAAGGTCCTATATATGGTTATTAGCAGGTTAAGTCACTTTCCAACCCCTAAACTATTTATATGCAAATAATCACGTCAATCCGTTGCTCTACTGCGACGCTAAGGTGCTCGAGCGTGTATATGAGTTTTTCCCAGATCTCTTGGGAAAACGTCGGGCTATACTAATTAGTAGTCTATATATCATTTCGCACACTCTCAAGCATCTCTCTGCAAATGCAAATCAACAACAATCCGTTGCTCCGTTGCGATGTTAAAGAAATCAACCAAAAAGTTTTTTTTAAGTTCCCTCAGGAACTGTATCGGACTATGCTATTGTCCAGAAATAAAAAGTAACCTATGTGCTTTTTTATGACACAGCCTACGTGCATGCTAAATTTCGTCATAATTGGTTGAGTTGTTGAAGCGTGAATACTGTATAGGTATAAGAAACGAACACATTTTCACATCCTACTAATATTATATATATATATAAATATAAAAGTTTGTATGTACGGATGTATGGATTTTGTTACTCTTTCACGCTTTAACCACTGCACGGATCGGGATGAAACTTGGCACACATATAGGTTAGGTCCTGGAATAGGACATAGGCTACTTATTACCCTCGGAAAACGTCTTATTTTCACGGGAAAATCGAAAACAGCGCGGGCCTAGCCGCGGGCGGACGGCTATTTTATAATACAGTGTAAACTCTATATAGCGACACTCAAGGGACCGGGCATTTTGTAACGTTATTGAGAGTTTACGTTATACAGAGATAAATTTGCGTCAAAGAAAACCAACTGTAGCTAGAATATTTTGACGTTATAAAGAGTGAATCGTTATATCGAGTGATGTTTTACAGAGTTTACAATGTATTAGTAAGGAAGGATCATATGAGCTGAGCTTATTAGTAGGTAGGTAGATAGAGGTCACGGTCATCCAATCACGTGCGGTTCGAAAACGGGGAACGGGTCAGAAAAACATCACGATTAATCACGATGGCGGGAGAAGATAATCTGACAATCACGTGTAAGTATTATAGGTATTTCATGACACATTTCATTTTACACGTGTAAAACATTTTTACCGATAAATGAATTGAATTGTGCGATCATGCATTTCAGCGAGTGTATTTAACTAACAGCAGTTACCTGTTACCACACCCTGGACACAAAATACATTTCAAAAAACGAATGACGGAACAAACAAAATGTTGGCGAAATCCTATACGTTTGACAACCAAACTGTAACCAATCTGAATCAATCTGGGAGACGAGGGGGTGAAGTCGGAATCTAGAGAGTGGCAGGGAGTATCCATACTGTATGTTAGTACTAATATACTCGTATATACTTTGCTATTAGTCTGAGCTGGCCTCGCACTCACGATCTTGTAATATGTCGCAGCCATATTGTAAAAAACGGCACGCCGTATTGCAAAACGGCTATTTCTAAAATATGGCTGCGACATAATATGTCGCTTTGTAAACTATCTTCTACAAGACTAATCTACAATTTTAACGTATCTGTTCTTTCTATATTTCTTAATTATTACTTATTCAAATACTCCGTTAATAGGATAGTTACACGCTCTAAATATATTTAAGTCATCTACACTACACACCACATGTCATAAAAAGTTCGCCATCAGCTGAATGATTTAGTATGACAAGATCAATAGTCGATTGTTAACCAAGGGATGAAAGTGTTTCACCCGAGCTAAACACTCTACTTTTCATTTCAACTGTGAGGAAATAAATTAAATTTACCTATATCCAACCTCCAAATTTTCCAAAATGGCCACTTGCCACAGCCGACTAGATTCTAGTCACGACGTGCATCTAGATGGCCATGCCGAAACATGAAAAAAAAAGTGTCATGCTATCATGGCATTATGACGGGCAGCAGAATAGAGGAATGGTTTTTAATGTTTATCTTCTGTAATTGTGAAAAAAAATAGACCAACTGTAAAATTATTTTAATACCAACCTATAGATCGTAATAAACACGTCGTTTAATGTATAGCTGAGTGTAGATTGAATACCTCTTATTTTAATTTAATGTAATAATCTGACGTAACTCAATTATCTTCGACTCCGTGACAATTTAAAAAAATTGCTTTCCAACCTAGAGATGAAAAAACCAATGTTTCACTCGGCTAACCACTCATGAAAATTTAAACTTTCCGAACAGGAGATAAAAAATTTTTGCTAATTGAGTGTTTCCTTAAGGAAAGTTGTTCAGTTTCATGAGCTGAATACTATTCATGCCCTTCAATTATTTTCGAAGGACCCTATACAGAATGTAAAAAAAAAATATGTAGGACCGGAACTGGGGGTTCTACTCATCACACCCCAAAGAACCCATAATTTACAAAAAAAAATGGACCCTATATGTATACTTTTTTTTTTTTCACAATTTGTCGATCAGCTGTTTTTTTGCGATTTCTGTAGTCATAGAACAAAAGTTCAAAGTTTTACACTATGATGAGTAGCCCCAGTCAACGGGACCTACACCATTTTTTACACCCTGTACATGGGTAACCAAACTATCGTGAAAATTCGTGTAACTTAGGTACATATTTCATCATATCAGCTCATATACGTCCCCACCGAGGGGCTCGAGCCTGCCCTCAATTAGGGCGATCGAGCCTTAGTCGACCACCCGGGCCCAGTGCGGGTTGGGAGACTTCACACACAACCCTCGAGTTTCTTCGCAGGCGTATGCAGGTTTCCTCACAATGTTTTCCTTAACAACCATGAATCTACATACTTCTAGTTGTAAGTTTAGTTAATTACTCTGAGCTTCTAGTCACTAAGAAGTAGATAAGTATCAGATATCAGCATTCAAAGTGTTTATAGTAGAACATTTTCAAGAATTTCCTCCAGTGGATATAGTTATACTACAAGGCCTAAAGTTTAGAGGCGCATGTTTTTATATTACTCCGAAGTCCGAATCTAACAAGTTATGTTTCTAAACGTCCACCCACGTCAAGAAAGTCAACAATAGCAAGAAACCGAAAAAAATTATATACATTTATCTAACTGACAAGTAGATCACCAGGAGCACCGCTCCGGAACCATTGTACCGGCACAAATGACTTGGAAACCACTCGACCTGACTTGGCTCCGTCTCCGATATTTGGACATTCAAATTGATATTGGAGTTCTTGGACCGCGTTTTTCTGCATCACAGCGAAATGTTAAATATGGTTTGGGTAGTAGGTATCTACCTATTTCATAAATGGAATACACAAGTAACTGAATGAATACTTAATTCTCAATTTGCTTTTTTGCGTTCATATTTTTTTAGAATCGATTCATCGATTTTACAGACTTGAGTCTAGTACTCTTTATTATACTGTGCTTGTGTAGTGTATTAATTTGTTGCCATTTATGGCTCTAGGTACTCCAACCCCCGGCGCGGTAGAGCTTTATCGTTAACGTAAAGAGATCATCATAACATCATATCAGCTCATATACGTCCCCAACGAGGGGCTCGAGCCTACCCAGAATTAGGGCGATTGGGCCACGCGGGTAAAGTGCGAGTTGGTCGAATTCACACCCAACCTTCGAGTTTCTTCGCAGGCGTGTGCAGGTTTCCTCACGATGTTTTCCTTCACGGTAAGAGCGTCGGATTAACGGACATATGAAATCGAAACTCGAAAACACATTGGTACGTGGCAGGATTAGAACCACGACCTCCCCGACAGGAGGTAGCGGCCCTTGCCATTACGTACGTAAAAAGATAACGACTAAAAATTAAAAACTAACTGCTTAAAATGAACCCTTTGTCACTTAGGGGGGTCAAGATAAATATAACGATACCTCCTACCTTCTCCAAAATCCACGGGCTCAGCTAAAGAAACTGATATACATACATATATACATACATACAATACTTACAAATTACATGCAAACATACACTCGAAAAACATTACCCTTCATTTTGAGAAAGCGGGTAAAAACGTGTCGTAAAAGTCAAAACGTCTTTCTTCAGTCATACATAGTTCATTCACTACTGTCCGTCGCTGTATCTCTATAGCGACAGACAAATGTATCAAAAGCGGACTAATGATTTGGAAATAATATGACGATAGAGATAGAAGCTAAGAATGGCGACGTGCCTTATCGCAAAAGTAGATATTATGTTGGATCGTGACCCTTATTGTAATGTAGAAACAAGGGCGAAACTGCATTTATACGTGCGCTCAATTATGCTCAAAACCAAATTGAATTGAAGATAAACAAGTGAAAGAAAAAAGTAAGTACATCAGACACAGTATCGTTGTCCAGAGGCTAGAGAAAAGCAGTGGATTCTTTACAAAAGGCAACTATCGACCTTATAAGGTGGGGTTCTTTAGAAAATGCAGGTATCGACCTTATAAGGTGGGGTTCTTTAGAAAATGCAGGTATCGACCTTGTAAGGTGGGATCCTTTAGAAAATGCTGGTATGGACCTTACAAGGTGGGTTCTTTAGAAAATGCCGGTATCGATCTTATAAGGTGGGTTCTTTAGAAAATGCAGGTATTGGCCTTATAGGGTGGGTTCTTTAGAAAATGCAGGTATCGATATTATAAGGTGGGTTCTTTAGAAAATGCAGGTATTGACCTTTTAACGTGGGTTCTTTATAAAATTCAGGTATCAACCTTATAAGGTGGGGTTCTTTAGAAAATGCAGGTATCGTCATTATAAGGTGGGTTCTTTAGAAAATGAAGGTATTGACCTTATAAGGTGGGTTATTTCGAAAATGCAGGTAACGACCTGATAAGGTTGGGTTCTCTTGAAAATGCAGGTATCGACCTTATAAGGTGGGTGATTTAGAAAATGCGGGTTTCGAGAACATCACTTTCATTACTTGAAACGGGACATGGGCCATGTCACATGGCACACGAGCGGATCAGCGGACCGCGTACCGTGTGGCTTCACTTGCGATAGGCATTCGTCGGGTAAGGCAACGAGAAGGGGCGACTGGCGATGGATGTGAGAGGGGCGGAGTTGCTCGCGCCATTTCCGAATTGTTTGAATTTTAGAATATAAACCTTAAGACATATGAAATACAGTTCAGTTTCATATTGCATGTGCCATGCAAGGATTTCATGCAATTTTGGTGTTCATTGCTTAGATAAAAAAGAGCCTCATCCAAGGTCAAGTTCACGTAAACAAAACAATATACTGGTAGGATTTATTAAATAGTGTTTTGCTAATTGCATGCATGCATGCACGTCACGCGTCTCGCGGTTCGCTGCAAATTCGGAGTACCTAAGCGTTTCGTAAATCCGTAAACATATTTTTTTGTCTCGGGGTAGAAAAATATAAATTAAAGTATAAGTGTAAAAGTAGGTAATGTATGAAGTAAAATCAACTTTTTACTTATAAACATACTCAATTACTCACTACACTACACTTACTGAAACATTACATAGTACATATATTGACCTGAAATCACCCAATGTGGCATTACTTTTCGAGTAATACTGTAGGTAATGGTACGTCGCGCTCTATCACTTTTCAACTGCATGTATGTAATGCCAAAACCTCGGTAATGTTTAGGGTGATGTGTGATGTTACAAAGTAATATTACTTAAAAGAAAGTGATGTGTAATGTTGCATCAGTTTTTCGGGTACTGTTTTGCGCATGTCTAATGTTTGGATACGTCGCGTGATGTGTAATGTTGCATTACCTCTCCGAGTAATATCACTCGAGTGATATTACTTACATCACTTACCCATGTCTAGTTTCGAACATATAAGAAGGATACCGCAATTCCCAGGAGTAAATTAAACGCTGTACCTAACGATACCGCATTAAAACACTAGAAGTTGAAAAACTATACTTTTTTTACTGATTTTGAGGTTCCGCATTTTTTATTTGTCTGGTTTTTTGTTGTTGTGAATTTTTCTTGGCCATGGAAACTAGTCCTTCAGCCGGATTCTTAAATAATTTTCACTTTCTTCATTTGTTTTTGGATTTGTAATGCTAGTGCCGGTGCATTACAAATCTTCTCTGAAGTTCTTGACAGCATTTGCAGCAGCTGCATTCTGAGGTGGAACACCCAGTTGCTGTTGGGCGTCTATAAAACTGCACCCAGAGCAAGTTGGGTTCTCACGTCCTCCTTTGTTTTATTTTCTTGTTCTCCACATTGCTCACGTCACTAGACGATTTTCTCCAAAATGCACCACTTCTTGAACAAAATCCTAGCAGAAAACAATGAAAAAACAACAAAATAAAACTACGAATGCGTCCACCACAAATCCCGCCAAAAAACTCTCTTATTTGTCTGGTATTTTACTTAGTTGATATTATTTAAAACATAATATATGTAGTTTTCTCAAGCATGTTTGGAAATTTGAGCATTATTTTGACAACCTACTTCGAGATAAATCGATATTGCTATACTGGCCAAACACATGCGAGCAGCGGCCGGCAAAAGTTGTATAAAAATTCATATCTGTCGTGTTTTAGCGGCCAAATAAATAACAAATAAACTCATATCTATCGTGTAATTTAAAAATGGAAACATGGCAACCAAGGAAGTAACTTATCAAGGGTTTTATTTAAAATTCAAACTGGTTTTCAAATAGTAAGCTTTATAATGAAAAAAAAAAGGTTGCACTCCGGGAGTGCCGGCAGAAGTGAAAACTTGAACCATCCGTCTTACGAATTTTCGATCAGGTCACGTGTCCTGACGCGAGTTTAACATTTTTACCCATTACAAAAAAAGTGCACAACGCCGCTAAATAAGTTTTCATTTCAAAAAACAAACGAACACTTCGTGAAAAAATATTGTCGTTCGTGGTTCTTCATTGATTTTGAAAAGTAATTAGTTTTAATTTCCGCGCATTCTTTGAGAAAGGTACTATACAAGCCTTGGCCACAACTAGACATTGATGGACTTACGATTGTGTGTCTCGGCTTCGCCTCGGCCCACATTTACACGTTCGTCCATCAATACCTCTTTTGCTGGCCGCTGCAGTAATGCACTATATTTGCTATAAAGTCTATGTCTGTCAAAAACTAATTTTTTTACTAAAAATGTTTGAAATGACAACAAGTGACGTCATACATTTTTAGCGTTATTGACGGACTTATTTTGTGAATTTGATCAATTTAAAATTGAAGACGTGATGGAAAAACAAAACAAGTCAGGTTTTTGAAACTTCAGGAGGAGAGGAATTTGGGAAATCATATTTCAGATTTTATTTTTGATGCAGTCCGATCCCCTATACCGTATGTCATCACTGGCAACACACGCTGGTCGAAGACCTTGGTCATAAGACCCTGCGGTATTTGGAACGTGAAGATAGTGCGAAGCTTCCCAAACGCTGCCCAGCCGAGTTGGATTCGACGATTGATCTCTCTTTCTTGAAGTTGGCTCTAAGACTTCAACCTTCAGAGGTTTAGGTGCGACACGGACGTTTGACATAATTATTATATCAGTATAACTACCTACTGGGAACGCGCGAATGAATTTATGATACTTACTCATGTACCTTTCTCTAATCTGATTGTACGTATACCTACTAATGAATAATTCAGACAAAGGGACAGGGAAATAAATAAATATTTCATGATCTGTGATATCCTTGGAGCGTGCTATGCTCGCAGTTTCTCTGCGTGATCGAATCAGAAACGAGAAGATCCGTAGGAGAACCAAAGTAACCGACATAGCTCTCAGAATTGCTAAACTTAAGTGGCAGTGGGCAGATGGCCGTTGGGGCAGTAAAGTTCTCGAGTGACGACCGCGCACCGATAAACGTAGCGTAGGCAGCCTTCCACGCGGTGGACCGATGACCTGGTGAAGGTCGCGGGAAGCCACTGGATGCAGGTAACGCAGAACCGGTCGTCGTGGAAATCCTTGGGGCAGGCCTATGTCTAGCAGAGGACGTCCTTCCGCTGATATGTTGATGATGATGATTGTGATATCTTTAAACGTTTATAACGAGAATTAAATCTGACTAGCTGTTTTCTAAACTACAAGTACCTACGTAGTCGAGGCGCCCAAGTTCATGTCCACCCCGCTCGCGTTGGTTTAATAATATGTACTTGTGTTACTCCCTGTCGTTCCCAGATAATACGGGAGTAATTTTCGAATTTAAAGCATTTACGGAATTACACCAGGATTCTAGAAAAGCTTCTGTCATTTTATCCCCACTATTGCCCCACTCCATTCCCACTTCGATAACCCACTTTTTGGCATGAAAAGCTGCAAAAATACGTGAGCATAGTGGTTAATATATAACAAAGTAGTATGTATGCATTAATGTTATGAAACGTAACTCAAAGCGACTATTCTGAATATTTCACGCATCCGAGGCATTTCGCCGGATCACATATTATTGAACACTAAGTCTCCGAACAGTTTTAGTTTCTAACAATGTTAGAATGTATATAATACAGAAAGAGAACCTTAAGAGGATTGTAAACCTGCGACTTTTCATACAAACGGCGATATCAATTTTGACCTCTTAAAAGGTAAACTGATTTTGCGATTTTGATTCAGAACTAAATTACGTTCGGGGAATAGCTGCAGTACATCCGAACGGAGTTCTAAAAATGTGTTGAAGAATAAAGTAATGTTACAAAATAAAAATACGATTTATTTTATTTACAATTCATCATTAATTTTAATCACTTTGACTGCTGGACGAAGTATCTTTAGAATCGTCGCCTACATTAATAGATAAAGACTGAACAAGATTCGCGCGACCCCGTGCGAGTGTAACGTCGGTGGTCCCTTTGACGCAATCTTTCGATGCGAGCCGACAGCGGCTAGCGGATTTATCAAAAGTGCAGCTAATTCAGTGAACGAACTTTAGGTTTATAGTTTTTTGTTTTTCCAATAAAGTTAACAAGTTTAATTTTATTGTCGTTCACGTGTTTTCATACAAAACGAATTTCAGAACGAAACCTATAATCGTAGCTCTTGTTCTTAATGACAACCTATCAAAAATCGCTATCGTTGTTTGTATGAAAAGTCTAATTTTAGCCGGAGGTTCACAATCCTCTTAAGAACGTATAACGAAGCCTCAGATGAAAGAATGATCAAAGCTTTATATTTATCAAGTTATCAGCCTTTCGGTGAAAAAGGCAAGGTCTCTGGAAAAAACCTTGTGAGTGATCGGAATAGAGAACGTCTTATGATTTATTCATAACAGCATGTGTTATTGGAAAAATAAGATTCACTGTGTGTTGTTTACAGATTATTTTGCCAGCATAAACTTAGAACAAAACATAAAATCTAAATAAATACAAATCAATTGCCGTATGTATGAAAGATCATCACTTGAGAACGGCTAGCCGCAAGTGCGCACCCTTTAATATCCAGGGTTACCATCAAACAGGCATTTGCCGCATTTGACAGGCATTTTACAGTTTAGACAGGCGTGCGGCCGGCGCTAGCCTAAGACAGACATTTTTTTAATTCGCGGGTCTGGCTAAAATTTGTAAGCTCGCATACATGCTTGGATGAAACTGCGTGAGTAGAGGGTTTGTGGGGGTTCTGGACCAGTGGTATGTGGTATGCCAATCACAGAGCAGTATTTGTGTGACGTCAGAGTGGTGTCCAATCACAGTCCAGCATTTGTGTCACGTCACACAGTGGGCGTCAAGATGTTAGCTGTCAAAAGTGACAGCTGTCACAACTGTCAATGTCAGCCTGTGTGACGTCACACAGTGGGCGCTATTAGGCTGTTAGCTGTTAGAATAGGCTGATAGCTGTAAGACAGGATACAGGTGCTAGTTGTTATTCAATTAGAATTAAAACAGCATGGTTACCCTTACCTTTCCTCCCCCACTCTTCATCACCAGGTTTTTTTCCTACTACGGGTTGGATGGTGCATTAGTGTGTTAACGTTGGTGGTGAACAGTCTAGTCACGGTGTTACTTATTATTTTACTCTGGACATTCAAAGTATTCACACGTCGTGTCCATCATGAGTTGTGTGTCAAAAGCTGATTACCTAAGTCTTTTGAAAATTAATTCTATCAAAGCGCTTTCACCTCAAGAAATGAGTAAAGACTACGAAACTTTTTCTGCGCAATGGTTCCATCTAATACTAATTGAGTTAGATTTTAGTTTGATGGTTTGTGTGCCAAACATAGAATGGTTTTCAATTTGCCGCTGTCATCTGGTAGCTGACGATGGTAGTGCGGCTCATGAGCACATGCACACTCTGATACATTTTGAAAATGGTTCAACGGCGCAGGATTTAAGAAAAAACTACAGCGAGTAGGTAAACGCTTACACAATAAAACCACTTTAAAAAAAATATTTGTCTTGATCATGCTGTTGGGGTATTAAGATACATTGCTTGTGCGGATGGACAAAAGCCCCTTCGCAGAGATGGTGATGGCCTTCAGGCATCACCTCATTCACATTATTCAAGACGTGTGTACTGTGAGTCATGGCTGCACAAAAGAGGTAAAATGTGTCCAGGAATTAGAGAAGAAATATTGAATTTAGCATCTGAAGGTGTGAAAAATTTATGTGAATATGCAGCAGCTACTGAACTTCACAACAGGGAGACATGCATGTGTGAAAGGGGTGCTTTGGGAATTCGCAAAAGGCAGGAAGCTAATGAAAAGAGGCAAAAATTTTTACCAAAGAGAAAAAGGTGTTGAAGTAAGAAAAAAATATAAAGAAAAGCAGGAACAGAAAAGGAAATTAATACAACAACTAATGCACCTAGGAATAAATAAGAAAGCAGAGTTGCAACGAGAAACAATACTCAAGCTCATAAATTTACTGTGAAAACGTAATTTAGGATTTGATAAAATAATTTAGAAATAAACATTTCTTGGTTAAACTTTTATTTTATTTTCAACCAAATCCTTGTCCATACCAGACTCATCACAAAACACTAACATCTAAAAAATCATACAATCACTATGTCTAGAATTGACTACAGTGTCCAGCGAGTGACTCTATTGACCACGTAAGACTACATACTTTTCATACATTTTGTTTGGATGTCCAGGATCCTATAAAACTACTACTACTACAAATGTTATCGTCACAAGTCACCGCAGACAACAGGTGTAGATATATTATTTTCCAACTAACTAGCTTTGAGGTAGTGGGTTCGAATCTGAGCAAAAATTTTTTGTCACACTGGCGCCATCTAGCGGTCTTTGCTAGTCATTATGTCAGCTCATATACGTCCCCACAGAGGGGCTCGAGCCTACACTGAATTAGGGCGATCAGGCCTTAGTGGACCACGCGGGCCCAGTGCGGGTTGGTCGACTTCACACACAAGCTGCGAGTTTCTTCGCAGGCGTGTGCAGGTTTCCTCACGATGTTTTCCTTCACCGTTTAAGCAATCAGTAATTATATAAATAAATAAATATAAATATTCTGGGACAAATCATACATGGTCATCTGGCCCCAAAGTAGGATTCCCTGTGTTATGGGTTACCAGAGACTGATATACATACTTATATACGTTTAAATACATACATATATAGACATATTTAACACCCAGACACAGAGCAAACAAATCTGCTCATCACACAAATGCTTGCCCTGGGTGGGGATCGAACCCACAACCCTCGGATCAGTAGTCAAGGGCACTAACCACTGAGCCAGCGAGTCAGTCAATTATATGTACGTTAAGTTATTGAAAAACTGATTGGTACATTGGCGTCCAGATTTGAACCCGGTACCTCTGGTTAGAAGAACCGAGTCGTTACCGGTTGAGCCACCGACGCTTTTTTTGCTGTCTTTGCTAGTACTCAGAGCTAAAAAACATATTTTGATAGCTGACATTGACAGTTGACATTGACAGCTGTCATGTTGATACCCACTGTGTGACGTCACACAGGCTGACATTGACAGTTGTAACAGTTGTCACTTTTGACAGCTAACATGTTTACGCCCACTGTGTGACGTCACGCTAATGCTGGACTGTGATTGGCATACCATATACCACTGGTCCAGAACCCGCACAAACCCTCTACTTGCGCCCGTTCGCTTCTGCGCACGCACGGTAATAAGTGAAAAAAATACCGATGTTGTCTGTAAAGTCGGTTTACGGACGATAATTTTACGTGTTAACGGGTCAAGAGCCGAACGCTTGTGTGCTTTAGCCCCACAGATAAGAAAAAAAATTGCCGAAATTGTAAAAAGTATATTGACTTCTTAAAAAATGTGTCATCAATAAATTAAAGTCAATTTGAGTAACTAATTCTTCTATTCTGCGTTTAGACCACACGACTGAAGTAAAACTTCTTCAGCTACATTTTTAAGGAGATGTAAAATACGATGTGAATTAACTTGTTTTTACGACTACAACATATCTCACAGTTGGAACACCTATTGTAAGCTCCTGGAAGCCTAGTACTTTTAATCCATTGACACACTAATGTTAGGTATAAGAAACGCCTTTTTTTAGTATGACTGCATTGGAACACCTCTTGTAAGCTGCGGGAAGCCTAGTACTTTTAATCCATTGACAAACTTGTTTGACGGTTTGTCCGTCTGTCCGTCCGTCCAAGTCCAAGTACAAGTACTTGTACAAATAGAAGTACAAGTACAACTCTCGCTTGCATGCTCGGCTCAGGCGTAACGTGACAATGACGTCACACTGGCGTAACGCGACAATGGGCGTAACGCGACAATGACGTCACACTAGCGTAACGCGACAATGACGTCACACTGGCGTAACGCGACAATGACGTCACACTGGCATAACGTAATATGACGTCACACTTTATCGTGAATGGCAGACTCTGTCATCAATTTATAAGACGTTATCACGTCAAAAAAAGCATAACTATCATACTTAAAACTATATGGTGTGTATTATTTATTTTAAGACTTTTTTACTGTAATCTGGCGTTTTGAGCATCCTAGACAGGCATTTTCCCTTACATACATGGTGACCTAGTGACCCTATCCACGGGGCGAAGGCGAAGCAGTGCTAAATACTCGAAAAGATAATATAGCTTTTGGGAGATCATATAATGCACGCGATGTTTGCCCGGAAGCTAATCTTTCATGCGCCTGTTCGGGTGATAGTTGTTCGGTCTGTTTAGATGTGGTTTAGATGAATGATGGCTTCCGTAATTGAGATTTTCCGCTTCTTTAGTCAGTAGGTCATTTTGAAGGTTCCGTATCTCAAAAATAAAAAAATTACCTTTATAAATCTCCTTGTGGTCCGTCCATCCGTCTGTCCGCCTGTCAATACCCGTTTTCTCAGGAACGAGTAGAGGTTATGAGATTAATAATAAATAATAAAGGTCTACACAGTCCCTTGGAGGTAGGTATAAAAAAACAAACTTCTAAGTCTACGCAATCAAAACTAGGTACTTAAGTAAAAAAAAACTACTGGTATATGGTCATTTATGTCACATATTTTGATACTCGCAAACTCACTCATCAAATCCTATACAGAAGTACTTCCCGTTGTCTCAAAGCACAAGTAAAGAAAAAGTCCAAAAATCGTTAATAAGTTACTTAAACATCGTTAAGAACCCACTTACGCCTGATTTTTTTGGTTTTTTTAAATAATTTCATGTGTTTTGTTATTTTTTCAGGCTTGGAAAAAGTGTTTTAATATTTTTTTTATTTGCAATTCATGCAGATTTGGTCGTTACAACGATCAGTAGGGTAATCTGGCTTAAACATGTTTTTTTTGCGATATTAAACAGCTTACATTTGCAGTGGAAGCATTGACCGTTATGTGGACCAATGCATTACAAACATTACGTTCTCTTATACCTATGTGATCTAAGATTGCAATAATTTTAAACGAAAAAAACCTACTTCAAACAGGAAACTAGGGTTCCGCTCGATTTCTCTGGGATGCCATCATCAGATACTAGTTTCCTTATCATGGCACCACCCTTGGAATATCTCCTTTTCAACAAAAAAATAATCATCAAAATCGGTTTATAAACGACAAAGTTATCCGCGAACACATATAAAAAAAATTAAAAAATATACGATCCAATTAAGAAATCTCCTCCTTTTTTTGAAATCGGTTAAAAATAAGTTTATTCTTCAATCCGACTTACCTTCTGTTAAGAGAAATGTTCGGTTTTACCTGACCTATAATGTATTAATCTAACCGGTCAAGTATGACTCGGAATCGCGCTAAAGATCCCAAACTGAATAAAAAAAACTTTTTAAAATAAGTACTCTTTTAAATTAAAGCTAATATCATTGTTGGACCTACTCGTTGATACTTGTAGGGTTCCGTGCCCAAAATTTGGTGGTACGGACACCTCGGTCATTTTTTAGGGTTCCGTACCCAAAGGGTAAAAACGGGACCCTATTTGATGGGAATGAAATTATATTTATACTTTTATTAATACACCATTATTCTTAGTAACAACTAGTTTTATTTAACCAAAAATTTAATTCTTCAATAATGCGTTTCATTATATTTTTACCAGCAACTAAAGAATAATGGTGTATTAATAAAAGTACAGGGTGGACCATAAGTTTTTTCACTTTTCAAACTAAATTAAAATGAAAACTAATTACATCAGGTGAAAACCGTTTATTAATTATGAAAGCACATAAAAAGGGAATTTATTTTTTAAAAATTACATCATCCATATGTGTTCCTTCATTATTTTGGCATTGCTGTAACATTGAGTGCAGTTCGAGAAATTTTTGGCAAAAAAAAAGTGATATCCAAAAGAGGCGACATTAACTGGCCTCCTCGCAGCCCAGACCTGTCCCCAATGGATTTTTTTCTTTGGGGATACCTTAAAAGTAAAGTTTTTGAGACCAACCCCGTGTCTGTTGCGGAATTGAAGCAACGTATTCGCGAGGAAATGCAAAAAAATTCTCGGATCACTTGTCAGGCCGTCATTGAAAATTTTCGCTCCAGGTTACAGCAATGCCAAAATAATGAAGGAACACATATGGATGATGTAATTTTTAAAAAATGAATTCCCTTTTTATGTGCTTTCATAATTAATAAACGGTTTTCACCTGAAGTAATTAGTTTTCATTTTAATTTAGTTTGAAAAGTGAAAAAACTTATGGTCCACCCTGTAGAAATAGAATTTCATCCCCATGAGTGGTAAAAGATCGTAGTTTGTGAAGTCACGCGGAGAAACTTTCATTTGTGTCGTTGTGAAAACAAGGTACTTACGCCATGTCTGAGAACAAATTTTACAACTTGAAACAATTTGCTGGGCAAGACTTCTTTACCTGGAAGTTCAGATTGATAAGTGTTTTGAGAGAAAATGGATGCTTAGAAGCTATTGAAAAGGAGAACTATGCGAACAAAAGTGATAAGAAACGTGAGGAAAAACACAGATTGGAGGCGAAAGCTTAAAGCATAATCATCAGCGCTGTCGCAGACAGTCACTTACATTACATCCAGGACATGCAAAGTGCGTACCATATGATGCAAGCGTTGGAAAGTCAGTTCATGAACAAAAGAATCAGAAGCAAGTTGTTCATAAGACGGGAACTGAGTGAAATGAAGTACAAAGAGAACACAAGTATTTCAGATCATTTCAGAATAATGATCAGTAAATTTAACGAATTGCAAGACGCGGAAAGTCCTATATCCGCTGAAGAAAAAATAAACTATATGTTATCCATATATATCTCTATCTATCTATGCCTAACTCCTTTGAAGTAATAGTGACAACTTTAGAAACCCTGCCTAACATAACCTTAAAATTGGTGAAGGATATGCTTCTAGGCGAAGAAGAAAAACGTATACTGAAATCTCTAAAATTACAGAAAAAGGTAATAATTTAGTAAAGGAAACATATAGATCACAGTACAAAACCTGTATTTCTGAGGTACCTTAGGGCAGCATCCTTGGGCCTTTATTATTCTTATTATATATTAATGACCAAACTTCACAGAAATGTCTACTCTTTGCGGATGATACCACCATAATCATCAAAGGCCATGATAAAAATACATATGAATCCACCATAAACACATCCTTATCTGACATTATAGGGTGGCTGGAAGACAACTATCTTTCCATAAATATGAACAAAACCAAATTTATGCAGTTTCATTCATAGCAAACTAAGCCTTATTCATTAAAAATAGAATATAACAACTTTGAATTGCAAGAAACAGATGAGTTTAAATTTCTGGGTTTAATTTTTGTCAAAAATCTAAATTGGAAAAAACATATTATTGACTTCGTATGCAAAAGATTAGATCGTTTTGTGTTTGCCCTGCGACGTCTGCGACAAAATGTTTCTGTTGAAGCTGCAATAACAGCTTACCATGGCCATGTTTCCTCAGTACTTAACTTAACTATGGACTGATACTTTGGGGTAATTCAACGGAGGTGGATAAAGTCCTCAGGCTTCAAAAGAAATGTATTCGTGTCATTTGACTGACTCGGTGGCTCAGTGGTTAGTGCTCTTGACTACTGATCCGAGAGTTGTGGGTTCGATCACCACCCAGGGCAAACATTTGTGTGATGAGCAGATTTGTTTGCTCTGTGTCTGGGTGTTAAATATCTATATATGTATGTATTTAAACTTATATAAGTATGTATATCAGTCTCTGGTTCCCATAACACAGGGAATCCTACTTTGGGGCCAGGTGACCATGTGTGATTTGTCCCAGAATATTTATTTATTTATTTTTATTTATTTGTAAAGCTTGGTTTTTAAATAGTTGCAAACCACTGTTTAAACAACTAAATATTCTACCTCTGACTTGCATGTATATTAGAAACAAAGCCAAGAGCGCAATACAAAAATATGGTTCATCAACCTCCTTGTAAAGCAGATATTTATAGGAAAAATGTCTACAAAATGTGTATAATGATATATAATAACTTACCTGATGATTTAAAAATATTACAAGGAACAGAATTTAAGACAAAACTAACGAAATGGCTAATGAATTATTGTTTTTATAGTATTAAGGAATTTATGGTTTACAAAAATTACATATAGTGACATTTTTAACAAATCTTATTTACAATTTATTTTTAATTTGTTTTTAATTTGCATGTCTTCATAAGACTGAATACTTTTACTGGCATTGTACTTTTTAAGATCTGTATATTTATGACATAAGAATTCTTGCAAATAAATGATTCCGATTCTGATTCTGATAAAAAAAGTGAATATAAAAATTAAAACAATCAGCATGCATGCCTGTGCCATTTCCTTCGCCTGTGGAAAGCCAGGCAGGTCTTAAAAAAAATTCAATGTTAAGAAAACCAAAATTATTCTCACGGATATGAAGCATATGGACAAGGAGGACATAACCCATACAGACATAGAAGACAATATTACGGGAGAAGACACCAGTATGGGCAAGTCAGAGGACGTGGACATAGCCAAGCAGCGGAGAAGTAGTGTAAATATGAGAGTTCTGGACCAACGGTGCGAGTGAGAGAGAGAGAAGATACGAAATCCTATGTGTTAGAGCGAGACAGAGCGATGGTGTGAGTGAGAATGACGTCATACAGTGCGAGTGAGTGAGGGGTAAGATGCGATACCGCATGTGTTAGAGCGAGACAGAGCTATGGTGTGAGTGAGAATATGCGTAGGCGTAGTGGGCGTGGCCACCCATCAACCTTGGCATCAACCAATCACAGCTCGCAACGTTAAACTCAATGTCAGCTGTCACAACCGTCAACTGTCAACATGACAGCTGTCACAACTGTCAATGACACCTGTCATTAGACTGTTATGTCAGCTGTCAATCATCGCAAAGTTAGCGAGTACTTGTGTGTGTGTGAATATAGATGGCGTTAGTGAGAAAAAAAACATTCGTTTGGTCAGATTTGAATCCACTGCTGCCGCCGCCGCCGCCGCCGCGGCTCTGATGTGACGCGAGTAGGCGCACCGCTCAACCGCACCACCCATCAGCCGCAACAATGAAATAATGCTATCCATGGCTGGATATGACGTCATGGCGGGTGCCCAAGGGGGCGGGGGCGCTGAATGATGTGGACAAACATGCATGAGTGATAGAGAGAGAGAGAGAGAGAGACACATGCCGCGGCCCGCCAAACAGTTTTGCGCGGGGTGTTCCCATATGAAGAGTTGACTACTACTATGCAGCTGATATTCTATTCAGGAGATAACTATACCACCTATGAGAGAAGACAGACAGACAGACAGACGAACACATATTGTGCTGCGGCTCACGGCGGGTGCCTAGGGTGCGGGGGCGGAGGCGCTGAATGATGCGGGCAAACATGGTACTACTATCAGCTGTGTTTAACTCCGATGATGGAATACAATATTGCACGGTGGTGCAGTACCGACACTATTACCTACACTACACACACATGATGTGAGTCATACAATTCCTTCTAGAATATTCCACCCAACGGAAGCTGTGTGCTTAAGACTATCAGCTATAAAGTGTTGTGAAATATTATGTGTGAGAATCGAACTCACTGTATGTAGGTACCTACCTACCACCAACGGTTATGGCTAGTGTAATGTTTAATAGCATTTTTAGGGTTTCGCACATGTGAATCTGATATTCTATTCAGGAGATAACAGCTATACCTATGAGAGAAGACAGACATATTGTGTTGCGGCTCACAGCGGGTGCCCTAGGGCGCCGAATGATGCGCACAAACATGGTACTATCTGCAGATGTAAGGTTCTAGAGGGGTGTGGAGGTTTTAGGGGATGATCGGTGGAGTAAGGGGGTGGGTTTTAGGGGTAGGTATGTATAGACAGCAGGGTGAGAGGCTCTGAGGGTGGGTAAAGGCTCTGAGGGGTGGGGTGGGGAATGGTGCTTGATCAAGGCTTCGCAAGTTATAAGGAGGTAATATTATGTGATGTTAGACAAGTACAGATGTAGCGAGATATCCTATATGTTAGAGTGAGAATCGAACCCCACCTACACCAGCTACATGCAATGCACCTAACCACTGTGCCTGCCCGAGGCTGGATGGTAGGTGGCCGACGGCGCTGGCGGGGGGTGAGGTCGGGGGCGGGCGCTGAATGGTGCGAACAAAAACATGGTAGGTACTACTAGAAAAATCTGTTGACTTTGTTAGGGAATCGACTCCGCTAGGTATTCATATAGTGCAACCTCGGCACCGGCACGGCGTACGAGCCGGAATGAATTTGTTATCATGTTAAATATAGCCGATCTATTCAAGGGATAACTACTACCTACGCGTGAGACAGACAGACGGACAGACGAACACATGCCGCAGCTCACCGATTATTTATAAGCACTCCCCCAGAGTGGAGGTGATGTCCGAACTTGTGGACAGGCATTTTAGTTATGATGTATAGGTGAAAGTTATAGCGGCTTTTATTAGACTCTGACTTACCACATAATATCTACAGACCTAAATCAGAGCTAATCTTATCTTTTTAGCTACAAGACCCTGTTTCATATTTTTTAGCTACAAGACCTCATAATCTACAGACCTGATCCAATCTCATCAGCTATCACAGCTAATCTCATCTGTTTAGCTATAGACCCTGTTGTATATTTTTTAGCTGTTAGACCTCATATTATCAGCTATTAGGTCTAGTGGTTAATGTAGGTATATCAGTTCTTCTTCAATACAATACCAGCTTCTATGAGCTCATCTGTAATAACGTTGATTTCATTGGTGTGCCCAGTGTTACCAGCGTTCTGAGATGCAATCAATAGTCGCAGACGATCTACAAGCTCATTGGGGTCATCCCAATAAATGTAATCACTGGTGGGGTAGTAGGATTTTTGTGTGAGAAGGCAACCACCACCAGCCTTGTTTGACTGCTGCTGCTGCGGTCTCATATTACCCAAATAACGTCTAATGTATGTATTATACTTGATACCTTTTGTTCCTTGCACTTGACCTTCAGGTAAATACCCACGTCGGTAAGCATTGGTTAAGTTTAGAATGTTTAAGTAGTTATCGATATCAGCTTTGAGAACAACTTCTTTATTAGGAACTTTTTTGAAGAGAAGCTCTAATAAACCGAGTGTTTTTTCAAACGTTTTCCCCTTAACACTAATTTCATTGTTATCAATTTTGAGCGGGCTATCTCCTACATACATCTTATCACGTTGTACGTGAACACCGAATGGAATCTTCTCTCGTTTAAACAGGTTCGCCAAATATGGTAGCATACTCGTTTCATCCATGCTAGCACCACTTTCTTCCCCTGCCACCATAAATTCCGATGGTATCGCAGATACATCTGCTGGATCTTCTTCTTCTTCTTCCTCCTCTTCGGGTTCTATTGAATAGTCTTCACCCAAGTCCTCATCATCAGCATCATCCATTTCCTTTTTAAAACTCATTTTATAGGGTGTAGAGGTTTTTGTTTGTAAATAAGCCTGCGATGGTGATGGTTCCGGCTTTATCGTCATCAGATCTGATGATAGAGCTTTTAAGGGTTTCGTGATGGGTTCAAATGTTTCCTCCAATCGTGTTGTAAGCATCTGTTTATCTGATTGTAGCGCCTTAACTTTTTTCCTTACAGCATCAATGGATTGCGTAAGCTTACGTTTCAACTCCTTATCACCAAAGACCTGCACCTTTGATGATGACATTTTGCCGAATGAAGTACACAAGTGGGTGACGAATCAATTTATAATGTAATAAATGTATCAAATCCTCTCCGATAGCGCCCTTTACTTATATCTCTATCCTTATCAATCACCAGAAAAGAGTACTTTTCCTCCCAACACTTGCGACAAATGTCTTGAAATTGCTCCCAAGTCATATCGGTGTTTACGTGATCATCGTACGAGTGTCTTAGATTTAGATCATCCTGTTTAAACAGCAGTATCAAGTTTGCATTGTCTCTAACCAGCTGTTTTGGTATTTTACTATAGGTTTGACACAAGTAGAAACAATCCAACCCCTTGTGACGTCCCATAGAAAAGTACTGACGTATAGCGTCTTGATCCTCTAAAGCCACGTCATCGAAAATAACAACACTATGGTCTTGAGCTTCATTCGGTGGCACCACTTGACTCTTATCATTGTACGCATAAAACGTTAAACCCTTTACTTTCTTCAGCACCCTATCAAGAAATAGGTATTTTGGTTGATGAAGCGACTTGGAGTACAGGTACACATTGGAAAACTTGATTCCGTTTGGGTCGAGCAGTAGTGTTAGGAGAACGTTGGTTTTCCCACAGTTTGAGGGACCACAGATAAGACATCTTATACTGTTTGATAGCAACACACCATTTTTTGAGTTGACCATTGATGTACCGCTGCTGCCATCACAACAATAATCACCCCAATCCTTCACTTTAAGACACGAGCTTTGCTTTCTAAGTTTCATTACGTTGTGAGAACCCGCTCGATTTGAACGTGTTATATATACTAGTATATAGATAGACTCCATAACCATGTCTCCTGTTGATAAAGAAAAAATAAAAAATGAGTTGAAAAAAATCCTTAGTACCTACCAACATCCTTTTGAGTGGGTGATGGAATTGGAGGATATTCTTCCGGATTACCTGCGAAACGACCCGGATATTCGAAAGTATTTTATCTGTACAGAGCATCCCGTCAACCCGGATCCCAACGCCACTCAAATTGATTCACCTTGGTTTTTGAGGAAGAGTTGCCCGTACTGCATACAACAACAACAACAAGAGGGTGAGAAGAAGAAGAAGCAATCGGAAACTAGCTGTGAGCAACAGGCTAAGAAAGATGATAACAACAACGATGACTCACCACCACCACCTTGCTGCTGCTGTTGTAATCACTTCACCTGCACACGACTAATAAATGTTTCTATTTAAGGCGATTACACACATCATATTAGTGCATTATGAAACGAAAAGTTAAAGTGGTTAAACGTGGATCGGGACTCTTAAATAGTGTTATCAATAATCTTCCGTTTGAACTCCACATACCCGGTTATAACTATTGTGGACCAGGAACCAAACTAAAGAAACGGTTATCACGTGGTGATAGGGGCATTAACCCGCTCGACGAAGCCTGTAAATTACACGATATTGCGTACGCGCAAAATTCATCCTTAGAGGCGAGACATAAGGCCGATTTGGAGCTAGCAACCGCCGCTGAAAAACGTTGGCGTGAATCATCGAATTTATCAGAGCGACTGGCCGGCCTTGCTGTGAATAAAGCAATGAAGTTCAAAGTCAAGCGTGGGATGGGGATTCCCATATCCCGGGTCATTAGTGCTACCCGCAAGGCTATGAAAAATAAAATTAAAAAGAAAAATACAACATCTACCGCTGCTTCGCTATTGAGTGCCGCCGTGAAAGTCGCCAAGCAATACGCTAGAGGAAAAACGATTCAGATGCCGAGGGTCATACCCGTGCCGTCTAAAAGAGGAGGGTTCTTACCGCTTATTCCTCTATTAGGCGCGCTAGCAGCTGCCGGAACCTTTGCAGGAGGTGTCACCACCGCGGCTAAAAACATTTATGAAATGGCGAAAGGGAAAAGCGGCGGCGGTGATGGGGGAAAGGTTGGAAAAGGATTGTATGTGGCTCCTTACAAACGTGGGATGGGGCTTTACCTAGCACCCCCAAAAAACTACTAAGAGCATCGGTGGTAGAGGTGCTCACCGATAATGATATCCGAGAGTATGTTAAAAAGGTGGGAATACCTTTCTTCAGAGGTGTTTTCATGACAGACAGTCTACCGAACACCGCTCCACATCGCTGCGAAACAGGTGTTATCAACTTGGATAATCGAGAAGGACCCGGAACACATTGGGTTGCCTATGTGAAAAAAGACAATATTTGCATGTATTTTGATAGCTATGGAGACCTGAGACCACCGTTGGAGTTTGTTCGTTATATGAATAAAATACACATAGAGTATAATTATGATAGAGTTCAACGTTTCACCGCTAAAAACTGTGGTCATTTATGTTTAAAGTTTTTAACCACCTATACCCATAGAATGTTTAATAAGTAAGTTCAAAATATATCTATATATAAACCGATGTTAGAGTTTATTATTGATCATTACCACGCAAATACCTAAACATGCCGCACTCTTTTACAATTTCCCTTAACAGTAATAGCTCAGAGTTGTCTGCGGATTTTCTTACACCGCTAGAACTAGACAATGGGGACTATGAATGTGCTTTGGTCTATTTTAAGACATTCAATTCCATACCTAATGTGGATAAAAGTAATAATTTATTTCATTATGGTGATAAAATACTTAAGGTGCCCGAGGGGACTTATGAACTGCGCGATATCATCAAGAACCTGTACAAGCAAATGATTTCTCAGGCTCAAATCGATGGAGATGCGAAGAGTGGAGGTATACTCGAGTTGGAGGCGAATGTAAACACAGCGAAATGCTTAGTGTACTCACCTAAATATGAGGTTTATTTCAACAAAAAGAACTCTATCGCACCACTTTTAGGTTTCTCACCGCGAGTTCTTAACTCCAAGATGATGCACTGGTCCGATAAGCAGATTGATATACTGATAACGCATACTATAAGAATACAGTGCAACATAGTGGAGGGTTCATTCATCAATAACGAGCCATCGCATGTGATTCATGAGTTTTCACCTACTGTCCCACCTGGCTATCAGATAGTGGAGACCCCTTCGAATATTATCTATTTACCAATCAAGAGAAACACTATACAAGAAATTAAGGTGCGCATTGTCAACGAACGCGGAGACCTGGTTAATTTTCAAGGTGAAAATATATCGCTACGATTGCACATTAGAAAGGTACTGCGATGATTGTGTATAAAAGTGACAGCAAGCAGGTGACGCCTACATTAAGTAGTGATCATCGTGAGTGGAGACATCCACCACCTACTACTGCTGCAGCTGTTAAAAAATTATCTAAAGAAAATATCTTATTTTTGCAATCGATTGGGTTTAAAGTACCACCATGTCGTCGTCCACTATCTTAGATATAGCTGAGAGTGTGGTGTTTGATGATAGCATAGAGAGTATTGAATATCACACCTTTAACCCATACAATAACTCTTTCAAAAACAACGATGAGATTCGTATTTGTATCAACCGCTCCGCAGATCTGATAGTGTTGCCATGCGATAGCCAAATTTTAATAGAAGGCACTATTAACAAGGAGTGCACCTTCATCAACAATGGATTAGCCTACCTGTTTCAAGACATACGCTACGAATTGAATGGAGTGGAAATTGATAGGACCAAGAATTGCGGTGTCACATCCACCATGAAGGGTCTAATCTCGTACGCTAAAGAGACGGAGAACGCCTTGGAGAACGCTGGGTGGAATACCGGTGCGATAAAGGCGATTGAAGATGGAGACTTTAGCTTTACGGTGCCACTCTCACACCTGCTCGGATTCGCTGAGGACTATCGAAAGGTGATAATGAATGCTAAACATGAATTGGTTTTAAATAGAGCCAATACAAACATCAATGCTGCAATCACCAAGGAAGTTGCCAAGCATCCGGAAATAGAAATCACCCGTCTTGTTTGGCGCGTACCAATCATTAAGGTGTCTGATAAGGAAAAACTACGACTTATAACCTATGTAGAGAGAAATATACCTATCCCTATCGCATTCCGCACCTGGGACCTGTACGAGTATCCGGTGTTGCCATCCGCTCAAAAAAATGTGTGGACAATTAAAACCACCTCACAACTGGAGAAACCTCGCTATGTCATCATTGAACTGCAAACGGGCAAGAAAAATGAGGAGATGAAAGATATGAGTCTATTCGACCACTGCAATCTAACAAACTGTAAAGTGTACTTGAACTCTCAGTACTACCCATACGACTCATTTTCAGCCGATTTTGAAAAGGGCTCCTACCCCCTATTGTATGATGCATTCGCCAATTTTCAACAAAACTACTATCATCGCTTACATAGTAGCCCACAAGTGGACGTTGCGCACTATAAAACAAAATGTGCGTTAGTGGTTATCGATACATCGCGACAGTGCGATACCTACAACGCAGGTGGCGCTATCGATATCAAAGTTGAGCTGGATTTTAAAAAGAATGTTCCTGGTAACACTACAGCCTATTGTCTTATCATTAATGACTCTATGTTTGAGTATACCGCACTCACCGGAAGTGTGCGAAAGATAACACAGTAAAAAATAAGTTAGTTACCTTCGGTCTCTTGAAGAGTGCAGTGCAGATAACATACGTCTTCAAATTTTCTAAATATAAAAAATGATGGGTTTATTTCCCTCGTACACGCCATCTGTGGTTTGGCGGAAGTGTGAACTAAGTAAGAGTCAGTTCAGTCTACCATTAACAGCTGGACAGCAGAAATTATCTTCCGTATACGTATACCTAACTCTACAACTATCACAGCATAATATGGAGGCGGCTGTGGCGGCGGGGAACAAACCGCAAGATTTATCAATTTGTGTGAACCTCGATGGGAAGCTGGAACTAAGTGAACGAGAGTGGTTTGGACTATTCGTGGAGAAAGCAGATATCTTGAGAAATTTCTTCACCAGCTCACCTACATCACCTGAGATGCCGATGGAAATAACCTGCTTTGGAAATCTAGCTGTTTTCAACTTACCACCCCGGCCGGATGTCTGCGCAGATTTATTAATAACACGAGTAACCCAGCCGGAAAAATACATTGTATTAAGTCATGAGGATTGGAGAAACATAGAGAAACTTATGGGGTGTATTAGTGCACAGATGCAACGATTACATAAACTCGGGGCTACCTATGAAAATCTAATTAATTTGTTCAAGAGACATCTGAAACATAGGCAGCCGCTTACACTACAGGAAACGAGTGCTATTCTAGATCAAGTGTGTGATAAAACGTCTATTGTCGATTGTGAAATAGCATGTTTTTGTCTCGAATTTTTGTTTAATACCTATTTTATAAGTTGATGAAATAAAAAAACAAGTATATACTTATTATATGAAAATGGTTTTTTATTTTTAAGATTCGCATGCGAAACCCTAAAAAGGTGTTTCTTCTCGTTAACTAAGTACATAAAATTCTATTAAACTTTATACTAGCTGCTGCCCACATCCGCCTGCGAGCGGCGCGCACGTTGATAAGACTCGGTCCGGCCCCCGCCGTGCCGGTGCCGAGGTTGAATGATATGGAGAGCACAGGTTCGATTCCTGACAATGTCAATGGATTTTTGCTTAGTACACCCCATCTAGCGGCGTGTGTGTGTAACATTATCATCTACTAGAGTGTTGGTACTGCACCGCCGTGCAATATATTGTATTCCATCATCGGAGTTAAACACAGCTGATAGTAGTACCATGTTTGCCCGCATCATTCAGCGCCTCCGCCCCCGCACCCTAGGCACCCGCCGTGAGCCGCAGCACAATATGTGTTCGTCTGTCTGTCTGTCTTCTCTCATAGGTGGTATAGTTATCTCCTGAATAGAATATCAGCTGCATAGTAGTAGTCAACTCTTCATATGGGAACACCCCGCGCAAAACTGTTTGGCGGGCCGCAGCATGTCTCTCTCTCTCTCTCTCTCTCTCTCTCTCTCTATCACTCATGCATGTTTGTCCACATCATTCAGCGCCCCCGCCCCCGCCCCCTTGGGCTCCCGCCATGACGTCATATCCAGCCATGGATAGCATTATTTCATTGTTGCGGCTGATGGGTGGCGCGGTTGAGCGGTGCGCCTACTCGCGTCACATTAGAGCCGTGGCGGCGGCGGTGGCGGCAGTGGATTCAAATCTGACCAAACGAATGTTTTTTTTCTCACTAACGCCATCTATATTCACACACACAAGTACTCGCTAACTTTGCGATGATTGACAGCTGACATAACAGTCTAATGACAGGTGTCATTGACAGTTGTGACAGCTGACTTTGACAGGTGTCATGTTGACAGTTGTGACAGCTGACGTTGTGAGCTGTGATTGGTCGATGCCAAGGTTGATGGGTGGCCACGCCCACTACGCCTACGCATATTCTCACTCACACCATAGCTCTGTCTCGCTCTAACACATGCGGTATCGCATCTTACCCCTCACTCACTCGCACTGTATGACGTCATTCTCACACACCATCGCTCTGTCTCGCTCTAACACATAGGATTTCGTATCTTCTCTCTCTCTCACACGCACCGTTGGTCCAGAACTCTCATATTTACACTACTCGGAGAGAGGAACTGGACGAGCATTTAGTCGAGGAAGAGGTGCTGGACGAGGACAGAGCACGAGCAGAGGCCGAGGTCAAGGCTATTCATACAAAGCCAAGTCCAAGTAGTCTCTCTTTTTATAATAACAGTGAAAGTGAAGTGAATAATGTAGAGAACGATGAATATACAGATTTTATTTTAGACTCGGGTTGCTCAGACCATTTGACAAATTACAAAGACTTGTTGGTAGACTATATTGAATTAAACCACCCCAAAAACATAGCAGCAGTCGGAGTAGGTAACATAAAAGTTAAATGTTTTGTTGGAAAAAGATCAACTGAATGTACAATAAAGAATGTGTATTACGTACCTGACTTAAGAAAGAATTTGTTATTTGTGTTAAAAATGTAACAAAATCACCTAAAGGTAGTGTTTGTAAATGGAAAAGTAAAATTATATAATTAGTCCATTTTGATTGGCAACAGTGAATGTTCATTACATAAATAAATATGTTCATTGATAAATCAAATTGTAATATCTGTAATTCAACAAATGACATTGCTAAATTATGGCACAGGCGATTTGGGCATTTTGGGGATGAAAAACTTAAATTTATTGAGATAAAATATGTCGAATGGGCTTGTAGTGTGCCGCCTACGTCATTCAAATGTAGCTCTAATACTTGTTATAAGCACATATAATGCCTTTGGTATGATTCATTATACCACAACCGATGCGCACAGCACACGACTTGAGATTCCCTTTTAAACCTCTCTAAAGCCCACATCACATGGCGACACTGCCAGAGCTGCCTCGCGCAGCGCTGGACAGTGGGAACCTTTGTGGGCTGTATGGGCCATGACTTATTGAAATCAAAATTAAACTGAACACCATATTACATCAATTTTTTACATCAAAGTTAACGGTAAAAATAAATCGGATGTGACAGTGTGGAGTAATAAAATATTTCAATATTATTAAGTACTAATTAAAAAGACTTTGGAGTGAATGGCACAAAGGCGTTAAAATTTGAAGCTGGACATGGTGTGACGATGGAATGCTTTCGGGCGGCGCCGGGAGTGTTCCAGACTAGGAGGCAAGACGAGCAGGTCCACGGCCGGGTCCTGCTTTCCCCAGCTCGGGTTCTTTCAGGGCTTGAAACGTAGCAAGTGAGTTAGTGAAAGTGCAATGTGGAAAATGGCAAGAGTGAGTGTTTTCGGAAATTTGCTATACTTTATTAGAATCGTTGAATCTTCATTGGTATTTTTATAGTAATAAGAAATTAGTATTCCATATTTATTTTTTTTAAAGTACGTACAAAAAAAAATATTTTCTGAAGTTTCTCTGTTATTTTTTTAGTTGGTATAACTTTCTATTGGTTTTTTTTTACAACAAAAGGCAAATTCTAGTATTTTAAAAGCGAAACAAAACCATGTATTACATTATAATCATGTAATTTAACAAATGTAAATAAGCATAATATAAGCACATAAAGTAAGTTTACATAAGTTACTTAATCTCTACCAAATACATTGATCTGTTCTAACAATTCAATTTTTACCTTTTACAGAACATTAATACGTATTCGTTTTGAATACAAAATTTATTTTAGGGTCTAACACAGAAGCCGGTCTAGATAAAGTCATAATTTTCTATTTTTTTTTACGACAAGCGTCTAAAAAAAGTATTTAGGATGAAAGTAAGATAATTAGAAAGACTCTAAGATTGAAAATACATTGTGTGAAAGTTGTTTGAAAAGAAAAATGACAAAACAACCAGTTAATAAAATTGGATACAGAGCAAATAGACCACTTCAGCTGGTGCATACAGATGTTTGTGTCCCGAAATTGAAAGGGTTGCTAATACTAAATACCTGGGTGTTTTATTGACCATAGACTAAAATGGCACTGTCAAATAGAACATATTTCAACCCGAATACGTAAATTAATATGGATCTTTAAGATTCTACGCCATATTGTTCCAACTAAATATACACTTAATACTTATCATACGACTAAAATAAATCTACTTAATACAATTTACATTGCTATGGCTCAATCTGTTATAACTTACTGTATCCCGATTTGGGGATGTGCTCTAAAAACTAAATTTTTAGAGTTAGAAAGATCTCAGCGTTCATTGCTCAAGGTAATGTATTTTAAACCTTTTCGATTTCCAACTGAAACTCTATACTCAACATGCAAACTAATGACAGTTCGTAAATTGTATGTTATAAATACCATACTGAAAAAACATAAATCTCTCAATTTTACCCAGGATTTACTAAGTAAAAGAAGAAAGGACATTGTTGCTTATTCCAAGACCATTAGAACTAGTTTTGCAAGGCACCAGTACAAAACTTTATCAACCTTCTTATATAATACTGTGAACAAAAAATAAAAAGACGTGTGGCACTCGGGGACTGCCGCGGTAAAGCTATTGCATAGCATTTTGTATCAACTTATGCAATTATAATTATTTATTTATTTTATTCTTTGATATTAATTCAAGTTACACTTTTTGAGCGTGGTGACCGATAAGAAAAAAAAAATTCTTTTATTAAATAAATAACAATATTTAGAAGTGATTATCGAATTTCGCGCGATGTACATTTATATAGATATAATATCATATATACTTTCTCTGCGCGGCATTCATGTGCATTATCTATACACCAAAAACAAAGGTACTGAATAGTACACGTGCTTGGTTTGATGGTTTCTATATATATATACATATTGAGAATCTAAATTGAGAATTTAAACTATACGCGTGTGTGTGTGTGTGTGTTTGTGTGTATAAAAGAGGGCTACTTTTAATATCGCTCATTTTAATATCAAAAATTTAGGTCACCTTTATAGCAGTATTATATTTTCAATTCAAAATTAATACTGCATTTGTGATAATAATAAAATGTATGTATATAGAGTACTCACTCATTTTCTTTCACTATTTTTTCGTGACTTTCTTCATTAATAATAAATGCACTTTGTTCATTCATATTTATTATTTATTTTCGCTTAACCGCGCTTTTATTACTTTCTTCATTAATAATAAATGCAGTTTGTTCGTTCATATTTATTATTTACTAGCTTTTGCCCGCGGCTTCGCCCACGTGGACATAGCTTTTATGACTCATTTTGAGGGTGAGTGGTGCGCGAGCCGCAATCAGCTTGCAAACGTGGACATGAGTTTTCTCCAGGTACCTCAGGAACTGTATCGGGCTATTCAGATTAGCAGTCTTTGTCACTTCCCACCCCCTCAACAAATTCTATACAAAAAATCACTTTAATCCGTTGCTCCGTTGCGACGCTACCGACGTGCGCGAGCGTAGAAAACAGTTGTCCCCAGATCCCTCGGGGACTATGTCAGGATATACTTATTAGTAAATTATATCATTTTCCACCTCATCTCTGTGCTAAAAATCACACCAATCTATTTTTTCGTTACGATTTTATATAAAACGAACAAAGAGTATTGTTTTAGTTTTCTCAGGAACTGCATCGGGCTATGATAATTTCCACAGATAAAAGGTTGACTATTTCATTTCCAGTGATACAGGCTACCTGCATGCCAAATTTCATCAAGATTGATAGAGGTGTTGAAGTGTGAATAGGTAACAAACAAACAAACACATTTTCACATTTATAATATTAAGTAAGGATTTCTAAATCTTAAATAAAATATAGAGCGTCAGTGGCAAAACGGTTAGGGCCACTACCTCCAGTCCGGAAGGCCGTGGTTCGAATCCTGCCACTTATCAATATCTATACGAATATCGATTTCATACTGGTATGTACGTTTATCCGACGCTCTTACGGTGAGAAAAACATCGTGAGGAAACCTGCACACGCCTTCGAAGAAATTCGAAGCTTATGTGTGAAGTCAATCAACCCGCAATGGGCCCGCGTGATCGTCTAAGGCCAGATCGCTCTAACTCAGGGCAGGTTGAGCCCCTTGGTGGGGACGTATATAAACTGATATGATGAAATAACATATATACCTATATATGGGTCAAATACTCAAGTCGTATCAGCTCCAAAGGAGCCCAAGACGCACTTCTCGTTGCCGCACTGGATGGCAATAGACAACCTTAGCAGCAGGTACGACCTCACGTCACATCTCCTCTCTTGAAGGCGAAGGCCAATCTCCTTTGTGAAGGCAAAGGCCTCTGAGGGTTCAGCAGCCGGTTGTCTCACAGACCAGCGGCACAAAGCAGTAATTTGCCTCCAAGACCGAGTACTTATTATGCTTCTTTTTGGCCGAAAATTGAGCAGCAGTACCGTACAGTGAGGCAGAAAAATTGGCTTCCCAAAGCAGACACGTTCCTCTCTGCCATAGCACCTGTTTAAACCCTCCAGCCTTTTACCATCAGATCAACTAAAGCCCGGCCGGCGGCTGCATCAAAGATGGAATATTCCATCTGGCCGAGACCAGTGCCCTCCGAGTGAGGTCATTAAGGAATTGGTGACGTGGGAATCTTCACAAACACGACTGAAACTCAGTGAGTGATGGCCAATTGCCTCCACCGTGGACCAGCAAATACATTGATGAGGTTCACAGATATTGATATTGCAGGCGGAGAGCAAGTGCCACACGCAAATAGTCGCCGTCAGAAGAGTTCCCATATCTGTGCCTCCTGTTAAAAGATGCTAAACTCGATTTATGTGTTTTTATTTTTTTACATGATTGGAATCTGTAAAAATATACCTCTCTGTTCGTCTATGAAACACATCGCTATGTACAATAGTTCCAGAGTTTAAAGTAGCGTATGCTGAAAAATACATAAAAGAAATACACTCAAAAGTATGAAATAATATTTTAATGTTTTAATACAACTTAAGCGCGTTTTATTATCCCTGCAGTGCCATCTATTGACATTCTGCTACTATGATTATAATGTTTGGTATGTGTAGCTAATATATAGAAAAAAGTACTCTATTGTTATTATTGTAAGTATCGAAAGATAATTTCCCACGGGACCTCTTTAGTTTTCCGGGATAAAGAATACCCGACTATACAATGATGGTCAAAACACCCCATCCCAATGTAAAGGTTTCATATTGTTACGTTGAGTCATTCTAAAGATACAATTTTTTGCATTCCTGTAGGAACCCTAATTTTTTTGGGATTCACAATGTCCCAGTTTTAGTTCGCGATAAGGGTATCAACGTGTAAAATTTGATTGTAATAGGTCAAGCCACATTTGCGTGGTGAGCCATTCTATAAATGTATACTTTTGATTTTCCCACGGGAACTCTTGAATTTTCTGGGATAAAAAGTATCCTATATGTTAACCCGGGCTATAAGGAACCACCATACAAAATTTCATCAAAATCGGCCTGGTAGTTTTTGCGTGATGCGCGAACATACAGACAGACAGACAGACAGACAGACAGACAGACAGACAAAAATTCCAAAAGTTGTTGTTTTGAACTCTGTATCGTTAGTAATGTCCACCACAGTTATTATTTTCCAAAAATATTTCATGTACAGACACGGCCCCGTTACAGTTTTATTATATTATAGATTTTCGTTTATTATTTATTTTCGCTTAACCGCGCTTTTTTACATCTTTGTTTTTTTTAAGCAATGGTAGTTGGAACTATACAGCCAAATATGGAATAAAATCTTTTTGTACTTTTTTTTAAGCAATGGTAGTTGGAACTATACAGCCAAATATGGAATAAAATCTTTTTGTACCTATCTCTATAAATACAAACAGCTGTGTCTTAAATAAAATCTTTTTGCATTTGATAAATAAAAAATAAACAAATCTTTTTTGTCATATGGAGGTATATACAGTTTATGAAAAGAGTTTTATTATTCTCCGAAAATGATCAAATCTTCTTATATGTTTGTTTTGACAACCGATATTGTTGCCTTGGCAACCGAGCGTCAGGTTTTTCTTCGTTACGGAATTTCTGGATTCGGTCCCCGCGCTCAAAGCCTGCGATAAAATCTATGCAATAGCTTAAAAACTTAATATCTACCCTACGACTCACAACGAATGCAAAAAACAGTGATTGAATGGCTGAAAAGTCTAAACTATGACGAGGTAGAAGACCTACTTACACACAAATCCTGATGATACTTGCAAATTTACTCCCTCACTATATCCTTCCCTGTCGCACACAAACACACACACACACACATACACTCACACCCACCCAAACATCCACACACACACACACACACCCACACACTCACGCATACATATATACATACAAAAACACACAGCCGCGAGCTTGTGCCTTCTATAAACTACTAATTTTAAATTTAATTATTATTTTTCAATTATTATTACTATTATTATTATTTTTCAATTATTATTACTATTTCTTTGAATCTGTCTTAGAGTAACTATTTATGTACCCTTGTTTTTGGTAAAGAAGAGCGAATACTTCTGACACAAGCAGTTTAACATTGCTTAAAAGAAGTATTCAGAAACTGTATACTATTTGTAAACTCAATGAAGAAATAAACAATATTTTTATTTATTTTTTATTTTTTTATTACACCAAAAAAAGAGACGGGTACAAGTATTTTGTAACATTTATTCACGATTACACTCACTTTACTATGGTATATTTATTAAGACAGAATTCAGAGGTTTTTGAATCATTGAAGGATTATTATTATTATGCTACTAGACATTTTAATTGTGATTTGTTAAAACTAACATCGGACAACATCAGAGAATATGTGACTAGGGAATTTCATGAGTTTTGCAGAAAGAAGGGCGTTCAGATACAATATACTGTACCTTATAACCCAGAAATGAATGGTGTTGCGGAAAGATTAAAAAGAACCATGATAGATAAAACAAGAGCAATATTGATAGATTCAAAATTAGACAAACAGTTTTGGAGAGATGCTGTGTTATATTCAGCATAATATGTGACAAATAGAAGCCCAACAGTTGGAAAGTACAAAACACCAAGTCCAACTATAATCTTTTTCTTTTCTAGATTGTCCAGTTTTGTCTCGATTCCTTAGGTATGTGATTATCCAAAATTACGCATATTTGACACGTCCGGTTTTTTACCTTCTGAAATGTGGGAAGGTAGAAAACCGGACGTGTCAAATATGCGTAATTTTGGATAATCACATACCTAAGGAATCGAGACAAAACTGGATAATCCTGAAAAGAAAAAGCTTATAGTTGGATATGCTAGATCTGGATACAGACTTAATGATGAAGAAACAAACAAAATAGTAATTGGAAGAAATCTAATGTTTGATGAAACTAATAAAGATAACTTAACATACTTACAAAGATTTGATGATCAATTAGAGAAACCTGAAGAAAATAGAATAAAAGAAAATAAAACAGAAAAAAGAAAACCTAAAGCGCCACCGTAAAAACAAAAACAAGAAGAGGATTTATTGATTACACAAGAATATGAACAAATAAATAATGAAAAAGGAAATAATTCACGACAAGATAATACAAAGATATCAGAAACAGGAAGAGCTATGAGAACTAGACAAAAGTCAAAATGGCAAAAAGATTATAAAATGGATTTTAATTAAGAAGATTCAGATGAGGCATTAGGTAGTTTACTGACATGTAAGGAAGATGTTCCAAAAATATATGAAGATATTTTAACTAGAAAAGACAAAAAGGAATGGATCAAAGCTGTAAAAGAATAAATAAATATATTAAAAGAAAGTGAGACTTGGAAAGAATTATCAGAACCGAAAAATAGTAAACTACTTGTTAATAAATGGATATTGTAAAGAAAAGTATACGACAGAAGAATATTTGTAAAACAAGGCTAGTTGTTCGTGGATTCAACAAAAAGACATGACAGAAGATGTGTACAATTACCAGTCTTGAAACTCTAAACACTGAGAATTTTATTATCTGTAGCTGCATACAAAGATTATGATATACACCAAATGGATGTAAAAGGAACATTTTTATACGGAAGAATTGATGAAGATGTTTATTTGAAGCCTCCTAAAGGAGTTGATATAAAATAAGGAAATGTTCTTAAACTCACAAGATCTCTATATGGATTAAATAAATCTCCAAAGTATTGGTATGAACACTTCAATGAAACTATTAACAACTATTGTTTTAAGAGATCTGAGAACGATTATTGTCTGTATGTTGATGATCTTTTAATTTTGGGAAAGGATAAAGCTGAGATAGAATCATTAAAGATTTACTTATCAGAAAAATATAGAATGAAAGATATGACTTCAAAGATTTTTTAGTATTTGGGAATTTTGATTAAGAAGTCTGATGGCCAGATTCAAATAAGTCAAACTAATTAACTGGAGAATGTTTTAATAAAATGGGAAATGATTGATTGCAAAGATTATTACACCTTGAATTATGAAACTCGGTGTATTCATTGGGTCCTTAATGTATGCTACTGTTTCTACAAGACCAGATTTGGCAATGCCCGTTTATTACCTTAGTAGATTTCCAAAGTAAACCAAATAAAAACCTATTTTTAGCATTAAAGAGAATATTGCGTTATGCAAAGGCAACTATTAACTATATACTAGTTTATAAGAAACATAATTGTACATTACCATTGATTGGCTACGCAGATGCAGATTTTGCTAGAGACAGTGACAGAAAATCAACCTCAGGACATTTATATACTTACAATATTTAATAATACTATAATTTTGAAATCCAAAAAACAATTAAATATAACATTGAGTACTACTGAGGCTGAGTTTGTGTCCGCATGTGAAGCTACTATAAAAGTGTGTTGGATTAAGAAATTTTTATTTGATCTAAAAATAAAAGTAGATTATGTTTCAATTTTTGAAGACAATTAAAGTACTATTAAAGCTGTTTAAAACTATGATCAAAGAGACTAAAGCACATTGATGATAAATATAATTTCATCCCCGTCGATATTACTAAGACTCCGCTGTCCTTCTGTCTGTCTGTCTGTTCGTCTGTCACCAGAATTTCATGAACCTTGATAGCTAGACAGTTGAAATTTATTTATTTTTGTTGCCGCTATAACAAATATCTACCAAAAATTAGAAAAAGTGAGTGTCCATACAAAAAACGTGAAGAAACCAGCGCCATCTAGTATGATGGTAAGAAACCCTTTGTACGCGGTTCTAACTCGCACTTTACCGGTTTTATGACACTAAAGCCGTCCATGAGTGACTATCTCTAATAATCTATCTATCTATCTAACAAGAAGCTGGGCAAAACATTTCATCTGAACTATGATGCTGAGCAGTGAAGTGCAGTCTTTATTTCAGTAATGATATTTGTATTTTTCGTCGTTTTATTATCCAGGTATCGTGGGTGGCATGAAACAAACAGGCATATACATATAAGAAGGTACTTGTATACATAAGCAGTGACCTACGCTGGCCTGGCTGCCACACATTATGTATGTGGGAAGTATCATAATCCAAGAGCCTATTAATGTTTTCCTCAAACGCGTTTCGTTAGGATTGTTTGTATCGACGCCGAAGAGAAATTACTATTAAGATTCATAGTTGTGAACAACCCATCCTATATACCTACCTATCCATAGAAAGTGTTATACGTTTTTATTGGAAATTTTTTTTAAAGCTAACAGCTAGAATATCGAAAAAGGTCAAAAGGAAATTGAGCCCTTGACCTTTATCAGTGATGTAATGATAGGCTTCGTCGCGGGACTTAGTTACCTACTTGCTTATAAAAGCACCAAAGACTAACCACCGACCAACCGAAACTAACTGCCTCAGCTAGAACAGCATTTTTTATTTTACAAGCTTTATTGCCGTGTTAGTTAGTTTAGAAGAAATCTTGGAAGCTAAATTTGAATCACTTCCCGGTATCCGATCGAGCTGAAATTTTGCGTACACGTTAAGTATACAATGCATGGGTAGCTTAGTGACTTCATTCTAAATCCAATATGGGGGACTCCCAAATGACTCCCAGAGATGGCGGACCAGTTATTTTTTTATGCACCCTATCAAATGAAAATAATGTACCAAATGAAAGGGTTTGCTGAGAAAAATACGAAATAATTAAAATTGTTTTTAAATAAAACCTTGTACTCGTAGGTACCTAAAAATTTTTGAAAATTGTTATTTCGTACTCAGTTTATTTATTTATTGTAATGTATAATCAATCACGATGTTCAAACATTGTATACAGAAGGCTACCGAATACCGAATTACTAATAGGTAAGTCTTTTTTTTTATATTATAGTATTCCAAATCATCAATAAAGGCAGAAGTAAGACAAAAACCCTCAAAAATTTCAAATTCCTGTCACATAGGTTTCAATTCTGTTTGCACGCATGAAGCACAAAAGATTCATAACTCTTATGAGATGGTTCCTGCACTGCAAGAATGTAGCTCTTTCATGTGCTGCTTTCATGGTTACGTCGATCACACTTTAACTGTCTCGAAGCACGGCCACTACCTGGATGGCCTCCGTGGCGTAATGGTTAGTCCATTCGCTTCACACTAGGAGGTCGCGGGTTCGTTTCAAGGCGGGGTCAACTTTGTAAGACTCGGTTTGGTTGGTGGTAGGGCATTTTCATAGCCCGCCTGGCTAGCTACCACCATCTTATCTAAGTCTTGCCGCCAACAGCATTGATGTGTTCCGGCTTGAAGATAAGATTGCCAGATCCCCATTGCGTTGGGGAATCTTGATAAGCCCGCTTCCATCTTCGGCATCATCGTCACTTACCATCAGGTGAGATGATGCCAAGGGCTTATCAATTGTGGATTTTTAAAAAAATGGGTTTGACTGTTACTGGAATTTTTCTCGTCCCTTTTTGTGCTTCGCAAGGCACGTTAAGCCGTTGGGGCCGGTCACAGACTTATAATATGTTTGTGGCGTCTGTGTTATCAATAGATCGCAGTCGTTAAGCGGTGTCAGATACCTTGTATAGGCGGGTTGAACAAAAACTTATGACGGTTGGGTTCCATACAACCTCTACCAACCTGGACTTGGCCCCCGGTGTAGAGCAAGACCTTACCAAAGTATATAATTAGTACTAACATACGGTATGGACACTCCCTGCCGCTCTAAAGATTCCGACCTCACCCCCTTGTCACCCAGATTGATGCAGATTGGTTGCCGTTTGGTTGTCGAAGGTACGAGTATAGGATTTCGCCGCATTTTTGTTTGTTCTGTCATTCGTTTTTTGAAATGTCATTTCTCGCCCGTTATATGAAGTGTCCAGGGTGTAACATCACCTTCCCGAGTTCTGGATGAGACCCGTGGGGTAAGACCTTACCTTCCCGAGTTCGGGATGAGACCCATGGAGTAAGACCTTACCTTCCCGAGTTCGGGATGAGACCCATGGAGTAAGACCTTACCTTCCCGAGTTCAGGACGAGACCCGTGCCCCAGCAGTGAAAACATTAGGAATTGTTAACGGCTGCATGTATCTGATACCAACTTAATATAAATTGTGCTTTCAAAGGATTGTATATTTCGATTGCTGAATTAGCTGCACCTTTGATAAATGCCGCTCGCCGCTGCCGGCTCGTGTCAAATACTCCGCAAAAGGGGCCGCCCTGAGTTCAATCGTCGGCGGCGCGGCGGGCAGTGCGTTTTTACTCAGGACGAGCCGTTAAAAGTGCAGCTAATTCAGCAAACTAACTTTAATTTCTAGCGCTTCATACAAACGCAGTATGGTTTTTATTCTTATTTGAATATTGAACAATCAGTTATTGATTTTTTTAAACACTTTAGATACTAATACCTAATGGAATTTTTACTGAATACTGTTTAGCGCTAAACTTAAGTTGTAGTGGGCCGGGCACATAGCTCGTAGAACAGATGGCCGTTGGGGAAGTTAAGTTCTTGGTGGAGGCCTTTGTTTGAATAATGACTTTTTTTACGGAAATCCAACAAAACATAGACAAAGTAAATATCTAAAACGTGTTTAAAAAATTTCATTAACTGATTGTTTGATATTCATTCAAATGAACCAATTTGTATTATACGCGCCTTTTTTTTCCCTTTTCGGAGGGTGGAAGGATTAAAAAATGCGTTACGCATACCAGACAACCGGTCTACGGTCTAGATATGTGGGACCAACCTATTGCATACCCACTAAAAAACCTACCTGGATTACAAGTCTGCTAAGACTTATGAATCCTTCATTTGAGCAACTGTTTTATACGGGCTAGAAATACACTCTTCATAAACGTGTCGACATGAATGTATGTAGGTACGATAGGTAGTAAAAAAAGGTGTGCACAGAGGCCGCGGTGCGCACAAAACGGCGAATCGATCGAGGCTCGAGCAACAGGTCTGCATGGGGCTTCGCTTCGCCACCCGCCGCCGCCGATAAATAAGCTTTGCATAATGCATCGGTATTGACTTCACAAGTTTATTGCCCTGTTACGTGCCCCGAGTTAGATATTAGGGGTGAGATTTAAATATACTCGAGTTTGAGTAAGTGAAGCTTCTACAGCGAATGAGATGAGATGCTGCCGCCCCTGACCTTTATTCCTGACCTGGATTTGTTCTTTCCAGTGTTACGTAGGTAGATATCAAAGTTGTACGACAGGTAACATTTTTCCGCATCGCTAGCTCAGAGGAAATATATAGGTACTCCCCAGTCAATGTCTATAAGAATCATATTTTTTCCCCTTTAGTTTACACAAAAGAATGAGACGACAAGTTAAAATGACTTCCACAAAAAGCTCTTATCTCCAAACAAGCTTTAGGGAATATTTGTAAGCTCGCTTCCATGTTCAGCATCATCATCACTTACCATCAGGTGAGATGATGCAAAGTGGATTTAAAAATAGATGACTAGAGATTTTGTGAATTTTTCTTGGCCATGGAAACGAGTCCTTCAGCCGAATTCGTAAATCATTTTCACTTTCTTCGTTTGTTTTTGGATTTGTAATGCTAGTGCCGGCGTGCATTACAAATCTCCCTGAAGTTCTTGACAGCATTTGCAGCAGCCTAATTCTGAGGTAGAACACCCGGTTGCAGTAAAACTATGTTGTCTATAAAACTGCACCCAGTGCAAATTGGGTTTTCACGTCCTTTTTCATTTTATTTTCTTGCTCTTCACATTGCTCACGTGCACCAGACGATTTTCTCCAAAACGTACCAAGTTTTGAAGGAAATTCTAGCAGAAAACAATGCAAATACAATAAAATAAAACTACGAATGCGTCCACCACAAATCGCGCCAAAAAACTCCATTACCTAGAGATGTTATTTAGTGTTGCCAATTTAGTGCCTTAGTAGCTAGGACTAGCACATTTTCAAAACAGTCTTGCCACAAAAAATCGACGTTTCATACAATTCAGCGACTTCAACGCCATACACCCAGCGATAAAATTGACTATTTTATGTCGTTCTGCTGCCTTTTTGGACATTATTTAGCTACATTTAAAAAAGTCGTCTTAGAACACTGGTGTCATTCGCTAACAAACTGAAATTATCTATACTAACAACACTGGACTAACTAATTCGCCTATTTGTACCAAAAAAAATTAGATTAGATTAGTTAGCACAGATTTAGATCCATCAAAAAATTTCAGCGATTGTTCATTTTTCATTTCGCTCAATACCTAAGCGAATTCGGGAAAAGATTAAAGACTATCTGCTGACGCTCGGGTAGGGCTCCTTTTAGATTTACCCTATTGATGTCATCATATCAGCCGACGACGGACGTCCACTGCTGGACATGACGACCGATTCTGCGCTGCCCGCATCCAGCGGCTTCCCGCGACCTTCACCAGTCCACCGAGTGGGAGACCTACCTACGCTACGTTTTTCGGTGCGCGGTCGCCACTCGAGAACTTTACTGCCATCTGTTCTACGAGCTATGTACCCTGCCCACTGCCACTTAACTTTAGCGATTCTTTGAGCTATGTCGGTTACCTTGGTTCTCCTACGGATCTCCTCATTTCTGATTCGATGAATTTCTGATGGTGAATGTCGCGGGAAACAGCTGGATGCGGGCAACGCAGGACCGGTCGTCGTGAAAATCCTTGGGGGAGGCCTTTGTCCAGCAGTTGACGTCTTTCGGTCGATTTCTAAGAACCTTCTCGGTTCTCGGTCAATCTAGCTTTCAGATAAAAAAATGCATTGAAATCGGTCCATCAGTTCAGGAACATTTATAACTTGTACAGTCAAATTGTAACACCCTCCCCCTATTTAAATATAAATATAGCTAAACGTACCTATAAATACGCGTATGCGTACGTACATACAACATACAACCTACCACTATCTACCTATAATAAATATGTAAACTATACTTAATTTTATTGCATTTTAAAATACGATTAAACGTTTGGCCAGATCGTCTAGAGAACCCTAATTTGTGATCGTAGTAACCCAGAATCTTTTTGAAGGTGAATGACAACTTATTTTAAAGAGATTAATCTATTACGTTGTGTTTGGAAGAACGATGTAGTCTAACTTATAATATTGAAGTATTTCGCACGGAACCCTAGTTTCCCTACTGAGTTTAGTCCCTATTTTGGGCCCCCCCAAAATTGGGAAGGGTAGCTGGCCCCCAGTGATCGGAATAACGTAATACATAACTGAAGCCAGTACTACATTATTTTGGTGATTAAGACAATATACAGCTAATGCAAAATAAGTGAACGAGCGATTTTAGCTCAAAACAAGTATTTAAAGCTAAGGTGAGCCACGCCAGATACTGTCTGCCTGCACACCACTAAGATACACAGGAGTCCACCCGTCTTCAAGTGTAATTTGATTAAGCTACACGACATTTTATAGTGTACTAAGCCGTGTACCACCCAGAATCCCAAAACTAGTGTATATAAAACGCTTGTGAGGCGTCTTATTATAAGTGTATAGTGTGAACTATGACTGAATCTTTACAGCCATAGTCTGTCCATCCCTATTCGTCAGGTAGGTTTAATACCTTCGGATAGCGATTGATCGCGAAAACATGTTAGCACTAGGTACTAAAAAAAAGTAGATATTCCGCCTTGTACGTTGCTCAAACTGTAAGAGGAGCACAACGGAAAGTGAAGTAAGTAGGTAATCTACTAATATGGTTCTTAGACCTGGAACTGTGTCATACAGTTGTGTATAACGGTATAAAGACCTACGGTCTATATAGCTAAAGCGAAAGGGACACAATATCCACCGTGCCGCCGGCTACAAAATAATACATAGTGTTAAAGGTCTGTCTTTAGACGTAGTAGACCCTTGATAAAGGGCGAAAGTACTGACAATTCAGTAGGTTGGCCAAGCGCAAGGAACAATGAACCAACACAAGTCGCAACTCATTGTGACACCCACGCGAATCATAGTCGCAGCATCACAATTTAGTCAGAGCGAAAAGTCGTATAAGACAGATGTGTGGTCAAGTCCCCGTTACTTTGCCCGCTCCATCAATAGAATTTGTCACTACTAGTAGTATTCGTTAGTTTTGGTCGCGACAGGATCCGGCGGTACGCGGATACCGTGAACTTCCGTCCATAATCATCAAAAACCGTAGAATAGAATTAGTTTCTAAATCTAGCACATATTAACTGACCCTAGCTATGGTTACCACCAAGATGGGACGGCTTACCTACGTCATAATCAGTCTTACTATAATCACTCTAGTAGTAAGGCGCGAACGCCTAAACTATTTGTTTGTTTGCCCAATACGTTCCTAAACGCTCGGCCCGATTCGGGTGAAATTCTGCCGAGGCATGCTTGTGATAAGCTACAGATAGGACCTAGCTATCTATAATTACACTAGTATCAGATTTGGCGAGGCTCGAACGCCTATATTTTGTCTGTTAGTTCATAACATTTATCCTACTAACGCGTGGACAGATTTAGCTGAAATTTGGTAAAATTAGGAGTTGTTCATATCTGTGAACCACTAAACTACATAACTAGCCCATATTGCATGGAGCTTGATAAACAGTCATCTCAGGTCATCTGACAGCATAGCTCTGTACTATCCCGAATGAAATTAGTGAACTGAGTTGACCTCGTGTTCACGGAACCCTAAAACTTATTATGCCGCGTGGCACTTGCAGTGAAGGCAGTTCGTACATAAATAAAATGTGAGGAATCAGGTGGATCCCACACCAATACATAATTTTAAATCTCGACTACCCACGTGGTCCCAATGATATCATCATATCAGCCGCTGCTAACAGGTATCATCTCTCCCCAGCAGTGGACTCAGCACTTCCCACTTCCTGCGCATGTGGCTACAGCAATCATATCATCAGTCTCTGTTGGGCAAATACCCCAGCAGTGGATAAACTCTTCCCACATCCTACAAACGTTGCTACAGCTATCATATCATGTCACAACCGGTTGCATTGACGGATATTATCCCTTGTCTAAATGTGGGCCTACCTACTACCTATCCTAATCTAATAAATATAAAACCCTGAAATAAATGCATTAAAACCTATTAAATATAGACTGGAAATTAACACACATTTAAATAAGCTATGAAACCGCCCCCCACCGCCGCCGCACCCCCCGCCCGGCCCACGTATGTGGACCGAGCAAAGACGCCACCCATCCCGGCCCCACCCGCCACCGCCGCCGAGCCGCCCCGCACCACCACCGAGCCGCCCCGCGCCGAGCCGCCCCGAGCCACGCCACCCTGCGCTGCCGCCGCGCCGACCCGCGCCGCCGCCGCGCCGGCCCGCGCCGCGCCGTCCCACGCCGCGCCGTCCCGCGCCGCGCCGCCCCGCGCCGCCGCCGCACCACCCCGCACCGCCGCTGCGGAGCCCGCCGCCGCTGCTGCCGCTGCGAAACCCGCCGCCGCCCCCGCCGCTGCCGTCGGCCAGCCCAAGAAGGCCCGCTACCCGCCTCTGGTAGTGGAGTCCCTCCCGAGCTGGTCGACTCACTTCAAGAAGCTTGCCGAGGAGCTCGGGCGAGCTCCCAACGCCCGTCCCTACGGCAACGGAGTACGCTTCTCCCCTGAAGACGGCGACGAGTACCGCACGGTGCAGCGGTACCTGTCCACGCTGCCGGAGATAAGCTGGTTCTCCTACACACTGCCGGCCGAGAGGCCCCTCAAGGCGGCCATCCGTGGCCTCCCTTCTACCACCGAGCCCGCCGAGATCGTCGCCGCCTTAGCCGAGCACGGCTTCGAGGCGGAGCACGTAAAGGCCATCCGGGCGCGCGCAGGATGCCCTGGGTGCCTCTTTTACGTGCAGATCCGGCGGACCTCTAACATCGCTGCCCTCTACGCCATCGTGGAGCTCCTGCACATGCCGGGCATCACTATTGAGGCCTGGCGTGGCAAGCGCGGACCCGCGCAGTGCCACCGGTGCCAAGCATTCCGGCATTCATCCCATGGCTGCCACCGCCCGCTGGCCTGCGTCCGCTGCGGCGATCCTCACGCCGCAAAGGACTGCCCACGGCCGCGGGAGGACCTTCCAACCTGCGCCAACTGCGCGGGCCCGCATCCCGCCAATCATGTCTCGTGCCCGGTGTTCCGAAGGGAGCTCCGGAACAAGAGGGCCGGGACAGTCGCCCGGACAACTGCCGCCCCTCGCCCCGCAGCGCCCGCTGCCACTGCTGAGCGCGCCGCACCGGCAGCACCCGCCGTGCTGAGCGGCTCAGCAGACGCACCCGTGACACGCCAGAAACGCCGCAGAACCCGCCGGAGGAGGAAGAGGCCCTTAGCCCCCGCTTCCGCCGCCCCCACCGCCGCCAACACCACCACTGTGCCCTCCCAGAGTGACCTCCTGCAAGCTCTGGGAGTACTTCAGCAGTTGCTCGCCCCAACCGGGGCTGGAGTGGCTGCCAAGGGCCCTGCGCCCACCCAAGGACCCGCTCATCGTGATGGGCGGCGGAAGCAGCCACGTTAAGGAGGCCTCGCCTCGGGAACGTTTTCCCGTCGCCCCCTTCGGGGGCAACGAGAAGAATACCACGGCTCGCTCTCAGTCGAACAGACAGCCAGAGGAGAAACACGTATTCAAAGAACAACTGCAAAGACGCCACGCTACCATGGGTATAACGTGAATGCGACGTTGCCGTTCCGTGCTACTTACACATACCTATGGCTCATTAGTAATGTTCTTTATCCCCGCACTCGCCGGAAAGCTGCGTAGTTTATCACAAGTAGGTCAACTAATTTTGTGATTTCGAAGTCAAAAAGTTTGAAAAAAAAGGTTTTTTTTTCTTTTTAGTATTTTTTAGTAGCAGGACTACTCCTGTGTAAAGTTGTATACTTGTACTTTGTTCAATGGTGCGTCGTTTACAAATATTAATAGCCGTTTTGAAACCGCGTGTTTACAAGCAGGTAACTTCAAATATTTACAGACGATAGTGGTACACATTGAATCAAATAAAGCGGCCTACAATGGACCAGTGCTTTATTCTTGACTATACATCATGTTCTGGTTGAAAACTACTAACTGATGTTTTTAGGGTACCGTACCTCAAAAGGAAAAGAAGTAACCATTATAGGATCACTTGCGTGTCTGTCTGTCCGTCATCTGTCACAGACAATTTGCTCCGAAACTACTGGACCGATTGAGTTGCAATTTGTTACATGTAATCTGGTAACCCAAAGACGGTCGTATAACGTTATGGGGGCCACTTATGAGGGATAAATTTATTTATTTTTTAAGTTTCGCAAACTATGTCGTGTGAAATATTAAATAAAAAGGTTTGTTGTGAGAATCCCAAAAAAAACTTTTTTATATAGTATTAAAATACATATTTTTTAAGTTATTTAAGAAATTTCTCCCTTATCTTCTACATTTCTTCGTCAAAAATTTTGAGGAACTACAGAAAACGGTTATTTACCTTTAGATTACAGGAACATCGTACTAATATTATAAACACGAAAGTTTGTATGTGTGGATGTAAGTATGGTTGTTGGTTACTCTTTAACGCAAAAACTACTTAACGTATCTGGCTTTCATTTGGTAGGTAGACAGATTAGGACCTAGATTAACATATAGGCTACTTTTTTCCACGCTCGCGAGCCGCTTGCGGCTTGCTCACTGCGCACCCTCGAAGACAGTCATAGAAACTATGTTCACGCCAACGAAGCCGCTGGCAAAAATTAGTCTATAATAAAGTATATGGTATTTAAAGTAACATAGGAAATTTCTCAATGAAGACTGTATAAGCAATTAAATTTACTAAATAAGAAAATATGTCACTATTAGGTACTTAATAACGAGTATGTTGGCCAATACTATTGTAAATTTGACTTTAATAAAAAGTTTTTGAAGACTGCTAAAATATGGCTAAGTTTAAAAATTATCCCTAAAAGTTATTTTTAAAATCTTATTTTTGTCGCTAATCTTACATCAGTCACAAGAATAATGATAAACGGCTGTATTGTAGAAGCTATTTTGTTTATATGACTGTAAATATATTTTTTGATTTCAAAAAGTTCACTTAACTTTTGATTTTATATGCACTTTAAGCATAGATGGTTCATTTTTCACTACTTGGTTAATTATTAACTATACCCCGGTTCATTTTTGAACATAGTATACAATAAACCAATTCTCTTTTTTTATCTCTATATCTTGATAATTTGAAATTATAATAAATTGGAATAACTTAGCTTGAAAACTCATTAAATTGCCTTCAATTTGGTGTAAAACCCATAGTAATACAACTGTATGAGTATTCGCCAAAATTTTGAAGGTTTATTGATGGACACCCTACCCTATATAACCTCTTTTTGCGTCGGGAGTTGAAAAATCATCCTGTACATGGATAAGATAAACTTTAGTGAACAAAACCTTAGAAGAACAGATACAATTTTACACAATAAACCAATTCTCTCTTTTTTTTAATCTCTATATCTTGATAATTTGAAACTGGATTAAATTGGAATAACTTAGCTTAAAACCTCATTAAATTTCCTTCAATTTGGTGTAAAAACCATAGTCCTACAACTGTATGAGTATTCGCCAAAATTTTGAAAGTTTATTGATGGACACCCTACCCTATATTACCTCTTTTTGCGTCGGTAGTTAAAAAAATCATCCTGTACATAGATAAGATAAACTTTAGAGAACAAAACCTTAGAAGAACAGATACAATTCACCAATAACGAAGAAATTCTTTATTAATTGCTACCAATTCCCTATTGGCTGGCTTTTTGCTATAGGTCTCATTGAGGCCAGTAGATTGATCACAAAAATTCAATTAGTGGAAACGATCATTCGTAGCTTATCTAATGTAAGAACGTACAGATAAGGATTACTAAACAATTTCCATTGGACAAAACACAAAAAAAGATTCGTCATTTCTAATAAGAAAACTAGCTACGCCGCAGACTATCATGAACATTGCGTCCGAAGGTCGAATATTCACCGCAGATATTTTTTTACAGCTTCCGTAGTGAATTGCAAACACTTTTTGTTGATGACGATTTAGTAAAATATTGCGAGTTTCTTGTTTAAAAATATTGAAAAACAATGTATGGAGGAAAAGACATTTTTAGCTATAGTTTTTGTCACGAGTATTTCATTACGATGTGAGATAGTATACACATTATAGGGGATATGATTCTACACTTTCCTTTTTATGTCACCTTCCTGCGATATCTAGAACACCAGGCGTTTAAAATTACTACTTGAAATTCATACTGAAACGTTCAGAATAATACGTTTATGGATCAGCTGGTATATTTCCGTGGGCACATAGGTATAATGAGCGTCAGTGGCGTAATGGTAAGGGCCGCTACCTCCTGCCCGGGAGATCGTAGTTCTAATCCTACCAATGTGTTTTCGAATTTCGATTTCATACGTACGTTTATCCGACGCTCTCACGGTGAAGGAAATCATCGTGAGGAAACCTATACACGCCTGCGAAGAAACTCGAAGGTTGTGTGTAAAGTAGACCAACCTGCACTAGGCCCGCGTGGTCGACTAAGGCCCGATCAGCTCGAGACACTCGTTGGGGACGTATATGAGCTGATATTATGATGTTGATAGGTAGTAACAATACAAAACTACTGCTTATAAAATAATTTGTACAGCCACTCTGCGCATACTTTCTCACAGAGCCTTCACCGTTTATATGCCAGCAAGTGTGCACAAACTTTTGATGCGTGGCGCTGATATATTTTTTTTATTAAAAATTTGAGTGCAACTCATATAGGTTACTCATATTGATATACTCGTATTTCGCCATTTTTCATATATTCTTGTGGGCATGCTGTCATAAGGAGCTTCAAAAGCTAGAAATAAAGACCACAGACACGTCAAAGAACATCACATTAGAAAAACGGCAAGAATTAAAACAAATCATGACATATTTCAGATATTTCTTATAAGTTCTGATCCATATATTATCGGAAGCCCAGACACTCTAGAAATAAATTTGACCACTTTTCGGAAGACGAAAAGAAAATTTACGTGAATATTTTGGACATTGATATCTATGACCCATTAGCGTATTATTTGAGTTTCTTCGCAGGCGTGTATTGGTTTCTTCACGATGTTTTCCTTCACCGTAAGAGCGTCGGATAAACGTACGTATGAAATCGAAATTCGAAAACACATTTGTACGTGGCAGGATTCGAAACACGATCTCTCGGACGGGAGGTAGCAGCCTTTGCCATTACGCCACCGACGATCATAATACCTATGTACCCACGGAAATAATATTCGCTGATCCATAGACGTATTCTTCTGAACGTTCCAGTATGAGAGTTTCAAGTGTTAATTTAAACGCCTGGTGTTCCAGATATCGCAAGGTGTTATAGAAAGAAAAGTGTAGAATCATATCCCCAAAATGTGTAGTATCACAGATGAAATACTAGTTACTTCTTAACTAAATACCCATGACAAAAATTATAGCTAAAAATGTATTTTACTCCATACATTTTTTATTCAATATTTTTAAACAAAGAAACTCACAATATTTTATTAAATCGTCAACAAAATATGTTTGCAATTCACTACGGAAGCTGTTAAAAAAATCTCAGGCGAATATTCGAACTTCGGACCCAATGTTCATGATTTTCTGAAATGGAACCAGAGTGTGACGCCGACGTGCGCGAGCGTGGAAATGAGTTTTTCCCCAGATCCCTCGGGAACTATTTCAGAATATACTAATTAGTAAATTATGTCATTTCCCACCCCCTCGACCATCTCTGTCCAAAAAATCACAACAATCCATAATTCTGTTGCGATTTTAAAGAAATTAAAAAGAGTATTTTTTCAGTTCCCTCAGGAACTGCACCGGACTATGCTATTTTCACGGGATAAAAAGTAGCATATGTCCTTCCCAATGAGACAGGCTACCTGCATGCCAAATTTCATTAGGATTGGTCAAGGTTTTGAAGCGTGAAAAGGTAACAAACAAACACATTTTCACATGTATGATTTTATATACTAGCAGACCCGGCAAACGTTGTTTTGCCATAATGAAATATGTACTTCACGACCAGCGTTGCCCGATTTTTTATTTGCCAAATCGGGATTTTGGCACTTTTTGAGTGAAAAAAGCGGGATTCTTTCGTCGAAAGCGGGACATAGTAAAAAAACGTTATATAATCAGAAGTTTCTTAATATTTTTCCTTTTTGTTTTAGTTTTAAATTACGTTTACGTGAATAGATAGCAAAAATAGCCATAGAAATTTATTTTAAATCAGATTTACCCTATCGTTAGAGTTGAGTCTTCTAAAAAAAATATAAGAAAAAAAAATCAGTCAAAAAAAAAATTATTCATTAGAACAAAATCGTGTCCCGGCCTCGCTTCCTTAGCACGCTGTACGTACGGTCGAGTTATCGCCGAAAAGTGGGACTTGGCCTGTCCCACGCGGGACATTTAATTTTGATTTAAAATCGGGACGTCTGGCAACGCTATTCACGACCTATTCCCATACCTACCAAATACACATTAAAAAATTCATTGAAGTCGGTCGAGCCGTTTCGGAGAAGTACGAACACAAACACAGTGACACGAGATTTTATATATACTAGTCAATGACTTCTATAAGACAATAGTAAGGAAAGTAGTAACAGTAATTGTTTTTCATTTGTATGTACTTATAGTATTTCATAAGTTGATTTATTCTTCGCTTCGGCCGCAACCATGTCTTTTTATGTTGTGATACTAATTTCGAGGGTGCACGGTGCGTTAGTTTTCTCAGATCCCTGTACAAGTTGTAACAAAATTGGTGTAGGATCCGTTAACTGGGAGTTATACTACGTTAGAACAACGTTCCTCAAGAAACCCATAAGTTATCATATTTTTTTTAAAGAGGTCCCTCCATAGTAAAATGCACAAAATTGGACGATCAGCTGATCGATTTGTATAAAGTATTTTTCTACATTTTCAGCAGTCATAAAACAAAAGTTGTTCAGTATGATGAGTAGAAGCCCCAGTTAACGGGACCTACACCAATTTTATTGCACCATGTATATTTACGTGATAAAAAGTGTCTTTGTTGTTCTCCGCCCTGTACTTTAGCTCTATGGCAAATAAGTTCAGCAGTTTTATCGTGAAAGAGTAACGGACAGGCACACTCTTGGATTTTTTTTATGAAGTAAATATTTTCAATTTTGGAACTTTGCGATAGGTTCGTAAATAAGATTTCGTATTACGAATATTTGTTTTCATTTCCGATAGGTACTTACTATTCATACAATATTGTTTATACTTTTCCCGCTACCGCTTCCGCTCCCGCTTGTTGCCGCTTACATTCCTGCTCACTCACACACATATTCTCTGACACACGCACACATACACACACACATACACACGCTCGCACACGCTCTTACACGCTAGGACATGCACGATAACGCTCTCACACGCTAGCACACTCTCGCACAAGCTCGCACAAGCTCACACACACACACAGAATTACACAATGCGTATTAATATTGTCGCACAGTTCCAGCCCTTCTCCCCAAATCCGTAACAGTTGTTTACACTTTTATCTACCTTTTATGCAACGCCCGCGTGGACATCGTTTTTATGACTGTCTTTGAGGGTGAGTAGGCCAGCGTAGGCATGAACTATGTTGGGTTATGCTAATTACATCACAACAATCCATTGCTCCGGTGCGACTTTAAAGAAATCAACCAAAAAAACGTTTCATAAGGGAACTGTACCTATATCGGAATATGCTATTTTCACGGGACAAAAAGTAGCCCATGGTTTTGTCTATGACACAGGCTACGTGCATGCCAAATTTCGTCAAAATTTGTTCGATCCCCAGACCCCACCCAAGGCAAACATTCGTGTGACGAACAAGTTTGTTTGCTCCGTGTCTTTATATTTGGGTTCAGCGCAAAATGTTATTTATTTACACTTTATAGTACATTGTTATTATCTTCCATTCTCCCTTATCTTATTAGCAATCATCTCTACATTCACATCTCTCTTACCATATCATCTTTCACACAGCCATCCATGTTTTCTTTGGTCTTCGTCTCCCTTTATACCTATTCGCATTCATGTATTCGTTCATAGGTATGTACCTATATCAACCTCTGGTTACCATGAATTCCAAGTTTGGGGTCAGATTACCATATCAACGATGATATCCGAACATCGCCTAACTTACATTTTTAAACTAAAACCGTTTTTAATGCAGTTTGACGCAGAATTCAATTTCGCTTCGGACACGTACGGAATATAGGCGTAATTTTCATTATTCGCAGAGTTATTTCGCTGTAAAATATCTTATAAGCTATGTCTAGTTTACATTTCTGGCAATACATTATAATCTACTATACAAAAATAAGTCGGGTTTTCTTTCCTGACGCTATAACTCCAGAACGCACGAACCGATTTCGCTAATTCTTTTTTGTCGAGTTCGTTATTGTCAGGAGAAGGTTTTTATGTAGGGTAGAGTAGGGTAGGGTAGGGTAGGGTAGTGTAGTGTAGGGTAGTGTAGGGTAGGGTAGGGTAGTGTAGGGTAGTGTAGTGTAGTGTATGTAGGGTAGGGTAGGGTAGTGTAGGGTAGGGTAGGGTAGTGTAGGCTCGTGTAGGGTAGGGTAGTGTAGTGTAGGGTAGAGTAGTGTAGGGTAGTGTAGGGTAGGGTAGTGTAGGGTAGGGTAGTGTAGTGTAGGGTAGAGTAGTGTATGGTAGGGTAGTGTAGTGTAGGGTAGTGTAGTGTAGTGTAGGGTAGGGCAGTGTAATGTAATGTAAGGCGGTACGTAGTTCGTCGGGACAGCTAGTATATATATTTAATTTGAGTGCATATTCTAATGTCTAATGTCATTTGTTTTCAATGTATCAGTGGAAACATCTTAAGCCGCGTATCGACTGCGCGCGGCTGCCGCGCAAGCCATGTTCGACCGCGGCAAACTTGCGTTTTGGTGCGCGAGCCAATAGCTCACATTTTCATATAGCGCGACAGCCGCGCGCGGCAGGCGATCCGTGAACAAACATTCATTTTGTGCGCGGTAACCATGAACGTATCATCTGGCACGGGCAGGCCCATTTCTACGCTTATTTCATTCCATGCATCCTTTCTTAGAGATTTATTATGATATTCAGAGCATTTACTATTCCATACATAAGTAAGGTTTTAAGCCATATAATCTAATCAAATGCCGACAATTCTCGTTATCCATCTTGCCGCGCGTCTCTAAGTAAAAGGTCCGTCCCAATTGCGCACGCACAGCACAACACACTGACGCTCTTTTGCCGCGCCACCAAAAACCGACACGAACTGGTTCGCCGCGCGGCACGTTCGAGCGCGCCAATGTTCGAGCTGCCGCGCGCGGCGGAGCCGTCCCCATATTGCGCGGCCGCCGCGCGAGCCAATGTTCGATGGTTTGCCGCGCGCAGTCGATACGCGGCTTTATAAGTTCAGAGTTTGATTTTTCTGATAATATCTGCGATCTTCACAACACACACAAATATAGTCCTGATTAGATTGTTCATATTCGTGTCAGTGAGATAATAAAAAAGTCTCTAACGTAGTGTTATAGAGACATCTGTGCGCCGGCATCGTTCAATCGAAGATTTTGCTTGTTGCTTCGGTTACAGCAGATGTTATATTTCGAGGCAAAACTATATAATTAATTAGATAAGTGTTAACTAGACGTTGTCCGCGATCTCATCGGCCTGGTTAACTGAGCATGACAAATTATGAACAATACTCAATATGATGTCATTTGTTTTCAATGTATTTAAATAAAATGGAGCAAATGAGCAAGCTGAAACTTTCAGTATTAATTAAAAGCCTTTTACTAAATTCTGTTTAAATTTCTCAGAATGAAAACGAATTACAGACATCAATATGTGTCTTCTCGATATAATTTCAATGATTGAATTCGATCTGGCATGTCGTTGTCGCTGGAAGGGTTAATATAACGAATCTATGTTTGTATGGAAATTGGTGCCTAGTGGCAACCCTTAATTAGCTCCGTTTTAGCTTGGGCAAAAATGCTTTAATATATCTGTTTGGCGGATGTCCAGCTGTTCTCTACAGGTGCATTTCTCAACCGATTCTTGTGAAATTTTGTGAGCAGGCGCAACTATTTGGATTTTTTTTGTCCATTCAATTTTTAAAAAAAAATCAAAATGGTTAAGATATGGGGGTTGAAAATGTAAAAAATATCATATTTCAGCCATTTCGAAAAACTCGCGAGGTGTGGTTACAGAGCCACTAGTGATAAGTGCTGAAGATGGGATTTTTAGGTGTTTAATACTCACCACCCAAAAACAGGTTGCAAATGATAGGCTACCCACTTTTTACCCGACTGCGCCAGAAGGAGGGTTATGTTTTTCGAGCGTATGTATGTATGTATGTATGTATGTATGTATGTTTACCCGACTGCGCCAGAAGGAGGGTTATGTTGTTCGAGAGTATGTATGTATGTATGTATGTTTGTATGTATAATTGTTTGGCACGCTCTGCAGCCTGAACGGCTGGATGGATTTTGGCTTGAGAGGTGTCGTTAGATTCATATTTACTGTGAGAGTGACACTGGGTATATCAAAATAAAAAAAACAAAATGGCGGATTTTTGGCGCCAAATTCTAATGTTTGACACGCTCTGCAGCCTGAATGGCTCGATGAATTATAGCTTGAGGGTTTTCGTTAGATACGTTTTTACTGTGAGAATGACACTGGGTATATGAAAATAAAAACAACAAAATGGCGGATTTTTGGTGCCAAATTCCAATGTTAGGCACGCACTGCAGCCAGAACGGCAGTCAGTATATTGGAGTAATCAGCAACGTAATATAGGTATGTGCTCTCAATTCACTATGCCTCCATTTCTAGAATGGGTCCCGACTGCTACATTTTTCTTAAGTTAAATGCAATCGGGTATGACAACTTTCTTGTTTTAGGGTTTTTCATTTCCAAATTACACAGAAACGCAGTCGGGTTTTTTAGTTTTTTAAATTACCTTATTTTTTATTCTGATCATTCTGGATTTATTTGTTTCTAAAGGTTCTTCACAAATCTTATGAATAGGAAGACTCAGGCATGCTAGTTTATAATATAGAAGGGGTTGAGGCCACAGAGTTTATGTAATATCTCTATAGAGATGCAATGTCTTTTCAAGCCTCCACAAAGAAGTGGAGTCATGTAACAGATTCAAAGACATAGTTGAGTAAATAAATCTGTATGAAAATTACACTATATCTGTCTCACTCCCACTACAAAAACCTATGACCAGAGTTTATATATAGTAAGGTTTAATCAAACATGGGGCCATTTACGTGACATAAAATTTATCTCACGAGATATTATAGAAACTCTTCAAGAGCTAAAGTTAGAGGTAGCAAAAATATATATAATTCTAGAATGTTATGAAAGAGCAACATTTTCTGAAATAAAAACTAATGACAAATCAATTTTCTTTTGCTGTTATAACATTTTAGCCTTAACCCTAGTATGATACAGTGATTTAGAAAAGCAATAAATTATTATAGAAATCTTGATTGTAGGAAATAAACTACCTTGTTAAATCACGGCAGCTGCAATGGTCTATTGAATTGCACAGCAATTACATCAGGAGTCCGAAGCAATGCTGAAGGCAGGCTATTTTGGGCTGGAGTCTTCAGGTCTCGCACAAGCATCTCGGTGCCATCGGGATGCCAACTGCCAAACATTGCTTGCAACTGGGACTGCTCGTACGTGAGAATATTGCATGGTTCACCTGCACATGTTAATAAAGGTGACTATTTATGTTTGATTGATAAAGGTATAGTTTGTTCGCTCATATAACTGCATCTTTGATGAATGCCGCGATCCGGCAGTGGCGACAGTCAAACACTTCGAAAAAGGGGCCCAATGCATGCCAGAACTGCTGTTGATATTGATGTTTGGCGCCAAGACTTAAAGATGGTGGTAGCAAGCCAGGTGGGCTTAGAAAATGTCCCACTACAACCTAAACCGAGTCTTTTAAATTAAGACCGCGCCAGGGATAGAAACCGCGACCTGCATGTGTTAAGCGAATGAACTATCCACTATTGCGCCATGGAGACGGTGAAAGTTAATCAATTCCATGCCTCGAACTTTTCAAGAACTTTTAGAAAACTCACCGTTCAGGTCTTGCACAGCTTTCAGAAAACCTTCGCGGAGTTTTGCTCGTGTTTCTTGCTGTTTGGTTGACCCAACAGTCGAAGCCTCGGTTTCGGACGGCATCGTTGAAATAAGAAATTTAGTTTATTTCTTTTGGTTTCTGTTTTTGTTATTTCATTCAACTATTCCTAATAAAATAATTGTTTCATTTGTTTTGTTTTCAAACAAACACAACTTTATTTTTTTTTTTGTTTCTTCCCTCCGGCTTTCAAAAGCGCGGAGAAGGCAAAGGTGACTAAGACCATACAGCCAGGTCTGACGTATTTAAGCTTCCTTTAGTTTTTTGATTTGTAATGCTAGTGCCGGTGAATTACAAATCATCTCTGAAGTTTTTGACAGCATTTGCAGCAGCTACATTCTGAGGTGGAACACCCAGTTGCTGTAGGGCGTCTATAAAACTGCACCCAGAGCAAGTTGGGTTCTCACGTCCTCTCGTTTTATTTTCTTGTTCTCCACATTGCTCACGTGCACTAGACGATTTTCTCCTAAATGCACCACTTCTTGAACAAAATCCTAGCAGAAAACAATGAAAAAACAACAAAATAAAACTACGAATGCGTCTGCTACAATTACAAATCCCGCCAAAAAAAAAAACACAACGCAATTTATTTTATTTTTTTTTCTTCGCCCTTTTAGGGCAGGCTAAGGCTCATTGGCCATACCGCCTAGTCTTCAGTATATGTTTTTCAGTAGTATTCACTTGTAGAATTCACGTCTTCAGTAATTTTCAGTAGTTTCTTCACGTTCACATCATATTATTGTCTATAAACTAACCTAACCTACATACTCTAGCAAAATGATAGCACTTTTGCTAAAGCTTGCTCGGACTTCTTGTGGGAACTCGAAACACAGTATACACACTTTTATTTCATTATCCTACACAAGAAACACTTATATGATCCTTCGCTGATAAATACACTATCAATATTATACATCAAAAACCACTAAATGTAATTTTTCGGATAATAAAAGAAAAATGACAAACTGAACGCTACAAATTCCCGCCAAAAAGACACAACGCTATTTAACAAATGTCACGAATTTTTTTTTTAAGAACTTATTAAAGTCTCTGGGTAAAAAAGCCCTTTTGAGACAGTCTTCATGTAATTAATCTTCTTTCGTTTTTTGATTTGCAATGCTAGTGCCGATGCCGGTGCATTACAAATCTTCTCTGGAGTTCTGGACACTACTTGCAGCAGCTTTATTCTGAGGTGGAACACCCGGTTTTAGTAGGACGTTACGCTTACTCATTTATTATGCGGACAGCGACGGAGTAGAACCCTTTGGCTGCGTCTGTGTTTCCCGACTCCTACAATTTGGGGATCTTCAAGGCGAATGAATAGGCATTATTTAAGTTTGCGTGTACCATCCTCGACTACATCGTCACTTACCATCAGGTGAGTTGTAGTCAAATAATTATAAAAAAAACTGCTGTGCACCCAGTGCAAAATGGGTTTTCACGTCCTCCTTCATTATATCACATTGCACACGTGCACCATAAGATTTTCTCCAAAGCGCACCACTTTTTATCACGCTTTTATTAGCTTCACCTGTATGTTTGTATGTAACCGACTCCTTTGGACTCGATTTTGACCCACTTTAAACGGACAGATTTAATTCAAACTTTGTAGACATATTTTAACCATAGAGAATGTAAAGTAAGCTTCCAGTTGTAGAAGGACATTACCATACAACTAAATATAGCTAAACAAATAATTTTATTGGAGTTTACTCCTTAAGAATCGATCATATAAGGCGCCCGGTATGAAAAAAATATGAGGAGTAAAATCTAGTGATCGCGTTACGTTTTTCCTTTGTCACTTGATACAAAACAGTCAGGATTGGCTGAATCTAAGAAGTCGTCACAACACAGTTATCATCAGATCTGTCATTGTTGCAGTCTTAAGGCGTGTCCCCTGCGCCCGCTTTTTTGAAAAATTACACAGAAAACATGAAACAAAAACTTATTCAAGCACAGATCTACTACAAATAGATTAGTAACGAAATTGTTAGAAAAAGAAGGATAGTTACGATATGGCATGAGTTCGAAAAAGATACCGATATTGTCCTTATCGGCATGACCACTTTTTTGCTGGCTAATTGTCAAAATCTGAAGTATCTTAGCCAAAGAATTCTTCTTTCAATGTTGCCAAAAAAAATTAAATTTTATCTAATAAAATTTGTAGGGATCTATGTGACCCCTGATTTTGAAGAGGTATATTATTGAAAAATTAAGCTGTACAAACGCTTTTCGAAAGCATTACCTATATTTTATCAGATCTACTACAAAGGCGCTAGGTCGCGCTGATTACATTGAAATTTACCCTGACTTAATGGAAATAATATTAAGGTGGCAACAAAAACGCTTAAAACGGATAGAGCGAGAGGCACTGTAGTGGCCACGCGCGGGTGTTGCCCGTGGTCCACCTGTTTGGTTCACCTGGGTGGGCCACGGGATTTTTTTTTTCCCGTAGCTCACCTTAGTCCACCTGGGTGTACGACGGGGTATTTTTATTTCCCGTGGTACACCTTGTTATAATATAGATATTTTTTACTTTTTAGTCTGATATAATTTAAAAGCGTGTTGTTTTAGTTTTTTTAAACTCTACTTTTTATTTTTTAGTTACAACTTATGAAATTATTATATTGTCGCTGATTCTTGTTAAAGTATGTGACAAGTATCACCATGGGCCTGCCAGGTCATAGAAATGACTATTTGTTCCTCGTTTTATGTTTACATATTTTTTTTTTAATTCACAATTGGTAAACCCTTGATATCTCACCTGGTGGTAAGTGACGATGTTGCCGAAGATGGAAGCGGGCTTACCAAGATTCCCCAACGCGACGGGGAACTGGCTATCTTATCTTCATGCCGGTACACACCAATGATATCAACATTGTTATTTGGCGGCAAGACTTAGATAAGATGGTGGTAGCTAGCCAGACGGGCTTAGAAAATGCCCTGCCACCAACCAAACCGAGTCTTACAATTGAGCCCACCGGGAATCGAACCCGCGACCAGGAGGTAAAGCAGGAGGTTACACAGGAGTGTAAAGCCAATAAAAGCCTAGTTTTCGATGGTTTATCGTATTCATGTAACAATTTTATTAGCTTAAAAATGTCTATCGAAAATCCAAACACGGGGAGTTCTCTTGCTCGATATTTACGGCCTGACAAATTCTATGTCGATCCGAACAGCGTCGGTTCTGACGCTAAGTGGACACACTGACTCTTTACCTTTGATAACTTCTTGGAAGCGGAGGCTTCACCAGGAACCACCACGTTTGACTCGATGAAGTTAAGGCTATTGGCGAATCATATATCCGCAAGTATTTACGCTCACATTATTACAACATATCACTGTTATGCCTGAAACTTTTATGTTTGGTTGATTGACGCAACAAGAAATAATTGTTTGTGGTAATTAATTATTCATAATAGTTACAAATACGTTATCAATGGTTAAATGTGGTAACATCACTATTATTAAGAAGAAATGACCATAGAACGTAAACGTTTTACTAACGTTTCATATAATTACAAAATACACATTCTGTTGTCCTTATACATAAACATAAAACTAAAAAATTTTATTTTTCTAAATAATAGTAAAGGAACATCCTTTACTATTATTTAGAAAAATAAAATGTTTTTTTCATGTTTTCTAAGCTTAGGAACTAAAGATTGATTTGTTTACAATTTCGGAGATTCATCGAATGTTACATTCTATCGCTGTTTTGAAGTGTCAAATCAGCATTCTCTGGACGGCCGCACTATAATAGAAAACTAAGAGAAAAACAACTCCAGATTATCTTTAAGCAACTTGCGCGAGCGAGAACGCTGGAACTGTAGCTTAGCAATTTTCAAATCCTTTTCACATTTCTTCAAACTTTTGAGTGATCCTCTTCAGAAATATTTCAACTCCCAGCTTAGGCGACTTGTCTATTTTGTTTGAATTTAATAAACTTTAAACAGGGATGAAATTGAGCGTCGGTGGCGTAACGGTTAGGACCGCTACTTCCTGTCCGGGAGGTCGTGGTTCAAATGCTGTCACGTACCATTGTATTTTCGAATTTCGATTTCATAATATGATACGTTTATCCGACGCTTTTACGGTGAAGTAAAACATCTTGAGGAAACCTGCACACGCCTGCGAAGGAACTCGAAATGACCAACCCGCGCTTGACTCAGTGGATTCAGGGTAGGTTCGAGCCAGTCGGTGGGAAATTGGGGATGTTAATATGAGCTGATGGGATGATGAGGGATGAAATTGAAATCGAGTACCAAACTTTAAGGACATACTCTACTCATGATGAAACTGAAAAACTTTTCCCAAGAAACCAATACAATCAGATTTAAAAAAATTGGACTCCATATAGTTATGATCCCAGTGATTACAAACTTTATATGGAGTCCAATTTTTTTTTTTGATCCGATTGTATGGGTTTCTTGGGGAAAGTTGTTCAGTCTCGTGAGTGGAGTATGTCCTTAAAGTTTGGTTGACGATTTCAATTTCACCTGCATGTATTTAGCTCACAAACCTCTGTACGTAAGTCTTTGCAAGTAATGTTTTTATGTTGAAGTTTATCAAGTCTTTTTAAGTCAACTTCAAAAATGTTGGATTTACACAGGTGTAATAAAATTATGTTACACCCGCTAACTGGGACATCTACTCATCATACTGAACAACTTTCCCAAGAGACCCATACCTAATGTGACCAAACGTCCCGCTGTCTTCAGTGAGGGCAAAAACGTCCCGCATTCGCAAACAGACCAAACCAAAACAAAACCTACTTATTATTTAGTGTTATTCATTTTCTAAAAAAACGCTAATAAAATATAAAAAACTTTTTTTTACATAATTCCGCTGGTGTCCCGCTCTGATGAAAATAATGGTCACGATACAAATACCCATAGTCAATTCGTAAAAAATAATTTATACTCGGATTGACCAATTTTGTGCATTTTTATAAGGAGCGTCGAATATATTTTCTGAGAATTGATTAAATGTGTTTCTTGGGGAAAGTTGTTCAGTGTGATGAGCATAAGGTGGTAGAAGACCCAGTTAACGGGTTCTACAAATTTAGTTACATCCGTATAACTTTAATCTTAGATATGTGCGGGTAGTTAGAATAAGAAATAAAACGAAACATGTAAATTCCATATTTGTAATCACTGAAAATATCCCATTAATAGATACATACTTTAAATCATACAGCAAAACAATCACAAATAACATTATGAAGGAAGATTTGAAACAAAAAATAATGCAATAAATACCTGAATTACTCCTCAGGAGAAACTCGGTTACAAACGCGATCTTCGAGAGATCGTCGTTCGCAGAGGTAGCTACATGTTACATTTCATAACCTAAGATTAAATCGTCGAATATAGAATTGAAACATACATACATGCATCATACTCGTAGTATGAACTAACGTTATTGAAATTACTATTACTTATTCAATGGTATTCTATGTCACCTCGTAACCGGGTCGAAGAAAATGAGCCGGCAGCAGTGTCTTGCCGTCTTGTGTCCACTTGTGTCTGGGATGTCTTAATTTAAGTACCTCAAAGTTGTCGATGCTGCGAGCGCCAGATTCTTCGTTACTTCCCAACTGAAAAGTCCATGAAGCAAGGTAGTAACCAACCAGCAATATTTGATAAAGTCGGAAATTACTCTCAATGAAAGAAATCATTTAAAATTTACAATAGCTCAGACATTGAAAGTAAAAATCCGATAGGAACAGAGGACATGTTAATGATAAAAAGAAACGTGACATCAAGTTTTACAAGTACTGCTGTTGAAGAATAATAAAGTTCGCCCCTGATTCAGGGTAGGCTCGAGCCCCTCGGTGGGGACGTATATGAGCTGTAATGACAGTTTTTTGCTCAGTCAATAAACGAAAATCGAAGAATGAAAAAGTTTTCGACAGTTTGACAATGTTCTTCGCTCAGTAATTGAACGAAAATCGAACTTGGTGTCATGTTATAGTTGGGTAGGTAGGTACCTGGAAGTACACAGAAGATGAGAACAGCTGCCTTGAATTATAAACATCCTCTTCGCACACCTCGCGATACAAGTGTAAAATTATAATATTTCAGAGGCGATTGATTAGATTCTAGATTCGACTTGTTATTAAACAAGTAATATTACTAGCAAAAATCGCTCATAATAATCATTATTATTGATAAAGTTTTATTTGGATTTCAAACAAGATTTGTATTATAAAATTTTTTAAGTTTAAAATAATTTAGATGTTAAGTTGGCCCTACACCGAATGTTGTTCTAACAAATACCTGGGAACTGTCTTTGTTATCTGCAATGTATAGTCGACTGTTGCAACTCGAGAATAGACGATGACGACGAAACAAACAGGTTTAAATACCTCGAAAAAATCGTTGAAGCGATCGGCTCATCCCTCAGAGCTCTCGTTAGACGAAAACTGAACAAAAGATGGCGGGCAAATTAATACGCAGCCTGATCCAAGAACGCTCACATGTGTGGTGTTATAAAGTAAGGGCACTCCAGTAGCTACAGATTAGAGGTCGTCCCATAATTTTTTTTTGTTGACGCTTTTTGACCAATGGTCCTTTTGACAGCAGATATCTCAAGTCACTCGGGCCACATATTATTAGGACCACCACCTGTCTGCAGCCACTGAAGTTCTCTATCTTTTGATATCCGTACGATACACCTGTGGCGGTTCTTTTACCATTTTTGCCCACTATCAGTTTACATTTTCACAGCCGCCGTTGAATGCGACAGCCTTAGATATCGCCTCACGAGGCTCCATCGATGTCAAGTCGGGACAACTATTCATAATACCAATCAAATACCTGAAAAGTCCGTCGGTGTGACGACAACTACTGAATCGACAGTGCAATGGGGGTGATATACGTCCCCATATGTTTGCCATTTACCGAAGTTTTATTTTGCTATGATAAAATAAGCTGTAAAATAACAGTTTTCAATTTATTATCTGTGATTGGTTAAGATAGTTTTGGGATCGGGTTGTTTCGTGGTTAGGTAAGATGGTTGGTTGGTTTTGACAAAATGTTAGGAGTCTTTTATTGGTGTGGTTTAGCGGGCTGCCATGTGACAGTTTCTTCTCGGGTCGCGTAGCAAGGGGAAGAGGGAATATACTTACCGGTTTGAGGCGCATTTGTGATACCTCAGTGAGCCTAATGACGGTCGCGATCGCGGTCTCGGGAACGCCGGCGGGAACGGTCGCGCGACGAACCTGAAACGCACATTTATTTTGCTAATCAGACTGCTTTGGTAAGTGTTGATAATGACCATCAGCCAAGAAACGTCTACAGCTAGACGTAGGCCTCTCCGAGTCAGGGGGAGGGGGGTTTGCCGTAAACCCCATGCAAGTCGGCGATCGTAGTGTGCAGTGTGTTAGCTCATGACGCGGAAAGGACGCTGAAGACCATCCTCCGGTGTTTAATCCCTTAGTCGCTTCTTACACCTTCGGGAAGTGGTACTATTTTAGAGCCTAACCACCTGTGGCCTGTCACGCATTATTGTAAGAGAATTAATATCACCCAGTCGCAGAAACTAGCTACTTAAAGTGCCTTTGGCGTCGGTAGCATAATGGCAAGGGCCGCTACCTCCTTTCCGGAGGTAGTGGTTCGAATCCTGCCACGTACCAATGTGTTTTAGAATTTCAATTTCATATGTACGTATATTCGACGCTCTTGGATCGATGTGATTTTTTTGAAATGGTGGGATAAAGTTTTTATTGTTAGTTTTTATCTCGCAACAAATACCCGATTCTTTCGGGAATTTCCTCATACACAACTCATGAAAATATTCACTTAATTTGGATTTTCTCTTATTCATCCTTTGATTTACGTCGCAAAAGAGCAACGGATTGACGTTCAGGCCCCCATCACTCGGTCGAGCAGGCGAGATAAAGTACCTACACATTAGTGCGGCCTACAGGCACAGATTACTAAATAGTTACTTCTACAGGCCGCGCTTTGCTCGTCAGCGCTAGAACGCCGTACAGTCGTCGCCGCAATTCGCGCGCCGCCCGTGTACGCAGGTATAACCGCTAAGTCGAGCGTCTTAATACCCATGTTTCCGTGTATTGTCTGACAGTGGAACGGAGTAGGTGAATAAATGCGTAGGTATTTTCGTTTTATAAGGAAGTGCAATATCTGTTACGTAGAACTAGTATCTCATCTGTGTTGACGTGATTAGCAACGAACAGGGTTAGAAATTATCAAGATAATTATTTTCTTTGATTATTCGATAGTAATCGGCGTTATGTAGCAAGAAAATAACTTTAATTATTGTGTTAGTTTAATCGCGGTTAATAATCAACAATTTCATTATTGTGACTTCTTTCCCGAGTTCGAGGTTTGACGCGTTTCGACACGAAACAAAACGTCAAAGTGTTCGGATAAACATGGCAGGACATAAGCGTTTTGTCAAAGATAACTAGAATATAATATTAATGTTTTGTTTGATAATAAACACTTCGAGCCCTGGCAACGAACTGACGTGATTTTTTTGCACAGACAAGGGACATAAGCTACTATTTCTCCCGTAAAAATACACAGTTCCTTTGGGAATTACCTCATAACTTACGGAATAATCGACTTAGTTTGCCCTTCTTTTACGTTACAACGAAGCAACATAGATAGTTAAAAGTGAGGGGAAAAAGAGAAAGGTTACTTTTTATCTGGAAAAATTTATAGTTCCCGAGGGATCTGGAACAAACTGAAGAATGCTAGTTACTCTTTCACGCTACAACTACTGATCCGATTTCGCTGTTTCGCAAAGAGCTAAAAGGCGGAGAACAACATAGGGTAGTTTTTATCCCGGAAAATGCATGGTTTTCGAGAAATCCGGGGAAAACTTAATTCTAAGGTCGCGATAAATCAAAACCGGACCGGAAAAGAATGGTCGGACTCTGTAGATCAACTGAATCAACTGTACTCAGGATCAAGCGAAGAGCTGTGGCTGCACAAGCAATTTGCGAGATAAGATTCCCTTCCACAAGCCCGTAATCCACCAAAGCGTAGAGAAAGGGTGTCGTAAATAACTAATGGGATTTCGTTGGTTGCTTCAGTGGACACGGTTGCAGCGGAGAGAAATCTCATAATTGTATGGTGTGATCAAAACGGAGATGAGCAAGCAGCCAAGGGTGCGCATCGGAGACGAGAGGAGTTATGAACTTATGAGTGGTGTTAGGCGAGAGCGCCGCCGCTGGTACCCTACAGTCGGGTACGACAATCGGGCACCCCAAGCATTTTTAAAAATTCAGTGCAAGAGAGACTAAAATTTATTCTTGCCTGGAGATCCGCCTTTACCATATCCATGGACAGGCGGTTTCGTTCTTTTATCCATAAGTTACCCATTAAGTTAAAAATTCTTTCACAGAATGCATTTCTAATGGGAATGGACAAAATAAACAAAATCAGCCTGCCATTTATCATTAACACCGGTCAATCGGTTTTTGCTTGTTGAAGGGTAATACGTTATAAGGATAATACACTCTACTAATTGTAATTAAGATCAATTAATTAATTGCTGCGGACACTTTCAATTTAGACAAGTGAGTGTCAAACAACGAACAGGAGAGGGCGAAGAGGGTAGGTAGAGCACATACGCATGGCCGCGAAACAGCGACCGACAGGCGCGGTTTAGCTAGTTCTAGGTTAGGTAGATAGATGGCGTGCACACCAGATACGACTTCTGACCGCGCGAGTTTTTATAATAATGAATGTAAAGCTTGTATGTATATGATTTCATATTATGATTTTTGAAATTCCGGGACATTTTTCTCCATTCCGGGACCCGGGACATACGCTCGTATTCCGGAATAATTCCGGTGGGTCCCGGTCACATGGCACCTATCTGGTCTAGCCCGCGCTCCGATCCGCTCTGGCTAGCACAACACCTCCGCTCAGCTTCTGTGGATATATCCTAGCAGCTACGCCGCTCTATTCCCTTCCAGGCTTATCCGCTATGGTAGATTATGGACCTCAGTCATGAGGATAATATCAAAATGTGTCAAACTGATAGTGAACGACTCACGTCTCTCTTTGCGGTGCTTGCGGTCGCGGTCCCTCTCGCGATCCTTGTCGCGGTCCTTATCCCTGTCCTTGTCTCGCTCCTGTTGGATACATACTACATTAATAAGGATACATACATAACCATGTATACTAATTTATAAATAAGAATAACACAGATCCACGTACCAACACTGAAAAAATATAAAATAATTAAGACAAAAGAACAAAAAAAAATTGTGTAGGGTTAGAACGGGAGATGCCTTACGCTTGTTTATTAGTATCATTTTTCTGCCACTTTTTGGGCGAAACGAGGTAAACACTTACAGCACACATATAATACGTCGTCAGGCACACTCGACACTCTAAATTAGATCCTTAATCATATGTTTCATTGCCTACATCCTTTCCTCCAAGACCCTGTATATTGATGGGACCAACTCCAGCACGACTGAAGTGCCCTTACTTCTAATACACCACTCATATGGGGCGGCTCTTCAACCAGGCTGCGTAATAATTTGCCACTAGACTCCACTTAAAAATTATAATGTACACAAATAAGACCCAAACCCACCTTTTCGCGGTCCTTTTCCTTATCCTTATCGCGATCCTTTTCCCTCTCCTTGTCGCGATCCTTTTCCCTCTCCTTGTCGCGATCCTTTTCCCGCTCCTTGTCGCGATCCTTTTCCCGCTCTTTGTCGCGATCGCGGTCACGCTCGTCGTGCTTCTTGTCGTCACGGCTGGACCTAAGAACAAACAGAAACGTTTATTTCCCAGTAAGAAAGTAAAAGACGTTATAAGCGTCCTTATGGCTTATACCACTCTTCCCATCCCTATAAAAGAATACTGACTAACGCGAAGTAGTAGCGTGCGGTCAGTCGCTGCGAGTGTGCGATACGATGAGACTAAGGATAGAGAAAGACGCACTTATATCCTTGTCCCGCTCTCGCTCACGGTCACGCTCCATGCGCTGTCTGTCACGCCTGTCCGAGCCCAGCCCGCCGCTCCGCGAGCTGCTTTCTTTATCGCGCTCCTCGCGCCGCTTGCGTTCCTTCTCCTGTTGTACTGTGCTTACAACTTATTCCTAACCTGTGACGGTCCTTATCCTTGTCCCGCTCTCGCTCACGGTCACGCTCCATGCTCTCTCTGTCGCGCCTGTCCGAGCCCAGCCCCCCGCTCCGCGAGCTGCGTTCTTTATCGCGCTTCTCGCGCCGCTTGCGTTCCTTCTCCTGTTGTTCTGTGCTTACAACTTATTCACTAACCTGTGACGGTCCTTATCCTTGTCCCGCTCTCGCTCACGGTCACGCTCCATGCGCTCTCTGTCGCGCCTGTCCGAGCCCAGCCCCCCGCTCCGCGAGCTGCGTTCTTTATCGCGCTCCTCACGCCGCTTGCGTTCCTTCTCCTGTTGTTCCTTCTCGCGGGCTTCGTTCATCTCCTCGTAAGCTTGCCGGAGTTTGAAGTAGCTGTAAATTAAAAACATTATTAATTATCTACAAGTAAAAATTAGAAAGAATGGCCCGTTGTTGTTCTTCATTTGAGTAAGGTAAGTCACCAAAATCTTGTTTCTTACCCCTTTCTTTTCACAGTAATTAAAAAGCGTAAATTATACGATGCCAGGGTGCATAAAAATCTTATAATTTACCACTCGGTGGACCGACGACCTAGCGATCGCGGGCAGCGCAGGACCGCTCGTTGTAGAAATATTTAGGGGAGGCCTTTGTACAACTGTGGACGTCTTTCGGCTGATAGAGATATTATTCACTTTAATATCAACTTTGACTGACCCGGTGGGCCAGTGGTCAGCTTCTGCTTGTTAGGCCGAGGGTCATACGTTCGATGCCCATTTGGGGCAAACATTTGTGTGACGAACAGGTTTGTTTGTTCTGTGTCTGGGTGTTTAAATATTTTCTTCTTCGTCGGTACTTGACAGAGCGCTCGTGGTCGTCAATCCATGTTGGTGGCACGCTTCACAATCCGTCGCCATTCCTCTCGGACGGTTTTTTTTTATTCACAGTTGGTAAGCCCTTGGCAGCATCTCACCTGATGATAAGTGACGATGATGGCGAAGATGGAAGCGGGCTTACCAAGATTCCCCAACGTAATGGAGAACTGGCTATCTTATCTTCAAGCCGGAACACATGAATGTTGTTAACACTGATGTTTGGCGATAAGATGGTGGTAGCTAGCCAGGCGGGCTTAGAAAATGCCTTACCACCAAGCAAACCGAGTCTTGCAAGTTGACCCCAACGGGAATCGAACCCGCGACCGTCCACCGCATCGGTGATCTTCCCCGAGGTCGCGTACCTTCATCTATACAGGGTGTTAATCTAAAAGTGCGTCATATTCACAGATATAATAGTAAATCGTGTTACCATCAAATGTTGACTATACATTATTTCAGGTTATTCAAAAAACGAAAAAAGAAACAACAAGTATGTTTTAGAGTGTGAATGGGAATAAACCATTTTCTTTCGCGCTTGATTTCGGACGGAATGGGAATACACCTAAAGCAACCGAGGTCACCGAGGTCGGGTGTCTACGAGTATTGGCAAGTGTAGCAGCTGCTTGGCGGGCTTAGGACCGACAAAATAACCAATTTCTTTATTAGTTACCTATGGTCCTCGCAGAATCAAATGCAACTAAACGTAAACAAACCTTATAATCCGTGATTATGGATAAACTTCCGATTCTTTCGAAGTGATATTCACATTTACACAATGTCCACAATATGCACTTTCACTTTTGTGCACCACACAGTATCTGCAGCGAGTAATTTCTTGGTATTTTTATGAAAAACATGAACACAAAACAAAATGCTATTCATTTCGGACAACTGAACAGATGCTTGACAGCTTCGCCATTCTAGAATCTATGGTTTAGTCAGAGGTTGCAAACATTTTGCAATATTGACGAATGAATGAGTGAATTTTAGTTATTTGAATATAACTTGGAGTGCCGTACTTAATAGGTTAACAAGCATATGCGCAGACTTGTGACGTGTTACCAAATGTAATTTAAAAAAATGAAGATCTTTGTCAGTTAGAGCGAACTTTTTTGTGGTCAAAACCTTAATATGAAGAACGTCGACTTTATCACCATGATTTAGTACTTTAATTGGTTTAAGTCCTTTGTACTGGAATACAAAGAACATTGGTCAAATTGCATAATAACGTGAATCTGACTTCTAGTTTCAAATTAATTATAATCATTTGTGGTGATTTATTTATGTTTTAGTGTATTAAACATTACCGGATAAAAGTATTTTCTCGAAAATTCACAATAAAAAGTTACTATCAAAAATACGAATTTTTTTCCTGGAATTCCCGGGCGTCAAAAAATTACCTAATAATATTATCAATAGGTCATCTTTGGTCCAACTAACAAATACCAATATTAATTCGATCCCAGAAGCACCAACCTATCAAAAATACTCCCGGGCATACGGAATTTTATTAACCTTAAAAGAGGTAAATGAAAATGGTCTTAATATTCACCCCACGCGAGTAAAACATTAGAAAATCAGGGCGCGTGAACCGTAGTGTTAAGAAACAGGTTTCCATCAATGACATTGACCGTTCCATTTTATGCAAAAGAAATATAATAAACTGTCCTTGTTAGTAGTTAGGGGCGGGCTGATTTCCGCAACCAGGCGACCACTGCGCCCATTTTGCGAGAGTCCTTGTTAGTAATTATGTATTATAAAGTGTTTAAAATTGTAATGAAACAGAAGAACATATTTGTCCACGTCTGCGAGTGTATTTACTACTGTTATTAGTGTTCATTTAATATACACTAAAAATATTTTCTAAAGTAATCATTAACTACGACGACCCTATTACGAACTGATGAAATGAAACGTAGCTTAGGCCGTGCCATAGGGTGGCCATATAAGTTTATCTTTGCTTGAGCGAGGTTATTAAAAAAAACAATATTTAAAAATCATAGTCCCACCTTGAAAAAAACTTTTTCATATTAAATACCTTTTAATATATGTTTTAAGATAAGACGAAGACTGCTTCAGGTCCGTTGGCAAAATTTAAGATGAAGCCGTAATAAAAATATTTTTTTAGCAACACTGCTTCTATCCGAATTATCCCTAGTCTAGTTCAATCATTCGTCGCTTGTTTGTCTTACGTGTATTGTGATCTTCCTGCCTTACTGATTTTTTGACTTAGCTAACCCTTTGACTCTGATTTGCAAGTGATTTGGTTTGTGATACTGATATTTAACCTTACAAAAACTAGCGTGTACTTGGACTTGGAATTCGTATCTGGTTTGGATTTCGTTCGTTTTTGGACAGTCTTCAATTAAAACGTTTATTTAAAAAGTCGATTACTTAATTCACTTGATACATTCTTGGCTATTTTTGGACTTTTAACGAAAATTTGATCTATAAAAATGAACAACTTTTCTCAAATATTTTTTTTACGAAATCACACATAGGTTTTTTGGGGTATGTGGTTCAGAAGTAGAAGCCACTGTGAAATTTTGTCAGGGGGGGGGGCGTTAAGAAGTAGCCCTGTATAGACAAAAATATATAAGAATGGAAGAATCCAAAGTTTTGTACCAAATGTTTAGTACATCTGAAAACTCTACTTTAGTCTATGATACTATCAAGCCGCCATGTTTGTTTACTTTTAGTTTCATTTAATTGTGCGGAGACTCTAGTTCTGAACAAAAACGCGAGAAATAAACGTGGTTATTACGTACTTACTAAGAAACGATTGAGGCATTAGGCGATAGTCTCTCTCTGAGATTTTGAGTCGCACACGCAGCAAGCATCACTCGTTGGTTTGGTCTTCCACAGCTTGCCCTAAGCTGTTACCACTTATTGCATAAAGACGCACCATTGCACATAAGTCCACATTGGAATAATTGTAAAGTCGCACCATTTCACATTGGATTAATTGTCCATAGACACTAGACAAAGGTCGCGGGTGCACTGACTGATAGATATGATAACTTGCGAATGCGCCGCGGCTCATCAAAGAATGTCAAAGAGCCGCGCCGGCGCGCGCCGCCCCGCTGGCGGAACCTTTGTGTCCTTTGGCGGCACCGCACCGGTAGCCGCATAGCATCGCATAGTGATGTGCATGATATTTCGATAATAAGAGTTGTGTGCATATGGTGTCGGTAAAAAAAATTAAAAGATATTTTTTGGTAAAAATGTTAGGTCGTTATTTTATAATTTTATTGGATTCAGAATCAGCAGTATACCTACTTCCGAGAATTTGACGCACTTTTAGATTAACACCCTGTCAGGCGTCCGTCACTTGCTCAAGGCCACACGTTATATGCCTACCGCTAAGCGTATCGGAGACGATACAACGGACAGTAGGTTGACGCACGCCCGCCTGAGTGCTCGCACGTCACATTTACCGCTCTGACTATCGAAATGCCGAAACCACGCAATTATTGTGCAGTGGATGGGTGTCACAGTCAAAAGACAAATGAAAATTTGTCATTTGTTTCATTGCCGAGAGATTAACAGTATTTTAAATATTTTGTTTTTTCGAATTCCCTTTTCACGTTCCCTTACAAATTATCATCATTTATTCCATAAACTTAGAACAATAGTGGGTAGGTACCTACTATGTTAATCGTCGTAAATTAAGGATTTCAGGTATTATTTATGTGTTTTTTATATAATTAACAGTTACCTACTTAATGTCAGAACATAGTAGGTACCTAGCGTCGTCGTCGTGATTTAGGTAGGTATGTCATAGAATATAATAAAATGAAATAATTTTAACCGCCTCCGTGGCGTAATAGTTAGCCCATTCGCTTCACACCAGGAGGTCGCGGGTTCGATTCCCGGTGGGGTCAATTTGTAAGACTCGGTTTAATTGGTGGTAGGGCATTTTATAAGCCCGCCTGGCTAGCTACCACCATCTTATCTAAGTCTTGCCGCCAAACATCAGTGTTAACAACATTGATGTGTTCCGGCTTGAAGATAAGATAGCAAATTCCCAATTGCGTTGGGGAATCTTGGTAAGCCCGCTTACATCTTCGACATCATCGTCACTTACCATAAGGTGAGGTGATGCCAAGGGCTTACCAATTGAGAATAAAAAAAAAGAATAGAAGTACTAATGCGCCGGCCACTCGGTAGCTGGGAGGCACTTCTATAGCTGTAAATAAACCGTTTAAAACCAAAATCCAAGGTTTAACTTGTCAAGTACCATTACGTCATCGAAATAACTCCATCAAGCCCCGCCCCCCCCGCGCGCGCCGCCGACTTTTATTAATTTAGCACACATTACTAAATAGTTACTTCGCAAATTATAACTTGCATTCACAAGCCGTTTTTTGTTATGACTTGTAGATAGTAACAGAAAAACTATTTTCGTTATGTTTTTACCTAGCTTTCACTAAAAATAACAATAATTCAAGCTCACAATGAGGCCCTCTTGGGGAATGTTTTTGTATGAATAGTAGGTATGAAATTCTCCGTTAATTCAAGTAAAAAGCCAACTTTGATTTTTCTCTGCTTTGCTCCTGTTTCCCTTTTGATTATTTGTTAAAATTATTTACGAGGTTTCGAATATTTTCGACATTAAAATTTATTAATCGGGAACTCAGGGAAGGGAAAAAATGCATCTATCATTCTATTAAACTCAAACATATCTGATCGACTAATATGAAGTAATTGATTTTCTACAACATTCATTTTATTACCAAAATCATCATAGGTAGCAACCCTAGCACATTCGCTCGATGACGCGCTCGCACGTGGGTCGCGTGGCGGGCAAAACAATCTCAACTTTCTGTACGCGTAGTTATGGCACATTTCTTCTCGCTGCAAACAGCTGGTATTATTATTAAGATTTTGTAGGCTAATATAGCGTAGGTATTTAAGCTATTGTATGGGAGTGATGTATCTGTTACGAAGTAACTATTTAGTAATCTGTGACCCTGTATAATATGTATATCTTTAAACATACAAAAGTATGTGTATCAGTCTCTGGTTCCCATAGTACAGGGAATTCCTAGTTTGGGACCAGATGACCTTGTGTGATTTTTCCCAGAATATTCATATTTACTATTGTGTTGTGGGGCATTCCCTCACGGCAAACACCATAAGGTGCAGACAAGGACCAGTTGCGGTAGGTCTTGCCGCCAAGACGCTTGTCCCGGTACTCTGCAAGGCGAGTGCCTCGTGGAAGAGAACCACTACCTACTGTCCAGGTAGATCCCGGAGCTGTAGGCACGCTCACCACTCGCGACTTTCGCTGCTGGCGGTTCTATCCCCGCTCGGAACGCCAGAGAAGCTGGCTCCCACTGGTTGTGGGGCAGAAAAGTTCTCGAGTGGCGACCGCGCACCGGAAGACATAGCGTGGGCAGGCCTCACTCTCGGTGGATTGATGGCTAGTGAAGGTAGCGGGAAGCCACTCTACGCAGGCAGTGCAGGACCGGTCGTTGTGAAAATCCTTGGGCGGAGGCCTTTGTCCCAGTTATGGACTTCTTTCGGCCAGTTTAATGATTATTCGGTATTTAACTACTAGTCATTTGAGTTACTTTTTGTCAACTGTCAAAAACGATATTTTGTTCTGCAATTGTTCGTGTTACAAACTTGTGACGTCATTGTCTTTGACGAACTAATTTAGTGATTTTGATAAATATAAAATTGAAATTGAATTAAAATATGAAATAAATAAGTTTTTATGCTTTTGTAGGAGAAATACTATTTAGTGAATAATATTTTTTAATTTGTTTTAGATACTGTCAAACACCCTATTGTGTCAAAATCCAGCATTTAAGTGAAAACATTTGTTTTCTCTGTTGTTTTTACTGGTGCACAAGAAACGTTAAATGTTTAGTGCAATAGCACTAAGTGTAAATACTAACCCAACATGCTGCTTCCCAGACAGATGGTCATCGATGCGCTGCTGTGCGTCACCTACAATCAAGAATGCACCACACACAGGACACACTTCCATCTGCTTTTCTTGAGCAGCTGCCAGCTCCGCTGTCATTGACCAGTGGCTGCAGAAAAGTGGTCAGTTTTATTACACGTTTCAAAAAGAACAAGCAAGTGCGAGTTGGGCTTGCATATCGTACTACCACACAATATATTTGGTTTTTAGGGTTCTATACACCCAACGGGTAACCAACGGGACCCTATTATTAAGCCTCCCCTGTCTGTCCATTGTCAGTCAGCAGGTTGCAGGTGTATTTCATGAACATGTACACAGTTGAAATTTTCACAGAATTTGTACTTCTGTCACACCCTGGAGACTTCATACAACGGGCCAGAAATTACATTTCAAAAAAGGAATGACGGACAAACAAAATGGCGGCGAAATCCTATACGTTCGATAGTCAAACTGTAACCAATCTGTATCAATCTGGGTGTCAAAGGGGGTGAGGTCGCAATCTAGAGATCGGCATTGTGTAACGGGAATAAATCTTCTTCTATCACAACTGGTTGCCATGAAATATTAAAAAATCCTAATAGACAACTGGTTGTGAAACACAGTTGCAATGGCGGCCGAAAGGGGCAGGGAGTGTCCATACTGTATGTAAGTACTAATAAATATACTTTGAGGTAAAAACAAACATCAATAAAATCACGTCAAGCCCCGTTTTCAATTTATCAAATATACTTTGCTTCTGCTGCCGCTATAAAACAAAATATACTAAAAATTTTAAAAAATAAAAAAGGGGTCTCCATACAAAAAAAAAACGTTTTATAGGTCTTTAGAAGTATTTTTGATTTAGCTCTATCGTAAAAACGGTAATACATACAAGCGTCAAACTTGGTGTGATTAACTGATTATAGTACTTCAGTAAAACAACAAATAATAAAATTAGGCCAAGTGTGAGTCCTACTCGCGTTAAGGAGTCTGAATAACAAAACAGCATATTTTTGTCGTTTGCGTTGATGTCTTTTTTTGTAATGTGAATAGATATCATTGTACTTATGCTATGGAGAGGTGTGGTGGTAAGGAACCCTCGGAGCGCTTGTCCGACTCACACTTAGCCGGGTTTTTTTTTTAAATCCACAATTGGTAAGCCCTTCACATCATCTCACCTGAAGGTAAGTGGTGATGATGCAGAAGATGGAAGCAAGCTTACCAAGATTCCCCAACGCAATGGGGAACTGGCTTTCTTATCTTCAAGCCGGAACACATCTAAGGTGTTAACATTGTTGTTTGGTGGCAAGACTTAGATAAGATGGTGGTAGCTAGCTATAGGTTTTGATTTACTTGCAAGTGTCAAAAAATACATGGCTTATTTTCTCGAGTGGCGACCTTGCATTAGACACAGACAGGCTTCCCACTTGGTGGACCAACGAACTGGTAAAGGTTGTGGAATGCTGCTGGATGATGGCAGCATGAAACCGGTCATTGTGGAAATCCTTTGGGAGGTCTTTGTCCAGCAGTGAAGATCTTTCGGTTAACATGATGATGATGAATGAATGAATGAATGATTTATTTATTGTATTGTTTAAGTAAAATATAAAAAAGAGAACAGAAGATAAACAAATAAAAAAACAATATTTTTTTTTACCTATAAATACCTACTACTAACATCAAAGGTATTTTTTTTAAAAAAAAGGGAACAAAAGCAATACAAAAGGCTTAGCTCAGCGTAATTTTTACCCTAAGGCAAAACGCTGTTATTCTGCTATCGCCCGGACCGAGTGGCGAGAGATGTTGCTAAAAAAAAATATTTATGTATGTGTGCATGAGTGTGAGTGGTGTGTGTGCAAACAATCTAGATAAAGAGATACATAGAAGAATAATCCAAAAGAAGAAGAAGGAAAGAAAATAGATTCCGTTACGCAACAAGTTAGCATTGTGTTTCCAATAGCCACTCTTTCATATTTCTTTTAAATGCCTTCCTGTGCAAAATTGTTTTCATGTTGAAATGACAAACTTTTTATACCAATGATAGTATTCTATCGTTATTTTAATATGTTTATGTGTAATTAGAATTTCTAACTACTATTTCATGACTATCAGAAAGAGTGTAAATTATGCATCTATTTTGAACAAAGATTTATGATTTGTGATTCTGTACCTGTTCTCTTGCTGCTTCAAAAGCTGGTCCTTTTCTTCCTTCAGCCTGTCCACAAGCTTGATTAGCCCCTGCGCCTGTTCCACGTCCCCTCTATTACCGGCCTCTTCAGCTTCTTTCATCAGAGATATAATCTTGTCAGATAGTAGTTGCACCTGACGGAAGAATGTTTCTAAATGCAGTCATCAATGACCTCGTCAAGTTAATAAAAAAAAATCTTTATTGTACAAGAGAAAGATTACAAAGACCGGGAACCGCCTCCGTAGCTCAGAGGCAAAGTTCACTGGCTTAACACAGGAGGTCGCGAGTTCGATTCTTGGCGGGGTCAATTGTAAGACTCGGTTTGGTTGGTGGTAGGGCATTTTCTAAGCCCGCCTGGCTAGCTACCACCATCTTATCTAAGTCTTGCCGCCAAACATCAGTGTTAAAAAAACATTGATGTGTTCCGGCATGAAGATAAGATAGCCAGTTCTCCATCGCGTTGGGGAATCTTGGCAAGCCCGCTTCCATCTTCGGCATCATCGTCACTTACCATCTGGTGAGATGATGCCAAGGGCTTACCAATAGAGAATAAAAAAATAAAAAAAAACTTAACTCCTAAACTAAGTAGAAACCTGTATTTCAGGAGTTAATGACCCCCTGCTGTAAATTACAATATTTAACTTTCTATTGTAACTATATAATTAGATACTCTTAAGTTAGGTTAGTTACAAAAGCAAAATAAATAGAAAACTGAATTAAGTAAAAAATCTATAAATTAAAGAACAAGAAATAGTTTTTTCGAAGATATTCGTGTGTGTGTGTGTGTGTGTACGTGAGCCTGTGCGTACATGTGTTTTATGCTATTATATCGAAAAGGTTTTCAGTGTCACTGTAGTTCAAGGACTTAATTTTTCTGCACTTGGCAACTCTGGGTTAATATTACTCGTAAAGCCAACAATACCATGAGGCTGCAGTATAATGACTCATACCGCATCTTCATGCGCCTGCCACTATACTGCAGCGCATCAAGGCTGTTCGCCGAGGTGTGGGTGCCCGACTTTTTCGCGGATGAGGTCGCGCGTAGTTTCTTCTGGGAAAGATTGCACGTTTCTGACAACAGCATCCTGCAAGCTGCTGGTCTGGATAGCCCAATATTTCATTACTAGCTATCCATTCATCAGAAACATCGTAAGAAAACCTGTACACGCCTATAGAGAAACTCGCAGGTTTTGTACCTACTCGACAATAAAGCGCAAGTAAAGTGAGCTTGATCTGATTAAAGAGAAATTTTAAGGTCTTTAAAGTGAACTAAAACACCCAATGCACAAGAAATGGGCAAATGAGAAGATTTTCGGGCATAAAACTGCTTGAGTGTCAACCATTATCAGGTGCGAAGGGTAAGTAAAGAGTGGCGCTCAATGTTCGTCTACAGTTGATATGACTCTGTAAAGCGAGAATTACTCCACTCCAAGGCGAACGAAGCAAGCTCGAAAATGTTTCTTTGTATCTGGTTTTGAAGGTGACCTCTTAGATAAGTAAGATTAAAACAGTAGGCTGGCTAGTGTCGGGAAACATAAATAGAGATTAATATATATTTTTTAATAAATTTAGTTTTCCTTATAGAATAGGGATGACGAATGCTAGTCATTTCTAGGCGTGACGTCATAGTTTTGCAGCGTCGTTTAAGTACTCATTTTGTGATTTTGGTGAAATAAAAATCGAAGACTTGATGGAAAACAAAACGAGTAAGGTTTTCCGAAGTTTAAGTAGGAGGGCAATTAAGTGATCAAGATTTCATAATTTATTTCTGATGCTGTCGTCATCCCTATTAGAACAGCAAAAGCTAAGTAAGATAAGTCCGCCTTTGTACATAAGCTTTTTTTAAAATTTTTGTCTATATTATGTACAATAAAGAGTATACAAACAAACAAAGCTAACTGGTTGGTAGGCTAACTTTACTTACTTGTTCCTGATTCTTTTCAGTTTGCTGCTGCGTCATAGGAGGACCCTCAGATTTAGAATTCATCAACTCTAATCTTTGTTTACCTTTTTGAATTTTTCCTGAAATAAAAATGTTGACATTAACATTTCTCTAACACAGCAATCTTGTTACTACAGTAGCAAGAACATAGTATTGATAAAACATTCAATTTCAAGCTATTTACTACTCACGTTCAACATCATTGATCATATGCCGACAGAAGCGTAAAAACTCTTCAATATACTGCGACTTCTTGTATGAGGAGTCTGCATTCTCAAAAAGTTCTTTCACCTCGTCATCATGCACCTTGGGACAGGCACCGAGATCCGCTCGTGTGTTTACAAACAGGTCGTGAGGGCAGAACTTTACCAAGAAGTACTTGCAGTACTGCAACAAAAAGAATTATAGATTATTAGACAAACAAGTTATGCTAAATATTAGTATCCAAATCTAATTAAAATTAAACACCTGATTTGTCTGCCATTTACATTCTGAGTCTAAACAGGATGTACTCAGACTCAGATCCAGAACCCTGCGGAACTTTGATAGAAAGTTGTTACACGAGTACACATGTTGAGTCTATGTGACCCGCAAAAATTATGTTTAAAGGAAAATTATTGTCATTTAATGACTCCTCTTGAATGAGTATTAAACAAATAATTTTTCAATTGTTAAAAATGACGCTTTTTCAGAGGCTATAATTATGATTTGAAAATTAAATATTTTGCATAGGCATCTTTCTTTCACGCGATCGTGACTTTCTTTTAGGAGCTCGATCATTACTTTTGCAGTTTAGTTTAAAAATAAGTCAATTAAAAAACAATGATTGGAAGGAGTTTTCATACATATAATAAAATCGTATAGATTTTATACTAGGAAAAATGAATGACTCCATATGTCTTTGCATTGAATTTTCAAAATTCTGTTAAATGGTTGTTTACTATATTAAATTACATACTAGTTTTAATTTAATTATTTTCACATCAACATTTGTCTAAAATCGAATAGGCTGTATACACGTACGAGCCCGTTGGTTTCGTTGTAAAAAAAATGTCCAGTTGCAAAAACGCGCAATTTTCGAATTACCTAATTATACAATGTATGTATGTTATGTTGAAGTAAACATTTAATTCTTTGACTTGTTTTTTAGGGTTCCGTACAAAAAACGGAACCCTTATAGGATCACTCGTGCGTCTGTCTGTCTATCCACCCGCCTGTCAAAACCAATTTGCTCCGAATCTACTGGACCAAATCAGGTGAAATTTAGTAGGATGGTGTAATCCTATGACCCAAACACAGATGTGCAAAGTAAATTGTTATTATATTATTAAAACCATTGTTGACCTTTTAAAACCTTCTTAAAAAATATGTACAAAAACTTTTTTTTTCATATCAGCTCATATACGTCCCCACCGAGGGGCTCGAGCCTACTCCGAATTAGGGCGATCAGGTCGACCACGCGGGCCCAGTGTGGGTTGGTCGACTTCACACACAACCTGCGAGTTTCTTCGCAGGCGTGTGCAGGTTTCCTCACGATGTTTTTCCTTCACCGTTAAAGCAATCGGTAAGTATATGTAACGTAAGGTTTTGAAAAACTCATTGGTACATTGGCCGTCTAGATTTGAACCCGGTTCCTCTGGTTAGAAGAACCGAGTCGTTACCGGTTGAGCCACCGACGCTTTAGTCGTTACCGGTTGAGCCACCGACGCTTTTTTACTTAAACTATATGTTGAGAAAAAACCGGTCAAGTGCGAGTTGAACTCGCGTGGAGAGGGTTCCGTACAATACCATAGTCAAAAACAAATTATCACATTTGAAATCCTCACAGTAAGACGTGAATTATTTAATTTCTTTATTTCACTAAAAATTTGACTGTGTTTGGCTGCACCTCACCTGATGGTAAGTGCTGATGCAGCCGAGGATGTAACACGCAAGCTCAAATAGTGCCTATTCACTCTAGTCTTGAAGATTACTAAATTATACGAATCGGGGAATACAGACGCCGCCGGCAGGAATTCCACTCCTTGGCCGTTCGCATAATGAACGAAGAAACAAAACGCTTGTGCGTAAAGGAGGTAGTTGGTACATCAACGACAAAGGGGTGGAATCGCTCTCCCCATTTGGTGGTCGTCCAATGATGAAATTGAGTGGGGGAATGAGGTCGTGAAGCTCCAGGACACACTCTCCAAAATGAGTCCTGTAGAACACCGATAGACTATTTTCTATTATAACTAGAACTATTTTCCGTAAGTGAACATACCACTTTATTTTCAATTGATAGAATTCTTATAGGTTTTCCTGTAATCTACAAGGAATTAACTATATTTTGTATTTTTTTTTTAATTTTTGGCTTAGTAGTTTCGGAAATCAGGGGGGGAGGGAAAGGAATGGTCAATTTTCGTCTTCTTTCTTGAATAAAATCAAAACTATTTATTTGACAATATAAACAAAAATATATTTAAGATCCTGATAACAAACCCTTTCATTTGATCTATGACACAGTAAGGTTTTAAAAAATAATTTTAATTTCCTAATTAGTCCCTCAAAAATGACCCTTATTTAAAAAAAATATATATTTTCTTTGCACACCTGTGTTTGTGTCATAGGATTACACCATTCTACCAAATTTCACCTGATTTGGTCCAGTAGATTCGGAGCAAATTGGCTGTGACTGGCGGACGGACAGACAGACAGACGCACAAATGATCCTATAAGGGATCCGGTTTTTTTTTTGTATGGAACCCTAAAAATAATTAAACTGAATGAAATTTAGGAAACTTTAATTGAGATCTTTATAAGTATGTATATGTCGCAGGCGTATTGTATGTTTAGTCATATTACATCACCGCTAGCTGTTTTACAATACGGAGCTGCATTGCAATACAGCGGGTCGACGAGGTTGCATTACCGCTGGCATTGTGTCGCAGGCATACTGTATGATTCGTCATTTTACATACGGTCAGGCAAATTACATAATAGCGAGGGCGGGGAGGCAATTTGACAATTGAATCATTCAAACCTGACCTCACTCTCTTTGCGAGCTCATTATCAAGCTGGCTCGGCATTTTGCAATCTGCGTACAGAATTTTATAATTTGCCTGACCGTTTACATAAGGACGAATTATACAATTTGCCTGACCATATGTAAAATGACTAATCATACAATTTGCCTGCCACATATGTCGCGATGACGATGCTGCGTATCGTCGATACGCTGTATCGCAATGTGCCTCCGTATTGCAGGCCCGGACTGGGACTCGAAACCAGCCCGGGCATTTTAGAGGCGGTCGGCCCTCCACTCTCAAGAGAAAGGAAAATTACCTACAAATGTAAATTTTGAATCATATATATTTTCAATTTTAACAATTAAATAGTTAGTCATTAGAAGAAGCTCACTACTCTCGGCTACTTTATCAATTATGACCTCGCTATCTGAGTTCATCAATATATCTTTTTCTACCGCCATTAACGTAAGTTATTATTCATTATTATTTAAATTGCGATTTTTGATAAATTTTAGGGTAGAAAAGGATCTTTCACAAGCAACTTGACTCAATCATAACGTTAGAAGATATTTGAACGCTAGACCAACTAAATTGTAGACATTGGTCAATAGATTGTATCGATGCAAAATTTTAAAGCAGCAGATGGCGCAATTATTGCAGGTACGGCGTGTCATACACGGTACAAATCTTTGTTCTTCTTGGTTTTCTATTTGTTAAGGCATTTCACCGTTGACTTCTTGACCTTCTTCACTTTCATTTTCTTCCATGTTTTTTTTTATAATCTACTAATTCAGTGGTTTTAAGTATATCCCAATGCAGTGCCAAATTTTTCAATTCAACCCGCAAACTTGCACCTGTTGCCGTCTTATCAAATTTCAATAAATGATTACTTAACTCATCTAGGTCAACGGATTTAAGTTTATTATTACCTATGTCAGGGAAACATTTTGGATCTAGACACAAGAAATCGGCATGCAGTTTTCCATTTGTAAGAAAACGACGACCCATGGTTTGCGTAACTGTATCAAAAATAATGTTATGAACACATCAGCTGTTATATTAAGGGAATCAGGAGGCTGTGTTCTAGGGGTAATTGAAAAAGTTAAATACTTGGATATAAAATAATAGTACTTGCTTTTTCTAAGAGATGGCGCCTGCCACTACCGGCCTATACTGTCAAATGGCACGTGCACGTGCCGAGATGGCAGAGAATGAAGTTCTCTCTGATGTACTCTATGCATACAAGGTCAATGTTCATAACCTGGCATTATTTTATTTTTCTGGAAATTTAGATTGGACTTCTAAATCAGTCTTCAAAAGCCGAGCACGATGACGTGTGGCCGGGTAATACCAGGTGTTTGCAGCGAGAAGAAATGTACTACAACTAAGCACACAGATAGTTGAGATTGTACAACTCTTGACTCCTTGAGCGAGTGACGGACGCCTGCCGGCCCAGACTGCGCGTGTGTGTGTCTTGCCCATGTGGCAGTGAAGGCCAGTAGTGGCAGGCGCCATCTCTTAGAAAAAGCAAGTATTATTATTTTATATCCAAGTATTTAACTTTTTAAATTAACCCTAGAACACCGCCTCCTGATTCCCTTAATATAACAGCTCACTGCTCTATCTGTTGTAATGTCTCTTCATGCAGCTGTCCTAAACCAAAGTATATATATTAGTACTGACGTACCTAAACTGAAAAGGGTCTCTTATATAAAGTATCTGGGTTTTACATATTAATAAACTTACGTAAAGAGTTAGGAAACTCACGCCTCTATTCAGAAATATTCGATCGGTCGGTAGCTGATAGTAAAACCTTCATGTGGAGGTATTTACATGGCTTATCTATTACAGATTGAAAGAGCCTAAAGATTGATTCTTAAAGTTCCTACATTTAAAAACTATTGTTTGCTATCCCACTGACATCCTTTACAAAGAGTGCCAAGTACTCACAGTAAGGCAATTGTTCATCTATGAAGTAATCTTATTTAGAAATAATGAATGATGAATGAATGAATGATTTATTTATTGTATTGCATAAGTAAACAAACAAAAATAAAAAAGAGAAGAGTAAATAAACAAAAAAAAAAATTTTTTTTTACCTATATATACCTAATACTAACATCAAAGGAATATTTATTTATTGATTAAAAAAAGGAAACACAAAAGCAATACAAAAGGCAATAAAGCTCAGCGTAATTTTTACCCTAAGGCAAAATGCTGTTATTCTGCTATTGCCCGGACCGAGTTGCGAAAGATGTTGCTAAAAAAATATATTTATGTATGCGTGCATGAGTGTGAGTGATATGTGTGTGTGTGTGTGTGTGAGCGTGTTACCATGTGCGTTGACTAATGTGACATGATTTATAATAGTAAGTATGGATGAGATACCAATACCTACCTATGAAGATAAAGAGATACATAGAAGAATAATCCAAAAGAAGAAGAAATGAAGAAGGAAAGAAAATAGATTCCGTTACGTAACAAGCTTACATTGTGTTTGCAATAGCCACTCTTTCATATTTCTTACGACGTAAGTCTATTAATCTTGACCAACTTGAAACTAGACGAGTAGATATAATCTGTAGACTTCAATACTTTAGGACCACCCTAACTCAACAACGTTTGTGTTTTCTGGTAAATTGTTTGTGTAACAAAATATCTAAAATCATGCAGATTAGTGACCTCAATTCTTACAGATGTAAAACTACTATCACTGCTTGGTTGCTGACTCTTAACTACTCTGAAACGCAAAAATTCATCCAAATATTATCATATTTGTTTTTCCTCACAATTACTCACACATACACACACACACACACACACTCACGCAAGCGCATCTTGACCTTATCATATCTGTGTATTTTTTTACTCCTACTTCACTTTTCAAGTTTTATTCTTGTATACCATACTAAAAGATTTACATATTACTTTAGGAGCCAGTCTCCTACCAACATTATCTTTGTACTTAAATTTTATTTTTCATACCGTACTTTGTTAATATGTTTGTGGGAAGAAAATAAAAAATAAATAAATAAATTATTACTAGAGATACGAGATTACGTAAATTGAATTAGTTCCTCGACTTGAGGATAGAGGACGTTATTCTAATCGATGTTTTTTTAAAATAGCAAAAGTAAGTCGACCGCCAATCGGCCACACCGGCCCATTAGACATCCGGCCCATCGGGCATTTGTCCGGTTTGCCCATATGGCCAATCCGGGCCTGCCGTATTGTATAACAGCTAGCGGTATTGTAATATTACTAAATATACAATCCGCCTAAGACATATATACAAAAAACAAAAATATAACATTACTTGCTATCCTCCATCAAGCTTCTGAAATCTCGACCTTTTTCAAGTTTAGATGCGTCTGCCACTTGACACTGGTGCATGCCTACTAAAGCGATGTTTGTAAATTGTAGAAATATGGTTACCTACAGCTACCTAGAAAACTGGCAATACAAGCATTTCAAATAACCTATGTTCCGCTGGGTTAAAAAGTAATTTTGCGGGGCAGGATTGATATGAAAAAATAAAGAAATGATAATCAAAAAATATTTTACAAGTGCAATCATAGAGAGTCAGTAGTAACAACATGTTGCTACATTCAGTGTCTTTTATCAAACTTGTCAATGCACAATCATTTGACCAGTTTGTCATAAAGACAAAGTTAACTTGTATTTTTACCCGACTGCGCCAGAAGGAGGGTTATGTTTTTCGAGAGTATGTATGTATGTATGTATAATTGTTTGGCACGCTCTGCAGCCTGAACGGTTGGATGGATTTTGGCTTGAGAGGTGTCGTTAGATTTGTATTTACTGTGAGAGTGACACTGGGTATATCAAAATAAAAAGAAATACAAAATGGTGGGTTTTTGGCAACAAATTCAAATGTTTGACACGCTCTGCAGCCAGAACGGCAGCAGAATATAATAATATTATTATATCAACTGATAAGTTAATAATCTGCGTAATCTTAATGTGTGTCATGTGTATATAGGTTATTACACAAACTCATTCAATAATAAAACTAAAAAATGAGTAAAATATGGTAATTTAAAAAACTAAAAAACTAGACTGCGTTTCTGTGTAATTTGTAAATGAAAAACCCTAAAACAAGAAAGTTGTCATACCCGATTGCACTTAAAAGTTGAAAGTCAGTCGTCTAGTCATTATATTGGAGTAATCTGCAATGTAATATAGGTATGTGCTCACAATTCACTATGCCTCCATTTCTAGAATGGGTCCCGACTGCTACAATTTTTCTTAAGTTAAGTGCAATCGGGTATGACGATTTTCTTGTTTAAGAGTTTTACATTTACAAATTACACAGAAATGCAGTCGGGTTTTTTAGTTTTTTAAATTACCGTATTTTATTAGATATGATAACTTTGTAAATAAAACTTGTATGTCTTTATGTCTTATATCTATTATACATCTGTTAGTTTATGCATGGAGGCTGTAAACATAGCACCAACCGAGAGTAAACAAATATTACAGACCAACCGAATGTTTTGAGATAGAAGATTTCTTTTAGACTTTTTGAGTTTAGAACAAAGTAGTAGAACAAACGTTGATCGGCTTTGTGAGCAGAATACTACGAGGTTTCGGATTAAATAAAAAAACCCTGTATTAGCGCTAATATCGCTGGAAGTACTGTGTAGCTCCACTGCAGCGCCGCACCGCGACCCTATAGTGCTCATAAGGAGAGCCGCGCCGCCCCGCTATATAGCGCCGTGTCGCAAGTGCGGTTATAAAACTTGGGCCTATAAACGGTCCATGGTTTTCAACTACACTAAAGGGGTTGAAATTAAAAATGTTAGTTTACTTACCTCAGCGTCCTCCCAGTTGGGCTTCCTGATCTTTTCATTAGGGTTTGTGTTGCGATGTCGCCCCATCAACTCGTCCAGCAACTGAGCGGCTGCTAGTACCGCCATTGTAAGTATTAAGACCAGTCACAGTCGTAAATAAACGAATAACTGGGGTCACAAGAGTATAAAACAAATAAATAATTAGGTGAAGGAAATACAAAAACCTTCGAAATATTACATACTAATCCACTTGCACAATTAACGCACTCGATTCGCTCGCTTCCACCATTTTTTGAATGAATGAAATGAAAAGATATTTTTTTGTTTGCCCTTTTCAGAGTAGGCTAAAACTCTTTGGCCAAACTGCCTGTTTTCAAACAGATGAGATACTAGTTACTTGTATTATTCTAGTTTACGTCTTCAGTAGTTTTTCATTCATAGTTTTTAGTATTTTTCAGCATCATTGTAATTTTTTTCACTAGCACTATATAACTAACTTAACCTCCACACTCCAGAAAAATGATACGTAGCACTTTTGATGAAGCTTTGGCAGACTTCTTGTGGGAACTCGAAACACAACACACACACATTTATTTCATTAACCTACACAATAAACACAAGCTTGATTGAAATTATAATGTCGTCTCATAAGATTAAGATTATGGCTGGCTCTGCAGAGTAGGCCGATTTACCACTATTCCAAATTAAAAAAATAATGTAAAAACATATTATGTAATCTGTATTTGGTCTATAACACCACTCCTGTCTATGGCCATTCTGTTTAAAGTTCTCGCACAACTTTTATGGTTCAAGATATGTGAGAGTAAAGAAAAAGCTGTAAAAACCCTGTTTTTTTACTTAGTCTTTCGACGAAACGACATTATAATTTCCATCAAGCTTCACTGTCTCGTCTCTAGATTAAGATTATGGCGATGTTTAACGTGATAAAGTTGTAAGAAGAAATTAATCTTTTGTTTATGTCTCTTATAGTAAGAAGCATATTTAGCAGTTAAATAACCAACATAAGTTTTGAACGTCGTCTTACTGTACAAAAACAGTAAAAAGACATTCCAGAAAAGCTTTATCACTTATTTTACCTATGTCTTGAATGTCTTAGTCCTTAGGTAGTGAATAGCCACATTTCACTCTTTGTGTGTGTAGGTAGATGTAACCTGAGTTTAGTTGAGGGATAACAATTAGGTATACCTAATAGAATAGAATAGATAAACACTATTTATCACATAAATTCAAATCTTTTGAGTAAAAAAAAAGAAAACTTAAGTTCTTAGCTACCTAAGTACATAGTGAAGCGCAAATAACGCTTTAAAATGATTCTTCTTGCTTTCCGTTTCAGATTAAATTCTCCTTGTCTTGCTCTATTCAATGACTTCTATATTACTCTGTCCAAATCTGTGGCTCTATGATAAAATTTGATTATGAAATAACTGAGACCTTTTGACAATAAAAGGAAAACAATTGATGGCCGTTGAAACGCGTTGTTGTGCAAAACTTCCTATCTCCGTCTACCTTAACAATTTAGGTATTAATTTATAATTATTAAGAGTGTTGTATACCCAAAGTGATTTCTACAACCTTGGGGTAATTCCGACTCCAAAATAATTTACTCCTTTTTACGTTTTAAGTGCTTAATCAGTCATTTTTATACCAGGGGGGACGATCGATCGTTGCCTAACCAGTTTTTTTTATTTTAAAATATGTTAATTACATTTTATGAAGTGAAATTTGTCAACTTTAGTCTATTCTACATTTAAGTTATTGCGAACCCCTATTTCCACGGTCATCCGTTGCTAACACATATACCTTTTTTAAAATATTATTAAATAAAAGTATTCTCATTTACCTCAAAAAATATTTTCTTTCCTACTTTCCTCTATTAGGTAGGCAGGTCTTCCAAATTCAACGTATCATGTGGCGAAACCGTAGCCCTTTTAATTTAATTCTATCGCAACAAGAATATCTTTCATTCTCGCTACATAAATGGCGCCCGAACTCTTCTTTTAGACCTTCTTAGGCTCTCCTTTACACGAGAATTAATAGGAGTTTGCCTATTATTTTTTTGCCGTTCGTAGGTAAATCCGCTTCTCGGATTGTTTTAACAAATTGATTGTTGTATCTTATTTAAGATCAGGAACATCAGGATCAAGGAGACCTGAACAGGATACAGGAGTTCTCGAACCTCCTATTGCTGATACCACTGCTGCTCCTAAGAGCCTTATTTTAGGTGGTAGGGTAATTCCGAGACCTCACTTCTCCGGAGTACCTCTTCCTTCACCTCCAAGTAGGTGGGAGGTTGGTAGGGATTCTGTTGAGGTCATTCCATCAAAGATTTAAATATCTTATTTCATAAAATATCTCCCTGACGAAGTAGAATTTTAAATACGATGACACCACCTGTGTCCTCGAATTCTTCTTTTGCGTTGAAGAAAATATGTACGCTGGTGATTTTCCTCAGCATACGTCGCTAGGCGTTTCCACGAGCTTTTGTGCAGAAACGCACTTAAATATTTTCGTTCCCTTACGGAATCGTAAGCAACTTCCGCGTTTGTGACTTTTTTACCCTCATTAAAGATCTAAACTTGAAAATTTCAAACCCGATTCCTAATGATTGGCTTCTTAATATTGTCAAGCGTAACCTACATCCGCGATACGTCACATGTTTGTCCACTAACAGGATAAATGATCTAGAGACATTAACAAAGGTCTTTAGGAACGGTACGTTCCTACTCGACGAGAGCAAAGGGAGATATCTCCGCCAGGCGAGGTGGTATGCCTGGGGTCCGGCCGTGGACCGATCGTTGATGATCGGTATCTGTATATATACTCAGCGCTGAAGAAATTCTAATAGCGCGTTCTAGATGTCGTATATCTTTTGTTCTCTCGTCGCTTGTGTTAATGTTCAGTGGCGGGTTACTGCAGTTGCCGCCACATCACTCCCCCTCCGAGACCGGAGGTCGATCCAATGAGAGCTGGCAGTCTAAGATCGCGGGTGCTGTCGACCTCGTTGAGTCGGGTCGATGTGCAGTGTGCCAGGTCGATGTCCACGGTGAGTCGGGATGAAGGCTGTGGCGTCAGGCGTCATGGCAAGGGAAGCAGGTGATGCGCGCAGAGTTAGCGTGTGGCTGCTGACAACTTGCTGGTGCCCCGAAGGTGAAGGTAGCAGGCCAGGAAACTCGACGTCTCGGGTTGCGATGGTCCTGATTTAACTTCAGTGCGATGTTCCTGCTGTGTGCTGCTGAGGCTTGCTTTACCGGCTGGAGGCTTGATGATGGAGTATCACGTCGGGGTTATCAATGTAGAAACGGTGCGTTCCTACTCGACGAGAGCAAAGGGAGATATCTCCGCCAGGCGAGGTGGTATGCCTGGGGTCCGGCCGTGGACCGATCGTTGATGATCGGTATCTGTATATATACTCAGCGCTGAAGAAATTCTAATAGCGCGTTCTAGATGTCGTATATCTTTTGTTCTCTCGTCGCTTGTGTTAATGTTCAGTGGCGGGTTACTGCAGTTGCCGCCACAGGTCACTAGCAATTTCGCAATCTATAATAATTGTTTCTTACAAAAACCATCTACTTCTAAGGTCGTTGCTCCAGTTGTAGCTGATGTTTTCACACTTTGCATTAAATGCAATCAAGCTGGACATAATTTTGGGCTTTGTCCGGTGATACCTGGAATCATCTGTTTTCAATGCAAGAGACCTGGAATTATTACGCGTTACTGCACCCATTGAATCCTGGTGCTGTCAAACCATCATACTCAAAAAACATGTAGTTCACCGGGGTATCTTTTTTTCTACACGTCAAACGATTTCCCCGGTGGTTAATACAGACTCCCCTGACAATAGATTGTATATTGAAATTACTATTTCAAACAGGGTTCTAACTGCGCTTTTGGATTCCGGTGCCCAAACATTAGTTAGTTATAACTATATTCGCGATTTGAACATTTCAGTTAATAGAGAGTGTTGTCCAGCGGTTCTTTCAGCTGATAACTTGCCGATTAACATTTGAGGTATTTCGGAAGTGTCGATAACATTTAATTCGAGAACTTTAAAGCACACATTTTTAGTTGCTGATCAAGTTTCTTCGGAACTTATTTTAGGTATCGGCTTCTGGAATGATTTTGGTTTAACCGATATATTACGTACAGCTTTTATTAATAAAGTTAATGGTAACCTTCATGTCCCACTCAACAAACCTGTTTTATCTCATCAATTGATTGGGGAAGTTTCATGTGTGTGACCAAGAAGTGAGCTTTCCGATTCACAGGAAATTAGTCTACAGGGCACGATTAAATACTTTAGTGATATTTCATCCGATAAGATTGGCCTTGGAAAAACCACTTGGGTTTCTCATAAGATTATTACCAATGGTCCTCCCATTCGCCAAAGATACTATCCTCTGTCTCCGGTCAAACTCAAAGTTTTAAATGAGGAAATTGATAGAATGTTAGATTTGGATGTCATTCGTCCTTCGCGTTCACCTTGGGCTAGTCCAGTTGTCATGGTAACCAAACCAGATGGTTCGGTGAGGTTTTGTGTTGACAGCCGGAAGTTAAACAGTGTTACCGTTAAAGATTCTTACCCTCTTCCTAGAATCCAGGAAATTTCAAATTATTTACAAGGGGCCAAATATTTAACTTCACTAGATTTTAAAAGTGCGTTTTTGCAAATACCACTTGCTGACAAAGAATAATGCGAGAAAACAGCTTTTATCGTTCCGCAGCGAGGCTCATTTGAATTTGTAAGGATGCCGTTTGGTTTAACGAATGCCGCTTCTGAGATGCAACGTTTGACAGATCTTAACTATGAATTAATCGTTAACTATGAATTTACGGGTGCTAGTGGTGATGTCGTTTTCGGGTAGATTGACGACTTAATTTTAGTCTTCAGAGACTTTGACTCCCAATTGAACCTCATTCGCAAAGTTCAGGACCGCTTATAAGAGGCTGGTCTATCCGTCAACCTAGATAATTGCAAATTTTGTATGAGCGAAATTAGGTATTTAGGTTATTTCGTCAATCAAGACGGTTTAAAAACGAATCCCCGAAAACTCGATGCAACCAAGGAGTTTCCGGTACCTGTCACTGCAAAGTCCTTACGCGCTTTTATTGGTGTTTGTTCATATTATCAACGTTTTGTTGATAATTTTTCCACGATCATCGCGCTCCTATCTGTACTGATAGGCAAGAAGAAGGGTAATGATCCTATTGATTGGTCATTCCAAGCTCAGACAGCCTTTGAAAGGTTGAAAGAAGTTTTAATTAGTGCTCATCTTTTAATTTGCCCTGATTTTTTAAAACCTTTCACGCTCCAATGTGACGCTTCTGCAGTAGGCTTAGGTTCAGTCCTATCTCAGGAAGTTGATGATGTTGAACATTCTGTCGCCATTTGCCAAATAGCTTACCTCTATAGTAGTTTTGGTTTTGCACAAACAAATATTTACTGAAGCGCCCCCTGGTGGATTGTAACCGTAACACATATCTAAGATCATGCACCACAGTTAAACCCAAACCTATCACTGAAAAAACCGCGTCCCAAACGGACTAGTAGTTTTGATTGTGCACAAACAAATGTTTACTGCAGCGCCCCCTGGTTAGTTTTCAACGTAACATACATAAGAACATGAACCATTCAAACCAGAAACTAATACTGAAAACCGCACCAAAATTGGACTAGTAGTTTTGGAGATAAATGGCTATTTTTTTATTAAACAAATGTTTACTGCAGCGCGCCCAGGCGAGTTGTCACCGTAACACCTATCCAAGAACATGCACCAATCAAACCCAAACCCATCACTGAAAACCGCATCAAAAACTGTCATCGGACTAGTAGTTTTTGAGTTAAATGGCAACATTCGTTTGCACACACAAACAAACAAACAAATGCTTCCGGGAACGCTAATCTCGCGGTCATGTGCCATCTCGATACAAGTGCAAGTGTTACGGGAGCCGCTCGCGCTGCTTGTCCACTCATTCTAAGAGAGGCTGCAAACGCTCAAATAATTTGTCAAATATTTGAAAAATTTTACATGTTTGGCAAATTATTTGATAGACTGCGGTGATGTTTATCAAATATTCGTCAAATTTTACGTGTTTAGCTGTCTGTTTGAGAAGTCTGATTAACGGCGTGTTTGTCAAATATGTTTGGAGGTGTACGGTCATATTTGTTCAACAAACTCGCCATTTTCGCGCGACCGCCGCGCCACGAGGTTATGTTCTGAATCGAGACCGGCCAACAGAACATTAGGTAGTATTCTATGTATTTAAGTAGAAAAAAAATACTGATCAAAGTAAAAGGAATATTTATTGCAGTTTATTTCATTACTTCGAGATTTACCTTTGAATATTATAAATTTTTAAGGAGAAATCTATCTCTTAGTTTTAACCATTCTCATATCCAACGTCTCCGTTTTTTTAGGGTTCCGTCACTTCAAAGAAGTCGTAAAAACTTAGGGGTTTTCCCCTAAATTTAGGGGATTATATTTATTTTGTGGGGCTTTTTAGCGTCAAGTATTTTTTGGAATTTTTTTCAAGGGCATCAAACAAAACCTGTAATTCAATTGAATAAAATAAAGGCAGTGCCTTGTGCGTAGAACGGAACGTACGACAAGAAACGAATAAACTGCGTTCTCTCTTATTTCTTTCACTTACGTCTTTCCGTTCGTTTGTCGGTCGTCGTCGTTCGTCAAATGTTTTGTTTTGCTTTGCTAAATCACTGTGCCGATTTTGTGTATTGGTATTTGATTTAAGACCCAACAATGTCGAAAGTCGTTAACAAAGAATACAAGTAATATTATTACGTACTATATCAAAAAAGTATTATTGAGGTTTTCCTTACTTCCTTACTAATATTATAAATGTGAAAATGTGTTTGCTTGTTTCCTTTTCACGCTTCAAAACGCAATCTTGACGAAATTTGGCATGGAGATAGCCTGAGTCATGGGAAAGGACATGGGCTACTTTTTATCCTGTGAAGATGGCATAGTCCGATGCAGTTATTGAGGGTACTGAAAAAATACCCTTTTTTGGTTAATTTCTTTAAACGGAACAATGAATTGTTGTGATATTTTACACAGAGATGGCTGAGGAGGTGGGAAATGACATAATTTACTAATCAGCGTATCCTAACATATTTCCCGAGAGATGGGGAAAAACTAATTTCCACGTTCGTTTACGTCGTCGGCGTTACAAGGGAGCAACGGTCTGTTTTTTTTTTTTGTATAAAATTGGTTGAGGGGGTGGGAAATGACATAGACTGCTAAACAGAATAGCCCAATATGGACTGACTTGGTGGCTCAGTGGTTAGTGCTCTTGACTACTGATCCGAGAGTCGTGGGTGCGATCCCCACCCAGGGCAAGCATTTGTGTGATGAGCAGATTTGTTTGCTCTGTGTCTGGGTGTTAAATTATATCTATATATGTATGTATTTAAAACGTACATAAGTATTTATATCAGTCTCTGGTAACCCATAACACAGGGAATCCTACTTTGGGGCCAGATGACCATGTGTGATTTGTCCCAGAAAAAAAAAAAATTGTTTATACGTATGTATATCAGTCTCTGGTTCCCATAACACAGGGAATCCTACTTTGGGACCAGATGACCATGTGTGATTTGTCCCAGAATATTATTAATATTATATAGTTCCTAAGGCTTTGAGTATACATACAGAATGTATACTCAGAGTCCTAAGGGCTCTGGAGAAAACTCATGTCCATGCTCGCGAGTATCTTGCGGCTCGCTAACCATTCAAAGACAGGCATAAAAACGATGTCCACGCGGGCGATGCCGCGGGCAAAAGCTAGTTTATTATAAAAACCTGTACTTAGGGATTTTTTAGGGGGATTTGAAATAAAACTTAGAGGTAAATTCTGATAGGGGTTGGCAGCACTGGATCAAAGATTCAAAGAGCAGAAGCAAAGTTTTTGGCGGGACTAGTGGTGAACGCATTCGTAGTTTTATTTTGTTGTTTTTGCATTATTTTCTGCTAGGATTTTTTTCAAGAAGTGGTGCATTTTGGAGAAAATCGTCTAGTGCACTTGAGCAATGTGGAGAACAAGAAAATAAAACGAAGGAGGACATGAGAACCCAACTTGCACTGGGTACAGTTTAATAGACAACCCTACAGCAACTGGTTTTTGCACCTCAGAATGAGGCTGCTGCAAATGCTGTCAAGAACTTCAGAGAAGATTTGTAATGCACTGGCATTAGCATTACAAATCAAAAAACTAATGAAGAAGTTAAATGGGGAGTCTCGGGAGGGCTTTTGTATCCGTGAGACGTTAAGATATTATAAAAAAATAATAATTCAAAGCGCACATTTAACCCACTTTAATCACGATGAGGACTTTTTGGCGGGAATTTGTACCATTCAGTTTGTCATTTTTCTTTTATTATCCGAAAAATTACATTTAGTGGTTTTTGGTGTATAATATTGATAGTGTATTTATCAGCGAAGTATCATTTATGTGTTTCTTGTGTAGGATAATGAAATAAAAGTGTGTATACTGTGTTTCGAGTTCCCACAAGAAGTCCGAGCAAGCTTTAGCAAAAGTGCAATCATTTTGTTAGGGTATGTAGGTTAGGTTAGTTTATAGACAATGATATGATGTGAACGTGAAGAAACAGTGATCTTGAAGACTGATGAGGAGAAAAATGTGAAGAAACAATGATATTGAAAACAAAAAAATGGACTGGACATCTGGATTTGACCAATATAATAAGCTTTTGACTAAATAATCTGAAAAATATACTGAAAATTACTGAAGACGTGAATTCTACAAATTAATACTACTGAAAAACAAATACTGAAGACTAGGCGGTATGGCCAATGAGCCTTAGCCTGCCCTAAAAGTGTAAAGAAAAAAATAATTAAAAAAATAAATCACCAAAGAGTAAGCACGAGCGCCACTAGATTGCAGCCCGTGGATTGCGTACAGTATTGTCCACCCCATCATTTCGCGGCCCGTATTGCGTGGTTCTACGCGTACACAAACTACAGCCCGTGTTCTACGGCTACACTAACTACGCAGCGGACGGCTCAGTTCCAGGGCTTAATTTGAACGCCCTATAGTTTGCAGACTACGGATGACGGGGGTATAGTTCATGTTAGAGGTCACATACTCACGTAGTTTATGAATCAAATTGTACAGGCTATAGATTACGTTCCGTAGTTGGCAGGGTGTAGATTGTGTACAAATAGTTCCAATACATCAGTCCACGAACTACGGGGTGTACACTACAGGCTGCAAACTATCAGCCCGGGCGATAGTAGACGCACCGTGGAATACGGCCCGTATTTTGTGTACTGAATTGCTCAGGCTCAGGGGTATAGTTCATGTTATAAATTTGACCCCGTAAATGTTAATCAGTTTCCCATTTCCGCCTATCAATTCTTATGGGTGCGTTCAGTAAAAGGCCTTATCACATCTGTGCATAGAGGTACCTATGCGTAACATAACAATCAACCTTGACATGAACAACTTGGTACTCTATAATAGGTAATCTTTCCTAGTAATTGTAGATTAACTTTGGCAGTGTCGATTAAAACAGTAAGAGTTGTAATAAATCTCATTGTATAATCAAGAATAGAATAATGAAAGAAAGAAAGAAAGAAAGAAATAAAGTTTATTCGGCAAAAAATAAATAGAAAAATGATTACAATATTAGGTACTTAATTGAAATAAACTATAGCTAAAGATTAAAACTAAAATAAAATTTTATGCCGAATAGGTCCAAGACTCAGCATGGTGCTGTGGTTTTATTATCTAAAGTGGTTTTATTATAATCAGTATTTCTTAGTCTATGTTTGTATGTGACTGTTTGAATCCTGAATATGAATTAAATAAATAAATAAATAAAGCCACAGCGCTGATATTCTGTCCGGACCCAAAGGAGGGGAGAAAAAGGAAAAGAGGTGGGCCTACGTACAGAGCGGACTCACTTATCACATTGTAGGATTTAATTGGTGTGAAGGTGATCAATCGGTAAATACAATATTATTATGGTTATAATTACAGTAAAAGGTTATAATTACAGTAAAAGGTTATAATCATTATAGGTTGTAATAAAAATAATTATAATAAGTTAGGTTGGTTTACGATAAATAAATTTAAAAAAAAATGAATAAATATATACTAGAAGGACGACGGACAACAGCTGGAGTAGTTTCATACGTCACACGAGATGGGCGGTACGCCCGGCTTTTTGTTCCTCAAGACAAAACGTACTAATTTTATGCTTGAAGCTGAAAACCGAGACGCACTCTCTTAGAGGTGGAGGTAGGTTGTTCCAGATTTTACTCGCAGCGTATTTAAAACTACCCCGGAAAGTAGTTGTTTTGTGTCGCGGAATGACCAGTAAATACGACGATGCTCGGGTACAGTATTTATTTGTATTGCTGGACCAAGTAAGTTTATCATAGAGATATTTTGGTTTTTTACTTTTAATAATACCAAACAGTAACACAGCTAAATGTTTGTAACGTCGGGATTTCATGTTAAGAACATTTACACTATTGAGATACGGAGTGATATGGCTTCTACGTGGGATATCAAGACAGAATCTAGTACATGCATTTTGTATACGCTGTGTTAAACGGATTTTCCTGTGTAGTAAGCGAGGGTCATACACAACATCACCATAGTTTAGTTTAGAAAGAATTAAACTGTCCACAAGTAGCTGTCTGACTGACACGCTAAGGAATTCTCGTATCTGATAGAGTATTTTCAGACGATAAAAGCAATTTTTGACAACACCAGCTATATGCTTCTCAAATCTCAGACTAGCGTCTAGAGTCAAACCAAGATTACGAGCAGTGTGAACATATTCTATCTTTTCACCGGCTACTATTATGTTAGGTTGTTGAAACAAAACCTTTTTTACGAGGTGTTTGGAACCAAGCACCATGAATTTTGATTTCACAGGATTAAGGACTAAACAGTTGCGATTTGACCAATGTACCAACCTCTTGAGGTCGCTATTAATGCTCACAAGAGCCCGATTCAAATTTTCAGGTGTAAAAGAAAGATAAAGTTGTACGTCATCTGCGTACATGTGGTATCTACAATTGTGAAAACAAGTTGTCATATCACTGCTGTAAAGTATGAACAGCAGAGGGCCAAGAATAGATCCCTGTGGCACACCACATACAACTGGACAAAAAACTGAAGAGTCAGATGAGCCAGTGTCATCGCTCATTTCTACCTTTTGAAAGCGCTGTGATAGGTAACTTTCAAACCATTTAACAGTGTTCACGTCGAAACCATAATATGACATTTTGGACAGCAGCAGATTTAAATTGATGCAGTCGAAAGCGCGGGAGAAGTCCAGTAGGACCATAATAGTGACTTGATCTGCGTCTTGTGCTTCAAGGATATTGCTAGAGACGTCAAGCAATGCAGTGGATGTGCTGCGACCATTACGAAAGCCTGATTGAACATCAGACAGTACAGAAAAAGATTCAAGGAATTCAGTTAATTGAGCGTAGACAACCTTTTCTAGGACTTTAGATAAACAAGGCAGGATGCTAATTGGCCTAAGCTCTTTGATACTAGTCGGATTAGTAACCTTAGGTATTGGATGAACCAGTGCCTTCTTCCGGAGCGTCGGAAAAGTACTAGAGGTAATCGAACAATTTACGATAGCAGTAATGGCCTCCAAAGAATGGGGGAGCGTCATCAAAATCATTTCTAGAGTTAAACCATCTACTCCCGTTGCATTAGATTTTAAACCGTTAATGAACTTGAGTACTACAATCTCATTTACTGTTGTAAGGGAAAATTTACCTTCACAGTACCTGTGGAACTCAAAATAAGTCATGTCAGATAGATTAGCAATGGTTTCACCAGGAACATCTAGAAAATGCTTGTTCACTGCCGTTGGATCCCGCAGATGCAATGGAAGTACCAGATCACTTTTAGGTGGAAGGGCTGAAGATTTGATAATGACATGACCATCTTTGATGAATAGTAATGTGTATCTAGAACGAAAGTGTTTACGTGCTTGTAACTTGTGCACTAATGGATAAGCTTTCTAAAACGTTGTATACAAATAGCAACACCAATTAAAAAAAAATAACACGTAATGAGAGCAACATGAATAAATGTTCTTTCAAAGTATCTTAGGATTAACAGGTATCCAGGTGGGAAAATGGATTTTTACAGGCGCTGTTTAGATTAAGGGAATTGCTATTAGTAGAAGGCAGCCGATAACCCCTATAGGCAGTTTAAAAACTTTGGGTAGCGTGACTCGCCACTAGCTGTACAACCTCCACCAACCCGGATTTGGCCCCCGTGTGTGGAGTATGGCCTAACCAAAGTATATATATTAGTACTTACTAACATACAGTATGGATACTCCCTGCCGCTCTCTAGATTGCGACCTCACCCCCTCGTCACCCAGATTGATACAGATTGGTTACAGTTTGATTGTCGACCGCATAGAATTATTCGTCATTCCCTTATTGAAATGTCATGGCCCGTTGTATGAAGTGTCCAGGGTGTGGCCTAACCTTCCCGAGCTTGGGAAGAGCCCGCCCCCCAGCAGTGGGGACGTTAGAATCCATGGGCGTTGCCAGCTAATGGGTCAATGGGGGAGCAAATTGATTGATAGAGGAAGTGTAGGTGTAGAAAGAGGCAAGCGAAGCGAACCTGAAATTACGAAATTCTTTTGAAATGATTACATTATTCTTTGCATTTTTACTAAATAGAATAAAAGGAGAAGTTGATTACCAGTTGTAACTGAAACAATTTTAATAAAAAATATGAATTTGACTGCATAAAAAAGAGGGTTTGGCAGGTGGGGGAAAATATGTCTTATGTCAAATCTAACGTAACAACGTTACCAAAAATACATCAAGCGGTTGAGGCTACAGGATCAGTCAAAACACAAAACTCAATACCCTCCTATTGAGTAGCAGAGTAAAAAGGGGAGCGAAGCGAGAGTATAATTTTCATTTTAATTTTTTTTTAAAACACAGTGATATTTATAGAAAGGCTAAGCCTAGGAAAAGGCTAAGGCTTTATTCAGTTTATTTATACACGTAGCGTAGATACAAGATGACATATTGAAATAGAATGAATGAGTCCAAAGAGAACGGGATACACACCACACAGAAAATATATAATAGTAACAAATAAAAATAGTAAAAAAAAAAAAAACAAGAATTACTTATCACTTTTTAGTTTGATGTTCTTTAAAAGCGTGTTTTATGAACTATATTTATTTTTCATTTTTTAGATTGATCTGTATTTAATACTGGCGATCCAGGCAATCCTGATCAGAATAAAGATAACCTTATGAAATTATTGTATTGTCACTGATTAATGATAAATAAACAAAGTTTGAATTAAATCTGCCCGTTTAAAGTGGGTCAAAATCGAGTGCAAAGGAGTCTGTTACAAACATACAAAATTACAAACATACATACAGGTGAAGCTAATAAAAGCGTGATAAAAACGACCTCACTAAAAAATAATACTTCGACATTGTCGTGTAACAAAATTAGGTCCCGTTAACAGGGGCTTCTTTCTACTCATCATACTGAACAACTTTTGTTACAATATTTATTAGGGACATATATTTTTTGTTTACAGGGTGTTTTTTTAATACCGAGCAAGCCTTAAGGCCGGCCGCAGACGTTCGGTTTCCTAATTCGTTTTCCTAATCAGGATTTCAGATTCTGAATTCCGCGTGCCTACCGCAGACTATTCGTTTTTTTGTATTAGGAATTTACATCGTCAGTTCGAACAGAGAAGCGACTGTGAAAGCACAATGGACGACGACGATGAATTGATTGCAATTGCACTTTTACTGGCGCTAGATAAGAAAAAGAGAAAACGTCGTTACTGGGTACATCCCGTGAACACTCAGAGATTAACAGAGAGTCAATACTATCTCAAAAGAGGAAAGTTACGAGCACACCCAGAAGAATTCTTCAATAGATAAACTAGAACTGAATGGAAATTTCCGTTCGTGTGCGGCGACCGATACAAAATGTATGTGAGCACTGCGTTCAGGGTGACGCCATTAGGTTTTTTTCCGTTCTGACTACCTGAACGCACGGAATGAATTCCGAACCTAACGTCGGGTTTTTTCCGTCCGGAAATAGTAAGGACGTGTGCGCCTTGTGGAACATTTTGTATGGAAATGGAGCATTCATGTTTCCGAATCTGAATTCCTGATTAGGAAACCAACCACCCAGCCAGCCAACCAGCCAGCCAATTAACCACCCGGCCAGCCAACCAGCCAGCCAATTAAATGCCCGGCCAGCCAGCCAATTAACCGCCAGGCCAGCCAACCAGCCAGCCAATTAACCGCCCGGCCAGCTAACCAGCCAGCCAATTAACCGCCCGGCCAGCCAACTAGCCAGCCAATTAACCGCCCGGCAAGCCAACCAGCTAGCCAATTAACCGCTCGGCCAGCCAACCAGCCAGCCAATTAACCGCCCGGCCAGCCAACCAGCCAGCCAATTAACCGCCCGGCCAGCCAACCAGCCAGCCAATTAACCGCCCGGCCAGCCAACCAGGCAGCCAATTAACCGCCCGGCCACCCAGCCAGGCAGCCAATTAACCGCCCGGCCAGCCAACCAGGCAGCCAATTAACCGCCCGGCCAGCCAACCAGCCAGCCAATGAAACGCCCGGCCAGCCAGCCAATTAACCGCCCGGCCGGCCAACCAGCCAGCCAATTAACCGCCCGGCCGGCCAACCAGCCAGCCAATTTACCGCCCGGCCGGCCAACCAGGCAGCCAATTAACCGCCCGGCCAGCCAACCAGCCAGCCAATTAACCGCCCGGCCAGCGAACCAGCCAGCCAATTAACCGCCCGGCCAGCCAACCAGCCAGCCAATTAACCGCCCGGCCAGCCAACCAGCCAGCCAATTAACCGCCCGGCCAGCCAACCAGCCAGCCAATTAACCGCCCGGCCAGCCAACCAGCCAGCCAATTAACCGCCCGGCCAGCCAACCAGCCAGCCAATTAACCGCCCGGCCAGCCAACCAGGCAGCCAATTAACCGCCCGGCCAGCCAACCAGGCAGCCAATTAACCGCCCGGCCAGCCAATCAGCCAGCCAATTAACCACCCGGCCAGCCAACCAGCCAGCCAATTAAATGCCCGGCCAGCCAGCCAATTAACCGCCAGGCCAGCCAACCAGCCAGCCAATTAACCGCACGGCCAGCCAACCAGCCAGCCAATTAACCGCCCGGCCAGCCAACTAGCCAGCCAATTAACCGCCCGGCCAGCCAACCAGGCAGCCAATTAACCGCCCGGCCAGCCAATCAGCCAGCCAATTAACCGCCCCGCCAGCCAACCAGGCAGCCAATTAACCGACCGGTGAGCCAACCAGGCAGCCAATTAACCGCCCGGCCAACCGCCCGGCCAGCCAGCCAGCCAGCCAACCAACCGCCCGGCCAGCCAACCATCCAGCCAGCCAACCGCCCGGCCAGCCAACCAGCCAGCCAGCCAACCAACCGCCCGGCCAGCCAACCAGCCAGCCAACCAACCGCCCGGCCAGCCAACCAGCCAGCCTACCAACCGCCCGGCCAGCCAACCAACCGCCCGGCCAGCCAACCAGCCAGCCAACCAACCGCCCAACCAGCCAACCATTATTTAATCAATTCCTCGTTCTCAACTGGAACATTTCCTGAACTCTTGAAAATTTCAATAGTGAAGCCACTGTTTAAAAAAGCTAGTAAAGAAGAAGTCAAAAATTATCGCCCAATTACGTTAATCCCAATTTTTTCAAAGATATATGAAACGTGCATGCTTAAGAAGCTTATTAATGATGAACAATTTGGATTTCGGAAAGGAAAATCGACTACACTAGCTCTTTTCTCTCTACTTCAAATTATTCTGACTAATGTTAACAAAAATTTTATGACTACAGGGCTTTTCCTTGATCTTTCTAAGGCATTTGACAGAATTCAGCATGACATACTACTTTCCAAATTAGAAACGATTAGAGGTCCTACGCTTCAATGGATATCATCATACCTAGTTAACAGACAACAATGTGTAGTTATTAAAAAATCAGACAGCAAAAACAACATAGTATCGTACTCCTCTAAATATAAGACAAATAAATATGGCGTTCCTCAGGGAAGTGGGTTGGGACCAATCTTATTTATACTATACGTAAATAGTATTACTGACATAACTAATCATAAATGCATTTTATACGCTGATGATATTTCCATTATAGTAACTTCTGACAAAAAGAGTACTTCAATCGAGGAACATGAAAACGACATTAATAATACATTAGAAAAAATAATAGACTGGCTTGACATTAATAATTTGAAAATTAACTTGAATAAATCTAATTATATACAATTTAATAAGTCTTTTAATAATAAATATAATTACAATTTAGACATTCAGTATGAAAATTATACAATCAACGAGGTTAATAAACATACATTTCTAGGAATAACTATAGATCAGAATATAAACTGGAAACCACAAATAGATAATGTATGCTGTAAAATAAATAGATTTCTGTATGCTCTCAAACAGGTCAAAAATTGCACTAACATGAAAACGGCTTTATTAACATACCGTGCATACGTAGAGTCAGTTTTACGTTATGGTCTTATAGCTTGGGGAAATAGTACTGACATGAATCGAGCCTTTATTGCTCAAAAAAAATGTATTCGCGCTATGTATGGAATCCCACCCTTCGTATCTTGTAGATCACTCTTCAATAGACTTGGTGTTTTACCGCTACCCTTGCTCTACATTTATGAAATTTGTATATTTGTACGGACAAATAAAGGACTATTTAAAAGAGCATGTGATGGAAGGATCAGATCCCGCAGGGACCCAGAAAAGCTAGTGTTTCAAGAAATTCCCAGGTCATTTGTATATGATAAAAGTTGCCTGACGATGTGTATTCGCATGTATAACAAAATACCACATGAAATTAAGGATCTAAACAATAAACAATTCAATATCAAATTACATGAGTGGCTGAATGACACAGACTGTTAGAGTATTAAAGACTTTTTAAATTTCTAGATTACTTTAGATGAAGATTGACTTTATTTTGTATGTTTGTGATTAAGATTAAAATATTTTGCATAGTTATATATACCGTATATATATAATAACCGATTTTGATGATTCTTTTTTTGTTGGAAAGAAGATATCCCAAGGGTGGTTACCATGATAAGAAAACCAGGATCTGTTGATGGAATCCCAGGGAAATTGAGGGCAACCCTCAATATATATATCAGCCCACCGCGTGAGAGGCCTGCCTACACCATCTTTTCCGGTGCGCGGTCGCCACTCAAGAATTGTACTACCCTAACGGCTATCTGTTCTACAAGCTATATGCCCTGCCCACTGCCACTTCAGTTTAGCATTCTGTGAGCTATGTCGGTTACTGTGGTTCTCCTGTGGATCTCCTCATTTCTTATTCGATCGCGTTGACCTTGAGCCTTCTTATGAGGCCCATTGTAAGCGACCATGTCTCAGTTCCGTATGTTATCACTGGCAACACACAATGGTCAAAGACCTTTGTTTTGAGACACTGCGGTATTTGGTGCGTAAGATATTGCGAAGCGTCCCGAACGCTGCCCAGCCGAGTTGGATTCGTCGATTGATCTCTTTCTTGAAGTTGGACCTACCTATATGGCTGGACTGTTTGTCCCAGGAAAACATATTCGTCAACAACTTCCAGTGTAGAGTTTCTAACCTTTAGAAGGGACAGAAGCCATGAACAAACAAAAAATATGCCGGGTTGGGTATCAAATGACTGGGTTGGTATTTTATTTTGTACAATAAATAGTATTTAAACAAACATAGAAACAAATAAAATGGCTTAATTAGCTCATTTAAAAAAAGCTGTTGTTAGTGGCTTTGCTTGCATGCACCCGATAAATGGGAATTATCCATTATTCAAGAAATAAAATAATAAACCATTATTTAAGAAGCCAAAGATCCTCCCCCTTCAATGTCTTTACATCTTTGAAATATCTAAATTTGCAAGAGATCATCCTGACCTCCTTATGACAGCTAAACATATTATGTTTCCGAGAAACACCAGAAATCAAAAAAGACTTGTACATGAATTTGCTCCAAAAACTTCACGCTATTTGAAAAATTGTTACTCAATGGCCATCACAGTTTGTAACAAACTACCAAAAGATTTTAATAGTTATGGTACATTTCTGCTCGCTGCAAACAGCTTGTATTATTATCAAGATTTAGTTGGCTATTATAGCGTAGGTATTTATGCTTTTGTATGGGAGTGATGTATCTGTTACGAAGTAACTATTTAGTAATCTGTGGTATAGTACGGAACCATAATATCGCGAGTTCAACTCGCACTTGGCCAGTTATCCTTTTTAAAAGCTTTTATTTAACTTGCAATGTATGTATATTTGTTCGGATGAAATCTTGCAAGCTAAATTTTACCCACTTCCCGATTTTCGATTTAGCTGAAATTTTGCGTGCATATGTATATCGCGTGACAATGCATTATTAAAAGCTTGTACCTCAAAGTTTTGAGGTTTTTCGAGAATCATTCCTTTGTATACACCTAATAAAGTACCAAAATGCCAAACAAGATTCTATGTCACCTGGAAGTAGTTTAAAAAAAAATGGTAAATGGTAAGGAACCCGAATCTATTCTTTGTACACGCTTAATACTTATCTTATCTCGATGCCAGATTTCAGGTTTATAAGTTACCTCGAAGTGGTCTACTTATATATTTTGATGAGTATTAGTGATACGGAAACCTTGGTGCGCGACTAAGACACATCATATCAGCCACAAATCGTCCACTGCTGAACAAAGGCCTCCCCCAAAGATTTCCACGACGACCGGTCCTGCGCTGCCCGCATCCATCGGCTTCCCGCGACCTTCACCAGGTCATCGGTCCACCGCGTGGGAGGCCTGCCTACGCTACGTTTTCCGGTGCGCGGTCGCCACTCGAGAACTTTACTGCCCCATCGGCCATCTGTTCTACGAGCTATGTGCCCTGCCCACTGCCACTTCAGTCTAGCGATTCTGTGAGCTATGTCGGTTACTTTAGTTCTCCTGCGGATCTCCTCGTTTCTGATTCGATCACGCAGAGAAACTCCGAGCATAGCACGCTCCATTGCCCTTTGGGTGACCTTGAGCCTTCTTATGAGGCCCATAGTAAGCGACCATGTCTCAGTTCCGTAAGTCATCACTGGCAACACACACTGGTCAAAGACCTTAGTCTTGAGACACTGCGGTATTTGGGACGTGAAGATATTGCGACTAAGACACACTTGGCCATTTTTGAAAATTTTACTACCTCGATACCAAATATAAAGTTTCTGAGTCCCTTGAAAATCTATATATATATATTCTATATAGTATGTGTATGTTGAATATACATAAAACTGTTTTGAAAATTTTAGCAACTAGTATCTCATCTGTGATTTTAGCACATTTTGGTTTGATCTGTACGTTGATAGATCAGTCAGTCAGTAATTACGTCACGAATTCTTTTCAGAAACCGTTTCTTTTTAGAAACCGTGACATAATTACTGTTTAGTTAATTAGTTGCTTAAATTTTCAAAACATTTTTAAGTATATCCAACATACACCTACTTCCCGAGATAACTTACCACATGGTATTAGAAATAAAGTGTTTACCAAGAGAACTATGACTCAGTCAGTCATAAAGATATTCGGCCGTCCATATCTCAGAAAATGATAAAAAAAATATTTATGAAAATTGGAATTCTAGGTGTTGTTCATGAACATAATTAATTTTAGTGTTTCTTTTTCGTCAATAGGTCTTAGAAAAATAGTGGAAGGGTTATTACTTATCAAAGTGTCACAAGTAGGATTCGAATTTTGTTTATTAGTCTTTAAAAAATAATCATTAAAATATTACAAATGTCCTGAGGGTTAATATATGTCATGTTATTGTATTGAATAGAATTAATGTCAGAGCTATATATATTCCTATTTACAGTTGAAGTAATTACATCCCAAGTAGGTTTACATTTGTTCTTCTTTGATTTAATGTATTTGTTATTAAATATTTTTTTGCGATTTTTGAATACATTTTACAAGAATGTTACTGTAACGTTTGAATTTATTTTTATGTATGTCTATGTAAGGTCTTATGTAAGGAGTAGAGTAAGTAGTGATTTCAATACTCATTGGTCCGAACTGTAAGACATAAAAAGCATATATTTGTACCTCGCGTTGATGTCTTTTGTTTGTTAAGTGAATAGGTAATCGACTATGTGGTTGTGTGTGTGTGTGTGTGTGGAGGTGTGGTAGTACGGAGCCCTCGGAGTTGTAGTTCGACTCGCACTTGGCTGGTTTTTTATGTTTTCGTTGTGTGATATTTTCGTAGTATATAGTCAATGTATTTTCGCAATATTTTCTTTTCGGATTCAAGTTCAAGTGATTGATTAAATGAGCTTTGTTCGGATTTCAGTGTGTTTTATTTAAGTGAATTTCTGTTGAATGTGATATTTTCTCTTCTTCAGTTAATAAACGTTATTTTCTCTTCTTCATTTAATAAACGTAGGAGGTAACCTACCTGTTGAGGTTTATCCTCATTCCTCCTCCGTTTTGCTACTGAGTAATTTTCGTGGTCGGCAATTTGAGATAGGACTCAATCAAAATGTGAGATAACATGTTGCTCGCAAGAAAGCTTTTTGTCAATTTACCGGAGGATGAAAAGTGGTGGTAAGTACATAAATAAATAACATTTTATAATAACGTCTTTCCTGTAATGGGTTGTTTTGCACATAACCCGCACAGTACAATAAAGAGTACTTACCGGGCTGCCATAGGGGGAGTTCGACTGTGTAATCAGTCAAACCTGACCAGACCTATTTTTGGATTTAATGGCAGCCCGGTTATGTGCACTCCAAGCCTGTAATGTCCACCTAAATCTGCCTATCCACTAGAGATGTGCAAGGATGCGTATTCAAGCTGTAAAATGGTGCGACTCTTTCTATCAACGCTGAACATGTAGCTGACTCTTTTGCAAGTATAAGCAGTGCGCTACGTACGAGTCAGCAGGCAAGTGGGGTGTACACCGCCATACTGCCTTACACACATCCCTTGTATGCCTCCCTGATACATAAACTTCACCCAGGGCGGAGGCTCTTCGACAGTGAAATCAATCAAACCTAAAAACCTAACATTGCTCACTTCGCTCGCTCACCAGCCAAAAAACATTACCCAGTCAGTGTTGGGTAGATCTTGTTGTGTATGGTTAAACCTCAAATATCAACTTGTATTAGGACTTTACGCAAACAACTTTAGCTGGCTAATCTTAAGTTTATGTTCACACCCCACCTTTAGCCGTGACATATACATACAAAAACCTCTCTCTTCTAAGGGCTTTTTCACTAAAGCTACACTGAGCTAGGCTAGGAAAAGAAACTTCTTTTACTATCCTATTGATTAATGTTCCTCGCACACTGCTTAGCTACCTCCACAGTTCTGGCACAGTCTAAGAATCCATACAGTCGTCCAACGCCAATAATAATCGCGTCATCGCCGATTTCACGAGTCACTGATCACAGTACCAAGGGTTGTCACAATACTTTACAATTAAATGAAAGAAAATGCCATTACGTAGAAAAATTACTTTAATAGTGTAAAATCGATATTTGAAGGTACCTTAGATCTCTGATATAACAGTAACTAAAAAGTTCAAAATGTCGGCCATTTTTTTCAATTCTGACAACGGATTCATGATAAGGGAGCTCAGGGACCCCCAGATATCGATTTTGGAAGCAATCGGCCCAGTAACTAAAAAGTTCAAAATGGCGGCTACTGTTTTGAATTCTGACAACGGATTCGTGATAAGGGACCTCAGGGACCCCCAGATATCGATTTTGGAAGCAATCGGTCCAGTAACTAAAAAGTTCAAAATAGCGGCCATTTTTTTCAATTCTGACAAGGACATTTATCGATTTTGGAAGCAATCGGTTAAGTGATTAAAAAGTTCAAAATAGCGGCAATTTTTATAAAATCTGACAATGGATACGTGATAAGGGACCTTGACAGATATTGATTTTGGAAGCAATCGGTCCATTAACTAAAAAGTTCAAAATGGCGGCCATTTTTTTCAACAACGGATTATAGTATGTATGTCATATTCGGAGAAAAACCACCCCAATAATACCTATAAAATGATCCATATCAGGATCTTCAAGGCGAGAGTGACTAGGCATTATTTGAGTTTGCGTGTACCATCCTCGACTACATCGTCACTTACCATGATGAGGTGATGATGAGATGAGAATGAGATGTCGTCTAACTCACACAAAATTTTAATTTTAAAAAAGTATCGATAATTATTATATATTATATTTATATAATAAATTATTAAAACTCTTTGTTACAATATTTTTTTAATAATTTTAAATTTATTAAAAAATAGTTGTAGCAAAATTATTAATTTGAAATTTATTAAAAAATAATTCCAACGAAAGGTTTAAATATTTATATAAATCTAAATATATATAACTCAAAGGTGACTGACTGACTGACTGACATAGTGATCTATCAACGCACAGCCCAAACCACTGGACGGATCGGGCTGAAATTATAATAAGGGCTAGTTATACTAAAACTAGTGGATGCCCGCAGCTTCGCCCGCGCAGATCCCGATTTTAGCGGTTCGATTGGGAATTTCCCAAAATCCTTTCTTAGCGGATGCCTACGTCATAACATCTACCTGCATGCCAAATTTCAGCCCGATCCATCCAGTGGTTTGGGCTGTGCGTTGATAGATCACTGTCAGTCAGTCAGTCAGTCACCTTTGAGTTATATATATTTAGATTTTAATAATTTTCAAAAATTATGAACCGTAATAAATCAAAAGATAATAATTAGCCGTGCATGAATGATTGATAATAAAAATGCAACGAAACGACTCTCAATGAATGGGCCCACTACGGACTACTGTATGGATTCTTAGACTGTGGTAATACTATGCAAGTGTTATGGATACGCTCTACTCAGGAATCTGAACAACTTAACCAATCTGTAAAATAATTGTTCTTATCATGTCGATTAAAAACTAAATTTTATTGTATAACTTGGTGCAGGCCTCCCACTCAGTGGACCGACGACCTGGTTAAGGTTGCGATAAGCCGCTTGATGCTGTATGAATATAAAGTTGACCAGCCTGATCGGTCAACTCTTTATGGAGTCGTTATTCTTTTTCTGCTGACAACGGTTGTTCAGTTTTATTAGAGTATTACCAACCCAGTCACACTGTTTGAACGTTAATATACGAACGCACAAAATTGAAAACGCCAAAAATGTTTAGAAACCACAAAATTGAGGAGTTAAACTGACGACGTTTTTTTCCAGTGATTGGTACCTACACACTTGAAATTCCATATCTTGCCATTTCACACCTATTCGCTCTAGGTATCACTGACAGCCCACTATGCAGAGCGTGCATGGAGGCTGAGGAGACTGCTGCCCACATCCTATTGGATTGCAAGGAGCTAGCACAGTACAGGGTCGTGCACCTCGGTGAGCCGAGGTCGCTTCAGGAAGTCGTCAGCAACCTTCGGGGGCTACTGGGCTTCTTGGAGGAGCTGGACTTGCAGTGATGCCGGCCAAACACACAAAATGGGCGCAGTGGTCGCCTGGTTGCGGAAACCAGCCCGCCCCTAACAACTAATAACAACCATATCTTGAAAACTACTTATCTGATTTTGATAAAACTTGCACTGTTCCCTAAGTAAAAATATACTTAATCCTATAATTGAGGGTGCACGATGGGCGAGCCGCAAGCGGCTTGAAAGCGTGGAATTCAGTTTTACCCAGATCCTCTCATTTCTCTGGAATAAAAAGGAACCTATATTTTTCTCCACATTTCAATTTAAGCTCTGTGTAAAAATGTAATCTATAGATAAATAAGTATAATAGAGCTGTTGCTCTTAATAATTTCGTATTCAAAAACATTTGGATCGGGTATTTCGAAAACTCGAGAATTCCAGTGCAACAAAGTTTTGGTTTATTAAAAAAAACTGAACTGTTGTTTTATAAAAGTTTGTAATTTATGTTGTTTACAGCCTGGTCTCAAAATGTGAAAATAAACTGGCTAAGTGTACTTTCTTTTTTTATAAAAATTATGGATTTTTCATGTTATTAAGAAGAAATTAAAAATACATATTTTTATGCATAACATTTTATTTATTAAAATTAAATCGATCGTCTTCAGGGTCAGGTCTCATATGTGTCAATTTTACATGTTGATGAGCCATGAATTTTAGTGTATCTCAAAAACATTAATACTCCAAGGACTTTTTGACAACAATAATTGATTTAAATATTTTTATATGGGAGGTCGTAGAATATTTGTGTTTCTGTTTGACTATCACATACGTCTATGAGCCACAGATTAAAAATCGTCAAAAATTTATAATTGAAAAAAGTGTGACTTTTGGGCTTCCTGAAATACCCAATTCTGAATCGGGCATTTTAAAAACCCCACAGTTCCAGTGCAAAAAAGTTTTGCGAAATAAAAAAAAACAATCTGTGTAAATATCACAGATCTACTTAGTAGATCTGTGGTAAATATGTTAAAGCCTTGTTTAGTTATTTGTTTTAAAAAAATGTTGTTTACAGCCTGGGGTCTCACAATGTGAGAATGAACTGGCTAAGTGTACTTACTATATCTTTTTTTGACAATTATTGATTTTTGGTGTTACTGAAATACTATGTATTTGTGTAGGAAAAAAATGAAAAAATATACTCTTATGCATCTTTTATTTATTAAAAATACAATCAATCATCTTCAGGTCTATCATATGTTTCACTAGCTTTTGCCCGCGGCTTCGCCCACGTGGACATAGCTTTTATGACTCTTTTTGAGGGTGAGTGGTGCGCGAGCCGCAATCAGCTCGCAAGTGTGGACATGAGTTTTCTCCAGGTACCTCAGGAACTGTATCGGGCTATTCGGATTAGCAGTCTTTGTCACTTCCCACCCCCTCAATAAATTCTATACAAAAAATCACTTTAATCCGTTGCTCCGTTGCGACGCCACCGACGTGCGCGAGCGCAGAAAACAGTTGTCCCCAGATCCCTCGGGAACTATGTCAGGATAAACTTATTAGCAAATTATATCATTTTCCACCTCATCTCTGTGCTAAAAATCACACCAATCCATTTTTCGTTACAATTTTAAATAAAACGAACAAAGAGTATTGTTTTAGTTTCCTCAGGAACTGCATCGGGCCATGATGATTTCCACAGATAAAAGGTTGACTATTTTATTCCCAGTGATACAGGCTACCTGCATGCCAAATTTCATCAAGATTGGTAGAGGTGTTGAAGTGTGAATAGGTAACAAACAAAAAAACACATTTTTACATTTATAATATATATATATAAAGTAAGCATTTCTAAATCTTAAATAAAATATAGAGCGTTGGTGGCAAAAGGATTAGGGCCGCTTCCTCCTGTCCGGAAGGCCGTGGTTCGAATCCTGCCACTTACCAATATCTATACGAATATCGATTTCATACTGGTGTGTACGTTTATCCGACGCTCTTACGGTGAGAAAAACATCGTGAGGAAACCTGCACACGCCTGCGAAGAAATTCGAAGCTTATGTGTGAAGTCAATCAACCCGCAATGGGCCCGCGTGATCGTCTAGGGCCAGATCGCCCTAACTCAGGGCAGGTCGAGCCCCTTGGTGGGGACGTATATAAACTGATATGATGAAATATTATCAAAAAACTAATTCAAATCATTATAGGTATCAATCTAGTAATAAAATTTCCTAACAATATTAATATGGCTCAAATCCTCGAGTCGTATCAGCTCCAAAGGAGCCCAAGACGCACTTCTCGTTGCCGTGCTGGATGGCAATAGACAACCTTAGCAGCAGGTAGGACCTCACGTCACATCTCCTCTCTCGAAGGCGAAGGCCAATCTTCTTTGTGAAGGCAAAGGCCTCTGAGGGTTCAGCAGCCGGTTGTCTCACAGACCAGCGGCACAAAGCAGTAATTTGCCTCCAAGACCGAGTACTTATTATGCTTCTTTCTCACGGCAAATTGAGCAGCAGTACCGTACGGGTGAGGAGTGAGGCAGAAAAAGTGGCTTCCCAAAGCAGACACGTTCCTCTCTGCCATAGCACCTGTTTAAACCCTCCGGCCTTTTGCCATCAGATCGCCTAAAGCCCGGTCAGCAGCTGCATCTAAGATGGAATATTCTATCTGGCCGAGACCAGTACCCTCCGAGTGAGGTCATTAAGGAATTGGTGACGTGGTAATCTTCACAAACACGACTGCAATTCAGTGAGTGATGGCCAATTGCCTCTACCAAGGACCCGCAAATACATTGATGAGGTTCACAGATATTGATATTGCAGGCGAAGAGCAACTGCCACACGCAAATAGTCGCCGTCAGAAGAGTTCCCACATCTGTGCCTCCTGTTAAAAGATGCTAAACTCGATTTATGTGTTTTTATTTTTTTACACGATTGGTATCTGTAAAAAAATACCTCTCTGTTCGTCTATGAAACACATCGCTATCGTACCATAGTTCCAGACTTTAAAGTAGCGTATGCTGAAAAACACATAAAAGAAATCCACTCAAAAGTATGAAATAATATTTTAATGTTTTAATACAACTTAAGCGCGTTTTATTATCCCTGCAGTGCCATCTATTGACATTCTGCTACTATGATTATAATGTTTGGTATGTGTAGCTAATATATAGAAAAAAGTACTCTATTGATATTATTGTAAGTATCGATAGATAATTTCCCACGGGACCTCTTTAGTTTTCCGGGATGAAGAATACCCGACTATACAATGATAGTCAAAAACACCCCACCCCAATGTAAAGGTTTCATATTGTTACGTTGAGTCCATTCTAAAGATACAATTTTTTGCATTCCTGTAGGAACCCTAATTTTTTTGGGATTCACAATGTCCCAGTTTTAGTTCGCGATAAGGGTATCAAAGTGTAAAATTTGATTGTAATAGGTCAAGCCACATTTGCGTGGTGAGCCATTCTATTAATGAATACTTTTGATTTTCCCACGGGAACTCTTGAATTTTCTGGGATAAAAAGTATCCTATATGTTAACCCGGGCTATAAGGAACCACCATACAAAATTCCATCAAAATCGGCCTGGTAGTTTTTGCGTGATGCGCGAACATACAGACAGACAGACAGACAGACAGACAGACAAAAATTCCAAAAGTTGTTGTTTTGGCCTCTGTATCGTTAGTAATGTCCACCACAGTTATTATTTTCCAAAAATATTTCATGTACAGACACGGCCCCGTTACAGTTTTATTATATTATAGATAGTTACATGTTGGAAAGACAAAAGTTTCAGTGTATCGCAAAAACACCAATATGTACTTCAAGGAGTTTTTGCAACACAGGTACTTTTATTTTATATGGGAGTTGGTGATATATTAGTTTCTGTTTGAGTAGCACGTATTATGTCTATGAGCCACATATTAAAAATCGACAAAAAGTGAAAATCCAAAAAGACTAAGGCTTTCTGAAATACTTACCCAATTCATTTACTTAAGAATATGGTTTTTAAGGTACCAAGTAACGTAACATTAGTAATTTATTGCGCTACGATACAAAATATGTTGACCAAAGTTACATAAAATAAAGCTTATATTGGCGCGCGCTGCAATGTGGCAGTTAAAAATAAACACAAAATAATATTTTCCATGTAAAAGACTCACCAATTTGAAAAATAAAACACTAATTAAAATAAACTGATTTGACCTTTATTCGACCTACCTGGACAGTAGGTAGTGGTACTCTTCCACGAGGCACTCGCCTTGCAGAGTACCAGGACAAGCGTCTTAAGCAAGACCTACCGTAACTGGTCCTTGTCTTCACCTTATGGTGTTGGCAGGAATAGCGGCCCCCACTGTTATGCCCTAGGGTAGGTAAGTGGGGACGCTATATCATAAACCTGGAAGTCTAGCGTATCTGGTAGATATACGAGAGGGGATGACCTTTATTCTCTAAGCAATTCAGTTGTAAATGTCAAATTGAGGTAAAATCAAGGTAACTTTGGTAGTTTTGAAGCAAGGTAACTTTTTTAACTTAATCATAACATCAAGTATATTTTTGGGTATTAAATATATTTGATGCCATAAATATTGTTTAATTTTATAAGAAATTGTTACAATTTAAATTATTTTCCAGCATTTTCCAAACCCAAGGCCCTTAGGCTATGCAATGAGTAGAATTAGTGAGTGCTTGAAAAAAATTGGCCAAGTGTGATATGGATACGCGCACCAAAGGTTCCTTACCATTACACCTCTCCACACGAGTACCTACCTACAACAATGATAACTATACTTTTTAAACAAAAGACATCAATGTGAGCAACAAAAATGATCTTTTTTTTCAGTTCAAACTCCTTAGAGTGAGTAAGTATGACTTGTACCACTTACACTGACTGATGGACAGTTTTTAATATTTGTTTATTACTTTAGAATTAGTACTATCATACCAAATTTCACGCTTTGATGTATTACCGTTTTTAAAATACAGAAATTACAATTAAATTTTGGGTCCCCAGGAGGCTCGAGTTTCCACACAAATTAATATAGTTCTGCTTTAATACAAAAATACATGCCGGATTGAATCCAAACTTTGTAAAATGCAAATATATTGAATAAGACGACATATCAATGTTTATACATAATTAGTTTTCGATGTATATACTAAAAATGGAAAAAAATAAGAGCAGTTTCAAATTCATTACAAAACTAAATTAAGCCTTTGTTTAGTTATTTACTACAATGAAAACTTATTATACAAACAACGATATGTGCACTAAAATTCCTAATCGTTCAGTCAACGAACAGGTGGAAACAAATGTAATTTTCCGCTTTATTTTTTTTGTTATTTGCTATTAGATCCCCCCATAATAGCACATACTTATTCTGTAAAAACTTCAGCCGGCTACCTATTCTGGTAAAAAACAGCCCTTTAAAAGTTAAGGACAAACAGACAGCATTGTAGACTTAGTAACATCCCGTGATATGGCACGGAACCCTAAAAACACCCTGTTTAATAGGCAAAAATCGCAAATAAAGAAATACCCTAGTAAATACTGCATTTTATTTAAAAAAAACGGAATGGTAACGGAAGTCAAGCATTTCATGGTGATGTCACAAAATGACTGCTACTTATGGTAGAATGACTGGTAAGTAAGTATACGTAACTTAAAATGTAACCTCTTGGCTACTTATTGATTCTACTAATGAAATTGATCAACTTTCTAGGGACCCTATTTATACCTAACTGCTCAATTCCTATTTATGAGACTTACTCATCTCATAGGTACTACATAGGAAATTAAGCAGCATAACTGTACCTATAAACAGTCCAAAGATTGTGAGTTTATAGTCATCCACCAATATCACATTTTATTTACTGCATCTGCATAGGTATTAAAGGAGTTTAAGGTACTTATTATTTTGTTTTTTTTGCTGTCATCCTATGGTACCCTAGTGGTACATACAAAGGACCTTCGTGGATCGACGCCATCCCTCAATGTCCTCTACAACTCTCCAGCGGAACCCTGCTACCCCCAGTTCAGCCTCGATGGTTGCCACGTGTGGACCGGATGGCCTATGGCCATCGATGTCCGCCTACACCCGCTCATCTGCCATGTGAACGCAACGTAACCATAGCAGAGTTATCCTATTTTCTGGGCAGTGTGTCCCTATCCACTTTCACACTCGTTGTCGTTGAGCGATTTCTCGCTCTAAAGGGCTTTGGTGAGATCGCTTCGAGTAATCTTCGTTGCTGATTGTGTTCGGCCAGAAGATGCTCAGTATGGGACTTATGCTTTTGTTAACGAACACTTGCAGTTTTTTCGTCAATCCTTTCTTCACTTTCCATGTCTTACAGCAGAACAGACATTACGAACGATGGAATAGATCTTGATCCGCCACGCCGGGTGAGCTGGAGTCCCAGACAGGTTTTAGCTGGGCGCAAGCGCCTTTCGCCTTCTTCCTACCTAGTATTAAAATACTTATGGTGAATTCTGTACCTAAATAATTAATAAACAAATTTTGCTAAAAATCTCAGAATAAACCAAAACAAGCATACGGCGATAAAAGTGAGGCCACTAATGTGCTTGCTTGTATGAAAGGAACTACCAAGACTATACGTAACTACGTATTTTTATGGTACTCCTCACAGAATAGATAAAAGTTACTTTTTGTAAGTACCTAAATCGGTGTAGTTTTAACGTTTTGGCCCTTCTAAATCCTGCACACCTACCTAAAGTCGACGCCATAATTCGAGAGACAAGTTTAACAAGTAAGTGACAGATAAAGGGCTAAGTCGGAATTTTCGATCAAATTCGGGAATATTGTTGTTGCAATTGGAGTTTTTCGTAGTAAAACGCCATCCTCAGTATAGATTACTCAAACACAAACTTGTTCCACAAAATCAATTAGATTCGCCAACCGGTTTCGCTTAGAGACTGTGATTGATATCTATACTCGGGAATATAATGAGGGGGTTTAAAATTTGATATTTCTAAAAAAAGCATAAACATGTCAAGATCATATTACGACCTATGCCGCGTTCAAAATAAGTTCAAAATGATTATTTCGGGGCGCGGCATAGATTGCATAATATTGACTTAATAGTTACTTATAAGTCTATTTCTAGCTCAAAGTTTATGGTTTCACCTGACTTCAAAAAAGATTGTTTTTTTATTTTAATTTGTATGTTTATTGTGTACCGAGTGACGTGGAATCTGCCTGGCTTTGTAATATTGACAGTATAAAAATCCGTTGCCGTGCCGTCCGGACGGTGGAGATCGTACTTTCAAAGATACTACTAATGCTGCTGGCTACCTGCATCCTGCATACTTCACGCCGTCGACAGACTAGCTGATTAATTCTGCCTTAAGAGTTGTATGAAACATTTCCCGGCATCATTAAATAATAAATTTTCTCAAAATTCAAAACAATTTATTTCAAATAGGTGTTTACACACACTTTTAAATAGTCAAAACAAAAAAAAAATACACTAAAAATAAAATTACAAATAATGTCATGATTCAGATTACAGTCTCAGGTAATGGTATTTAATGTAATCAACATTATATCTTTGTCATTTTCATAATCTAATATTTTATAATATCCTCTAGAGCACAAAACTTTTTTGACATGAGTTTTTGATTCTCTGACAAACTAGTTACATTTTCTGGAATTTTATTGTAGAATCTTATACACTGCCCCACAAATGACTTTTTAACCTTACTCAGTCTCGAAAAGGCTATATCTATTTTATTTACATTTCTTAAATTCAAATTATGCCTGTCACTGTTTTTAGGAAATAAATGCAAATTCTTACGAACGTACATGATGTTTTCATATATAAATTGACTAGCAACAGTTAAAATATTGATTTCTTTGAACTTATTCTGTAACGAGTCACGTGATCGCATCTGATAGATTGCGCGGATAGCTCTTTTCTGCAGGATGAAAATAGTATTATCAGTATCTCAGTATCTCAATCTACTCCGTACTGCCATTCCAATCTCAATCAATACTATTGTTGTACACAACACAAGTGTCAACCCTATCAAGAGTTCACGCACACCTATAAACATTTACGGACAGGTTTAAACCGTTAAAATTAAAGGTTTAATCCCGTATTTTAACCTTATTTATTTATTATTACGAAATCTATCGCACTACGGTTGACATTGACAAGTACGCACCGCGTTTTGTTTATCTTCAGCTACCTGCATACTGCATACTTTGTCCCCATCGTCGTTGCGCCGCCGCCGACCGACTAGATACATAAATTCTGGCTCAAGAATTGTATGAAATATTTCCCGGCAGCATTAAATAATAAATTTTCTTAGTATCTCAATCTACTCCGTACTCCTATTTCCATCTCAATCAGTAATATTACACAAGTGTCAACCCTATCAAGGTTAGAAAGAGATGCAATTTGTAATTGCATGCGTCTTGTCACTTTGTATGGAGTGTCGTAGTGCTACCTTGGTTATCGCACTTGATGCCGGCCATAGTGTCATTCGCTCAAATATACGTATAGCGGTGAGGCCAATCAAAACAAACGTCTTTAATAATCGTCGTTGGTTAGTATTTGCACTTTCTATGTTTATATCTTACATTGTAATGTAAAATATTAAATTAATTTGATTATTTCACCGTAACTAATGGATAAACAGCACTGGTATCCAAAGCCGTATTTTTTTAAATATCGATACGAACAGCACTACCCTAACTATGTCAACACTTGTGCAAAACGAATTGTCAAAGTTGTCTCTCGAATTATGGCGTCGACTTTAGTGGTTCTTTCTAACTTACTTATCTCAAAAAGTTTTAAATCCGACCTAAAATAGTAATATGACATCTAAGGCAATGGGCCAAAGAATAAAGACTAACGTACTAACTTACGGGACAAAAATCCTTAATTCATTACTTTTTATAATGAACGCATTCAAAGAATAACGGATTAGATGTGACGTTTACTTAACACTCAAAGGTCAATGTCCTGAGACACGAACTACACCCCCGTAATCTACAGTACACAATCTGTAGGGTTGGTTACTTAAGCCTTGAAAGTGGCTGCTCGCTGCGTAGTTTGAGTACCGCGGAGCACAGCCTGTAGATGGCGTACCGCGGAATACGGGCTATAGTTGATGTTCGCGTAGACCATGGACTACGGGGTCAAATCTTTTACATGAACTACACCCCTGAACACTTCAGTACACGTAATACGGGCCGTGTTCCGCGGTCCGTCTACTATTGCCCGGGCTGATAGTTTGCAGCCTGTAGTGTACACCCCGTAGTTTGTGGACTGATGTATTGGAACTATTTGTACACGATCTATAGCCTGCAAATTACGTAACTTCATCTATTAGCTCGTACAATACGGGTAAAGAACTACGGTGGCCCCTTTTAAATCAATTATCATTAATCACGATGAAACAAATAGAATATAATACACTACGTTACGATGAAAGACAAAGCGTATAGAAATCACTGACTGAGTTCTGTAATGAAAATGAAAGAATATAATTTTAATTTATTGTTTTCACGTTTTTCAAAGTAGGTAGATAATTTTATATGTTTTTTTTTATAAATTTTGCTTTCATAACCCTACGTAAATTGCCATAATGGGTGGGTTATTTGGTAAGCATAAAAAGCCAGTCAGTAGAGTAACAGAACAGGATAAAGCCATTCTTCAACTGAAACAGCAAAGAGATAAGCTGAAACAGTACCAAAAGAAGATAGAACTGAACTTGGAGAAAGATAGACTTCTAGCCAAGAAGCTTTTGGGTGAAGGTAAAAAGGAACGAGCTAAACTTTTATTGAGGAAGAAAAGATATCAAGAGCAACTGCTACAGAACACAGATAATCAATTAGAAAAGTTAGAACAACTTACCCATGATCTTGAGTTCACCCAGATAGAATTGCAGGTAAGCATTTACTTTATCAGATTAGTAATTATAATTTTTCATTGTGCTAGAACCCATCTAGTAAATGTTAGAAACCCTAAACTTGGTTTTCCACGCATGTAGGGATTACATTTTTTTTTGTTGTAGGCTCCTCTTTATGTAGGGTACCTTGGAATAGGTGGTCAGAATATATATATTTTCTTATCAGTTATTATAGGTACCATAAGCAATATTTTGAAAGGTTAGGCCGTCGGCTCTGTAAAAAAGTTTAAATGAAAAGCTGTAATTTTTTATCTCAGGTCTACAGAGAAGTAGGTTTTTTGAAAATTGAGTCCTTCACGGTTGACAAGTTGCCAAGAACTGCAGAAATGCCATTACTTTTTTTATTTTGAGAGGTTGGTTTCATCACCAAAGGTTTCAATGTTCCACTATAGCAAACCTGCATAAGATTGAGTTTGCTTGGGCAGCAGCATGGTATCCATTGAGAGTGGCTGCTGGGCTGCCACGCAAAGTCAATACATGGCTTTATCTGAATGCCTGCCAATAAACAACTTCCTACAGCTTTAAGGTTTGTGTCCCTGTGGGCCAGCTTTGTTCGCTGCTTTCAAAAAAAGTGTTATGTCCTAAAATGTCTTAATGTCATCCAATCTCTAGTAGGCTGCTCACATTGATATCATTGTCAAGAAGGCAAACAGTGTTCTGTATGCAATGAGGCGATCATTTCAGCACCTGTCTCTGGAGACACTGTTGAAGGTCTATAAAACCTACATCCAACCTTTGATGGATTCCAAATCTGGAATCAAATTAGTTTGGCAAGGATGTAAATCTTTAGGAGAGATTAAAAAGGAATTCTATGAAAATTCTGTCCTGCCTTTGTTAAAAGCCTTATAAAGAAAGTTTAAAAACCTTTTTTTTGACCTAACGACACTGGAGTTTGAGTAAACCTTATCAAGACCTACAAAATTCGTACCAACATATGATTGCAGAAGACTCATTTTTAACATGAGTAGCATCCTCCCCACTAGACATGCCAAAAATATAAGATTGGGATCATAACCGCTCAAACACTAATGTGGGAGCATCAAACTATTTAGTAATCTGTGGCATCACACTCTAAATAACAGAGGAATAAAACTCTGGAACAAGTTTCCTCAGGATGTGGTTGATGCCCCCTCTGTAAATAGTTTTGAAAAAAGACTGGACAAATGGTGCAGACAATTCAATTTAGTGCATACTTTAGTCTTTAGTGTTGACTTGGAACTAATACATGTATAGGCGCATTCAGTCCAGAGTGGAGGCCTTGGGGCAACAGAGTGGAGGCCTCTAATTATTAAACATTTCAGATGTTTTTTTTTTATTCACAATTGGTAATAATATATAGATTTAGATGTCAATAAATTTAAAACTATAAAAGCTAGATAATTGACACTCTGTATGTTTGATAAGCTCCCGAGGACATACTTTCTAAAAAAGTCAGCTTTCTAGCGTCATCCGTACCGAAGCTATGGTGGTTCGAAAATACGATGAAACGCTTGCAGAAAAAAGGTGGTCTTGGCGGGAGCACTAATACCGTGTTCCTTATTTATGTGGTTCTCCCTCTCTTGTGAAGGCTCGGTAGTTGCCCCGGTCGGCCTCCCATAAATACGGCGGTGGTGGGCACATCAGCTTTATGCTGCTCGCCTATTACGACATATTAATATTAAAAACTATTATCTGTGTCAGTGGTTTGTTAGATTTCTGTAATTTGTCATAATTTTATTGTCAACCACAGACACAGACATTAGCTTCTAGAATGTGTTTACAAAATTTCAATAACTTTAATTGATCAACATTCAAAAAGACTCAATCCATGATTCTATGGAGCACGCTAGGGATACATTTCACCTAAAGGCAGTTTTATTTAAAAATAGGGAGAAGCTTAGACGAGAAGTCAAAGTTTAAATGATGTTCAGACCAGAAATGGAGAAATTTCCCAAGATTTGCATATGTATTTCATTAGCATTGCATTATTTATTGCAAACATTCAACTGACTTTAAAAAAGGAGGAGGTTTTCGATTCAACCGTATGTGTTTGCTACGCCACAGTATATATATCAGTACTAGCGTAGTTACGCTATATCTTTTTTTATTTGATAGGGTATGCTCCCATATAAATTTTATTAAATTCGGGGTAGTATTTTTATAGATAATTTACAAAAACCAAAAATTATAATGCAAAGTTGTTGCAATGGAAGTCAGTTTTTCAACATGTTTAGTCTCTAATTATCTATTTTCCTTGTATGCTTGTTTATTTACATTTTAAATATTATTTTCAAGGTTCTTGATGGCCTGAAAACTGGTAATACAGCACTCAAAAAAGTACATGATATACTTAATATTGATGAGATTGAGAAAATAATGGATGAAACCCGAGAGGGCATTGAAAAGCAACGGGAAATCGACGAGATGATCTCTGGCCAACTGACAGAGGAAGATGATGAAGCTGTGGAAGCTGAGCTGGAGGCAATGTTGGATGTCAGAGACCAGCTACCGGAAGTGCCTGCCGACGAATTGCCAGAAGCAGTGAAAGAGAAAGTCAAGGAAAAACCACAAAGAACTAGAGAAAAAATTGCGGTTGCTTCATAGAAAATCAGAAAATATTTGTAAATAGTTATTATACAGAAATAAGAATATCTAATAGTAATAATATAATACAATTTGATTATTTATACATACTTTTTTTTTATTATTAACATAAATTATTGATATCCTTAACTAGAAGGCTATTGACTTAAGAATCACGAAAATATGCATTTTGAGTTATCAACCGAGCGACTACCAATACAAGGAGGTTCTCAATTGGACTGTTTCTTGGGGTTCCATAGTCAACAAGGAACCCTTATAGTTTCGCCATGTCTGTCCGTGACTTAGCTCAGAAACTATTAGTACTAGAAAACTGAAATTTAGGTATACATATTAATCACACTGACAAGTTGTGCAATAAACTCTTGAAAAAAATTTTTTTTAGGATACCTCCCCTATATGTAAAGAGCAATTTTTTTTGGTTGACGTACCCTATCGAGTGAGGTATCTTTGAATAGGTCTTTCAAAATTATTGCTGGTTTCACCATTTTTCGATTCTTTTTCAACACAAGAGGAGGGAAAGCAGACTGTTATTGAAATACCTTTGATTTTCTTAATATTTTTAATCTCATTCATATCAAATTACTGAACATAAGTTAGATTTTAGTTTATCCTAATGTTTCTAAAAGATTTTGATTTCCTATAAAATATAATTTTAGCGTGGCACCATTGAGGATAAGTAACCATTTCATTTGGTTTCCATACAATTTATCTATCTCAATGATTCAGCGCAACTTACAAAAAACTACGTACGATTTAAAATCGTATCACATTTTACGATACCGTCTTCAAAATTGAACCGCCATGAGACATGCATTTTCTGAACCTTATTTGCCTAAAGGGACTATATAATTTTAAATATTTACAAGTAAATACAAGCTAAAATATAAATATAATTAAGTTTTACAAGTTGCGTTAACAATAACCACAGAAGTGACTACAACATCACTTCTCTTACCAGAAGTCCCTTCTTATTTATCTCACACCCACATCAACCGTGGTTTTAAGTTTATACAAGATATTAACATTTTAAATTATCACACTTGTACTGTACATACATGGCAAAAAACAAGCTATAATAATAAAAAGCTGGACCATTCACAAAAAAATATATTTAGATACGATTATGATTTCCATACTAAAATAAAATTAGATCCAAAGTTCTCATCCTCATTCAAATGTTCTGATTCTCGGGAAACATTTCGTAATTTTGTTTATATATTCGATCTTACAACATGGTCCCTGTTTCAATAATTTAAATTAACTATTCTTAGTTTCCCTACATGGCAGATATTTGGTTTTTCAATAAGATCCAAATAAAAAACAAAAAAACTATCACAAGGAACTTCAACCACACTAACTAAACTAAGAGTAAAACAAAAGAATCAATGAAAGAATAAGAGTGGCTTTGAAGGAATGTAGTTGTAAAAGCTAATGAATAAAATAAAATGGCCATGTTTCAAAATTACAATACATATTTTCCAACACCTCAAATAGACATTGACTACTTTCAGCATATAAAAATTAAAATCAGTGATACCTGGTAACCACTACAATATAAAATAATACTCTATACACGTGATTTTTAGCAGTAAAATAAAATGACAAACAGTTTTGTCACAAGTACAATTCGCGGCGTATAAGTTGATCACAAATGGCGGTCGTTCGCGCATGTAGGGAGGGTTGCGCGGGCGGCTAGCGTCCCTTGGTGCGCGCGACCCCCGCGTCCCGCACTTCGTTTGAGACCTGAAAATAAGACACTGCGCACTGTTCAACTTAGAAGCCGCGATCTATACCATTGTATAAGCGTATATTATAAACTACTATAAAAACATGTAAATTCTCATTTTTTTTATTTAGAAATTTCTGTGACAGGCAGATAAAGGATTGATTCATTTTATGTTGGTTGCTAGGCCGCCTTAATACTATGATGGTCACAAGATATTGGCATATGGTGCCGACCCCCTTATGGTTTCACGTTGGACATCTATTATAAAATCACAGTTATCTTGCGTATGACACTTATATCAGCTCTACGAAACTTCATACAAAGAAGTACCTACACTTGTTGCTTCTCTTTCTAACCTCTCTCTCGCAGCAACTAGCCCGCCCGTACTGCTGAGTAACAGGTAACGATATATTGGCGGGGGGAGTGGAGTAGTAGTTAGATTTGAAGTGAGATCTCGTGGCGTGTCATGCGCGGAGGGGCGGGTTGTGCATTATTATCACACCGCCACAGTTGATACAATATTACGTTGCCTTATAGCCCCAGGGCGTATCAGGCACGGAGGGCTTGCGGTACGGCGGGGCTGGCACAACACCGATGTATGGCCCCGGGGCATGTCACGCAAAGGCTTGCATCAGCTAGGGCCAGCTAGCAACAGCCTTACGGGCGCAGTGGAGGGGTGCTAGTAGTTGACGGTGACGGGGTGGTGCTGAAGGGCGGCGCCGGCGTGGTGTTGTGCACTGTGCGTGAAAGTCGCCACGGTGGAGCCAGCACCCGCGCCTGCCGCCGCCCCCGCGTTGGTAGCGACCACGCCGCTTGTGGCGCCTCGGACCTGCTGTAATGAATAAAATAAACCATTTATTTCCTATCACAAAGCCACAGCTATAAACTAAATGGAGCGAAAAAACTTAGAGAAGAATAACAGTAGTTCGTAGAGGACTGGTGCCTAAGATATTATATTAATATTATACTTCATGCTTCCTCCTCGAGATTGGTACCTGGAAGAAATATCTGTTAGATATTCACACATGTAGTAACGCATAGGTGCTACCACTCCTTGCTGAAACATCATCATATCAGCTCATATACGTCCCCACCGAGGGGCTCGAGCCTACCCTGAATTAGGGCGATTAGGCCTTAGTCGACCACGCGGGCCCAGTGCGGGTTGGTCGACTTCACACACAACCTTAGAGTTTCTTCGCAGGTGTGTGCAGGTTTCCTCACGATGCTTTTCCTTCACCGTTAAAGCAATCGGTAAGTATGTACCGTAAAATGTGGCAACTTGACCTTCACTGGTCAACTTGCCCGTACCCTACCTTTAGTGGAAAAATATTATTTTTCGTCAAATTTACACACACAGCATAACATATTTTAATAACGGTAGTAGAATTTTGAGATTATCATTGGTAAAATTATGTTTTTTTAACATGGTAACACTATTGGTTAATGCAATATGGCGATTCGAAGACAAATATGTAAACGACGCATTTTGATGGTGTAAGGGTTATTGTGTCTCTAAAGCTTAAAAGGTTTATCTCAGGTGAGTGAAATTTCATTATGTTATGGAATAAACCCCTTAAATATAATACGTTACTTATCCGTTTTTAGCCCATTTTGCCGAAAGATCTTTTCACTGACAAAGATATAGTTTATTTTCATTGAATATGTTCCATCTTCAACATATTAAGAAGTATATTTTTATATGTTCCATCTTAATCGCTTTTTATTAGACTAGCGTTTGCCCGCGGCTTCGCCCGCGTGGACATCGTTTTTGTTACTGACTTAGAGGGTGCGCGGTACGCGAGCCGCAAGCGGCTCGCGAGCGTGGACATAAGTTTTCTCCACATCTCTCGGGAACTATTTCAGGATATGCTTATTAGTAAATCGTGTCATTTCCCACCCCCTCAAGCATCTCGATGCAAAAAATAACACAATCCATTGTTCCGTTGCGATGTTAATTAACAAAAAAGAGTATATTTTCAGTTCCCTCGGGAATTGCATCGGGCTATGCTATTTTCACGGGATAAAAAGTAGCCTATGTCCTTCCTTGTTACACATGCTACCTGCATGCCAAATTTCAAGATTGGTCAAGGCGTAGAAGCGTGAAAAGGTAACAAACAAACATATTTTTACATTTATAATATTAGTAATGATTTCACTAAAATATTTTTGAATAAGTACAAAACCATTTTCATTTGATCTATTTCAATTGCCAAATTTTAAGTTTATTTCTATATAGTATTTTCCATTTTCAAAATAAATACAAGGTAAATTTTCTACATATTTACCATTTCAATTGCCAAATATAAGATCTCATATTTGTTAATTTTTGGAGACTGATTAAAACTGCATTACATAGTATTTAAAATTTCCATCGTAGTTTTTGTGACAACCCTATCCAATATGAAAGATTTGTATGAAAATGGATAAAATTCCGTGGCAACTTGACCTAGTGTCAGTTTTGCGAGTAACATTATTTTAAAATCCAAATTGATTTACGGAGTTTAAAAAATACGAAAAATGGATTAGAAACTTGACCTCCAACAGGGAATATTTTATTTATTTTTTTAGGAAAACTAGGTTACATTATATGATCAAACATTTAGAAGATTAGGAACATTGAGAAGTTTTCGCCTTTAGGTTACAGATAAGCTAGCTTGACGTACGCCATACAGTTCGAACAGTAACAGTACATGCACGTATTTATGATATCTTGTAAATAGGTCAAGTTGCCTAAGTGGTTCAACTTGACCTATGTTTTGTTTCTCTTTGTAAAATCTTATTTTCAAGTATTTCTAAAGAAATCATTATTGAAAACTAATGGTCAATGTACTATTGTCATAAAATAATCATAAAAGGCCAAAAAAGTTCAATAGTTTTGGAGTAAATTAAAAAAATAAAACGAATAAAGTTGCTCAAGTTGCCACATTTTACCGGTACGTAAGTTTTGAAAAACTCATTGGTACTTTGGCCGTCCAGATTTGAACCCGGTACCTCTGGTTAGAAGGACGAGTCGTTACCGGTTGAGCCACCGACGCTTTCCTTGCTGAATACCTACAGATATTTCTTCCAGGTACCAATCTCTTCGGACGAAGCATTCATATAATTATGATAGAACTTCACTTTGGTAAGTTCGTTTAATCACGAATTAATTATATGATATAATCATATCTTAGGCACGTACTTAGCTAATTACAGCTTCAGAAGTATAAATAAGATTAAATGATGCACTATCTACAATACAATAAACTAAAAGCCCGTCCTAAAAGTGAGCATTCTCGTACATATACAACTGTTTTCTCGGAAACGGCTCTAAAGATTTGGATGAAATTTTGTATTTAGATTTATATAATGTTTTACTTTTCAATTCTATCTAGAAAGGTGTCATCCCAGAGTAATCCCATTTTAAGTACGTGCCAGCTTAAATCGAGCGGTACTAACCGTTATTTGTATCTGTTGTTGCTGCTGTGGCTGTTGTTGTTGCTGCTGTGGATGTTGCTGTTGATGTTGTTGTGTTTGCTGCTGTTGCTGGGTTTGCTGCTGTTGTTGTTGCGTAACGTTTACTTCCACTGGCCTATTCTCAGTAGACAGCCTGAAACAATTAAAAAAAAAGGTGAAATTTCTGAAATGTTAGAGAGAACGTCGGGGGTGCTCCCAACTACATGGTGAAATTTAAATCATAATTAGACACTGAAAAACTTTCCCCAAGAAACCTATACAATTTTTTAAAATATTTTCAAACTTAGTTTAGAGAGTTAATAAAGTTGACTTGTATGGGAAGCCTTGTAAATTATACAGGATGGATTAACACAATCGTTTTATGCCCGGTTAAATTAAAAATAAATACACTGTATGACAATGTGGGCGCCGCGTCACTTGGCCCGGGTAGCGACACTCCAGGCAGCGCCCTAGCCTCGCCTGACTTCGTTAGAAACCGAGCCGACTAGCTTCTTTGATCATCCAGAAAATTATAAACTTTCACCTTTCACTGGCACTAAAAGAGATTGCCCGTTTTGGTCTCAAATTGCGTCATGACCAAACCATTCTAGAAAATCGCAGTTTTATTTTATAAAGCAAGTTTCATTTGTTTTAAGCTCATTCTCACTTGAGGAAAAAAGATTAAGTAAAGAGATTTTCATTCAAAATGCCAGTCATACCTATGCGGAGCTTTTTGCATCCTATGGAAAGATCTTGCCAAAGAAATAATTATCAAATGACGACCACGTACCTTACAAAGATTTTTGTTAGAATGAATGACGCAATACGAATGGCTGTAATCTAGGTCTCTATGACCTAGCCATATCCTAACTTTATGTAAAACTAGACTAGGAGTCACATCTTTTTAATTATTTGGCGTTCTATTGAGTGGGTACCTAAAGTACGTAGTGATTAAATCCTCTTTGCCTAAAGTAACCTAAAAAACGTACATTGAAATTGACAAAACTCTGCTACCCCGGTTTAAATGAGATTAAGTTTTTCACTAAACAAATATGTAAGTTGTCACCTACCCAATGTTATAGGTTTCGTCATGACGCAAATTGAGACGAGCCTTGTATGGAACCGTGGCAATCTCCTTTCATTGCATTTTTTCATAAATTATTTTAGAACTATTCTTGAAACTTAATTTCTACACATAATTTACGTTACTTTCCCAGTAATTTGATATAAGACACCTATCAGACACTTCCTTTTTTTCATTTCGAAATCATTTTTTCACTTTACTCTACAAATAACTTATGTAAAGAAATGTTCGAAAATGACCCCACGAAATAGCTGCCTGAGGAGGTGGGGCTTAAAATGTCTACCGCGCAGCACGATTAGTCGGTCACTGTCTTTGGCGAGCTGCTGACGTCAGATTCCCGGATTTGTTTGCGTCGAAAACCAAATAACAAACAATTGACGGCTAAGGTTCCACATCTAAATATCCCAACGTGTGTTGTTAAGTGGTGCAGAAGTCATTCCGATTTCAAAAACACTGGAATTACTTTTCACCGATAAGTAAAAATTTAATTTACAAAATATGTACTAAACGTGGTGTAATTATATTCTCTTTGATCAAAGCGAAAAAACAATCGTACCAACAAATGTGGCAAGCAGTGCTGCCATGACCAAATTTTTAATTGCCGTGTTCGGTGAGCTAAATGGACGTGTAATGAGAATAGTTAAAAACCGGCCAAGTGCGAGTCAGACTCGCGCACTGAGGATTCTGTACCACCATACTTCTCCACATTCGTACCACAATAATACCTATTCATATCAAATAAAAGACATCAACGAGAGGGACAGTAAAAAAACTGTGGACCCACCAGTGGGCCATAGCGGTGGAAGCAAGGGTAAACGTCCATTTTTAAACAGGTTTATACGGAACCCTCAGTGCGCGAGTCCGACTCGCACTTGGCCGGTTTGTTATTAAAAAAAAATAAAAGTAGTTATTGTATATTATAAAAAAAAATGTATTCGATCACAACAAGCCGTCATTTGATATGTCACACGATATAGTGTGAAAATGTTTTTTTTCAATCTTCTTATTTACCCCCCAAAACTAGCCAGGTTTGAAATATATTAATTTACGGTACATTTCCGTCTTAAGGTCACCGATTTACATAAACTTACCAAATTTCGGTTGAATTGGTCCATTAGTTCGGAGAAAATTGGCTGTGATTTACGGTCTGAGACACAGACACGCGAGTGATCCTGATATGGTTCCGTTTTTACCTTTTGGGATAAATAACCCTAAAAACACTGTTTCCCGACAAAAATACGTACAACCATACTATTGGAAGTGTTAAGCGCCTCCGTGGCGTAATAGTTAAAAGGAGGTTGCGGGTTCAATTCCTAGCGGAGTATAACTTTGTATAACTCGGTTTGGTTACCACCATCTTATCTAAGTCTTGCCGCCAAGCATTAATGTTAACAGCATTGGTTAGTTTGTTTCGGCTTGAAGATAAGATAGCCAGTTATTGCATTGGGGAATCTTGGTAAGCCCGCTTCCATCTTCGGCATCATCGTCACTTACCATCAGGTGAGATAGATGAGATGATGTTAAGGGCTTACCAATTATAAAAAAAAGTTAATAATGGTATTGAAAAAATCAACCAAATACTAAATGTTACACAGTTGAAACAATATTAATCTTCGTTTATTACGAGTTCTTACTTTTCGTAATTTTTTTGTGAGGATTTTCTTCGAACTGTTGACTGCTAAATGTACTTTTTAATTGAAATGATTGTCAATTTCGTCCTTTATAGGAATAAAACCTAACAATACTAATAAGATCATATTTGACCTTACCATTAAAAAATTGTAAGAAAATTGCCGTAGAGCACGGCAATTGCAGTAGCAATAGCAACACTAGCACTCGACATGACGTTAGCGTGACATCGATGACGAGTAATGACCACTCTCGCTTACACTTACGAGTTATTAGCGGGTTCTCTTTCATTCTTATTGTCTTGCTAATTTGAGAAGGCCACTAAATGTAAGACCGGATAGTACATTATTAGGAGTCGTAAATTTGTTTGAGTTTTACCGTTATATGTGCGAGTGCTTCGTCGCCTTACACGTTTCGTTGTGTTGGCGGTTGTACCGAGTCTGACGAGGACATAATAGGTGAATTACATTTCTTTACATAAGTTATTCGTAGACTTTACTACAGAAATCCGACATACAGCAAAAATGGCCGCTCGCGGAAACTCTATTGCAATTTTTTTTTACGGACTTGGCATCAAGCAAAGCTGACTATTCCTGCTACAATCCGGTACTAAAGACGTAAAGTCTACATCAAAAAATACTTACCTCCATGATCATTATAATATCATAGATGTTTGTGCGGCCTTACGATGCCTACCCGTAGTCCTCGGTGCACTTGAGAGGTTAAATACGATGTTCAAACTCAAATAACTCTTTATTGTACAACAGAAACATTCGACATACAGCATTATCATGTTTAAGGCTTCTCTACGTCCCTAAAATTAGCAACTCGATTCACGATGTTTCAAACTTTAAACGAATCAGCTTGGAAATAAAGTTCTTGTCAGCTCATACTGCAACGTGGCTGTTAAGTCAACAATTGTCAACAACGTGGCGAATCGTGCGACAATTGTGGTTTTAAATTCATAAAAAAAGAAGAATTTCCATGAACGAAGAAAACAAAATCAATTCATGTTTTTTTGTTAAAAAGCTCATTATCATATCTCGATTAAAATTGCAACAGTTCTATGGTTACAATGGTTATAGATATTTTTTTCACTATTTCTGTGATTTAAAATAGAATTTGAGGATATCAAAATCACACCTCATATCCTATAAATTGCAAAACATTTTTTTTCAATAAAAAATCTTTAATTGAAGTAAAAAGGGGTTACAAAGTTGGTCATTGGCGGCGGTATAAACTAATCCGGTATTTTGCTAGAATTTATTAGTTCCATGCGGAAAGTTGATAAGTTTTACTAGTAGATTTCTGGTTACTTATTTAACCACGCTGCGTTACCAGTGGCCAGTGTTACCTACCTGATGTCAGGCTTGCGGTCGACTGGCTCCTTGTCGCACTTGGCGGGATCGGTGAACTCCTCCGCGTTTGCCTCAGCGCCGCCTGCACCCGGCTCCACATGCGTGCGCCGGTGCGACACCAGGTGACCTATCAGACATACACAAAACTCAAGAAGGATTTTGATTCATGTTTGGGTAGTTTAAAAAAATACAAATGGGCACTTCAATAATTGATTGAGCGGTTCGCTATAGAATAACAACAAATGGACGGTAAAATATTCTAGATTGGGTAGTTGTTATATTCACAATTGGTAAGCCATTGGCATCATTCGTTAAGCCATGTCAGGGGCCTTATCGGTGGCTTGAAAACTTCAGACAGTGGGGTTCGCCACTAGCCCTACAACCTCCACCGATTCGGACTTGGCCCTCGTGTGTGGAGTGGAGAATGGCCTCATAATTTACCAATATTAAATTACAAGTTACTATACAGTTATACTTTTTCAGCAAATGTAATAGTTGTTCGCCCCATCCATCATTGAATAAGCTTCAAAAGTTTAAAAATAAAGAGTCCAATTCAAGACGGCGTCGATCTAAATCTCAAACAACTTCGTCTGTAGCTTTCTTGCCCTCTTGTAAGACACCTTAACGACAATATAGCAATTTTTTTTTATCACATTTGGTAAGCCCTTGGCATTATCTCACCTGATGGTAAGTGACGATGATGCCAAAGATGGAAGCGGGCTTACCAAGATTCCTCAACGCAATGGAGAACTGGCTATCTTATCTTCAAGCCGGAACACATCAATATTATTAAACACTGATGTTAGGCGGCAAGACTTAGATAAGATGGAGGTAGCTAGCCAGGCGGGATTATAAAATGCCCTGACACCAACCAAACCGAGTCTTTCAACGTGACCCCACCGGGAATCGAACCAGCAATCTCCTGGTGTGAAGCGAATGGACTAACCATTACGCTACGGAGGCGGTTGAATTCTCCTTCTCTCCTCTTGAATTTTCCACCAACTCTTTATGAAACCACCAACCTTTACACATGAAGTCTTTGGAGCAAATTTCGCAGCGGAAAGGCCGCGCGCCGTTGCCCTTGTTATGGGAGCGCTCGTGGAATAAGAGGTTGCCCTTTAGCGGGAAGGATTTGCCGCACTCGCCGCAACTATACGGCCTATCACCGCAACTGTGGGCTCTGAAACCAAACATATTGTATAAATCATACAGGTGCAATGTTACAGGCGAAAAAGTAGGTGGTAGGAAAATATTGTGGAAGCTTATAATTGTTTATTGTTTTTACTTTACAGTTACATTGTAAAAGGCTGTTTAGCAACCGTTTTAACCGCCTCCGTGGCGTAAAGGTTAAGTCCATTAGCTTCACATCAGGAGGTCGAGGGTTCGATTTCCGGCGGAGTATAACTTTATAAGACTCAGTTTGATTGTTGGAAGGGCATAAGCCCGCCTGGATTGCTACCACCATCTAAAGTCTTGTTAACAGCATTGTATTGTATTGATGACTAGGGCGTAGCATTTTGGGATATAAAAAATCGGTCAAGTGCAGAGTCGGACCCGCGCTCTAAGGGTTCCGTACTATATACCTCTCCACACAACTATGACAATGATACCTATTCACATTACAAACAAAAAAGTTTAACGCAAGTGACAGAAACATACTTTTTTTCTTTAGTTCAGACCACTTAGCACGAGTACAACGGTTTTTGTTTTTTACTTCAGGATTAGTACTATAATCACACAAAATACCACGCTCATATGTTATACCGTTTTTACGATCAAGCTAAATCAAAAATACCTCTAGATTATCTATAAAAAACATGTTTTTTTTTGTATGGAGGCCCCCTATTTTTTATTTTTAGTATTTGTTGTTATAGCGGCAATAGAAATACACATTCTGTAATAATTACAACTTTCTACCTATTATGGTTCATGAAACACAACCCGCTGACAGACGGACAGACATCAGAGGCTTAGTAATAGGGTCCCGTTGGGTGTACAAGTAAAATAATAATAATTGTAAGTCAGTTTTACTTGGTCAAGTATAGGTAAGAGTTAAGCATATCATTTAAAAAAAGGGAACTCAATCTCGTTCGCAAAACAAATTCGTTATAAACTAAATGTAACATGCGTAACATCCATATAAAAAAAAACTTCGATAGGATAAACGTTTAGGATGTGACTTGTATGCATTCTCTTTATTGTACATCAAATAACATAAACACATAAAAAAAGGTAGAAGATGTACAAAGGCGGACTTATCCATGGAAGGGATCTCTTCCAGTCAACCTTAGAAGAACAGGTGTGTGGGTAAAGTAGATTTGGTATTATGATTAATATGATTTGATTTATTTTTTATTAGTTTATTGTTGTAAAATGAGTGTGTAGGGAGGGGGGGGTTAATACCTCATGTGTGTGACGAGGTGCTCCTTCTTGGTGAAGGGCTTGGAGCAGATCTTGCAGGCGTGCGGCGTGTCGCCCGTGTGCTGCTTCAGGTGGTTGGTGAGGTGCTCTTTGCGCGTGAACGTCTTCTGGCAGAACTCGCAGCGGTGCGGCGATTCGCCCGTGTGTATTCTGTAAGTTATCATTTTACCAAAGGGGAATTATAAATCGGGCAACAGATATACTTAGTAGCGACTACAATATTAAGTAAGACAAAAGGATTCTCAAAAGAGGTAGAGTTGAGCGAACGAAACAAGAGGACAATAGATTTGTTAGGTTGACTTGAAGATACCCTTTGGGTGACGGATCTGACAGTTACGAAAAAAATAGCTGTTTGGTCAGTCGCTCACTTAGTATTTCAATGACGATAGCTTATTATGGGTCTCATAATAAGGCTCGAGTCACGCAACGGGAGATGGAGCGTGCTAAGCTCGGAATTCCCCCACGTGATCGAATAGAAATGAGGATTGTGAAGCTGCGACTTTTCATAAAAACGGCGCTAACGAATTTCACCTTTTAAATGTTAACCGATTTGGACCAGAGTTCTGACTGAAAACCTATCAAAAATTGGTCCAAATCGGTTAACATTTACGAGGTGAAAATTGTTATCACCGTTTGTATAAAACGTCGAATTTTCGCCGTGGGTTCACAGTCCTCTTAGCGCAAGGCGACGATAATATATTCGTAAGGGGATGAAAGTTTCGCTTCTGCTCATAGTAGTTAGTAGCCTTAGTACAGCTCGCGCCAAACTTTATTACTGATCTGAACTGTGATGCGAGTGCTTACTACGCCGGTACAAACGAATAGTAGGTAACTTTACGTTCCAGTGTAACACCCAAAGTTTGCAACTGCGACGCATCTTGCGACCAGTATCGGAGCGGAGCCGTAATAAAGTTTGGCGCGACCTGATCTGGTTTTAGTGTTAGCACTAACCTGACATGGTTGGTGAGATGCTCCTTGCGCGAGAAGGTCTTGGTGCAGAAAGGGCACTTGTGAGGGGTTTCCCCGGTGTGCAGGTGCACGTGATTCGTCAAATGCTCCTTGCGCGAAAACGCTTTGGAGCAGTACGTGCATTTGAATGGTGTTTCTCCTGTGTGTTGTCTGCAACAATAAAAGGATAGATAAGAATGTTGAAACCACAATATGTATGCTGTGCACAAATGGTTCAAAATATTGATCTAAACCCAAAGCATTATATGTTCTTATCATAAATATTAGTGTTGGGTAACGTAGGCGGCACACTACACTTGTGCCGTAAAGATACTATGGGATGTTAACGAGAACCTGTCTATGAGATTTTTTTTATCGCAGTATTTGGCTGCAGAAACTTGTGCCGTAAAGATGCTATGGGATTTTAACGAGAACCTGTCTATGAGATTTTTTTATCGCAGTATTTGGCTGGAGAAATAAAACACCACAGAGGACCTGCCAACAATGTAACGAACAACTAGCTTTAAAAATTCCAACTCCTAAGCCAGTTTGGTTTAAGCAGTGTTTCAAGGTTTTTGACCAGTATGTGTTACCAGTGATGACATGGTCGCTTACTATGGGCCTTATAAGAAGGCTCAAGGTCACCCAAAGGACGATGGAGCGAGGTATGCTCGGAGTTACGAGGAGATCCGTAAAAGAACCAAGGTAACCGATATAGCTCATAGAATCGCTAAACTTAAGTGGCAGCGGGCGGGGCCGATAGCTTGTAGAACCGATGGTCGTTGTTGGGGCAGTAAAGATCTCGAGTGGCGACCGTGCACCGGTAGACGTAGTGAAGGTGCGCCTCCCACTCGGTGGAGCGACGACCTGATGAAAGTTACGGGAAGCCGCTGGATGCGGGTAGCGCTGGACCGGTCGTCGTGAAGATCCTTGGGATAGGCCTTTGTCCAGCAGTAGACAGCTTTCAGCTGATACGAAGAAGCCCGTTCCTAAAGCGGTTCGAGAGGGGTGTAGATGAAGGTGCCCAAAAGTGAATTCTCGCGTCACGGCATCATACACCACCCAGCTACCTCAAACTCCATCTTCCCGTAGCGTGTGGTGACCTCAGGAGCAGACATAATTAAGCTGGTAGCATTCACTCTGTGTTATATTTTATTTGCTTATTTTCGTTACTACCGTGCCGTACGAGCCTAGTTATAATCCGCACGTGGTTGACGAGGTGCACCTTGCGCGTAAAGCTCTTGTAGCAGTAGCTGCAGGTGTGCGAAGCGCTGCCGCACGTGGTTCTTGTGTTGTGTTGAGGTGGAGTCTGTGCGTGTGTTGTTACATACCGCACGTGGTTGACGAGGTGCTCCTTGCGCGTGAAGCTCTTGTTGCAATAGCTGCAGGTGTGCGGCGCGTCGCCCGTGTGCTGCCGCACGTGGTTGTTCAGATGCTCCTTGCGCGAGAAGGCGCGCGGGCAGTACGTGCACTTGTGCGGAGTTTCGCCCGTATGCTGTCTGCACAGTACATTCCGATTTGATTAATTAATTTGTCCAGTTTATTTGCAAAGCAATATTCAAGCCTCAGTATTTTTCGTGCGGTATTTGTATGGAGACTTAAGTAGCAACAACCAACTTCTGGCTTCAATATTGCCGTACAAAGGATAAATCACTTCATTATTTTAAAACATATATATCTAAAATATCAAATACGTCTAAAATTTAGTTCCCAACAGCCCTTGACCAATAATTATTTACAAAGCATAAACAAACGCTAGTACAGACAGCTCTGAAAACTGAGCTTCAAATCGGAATGCACAATGCTGTGCTACAGCACTTCGTAGTATTTATTCTCAAAATGTTCTCGAGAAGCAAACTTCACACAAATACAGACTGCCTAAATTTGTGACTCGTTTTATAAAACTCGTAACAAAATAATACGAAGTCTTACCTTACTCATAGAAGTTATATTATCAGAAAAACATGCGTAACATGCAGATCTACACAACGTCCCACGAATGAAACTAAAGTGATATGTAACACAACAACTACAGAAATAAGTCGATAGTACGTAACCACTGATTTTATTGCAGTAGTTTGTAGCACAGCATTGTATGTTACTATTATTACTCTACTACTATTTAAACGACTTAGGACAATAAAATGACTACATGAGAACACAGAGGTAAACTGCCTGTTAGAAATGGAGATTAAATGACTACATGACAACACAGAGGTCAAACTGCTGTTAAAAATGGAGATTAAATGACTACATGAGAACACAGAGGTCAAACTGCTGTTAGAAATGGAGATTAAATGACTACATGAGAACACAGAGGTCAAACTGCTGTTAGAAATGGAGATTAAATGACTACATGAGAACACAGAGGTCCAACTGCTGTTATAAATGGAGATTAAATGACGAGGTCCAACTGCTGTTAGAAATGAAGATTAAATGACTACATGAGAACACAGATGTCCAACTGCTGTTAGAAATGGAGATTAGGGTCAATAACTAGGACGGCTAAAAAAGCGCAGCCACGTTTCGCAAACTAGAATAATAAGGTTTCAGAGTAAGGATCTTAACCCGGTCCCTTGCCAGATTTGCAAAAAAAACCCCGATAACTTAATAACTATGACTATAAATTGACCCGCATCTTACTGTTAAACAGCTAAATTAGTATCTGCATTTGTGTGAGTGTACACCGATAATATAAACTTATCTATGGGCCCCGCCCCACACTCAACGCAATGCACCCTCTGTTACCTTTACAGTTTACTCTCACACTAATGCAAATCAATGTATTTGTGATCTAATTTGAGTGTATATGACGCGTCAATCATTATTAATTACGTCTGTAAAGACCGAAACAACCAAGTAAGGAGACAGGAAGATCTTCTTTTGTGTATTGTCAATTTAGATTTTTCATTTTTTTCTGTTTTATGTGCGTAGTACATAAAATACAAATAAGATTAGTCGGTCCAATTTCGCACACTTTAGGCTTTTCACCTGTATCATACAAGGTGTTAGAGCATTGAAAATCCAGTATTTATCAGTCTCAAAAATAAATTCAAAAATATACATACTGAAAAGCATAGAATGTCTCCTAGAACAACTAAAAATCTTTTTATTAAATCTTCAATTTTATATTAGGTTTTAAAATAATAAATTTATTCGTCAAAAACAACACAATGTATGACGCATCTTTGACAGCTGTGATTAAAAGGGACCGATTCGAAGCAGATATACCGGATTTTAGGACATCTCGCGCTCTGCTCTTACTGAGTTACTATCTCTTTGGCGTTCACCCTTGTCAAAGACCGTTTACAAGAAGATTGTAATCTATAGTAACTTGCGTAGCTCAATTTATTAGCGACATTTATTGACAACCGTTGGGGCAGTAAAATTCTCGAGTGGTGACCGCGCACCGGAAAACGTATCGTAGGCAGACCTCCAACTCGGTGGACCGATGACCTGGTGAAGGACGCGGGAAGCAGCTGGATGCGGGCAGCGCAGAACCGGTCGTTGTAGAAAACCTTGGGAAGGCCTTTGTCCAACAGTGGATGTACTTTGGCTGATATGATGATGATTCATTGACATTTATTAAATCGTCAGTAAATCTTGGATTCTTACATTTTGTAATGTCATTTTAATCACAGTCTTGATAAAGTGTCTTTCGAGAAAAAAATTATTAGATTTTAGCGTTGCCACAGACCTGGCAGTCCGGAAGCCGGTATAGTGGCCGGGCAAAATGCAAGTCTTTTTCTCTTACATACAATGACAGAGATAGCATTTGCCAGGTCTGCGGCTACACAAGCGAAACAAAATAATTAATAGCGCCATCTAGATTTTATATACATACTTGAAACTTCTAGGTTGGGACTACGGATATCAGTAAGAAGGTTAGAAATCTATTCTGACTAAGAATTATTTCATCTTTGACGATACCTGATATATTTAGTGAGATGTTCCTTCATGCTGAACGGCTTGCCGCAATAATTGAAATGGTGCGGCGACTTGCCCGTGTACTGGCGCACGTTTTTCGTCAAGTGCTTCTTGCGAGTGAACGATTGCAGTACGAGCGATTCACCTGTGCATGTTACTACCTCCTGAACTTGTTCACCCTTGTACTGTACCTGATATGGTTTGTGAGATGTTCCTTTCTGGTGAACGACTTGGCGCAGTAAGTGCAGCGATGGGGCGACTCGCCGGTGTGCTGGCGCACGTGGTTCGTCAGGTGCTCCTTACGAGTGAACGATTTGGTGCAGTACGAGCACTTGTGTGGCGATTCACCCGTGTGTTGTCGCACGTGGTTCACTGTTGACAAGAAGACACATACTTTGTTGGAAAACGTTTAAATCGGCCTATTGTAATAACCTACTTTTAGTCAAGTCTTCGTACAAATGACTGAAAGTGGAATTTGCATAGTAGATTGTACAACATCTTACTACTAAGTCAGATTTTAGTGCATTACGTTACAATACAAAGCATGACTGAATGAGTGATTGGATATTACAAAATACGTATTACCAAGGACGTCATTTCTAGTGATGGCCTTAGGGCAATAGACGCATTGAAAAGGCGTATCGCCGGTGTGCTATTCACGAGGTACGAAGACACCCCTTTATGATGTCGGTTGTGGTTCAGGAGTACAAAATAACGTGTTATTGAGGTAGTCTTTCCTGGTGAATGCCTTGTGGCAGTAACCGCACTGGAAGGACGACTCGCCGGTGTGCTGCTTCACGAGGTGCGGAGACTCCTCTATATGATGTCGGTTGTGGTTCAGGAGTACAAAATAAGGTGTTACCGAGGTGGTCTTTCCTGGTGAAGGCCTTGGGGCAGTAGCCGCAATGGAATGGCGTCTCGTCCTGCCGCACGTGGTCCACGAGTCGCGGAGCCTCCCCCCCCCCCTATATGATATCGGGTGTGGTTCAGGAGTACAAAATAACGTGTTACCGAGGTGGTCTTTTCTAGTGATGGCCTTGGGGCAGTAGACGCACTGGAAGGGCGTCTCGCCGGTGTGCTGCCGCACACGATCCACGAGGTACGAAGACTATGATGTCGGATGTGGTTCAGGAGTAAAAAATAGGGTGTTACCGAAGTGGTCCTTCTTGATGGAGGCCTTGGGGCGGGCAGTAGCCGTACTGGAAAGGCGTCTCTCCAGTATGCTGCCGCACGTGGTCCACGAGGTACAGTGCCTCCCCCCTCCCCCTATATGATGTCGGGTGTGGTTCAGGAGTACAAAATAACGTGTTACCGAGGTGGTCCTTCCTGGTGAAGGCCTTGGGGCAGTAGCCGCACTGGAAAGGCGTCTCGCCGGTGTGCTGCCGCACGTGGTTCACGAGGTGCTCGCGCCGCGTAAACGACTTGGAACAGAAGTTGCAGCGGTGCGGAGACTCCCCTGTGTGCTGTCGAACGTGGTTCAAAAGGTGCTCCTTGCGAGTGAACGTTTTGGAGCAGAAATCGCAACGATGTGGAGTTTCGCCTGGAATAGAATTAAATTGTTAAATTCTTACACAAGTTGCAACACATAAACAATTTCCTTGTAAGTAAATGTTTAAAGTGTATTAATCACGTACATCATATGGAATTTACATATAAATCTGGTACATCTTTCGCAAGACAATTATTTCATGCAATAAAAAATATTTTTTGAACAAACTCAATCGGGAATCCACATGCAAAAATACATACATTGTATTAATTTTAACTGGAAAAACCAAGCCTTACACTAGGTCACTGGGTTGTACAGCCGTCAACAAAAGTAAAGACAACGGTTTTATCAATCCACACCAACATCAATGTCAAGGAGCTTACACACTTTAAATAAGGCTTTTCGAAAAGTTCGTTTTACGACGGGCATTATTTATTACAAAAAATAAGGCGCACCGGTGTAATCTTCGTACGCGCATGACGTAATGACAATCAACATATACACCCTTGATAAATTTTTGTAATAAACCTGGCTTTAGTACAAGATCATTTTGTGTAATGAGTTTCTATATATCTCTAAAAAAATATAACTTCATGGCTCGATGGAGAAATGGAGTTAAGTACAGATTTGTCTCTCTCACTACAGTACTTATGAGGAGAATGCCGAAAGGCATACTTCACGTGGGGCCATGCACGTCACATAATTTCCGCTGGAGCTACAAAAACTAATTAGCTTTGTGTGTTTCTATCGATTGTTTTTACGTGCTGCGCGTACGAAGATCACGCCGACGCGCTTTATTTTTACCCGACTTTTTGCGTCTACCTAATGCACGGAATTTGAGCAAAGGCAAACTTCTGATCATTACGAATGTTAGTGGCCGCAAAATGAAAGCCATACTAACCCGTATGCCACAGTATGTGGTTGGTGAAGTGCTCCTTTCTCGTGAACGACTTGCCACAGAGCGTGCACCGGAACGGGGTATCGTTCGTATGCGACCGCATATGGTTCACTAAATGCTCCTTCCTAGTATACTTCTTCCCACATATTTGACAATGGTGCGGAGTTTCACCTATTTGGGGTGGGCAGAAAATATAATGTTAACATTCAATGATGCAACTCCCTACCTTACTTGGGTTGGGAAATTATTTGCAGTTTCAGTCGCGTCTCCCGAAAGTAACGACAAACATGGATAAGCGTTTTCAGGCTATGGTTATTTACCCTTCTAATAGATATTTTTTTAAACGTCAAAGAGATTTTAAAATGACGCAAGTTCAATCAAAACAACAGTGCTTTAAATCGGCTGTGAAGTTCGGAATGCTTGAGCTTTAATGGGTGTTTAAGCATAGATTTTGGGAGATTGCTGTTGCTACTTACATCTTAAAAGTAAGTAGTTGAATCATTAACTGTTCTACTTTCTGCACCACATTTACAAAATCCAACCATTTCAGGTGCAGGCTTGGGAATTCCAATATTCTAAATAGGTATGTAATATCAAACCGTAAGATCGCTTAATTGTTTTTTTCTGGAAATCACGGAATTAAAAACCGTTTATTCCGTGTGGACACCGTCGATTCCGGTTTTTCGGAGCACGAGGACGCCGGAAATAACGAAGTGATGGAGCCGCGCTTTTTGCGGTGGCACTAAACATGCTAAACTACCTAAAAATATATTTAACACTCCTTACGCGATCTTACGATGACATGTTCACAAAATAATTAAGTTTTCTACACTATACAAGTGTTAAAAAATAACGAGTGAAATTTAAAGGGGTTCGTAACTCAGTATTTTAAAAATCTAAAAAAAATATTTTCCATACAGAGACGAAAATGGGTAGGTAAATAGCGCACGATCCGTGCGCCCGATACCGTAGGTATACCTACGTTTCAGCAGTTTCAGTCTGAGTTCCACGTATTTTTTAATGCCATCTGCCTACCAGTTTAACGAATGAATTCACTTGTTTGATTACGATGACGATTTGAATGAAGTGTTTTTTTTAAACATATTTTTCCTGTAAGCATTGTAAATTAGATACATTAACTCGTTAAGATATCAATATCACTCACTCGTATTTTCTTTAACACTTTGTATAAACAAATCAAACATCGAAACTACGAAGGCTTATGAATAAAAAAAAGCAACAGAAGCAGAGTACATAAGCAATATTCATACCGGAAGCTTAAAATATATTACCAAATGTTTGAAGTTACTGTGTGTATAGACATTTTGCCCCCTGCTATAAATTCGGAGATTGTTTAAAATTTATAATTATCATAAGGATATTCACAGGATGGACTACTAGTATTTATCTACGGTCCAGCGTATTTAAGTGTGTTCCAGAAACATAGCATAAAATTATATTCTTCTCAATGCTTTCCCGCTTTTCACCTTTTTGATTTATTTACATGTGACCCTAGACAGGCGATGCTAAGTGTAATAATCTGATTGGCACTATAGTATCCCTAGACCTAATCAGCTTTAATTTGTTTTTATTGTGTGGCACAACTAATCGTGCTATCCGAGAGATAGACGGCGGATACCAGGTGTTGCACTTAGCATCACCCGCGGTCACATGCGAGGCATTTAGATTTACACCTACAGACGTGTGCATCGCGACTTTCATACACATCAGGTTTCCTCACGATGTTTTCCTTCACAGTTAAAGCAATCAGTAAGTAAATGTACGTAAGTTTTGAAACACTCATTGGTACATTGGCCGTCCGGTATCGAACCAGGACCTTTAGACAGATCGTCATGGGGCGCTTAGATGTCACTTTCATAAATATGGAAACTTATTAGTTTTATAAGCCGCCATGATTTATTATTGTTCTGATATCGGAAATTGGCTGAATTCAGAAAGTCGTGTCAGATAGTTTTATTAATGTGACAAAAGGTGAACGGCCCACTTGTTGGTAAGTAAGTAAGCACCTCTAACACCAGTGCTTTGCAAATCCTTAAGGTGGAACGCTTCGTAGGCCAGGTTCTTCCAACAATTAGACAACTATAGCGCTACACAGCACACTTAGGTGGTACATTACATATAAGCAGCAACCCTGACCTGTGTGCCACATGACGTGGTTCATGAAGTGCTCCTTGCGCGTGAAGCTCTTCTTGCAGATGTCGCAGCGGTGCGGCGTCTCACCCGTGTGCTTGCGAACGTGGTTCACCATGTGCTCCTTGCGGGTGAACGTCTTCGCGCAGAACTGACATCTGTGATACACACATAGGCAGTGACTTAAATTATTAAGGCTCTCCCAAACGTAACTTCAAACACAGGGGCAAAGACTTTGACAAATATTGCGTCAATCATTTCAGCAAATATTTGTGAACATAATTTCGGCAAAAACATACATTTGAAACTATGTCTGGGGTGAGCATTAAACTAACCTAGTGGGCTCCTGTTTCAGTAATATTTTTTTTACGGTCTTCTATTTAAATTAATCGAAATATTTACCACCTAACAAAGTCATTAAATCTCACTTGACTTTACTTGTTTTACATGGGTGTCATACATAAATCGCTGCGAAGTAAAACCTATTGTGTCTATTAACGTCTATACATATTAAAGCGAGGTATTGATTGGAACAGTTGTCTCTGTCTTTTTCTTTACGTGTAAAGAGTAAAGAAAATAACCATACTTTTTCACTTGTTTTTTGTTTCAATAAAAAACTAAAACGAAACTATAAAAAATATTAACATTACTGACTTTGTATTATCATAAATTCATAACAAATACTGTCAATTTTTTAAAATTTATACTTCAAAATATTAGTTATAACTAGAGTTGAAAGTAACAGTGTAGACCTATCTTTGGGTTTTTTTTCTATCGAGCCAAAACTGCTCCATCGTGTTTCTAATAGCTTTTGACTCTAAGGAACATCATCAACAATAAGGGTATTTCATTCAACCTTCGGTTTTTTATCGTTTAGGAGTAATTGACGTCAAAAATATCGAAAATCTGTAACATTACCGCCTTAATAAGCTACACTTACCGATACGGAGTCTCGCCAGTGTGGCTTCGCACATGGTTGTCGAGGTGCTCCTTACGGGAGAACGTTTTGTGGCAAGTGGTGCACGCATACGGCTTGTCTTGTGTCATTCTCTTCGTGTGTCTCTCGGCTGGGTCGCCGGCTACAACACATATTTTATTTAATTTATATCATTTTAATCTTCATTAAAAACACTTTTTAACAAAACTCCCCTGTGCTATAATATTACCATGAATTGCATGAATTATATAAACTAACGATGTGTTAATAAAATCTTCAACCGACTTCAAAAAAGGAGGAGTTTTTGATTCCACTGTATTTTTTTGTATGCATGTTACGCGATTTCAACCCAAATTATTGGTAAATTTTTAATCAAGTCTGATATGTCTTAGCTTTATTCTTTGCTACAATGTAAGTGTAATGTTTATTGTTGATTTGTGTATGCCCAACTACGACAGACGGTGATAGCTTTGCGAGAAAGTATCGATAGCGTGGATGTACAATTTATTTTATTTTTGTGGGTCGTGGACTTCATGGTGGCCTCGATTAAATTTTATTAAAATGGTTGGCGTACTGTTTTAGCAAATTTATTTATTTATTTATCAAAAATACGTGGCCAGCTTACAGTACACACCAAAGCGCTAACCAAGTCAGTGAATTTACATTATACAAATAGAGCAGGGTTGCATGCAAAATGTTTTGTTCTAATAATATAAAATTAAATGTTAATAGTCTATAATACTTATAATTAGTTACAACAAATTTTAAAAATGTATAATTTAAATAAAAACAAAAAAAAGTGTATTGTCGTTGTTGCGATTGAAGTTTTTTAATGTTTGATATGTTTACCGTTTTGAATTACGTTTTATCCATACATCTGCTAAGCCTTGGTATCACCTAGGTAAGTGACGATGAGAATATGGAAGCGGAATTACTTAGATTCCCCAACGCAATATGGAGCTTGGCTATCTTATCTCCATGCTGGAACAGTTCAATTCTGTTAACACTGATGTTTAGTGGCAAGACTGAGTAATATGGTGGTAGCTAGTAGCCAAGCGGGTTTTAACTTGGGTAAGTGGTATAAGGCCTGATACATGGGAAAGTTTATGCCTCCGTAAAGCTCACCAAAATATTTCCGCTGAAAACTCGTGTCGTTATTTGTTGGATAGAAGGATAACTACAGAATACCTCCACACATAAACCTACAATTCTGCCGTTGATGGTCAAATATGCTGCACAACGTGTGGCCTTACGTGGGCATAGTCACAATCAACATCATATCGGTTCATTATACGTCCCCACCGAAAAGCTCGAGCCTACCCTGAATTAGGGCGATCGGGCCTTAGTTGACCACGCAGGCCCAGTGCGGGTTGGTCGACTACACACACAACTTTCGACTTTCTTCACAGGCGTGTGCAGGTTTCCTTCCGATGTTTTCTTTCACCGTAAGAGTGTCGGATAAACGTACATATGAAATTGAAATAAGAAAACACATTGGTACGTGGCAGGATTAGAACCACGACTTCCCGGACGGGAGGTAGCGTCCCTAGCCGTTTCGCCTCCGACGCTCACTCACGCTCAGTTACAATAGCAAGCCATAACATATTAAAAGTTCAAAGTACTTAAAGGAGTACTTAAATTAATCCCTACTAATACCTACTATACCTACTAATATTATAAATGTGAAAGTAACTCTGTCTGTCTGTTACGCTTTCCCGCAAAAACTACTGAACGGATTTGGCTGCAATTTGGTAGGTAGACAGATTAGGACCTGGATTCAGACATAGGCTACTTTTTACCACGCACTGCGCACCCTCGAAAAGTCATAGAAACGTTGTCCAAGCGGCTGAAACCGCGGGAAACAGCTAGTATTTTATAAAAGCACTTTTGTTTGCTCACCAAGATGGCATTTCCCGTGTCTTGAGAGCTCGATAGGATTAGCGAAGGCAGAGCCACAAACTTGACACGTGAATGGCTTGCTCTCCCCGTGGTATCGTCTGAAAAATAGTGATTTCATGAAACCAATATTTATAGAACATTACTGCAGCGTGACCTAAGACTGTCTGATAAAATGAGGAAGTTTTTGTTGTATCTGGCTAGCTTAATTGTATGATGATTTTTTTTCACAAACTGGCGTCCAAGTGCAGTAAAGATGATTTTCATACAAAATCTAAAAATAAAACGAGAATATCTCGAAAACCGTAGACTTTCACGGTACATACACGGGGGTGATTCGGATACCCCTAAAGGTGTTCTATCTCTGGACATCTGCTTGACTGTACTTCTTGGGAAACCCTGTATATGTATACGTATATCGGGTTATATAATTATTATTTCCCTGCTTATTATTTATTTACGTGTATTACGTAGTTTCAGAACGTACATTTATTTATAAATTTTAAGATTTTGTTTATTGCTTGCTACCCCATAATCATCATATCAGCCGAAGGACGTCCACTGCTGGACATAGGCCTCCTCCAAGGATTTCCACGACGACCGGTTCTGCGCTAACCACATCCAGCGGATTCCCGCGACCTTCATCAGGTCATCGGTCAACCGTGTGGGAACTTTACTGCCCCAACGACCATCCGTTCTACGAGCTATGTGCCCCGCCCACTGCCACTTCAGTTTAGCAATTCTGAGAGATATGTCGGTTACTTTGGTTCTCCTACGGATCTCCACGTTTCTGATTCTATCACGCAGAGGAACTTCGAGCATAGCACGCTCCATTGCCCTTTGGGTGACCTTGAGCCTTCTTATGAGACCCATAGTAAGCGACCATGTCTCAGTTCCGTATGTCATGACTGGCAACACACACTGGTCGAAGACCTTGGTCTTAAGACAAACGCTCATTACCCCACAATAATGATTTTTCACGTTTCCTCAACCTAAAGGTTGTCTGGAACAGATCGCTTGTTAGCGATAAGACCGCCTATACATACAACTTCCTCAATAATTGTACCTGTACTTTTCCCTTATGTGGTGCTACTAAGTCATCATCATATAAGTCGAAAGACGTCCACTGCTGGACAAAGGTCTTCCTCAAGGATTTCCAAGACGACCGGTCCTACGCTGCCCGCATCCAGGATCCCGCATCCTACATCCTGCCCATTGCCACTTCAACTTTCTTGAGCTGTGTCAGTCACCTTAGTTTTTCTACGTATCCCCTCGTTTCTGATAATGATAACTTCTTACCTATGCACTATAAGTTGGTAGCGGTACTGGAAGATCTTTCCACAGATGTCGCACGAGTGATGGCCGGGTGACGACTCCTCCGTTATGACCGCGCTCGTGCCAGCCTCCACCTCAACCTCGGCTAGCACCTGCAAACGTTATCACACACGTAACAGAATCATTTTATGATGCAAAGTGTGTCGTGTCTGCACTGTGTTATACTCGTACGTATAAAGGCTCCCAAATATAGCTTCAAATATTTGACGGAGACTTTGAGACTGGACTATAAATCGAAACAAATTGTAGGAATCAAGTTGGGGCTAGATAGAGCCATTCCAAGATTCGGCCCCAACTCAAAAAGCTAGAAATACTCAAAACTGGCCATCCGCGCGTGATATCGACTTAATCAAGCACAAGGAATGGCCCTCCTCCAGCCCAGGCTTGATTCCGTTGGATTACAAAATGTGGCAGTATTCAGAGAAGAAGGTTTGCGCTACTGAAGGCATCCTCTAGCAGCCGCTGTTATTGGCATGGAAGTTGTGCGTGCTGCTATTGACGACTGGCCGCGTAGTTTGAAGGTATGTGTCGAAAAACAGGTAGTTGAATAACTTTAATAAATATAACAATCTGTATTTAAGGCCCTAAGATGGGTCAAATGACAATATTCAATTCAAATGATTAAAAGACTGTGTAAAGCTATCATTGTGGCAAAAATATATAATATACTTAAAGTAATAGAAAATCGATTTAATTGATTACAATTTTAAAAATATTACCACTTTTGCTGTATAAAAAATATACTGTAGACCCTGTTTTTGACATTAATTCCAAAATTTCTCGAAAACAAATAGTTAATATCGAATGAAACCAACACAAAAAATCGGTGACTTTAAGACCTTTCATTTTAATTGAATACATTTTTTTGAAACTTATTTGAAAGTGATGAAAAGTAATAAAAACATGTAAAAAACGAGAATTGGGCGTTCAAGCTCGCATTGATTTGAACTTAAAATGAATAGACTTACGTTCGATATTATTTAACGTCTCAACCTGCTGGGGTTGAGTGCTCTTAGGGCCTAACTACCTTTTTATCATACCGTCAGACGAAAGCGACCGTCACGCGACATGCAACACACAGACGAATAAATGTGAGACGATGTAATAAAAGTTTCACTTTAAAATAAAATTGTTTAGAAAGCACATCACTCTATCTAGCACATTAGCTTTGCTTACATCGGGGCTTAAGCTTGAGAGTCAAACAATTGGTTGTACCTTATGGAAGATTGCACTATAAACGACGAAATCGCAGTTTAATAATTACTTAACTACTTAGAAACTAGCACAATCTAGTATGATGTTACGGAACCCTATGTGTGCGGTTCTGACTCACTTAGCCGGTTTTTCTTAAGTACATGTGTTTGTGATAATGTGACTGAGTGACTTTAAATGTTTCACTGTACTTTGATACTTTTAAATAATAATAATGAATTTGGGCTCTAACCAGATTTGAAATTTGCCGTGGGCTGTAAGCAGAGTTTTTGGAATGTGGTCTATTCAAATCGGGCTGTAATTGGAACAAATCAAACCATCAGGTGAGGTGCAGCCAAACACACTCAAATTTTTAATAAAAACTAAACTCACTTTTTGCTGTTGGCCCTCTGCATTCAGTTTGCCGAACACCTCGTGGTAGGCGAGCAACTGTGACAGGTCTTCCACGTTCACTTTGTACATGCCGTGGAGGTCGTGCTCTGTGGCGCCCGCAGAAATCTTCACTACAGCGCCCTCCATTCCCATTGCGCCTACGCTCTGTGTGAACCAATGTAATGTAATTAAAAGGGATGTAAATAAATCGAACACCCCATGGAGATCATACCTTCTCCCACAAACGTCTCATTTTATTCAATCTGTATGGGAGGTTCCTTTTTTGAGGGTTATACATATTATAGATGCTAGTAAGGTTTGATAAATAAACTTAACGCTATTTTAGATTATTTTTTTTATGACATTTTTACAGTTTACCCAGATATACCACACAGTCTTACTAATATTATAAACGCGGAAGTTTATAAGAATGTATGGATGTATGTTTATTACTCTTTCACGTAAAAACTACTGAACAGATCTGGCTGAAATTTGGTAGGTAGATAGATTAGGACCTGTATTAACACATAGGTTATACTGTTTTCCACGGTCGCGAGCCACTCGCGGCTCGCGCACTGCGCATCCTCGAAAACTTATAGAAACGTTGTCCATGCGGATGAAGCCGAGGGAAATAGCTAGTATGGCATATTTTAGGTATGTCGTGGATTAAAAAAAATTTGGAAAACATCATCATGCCCAGTTTTGAGAAGAAAATATTTTGTGTTTTTTTGTACCTATAGGACGATACCTTTAATATTTTGAAAATAAAAAATCTAAAGTATAAAATAAATAAAATGGTAAATAATATAAAAAAAATTAAAAAATATCATAATACTCGTAGGTCGAATAGTTTCCCCGCAAAACAAGTGTACGGACAAACAACAAAAACACACATGAATATTTTCTAGACCACTTTTTTGGTATTTAGTAGTGATATACAGGGTTACTTTTAATTAGTTCTTGATAGCAAAGGATAATATGAATGTACTCGTGATTACAAACAACTTTCCCAAGGAAACTATATGTCAAATATGAAAAAAAATGTTTGGTTCTCGATACATAATCAGTTATCCAATCGGCAAAAATGTATAAAAGACCAAATTTTTTTTTTCATATTTGACATAGTTTCTTTGGGAAAGTTGTTTGTAATGACGAGTACATTCATATCCTTTGCTATCAAGAACTAATTAAAAGTCAACCCTATAGAGAAAATTTAATTAAAACCGTGAAGACGGTTTTCGGACGATCACATAACCTTCTATTTGCTCTTTCGTCTCTCGAAAGTAAAAAGGTTTCACAAAACAATTTAAAAATCAAACAACTACGTGTCGGTCCACGCATAGTGTAGGGTTCCGGAATTCCGAAGTGATTAATTGAATACTGTTTGTAACCCTCAATCGTTTTCCAAGGTCTAATAGTTTAGGAACACCAGGGACACGTTTTTAATGACTTTGATTACCTTTATCTTGGGAACTTAACTGTGTCACACCCCAGACACTTCATACAACGGCGAGAAAATACATTTCTAAAAACAAATTAAATCCCGGCGAAATTCTATACGTTAGAGAACCAAACTTAAACCAAGGTGAGGTGAGGTCGGAATCTAGAGAGAGGTAGGGAGTGTCCATACTGTATGTAAATACTAATATGTATACGTCACGGACTATTCTCTAACTGCAAATGTTAGTTTTCAATCGCAGAAAAAATATTTGTTACGAGTATATGACATATGTGTACAAATTTACAATATTCGGATTTTTCCTTTACTTGTGCTGTGAGACCTTGATTCTCATAAATTTTATGATACGCCAAATTAAATAGCAAAACTCAACTTTAATCAGTGTTACTATCATCCAAATAAAAACTATGAAATTGTCGTGTGTTGAAACTATGAATCCTTACTAATATTATAAATGTGAAAATTGTTTGTTTCCTTTTCACGCTTCAACAACACCAATTTTCATGAAATTTGGCATGCATGACAAGAAAGGACATAGGCCTACTTTTTATCTCGTGAAAATAGCAAAGTTTGATGCAGTTCCTGAAGGAACTAAAGAAATACTATTTTTTTGATAAATTTCTTTAAAACCCCAACAGTAAAATGGATAGTTGTAATTTTTGCACAGAGATGATTGAGGGGGTGGGAAATTACATAATTTCCTAATTACAACAGAAAACTCATCTACACGCTTGCGGCTCGCGCACCATTTACTCTCAAAAATAGTCATAAAAATGATGTCCACGCGGGCGAAGCCGCGGGCAAAAGCTAGTATATAATAAAGTAAATAAATTTCCTCTTATGTGGGTAATCGCGCTAGCTAAACCGCTGGAACACAGGACGCTGCTCGGCGGTCAGTAAGACCTTGCATACTACGCGCTGCGCAGCTTCCATCTTGCCGGCGCTCTTCTCGTCCTTCACTATGAGCTAGTCTGCCGCGCTGGCCTCCATGGAGGTGGAGCCTACTACGTTGTGCGCCAGTCGATCTGTATTTGCCTATTTCTGTACTATTATCATATGAAACGCACCTTCAAGTCGAGCCCATTTATGTCCTTTATCTCGGCCGGTGTAGGGAACTGCGCGGCTTCCATCTTGCCGGCGCTCTTCTCGTCCTTCACTATGAGCTAGTCTGCCGCGCTGGCCTCCATGGAGGTGGTGCCTACTACGTTGTGCGCCAGTCGATCTGTATTTGCCTATTTCTGTACTATTATCATATGAAATACACCTTCAAGTCGAGCCCCTTTTTGCGCGGCCTCCATTTTGCCGGTGGCGCTCTTCTCATCCTTGACTATGAGTGAGTCGGCCGCGCTGGCCTCCATGGAAGTGGTGCCAACTGCGTTGTGCATCACTCGACCTGCAATTGCCTATTTCCTGTACTATTATCATATGAAACGCACCTTCAAGTCAATCCCTTTTATGTCCTTTATCTCGGCCGGTATAGCGAACTGCGCGGTCTCCATTTTGCCGCTGGCGCTCTTCTCGTCCTTCACTATGAGCGAGTCGGCCGCGCTCGCCTCTATGGAGGTGGTGCCGTCCGCGTTGTGCGTGACCAGTATGTTCGCGGGCTCGCCGGTCGCCTGCTCGATTCGCACTACGCTGTCCATTACCTAAAAATTTTGTATTTATGTTTTGGTCAGTAAAATGATATAGTTTGTGGCCAAGTGCGTGTACAAAGCAGAGTTTCGTTGTCATTTAAAGTACTGCACTTACTCTTTCGCGAAACGTATACAAACTACTTAAAATAAAAATAGATTTCTTTAGTAGTTTAGGCAACCAATACTAAAATAATAAGCGGATAAAATTGCCGTTGTATAAGGGCTTGCCATTAACGATTTATCCCAGAATAATAAATATTGCCATTGATATCACAATCCATATCATTGGCAATATTCATTACTTTTATAGATTTTCATCAAAATCGTTACAGCCATTTTTGAGATTTTTGTTTATAAGTTGATGGCAGTTACCTTTTAACGAATTTTGCCAGAATTAACAGTAATTTCACTTAATGTACAGAGACCAAAATATCAAGCTAGACACTCGTAGTGACATTCTGATTCATACGCAAACGGCATAAAGTCTAAAGTGTATAGCTTAAATGTGCTGGCCTCTGTACATTAAAAATACTCACTACTTGCTAAGTTTTATCTAAATCGTGACAGTAATTTTTAAGATGTTTGCGCTTTATTTGTTTGTTGTATGGCAGCTACTCTTAATGGCAACCCAGTCAGACGTTGCTCAGAATCCATTGACAAATTATGATAAAACTCTTAACTTTAAAATTTTATGTCAATAGGACCATTGGTTTAGCTGATAGGGGAAGCGTGACGGACGAACGGACATACGGATGTTTTTTTTAATACTAGTGATATTTGAGTAAGTTTATTTTTTTACGATACCCCGGTTATGTTCAGTCGACCTAAAGTAAAAATGAATGCATACTTTGCAATTGGAGAGTAGATACGAAGGGCATGCTAAAAACTAGATACTCAAAAAATATAAAATTTAATCTTCACTAGCTTTTGCCCGCGGCTTCGCCCGCGTGGACATCGCTTTTACGACTGTATTTGTGGGTGAGCGAGCGTAGGTAGAAGTTTGTTTCAGATCCCTCAGGAACTATATCGGGCTATACTGATAGCAGTCTCTGTAACTTCCCACCCCTAAACTATCTCTATGGAAAAAAATACATCAATCCGTCGCTCCAATTTTTTTTGTTACATTGACACGACGGCGTGATTAATATGTACCAAATTACAGCTTTTTAGTACTAATCAGGGTTCGAAAAAATCAAGATCATTATCCGATAATTATCACCAGTGTAAGAAATTTATTTGTTATATTGTTTCGTAACAAATGCATTATAATTCAGGCTATTCTAACAAAAAAAATAATTAATAGTTTATAATTTCTATTTATTATTCCTTGCATTTCTTTGCTACATTTTTTGCACCGAGCCCATAGCCCAGTATTTTTTGTCTTCATGTAATTAAAGTATGACCATATTGGATCTTTCTCAAGAGGTATTTTTCAAATTCAACTCAATAAACAATATTTAACTTAAACAACCAATGACACTCAAGTTCGCTCAACTTTGCATAATCCCGTAATCCGAACTGATTCTTTTATTGTAAGGGAAATTCCCACGGCGCGGCACATTGACACTTTGTGCGTTCCGATAGACGCGAATTCGTAAATACACGTTTGAATACAGTTCACTTTCACGAACGCAATTTTTTTAATTATCAGTCGATAATTATCATTGATAATTATCCTTTCGAACCCTGGTACTAATAGTCTCTGAGCTAAGCCGCGGACAGACATGGTGACACTATAAGGGATTCTTGTTCACTACGGAACCCTAAAAAGGAATGGCTGTCACAAAGAGCTATGCCAAACATTTGAAACTGTATTTGGAAAGCGTTGAAGAGTAGCAGTGAGAATAGTCTATTAAACCTACCTGTTGCCCCACAATCTGTTGCAGCTGATGCACAGTCAGCGTATGGTCTCCCGGTATCTTGATGGCCTCGTGCATCTCCTCCTTGTCCCCCATCTTGCCACCGCCAGGCTCCACCACAGTCACTATGCCGTCCTCGCTTACGGTCAGTTGTATCTGTCAGGGATTCCCACAGTTAGACTGGTTACGATTCAAGTTTGTTGATTAGTGTAACGTACAAGATGGACCAAAAGTAATCACGCCATTTAAATAGCTGGTTTTTTATAATTAGGGCCAATTTACTTTTTGGATTTTGTATGAAGAACTCATTTTCTGGTATTCATCATGATTTTGTAAAAAAAAGTTACATATAATACAGTTAGCGCACGAAATATGGAGAAAACTTCCCTATTTGATCATCTTTTCAACAAAATATAAAAGTTTAAAAATCAAATTAGTACCAAAAAAGACCGTTTTTTTTTAAAAAAAAGGGTGCATTACGTAAATGTCGGAAATTAAAAGAAATAATGAAATATTATTTTTTGATATTTGTATGGGATTAACTGAAATCATTATTTTTTGTTATCATACTAATTTGATTTTTCAAAACTTTTATATCTTGCTGCAAAGCTGATAAATTAAGGAAGTCTTCTCCATATTTCGCGCGCTTACTGAATTTTAACTTTTATTTACAAAATCATGATTGATACAAGAAAAATAGTTTTTCATACAAAATTCAAAAATTACATTGGCTCTATTTCAAAAACCGTTGATTTCCGACCCCTCTATACTACATGCTTTTTTCGTTCCAAAGGAGCTGTAGTTTTCCCCTTAAACGTAATGTATGTATAGTGCGGCCGTCGAGAGAATACTGATTTGACATATGCTAGTTTGACGTAACTAGTGATGTGCCTATTGACATTCATAGTAAATACTATGTACCTATCCTGTAGATATAACATATAACGAAATAAAATAGCCATTGCCAAAACAGTGTTGCCAAACCCGAGGCTAAAGTGTACTTTGTGGACCGTTAATTTTAGGGGTGCTAATGGGTAAAGGGGGTGGAAAATAAGAAAAATTGTGTGGCGGGAAACTAATTATTGTCAAATTTGTTTTACTGCGGTTGAATATTTATTATTTCCTTGCAATCGAAGTGACAAGCAGAGTGTAAAACTCGAGCATGAATCCCATTTTATCCTCGACGTGACTATCCATAAATAAATGAATGTCTCTGGTAAAATAGCTTGTTTTATGCTCTTGTTGTACAATCTACTATTATTATTACTTAAACTATCACTTTTATACCTGAAACTTTTATGGTTGGTTGATTTGACCACAACAAATAATGGTTTGTGTGGTAATGAAATCATAATATTTTTAACAAATCTATATGTTATAAAATAAATTATCAGTGGTTACATGTGGTAACATCACTAATATTAAGAAGAAATGACCATAAAAGTTACGTTCTATGGTCACTAACGTTTCATATAATCACAAAATACACATTCTGTTGTGCTTATATGTAAACATAAAACTAAATATGTGTTCTGTTCTGTTACTATTATTTAGTAAAAAAATGATTTTTCATGTTTTTTAAGCTTAGAAACTAAAAACTGATTAGTTTACAATTCCGAAGATTAATAGAATGTTGCATCCTATCGTAGGCTTGAAGTGTCAAATCAGCATTCTTTTGACAGCCGCACTATAATTACCAGTAACCCTGTGGATAGAAAAATAATTATCGTTTGTTTATTTAGTAAAAAAAGTTGTAGCTGTACCAAATATTTTGGCTAAAGTGACCATACGTCCCGTTTTTTTGGTTTTCCGTCCCGGTGTTTCTAAAAAAAGCTTCGGGACGCCAAATTGACCCGTTTTCCTACACTTTTTTCTTTGTAAAATGAGGCAAAGCATTGTAATAAATATTGAACATTTTCGCGATCGCTTCGCTCGCGCTCTTCCAATATTGCACTTCTCTGCTCTCCTGCTAAACATGAAATTTAACAAAAATTCATGCTCTGTTACTACCGTTATCTTATTTTTTCCAGTAAAGTAATATAATTGTATTTAAAACAAAAAAATTAGATTGATGTAGGTCACTTTTATGGAAATGGCCCCCCCGCTGAACCAAATCCTGAATACGCGCATGGTTCCTTTGAAAGATATAAAAATAAGTATTTTAATTTTTATTTTATTTTTAATACCTACTGTTTTTATAAATAGGTAAAATAAAACATCAAAAATGTGTTTTTTCCATTGTGAACCTAATAATTGACGTAAATAAACCTTAGTCCCGTTTTGAGTCAAAAAATAAATGGTCACGTTACTTTTGGCTTATCTTGTAAGATCGTTCGCTGAATTAGCTGCACTTTTGATAAACGGTTGCGACAAAGGGGCCACCCTGAGTTCAATCGTGGCGCCATCGACGTTAAACCCGCACGGGGTCGTCGCACGAATCTTGTACAGTCTTTAATTATTAATGTAAGCGACGACTCTGAACATACTTCCTCTAGCAGTGAAAGTGATTTAAGTTAATGATAAATTCTAACTAAAAAAATACCTATTTAATATTATTTTTTTGTAAAATTGTTTTATCTTCAACACATTTCCAGAACTCCGTTCGGATGGTATATACTGCAGCTAATTCCCCAAACGTACTTTATAAGAGTAGCCTTGGCAAGCTAAACTTTTTATTACATGTCATCCTCGTCTTTCTGAAAATGAAAAGAATTTGCTACATTCAGTAAGGTTACAGGAGGAGGTGCAGTAAACATGTCTTATCATTTTAACAATATAATCGAAGAGAGAACTCATCATCATCATCATATCAGCCGAAAGACGTCCACTGCTAGACAAAGGCCTCCCCCAAAGATTTCCACGACAAAAGGTCCTGCGCTGCGCGTCCAGAGGCTTCCCGTGACCTTCACCAGATCGTCGGTTCACATAGTAGGAGACCTGTCTACGCTACGTCGCCACTCGAGAACTTTACTACCTCAACGGCCATCTGCTCTACGAGCTATGTGATCCGCCCACTGCCACTAGGGTATTTATCACTAAGGTATATCTGAATTACTCCTCATTTATTATGCGGACAGCGAAGTAGTGGAACTCCTTTCCTGCGTCAGTGATTCCCGATTCCTATAATTTGGGGACCTTCAAAGCGAGAGTTAATAGGCATTATTTGAGTTTGCGAGTACCATCTTCGACTGCGTCATCACTTTCCATCAGGTGAGATGCAGCAAAACGCACTAAAATTTTTACAAAAAAAAATACACGTATATCTTAGCCAAGGCTACCCTTATAAATTACAAATGGAACTGCTGAACATCGAAACTATCCATGACATCCAAAATTAGTTATTTTTTTAAAATTCACAATTGGTAAGCCCTTGGCATCATCTCACCTGATGGTCAATGACGATTTTACCGAAGATGGAAGTGGGCTTACCAACACAATGGAACTGGCTATGTTATCTTCAAGCCAGAACAAACCGGCCTTGTTTGGTAGCAAGACTTAGATAAGATGGTGGTAGCTAGCCAGCCAGGCGGGCTTAGAAAATATACCACAAACCAAACCGAGTCTTATAAAGTTAGACTCCGGCGGGAATCGAACCAACGATGAAATGGAATTGACTAACCATTGGGCCAAGGAGGCGGTTTGATATATAATAATAAAATACAATTTAAGTTGTATTTATTTAAATAATAAGATATGCAACATATTTACCCGACCGACTGCTCAAAAGGAAGGGAAAGTTTTTCTGATATATGTGTGTCTGTCTGTTTCTTTGGCTGAGCCTAGCGTAAACCAAAGTATATATATTAGTACTAATATACAGTATGGACACTCTCTACTAGAGATGGGCCGAATATTCGTTTTATATTCGGTATTCGGCATATTCGGCAGCTTTACCGAATATTCATATTCGGCCGAATATTCGGCTGAATCACCTAATATTCGGCAAAGTGATACTCAAAGTTTTTACTGTTATTTTTTGTAGAATAATGTATATCGGGATCTGTTTTTGCCTCGTGGTGTAATCTTATTATGGCGTATTTTTCAATCACTGCTCTGATCAAATGTGTTCTGTGATTTAGTGTAGCTGGCTGCTGTAAAGAGTGTGAATATAGTGTACACCTGATGTTTTGCTGATATTTCTTGATGTATTTTTGCAGTATCGAAATACGCACGATGTCATATTTACTGATCTTTGACAAATATTTGTTGATATTATATACTAAAAAGAAAGAACAAAATAAATATTCAAAAATATCACACTGGATAAAAAAAATGAAAACACTTTCTAAAATCACCACGTCTAGTTTGTGTTCAGGCACATATTTTTTTTTACCTACTATCGGTTTTATAATGTCCCATCTGCGTGTTTTAGTCTATGATTGTACATGGCTGTCAAGTACAGTGACGGAATTTAAATGTTTAGCAGATTCAAGTCTCTTTAATTTTGCCGGGTTGTCAAATTAGTTAGACGTGTCATTCGTCATATCTCGGAAATGTATTTAGGTACTTATAACCCGGCAAAATTGAAGTTTCGTGAATCTGCTAAACAATTAACATCTGTGATCGTACCTAGCTTGACAAAGTGGATGTAACTGAACGTGCCGAAAATCCGTAAGAGATTAAATGAAGAAATATTCTTTTCTCAATCTTTTCTATTGTGGTATTACGATATTATAAGCTATTTATTCACATCACCAACAAGTAATTGTATTTACTTGACAACTGAATTGTGTTGTTTGTTTACATCCAAGTTATTTTTGGTATTATTAGTACCGCTCCGTACCCGCCCACACAGCTTGAATGTCGAACCCACACTAAAGTAAGGTGTACTGTCCGCAGTGAAGTTTAGTCGAACAAACTCAGTGTTCGGATCGCGAAATCTAGTAAGTACCTACATGTATATCGATGAATGTACCGAATATTCGGCCGAATATTCGGTTCGGTAAAAGTTTTACCGAATATTCGGCCGAATGTTCGTATTCGGTGAAACCCATGTTCGGCCCATCTCTACTCTCTACCGCTCTCTAAATCTGACCTCACCCCCTCGTCACCCAGATTGATACAGATTGGTTGTCGAACGTATAAGATTTCGACGCCATTGTGTTTGTTCCGTCATTTCTTTTTTGAAATGTCATTTCTGGCCCGTTGTATGAAGTGTCCAGGGCCCAGGGTGTGCCTAAACTGTAAGTACTAGATGTATTATGAAGTGCGAGGTATTCTTAGATTCGTCTTGACCCCCTAAGTGACATAGGATACAATTTAAGCAGTTGCGTTTAATTTTTAATTAAATTAATTATGTAATTATTATCATAGTAGGCTCGAGCCCCTCGGCGGGGACGTATAAGAGCTGATAAGATAAGACTGACATTAGTTTACATTATAGCAGCATTTTTTTTCAAATAATTACTTGGCTATCCTATTTCAAGCCTGAACACATCAATTCGGTTAACACTGATGTTTGGCAGCAAGACCGAAATAAGATGGTGGTATCTAGCCACACGGGCTATAAAAATTCCCTACCACCAACCAAACCGAGTCCTACAAAGTGGTCCCCGCCGGGAATCGAACCCGCGAATTCCTGGTGTGAAGCAAATAGACTGACCATTACGCCACGAAGGCGGTTAAAACAAGTCAGTCAAACCAATTACAAAAAAAATACAGGTATTAAAAGTTACAACATCTACGAAATTAATTTGAATAAACTGCATTCTTATGTTGTGCAAAAAAGAAATATCTTGAAACTAGAAAAAAATAACATTGGTGAATAACTACAGCAATTGCTTCTACAACTAGTAATATAAACACATAAAATAATAATATCTATTGACTACAAATTCGCAAAAAAAAAGGGGTTGGAACATTTTTTTTTCGACACTGGCACAGTGGTAGTATATACAATTTTTTTTTAATCTTTCATAACCCAATGATACCTATATATGTATTTCGATGGGGTTTGCAAATACAAACCTCTACAAATACACTTTGTGTTTGTATTTGCATATCGAAATATACAGGATTAATCGTGTATGAAATATTTTGAAAAAATCTATACGTAGCTATGCCAAAGAGGTTCATACCCCTTTGATTAATGCAAGAATATTCCAAGTTCTACTTATCTTTCTATAACATTACATCACACACAGTTGTATAGATATCTTACCTCGCTAACCTGCTTAACGTGAGTGTATGAAGCAGCATGAATACAGGAACACATGTTTTACAAGTGCACAGTTACAGTATGTGACACAAAGTTGCAAAGTACAGGTGACTTTTTATTTGCTGAAGTGGCAAATGGAAAATGATACTCATGAAATTGAATAACTTTTCTCAAGGAGCCTATACAATCAGAGCAAAAGCAAAACACCGGCCAAGTGCGAGTCAGAACCGCACACATAGGGTTCCGTACCATCATACTCTAGATGGCGATTGTTACTTCATGTTTAAAAAAAAACAAAGTTTTTGTATGGAGCGCCGCCTTATTTTTTCACTATCAAATTTTTTGTATTTGTTGTTATAGCAGCAACAGAAATAAATCATATGTGAAAATTTCAACTGTCTAGCTATCACGGTTCATGAAATACAGCCTGGTTACACACAGACAGACAGCAAAGTCTCAGTAATAGGGTCCCGTTTTTACCCTTTGGGTACATAAAAAATGTCTTAAGACAACTCAAGTGGTATAAATTATTAGTAGGTCAAGGGAAGTCATCGTTTTTAGGGTTGTGTAGTCAAACTATGAACGCTTATAGTATCGGAAGTGTAAAGAATTCATACAGGGGCCAACGCTTTAGATGTCATTACGTCTGGAGCAGTGTTGGAGCTCGCTCTTTACCCCCCACGACTGCCCTATGCCCCGTCAAGACATCACTGTTGGGCGACTGTATGGATTCTTTCGACAGTGGTTTCGGCATGTCTGTCCCGTCTTTTTTTGTTTTTATTGTTTAAACAAATATATTTATGTTTCCAGGGAGAAGTTGAATTTCATGAATATATCTTACAATTTTAGCTTTTCGTGATAGATAAATGAAAAATTGCAAAGGTAAATACAATGCATACCTGCTGATTCGAATGTTCTGGCCGCGCACCCGTCAGTAGCTGTTGCTGCATTATGTGTTGTTGCGAGTGATGGCCCTGGATAAACAAAAACATTTTTTTAATATTTTTTTTCAAAATTTGTAAATAAATCGAACTGTGGTGTAATTATCATTTTTTAAGGTTTTACACGACAAATAAATTTGTGGCTTAAATTTTGATCTATTTATCAGAAACATTTGTTGATTTAATACATTCTATTTATTTATTTATCCACTATTGATAAGTCCTGGCCATTATCTTGGTAACTGATAATAATGTTCAAGGAGTAAGCAGGCATAACAAGATTTAATAGAGATATAATTACTGTACCCATTGGGGGGAGGAGGAGGTTTATGTCCAGCAGTGGATATCTGTCTTTTGACTGATGTGATAATGATTATTATCTCACATGCCAAGAAGTATGATTAAATCGATGACCCTGTCAGAATTTAATGCTAAAGAAATAAAATAACTAGCAATACATTAAAAAAAATTAAAGATATTTAAAAAAAGGATATATTTCATACAATATCAAATTTCAATATTACCTGCATGCAGTTCTAAAATTTTACTGACATGCATGCATACTCATAAAAAGTAAATTCTAGTGTTACTCCCATTCAAATAATCTTCACAAAAACCGTAAACAGCCTATCAACATAATATACTATTTATTTAAATTAATTCGTAATCTATATAAGAATAGAATCCATTGTTTTAAGTCAGTACAACATATTTTCATATATTTAATGCATTAGTTTAGTCCATGCAAACTAACCTCGTATGAAGCTAGTATAACTAACTAATGTCTACATCAGCAACGGTCAGCATTCCCGCTAGTAAACGGAGTGGGTTACCCCCATGATTTACCATGTCAACGTTATGATGTTGTACAAACTCGACCCGGTTATTGGGTACCTGCTGGTGAGAGGCGTTGGCGGTACCCGAGACCTGTGCGCCGGAGCCGCCCGACTGCTGCGAAAGCTCCTGCTGGTTATGGGCCACCAGAGCTGATGAAACAAATGGTCTATGTTAGATTAATTTTTAAGTGACTTCAAAAAAAAGGAGGTTTCTCAATTCGACCGTATATATAGATTTTTTTTATGTGTGTTCGCTGATAACTTCGTCTTTTATGAACCGATTTTGATGATTATTTTTTTGTTGGAAAGGTGTTACCATGATAAGGAAACCAGGATCTGATGATGGCTTCCCAGAGAAATCGAGGGGAACCTTAGTTTCCTGTTTGAAGTCGGTTTTTTTTTGTTAAAAATTATGTTGATTACAAATTGATAATGCAATGTATAACACACTAATAACATATGATCAAGTCCCCCAAAATTATGTAACAGAAGATGGGCAGTGAGTAGTAAATAACCCAGCCTACCTGGAAAAAAATTCAGTTTGAAGCCAAAAATCGGGTATTTACCCAGGTTCAAACCCACGTTTTGACCACTTGGTTAGAACTTTGTGATGAATCCAGGAATTAAAAATGGGTTCAACCCAGTTTTTAATTGAGTTGGTTTATGCCAAAAATCGAGTATTTACCCAACTCAAAACCTATATGTTTCGACCACTTGGTTGGAACTTTGCGATGAATCCAAGAATAAAAAGTTATAAACAAGATATAAATATAACCAATAACGGTATCTATCCATCTATCCTTTCATTTTTGGGCTCTCTTTTAGAATTCTGCCAATGTCAACTCAGTCATGGGAGCGAAACTTCATCAGATGGCCGGTTTACAGAATTTAAACAATCGGAAGAGAGCGAATGGAGACAAAGTGAATGCTAATCCAGACTGACTGATATTTTGTTGTTTACAGTACTGCGCTGTGTGAGTATAGACAGGTATATGTCTGAGCAAGATAGCATGACCACCGGCCGCCATTTACAATTGTTTCTTTTTCTGTATGGGTTTTGTTCTTTTTTTGTACATTGCAATATAAAATATAATCAATACTATCCATGGTTGCCTAAATTTTAATAATATTGCTTTGTGTACGACAGAAAATAGTTAAAAAAGAAAATAATTACATATAAAAAATATTTTTTTTACCTATGGCCTTAAGATAGGTCAAATGACAACATCAATTCAAATTATTAAAATGTAAAATTGCTATCACTATGTAAAAAATATATAATATACTTAAACTAATAAAATATTGATTCAATTGAATACAAATTTAAAAATATTACCACTTTTGATTTAAAAAAATATACTGTAGAAACCTGTTTATGGCATTAATTGCAAAATTTCTCGAAAACAAATAGTTAATGTTGAATAAAAGAAATACACAAAAATCGGTGACTTTAAGACCTATCATTTTAAATTGAACAGATTTTTTAAAACTTATTTGAAAGTATAGAAAAGTAATAAAACATGTAAAAATCGAGAATTGGGCATTTGGTTTCAATGTAACAAGTGTGTTGAAGCCCGCATTGATTTGTACTTAAAATGAATGAAACTATCAATAGTATTAATCAATAGTATATTTTATATTGCAATGCAATACTATCAGTAGTGTCAGTAAATAGTATTGATGTACTCCTGTTTTAGTCATCAATAGTATCAATAACAGTGTGTGTTGCCACATGACATATGGAACTGAGACATGGTCGCTTACGAAGCATGAGGCATGGGCCTCATAAGAAGGCTAAAGGGTGACATTAGGTAAAAAAAATAAACTATTCACAGTTTATAAAAAGTAAGTCATATGACTAGTAGACAACTATCAGATTGTATGATTGGATTATTTTCTAGGTTAAATTTCGATAAGCAAGCCACCAACATTGCCGCAACACTAGTGCTTGTCCATGTCTAAACAGAAGTGGTTGTAGCTCAGTGTGACTTTTGCGGTGACATTTATTCCAATGCTGCCAGTTCCTATCACCACATGGCAGTCTATAAGCCCTGTTAGAGGCCTTATAAATTGGTTGAAATTTTCTAATGGTAGGGTTAGCCCGACAACCTCCACTAACCTGGACTTGGCCCTGTTTGTAAAATATTGCCTAGCCTTCCCTGGTTCGAGAAGAAACCCATGCCTCGGCTGTGGTTTGATAATGGCAAACAACTATTACGTCACCACTTTTAAGTAAGAAACCTTTTTTCTTTGTATTCAAGCTATGAACTATATCATCATGATTTTTTGAATGATTTACTTAGATACTGAATAAGGAAGAACAGAAAAGAAACATACCATGCGTTTGTCCCGACTGTGTAGCAATAATTTGTGTGACTGGGATCTGTTGTCCCCCTGGTCCAGACACTGTGACTTGTGGCTGACTGCCGTGGTGGCCCAGGATGATGTTCGGATCCCCATTGAGAATACTGGCATGTGCCTGACCGACATCCTAGAAGTATTTAATGCTGAATTATGAAGAGGAAGCTAGACATAATTGATAACTTTTCTGTTATTCATCGAGGTATTGTTTTATCAAAGACTCATATTTTTAGTACTTATTCTAAAGAAATGAAGAGTATGCTGCGTCATGATCATGATTCATGCATCACATTATTTATATTGTTGTATTTCAAAAATAAATAAATTTATACAGTACTCTCGCTAATCCAGCACTTCACCTGTAGGCCTGTAGGCAAGCAACAATGACCACAAGATTAATTAACTCATTTCCACATTCGCCGATGTCGGTGTCGCAAGTGAGTAATGAATTGATGTGATTTTTATCACGCTTTTATTAGCTTCACCTGTATGTTTGTATGTAACCGACTCCTTTGGACTCGATTTTGACCACAGATTTAATTCAAACTTTGTAGACTTTTAACCGCCTCCGTAGCTCAGAGGCAAAGTTCACTGACTTAACACAGGAGGTCGCGGGTTCGATTCCCGGCGGGGTCACCTTGTAAGACTCGGTTTGGTTGGTGGTAGGGCATTTTCTAAGCCCGCCTGGCTAGCTACCACCATCTTATCTAAGTCTTGCTGCCAAACATCAGTGTTAAAAAAACATTGATGTGTTCCGGCATGAAGATAAGATAGCCAGTTCTCCATTGCGTTGGGGAATGTTGGCAAGCCCGCTTCATCTTCGGCATCATCGTCACTTACCATCTGGTGAGATGATGCCAAGGGCTTACCAATAGAGAATAAAAAAAAAAACTTATCAAGAACCAGCGACAATATAATAATTTCATAAGTTTGAACTAAAAAATAAATAGAGTTTAAAAAAACTAAAAAGACACGCTTTTAAAGTACATCAGACTAAAAAGTAAAAAATAATTCTTAATATAAGTTGAAAATAATAATTAACAAATTACTAGTATTATTCTGAAAAAGTGTGGGTTGCTCGATAGACGAAAAATATGGCACAGAGCGCCCTACGCTTTTTCACAATAATACTAGTAATTTGTTAATTATTATTTTCAACTTATAGAATTATTTTTTACTTTTTAGTCTGATGTACTTTAAAAGCGTGTTTTTTAGTTTTTTTAAACTCTATTTATTTATATAGAAATAGTTGATGAGGTGTATACACTGCTAATCAGAATAACTCAATACATAGTTCTTGAGGGATCTGAAAAAAACTAATTTCCAGGCTTTGTGATTTATCAATAGAAATAGTTGAGGGGGGGGATCTGTCACTTCCCAGTTATATATAATTATATATAGTTCCCAGGGGATCTGGAGAAAACTAATTTCCACGCTTTGTGATATTTTGCACTGAGATGATAACCTTCACCTTGAATGACAGTCATAAAAACAATGTCCACATAGTAAAGCCGCTGGCAAAAACTAAATAGAAACTGCTGTGGAATATATTATTTTAATTATGTTGTAATGGGCGAGCAGCTTATTGCTGATATGCGTATATCTGTTAATGTTTTTAAAAAATAGAACAAGTCCATACTAAAGTACGCTGTACTAAATATAAAAGATAGTTTAGTATTTCAGACATACAGCTGTCTTAGAATGATTCATTCTTTTTCAATTGTATATAACTAGCTTTTGCCAGCAGCTTCGCCCACTTGCATGTCATTTTTATGAGTGTAATTTGAGAGTTGAATGAAAATTATATAGTGCTAATTAGGGGACCCAATCCTGCAATACCGAGATGCCGCATCAGCGCGGGATTACGTGCACGGGGTCCGCGGGATTTGCGGGACTGACGAGCAGCACAGAGATGTCCTGCCTCCATTCCGTTTTTTGTTAACAGTGATAAGTAATTAATTACTCGTTGCATCTTATTACGTTGGTGAAAACTTTCGGTTTTCTTTAGATATTTGAAGTTTTTTGAGTTTGTAAGCAAAGTTATGGACTAAAAATAATTAAAAATGTCAAATGCAGTGCAGTACAAAACTTTAACGAGTGTTAATCCAGTTTAAAAATACTTTTTCAATCTATAAATGACAACCGCTAAATGTAAAATGTGCAATGCAATATTGAATACTCCTGCTGGACCTACAAAGGGATTACACAACAATTTAAAATCTATGCACGGAATTCAAGATGTGAGTAGGAAAGTCGCATGCCCAGGTGCTCTACAGTCAGGGAAGTCCTCATCAACGTCATTGTTTCCTCCAATATCTGATTAAAAAATGAGTGAAGAATTCAGACCATTTTCCTGCCCAAAACAATAGTTCAATGGATGAAACAGTATGGTAGTGTGGCTTCTAAGGATGTAATACCTTTTTGTGTCATTGTTACGTCTTACTAAATGTATGTTTATTTTTATTTGTACCATATCAAATCTTCCTTAAACTACATTCACAAATTCCCATTCAGTTTAATGTGCCGCATTCACTTAAATACCGTAAATACCCACGGGTTTGAAAATCATTGATCCTGCAAATACCGAGATCACAACAAAGCTGTGGGATTGGATGCCCTAGAGCTAATCCAGTACTGGATCTATCTACCTACTTATGAAATTTTAATTAAAATGTGTTCAGCGGTTTAGGCATGAAATTGACACCTATTGTACAATATTTCTTCTATGTTGTTTTCTTCTTTTTATGAAGTAATGCGGTTAACAATATTGTATTGAATTGAAACAAACAAACATCCATACTTCCACATTTATAAAATGAGTATGATTATTATTCATGAGTATTTATAGTATAAACAATAGGAAAGCTAATTATAACAAAAGAAAAAATAAAATACCTGCACAGGTTTTCCATTTTCTATCCTGGCTCCAGTCGGCAGCCCATAGACCGAGACTTGTGGGATTGGTCCAGGAAAGAGATTAGTAAACACCCAATATTTAGCGACGCTGGAGAGAGCTACGTTTACTGCCGCCGTGTTCACCCGGAGATCAGTCGCTGACGTCGTCGGAGTCAGGGTCTGTTGTTGCTGCTGACTCTGCACCCTCTGACTTTGCGACTGCAAGCACCCGCAAACATTATGATACCAATTAGATAAACACAGCTCAAAAACAAACAAAAACTATGCCAACCTCCGAATTTCCAGGGGGTTGACCACCACCCGTGTTGATACTGTGGTGCTCCTGATTCATTTTCTGGCCTTGAAAACTAGAGAACTTGTGATTTTTCACTGTAATGTTTATAATAACTAAGTATCTCTAAACTTTACACAGCGGCATTGTCATAATTTGACTGTCACCGAAATGGAGGCGCGGGGGACGCGACGGGCCGCCATCATGAAACTCGGCACACAATAACATTTTTCAGTAGCACTTTATCACTATTTCCATGGCTTTAAATCACAAATAACGCTTAAAACTACAAATGCTGACTACAAGTGATTACTTGATCTAAGAATAAATAGGTTAAATTGGCTAAAATATGTATTTTTCATGGAAAAAACGCACTATTCATCGTAAAACCCGACCCGAACGAATGAAAGAAAGTTTGTCACGGTCACAGTTCTGCCAACCGTAGACAGAAATTGAGAATACCTACTCAACCAGTTTTCGGATTATTGTTTACATTTAGCTGATATTTAAAATTTATTTTTGTACAAAAATAAAGTGATTACGTAAAAGCATCACTCATATGCTGGTTGGTATAAAGAAACTGATTAGTAAATGAATAGTTATTTGACTACGTTCCTATGATAGTCTCACATGAAAATACTAGATGGCACTATGTGAAAAGTGACTAAAAAGTTTACGGATGCGTTCACGATCTCAACAAAAAGGCGGATTAGAAACAGAGTTTATTTAATACTTTGCGAATCGGAGGTCGGTTATGTATGGGTTGATATTGATGCCGAATCCACCCCAGTCCAGAAGCTTGAAAACATCTTCCAGGGCAGCGATGAACAGTTTTGGAGATATAACGTCTCCATGTCTTACCTCTCGCTGCAACTGGATAGGTTTCGAATTCTGGTCCTGGGACCAGTGTTGCCACCTTTAGGAAAAAAAAATCGGGACAATCGGTCGGTCATCGAAGACAATCGTAGTTTGGACGTATACAGAATTTCAGACCATCTGACTGAACCTATAAAATAATCATTGAAATCGGGACTGTCCCGGTAGAATCGGGACGGGTGGCAACTCTGCCTGGGACCCAATTCCACTATTTACCAAAAATATTAGATTAAGAATAGGTTTAGAACTTATATCGATCAGACACATGCCAAATTGGCATTCTGTTATTGTCTTGCACTAAACATACCATATATGTTCATTAACTTTTCACACCTGTTCTAAACACGTTCTAAAGTTGAGGGCATATGCAAAGGGTATAGAAATCACTATGTTGGTTGGCTTATGGATTCTCTCTGGAAATAGAGAGGGCGTCATTATGAAACTAGTTTCTTTGAGGTGTTATTTCGAAAAAAAGTGAAAATTATCTATGATTAAAATTTTGACATTAACAGACAGTATCGAATGATCTGCTAGTAAGAGATAAGTATACATGATTAGTATAGCGGTATCTTTGTTTCGTATCACAACACGCCGCAGTACAGAAAAAAAGGCGAGATATCTACTTTGTCAAACTGACATTTGTCCATTTGTCAACCAATGTTTTATTCCATTTTTTATTGTGTGGCTTATCTTATGCATTTTAAGAAAGTTATTGTAATCTGTTTGCTGTAAGTAATGTAAGTTTAACCACATACCTTATGTGAAACACGTTTTACCTAAGAGGACTGCATAAAACCTCTCAACGCACTCCACCCCAGCCCGTGTTTTTTCATTCAGTCAGAATCTTGTTTGTGTGTTCATATTTATTCAATCGTCAACAACCCATAACGTCCCCTCTGCTAGGGCACGGATCTCTTCCCAAGCTAGGGAAGGTTAGGCCATACTCCACACACGCGGGCCAATTCCGGTTTGGTGGTAGTTGTAGGGCTAGTGACGAACCCCACTGTCAGAAGTTATTCATGTCGCTTTTACGGCATCGGACACGGCTTAACGACTGCTATCTAGTGATTGTAACTGGCAGCAATGGCTTAACGTGCCTTATACAGTACGGAAACTGTAGAAATAAATGCCATGTGAGTTAAGACCATGCTCCATTTCACACAGAGCTGTGACTGCTTCAATTATATTTGTTTAGTAATTATCGTTATTCCAGACAAGGTACTATCTATGAATTCTACAATGGAAATGTGGAGACGTAATACAATGGTGCGGCAGATTGAAATTCTGCTTGAGTTTTTAGAAACTCGAGGGATCTCGCTTTTGGGAGAGTTTGAACACTAGAATCTAAGCTCTCAAATCGCTTGTGGGCTGAAGTGACTAGATGGCTTCACTATCTGAAGGGCCAGCTCGGAGTTCTAAAGAGTGGTTAAAAGTGTGTAGTGTTATCTTTTTGTTATATACAGTTACATTTGCAATGAATCATGTTTATTCCAAAACTGATAGTATCCTTTACATACATATTTTACATCCATTATCGTCACACTGTTTAGTCATTTGTTTTATAGTGTTTGAACAGTCTTTGCTTTCGTTACAGTTTTGGGGTGACTGAAAGGCCCGAGTGTGGGCAAAATTGGCAGCACTAAACAGAAGCTGTATTCAGACTGGTGGAGGCCCTGCATGTACTATTAGTCTGACACCAATGGAAGATAGGGCTGCCAATATAGTTGGCCGGGATTTCGGGCCAATCCCAGGGGTTCAACAAAACCCATTTGATGGCTTAATAGTAAGTATTTGACTCAAAACATTTATGATTTTAGTTTGCATTGGAGTATAAACATTAATTCCAGATGTAGTTTTTCATTAAATCAAATTCTTACTAATGATACACAACTGACAGTATCAGTTAACCATCCCCTTATTTATAGAATTCTATATAAAACCTGATGATAAGTGACAATGATGCCGAAGATGGAAGCAGGCTTACCAAGATTCCCAACACAATGGTGATCTGGCTATTATCTTCAAGCCGGAACACTTCAATGCTGTTAACACTGATGTTTGGCAGCAACACTTAGATAAGATGGTGGAAGCTAGCCAGGCAGGCTATGAAAATGCCCTTTATTTTTTTATAGCCTTACATCAGAAATAATTACAATAGCTTATATAGTTGTTTTTATTTTTCTGTCTGCCTCTTGGCAAAGGCTTCCTCCAAAATGCCCTACCACCAAACCAAACAGAGCCTTACAATGTTGACCCCACCGGGAATCGAACATGCAACCTCCTGGTGTGAAGCAAATTGACTAAGCACTATGCCACAGAGGCGGTTATATGATCATCATTATAATTACCCGGTAGTTTAGTTGTACAATTTCAATTTCATATAAATTAACTTTATAAAAAAGGTAAGCATTGTCTTTTGTATGTATATAGACGAGTATGTTTCTTCAGCTTAGCCTGTAGCCTAAACAACTTGATTCTTGATGGATTTGTGTCTTGATCCGAGATCTACCTTGATTAAGATGCAGTTGGATTTTTATTTTTTAATGAATTAAATTTAATTATTCATATTTTTTTTTTAAAGCTTCGGTGGCTCAACCGGTAACGACTCGGTCCATCTAACCAGAGGTACCGGGTTCAAATCTGGACGGCCAATGTACCAATGAGTTTTTCCAAAAAACTTAAGTACTTATACTTACCGATTGCTTTAACGGTGAAAGAAAACATCGTGAGGAAACCTGCACACGTCTGCGAAGAAACTCGAAGGTTGTGTGTGAAGTCGACCAACCTGCACTGGGCCCGCGTGGTCGACTAAGGCCTAATCGCCCTGATTCAGGGTAGGCTCGAGCCCCTCGGTGGGGACATATATGAGCTGATATAATAAATTCATAATATTATTACGATGAAAATTATTCCTTTGGAAGATCCAACATTAATTGTAGGTAATATACATTATACATCCAACACCAATTTTGTGTTATTAATTATGTTAGACAAAACATTGCTGATGAGTATTAATCAAACTATAATTTTATATATTACAGGCAGTCTAGAAATATCTATTCCTTTGGTGCTGCCATACCAAGAGAGTCCGGCTTTGTCGCCACTGCGGTATCGTGATTACAGGTAAGAATTTAAAGATAATCGTTTGACAGAGGACAACATAACATAGTATCTGTGACATAACATATCCACTAGCCTCAAAAATAGTCAATGAAACACATGCCTAGCTTAGACAGATCGGTTTGATCACATCTATCTCAGTATGAATTTACTCAACAGACGTCTATCACAGTTTTGTAACCTTAGTCTGCTGTCTGCTTAGCCGAGGGGCGTGGGTTCGATCCCACCCAGAGCAAACATTCGTGTGATGAACAGGTTTTTTTGTCTGGGTGTCAAATATATATGTATTTTGAGTATGTATATCAGTCTCTGGTTCCCTGGTTCTCTGGTCCTCTGGTTCAGTCAAATATTTTATCAGTGTGGTGTGTGAATTGTCCCTGAATTTATATCCAAAAGAAAATGTGTGTAGATTAAAAAGCTAAAGCAAGTTTAAAATACATAGTTTACAAACATACATAAGTTTGATACCGGTTACAAATAAGTTCAATAGGTACTTTTTTACAGAAACCCTTCACCAAACGCCGGGGGAACCCTGATATTAAGCCTAGCAACATAGTTGGACGGGAACCAATGGAGATTGGGGCAGGAAGGACAAGTATTATTTTCTTACCTGTACTAAGGGCAGTAGAAACACAATTGTATTATTTGATTCAACAATAAGGAAGAAGGATAATGCTACAATTAAATAAAAATGTTTTTATATGAGCAATGCTATTAATTTTCAATAATGTGTAAGTAAATAAAAGACTTGTATATCATGGACTTACTTTTTTTTAATGAACATTATGTATAAGAGCGATAATTTATAGTATAGAAATTAGAAGCCGCTGCGCCACAGAATTTACACCAATCTTCTTCGATGCTCTCTCCCTTTTTGCAAAGCCAGACCATTGTTGTGACGAGCTTGTAACTCGGGAGCAGCTCCCCAGCCTAGAAATGAAAATCAGTTAAAATATTATGGTAAGTAACATACAGAGTTTAACCATCAGAAAGAGTGTACTTTGTATCTATTTTGAATAAACATTTGGAAATTTGAAAATTTGTTTTACTTGTCTCAATAATACAGACCTGAAATTCGATTATGACATACCCACCTACTTATCTTTTACTATTTAACAAGATTCCAGTCAGTAAGTAGGTACACATACAATATTATAAATATTTTGGTTGTTTTGTCATCTAGATGTATCGGAAGGAAATTATTAGTCATTTTTGAGACTGGTAGTCTGTTGGTAATCTAACTGTAATTTTGACTCTTACCTAAGAGATGCACCAGTTCACCAGCAGTGGTTGAGACGTTTTGCAGATGTGGGTGAAGAGGGTTACCCTCCCACACCTTGGAATCATGCATTGATCCTGTGGGTGACTTGAATCAACCGACTATATTTGCATGTTTGCATTACATATCTGCAAAAATACAAACATTTGACTTTACTGGCCTTAACAAAGTACTACCTACCTACTCAATAACATCAGTATAATTACCTAATTATGAATGTTTATAAGGTAAGACATACTTACTATCATATAATTCAAGGAATGGTAACCTTTTCTATTAAAGTACCTCTCTTCATGGAGGTTTGGGCGAATGATGGCCACATGTGTGCCATCAATGCAACCTACCACTCCTGGGATTCCATACTTTGAGTAGAAACTGTAAATATAAATAAAACAAATACATACCTAGTAAAGCCATGTTTGTAAATCCACACAAAGGGTTCCATATCATAATATTAGATGGCACTAGTTCAAAGGGTTCTGTACCATCATACTAGATGGTGCTAGTTTCTTCACATTTAAAATTTTTATATGGAGACCACCCTTATTTTATCACTTTTTCTAGTTTTTAGTATTTGTTGTGGCAACAGATATACATCATCTGTGAAAATTTCAACTGTCTACCTATCACGGCTCATGAAATACAGCCTGGTGACAGATGGACGGACAGACCGCAGTCTTAGTAATAGGGTCCCATTTTTACCCTTTAGTTACAGAACCCTAAAAAGACTTAAATATGATACAGTTGTGCGTACTTGAATTGCAGTACCCACTGCAAATGCAAAACACCACTGCCCCGCATTAACTGCATTATGCATGATATGATGCCGTTGTATCTTGAGATTAAATTATCACTCGTTATAACAAACGTTACGAATGAAAATGTATTATTTGAGAGAAAATCTCCAAAAAATGATATAGCACAGATAAAAATAATATTTATTATTTTATCTGTGTGATGCATTTTTCTATTAGGTATAGGGTAACTAATTAGTAATCTGTGATATAGGTAGGTAAGTATGTGAAATCAGAAGATATAGTAAAATTCATACTCTTCCTTGACCATGTCTCGTTCTATCCGTGTCAATGGAAATATAATGTACTTAATGAGTACATCAGGGTTGTTGAATGCAGCGACTACCTCCTCTATAGCCCTGGACATTGCCGGCTGAGATAAGGAGTGAACCTTAACATCTACCATTGTCTGGTAGGAGCCGACGGCAAAGAAGGCAAAGGCTACCAACACCAAGGGAAATAAGTCTGGTTAAAAATAGCATTTTCGAAAATAGAAGTAAGGTTATGTTGGAGTAAAAATTAATAAAAAACATAGTAAGTACTTATTTTACCAACCTTCGTATCCACGTCTATTCCATCTGACCGACGTTTTATTGGAATATGAGGCCTCAAATCCTCAATCAGATCACGAGCAAGAGCCTTAGTTAATCTGTAAGTCTTGGTAAACTTGTGATCTGATCAAATCCCACATTCTCTTCTTATCCTTTTATTTCGCTCGCGGGCACTCTCTCGGTCCACCTGGTACGCATTTTCAAGCAATTCCATATAAGCTTGGAACATTTTCAACACAAAACACTAGAAATTGATGTGAAAAAGTAGATAGCAAGCAACTTTTTCTCGTCTGAATCACATCTGAACGTTATCTAAATTTTTGACGTTTATAGCGCGCTCAATTTGCTGTCAAACTTTAGCAGAATACGCATTCGGACACATTACGATGATGACGTCACAGACATTTGCTTAGCAGAATATGAAACTGTGCACCGATAACGCTATTCGTAATCTGGTATTAACGATTTCGTAATGTTGGAACTGTTGCCATTTTTTGTTTAGTGGAATACGCATTGACCGATTTTGGGCAAAAACACTGAGTTTTAGAATAGGTTTAGATGTGAAAAGTGAAAATTACATTAGCAGAATTGGGTCCCTGGAGGCGAATCGACATGGTGGCGTTTTCATACAGACACTTCAACACCTCGATGTATCAATGGTAAATTTGGAACAGCTAAGAGACTGTAGCACAGCCCAGGTTTCTACTGAATCAAAGGCTTTCTCATAGTCCACAAACGCCAAGCATAGTGGCAGATTGTACTCTTCAGTCTTCTGTATAATCTGCCGCAGCGTATGTATGTGGTCTATGGTAGGTACTACAGCCTTTTCGGAAACCGGCTTGTTTGGGAGGCTGGAAGTCGTCAAACCTGCGTGCGAGACGATTCGTAATAACTCTCGAAAACAGCTTGTTGACATTGTCAGAATTGAAATGAATCTGTAGTTCCTCAGCAGGCTGTTGTCACACTTTTTGAACAAAGGCACGACCACACTTCTATGCCATGCCTTAGGCGTTTGTCTCTAGAGTATAACGGAATTAAATAACTTCTGAAGAGCTTTTAGTACCGGTGATCCAACTGCTTTCAGAAGTTCAGCCGTAATTCCATGACTTGTTGTTCTTGAGCTGTTTGAGAGCCATTCTGATCTCGTACAGGCAGACGTCCGGGATATCTTCGGTATAGTGTCGGGTCAGTCTGGCTCTTGGGTCTTTAAGCCAGATCGCTGACAGCCAGACGTGTAGTCTTACAATTGTCCGTAGAACTTCTCAACTTCTTCCAGCAACTCAGTCTTAGACGATATGATCTTGCCATCCTCAGTAATCAGCTTGGTCAGTTGGCTTTGTAGACAGACAGAGCTCTCGCGAACACTTTTGAGCCTTTGTTGTGCTTAATCGCCTCTGTAATACAATTTGTATTATACTGGCGCAAATCGTGAGTCAGAGACTTAGAGATCTGCCTGTTGAGTTGGCGATACTGAGTAGCGTCTTCAGAGGACTGCAAAACCAATCTGCGTCTTTCTTCCATGGGGTTGCTGTAGAAGTCAAAGATTTTTTTGGTTCTGTTTGAACGGCGAGTTTTAAAAATCTTTGAACCGACCGTTTGGACAATATCCACCAATATGTTATTATATTCGTCCATATTGTTGCAGTCTCCTAGGCATTCGAAGCGATTGTGCAACTCGAGCTGAAAGCTCTCGGGGTTTTGGAGCTGGATGGGCGCTGGTCGGAGCGTAGACCTTATCAGTCGACATCTTTCTACCTTGGTCTTTAGATGTGACTCTTACCATCCGGTGATCTCCTCCTGTTTTGACTGAATTGATCACAGAGACATCATTGAATATTTGCTTCCTTGTCGACAAGATGAAATCAATCTCATTCTTCGTTACGCCATTGGGATGCAACCATGTCCACTTCCGCTGTTTTGACTTTTTGAAGAAGGAGTTCATCATAAAGAGGCTCTCCTTCTCCATAAAGTCAGCCAGCATCTGACCGCGTGCATTTCTTACTCTGTATCCAAATTGCCCCACTCTCAGCTAAACATCGCTTCGTTTGCCCAGTTTCACGTTGAAGTCCCCCATAACTAAATACCACTTATATGCGGATGATCTTCAGATTTACACTGCTGTGGATTTGGAAAATATAAATACTGCTATTGATAATATAAACAACGATCTCCACAGAGTGTATCAATAGTCAATAAACAACTCCCTTTTATTAAACCCATCAAAATCTAAGTGCATGGCATTGGGAACCAAAAAACAAGTGGATTGTATAGTTCGTTCTAAACCTCTGGTTAGGATTAATGATAAAGCAATTGATCTTGTCGACGAAGCTCGTAACCTTGGAGTGGTTTTTGATTCTTTCTTGCGTTTCGAAAAACATGTAGTTCAGCTGGCTCGCAACTGCCTCTTTAGACTTAAGGTTTTATATAAAATTCGACCATTCATCAACACAGAGTTACGAGTGAGGATATGCGAGTCCATTATATTATCTAAATTAAATTTCTGTATTACAGTCTACGGTCCTTGTTTATTTCAAAAGTCACAGCGTCTCATACAAAGGGTACAAAATGCATGTGCCCGATTTTGTTTTAGGATCCCTCCACGGACGCATGTTACTCCATATTTTAACTCCTCAAATATCCTGAAGATGCAAGCACGTCAAAAACTTTACTATGCATCACTTTTGTTTGGAGTAATAAAATATCAGCGACCTGATTATTTGTACAAAAAGTTAAACTGGCGTAATGCTTATCAACGAAATGTTAGTAGGGCCTGCTCGTCAGTTTTTGACATCCCAAAACATAAAACAACAATATTCCGTGGTAGCTTCCGTTTCCTCGCCTCAAAGTGTTGGAATGATCTCCCTCCACCACTGCGGGAAATTCCTACACTATATACCTTCAAAAGTAAAAATTGCGTGAATATCTCTCGACTGAGCAGAGAGGAGGGTAGCGGATAAAGCAGCGGAATATGTCCCGTTTATTACCGTTCCCATAAAAAAAATTTGAAATCCTTTCTGAGCGGATGCCTACGTCATAATTGCTATCTGTACGCCCAATTTCAACCTGATCCGTTTAGTGTTTAAGCTTGTGCGTCGAAGGATCAGTCATTCCGTCACTGTTTCCTTTTATATAATATAACGTTATAGTCTGGGTTTAAGCGGCTGTGTATGCGTACATATGTTATTACCAGGCAGGTAGACACTGTAAGGGATATTTGTCCTGTTTATGCGAGCACTATCGTCGTCTTCCGTCAATCACCAGTACAGGTATAAATGCACAAATTTTCTTTTAAATTTTTATTTTTTTCATAACTATGTTGTTGACCACTGAGGTGCGTGTACGTTTTTCTTGGTTTTGGCTGAAAAACAGCGTTGTGAGTACTCTGCGAACCACAACATTTATGCTGAGCCTGGACCAGTTTCACTAACTTGGCACCACTGACACTGTTTCATATTTTTTATATAAACTATTAATATTTGTCAATAAGTTTCATTTATTTGTTTGTTTATTGTTAAAATGTATTGTGCCTTTTTAGTGAAATAAAGTTTTATCTATCTATCTATCTATCTATAACGACAGTATAATGAATCCTGGTGCTACGTAAGGCTGTAGAGATGTGCTCATACATAGTCTCTACCTCGTGGTCGGTGCGTATACCTGTTTGACCTTCATCAAATATAGTTTGGTGATTCTGAGTATAAGGTATGCTCTGGACCACATTGTTAATGAGTGACTTGTGGACGAGAAACCCGACACCATGCTGGGACAGTTGGTCGCCCTCCCGGAAATAGAGCAGGTTTCCGGATTTAAGGATCATGGTGTCCTCTCCCCTTTCTTCGGATTTAACATAAACCTACGATATCCCACCGTAAGAGTTCTGTTAGGTTCTCGTCAGTCCGCAGTGTACGCGTCTTGTAAGTAGCCAGGGTCAAAGGTCGTTGGGTTTGGTAGCCTGGCATCTACCGGGGATTCTTTGCACCCCGCGCCCCACCGTTACCATTACTGCTACCGGAGCCAGGAATAGCAGGGCCGCCGGGGACTAGGGGCCGTTTTCTGGGTGTGGTATTCATAGGGGGGTTTTGCCGTAATCGCCACGCTTGGCAGGTAGGTTGGCGATCGCTGTGTGGTTGCAGGTATTTACAATGCACGGAAAGGACGCTGCTGCCCATCCTATGGTTTGAAGTTACTAAGTCGCCTCTTACGACCCCCATTGGAAGAGATGGGATGGTCCTATTCTTAGCCGAGATCAATACGGATACGTGGTCATGGCTGAGACTATGGAAGATCTAAGCCTCAGATCTAAGCACACTGCTCGATGACCTCAGTAAAGTCTCTCAACAAGTGGGTCTTAAAATGAACATTAAAAGTCTATGACCAGTGTGTGTTGCCGGTGATGAGTTACGGAACTGAGACATGGTCGCTTACTATGGGGCTCATATGAAGGCTCAAGGTCACCCAAAGAGCAATGGAACGTGCTATGTTCGGAGTTTCTCTTCGTGATCGAATCAGAAACTAGAAGATCCGCAGGAGAATCAAAGTAACCGACATAGTTCACAGAATCGCTAAACTGAAGCGGCAGCGGGCAGGGCACATAGCTCGTAGAACAGATGGCCGTTGGGGTAGTAAAGTTCTCGAGTGAGTGAAAACGTAGCGTAGGCAGGCCTACGCTACTATCTTGATGCAATTTGGCAGTAGCCTGTGTCACTGGCTATTCTTATCCCGTAAAAGTAGTAAAAAGTTCCTGAGGGAACTGATAAATACTCTTTTTTTGGTTAATCTCTTTAACATCGCAACGGAACAATGGATTGTTGTGATTTTTTGCGCAGAGATGGTTCAGTGGGTGGGAAATGACATTACTCGTAGCATATCCTGACATAGTTCCAGAAGGAACTGGCGAAAAATAATCTGTGCGCTCACGCACATCGGCGTAGCAATTTAACGGAGCAACGAATGTAAGGTTTTTTTGGCTTTATAGTGTGATAGTGTCATAGACAGAATAGCCCCATAGGTTTCAAGATGTTTATTCAAAATAGGTGCAAATTACACTCTTCTGGTAGTCATAATAATATACATACATGTCATTTGTGAAAAAAAAATATTAGTTAATGACGTCAAAATCATATAAATCAAATTGATATAAAACAGATTAGGCATGTCATTAGAATATGAAAACAATATGACACGAGAAGTATACATTAAAATCGTTGAATGTCATTAATGTCTTTGTGAAGAGTAGGCCAGTTCACACGGACAGCACACGGTCACGAGTATAACGCGAGAGTCAGCCATCGCTCCCACAAACATATTAGAGGGTATTCGTTCCTGAAGGATCTGGACACGTCCATGTTCGCAAGTCGCTTGCGGCTCGCGCACCACTCACCCTCAAAGACAGTCATAAAAAAGATGTCCACACCAGCCGCGGGCAAAAGCTAGTTAAGCGATTATTCTGGCGCGTTAGATGTGTGGTTCCTCGTGGTCCGGACATTGCAGATGATGAATTAGAAAATTTCACAAGAAAGCTCTGAACTAAAACCATTTTTTTTTATTTTTTTTTGAGAATTTGGGTGCTGATCTCTGGCAATTGGTACCAGACTAAAACTGGCTATTTTCTGAATGCCAACAATGACGAGGTGTTCTTTTATGGCACAGTTTTATGAATAATACGTCATAGTAAAATTTTCATCAAAACGAATAGGTACACCTATTTTTTCTTACTTCAATTGTTCTTAGTTTAAACTTGTTAATTGTTGTTTTGTCAACCGACTTAAAAAAGGAGGAGGTTCTCAATTCCAGTGTGCGTTTTTTTTTGTATTCTCGACTACGCCAGACCGTTAGTACTAATATATATACCTTGGCCAGACGGTGAAGGCTTCGCTAGAAAGTATGCAGCGTGGCTGTAACATTTTTTTAGGGTTTCGTACCTCAAAAGGTGAACACGGAACCATGATCATTCGTGTGTCTGTCTGTCCGTCCGTGCGTCCGTTCGTCTTTCACAGCCAATTTGCTCCGAAACTACTGGACTGATTGAGTTGAAATTTGGTACACATATATGTAAGTCGGTGGCCCAAAGACGTACGTAATAACGTATGTGTAACTTAAATAAATAAATTTTAAAATGGGGGCCACTTTTTGGGGGTAAATTAGAAAATAAAACAAAAAAGTGTGCGTGTCAGTAACTAATAGTATCTCATCTGTGGTATCCGTTGACAGGAGTTTACTCATACAACAATTTTTTCGGCCCCCAGATTTCGTCCTTTGGCCTTTGGCCCCGCACGGATCGCTCCGGGCTCCGCCCTAAGTAGAGCTCGGTCTTCTGCCTCGCAAGGAGCGCTACTGGGTTCGACCTACGCGGAGCTCGGCCTCCGGCCTCGTAGGGCACGCTCCAGGCTTCGCCCTATGCCGGGCTCAGCCTACGGCCTCGCAGGGCACGCTCCGGGCTCCACCCTACGGCCCTACGCGGAGCTCGTCCTGCAGCCTCGCATAGGGTGGCATGGCCATGTTGCCCGCCCCAGCTCCTGGCTGTGAGGCTTGCGGCGCAGCGAGAGGCGCGATTTGCAATGGTATGCCACGGCTCGAATGTATGAGACCGTGGTGATTACGTCCACTGCCTCCTGCTGCCGCGAGCGCCGTTCTGAACTGTGGCCGCCTCGATACTGGCTAGTACATTTGTTTCATTCGCTCACCGCCCCGCCGCGAATCGCTCGGCTCTAGCCGCGCCGCAGTTCGCGTTGCAATTCGCGTCGCCTTTAGCTCTGTCATACTCGCCGCAAATCGCTCGTAATTCGCGCCGCTGGTGGCTGTGGCCAGGCCTTCGCTATTGAAAAACGTAATGACGGTAAAGATAACGCGTTAGCGGGCTACTACACTATCATAGATATATGATCCTAGATGTAGCCCTATGATTATTTTTGACAGAATACTGTAAAATATGATCCTATAAAAGCGGAGATGTACTAGATCTTGGATCAGATATGATCGTATAATCTGTCGAAGCCATCTGGTTAAATCTTCGATTTGATTGAAAGGCTAGCCCGTTGATTGAATGGCGACATTCAATTGAATGACTAAAGTACGACTGCCTAAATGGTTGAATGCAACGTTCAAATGCTTTCTTCTTCTGCAAAGCATTCTGGTACCCATGGGCGGAGCCTATATAATGGACTGGGGACTGTATAATTAGTAAAAGCTGACCGAACCTTAATATCGCTGGCTTCGCTCGCTCATTTACAGATTTTTATTCTCAGTAGATTTTTTAATCCACAATTGATAACTACACGGTACCCGCAACACGCTAAACGCTATACACTACAATCACGCTACACGACAAACGCTACACGCTACATACACACTACACGCTACACGTTAAAAACTGTAAATGAGCGACAGAAGCGAGCGATATTAGGTTCGGTCAGGTTTGATTGATTATACAGTCAAAGAGGCTCTCCCCCATGGGTAGCAGAATGCTTCGCAGAAGAAGAAATCATACACGCTAGACGCTACACGCTACACACTACACTACACTGCTGTGCAATCAACGTTCGGGCTAGCTTACAATCAGCCAACTAGTTGAACGTTGAGTGACGCTTGTTTAATCAACTTTCGGCCTAGTCATTCAATTTAATGTCACCATTCAATCAACGGGCTAGCCTTTCAATCAAATAGCAGATTTAACCAGATAGCTGCGACATATCTATGATAAATTGATAAAGTAATATGCGAAACATGCCCCTTAGAAGTGCGTTTCATCAAATATTCACCAAATATTTCATTCATATGACGTCATGTTGGCTAACCTGTCAGTGAAGCATAGAAAATTTATGCAAAACAGGTTAGCCAACATGATTTCATATGAACTATTTGATGAAACACACTCTACCGACCACCACTAGGTTTCACCCCTCACATATTTTTCATATCGGGCTCTATGATCAATTCTTAATGAGGAAATCCAAAAAGTTTTGCAAACTTTATCGTGTGACATATCAATTGAAAGGGCTTGTTGTTAGAATCTCAATTATTTTTTTTTATAATTTTAAGATAAACATGTACAGAGTGACTTTGGAATAAAAAAAATTCCCGCGGGAACGGAAGTGCTACATTTTCTCATAGATTTTCCTGTAATCCATGCATTCAACCTCATAAACTGTGATTTTTAAAGATTTTAGGCCCTGCAGTTTCGGAGATAGGGGGGGGGGGGGGAATGGTAAATTTTCGCCTATTTTTTATAGAACATACATTTGACATTATAGATTATAGTTTGTAAAACTTTTTTAAAGTGATAACTTCTGTAGAATGAAACATTGAACTCGCGATACTGTTACCGTTACCGTGACGTTACCGTAACCGACACCTTACCAGGAATACTCGCGGGGTCAAAACTTATAAAACTGTAAGATGTTTTCACTTCTGTCGGCACTTCCGGTGTGTTTTTTTGTACTATTAAAGTATGTTTACTGAGAGGTCTTGCTCTGTTGGTAGTTAAAGTTTTAGTGCGGAACCCTGTTTGAGTTGGCCGGTCTTTCATAATTGGTAAGCCCTTGATATCCTTTCACCTGATGGTAAGTGTCAATTATGCCGAAGATAAAAGCGGGCTTACCAATATTCCCCAACGCAATGGGAACTGGCTATCTTATCTTCAAGCCGGAACACATCAATGCTGTTAACCTCGACGCTTGGCGGTAAGACTTAGATAAGATGGTGGTAGCTAGCCAGCTGGGCTTAGAAAATGCCGTTCCACCAACCAAACCGAGTTATACAAAGTTAGACTCCGCCAGGAATCGCACCCGCGACCTCCTGATGTGAAGCTAAGGACTAAATCTTTACGCCACGAAGGCGGTTAAATCTTTATGTCTATAGCAGAAAACATGACTTTCATATATATGTATATGTCTCCGGGATATCGTCAAAACCGCGATATTACAATCTCACTACACTAAATTCAGTTAGATTATAATATGACGGTAAATTGTCTATCGACTTACAATTTCACTGCCCGTTCTAGAATCTCCGATTAAAACCGAAGTTTTCTTCTTCTGCGAAGCATTCTGCTACCCAAGGGACACCTACACCTGACCTTCGCTCGCTCTTTTATTTAATGTTATTCACTTCGCTTAGTGTTATTGTTTGACATATACATTATGGACTGTATTGTCTTATAAGAATAATAATATAATAAATTTATTTATTGATAATAGTCATTTACAATAGCACCTTAAACTATTTGTTTTAGATATGGTATGGCGGTATTTGAGACGTGAAGATATTACGAAGTTTCTCGAAGATGGATCTACCTAATTGGACTGTTTGTCCCAGGTATACATATCTTTTCTTTAAAAAAAACTTGAGTGTAGGTAGAGTCTCCTATGTTTGATGTTACTTTGATGTGTACTTACCTACGTATTTTAGGGCTGGATGTGCGCCCTTTTCAGGCCACGCCCCTCCCTCCGGGACCGCCCATTTCCAGGACTCCTCGCTTTTCCAGCATGGTAATAATTTCCGTAGCACTTTGAAATTATAGGTTACTCATGATATGACACTTATTAGCACACTTTACACAGGCCCGATCGCCCTAATTCAGAGTAGGCTCGAGCCCCTCGGTGGGGATGTAATGAGCTGATAAGATGAAGTACACTTTTAGTAATTTTTAAAAGCTGCTGACTGTACGTTTTTGCGAGAAAGTACCTTAGTACAGTCATCACATCAGGTCTCACGAGTTTGGTGGGTTTTGCAGTAATCGCAACGCTTGGAAGTCGAGTTGGCGATCGCAGTGTGCAGTGTGGTGGCACAGTGTGCGAAAAACTACCCGAAAAGGACGCTGCTGCCCATCCTCCGGTTTTTGATCCCCTGGTCGCCTCTTACGACACCCTTATTGGTAAGAGATGGATTATGGTCTCTGTCATCTAAGCAGGGCTGCCATTTTATTTTTGGAAGGGATAGTACAAAAGGGGAAAACGAATCGTACACCCATACAAAACCTAGCAAAAAAGTCTTACGCCTATAAAAACATAGAAAATTCATTTTTAAAATCGTGATCCCATACAAAACAACCTAATTTTAAATAGCACGGACTGCTATGTAATTTTACGAATACCATTTAAATCATACATCTGGCAGCCCTGTACCCAAGTGCAATTCTACTCTGTACAATTTATTTTTCCTTGGAATTTGGGTAGGTACGGAGGCCAGCAGATCAAGTTAGACACTCGTAGTGCGATTCGGATCCATACGCGTACGGCATAAGAACGGTACAAAGTCTAAAGTGTCAAGCTTGATGTGCTGGCCTCTGTACATACCCAGTGGATTATACAAATTAAAAGTATTTTTTTTACCTAGGTACCTACTAAATTCGGCTCGTAACAAAGTGAAATTTAAGGATTTCCATAAAACTAAGCATTTGTTTAAAAAACTCACACTATAGGAGCTAATCAATTATTTTTAATTTGATTAAAATAATAATTTAATGTATTTTTTTATCACGATTTTTTTTAAAAGAGAATATTTTTTAAAATCTAAAACAATAAGCATAATATGGACCTATATGTTTTAAATATGGACAATTGGTATTTTATATGAACCATAGTAACTTGAGCAGCAACTGATCGCAATGTGGTATTAATTAACGACTAACTAAATAAATTGAAAGTAAAAAAATTCTTGTAAAAAAAATGTATGTTAATCTTGTAAAAAAAATTTAGATTTTCGTGAAATTCATACAAGAATAAAATCCAATGGCGTAACTTTTTATGCGCCCAACTACTGAGTATTTCAAGAAAATATACTATGACAGTATAAGTAGACATTTGACATTAAATTTACATCTGTACCTATACAGCGTGTAAAAAAATGGTGTAGGGCCCGTTAACCGGGGGTTCTACTCATCATACTGAACAACTTTCCCCAAGGAACCAATAGCCGATTCTCAAAAAAAAATGTGGACCCTCCATACAAAAATGCACAAAACTGGTCGATCAGCTGATAGATTTGTATGGAGAGTTAAAAAACCTTCTTACACTTTCAGCATAATCGTAGAAAAAAAGTTGTTCAGTATAATGTGTAGAAGCCCCAGTTAACGGGACCTACACTAATTTTGTTACACCTTGTATAATATATATATTTTTCTTTTTAGATTTTTTTGTGCGACTGCTGTTTTTGTTTTCTTTATTTATTTACTATTAATTTCTTTGATATTATCATAACAGCCGAAGGACGTCTATTGTTGGACATAGGCCTTCCCCAAGGATTTCCACGACGACCGGTTCTGCGCTGCCCGCATCCAGCTGCTCACCCAAAGGGCAATGGAGCGTGCTATGCTCGGAGTTTCTCTGCATGATCGAATCAGAAACGAGGAGGTCCGTTCTAAACTTAAGTGTCCATGGGCGGGGCACATAGCTCGTAAAACAGATGGCTGCTAAAGCAGTAAAGTTCCCGAGTGGCAACCGCGCACCGGAAAACGTAGCGTAGGGACATACCTAACTCGGTGGACCGATGTCCTGGTGAAGGTCGCGGGATATCAGTTCCCTTTTAATTTTTTATTTTCTTTGAAAATATATAGATTACATAATTATGAACTATGGTGCATATTTACGGATTCTAAATATGCACAGTGAGACTTTGCACGAAATTCATTTAAATATGTTAAGTGTAGTTATAGATACAGTTACACTTTATGTCAATCATAACTACTGGAAAGATGTTATTTCTAAAATTACATTTATAAATATGAAAGTTATAACAGACGTAGCGAAAAACAAATGCCACCATTAACATAGTACGTTTTCACTGCTTTATGATATACTAGATGTTTCCCGCGGCTTCACCCGCGTGGACAACGTTTCTATGACTTTTCGAGGATGCGCAGTGCACGAGCCGCAAGCGGCTCTCGAGCGTGGTAATTAGTAGTCTATTTGTTAATCCAGGTGTGAAATCTGGTAGGTTGTCTACCTACCAGATTTCAGCCAGATTCGTTCAGTAGTTTTTGCATGAAAGAGTAATAAACATACATTCATACATCCATACAATCTTACAAATTTCGCGTTTATAATATTAGTAGGACTTGTGGAGTATGCGCTGAAATGCATTGGGATATAGAAGTGAGAACAACTAAATTAATGCTGTGGCCTAAACGTGGTCTATCCATATTTATCGCCTTCACTCTACTAAGTATATCTCTATACAACTGACATTTTACGTGTAAAAAATAAAAAATAAACAACTTTTTCCAAACAAAAAACAATGCTCAAAAAAACCCAAACCCGGCGCAAATGAAATGTATCTCAGATTTTAAGTATTCATATGTAACAAAATATTCAGAAAAAATATAATCAAAATTCGTATTGAAAAACCATTAATGTAAAAGGCATTGTAATAAATAAAGTAAATAAATATTAAATATTTATAAATAAAGAATAAATAAATAAATATATTACAATAAAAAAATTTCACTTATTCTTGGTTTTTCTAAATGTAGACAATGTAGGTAAGTGGCGTTGTCAAAATGGATGCCTAAAAGTCATATTTAGAACAAGAGTAAAGAAAAAAATAAAGGCTTCCCCATTTTTTAACTCATAAGTATAGCTCCTTACAAAAAACAACTAGCAAATTATAACATTTAAAAAAAGGTTTTGACAACGCCCCCTACTGAATATTTTGTCACATATGAATACTTAAAATCTGAGATACATTTCATTTGCGCCGGGCCTGGGTTTTTGCCCCATACATTGTGAGCATTGGCCTTTGACTTCCTTACTAAATGTCAATTGAATAATTGAATGGCCCATTTCAAGATATCACTAAGTCGTTTTTCCTCTTTTGAGAAATGTTAGGTATAATAAATATATTAATTGTCGTTAAGAATTAAAATGAATTAAAAAAATACGTTTTAGTTTTATAGATGTTCTTCAATTTGAATGAACAAACCAGACAAATAGTTTTCGAAAGACCTAAAAACTTTTAGGTACAAGCTTTTATTGAATATTTTCAATTATTTCGTATTCTTCTCAGCAAACCCTTTTATTTGATACCCATATTGAAGGATAATGAAAAATAACTAGTCCGCCATCTTGGGTGTGCCGCCATGTTGGATTTAGAATAACGTTACACCGTTAACCATTCATTGTCATCCAAACTGACGTGTATACAAAATTTCAGCTCAATCGGTTGAAGAAATCTGCTTTAAAATTGAGTTGCAAAATTCCACCCGATTCGACCCGACGGGTGACCCCAACAAACATACATACATTGTAAGTTAAATAAAAGCTTGTAAAATGAAACTTCTCCTCCTAAACAATATTATTTAAGAAGGTACCAAACATATTAAAAACTATTTAAAAACCTATTAAAAACTAACCTATAAATAACCTATTAAAAACTCCTAAGTTGTTTGTTGCGTTTTTATGCCCGCTATACCTTACACACAGGTGGAAACATGTGTTTACAGGCGATTTCTCCGTACTGTACATGATAATCTTAAACAAAAAACTGACACGAGCATCTTTACTAGATTACGTTACGTAGCCAACCATTGGGCTAGTCAATTTTTTTACAAAAAACGTTTTGAAAAAAAAAGCCAACCTACGAGTATTGTACCAATTTTTCTCATTCAATCTAATTTTCCTAAGTTTACGCTGTCAAAATTTAAATCCCTAAAATGCGACCTGCTTTATTATAATTATTCATTTGAATTGGTTTACAATTATATTAATAAATTTCTATTTATATCTAAAAAAATGTAAACCAATTTAAATGAATAATTAAAAAATGTATTTTTATATTTAACATTTTATTCTGACTAAATTAGAAAATACGTGTACTTAATTTTACTTACTTTACATAATTACGTTTTTTTCTTAACCTATTTATTTTATTATATCAGCTCATATACGTCCCCACCGAGGGGCTCGAGCCTACCCTGAATCAGGGCGATTAGGCCTTAGTCGACCACGCGGGCCCAGTGCGGGTTGGTCGACTTCACACACAACCTTCGAGTTTCTTCGCAGGCCTGTGCAGGTTTCCTCACGATGTTTTCCTTCACCGTTAAAGCAATCGGTAAGTATGTACGTAAGTTTTTGAAAAACTCATTGGTACATTGGCCGTCCAGATTTGAACCCGGTACCTCTGGTTAGATGGACCGAGTCGTTACCGGTTGAGCCACCGACTATTTATTTACCGACGCTTTTTAGTACCTACCTACCTACTTACTTAGTAATATAAACTTTTGGTACATAATTTGTTAATCTAAATAAATATCTAAAACTATTATTAACTTTTTATGTTTAATTATTGTGTAGCATAATAGAAAAATCGTATCGATAGCATGAAAAAAATCTCGGGCATTTCATAAAAATTTCGAACCTTAACTTTTTGTGTAAAGTACGTACCTAGTATTTAATTACAAAGTACTTACATATCAGGCTACGTTATACCTACATATGCCACATCCATCCTGAATGGATGAGGGATCCTTGCCTATAGCTACGCCTCGCTCTACCATGGCTCTACCTCCTCCCATCTGTTTGTGTTGTATGTATGTACCACAGACAGATCCTCAGTCAGTAGCAATCGTGAGGCTGCATGGTCCGCGCGCCTGTGCAGAGTAACCTCGAAAACTTTTACGTTTCCGACCATTATTTTTTAAACGTGGGCAGTGCCTTGCCTATATAAACTTTTTGCTACTTTTTCACCAGTTTGTTGTGGTGCGGTACATACAACTTTTATAATGAAGTTATTTCTATTGGACAATTTGAACAATATACAATGTTAAATTTGTTTTGATTAAGAGAATCGTAGGCGTTTTTTTTGCCGGTGTGGTGGTCTTCTGTTTACAGGTACGAGAGTGCGTCATGTTATTACAATGTAGAGATACTTTTGTGTGAGTTAATCTGTAAGATAGTATTTCTGTAATGTTTCAGCTTAGGTATCTGAATTTGTAAACGCTTTAACATTCCGTATTGTTATGCTATAATCAAAATTCAAATATTAACACAGTTTGGAAAACGATTGCGATTTAGCGCGACAATATTTCGTACAATCCCTTCTTACTTGGATAAAATCAATTTGACATTGAATTTACTTTCAAGTAATTAACTTAGTAGGTGCTTATCTAAATGGTACTTATTTTTTTAAAAAAGGAACATAGCACGTTTAAAAGTGACGATTATTTTACAACATTAAAGTTAGTCTTACAATAAATAGGTAAGTAGGTACTTGGCATACCGGAAAATTGTTTTTTTTTGCATAGTTACTCAGGTACTAAGAAGCAAAACACTTTGTTTTGAAATCCAAATTACGCATTCGTATTATCGGAAAAAGGAAATTAAAATAGGTAAACACTCATGATTTTAATTAAAAAAAAACGTTAGAAATCTGTTCTCTTTACACGTCTTCGATACCTTACGGACAAAACTGATAAAAAATTGATCTACCTACCTATTTTTTTTGTAGAAACAATACAAATCAAGTTATTTCAAAGCTGGTTTATTTAAATTGTATATTTTTTTTGTTTTTTTTTGCAAAGAAATAATTAAAGGGGTAGGAAGTGACATAGATAAGACTGCTAATCACTATAGTGCGGCCGTCGAGAGAATGCTGATTTGATACCTCAAGCCTGCGATAGAATGATACGTTCTATTAATCTTCGAAATTGTAAACAAATCAATCTTTAGTTTCTAAGCTTCAAAAACACGAATTTTTTTTATTACAATACAAATATAGTTTTATGTTTACATAATTATAAGGACAACAGAATGTGTATTTTGTAATTATATGAAACGTTAGTGAAACGGTAACGTGCTATGGCCATTTCTTCTTAATAATAGTGATGTTACCACATGTAACCACTGATAACGTATTTGTAACGTATAGATAATTTATTAAAAATATTATGAATTCATTACCACACAAACAATCATTTCTTGTGATCAAATCAACCAAACATAAAAGTTTCAGGCATAAAAGTGATATGTTCAAGTAATAACAATAGTAGATTGTACAAGAGCACAACACAAGTCATTTTATCCTATATGCGTTCATTTAGCCACCCGAGCCGTTACGGCAAGGGTGGATAGTCACGCCGAGGGTAAAATGGGTTTCATGCTCGAGTTTTACACTCTGCTTTTCACTTTGATTGCAAAAAAATAATAAATTTCCAAACGCAATACAACAAATTTGGCTAATTTTGACGAATAATTAGTTTCCCGCCACACAATTTTCTTTCTCGCATTACCACCCCTAAAATCGACGGCCCACAAAGTACACTTTAGCTTTGGGTTTGGCAACACTATTTTGGCAATGGCTATTTTATTTCGTTGTATGTTACATCTACAAGATAGTTACATAGTATTTACTATGGATGTCTATGGGAACATCACTAGTTACGTCAAACTAACATGTTATGTCAACTCAGCATTCTCTCAACGGCCGCACTATAGGTAACTAGAGTGCGTCCTAGGTAGTTAAAAGTCCCGGAACGAGGCAGTTATTTGTTATTATTTTGAAGTTATCTGATACAATACGTACTCGTGTGTGTAGATAGGCTACTGATTGAGAAAAGTAGTATAACAATTAAAGTAATCCTAGGCATCTCTGATATATAAAATAACTAGCTTTTGCCCGCGGCTTTGCTCGCGTGGGCATCGTTTTTGTGACTATCTTTGAGAGTGAGTGGTGCGCGAGCAGCAAGGGGCTCGCTAGCGTAAACAGGAGTTTGATTTAGATCCCTCGGGAACTATATCGGGCTATTCTGATTCATCAGATCAGTCTATGTCACTTCCTTTCTACCACCTCAACTATTTCTATGCAAAAAAGTCACGTCAATTCGTTGCTCCGTTGCGACGCCGAAATGCGCGAGTTTTCATCGAGGTTTCCCCAGACCAGATGCCTTCGGGAACTATCTCGGGCTATTGCTAATAAGTAGTTTGTGTCATTTCCCACCCCTTCAACGATTTTTGTGCAAAAACTCACAACAATCCGTTGCTCCGTTACGATGTGAAAGATATCAAACAGTAATTGAAAACGCTAAAAACCAACTTCCATCGCAACGACTTAGTACAATTTTGCATTATTATTTTTGGTTTTTGTTAATTTTCTAATAAAGTACTACACCGATCTTGATAAAATTTATATGGGACCAATTCGGGAGCAACCCCTATCGAATAAAAACGAATCATGAAAATCTGTTCATATCCTGCGAAAATATCGAGTAATACACAAAAAAAAATGTCGAATTGTAAACCTCCTCCTTTTTGGAAGTCGGTTGAAAAAACCGGCTAAGTGCGGATCAGAACCGCACACAAAGGGTTCCGTATATCATCATACTAGATAGCGCTAGTTTCTTCACGTTCTTTGTATGGATACCCCCTTAATTTTCCTCATTTTTTTAAGTATTTGTGGTTATACTGGCTTGTTATACATCATCTGTGAAAATTTCAACTGTATAGCTATCACGGTTCATGAAATACAGCCTGATGACAGACGGACAGACAGACAGACAGACAGACAGACAGACGGACGGACAGCGAAGTCTTAGTAACAGGGTCCCGTTTTTACCCTTTGGGTACGGAACTTTAAATAGGCTACATGCATGCCAAATTTTACATTAGATGTACATTGAAAATCTGCAATGACTTATTATTTTTTCCCTCGTTAAATATTCAGCTTTCATTTGGTCGCTTACTATGGGCCTCATAAGAAGGCTCAAGGTCACCCAAAGGGCAATGGAGCGTGCTATGCTCAGAGTTTCTCTGCGTGATCGAATCAGAAACGCGGAGATCCGTATAGGAGAACCAAAGTAACCGACATAGCTCTCAGAATTGCTAAACTTAAGTGGCAGTGGGCGGAGCACATAACTCGTAGAACAGATGGCCGTTGGGGCAGTAAAGTTCTCGAATGGCGACCGCGCACCAGAAAACGTAGCGTAAGTAGGCCTCCTACTCGGTGGAACGATGACCTGGTGAAGGTCGCGGGAAGCCGCTGGATGCGGGCAGCGCCGTTCAGCCGGTCGTCATGGAAATCTTTGGGGGAGGCCTATGTCCAGCAGTGGATGTCCGTCGGCTGATATGATGAAATATTTAGCTATGTACACGTATTTTCTAACAGAATTTGACTGATTTATTTTATGAGATGTGATTTTGTCGCGAAGTCGTTTAAACAGTGACCTTTGGAAATCGTGATAGGCTCATTGCACAAGCTATCGAGAGCTGCTCACGCGACTCAAGAAGAATGTACGACAGACAACAACCAACTTAAAACATTTTTTTTTGGAAACGATTAGATAAATACTCTTTATGCACATACTATAAAATTTAAAAAAATACAAAATTTAAGGGGTCTTATTGCTCAAAGCGATTTCCTGCAGACTACCCGGTGTTTGGAGACAAAAGCATAAAAACTAGTATCTAGCTAAAAACTAGGGACCTACTTATGCTTCAGTAGATACAGTTTCTGGAAATTAATGGTTTCTTTTCGATAAAACCCGGACCACAGATGTGATACTAGTTCTGGATGTGCGTGTAGGTAATTAATCATCTTAAAACAGGAGTCATTTTATAAAGAAATTTTTTACCACGGAAATGGTAAAAATTTGCTTTTGTTTTTTTTCTTTTTTTATGCTAAATTCCTGGCAGGTAGTATATTATATGGGACTAGCCGCTTATAATAGCCGCTAATAATCTGGATCTCGATAACAGCGCCACCTACCAGGTCCAACTATAGCTAAAGGCAAAGAACTATACAGGTGACCCCCCATAAGTACAAAAAAACCCATCAAAATCGGTCAAGCCTTTTAGGATCAGAAGAACAACGAACACACGCACACCGGAATTGTAGAGGCACAGGTAGAGGTACGAATGAAAAACGGAATAACAGATTATTATTGAAAAACAATAAATGAAATGTATGCCTTATTGCTGTTGCAAGAGGAAAAGGTTTATCTGTAAAACCTAATAAGTACTAAACGAAGAATTAATACTTATTTTTTGTCGTTGGATTATTGTGACGAGTTTAGCGAGCCGTTTTCTTTCTTTTCCTATTTTGCCCAACTTTACCGAGGTCATTTGTGCCTCCAAGGTTAGATATCTGCTATATTCTCAGCTTGGTAGATACTTGTTATTATCTACTATTAACAAAATGTAAATAATATCTAGTTTCTACCGACCTATTTGTTAAATGTATTGGAAAATTTTCCAAAAATATCAATTAAAACGGGTCAAGTTACTGTTCCAAGAATTCTGCTTATAAAGGTAATGATATCTGCTTTGCGGCCAAGTTAACATTCTTGAAGTATCTCAGTTACATCGATTCCTCTTTCATTAATTTCTGCTGTTTTCATTTACTACCTACTAGCATAAAAATTGCCAAACTCATTATACTATTGAAAACAGGCCGCATCCCTTGTGACCTTCTTCATGTACGAGTACGTCATTCATGATTCTACAGTAAATTTAAAGTTCTTTTTTATGATTTTCTTATCATCTTAAGTCCAGAAGACATTGCTCCGTCATTGTGTTCCGTCACAGAACAGATACGAGCTAACAGTCGCGAGCGACGCGACAGACGAAGCTCACACTGGGACAGACGCGAGCTTAGCGACAAGGGCTGTTAAGTTTTGCGACAATGCTGTCAATGTTGCCTTGAGTAACATGTAGAAAATATATGTGCCAAATTTCAAAGCTTTATGATTGATAGAATGAGAAATATTATGATGTGAAAAATCGGGTGAATGGCATAGTGTAAAGATACACGTCGTGCTAGCTGGAACTTGACCTGGTGCACTGCCGTGCGCTCAGATACTCAATTTAACAGGGAATTACGTTTATTTATTACTAACTGTTGCCCACGGCTTCGCCTGCGCAGATCCCGTATTTTGCCGTTCCCGGGGAATTTCCTAAAATCTTTTCTAAGCGAATGCCTACGTCATAATGCCAAATTTCTGCCCGATCCATCCAGTGGTTATAAGTCAGTCAGTCAGTCACGGTTTCCTTTTATATATATATACATATATAGATTATTGTTAAATATTTTATAACTGTTTTATTTATATGGCAGGCGATTAAGAAATCACAATATATTTACCATAAATTTGTTAATATTGTTTTTGACAGATTTTATCGTTTCGTATACTCGTAAACTGTCGTACGAGAATATGTAGGTATAAAAAGTTAATGAATACATACATATATCTACTTACTATTCCACCACGCCATTATTAGAGATGGGTGGGATACCTACTCTACTAGATTTATTTTTTTAATTGGCGCCTAGCTACAGAAAAGCAATTAAAATCGAATCATAGTCAATCGTTTAGTAATTAGCCGCTGCTGAATTTAAGTTTGTAAATTTTGTATTTTAGTTCAAAAACAAAACTCAGTGTTGGTTTGTTGCGTGTGCGCAATGCGCATGCCGTTGGGTAATCAAACGCGTAGGGTTGGCCACAATAGCTCAGAGGAGCCGTTACAGGTAAACACTGCGAGCTACTGTTTATAAATTATGCATTACTGGTTTGCCATTTCATGATTGTTCGCTGAGTTATGAATGTTACAATCGCAATCTTTCCATTTAATTTTGTAGCGTTAAGAATTTCGTTTCTTCTCCTCGCTCTTAGCACTTAAGGGTTAACTGGAGGGACGAAATCCCATACAAACGTACTTTCGTTTTAATTTCGAAACCATAAAACTCATCGTATTCAAATTTTTTACAAGCATTAAGATGATAAATATCTAGATCTGTAATTAGTTTTGGTTCGAAAATAATAAACAAAAAAAAAGTTACTTATATTACTCGATTTCGTCGATAAAAAGGGCAAATTTTTTAAGTTGCTATAACTTTTTTTTTGTTTATTATTTTCGAACCAAAACTAATTACAGATCTAGATATTTATCATCTTAATGCTTGTAAAAAATTTGAATACGATGAGTTTTATGGTTTCGAAATTAAAACGAAAGTACGTTTGTATGGGATTTCGTCCCTCCAGTACCCCCTTAAGGAGGAGAGAGTGGCGAAGCGCATCTTCTGTTCTGAACTGGAGGAGGGTAAGCGGAAATATGGCGGACAGCTCCTCCAGTACGAAGATGTTCTGAAGCGACATATGAAAGGATGCAATAAAGAACCCTCTCGATGGGAGAGTTTGGCAGCAGAACGGCCTGAATGGCGCAGGATTGTAAATAGGCAAGTGCGCGAGTTCGAGGATCAGCGTAAAGCTGACCTTGATACCAAACGCGACTAGTTAAAGGCCCGACCACCTGCGACCATTTTATACAATTTCGAGGGTGGCATACTTAAATGCCCTCAGTGCGCGTGGAGTTTCGCTGCGAAGATTGGCTACATAAACCATCTTCGAGCGCACGCGCGGGCAAACCGACTAGGAGTCGAAGTGGTCGCCATGACCGAAATCGGTCGGATAGATCATCATCAGTACCTATAGGTGTGGCTTCTTTCATGGTGATATCCGTGAAATTTCGGGTGGATATTGGCGGGATCATGAAAATTTGAGGTGAGCGAGCGAAGCGAGCGATAATAGGTTCGTTCGGTTAGATGGTGATACTGTCGAAGTCTGTTTAGGTTAGGTTCGTTTCCAGCCATTTTTAATGAAATGGTAAATTCTATAATAGTTATCGCTACGAAATATAACTATACCTATCAGTTATCTTTCTTTAAAGCCTTCTGCTTATCAGGTCATATACGTTCCCACCGAGGGGCTCGAGCCTACCCTGAATAATAGCGATCGGGCCTTAGTCGACCACGCGGGCGCAGTGCGGGTTGGTCGACTTCACACACAATCTTCGAGTTTCTTCGCAGGCGTGTGCAGGTTTTCTCACGATGTTTTCCTTCACCGTAAGAGCGTCGGATAAACGTACATATATGAAATCGAAATTCGAAAACACATTGGTACGTGGCAGGATTCGAACCACGGCCTCCCGGACAGGAGGTAGCGGCCGTAACCGTTACGCCCCCGACGCTCTACAGCCTACTCCTTCCTTGATTTCTGTATCGCGCATTAGATCTCTTAGGTCATTTTGAAATGGGTTAAGTACCTGAAAAATAGCTAACTGAGACAAAATCTTATTATTATGAAATCTTTGATATAGGTATATTATTACGGTTCCCACCGAGTAGATTACGGGTCTCAAGTTCTCAACTGTAAATTTGGGGATTTTGAGGGGGTTTACATTAAAAAACAAAATTTCTTGCATAGTTGTTTCTTGTCCGTTTCGTTTCAGGTTCAGATTGCGAGGAGAGAGAGGGACGAGGAAGATTGCCAGCTTATAAAGATTTAGGGAGATAGGGCGTCGCCTAGTTCAGAGGGGCTTTGACTCCAGCTCCGGATCGTTCCTTGTGCAGAGGCTGTCCAGCCATCCAGCGCGGAAATGCAGCTAGTGTTATGGCACACTCTGGAAACTTCATACAACAGGCCAGAAATGACATTTCAAGAAAGGAATGATGGAACAAATAAAATGGCGGCGAAATCCTATATGTTCGACAACCAAACTGTAACCAATCTGTATCAATCTGGGTGACGAGGGGGTGAGGTCGCAATCTAGAGAGCGGCAGGGAGCGTCCATACTGTATGTTAGTACTAGTAATATATATACTTTGGTTATGGGCACCTATATATGCACCGGGTATGATGAGGGACGGGTTATTTTAGGTTTTTTACTTAAATAGTGTGATTTTAGGTATTTTAGGTGTTCCATTTTAGGTGTTTTACTTTAGGTATTTTAGGTGTAATTTGTAATCAGTGTGTTATTATTTTTAGGACCAATTAATTTGTTGCTTATAAAGTAAGATAATAAATATCTGATTAAGGGCTGACTCGTAGCTAAAACACGATTGCTCATAATTTTCACGATATAAATAAATCGCTGAAAAGACACTACTTATGCTATTTTGTACTCACTTAACAACTGGTATAAACATAAAACTTAAAAAAAAACCGGTAAAGTGCGAGTTAGTACCGCACACAAAGGCATAGATGAGATACTAGTTACTTACAAAGGGTTTCGTACCATCACACTAGATGGCGCTAGTTTCTTCACGTTTCAAAAATAAATACGTTTTTTGTATGGAGACTTTCACTTTTTCATATTTTTAGTATGTGTTGTTAAAGCGGCAACAGAAATACATCATGTATGAAAATTTAAATTGTCTAGCTATCACGGTTAATGAAATACATCCTTTTGACCGACGGATAGACAGGCAGACGGACGGACAGCGGAGTCATAGTAATAGGGTCCCGTTTATACCCTCTTGGGTACGGAACCTTAAAAATGAATACTTTTGAAGGAGAACAAGGGCTACTTCTATCACTTTTTTCGTTTCGAGATTAAATTTTTGATGTATACTCAATAAAAACTCTATTTTTGCGGCGCCCGCTGTGTTTTCTAAGCGGGAAATAATCGTGAGTCAGCGAGGAGAACAAACATTTTGGTTTGTATCACGTGACACGTTCATTGTTCAACCGACTTCCAAAAAGGAGGAGGTCCTCAACTCGTTTGTTACGCGATGTCTTCGCATATTGTGTACCGATTTTCATGTTTTTTTTTTATTCGATATGATATGCTGCACAAGTTGGTTCCATATAAATTTTAATCAATACGTTGGTTTGGTTGGTGGTAGGGCATTCTCTAAGCCCGCCTGGCTACCTACCACCGTGGTAGCTCTCGTGGTAAAATTTATACTAAAAGTACATCAAAAATGAAAATCTCGAAACAAAAAAGTGATAGGAGTAGCCCTGGTCACCTTCAAAATAATTAATTTTTAGGGTTCCGTACCTAAAGGGTAAAAATGGGACCCAATTACTAAGACTCCGCTGTCCGTCCGTCTGTCTGTCTGTCCGTCAGTCACCAGGCTGTATTTCAATAACCGTGATAGCTAGACAATTGTAATATTCACAGATGATGTATTTCTGTTGCCGCTATAACAACAAATACAAAAAATGAGAAAAATTAAAAGTCTCCATACTAAGCCCGCCTGGCTAGCTACCACGGTGGTGGTAGCTAGCCAGGCGGGCTTAGAGAATGCCCTACCATGTAGTACCACCATCTTATCTAAGTCTTGCCGCCAAACACCAGTGTTAACAACATTGATGTGTTTCGGCTTGCTTGAAGATAAGATAGCCAGTTCTTTATTGTGTTGCAGAATCTTGGTAAGCCCGCTTCCATCTTCGGCATCATCGTCACTTACCATCAGGTAAGATGATGCCAAGGGCTAAACAATTACAAATAAAAAAATCGGTAGTTTTTTTTTAAATAACAAAATCCAAAAATAACAATGCAAAATTTTACTAAGTTGTTGCGAAAGAAGTCGGTTTTTTTAACGTGTTCAGTGTTTTCAATTATCTTAGCTCTATTCAATATGACCGTAAACACTATTTAGCCATTTTTTTCCTATAGACCGGCTGCCTGCAGTTTCTAATGCTGCTAAAAAGCTCCTCAAGACGCGGTTACAAGATAATGGTAGAGTTACTTGCTTGAAGATAAGATAGCCAGTTTTCTATTACGTTGGGGAATCCTGGTAAGCCCGCTTCCATCTTCGGTATCATCGTCACTTACCATCAGGTGAGATGATGCAATAATAAGGGCTTATCAATTACGAATAAAAAAAATATAAAAAACTTTGACACGACAAGAAGAATTAATTGAATTTGAGATCCAAAGCCTTGGATTAGATAGGTACCTATAACATATAGCCGCTGGGGATGTAAAGTTCTCGAGTAGCGACCGCGCACTGGAAGGTGTAGCGTAGACAGGCCTCCCACTCGGTGGACAGACGAACTGGAGAAGGTGCCGGAAGCGGCATTTGTATCTATCTTCTCTTATCGTGTGGCACAATTAATTAACTGTGCTATCCAAGGGATAGACGATGGTTGCCTGTTGTTGCACTTAGCATCACCCGCGGTCACGTGTAGGACATTTTAGATTTACACCTACGGACGTGTGCAACGCTACCTTCATTACACATCTGGAATTAGATGTGCAGGTTTCCTTACGATGTTTTCGTTTACCGTTAAAGCAAACGGTAAGTATATGCTCGTAAGTTTCGAACAACTCATTGGTACATTGGCCGTCCGGATTTGAATCCGGGACCTCTGGTTAGGAGAACCGAGTCGTTACTGGTTGAGCCACCGACGCTTTCCTATTATCTATGAATGAGATTAAACTCGTAAACCTCAATACAACACTATGCATCAACAAAGTGCAGCTTAGATGATGTAGGTACCATTGATTTATGATCATGAATGACCGATGCACCCGATGCATGAAATGAAACGTAATATTATTACACTGTAGTGACGGGTAGTGTTCGTGATCACGCACGCATCACGTCTCAATAATACACAACGGCAAATGGTTTTATTGCAATTCCTTTCATCACAACGACTAAAGAACGATTGAAACTAGAAATCACCCATGTAAATGGTACTCTTATGGGAATCTTATGTAAGATAAACAGTTTTTAAGAAGTGATGACTGCGGAACCATAATGTTTAATGTATAGGTACCTACATACAGGAAAAATAGGTGATGTGTCTCTTCAATCTAATAAAAACGCTGAACAGCAAAAATAGGTGATGTGTCTCTTCAATCTAATAAAAACTCTGAACAGGAAAAATAGGTGATGTGTCTCTTCAATCTAATAAAAACGCTGAACAGGAAAAATAGGTGATGTGTCTCTTCAATCTAATAAAAACGCTGAACACTTTAAGGCGAGGTATTGATTGGAACAGTTGTCTTTGTCTTTTTCTTTATGTGTAAAGAGTAAAGAAAATAACCACACTTTTTTTACGTTTTCAATGGTTTTTCGTTTTAATCAAAAACTACAATGAAAGTATAAAAAATAATAACATTGCTCACTTTGTATTATCATAACAAATATTGTGGTATATTTTTTTAAATTTATACCTCAAAATATTGGTCATAATTACTAATAAAAAAAATCTGTCGGTCTCGTATTTTAATATGAAATAAATATAATTGTTGTACTTACTCGTTCGTTGCAGACACAACGCGTACGAGTACAGAACCCTAAGTACGCACAGTTATTTTTTATTGATAACTAGCTGTGCCCGCAACTTCGTTCGCGTGGAGGTTTTTAATTTTCCCACGGGAACTCTTAAATTTTCCGGGATAAAAGGTATCCTATATGTTACCCCGGGCTATAAGGAACCATCATACAAAATTTCATCAAAATCGGCCTAGTTGTTTTTGAGTGATGCGCCAACATACAGACAGACAGACAAAAAAGAGGGGAATAAAATCGTCTTAGAATTAAGACCGAGATGGTATCATTTTAACAAGACATTGGTAGAATTATTTAGGTTGTAATAATATAAGTGTTGAACAGATACCTATCGTATACTTAGTCTATTTATCTGTAGCTGTAGGTAGTAACTTCTCTTAGTAAGGTCAGAACTCAGAACCAACTTTAAGTGATTGCTAACTAGTCCCCCTTGATGAGGGAACTAAGTAGGAAGTTTAAATTAAGAGAGCGGTTCGGTTTATTTAATCGGCGGTGACGGAAGCCGCCGTTGCATGGTCAGGTCAACATATTGTGATTTATGAATGTTACTGGGAATAGTATTCTATTGTTAGTGCACGTATACTACTGTAGTCTTTGACCAGTGTGTGCCAGCCAATGATGACATACGGATCTGAGACAAGGCCACCCAAAGGGCGATGAAGCGAACTATGCTTTGTTTCCCTATACGCGATCGAATCAGAAATGGGATCCGTAGGGCAACCAAGGTAACCGACATAGCTCACACAATCGCTATTACTTATGTGGCAGTAGCTCGTAGAACCGATGGCCGCTAGGGTAGCGAAGTTTTCGAGTGGCGGCCGCACACCGGAAAACGTAGCATAGACAGGCCTACTCAGTGGATCGAGGTTCTGATGAAGGTCGCGGGAAACCGCTGGATGCGGGCAGCACAAGACCGGTCGTTATGGAAATCCTTGAGGGAGACCTTGGTCAAGAACTGAACGTCTTTCGGCTGTTATGATGATGATGAGTGAGTGCCCTGTAAGTTGACATGACAACTAACTTTTGCCACCTTGAACAACAAGAATACCAGTGTTAATTTAAATTAAATAAGAAAACACACAAAATCTCCAAATGTATACGAGTGTTTTTTTAATTACAAACATTTAATTAATTCTTTTCAATCAAGGCTGACCTAATAATTTGTTTCATATAAATTACATAGGTATTTAGGTACTAAAAATAAAACTTAAAAAAACTTAAAATACTTAAAATAAAATTAAAAAAAAAATGTACTATTGTATTGCATGAAATTCTTACGTTTACGCGATTAGAAAGTAGTTGCTGGAATGCTATTCTGCATTTGAAGGTTACCGACGGCTAGTTTATCAGTTAAACTGCGAGTACCTACTTAAAAAAAGAGCAATGCAGTTAGAATATAAAAACGGTAAAGTGCGAGTCACAACCGCGCACAAAGGGTTCCGTACCATCATACTAGATGGCGCTAGTATCTTTTTTTTTTTAAAAAACTACGTTTTTTGTATGTAGAATTTCACTTTTTCAAGTTTTTAGTATTTGTTGTTATAGCGGCAACAGAAATCTGTGAAAATTTAAACTGTCTAGCTATCACGGTTCATGAAATACAGCCTGGTGACAGCCTGGTGACAGACAGACAGACAGACAGACGGACGTACGGACAGCGGTGTCTTAGTAATAATAGGCTTCCGTTTTTACTCTGGGTACGGAACACTAAAAACAATAAGTACCAGTGCATGTAGTTATATTTGTTTCGGCTTGAAGATAAGATAACCAGTTCCCCATTGCATTTTGGAATCAGGAAAGCCCGTTTACATCTTCGGCATCATCGTTACTTACCATCAGCCGAGGTGAGATAATGCCAAAGGCGTATATTAATAGTGATAAAAATAAATTGTACAACCACGCTGTGTGCATGTTGTAAAATTGATTACATCATGAAATGGTTGAACAGATCATGAAATGGCTGTATTTCACGGAATGACCAGCTAAAACTGACCATATCGTTTATACGTTTGTTAATAATTATGTCAATCAACGTTTGGTCTTATCACGAAGTGGTCGGGCGAATATTGGCCAGATCATGAAATGCCTAGGCGGATCTGAGTCGAGCGAGCGTAGCGAGCAATAATAGGTTCGTTAGTTTTGATGATGATACCGCTTTGCGAGGCCCTGCCTGGGTGGCAGAATGCTTGAAAGTTAAAGTTCGTTTAGTATGATATGCCCGGCCATGCCAACAGCATCACAAATAAATTATGAACACTTGATCACTAAATTCCTACTTAAACTTCGGAAGAGGTTGTATTTTTCATCAAGTTTTCGATTTTTAATTTACCAAAATTACAAAATGAGTATGTAAATGACGCTGCAAAACTATGACGTCACGCCTAGGTATTTCAAACATTTTAGAACAAAATGTCGTTTTTGACAGATAATCAAAAGTTCATCAGATGACTGGCAATTGTCATTCCTATTCTATGGTCGATCTACAATTGGAACATTTTATGGAATTGGTCTGGTTGTGCAATTTCATGAAATGGTCGCATAAAACGACATGAGCTGTACATGTAGACAAACGCTGATTATTTATTGATCTGACCAGACCATTTCATAATCTGGTCACCCATTCCATGATCTGGTCACCCATTTCATGATCTGGTGCACCATTTCACGATCTCTTCTACCATTTTATGAAGTGATAAATTTTACGATATGGCTACGATATGTATACTTTCTCGTGAAGCCTTCACCGTCTGGCGTAGTCGGGAATACACAAAACGACAATAAACATTACGTTTATACCTATATCATTATTACAGCTCATATACGTCCCCACCGAGGGGCTCGAGCCTACCCTGAATCAGGGCGATTAGGCCTTAGTCGACCACGCGGGCCCAGTGCGGGTTGGGTATACCTATATAGTAACAATAAAAAGATATTATGTGTATTAGATTAGATGAAAATTTTTCAATTAATCTGAGTTTGTATGGGAGGTACCTTATTCAGATAATTTCTGGAAAAATGATCTACCCAGTGCCTTAGGCCTTTTGAAGTTCTTGTTAGTTACAATGTTTCATTAAAATCGTAAGAGCAATTTTTGAAAAAAAGAAACAACACACCCTAGACTTGCTTGGGAGGTACCTTATTCCAATTCCCGGAATAACAAACTGCAGCGTAGGTATAGTAGGCTATATTACTTTATAGTAAATCACCGAGTTTCATCCATGTCGTTAGATAAATTTATGAAAAAAATAATTAAAAATGGATTTTTTTACTATGGTGGCAACCAAAGACGTACTACACATATAAAAAAAACAACCAAGTACGTGCATATATAAAAGCAACCCTAAAAAATTAGGATAGAAGAAATTTTAAAAGAAAATGGCTGTAGATATAAAAATCACATTGCACTAACAGGTTCGTGTACAATGTAGCTAACAGCTAAGTCCAAAGTACTCATTTATACACAGTTAACGTAGATTTTAATAACATGACCAAGGTTAAGGGACCATAACGTGTAACGTTGGTATTTACCTATTTTATGTTCCACTAGAAACGACAAAACTGCTGTGTATAAACTATACAATTATACCTCAATGGACTCGGATATCAAGCTGTAATGAGTTCGAGAGTCGAGATAATTATTGACCAGTGATACTTTAGTAGGTTATTTTTCCTTGCCCATACTGTAAAACACTGCGGAACAACAGACAAATTAGTGATATATATATATATATACGTGTTTTGATATCTAAAGTTGGGTGGCAGGCGGATTGGCGATCGAGTACGCGGTGACACGCACAATATACGCGGATAGGACGCTGTTGCTCCTCCTGCGGTTTGCTCTCTTAGTCGCTTCTTACGATACCATGGGGAAGAGATTAGGTTATTACGACTAATACTATGTTATAGGCATGTTAGACAATTCGGTCCTTCATGTGTTTTGGATTTCAAAACCATTTTAGTACAATACATAATCATCATCATATTAGCTCATATACGTCCCCATCGAGGGACTTGAGCCTACCTTGAATTAGGGCGATCGGGCCTTAGTCGACCACGCCCAGTGTGGGTTGGTCGACTTCACACATGACACAACCTTCGATTTTCTTCGCAGGCGTGTGCAGGTTTCCTTCACCGTAAGAGCGTCGGATAAACGTACATATGAAATCTAAATTCGAAATCACATTGGTAGGTGGCGGGATTCGAACCACGACCTTCCAGAGAGGAGGCGGCAGTCCTAGCCGTTACGCCACCGACGCTCTGTACAATTACATAAATCTAGTGGCAACTCTTACTGTCAGAAGTTCCACCAACAACAACCATAAACCTCACCAACCTGGAATTGGCCTCCGTATGTGGGAATATATAGCCTAACTCTCTCTAACCTATCCTTCCCGATTTTCGTAAGAGGCTCGCGCCCTATCAGTGGGGACGTACATGGGTTGTTAACAACATATATGTCAAAGCACTGGCAGTCATGATTACGTCGAAGTCAACGCTAAAATCGAGACATTCATTTTGAGATAAGATCAGAAAATCCGATTGTAAGTGTTAAGTACTAATTTGCTTCCACCGTTGAATACAGGCATTCCAGCGGCCCCCAAGACCTCCACTCTGCACGATTTTAACCCACATAATCCTAGCGGCGACCCATACCTGCACTATAACGACCCACAACATACCAGCGACCTCCCAGACAACCACTCAGCATGATTTCGACCAACAGAATGCCAGCGGCCTCCCAGACTTGCACAATTTCTATTAGTATCCACCCACACCACCCACCCACAGTATCCCAGCGCTCTCCCAGACCTCCACTTAGCACGATTTCAACCCACCGAAAACCAGCGACTTCCCAGACTTGCAAAATTTTCTACCAGAACATCCCAGCGGCCTCCCAGACCTTCACTCAGCACGATTTCACCCACAGAATACCAGCGATCTCCCAGACTTGCACAATTTTGACCCAGAGCATCCCAGCAGCCTCCCAGACCTCCACTCAGCACGATTTCATCCCACAGAATCCCAGCGGCCTCCCAGACCTGCACGATTTCGACCCACAGCATCCCAGTGACCTCGCAGACTTCCACTCAGCACGATTTCGAGCCTTACCAGTTCAACTGGTGGGTCGTCCAACACTACCTACGTCTTCCCGCCTTTGATCGCCACTCGAAAACGTTTCTTTCCCATCAGTTGTCTGTTTTGCAAGCTACATAGCTTGCCTATTGTCACTGATGGATGATTTAACTAATAATTTGTTGCACAATTGTAATTGTAGCGTAAAGCTCTGCGTAAAACAAGAAAAATGAAAGTGTTTCGGTCAAATTCGCCACGAACGCAGTCATGGTCAACTAGTCGTTCTATGGTGTTATAAAATTGTTATTAAAATATAGAGTAATTATGTTCAAAACATAATCAAATGATTTTAAAAATAATTGATCTAACATACTTTTCAGCAACGTTTTTTTCATTATTTGTTTCATTATTGTTTAACACTGCAGCGAAATTCAAATTCATATAGAATTTTTAAAGTTCCAGTAAATACAACTAATACTTATACTAAAACTTGCTAGCCCAGATGTAAAAAAATAAATTTTTAACTAAAATAAAAGAATGTAAAAACAGAATTTTTTGTGCCGACGTTTTGGTAGTCGGAGAACATTACCGGTAGGACCAAAATACAATATAAATTAGTTACACTCTTGGTTACCCTTTTATTAAAAATTGTAAACCCAACTGCTTAAAATCATAACTCTCCGTTTTTGGGCAGTCGGGTAAAAACGTATCCTAATGTCACTCAGGGGATTTTTTTATATTTTAATTTTATTCATAATTGGTAAGCCCTTGGCATCATCTCACCTGATGGTAAGTGATGATGATGCCGAAGATGGAAGCGGGCTTACCGAGATTCCCCAACGCAATGGAAAACTGGCTATCTTATCTTCAAGCCGGAACACAACAATGTTGTTAACAATGATGTTTAGCGGCAAGACTTAGATAAGATGGTGGTAGCTAGCCAGGCGGGCTTAGAAAATGCCCTACCACCAACCAAACCGAGTCTTACAAGTTGACCCCACCGGGAATCGAACCCGCGACCTCCTGGTGTGAAGCGAATGGACTAACCATTACGCCACGGAGGCGGTTAAAACAGACAAATCTAACGACACCTCGCTCTCCCCAAATCTATCAAGCCGTTAATGCTACAGGCTCAACCAAAGAAACAGACATACATACCAACTTTACCCTACTTTCAACTTTCCGTACAACAACAAAAAAAACGGAACCCTTATTGGATCACTCGTGCGTCTGTCTGTCTGTCCGTCCGTCTGTCACAGCCAATTTGCTCCGAATCTACAGGACCAAATCAGGTGAAATTTGGTAGGATGGTGTAATCCTATGACCCAAACACATATGTGCAAAGTAAATAAATATTTTTTTTTTAAAAAGGGTCATTTTCGGAAGAAACATTAAAAAATAAAAATAAAAAAGTTTTGCAAACCATACAGTGTTATATTTCAAATAAAAGGGCTTTTTATGAGGATCTGAAATATATTTTTGATATTATTGTAAAATAAATAGTTTTGATTTTATTCATGAAAGAAGACAAAAATTTACCATTCCCCCCCTTCCCCTGAACTCCGAAACTACTGAGCCTAAAGTTTTGAAAAAAAAATACAAAATATGGTTCATTGCTTGTGAAAAACAGGAAAACCTATAAGAATTCTATCAATTTAAAATAAAGTGGTAAACTCAATAGAATACGTTCACTTACGAAAAATTGTTCACTAAAACATTAATAGATAGCGCTAGTACTATTTTTCTATTGCTTGCGTTTGTGTCTTTTGTTTGTCATGCGCATAGGTATAATTGTCATAGTTGTGTGGAGAGGTGTGGTGGTACGGAACCCTCACACCGCGAGTCCAACTCGTACTTAGCCGGTTTTTTATTTTACCTGTTTTCTCACATTTATATTGAAAAACTTCCTATGATACATGGGTGTAAAAGGAAATAACAAACTCGTGACGATGGTAAACCCTCGCCTGCGGCTCGGGCTCACAAATATCACTTGTTTGTTAACGTTTTACCACCCTTGTATCATAAATATTATCACACTGTGTGCAGTAGTCTTACTTAAATAAGTACTTATTACTTTTTAATAGTTGGAAAGCATCGATTCTATAAAAACATAGTATATTTATTACTTTTGATGATGAAACTACCTTCTTAATTTCAAAGTTGACACATAAACTGCTGATGGAGGCTGTACTAAAGTCGGACTTTAGATGTAGTGTGAAGACTGCTGCTCTGTTACGACTTTCCCGCACGACGAGTACTCTCAGAATGCCATCACCATTTGCCGTTTCCTACCAGCCAACCTATCTTTATTTTTTATAGATGGCGTGAGTGATGATGATAGTGCCCTCGACCAATTACAGAGCACTATTTTTGTTTAGCATGGCGCGCACGCAACGCACGCCAATCACAAAGCGTTATTTAGAAGTCTGGAGATGGCGTTACTTACATCCTGTATTGTAAAGTCAATCAACGTACTTATTAAAATAAATAGTTAATTACTAAGAAAATCATGACATTCGGCCATCGGACTTCGTGCAGTCTCTGGCGCACGTAATACACACCTTGCAGCAATTAGAAAGAAAAGAGGGCATTTAGAAATCATGTTATATATTTACAATTTGATAATTCAAAATAGATATACTTAAAATATCATGACATTAGGCTTATCTAATACATGGTTATGATATTTATTTATGTGAGTAAATATTTATAAATTAATTCAATTGAAATTGATCACACATAACATTTCTACCCATTTTTGTCTACGTGGATTCTGAATCGGTAGAATCATCATCAGTAATAACGTTGAGGGCTTTCACATTAATCCAAGGGCGCATACGGTCAGCAGCGATTACAGTAACATATTTTTTTGTTTTAGAAAATCCTGGCACATTAGCTATTTCGTACCTGTCATTTCCTAGGACTTTGGTAACCTTGTATGGTCCTATGAACTTAGGAAGGAGTTTCTTAATTTGACCCGGATTATCATTAAAAGCCACTTTTGTGATTTTAACTAAATCGTTAACTTTATATTGTTTTGCCGGCACTGTTTTAGAATCATGTTTATTTTTCATTTTAGTTTGTTTATTATCAATAGTCTCTTTAGCTTGAGCCCTAAGTTCGTCAATATCTTTGTTTCTATCAATGACTTCATTAAGAGCTTCCCTAAACATGTTATCAGTACTTGCCATCATTCTCACTCCAAACAATATTTCAGAAGCCGTTTTACCGGTTGTTGAATTTACTGTATTGTTGATGCTGAATTGTACTTTAGGCGCCGTCAAGTCCCAGTCTTTTTCATTTTGATTACAATTTTGTGTAGCTAGACCTCTCAAAATAGTTTGATTAAATCGTTCGACTTGTCCGTTACCACGTGGGCACGAAACAGCATTAAGGATATGTTTAATATTTCTCTCAGTGCAAAACTGTTTGAACTGTGTTGATGTGAAAGCTGCTCCCCTATCAGAAATAATCCTCTGGGGAGTACCAAAATCTTGAAAAATGTTCTGTAAAGCTTTAATAGTGCTAGAACTTTTTGTGTCTTTCACTGGTCTCACGAATATATACTTCGAGAAACCGTCAATAACAGTAAAAATATACGAATTACCCCTTTTGCTTTTGATAAAAGGTCCAAGATGGTCAATATGTATTGTTTGAAATGGGATACTGATCTTTTCAATTGGGTACATGAGACCTTGCTTGGTTGGGGCATTGTCTTTGTTAAACGCACACTCTATACAAGCATCGATGTATTTTTTTATAAAACGTGACATTTTGGGGAACCAATATTTACTTTGTATACAATCTAGCGTCTTTTTAACACCAAAGTGACCACCTTCATCATGATTGAGGCGGCATATTTGCCATCTTGCACCCTTTGGTATCACTAGACGCAGATCATTTGCATCTCCGTTTATTTTTCTGTACAAAATATTATTTTTGAGTAAATAGTGTTTTTTTATATCCACGAACTCGTCGTCAATATCAGGTTTTAATATTTTACTAATTCTGTTTATTTCGGGGTCACCCAGTTGTAATGAAACCAACCAATCACTTTGTTCAATGTGTAAAACTGACATTACATTATCTGGAACACAAACGTCTCGGTATTCATCTACAGGATTCCTGCTTAGGGCATCGGCATGAGCCATGCGATCACCAGGACGATACTCCATGTCGTAATCATATTCCTGCATCGCTAACAACCATCTTGCTACTTTAGGTAACAAATCTTTCTTACTTAATGTCAGACGTAGAGCTTTACAGTCTGTATAAATCTTAAAACGTATTCCTAAAAGGTACGTTCTGAACTTTAACAGTGAGTCGTGAACAGCCAGGGTTTCTAGTTCATAGGAATGATAGTATTTTTCTTCTGGCGAAGTTTGTCTACTGAAATAGGCCACGGGCTTAAGCTCCTTTGAATTTTCTTGCCACTGCATAAGGATACCTCCAATCCCAACAGAACTAGCATCGGTGTGCAGTTCTGTTTTGAGGTTGGGATTGTATAAAGCTAGTACTGGTCGACTAGATAAGGCAATCTTTAAATTTGAAAAGGCTTTTTCCTCAACATCAGTCCAACGCCATTCAGCGTCTTTTTTTAAAAGACTTGTTAATGGGCGAGCTATCACTCCATAGTCTTTTATGAATTTTCGGAAAAAGCCTGTAAGACCCAAAAATTGCCTTACTTTATGGACGTTAGACGGGGTCGGAAACTGTTCAATTGCTATTATCTTACGCTTACCGGGTTTAATACCTTCAGATGATACTTCGTAACCTAGGTAGTCTATAGTTTTCGAAAAGAAACAGCATTTGGATAGCTTTAACGTTAGACCATATTCTCTGACTAACTTTAAAACTTGCTCCAGTTTGTCAAAACCTTCCTCGACAGATTTTGTTGGTATGAGCAAATCATCCATATATGCTAAAACAGAATCAAACCTTTTGGAACCCAGCATTTTGTTCACTACTTTTTGGAACACAGCAGGCGCGTTTGCCAAACCAAACGGCATACGATTGAATTCATAGTGTCCGTCTGGAGTGACAAACGCTGTGAGGTGCTTACTGTCTTCAGAAAGTGGTATCTGATAATAGCCAGATGCCATATCAAGCGTTGTGAAAAACTTGTTTCCACTTAGATTGGAAATTTGATCATCTATGATGGGTAAGGGATATCTATTTTTAACAGTTTTCGCATTTAAAGCCCTGAAATCGACGCAAAGGCGCTGTTCTCCTGTTTTCTTTTTTACCATAAGAATAGGGCTAGCATAGTCGGATTCAGATTCACGAATTATGCCGTTACTCACTAATTCAGCAACTGTGTCTCGGACTTTTTCTCGTTCCGAATGAGAAAGTCGATATGGTCGATAGACGATCGGTTTGTTATCGGTAAGTTCTATTTTCATTTCAAAATTTGAAGGGGCGCAACCAATTTCATTTAATGTACACGCAAAACAGTCACGATAATTCTGCAAGAGATTATATAACCTATCTAGAGTCTTACTGTCAGTTTCAGTTCCTACCTGTATATCATCTTTCGTTAAGGGTAAAAGTTCATCAGAAGAGTTTTCAATCCTCTTAACATTAAGCATTTCTATTTCTTGAAACCGTAAAGCTCTACACAAGGTGGTGTTTTTTTTTAATGTAAAAGGTTTATTAGTCATGTTCGACACTAAAATGTCACCTTTACCATCTTTGATTGTGTAAATTCCCTGTTGTAAACAATATTCTTTACCCGGTGCGTTTCTTACTAGAGATTCTATATAAATATCTCCAGTGAATTCAGATGTACACTGCACAGGTAATAGATGTATTCCCTCTAATACTGTATCTGTACTCGTAATTATTTTAATAGTTTCGCGTTCATCCCCAATAAGTGGTTTATTATAAAAAGTTAAACTATTACTGTCTTTCACCACTATTATATTTTCTGCTTCAGTAAAGTTTTGACCTATCAGTATAGGGATATGTAAATATTTATCCGAGACTACATACATGAAAATATTCGTTTCTACTTCATCAATATTAACTTTTACTTCTGTTTTGTAAAGGGGCGACACATAAGAGTTACCAAAGCCCTTTATAACCGGTAAGTTACTACAAATCTTCGGCAATTTTAACTTGTCTGCTTCAGAAAGCTGAATTAAGGAACAATCACTGCCAAAGTCAATATAAGCTTGTGATTTTTTATTATTAATTACAATATCCTTATTGAATTTTGCACTGGAATCATTACAATCGATATTCAAAACTTTTTCAAACTTAACGGAATCGTTGGCGCTTGAAGAGGGATAGCGATTGCATTTTTCAGCATTATGTCCTATTTTCTTGCAAATATTGCATTTTAAAATTACTTTAGGACAGTGGACAAATCGATGTCCCTCTTCGTTACAGTTAAAGTACTTCATAATCGATACTGTAGAAGAGGGTGTTAATGCAGGTTTTTCCTTCTTCACTCGAAAACATTTATTAGAAGTATGCCCTTCAATACCGCATGAGTAGCATCGAATTTTGTTTCTTTGGAGATTTTGGACCAGTTGAGATGTTGACTGTATTTTCGATTGTGGTTGCTGAATAACTAAATATTTCAACAGATCTTCGGGTTCAAGACATTTCAATGCTTGAGCACTGTTTCTAAGGGAAATGTCGGTGATTCCATGAATCAAGCAATCAACTGCTTTTTTTCCGGTGATTTCACATCTGTTCAGTAACATCAGTTTGTCGTAGAAGTAGATACGTAAACTTTCATCTGGTTTAGATTTTCTTAAAAACATTTCTTCTAACATGACAGCGAAATTGTCTTCAACAGGAAATGCACGTCGAAGTTTCAGCTGCCACTCTACCCAAGTGAAATTAAGACTGGGTAAAGAGTAAAGCCAGTTCTTGGCAGTACCGACTAATTTCTGAGTGGCAAAGTGAGAAATCTGTCTATCATCCCAATCATACATGTGAGCATACTCATTAATCTTGTGAAGCCACATTTCGATGTTTTGTGACTTGTTTTCGGGATCAAACTCGGGCAAAGCGTTTAACATCTGATGGGAAGTAACTGACGGCTTGTTTTTAACGTTCATTGCATTAATTAAATCATCTAAAGTTGTATTCAATCGGTGACGTTTTGAATCATCTTCGTCTTCGCTAGAACTTTTAATGCGACGACGTTTTCTTTTTGTTACAGCTATATCATCCGAAGAACTGTCACTCGAAGTGCTTATCACACGGTTTTTCCTCACCAATAACAGAAGATCCCTATTATTTCTTCGTTTTCTTGGTTCTGACATGTTCTAGAACAAAAGAAAATAAAAAACTTAGATATTTGTCGAAACTTCTTTTCTGACTACCGTCAATGACTGTCTTTAAATCCGATGTATAACTAATATGTAAGTTTATCTTATTTTGGTAATACTAGCAGAGCTGATTAACAAGCATTTTATTCATATGCAATGCAGAAACTGCAATTACTTTAACTTTTTCTATATTGCATTACAAGAACCGAGTTATCATTATTTTTTTATTAATAGCCTTTTATGTAGGTATTTATTCAAACTTAAAACGTGGGTACTAACTGATTTCTTTTTTAAGTCTCTGGAAACCGGAACCAAAATTAGTTCAAATTTTTCTCTTTCACGGTACAGAATGAAATAACACAGTGAGTATAAAGTCTGTCAAACTTTAATTTATAACCATAAATAGTCTTTATTCTTTGCCTTTAATAAAACATAGCCACATAAAATAAACCGTAGAATAACGTTCCTTGTTCTTCACGCATCTAAGCATTTTGTAATAACAATGTATTTTCATGTCCTTTTAAACCGAATCTTTAACACGTATCTAATCACAAAAACTAATAATCCGGGGGCACGGCAGTGCCTCAGCCAAGTCGAGCGAACAAGTAGAGCCGTATGCCCTTTTTTCGCAGCAACTCGGCATTCCCCAGTTCTTAATATCTTTGTTAGGGTATATTTATATATTGTAACGCTCGCTTATACTTTTCTTAATAATATCTCAACTTCTCGACGAATAATCTCAGCAAGTCAAGACGTACTCTCGCATCTTTTACATAGAAAAGTACTCAACAAGTAATCTCCGTACCAACGAAAGACGCACTCTCACGTCTCTTAACATCGAATACTCAACAAATGATCTCAGTACCTTACGACGCACTCTCACGTCTTCTCAAAAAAAAATTACGCACTAATACTTTATGCAAAAAAATGATGACGCTCGCTCACGTCTTCTGCATGACATATTTAAAACACACTTGACGCACTCTCACGTCTTTTCAAAAAAAAAATTACGCACTAATACTTTATACAAAAAAAATGATGACGCTCGCTCACGTCTTCTGCATGACATATTTAAAACACACTTGACGCACTCTCACGTCTTCTCAACAAAAAAAAATAAAAAAATACGCACTAATACTTTATCCAAAAAAATGATGACGCTCGCTCACGTCTTCTGCATGACATACTTAAAACACACTTGACGCACTCTCACGTCATTTTAAACTACGCACGCTCACGTTCTAAAATAGGAAAAATAGACTGCACCATCTGACTTCGACATTCACTAATGTGGAATATTCGAATAACAAAATAAGGTATTTTGAACTAATTCTTACATCCTTGAAGCGATAAAGAGAGCATTTATCTCATCGCACACATACTCACGTCATTAGTTCGTTGTCATAGAATTATTATCATGAATATTTTGTTGTACGATAATCACAACAAAAAAAAATAATGTTACCTAGCTTTTCTTCAAAGGTGTTCACTTGTTCCGAGTATCGATTTACACTTTATGACACGACACGTAATCAACTAATCACCATTACCTATAACATTTGGGAGGAAAAGAAAAGAAAACGAAACTTTTATCTAATCTACCTACATTTTGCCAATATTCCACTTGAATATTTAAGACTGATCAAATTTTACTTATGTAAGTACCTGCAATTTAAGACTATCTTGAATGCAATTGAAAAAGAAAATGGTAACGATCAATCGTGTCGAAAAAAAAATACAACTGAACGTAGAAGGCGCAGGCAACCAAATTTTTAAAGTACTCGTATATTAAGTATCAAAATCGTTTTGTTGGGACTAGTTAGGTACTTGGAAATCAAAATAAATCGCGTAACATTTTGCAAGACACAATTCTTTTTTAAAAATTAACACGTGATCAAGAAATATCAATATGTAAGAAGTCTTAAAACTTAAAAGGTACTTACTGGGCATATGCACTGTCAGCCTTGTGGGCACGTGGGAACTTGAAGCACTTCTGAAATGTGAAGACTGCTGCTCTGTTACGACTTTCCCGCACGACGAGTACTCTCAGAATGCCATCACCATTTGCCGTTTCCTACCAGCCAACCTATCTTTATTTTTTATAGATGGCGTGAGTGATGATGATAGTGCCCTCGACCAATTACAGAGCACTATTTTTGTTTAGCATGGCGCGCACGCAACGCACGCCAATCACAAAGCGTTATTTAGAAGTCTGGAGATGGCGTTACTTACATCCTGTATTGTAAAGTCAATCAACGTACTTATTAAAATAAATAGTTAATTACTAAGAAAATCATGACAGTAGTAAACTGATGTTTAGTAACACATGTCATTTACTCACCAACGAAATGTCAGTTTACTGCATTTAGTTAAAAGTCCGACTTTAGTTATTAAAACAATAAATTTTCAGACCGCGACTGTACAACTATGAACATTTTCATGACACTATAGCGTTCCGATTTCCGATTCGTAATGTCCAGTGTCTTAAAATGTCCAGTGTGTCAGATTGTCCAGTGTTTCAAATGTCCAGTTCCAAAACGAAATATCTAAAGATTTTCAAAACCAGTTTTTAAGAGTTTGGTCCTGTGTTGGTGTAAAATTTCTTATTTTTCGTAGTCCTTTCCTTATCTAACAATTGTGCAGTAAAAATAATTCTAAACAAATCTGTGACAAAAGTTTAATCTTATGTCTTATCGCCGCAAAATGATGCAAATTGGAAATAAATACGAGATTTTTTTACGCCTTACGAGTTTGGTGTTTTACGAGCTTTAGTCAAATAGGTTTTTTTCAGTCGATACCTACCTATCTACTGCTTGCTTACCTAGAAGTGGGTACAGTCAGCATTAAAAGATTTACTAATACTTATTATATTACATAAATTTAGGTAGGTACCATACTGCGCTAATGAATGTGTTTTACGAGAAGAAGCACCTCTTGCAGCGGCGGCAGATATTTGATAGCACCCTATATAATAAATTAAGTTTCTGAAATGCATTTTGTCTAGTTTTTACTCGATTGTCCAATAAGGAGGGTAATTTGTTTCGGATGTATGTACTCGTATGTATGTAAGTTTTTATGTAATTATGTATGTCTGTGTTTTAGCTGATGAGCGGCTTGATGGATTTTGGAATGCGAGGTGTCGTTAGATTCATCTTGATCCCATGAGTAATATATTTTTTTTTACAATTCACAATTGGTAAGCCCTTGGCATCATCTAACCTGATAGTAAGTGACGATGATGCCGAAGATGGAAGCGGGCTTACCAAGATTCCCCAACGCAATGGAGAACTGGCTATCTTATCTTCAAGCCGGAACACATCAATATTGATAACACTGATGTTTGGCGGCAAGACTTAAATAAGATGGTGGTAGCTAGCCAGACGGGCTTATAAAATGCCCTACCACCAAGCAAACCGAGTCTTACAAGTTGACCCCACCGGGAATCGAACCCGCGACCTCATGGTGTGAAGCGAATGGACCATTACACCACGGAGGCGGTTAAAATTGGGTAATACAATTTATGCAGCCGAGTTTTTTTTTAATCAAAGCGGCTAAGGTTATTGCGACTTCGATTTGGATTGGATTGATCGACTGACGATGACATACATCGTGTGACTGTAGTGATTATATCTTCTTTGTTTATGTTTTTTAGCTGAGTCCGGCTTGATGGATTTTGGAGAATGAGGTGTCGTTAGATTCGTCTTGATCCCCTGAGTAAAATATGATACAATTTAAGCAGCTCGGTTTCAATTTTTAATTTAAGAGACTAAGTACTACTTTGCTTTGTTTTGGATTTGATCACAGAAATCGGAATAATGGATTCGATCGACCGACTGATGACGACTGTACACATACAGTTTTCAGCGAATAGCAGTTATCCGTTGTTATTGTGGCGAATCAAACGCTGTGACCGACTCGTTTCCAATCGTTTTTTCATCACAATTTTTTCAGCAGAGCACGGGTTGTAAAATTAGCGGGCTGTCCATGTCGAATTATCCAATCACCGATATGAGTTAATGAATCAAGTAGTTGAAGCAATCTCTCGTGCCTCACTTATCGCGGTGTACTGAGTGAATTGTCCCGCGCTACCGTGCAGAACTAGACTAATGGGTAAAGTGTGGGAATAATTAAATGCACGGATTGATACCACGAGGTTGCAATAATTGGGTGTAGTTTGAACAAGAGTGTCGTTGAGAGCGTCGGGCTCTCTGTCTGCAAGCGAGGTTCCGTGAGACGTGTGCTTTAGCCAATTGGAATTGATTTCCAGTAAGTTTTTGTTTTCTCTTACTTTTTTGTTGATTTAGATTACATTTTTTTAAATTTACAATTGGTAAACCCTTGACAACATCTCACCTGGTGGTAAGTGACGATGTTGCCGATGTTGACGATGGAAGCGGGCTTACCAAGATTCCCCAAAGGAATGTAACTCAATAATTTCACTTTATAACTCAATACTTACTTCAGTAACATCAAAGTAAGATAAATAGTTTTTTTTCTGATTAGGTACCTAGTAGGAACTCTATACAAATAAAATACAATACTGGATGCATACATTAAAGTAATAAAAACTGGTTTTTTTCCAATTGCCATAGTAAGAACTCTTTACAATAAAGGATACATAATTAAGTATGACACATTGTTTTTTTTTAAAATCACAATAGTAGGAACTCTATACAATACAGGATGCATAACATCAAAGTAATATAAACTGGTTGTTTTTCCAATTGCCATAGTACGAACTCTATACAATACAGGATACAAAATTAAGTAAGATACACTTATTTTTTCAATTCACCGTAGTAAGAACTATATACAATACAGGATGCATAACATCGAAGTAATATAAACTGGTTGTTTTCCAATTGCCATATATAGTACGAACTCTATACAATACAGGATACATCATTAAGTACGATACACGGTTTTTTTTAAATCACCATAGTAGGAACTCTGTACAATACAGGATGCGTAAAATCAAAGTAATATAAACTGGTTTTTATTCCAATTGCCATGGTACGAACTCTATACAATGCACAATACAACATACACACTGTTTTTTTTTCAATTCACCATAGAAGGAACTCTTTAAAAAATACAAGATGCATAACCTCAAAGTAATATAAACTGTTTTTTTTCAATTGCCATACTACGTACTCTATACAATACAGGATACAACTTCAAGTAAGATACACTGTTTTTTCCAATTACCATAGTAGGAACTCTACATATACAATACAGGATGCATGATATCAAAGTAAGATACGCAGTTTTTTTGCCAATCAGATACCATAGTAGGAACACCATACATTACAAGAGTATAACATCAAAGTAGAATGCATGTTTTTTCCAATTTCCATAGTAGGAACCCCACACAATACATCAAAGTAAGATGCACAGTTTTTTCAATTACCTATATACCATAGTAGAAACTGTATACAATACATGATGTTCCTATTTTTTTTTTTTTTTTAATTTGAGTGCGTAAAGAATAAAAAGAAACATCAAAGTAAGATACACTGTTTTTTTTTTTCAATTATCATAGTAGGAAGTAGGAACTCTATAAAATACAGGATAAATCTATAAAATTCGGTAAAATGAAACATGTTTTTTGAGGTGAGCTTCCGCTTATGAAACTGATCATTTTTTTGGTCTACAACTTTGCTGAAATCGCTTAAAAATCGACCTTTCATACGACTAGTTGATTCGTCAACTTTTCTCTATGGGTTCACCAGGATCGTTCTTTCTTAGATATATAAGTGGCGCTGTTGTTGAGATCCAGATTTTTTAAGCAGGCACGAAGCCGCGGTAGTCCACTAGTATAATATAGTATAGTATGGGATGGGAAGTCCAGTATAATTAGCAATATCAGCAACGTTGTAAAAAAAAAACTTGTGTTTAGTTTAATGAATAAAATCTCCCCCTCCAAGTAATGTTTACTATTTCACCTAACACCCTGTATATAACTTCTTAAACACCTTATTATACCCTATTATATTTCTGATTATCAGGTACGTAGGTATTTATTTTTAACAAAATTTTATTAGCTTCACCTTTTTCTGTATATCTATCAATGTGATGGAATTTTGGAACGTGATCTTCACTTACTTTAAGACGTCGGAGTAATTAAAAATTTACATACGTACCTATTAAAAACCGATTTCAATACAATAATTAAAAAAAAAGAATTAGTAATGCCATTATAGAATGTTTTTTAAACTGGAATAACAATGCAAGGCCAGTACCTAATTAAAAACCATTTCTATGTGACGATCAAGCGGTGATTAGAAATAATAACTATATTATAACAGTGCAACCTATCCGTAGCAATTTCTCACGACTATGTCGAAATCCGATAACTATCGTGAAATAAGATGCGAATCTTTTTATCCGGCGAGTTTTTCCGACGCCGGCTCGCGCACCGCACAGCGTGTTGTGCAACCAAAACAATGTTTTGTAAAAACGCAGCTAACCAACCATTGCTTGGCTCTTTGCGCTTTGTTGCCCAGTGCTAAGTGCGAGTGCGTGCGTACTTACCACTTTAACCCACTTATTAATCGTTTTGTCATAACTTCTTAGAGGCGACGTAATACCTACCTATTGTAAAAAGGAACGCATCAATCATAAACATCTTAGTAAGTATGTAATCTGTCATTCTATAAATACACAAAAAAAAGTTCAGATAAACTGCTGCGAACCATCAAGTTGAAGCTACCCGGGAGGCCGTGGTTCGAATCCTGCCACGTACCAATGTGTTTTCGAATTTCGATTTCATATGTACGTTTATCCGACGCTCTTACGGTGAAGGAAAACATCGTGAGGAAACCTGCACACGCCTGCGAAGAAACTCGAAGGTTGTGTGTGAAGTCGACCAACCCGCACTGGGCCCGCGTGGTTGACTAAGGCCCGATCCCCCTAATTCAGGGTAGGCTCGAGCCCCTCAGTGGGGACGTATATGAGCTGAAATGATGGTCTACCCTTATTTGTAAACCAATTTAATATTGCTTGCTTTTAAAATATAGCATGGCATCACACCTTGTGATTTTTAAATTTTTCAATTATATTTCGTAGTTTTTAAGATATATGGGCCTTTTTTCATGACTAAATTTGAGAAAAAAATTATTATGTTTTTTTTGTACTTAAAAAAAAAAAAAAAAATTTTTTTTATTAAATTAAAGTTCTTGCCAATACGCATATTTTCAAGCAAATCATTACGATTTACGATACCCCAATTACTTTAGTAAGCACCATGTCACACTTTTGCTGAAATAGGTCCCGGAGCGAAGTGAGCGAATTTACAATGTTAAAAAATATTCGATCAGCTGATGCGCTAACTTTGTATGGGAAGGCTTTTTTTACGATTTCAGAAAAGTTGTTCAGTTTCATGAGTAGAAGAAATCAAAAATTGTTCTACAGTAGGTAAACACACATATACTGGAAAGTGGCGACTTCCCGCGTGCCCCCACCAGGTCCCTCTTCCAGCCGCCAATTTCAGGGGTCATTCGGAGACAATTGATTCATCCAGACACGCCTAATGCTTGTTTGTCCTCTTTTCCTCATGCATACGATAATATTCGATTCCATACATAATATTATAGTATCTAGTTGAGGTGTAAAAATATCGCAGTTTCCAAAAAAAACTACTACCAAATACTGTCTGAAATCAAGAAGCAGGCAGGACAAAATTGTTCGACGGTCACAGAAATTAAAGGGGTTAAACTTGATCAAAATAGACCGGAGGTAATTTTATGTAAAACCTGCTAGCTAACCGTCATAAAACATAATAATATCTAAGAACCTGCTCTAAAATGATGCCTTTTGAATGTTAAAAAACTGCAAGGAAATCGTCCCAGTAGTTTTCGAGATAAATGGCAACATTCGTTTGCACACACAAACAAACAAACAACGTCTCACCTTAAACACTTACCCTTGTCCGTTCCGTCGTGGTAATAAAGAGGTATTAAGAGTTGAGTTTTAGCCAAGAAGAATAATAATTTGCAGCTCTTCTAACAATTAGATACTTTCATTCATTAGGCTAAGTACTCGCAAACATGGATAAGCACACATTGTTTTGTTCATCATCATCATATCAGCCGAAGGAAGTCCACTGCTGGACATAGGCCTCCCCCAGGAATTTCCACGACGACCGGTTCTGCGCTGCCCGCATCCAGCGGCTTCCCGCGACCTTCACCAGGTCATCGGTCCACCGAGTGGGAGGCCTGCCTACACTACGCTTTCCGGTGCGTGGTCGCCACTCGAGAACTTTACTGCCCCAACGGCCATCTATTCTACGAGCAATGTGCCCCGCCCAATTTTGTTTTGTTACTATACTAATAAACTAATCTTCTAGGAAACCGTGGCTGACTGACTTACTGATCTATCAACGCACAGTTTATACCACTAGACGGATCGGGTTGAAATTTGGGATACATAAAATTATGACATTGGCATCCGATAAGAAAAGATTTTCGCAGATGCCCACGGGAACGGCAAAAAACGGGATCTGCGCGGGTGAACGCACATCTCAAACTATTGGACAGGTCGGTCTAAAATTTGGCAACAATTATTATGACGTCGTAGGCATCCGCTAAGAAAGGACTTTGGGAAATTCCTACGAGAAACGCAAAAAACGGGATCTATACGGGCAACGCCGCTGTCCATCCGTTGTATTACAACTAGTGATGAAACGATTATCACTTAGCGATTACGATCACGATTACGATTATTGCAGCTCATAATCGACGATTACGATTACGATAACGATTATTGGTGTGTGTGGTGTGACAAACCAACATAAGATTTATTATTATAAATAGGTATCAGTAATTAAATTTAATAAACTTTAAATTTTTGTTCAAAAAACATAACATTTCTAGCTTTTCGGGCATCAATCTGTTCCGTTTTTCAGTTTGAATTAACCCAGCGGTGGAGAATAACCTCTCCGATGCCAAATATCACTGGTTAGCTTTTGATTCGATGACATTTTGTCGTTTCTTGTACTAGGTACGCCTCAATTTATTAAAACTACACTCAACGAACTTTAATAGAAGTAAACAAACGTGAAGTAATGAAAAACTACCTCAGGAGATTATTACATTCCTCACACTCACTCTAAACAAAGCGCGCCGCGCGGTGAATTCGGGGAAATCCCGAAACGAAACAACAGGCCAGGCAAAGAAGCGTTCGGATACACGCATGATCAATAGATATCCTGCGCATTCACAAAGTATTTTACATTATTAAATTCTTTTATGAAAAAAAAAACATGAATAATCGCTAGATAATTGGACGATTACGATTAATCGTGAAATGTCCATAATCGTCGATTACGATTAATCGAAATCGTAATCGTTTCATCACTAATTACAACAGTCCAAGAATTACACTGTGGTATTATTGTCCAAAATAAAGATTGATTTACTGTTTTATTGAGTTGTAAAATTCTAGTTTGTATTAGGTATTTATTTAATACGAGTTTTATCTCCATTGTCCTCTGAGATGAGCCAAAGTAACTAGTATCTCATCTGTGGTTGAGCTGCATAAAGCTAGGTGATTGACCCCCCCCCTATTCTACTGTGTTCCAGTTTCCTGCTTATCCAAGGTTTCAGTTGATGACTCATCCCCATGTAATTGCTTATACTCTTCAATAAACACAATAGGTCTGTTATTACGTTTGTACTTGTACGTCATACTTGGTCAATAAATTTAGTCTCATGCCATTTAATTCAGCTGGGCGTGTCTGCGTCACACGATACGTGTAAATAGTAAGGTACATTGCTGTGTTGCTTTGTATTAATGTCTGAGCACAAAACATATAGGTAGTCTGAGGTAGAGAGATTGTTTTTTTTGGCATATTAGCCTTTAAAATTATAGCAGTTATTTTTATCTGGCTTCCGAAAAGATGCTTATGTTTTTCGGGTGTATGCATGTCTGTTTCTTTGGCTGAGCTAAACGGATTGATAGATTTTAGATTGCAATGTGTCGTTAAATTCATCTTGACTTCGTAAGTGACATAGATTACATTTTTAACCGATTCCTAAAAAAAATGGAAGTTATATTTTATGCAGTCGGGTTTTTGATTTTTTGTTTATTAAAATAAATGGTGTAAAATGATGATGGATGAAGCGTCGGTGGAGTAACGGATAGGGCCACCGCCTCCTGTCCGGGAGGTCGGGGTTCGAATCATGCCACGTACCAATGTGATTTCGAATTTAGATTACAAATGTACGTTTATCCGACGCTCTTACGGTGAAGGTGTAAACATCGTGAGGAAACCTGCTTACGCCTGCGAAGAAACTCGCAGGTTGTGTGTGAAGTCGACCAACCCGCACTGGGCCCGCGTCGTCGACTAAGGCCCGATCGCCCTAATTTAGGGTAGGCTCGAGTCTTTCGGTGGGGACGTATATGAGCTGATATGATGAAAATGATTAATGTCCGAGCTGTTAACCTGGGGTTTCTACTCATCATAGCGATCAAAATTCTCTATCGTCAATCCCCAAAACAAGGTAATGAAGAGTTCAAACTCTCCATTCAAAAATGCGCAATCAGCTGACCGATTTTTATGAGCAGTTCGTATTTAGCGTTCGTTGCTTAGCGTCCCTCTCGTGTTTTGTTTTGCTAACTTGAGTCCGGATTAGGTAACTGAACTGTAGAAGAAAGTCTAGTATATAGTAATCTTGTGCAGCCGTGACCTTAAGCGGAATGATAACAGACAGTGAAACCATAGTAGGTATCACACCAACACACCCGCTGCCACGGTAATAAGATTTAACTTACAATGTGATTCATACGACCTACTTATAGCTCTTCATTTCATTCGCGCGCTACAAGGCCTGTATTGCGAAAATAATTAAATAGGTATAATCTGTGCCATCGACATCGATTTATTTTGTAAACATCTCCTAAAGCAAAATATTTTGTGCAACAACTAAGCCTATAAAATTATGATTTATGTTTGAGTTGTAAATTTTTTGGCAAGACACTATGTTCTGGCTTTCATCATCATTACCATCCATCCATCCATCATACGTCCATCTAACCTGGCTTTCATAATAATATGGAATTTTATGACTGAGCGACTTTAACTATACTTTTGCAACTACGTACCTACTATATATATTTTTATTTTATTTTTGTTTTTCATCATACCTATATGAATGAATGAATGATTTATTTATTGTATTGCTTAAAAACACAAACAAAAAGAAAAAAGATGAACAAAAAAAAAAGAAATATTTTTTTTTACCTATGAATACCTAAAACTAACATCAAATGAATATTTTTTTTTAAAAAAAAGGGAAACACAAAAGCAATACAAAAGGCAATAAAGCTCAGCGTAATTTTTACCCTAAGGATTATATATCATTGCCCTAAGGCAAAACGCTGTTATTCTGCTATTGCCCGGACCGAGTTGCGAGATATGTTGCTAAAAAAAATATATTTATGTATGTGTGCATGAGTGTGAGTGAAATTCGTAAAACGACGATTGTTTCCTCAATAAGTGCGAACGAAATTATACTTTGTTTGCTAGGGAGTTTATGGTTTCTCTTTGGTCTGCGTTCTAGATGGAGTTTGAGCTAACTCTCTTTTGATTGGTCCGTGCTCTTGTTTTTGTTTTCTTACTGGTGAAAAATTGTGTGTGTCACAATAGTTGTCAAAATATTCTGTCCTCGGGAGACGTATCAAAGTGTAACAAAATTGGTGTAGGTCCCGTTAACTGGGCGTTATAAGGTGGGGATATAAGATGTGAAGCCCTTAACATTTTAGAAAGTTTACTACCTGAAAACTCAAAGGAAAAATATCTATTAGCGTACCAAAATTTCATACAATGGCAAAACAACAAGAATACGCAGTCTTTTTCAGAAAATGTATTCATGGCGTACTTTCAAGAATTATCATCTAAGTACAAACCTAGCTCTTTGTGGTGTATCTATAGTTCTATACTCAATGTTAAAAAGTACAGTCCGAACAAAGAATGGAGTGGACTTAAAAACATACTCTAACTTGTCAGCTTATCTAAAGAGACTATCCGATGGATTTAGAAGCAAGAAATCTTATCTACTAAATTATTTTTTTTCATTATTATTTTCTTCACAAGTGTGTTGAAAAACGTCGTAAGATACACGTGTGTATTGATGATTACCGTCCTCGGCTCTCTTAAGACCCTCACCTAACGGTTAGGGTCTCAATGGCGCCTAAGCGGTAATCACCAACATTACTCATTATATCTTATCTTATCTTATCAAATACCTATACTTTATTCTACAATAAAATAATATTAACAATAGTACAGATAGTAAAAATTAACATTGTACAGAGGCCAGCACATCAAGATAAACTTTGTACCGTTCTTATGCCGTATACGTATGGATCAAAATCGCACTCTCGTAGTGTCTAGTTTGTGCCTTCTGTACACCTATATAGTGTTAAAGAAGGCCGCCAAAATTGTACAATGTTAATTTTACACACAGCAAAAACCTATTCGTCACGCGAATGTTCGCACTGGGCGGGGATCGAACACACGACCCTCGGGCCAGCAGACAGCAGCGCCGCCACTGGACCAACACGTCAGCCAAAAATAAATCACCAAACTGTAAATAATAACAGGATTACTAAATTATTCGCGAGTATACCTATCAATATGAAAATACAAAATATTAACCGGTTAGATGTTATTAAAAGTGCATGCGGTAACCATTACAAAATAACGACTGTTGCGACACAGCGATGTTACGGTAAGTGTCTACTCAGTAACGCGGCTAGTTCACAAGTTTGTAGGGTTCTGTGCAGGGTTCAAAAAAATCAAGATAATTACGCTTCTTGATAACTATCCGATAATTATCGGATAATTATCACCAGTGTAAGAAATTCATTTGTTATAAACAAATGAATTATAATTTGGGCTGTTCTAACAAAAAAAAAATTAATGGTTTATATTCTATTTATTATTCCTTGCATCTCTTTGCTACATTTTTTGCACCGATCCCATAGCCCAGTATTTTTTGTCTTCATGCAAATAAAGCATGACCATGACATTCAACTTTGCATAATCGCCTGTAATCCGAACTATTTTTTTTTTGTAAGAGGGATCTCTACCGTGCGGCACGTTGACACTTTGTGCGTTCGGAATAGTTCGGATAGACGCAAGTTCGGAAATACACGTTCGAATACAGTTCACTTTCACGAACGCAATCTTTTGTTATTATCAGCCGATAATTATCCATTTGTTATTATAGCGATAATTATCATGATAATTATCATTGATAATTATCCTTTCGAACCCCGGTTCTGTGGTCAACAAGAAAACCTTATAGTTTCGCCATGTCGGTCCGTCTGTCCGCGGCTTAGCTCAGATAATATTAGTACTAGAAAGCTGTAATTTGGCATGGGTGTACATATTAATATTATTTACGCTGACGAAGCAATTCAATAAAATTAAAACAAAAATTAAGGTACCTCACCTACTTGTAAAGAGGGAGTGAATTCTACTGAGGGTTTGCTTTTTAGATTCTGGAATTGGTTTGCGAAATAAGCTTTTAGGTGCTAATCTTTGTTAGAGTCAAGTTCCCAATCCCCCCCACCCCCCACCCCTAACTGCTAAACCGGTAGGTCAGGAAATCTGAAAAAAATTGTAAATAGTAGGAAATATAATTAATTTAAAAGGAAAACTATCACGGCTTAGTAGGCTTTCTTAGTTTGGTTGAAATAGTCGACCAACTTAAGATGTGCAGTTGGATTTCTAAGAAGATCCCAGATTTTCCATACAAAATGTTCTATTAACAACTGCAAATCTAATTTTGTTTTTTAAAATATACATTTGTTTATAAAAAAGACTACGGAACCAAACTATATACATATATTAATACACGTACAGTATGGACACTCCCTGCCGCTCTCTAGATTGCGACCTCACCCACACGTCACCCAGATTGATACAGATTGGTTACTGTTTAGTTGCCGAACGTATAGGATTTAGCCGCCATTTTGTTTGTTCCATCATTCCTTTTTTGAAATGTCATTTCTGGCCCATTGTATGAAGTGTCCAGGGTGTGACGGAACCATACTTTGCGCGAGTCCGACACGCACTTGGCCGGTTTTAGTGACACGACAACTAAAAACTATTTTAAGTAGGTACCTAATGTAAAGGTAAACATTTGTCAAGTGTTATGTCAAGAGCACACACAGGGTTTGGAACAAAAACCTGCTTGCCGCGGCGACGAGCGTACGACTTGGTACGACCGATGAGTGAAAATCTCGGGAACCTATAATCTTTCTTTGGCAAGAAAAACTTCTAATGTTATGCCTCCTGCTGCTACCTAGTTCAATTTGAATGCTAACATAATATGCGTCAAAAGTCAAGTCCATTAAAACCTATACCCTTACATGTAATAAAATTGTAACAAGGCCAATGTATAAACTTATATATTAATAATAACATACAGTATGGACACTCCCTGCTGCTCTCTAGATTGCGACGTCACCCCCTCGTCACCCAGATTGATACAGATTGGTTACAGTTTGGTTGTCGAACGTATAGGATTTCGCAGCTATTTTGTTGGTTCCGTCATTCCTTTTTTGAAATGTTATTTCTGGTCCGTTGTCTTCATTGTCCAGTGTGTGATAAAATGATTCATGGTACCAAAATCACTCAAACGATTTTAGCTATATTTCACATGAATGAAAAACTTTATAATATCATGCATAACTCATCATTCTATTTTCTTATGCCGGATAATTAAAGGGTCCCTACAGGAAAACAACAAACATTCACTGTTAGATAGGCCTATCAAATGGCACTTTCCTGTTATACGAGGCACGCCTTTTAAGTTCTGTCGTTTCCATATTTCCATATTTGTTCTATATTCGAATGTGTTTAAATTTTGAATCTCAAAACAGATGAAAGTATTAGGATTAATGCTATTGTATAGTCACACCGTTGATTGGAATCTGTCAGGTTACGTACGAAAATGAATCTTTCTAAGGAAAATGTTCGTGTAATAATTTTCTACAACTTTAGAAGAGGCCTGACACGGCTTCAGTGTTTTGAAGAGCTAGCATCTGTGTTCAGTGATGAAGCCCCATGTCTGCGGACTGTCGAACGCTGGTATTTAGAATTCCAGCGTGGACATACTAGTGTTAGTGACAAATCTCGCGAAGGACGCCCAAAATCCGCCTTCACTAAAGATAACATCATTGCTGTGAGACAACTAATTGTCGAAGATCGTCATGTGACGTATCGAGAGATAGAGGCTCTATTAGGCATCTCAGGGACAACCATTCAGAAGATCTTCCATGAAGCGCTTGGTGTGAGAAAGCTAGTTTGCCGTTGGATACCGCATCTGCTTTCCGACGATCACAAGGCGGCCCGCGTCAGATGGTGTAAGAAAACTTTGCAAAGGTTCAACCGAGGAGAGTCAAATCACGTCTACGACATCATCAGTGGTGACGAATCCTGGATCTATGCCTACGATACTGATTCCAAACAACAATCTACAATCTGGGCCTTTCAAGACGAGCCAAAGCCGACTAAAGTTGTTCGTTCTCGAGCAGTTCAAAGAAGATGGTGGCCATTTCTTTGGAAAAACCGGCCATGTTGCAACTATTGTACTTGAAGATCGTAGAACGGTTAACGCAGAGTGGTATGCCACAGTTCGTTTACCACAAGTCATCGTCGAACTTCGAAAATCTAACTCAAAGCGACGCATCATCCTGCACCACGACATTAACGCAAGCTCACACAGCGCTCGTCAAACGATTGAGATTTGAAGCAGGAAAAAGTAGAAATTCTTGACTATCCTCCATACAGTCCTGACCTAAGCCCTAACGATTTCTTTACATTTCCTAAAATTTAGAAAGTCTTCGTGGTCAAAGGTTCCAGTCCGGTGAAGAAGCAGTCGACGCTTTCAAGTCAGCTATTTTGAACACCCCCACTTTAGAGTGGAATAAATGTTATAATAACTGGTTTGAGCGAATGGAAAAGTGTATTAAGCTACATGGTGAATACTTTGAAAAACAATAAAAAGTACTATAAGGTTCTAGTTGTGTTTTTTTCTTCAAACGACAAAACTTAAAAGGCATGCACATCACATCCTGGATGATCAATAGGTGGAAAGGGAGAAGACTGTTCTTGTCTCTGGAATGGATAAGTGTATAAAATAAACCTTCACTATTATAGGTAAGTACCTACGACATTGCTTTTGACCCCAAAAATGAGTGGTTTCTGAGGGAATTGAAAGAACCCTTTGATTTTTTTACACACTTTTTTTACACAAGTCGCGGCCAACAGCTTGTATTTTATTCATACAAGGGTTCCGTACCCAAAGGGTGCCAACGGGACCCTGGCACTAAACAAACCTCCGCTGTCCGTCCGTCCGTTCGTCTGTCTGTCAGTAGGCTGCATTTCATGAACCATAAATCATAATAGATAGACAGTTAAAATTCTCACGGAATTTTTATTTCTATTGCCGTTTTAAAAACAAATAATAAAAACCGGCCAAGTGCGAGTCGGTCTAGCACTCGGAGGGTTCTGTACCACCACACCTCCTCCATACAACTACATAGTATAATGACAATGATACCTATTAAGATTACAAACAAAAGACATTAACGCGAGCGACAAAAATATGCTTTTTTTGTCATTCAGTTCGGACTCCTTAGCATGAGTACGACTTTTACTTCAGTATTAGTGCTATAAACACACCAAGTTTCACGCTTTTTTTACGATAGAGCTAAATCAAAAATACTTACCTACAAAAAACACGTTTTTGTATGGACACCCCCCTGATTTTTTCACTTTTTCAAATTTTTTGTATTTTTTTGTTATAGCGGCAACAGAAATACACATTCTGTGAAAATTTCTACTATCTACCTATTACGGTTCATGAGATACAGCCTGGTGACAGAGACGGACAGACAGCGGAGGCTTAATAGGGTCTCGTTGGTCACCCATTGGGTGTACGGAACCCTTCGTGTGCGGGTCCGACTATTTTTATTTAATCGTATGGCAAGTCAGATACTGAAAATAATAAATTTAACTCCAGACTATACTGTATGTAACAAAATTGGTGTAGATCCCGTTAACTGGGGGTTCTACTCGTCACACTGAACAACTTTCTCCAAGGAAACCATAGTCAATTCTCAAAAAAAAATGTGGACCGTCCATACAAAATGCACAAAATCGCTCGATCAACTGATCAATTTGTATGAAGAGTAAAATAAATGTTTACGTTTTCAGCAAAGTCGTAGAACAAAAGTTGTTCAGTATGATGAGAAGAAGCTCCAGTTAACCGGACCTACATCAATTTTGTTACAGCCTGTATATAGATAGAACGTATAGATGCCTTCTGCGTCTCAGTATAACAACAGCTTCTGAGTACCTTATATTATAACGGCAATATTTAGTTATTACTATGGCAAAACTCTTGACCAATAAAGTTTTTCTAAATTTCTAAGACGGATCAAGGAAAAATCAAACCACTGATCTGCAAACAGTGCGTATCTCAACGGCTAATTCACTTACAAAAGCCTAATCTTTCGAAACACAATCAAATTATAGAAAACTGTAGTTTGCGGCTGGTTACGCATAAACTAACATTGCACCGTAATATCTGAATGTCACAATATTTTATGTACTTACATATTTAGATTACTGTGAAATAGTAAAAGGTAAATGTGAAACATTTTTATTACCAAAAAGGCTCAAGGTTCCATACAAACGTAGTTCCGCTTTAAAGCCTTAAGATGGGTCAAATGACAATATTCAATTCAAATTATTGAAAGACTGTGTAAAGATATCACCATGGAAAAAATATATAATATACATAAAGTAATAAAAAATCGATTTAAATTTTATAAAAATATCACCACTTTTGATGTAAAAAAATATACTTTAGACCCTGTTTTTGACCTTAATTACAAAATTCCTCGAAAACAAATAGTTAATATTCAATGAAACCATCACACAAAATCGGTGACTTTAAGACCTTTCATTTTAATTGAACACTTTTGATATTAAAAAAATACTGTAGATTTTGATATGGTTTTTGGCAAAATTTCTCGAAAACAAATAGTTAATGTTAAATGAAACCAACACACAAAAATCAGTGATTTTAAGACCTTTCATTTTAATTTAACACATTTTTTTAAAACTTATTTGAAAGTATAGAAAAGTAATAAAAACATACAAAAATCGGAAATTGCCCGTTCGGTTTCAACGTAACAGTCGCGTCGAACGAAGCCTGTATTGATTTGAACTTAAATTGAATAGACTTACGTGCGATATTATTTTAACACGTATCGGATTGAGGCGTCTTAAAGGCTTAAAGAAAGAAAAAGTGTGGATAAACTTGAAAAGATGCGATCGGAAATTAGCGACATTATGCAGTTGGTTTGGCATGGTGATGGTTGTTTATTGACCTAGGTTGAAATGACTTGGGTTTATTCTTTTGTGCACTGCTAATAAACTTAATTTATGCAGATTACATTTCATCCATATTATCACTTAAGGCCCAGTGGTACTTAAAAATCTGTCTTTGTCTTTTTCTTTACGTATTAAGAGGGAAGAAAATAACCACACTTTAGCACTTTTTCGATGTTTTCGTTTTTATTTTCATCATATTATTTATCTTAAATAAAAATCCATTCGATGTTTTCCCTTCAGTTACCTATGAACTTCATTTTAGTAAATAAATACTTATTTTAAGATTAAAACCGAAAATAGACGATAAAATGGCTCGAAAAGAGGTACCTTTGCGAAATTATTTTATCGAGCCAACTTTATTAAATCGTGTTTCCATTCGATATAATACTTATTTTAAGATTAAAACCGAAAATAGACGATAAAATGGCTCGAAAAGAGGACCTTTGCGAAATTATTTTATCGAGCCAACTTTATTAAATCGTGTTTCCATTCGATATAATCCCTCGTAACTATTCTCAATAATACCAATATGTTTTTCTAGATTTTAAATTTACTGTTAATTACTTCAAAAATGAATTCTAAAAACCTGTTTAAGTGGATTTTTAGGAACCACTGGGCCTTAAGTTTTCCCCTCAGACCAGGGCTATGAAATCATTGATTATGATAACGCTTCTATGTATTCACATGTTCTTTGATGAAATTCCAAAAAGTTACGTTGTATTATCTGTGTGTGTTTTTGTATTATCTGTGGACCGACGCCCTGGTGAAGGTCGCGGGAAGCCACTGGATGTGGGCAGCGCAGGACCAGTCGTCATGGAAATCCTTGGGGGAGACCTTAATCTAGCAGTGGACGTATTTCAGCTGATATGATGGTCTGTGTTATCACAATAGTTCCTCACATTTTCGCATGAGATAAGACTTGGGAACGGTGCATTTATCGGTAGTTACATTTCCGCAAGTATGTGGTACAGAAGCCAGCACTTCAAGTTAGACACTTGGAGTGCGATTCTGATCCATAGGCATACGGCATAAGAACGGTACAAAGTCCAAGGTGTCTAGCTTGATGTGCTGGCCACTGCACGTTTTAAAATTTGTATTAAAAACTAATACTTGTAGCAAGCAAGCTTAGAGTATTTATCCTATAAGCAAGCAATGGACTGCAATAGTTCTTTGTGGCTCGAGTACGTAGACATAGAAACTATTTTCATCTTGCTGAAAAGAGCTATGTACTATCTGTGGCTATACGCGCAATCTATCAGGTGCGATCCTGTGAGTCGCTAAAGAATAAGTTTAAATAAATTTATATTTTAAATGTTGCTAGTCAATTCATGTATGAAAACAACATGTACGGTGGTAAGAATTTGCATTTATTTCCTAAGAACAGTGACATGCATAATTTAGATTTAAGAAATAAAATAGATGTAGCCTATTCAAGACTGAGTATAAGATTACCTAGTTGCCAATGAATAAAATAAATACTTTTGACAAAAAGTTATTGTGCTATAACATAATTGTAAAAGATTATGTAATTGACAATGACATATGGAGTTGTATTAATCATCTAGCAAACACCATAACCTGAGACTGAAAACTGAATAATCACATTGTGTAATAGACATTCAAGTTTTTTTTACTGTTTAAAAGTGCGTAGGTACGTATCTATTTAAAATTTTGGAATTATTTTATCCGCCTCTTTAGTCTTTTTTTCTAGTATAAGAAGTATCCCATTTGGTAATTTGCTTAATATATAACCTTAAATCTTATCACAAAAGTATTCATCCTACTAGTCGTTTTACAATGATCATTTCAAAACGAGACAACTGTACTACAATAAAACTTTTTAAATATTTATATGACTTTGGCTTCAAAAATTCAATAAATAATTTAAAAAATTTCAATGTATTTTGTGCAAGATGCCAAGGCCATTTAAAAAAACGCACATACTTGCGCCATGGCTAAACATCACGTGTGATTTGATTAGGCTGTATGGATGAATTTTTGACGATTTAAAATTTTCTTTTATTTATTTCATGGTCGTAGAAAAATTATTGTATGCCACTGCCCGCAACTTGCCATTGTAACTCTCGTGCTTATTTAATTTTATTTTTCTTGTAACACTGTTTTATCCTTCAACACATTCCCAGAATTCCGTTCTACTCCGTTCGGGTGTACTGCAGCTATAATTTCCCGAACATACTTTATTGTATGTACTTTGATTGTACTACATATTTTATCTGCGGCCTCTGCTCCACACTTACTGCATTTCATCCTCCATCCCCTATGCACTCGCAAAAATTCAAAAACCAAGTCAATTTATGATGCCAATGCCAAAGATAAGCGACTGTTAGCTCTTAGTCTTGTGTTTCTTGTCATCTCATGTCATGTAGGTTTTTGCCTCAGAATACAGAAAAAACCAGAACACGCGTACGGCGATAAAAGTGAGGCAAATTGTGCTTGTATGAAACTACTCTAAATCGGTGTAGTTTTGACGTTTTGTTCCTTCTAAATCCTGCATGCAGGTGATTTATTTTTGTGAGTAAACAAGCAGTGCTTCTTCATTACTTACCTAATTCAAAAAGTATTAAAATCCGACCTAATATAGCAACGTTACAGCCAAGGGAAGGAGGGTATTCGTGGAGTTTTTGGCTTCAGTGCGCGTCATACTATCCTGACTTAACGCGCATTCTGGTTTTTTCTGTTTTCTGAGGTTTTTGCCCTCTTTGACACGACATGATGACCCATTTCATTGATAATCGGCGGTAGCTGACTGCTGACACGCTTTGTAGGGCTGTCAAAAATTACACCGAAGCCCGAAGGGTTCAAACACTTCTGACAAGTGAAAAATTTCAATTTTTCTTTACTGCACTTTTCACTGTTTTAACATATTGGAAAACGTAATAAAAAAGTGCTTGCTAATAGAAGCGAGCAACAGTTCAAAATACTTATCGTTAAAATATAATTTGTACAGTAAGCATATAATTTTATTCTTTGGCTTAAAAAGATCAAATCTCATGGTTGGTATAGCATGGCTGGATGATTTTTAACCGACTTCAAAAAAAGGAGGAGGTTTCTCAATTCGACCGTACATATATATTATTATATTTTTTTATTTATTAACCGATTTAAATGATTCTTTTTTATTGGAAAGGAGATATCCCAAGGGTGGTACCATGATAAGGAAACCAGGATCTGATGATGGCATCCTAGAGAAATCGAGGGGAACCTTATTTTCCTGTTTGAAGTCGGTTTGTTTTTGTTCAAAATTATTTTATTTATTCGTTTTACTTTATAGCATCTGGAAATTTGAGCATTTTATAGTATGTAATTGTTTTTAGTTATGGCAATTGTAGTATACTGGATTAGTTGTAGTACTTAATTCAAGAAGTTATGACAATCCAGCGAAATCAGAAAATCTACTTATTGTTTGATAAGATAAGAAATTTTATTGATAACAATTGTTACAAGTCGAAAGTAAAATACAAAATTAGATTATTATAATAATCTAAGGTCTAGGCAACCTTACATATAAATTTCATTTTAACATATAATCAAAGACAACACTACTACTTAAAATAACTATTTTTTTTCATATTAATGCAATTAAATAAAAACAAAATAACAATAACACAGTAGTCGTCGTCGTTAGCATTAATTAGACAAATAGAATTATAATAGTATTGGCAGTTCCAGGAATTCAGAAAACTCGTAAAATCGTTTCTCGAGCAGCCACTTTTTGAAGGTGGAAGGTGCATCCCTGACAGAGTCCGGCAGCCTGTTGTATACTGCAGGCCCCAGTATGTACACGGACCGCTCCGACTTACTGAGCTTGTGTGGCTGTTTGGTGGGTGTGACCATTTTAAATCCTTACTTTTCTACTATTAACCTAAGTAACTGTTTACTAAAGCACAGATGAGATACTAGTTAACTAAAGCAACTTAAATTGAGATCCTTAAGGGGAGGCTTTTGTTAAGCAGTCAGTTCTATCTTTCGGCTTGTGGTTTATTAATTATTTAGTAATTTAACTTATTTATAATATTACTAGTATTTTCAAAATCCTGACAGCCCTAGGTGCCCTGCATGGTGCGATGACGGCGGTCATCAGCACTGCAAACCGGCTCAACGACTTTCGCGACCCGTCCTAATAATCTTCGCTAACATTACATCATCATCGCCGGGGGCGCCCGCCGCCGGTCATTGCAAATAATCATCACCAGACGGTGCGTTATACTCTAATTTAAATTGTTTTGGAGATTGAGAGCAGGCGTGTAATGGCAAATGAAAATGTTTGATTAGATGACCGTATCTGACAAGCGGTGCCTAGTAACGATGCGGTGCCTAGTAACGATGGGGTTGATTTTGAGTTCAAGTAATATTGGCACTATTTACTTAAGTAACTACTATTACAAGCGTACTTAGTACTGATAGGTAGACAAAGGAAATCGGTCAAGTGCGAGTCGGGCTCACGCACCAAGGGTTCTGTTTCAACCACACAATTTAATTCAAAATAATAATTTATATTCAAAAACCTCTTTATTGCACATAAATAGACATCATAGACAAATATGATATGAACAAAACATGAGTAACAAAAAAGAGACATACACTTGAGGCGGTCTTATAACTAAGAGCGATTTCTACCAGACAACCCAATGCTCGGAAAAAAAGCAAGGAGGCAAGTAGTACGCGAACAACAACAACACTAAAATTGAACGATAAGTTTAAAATTAAAGTAAAATATTTTAAACATTTATTACTTTCTTAGATAACATAAATAAATACCATATAATATTATATTCTACTTATAAATAAATAAAACTTACTCGAACTGTAAATAAATAATTATATATATACCTATGTATAATATACATAAATAATTTATTAAATAATTGCTAAATAAATGCAAAAACAATTATGAAAAACCAAAGTAAAACGGTACGGTAGTTACAGTACGAGTCAGAGCTCAACGAGATGTACTTTAATATTTTTAGTTTAAAACGAATAATTTAAGGAAATATCCATAGACTAACAGCTTGTAGGGTAAAGCAATTAGCATAGTTGGTAATTTTGAAAAGAAAATAGTGCTATATCTTTATAAAGAAGGGTAAGGTATGGGAATTTCGACGAGGACGAATTGGAAGCCACTTCAGATCCTGTCGGTGGTCGGACATAATGATCATACTTGCGCAAGCCAAAAGTGAACCGAATTGTAGCCCTTTTCGGCCTGACCTTGAAGGGAATATACTTTTCATTTGAACCCTATTGCCAGGGTATAGGTGTACGTACATAACAGTTATTTAATTAACATACAAAATCTTAAAAAAAAATTAATTAAGAAAAACTTTTTTTTAAATTTCTTAAAAAAATATATTTTTTTTAATGTAATACATGTTTTTACCAGTAAAAATTACAGATTTATTTTAATGAAAATAAAAAAAATTAAGGTTCAAGCTTGTTTGTATTTTTAACGCACGGCCGGAAAGGGGTAGGGTTTTGTAGGCGCTTCAGTTTCTACAGATACTCCATATTCAAATACGGGTAGCACACATTAATTGTGTTGTGTATTCACAAAAAATAAGCCGGATTGATAAACTTAACCCTTTAGTTGATAAAAATGGCTTACTAATTGTGCATAAAAAAAAAGTTCTTCCATACGTTGAGATACGTCGCGGTAAATTATTCAACTGCAAATGTAAGTTTGTAATCGCATTCTTTTTGCTGGGGGCACAGTAGTGCCCCGCCAAGACGAGCCAAGCGAAGCGCAATAGCACTACTACCTTTACTCGATGCGCTTCGTCGTTTTTTTGAACCCTCAGAACTTGGGTTTGGATTATACCAGATAAACAAAATTCTCGTGATATGAAAAAGCATTACTAGATTCATTAAACATTTAAAGTTTCAATGCATAGCTTTTATACTTTAGATTTTATTGATATCTAAAAAACTCCGATTTCGTCACTGACTCACTGATGATCATCAAAATTCTTAGGGTACTTTCTGAAGTCCTAGAAAGTTGAAATTTAGTATGTAAGCTAGTATTAGTACACAAACAACAAAAAAAAAACTAAAACTTGAAACTTTTAATCCCCAACCCCTTAAACTAAGGGATGGAAGTTTGTATTTACCGACACCTTTCCAGGAACACTCAGCGGGTCAAAATTTTGTCAATCTAGTCGTTTGCCAGGAACACTCGGCTGGTCAAAACTTATAAAACTGTAAAAAGTTTTCACTTCTGTTGGCACTCTCGCAATGGTTATTTTTTATTAAATAATAAAATACATATTTCAGGGTATTTAGAAAATCACCCCCCACTCTTTAAATTAGGGGAAGGAATTAAGCGCGCGCGAAACGCCTAATGTGAACCCGCTATCATTGATGATGAATAGCTTGTTGTCCGAGCAGAAACTATTGTTACCGATGTTGTCAATATCAGACAGTATTCAACCCGAACAGGCACACACGTGAGGGCACACGTGCGTCGTTGCCAGTTGTGGGAAAACGCATCACTTTAAAGAGCAGAGTGATTTGAATCTTCTACCTGGAAGGAGTTGAATCACTCATTTAGTTCAGTATAAAAAAATATTGTCATAAACAACTTACAAAAAGAAGTGAAATCCCACCTAAAACATTTTCATGAAAAATCTTACCAAGACCATATGGCTCGCACTGTCATAAAGTTATCAGATCTCATGTAGAGCCAAGCTTCTAACTCTACACGCCCTAATTCTACAAGCCCTAACTTCAAAAACTCTACACCTTAGTCAAAATATGTGGCTTGGCCGTCACATGGCCGTAAGGTGAAAAAATTATTCACTGTTAATTATTCAGTCATACAATAGTTCCTGTAGTAACGAAACCGCGAAGCCACATATTTTAACTAATTGTAGAGTTTGTGAAGTTAGGGCTTGTAGAATTAGGGCGTGTAGAGTTAGAAGCTTGGCTCTACATGAGATCTGATAACTTTTTGACATTGCGCGTATGGTCTCGTCTTGGCAACATTTTACACGAAAATGTTTTTGGTGGGACGTGATTTTCGGATTTTTCCTTTAAGTACTTGTTTTTCGTTTTCTTTCCTTCCTTTACATGGCGTACGGACAATGATATGATTTTGTAAGGGTTCCTTTTTTTCTTTTGGGGTAGGTACAAATCCCTAAAACTAGGGCGCATCAGGATAATTTTAGGACGCGCCGTACAAAACGGATTAAATTAATTAATTACATAATGACATTCGCGTTAAGGCGACGCATTGAAAACTTTGGTTGCAGGGATCTGTAAAAAACATATGAAAGTGATATTTTGTTACCTGATTCTTAATTTTAATGACTTAATTTTGTCAGTTGAAGAAACCCGATTCGTTTACTTTTATAACAGAAAAAATATGTCAAAGAAACCTCTTTTAAAACAGAGATTTACATTCTACAGGCAAACCAGGATTTAGTGCCTCTAAATTTCCTTGAACGGTGAAGGAAAACATCGTGAGGGAGGACACCTGCACACGCCTGCGAAGAAACTCGAAGGTTGGGTGTGAAGTCGATCAACCCGCACTGGGCCCGCGTGGTCGACTAAGGCCCGATCGCCCGATAATTCAGGGTAGGCTCGAGCCCCTCGGTGGAGACGTATATTAGTTGATAAGAAGAAATTTCCTTAGTAGATTAGTCGAAACACACGCTTCAATATGCCATTTGCATTTATTAAAATTAATTTTAGTTTTCAATTGAAATTAAAAAACATTGAAAAAGTACAAAAGTGTGGTTATTTACTTTACTCTTTACACGTAAAGAAAAAGACAGAGACAACTGTTCCAATCAATGCCTCGTTTTTAAATGTAAGTATGGGAAAGTGAATAAACGCTGGCTTAGAATTTACTATGATACTTCTTGTAAAACATCTCAGTACCTACTTATTGAAAATTGTTCCAATGTGCTTATGACCCATAAAACGTACTGTATCGAGATTATTATTCCGTCAATTTGAAATCTGAACGCATGCAGCAGATAACCGGAACAAAATGGATAATTTTCTTAGAAATTACTTCTAATGGCTCAAATCGTTCGAGTGGTATCTCTAGAGATTAGAAAACCTATCTTTATGATTCGACTGTGTCGATGCGTTTTAAACGTAGCTATAATATCACCTGTTTATCTAATACATTTAAACGAGCAATTCTTGTACAATCTGAATCTCGGAAATGGATCCAACGATTTGCTGGATTTTTGGGGGTGAAAAATCGATTTAGATAGGTCTCATCTCTGGGAAAACGCTATGTTCCGAGATTTTTGCACTGGAAAGCCGCGCAAAGTGTATCATAGGTAGCGTATTTTTAAATGTTTTCAACAGCTCCGGGTACTATTCCCCGAGCAAAACTCGTCGCCCAGGTACTTATTTTTAAACTAAAAGCTTTTATTTAACTAGAAATGTTCCTAACTTGTGTTGGTTAGTTTGTTTAGTTATTTAGGTTTTAATCTGACAATCGATTTTAGAGTGATTTCAAGAGGTCTGAATAAGCTGAAATTTGGTAGATTTTTTTGGTATTCAATAGATCCTTTTGGTATTTTGAAGTTAATCTGATGATGAACTTTGAAGGTGGAATCAAGGTCCCAGATCATTTTTTTTATTTTTGGTGTAATTTTACGAAATATTGTGCTCGCCTTTTTGAATTTGGAAACGTGTATTTAAATTCATTTGAGAATTTGCCTTTTTGGGAATAACGACTCTTCTTCAGGTCGGTTTTTTGATTTTATTATAACCTGTTATTAAACTAGCAATGTTTGTATATTACTTTGTTCCGGTCAAATCTTGCAAACGATACTAAAGCGACTTTCATAAGTCTGAAGTGTCAAACCATTTTTTGATTTAGGGATCGATTTGCAAAATATTAAGCTTTAAAGTGCTAATTTTTATTAGAGTCAAGTGTACGCCTCTTACTAGCTAAAAGTACACCGCTACTTCAGGACATCTGAGAAAAATTTAAATAGTCGGACTTATAACCAATTTAAAAGGAAAACTATCGCGGTTAGCCGTTCAAATAAATACTTAATACTTAGGAAGGCTTTCTTAGTTTAGGAGTAATAGTCGACCAACTTAAGATGTGCAGTTGGATTCGTTAATTTTTTATAGATTTTCCATACAAAATGTTTTGATAACAACTGCAAATGTAAATTTGTTTTTTAAAATAAACATACATTCATTTTTTGAAAAGACTACGGAGCCCTACTTACTACTACGAAGTCCGACACGCACTTAACCGGTTTATTTACTTGGTTCATCATTACAGCTCATATACGTCCCCACCGAGGGGCTCGAGCCTACCCTGAATCAGGGCGACTAGGCCTTAGTCAACCACGCGGGCCCAGTGCGGGTTGGTCGACTTCACACACAACCTTCGAGTTTCTTCGCAGGCGTGTGCAGGTTTCCTCACGATGTTTTCCTTCACCGTTAAAGCAATCGGTAAGTATGTACGTAAGTTTTTGAAAAACTCATTGGTACATTGGCCGTCCAGATTTGAACCCGGTACCTCCCGGACATAAGCAAAGTAAGTATATATATATATGGACACTTTCTGCCAGTCTCTAGATTGCGACCTCACCCCCTCGTCACCCAGATTGATACAGATTGGTTACAGTTTGGTTGTCGAACGTAAAGGATTTCGCTGCCATTTTGTTTGTTCAGTCATTCCTTTTTTGAAATGTCATTTCTGGCCCGTTGTATGAAGTGTTCCAGGGTGTGACAGAAAGTAGCGGTTCTATCCGTTACGTCATCACCGACGCTCTTCTTGGTATGTGGTTGTTATCTATCTATCTATCTATCTATATCTATATCTATATCTATATAATATAATAAAACTGTAACGGAGCCGCGTCTGTACATGAAATATTTTTGGAAAATAATAACTGTGGTGGACATTACTAACGATATAGAGGCCAAAACAACAACTTTTGGAATTTTTGTCTGTCTGTCTGTCTGTCTGTCTGTCTGTCTGTATGTTCGCGCATCACGCAAAAACTACCGGGCCAATTTTGATGAAATTTTGTATGGTGGTTCCTTAAAGCCCGGGGTAACATATAGGATACTTTTTATCCCGGAAAATTGAAGAGTTCCCGTGGGAAAATCAAAAGTATTCATTTATAAAATGGCTCACCACGCAAATGTGGCTTGACATATTACAATCTAATTTTACACTTTGATACCCTATATCGCGAACTAAAACTGGAACATTGTGAATCCCAAAAAAATTAAAGGTTCCTGCAGGAATGCAAAAAATTGTATCTTTAGAATGGCTCAACGTAACAATATGAAACCTTTACATTGGGATGGGGTGTTTTGACCATCATTGTATAGTCGGGTATTCTTTATCCCGGAAAACTAAAGAGGTCCCGTGGGAAATTAGATCTATTGATACTTACAATAATAACAATAGAGTACTTTTTTCTCCATATTAGCTACACATACCACACATTATAATCATAGCAGCAGAATGTCAATAGATGGCACTGCAGGGATAATAAAACGCGCTCAAGTTGTATTAAAACATTAAAATATTAATTCATACTTTTGATTGGATTTCTTTTATGTATTTTTCAGCATAAGCTACTTTACACAACTCTAACTCTGGAACTATGGCACGTAGCGATGTGTTTCATAGACGAACCGATAGGTATTTTTTTACAGATTCCAATGGTGTAAAAAAATTAAAAACACATAAATCGAGTTTAGCATTTTTTTATCAGGAGGCACAGATATGGGAACTCTTCTGACGGCGACTATTTGCGTGTGGCAGTTGCTCTCCGCCTGCAATATCAATATCTGTGATAGGTTCACTCAATCAATGTATTTGCGGGTCCACGGTGGAGGCAATTGGCCATCACGCACTGAGTTGCGGTCATTGTTTGTGAAGATTCCCACGTCACCAATTCCTTAATGACCTCACTCAGAGGGTACTGGTCTCGGCCAGATGGAATATTCCATCTTCGATGCAGCCGCCGGGCTTTAGTCGATGTGATGGCAAAAGGCCGGAGGGTTTCAACAGGTGCCATGGCAGAGAGGAACGTGCCTGCTTTGGGACGCCACTTTTTCTGCCTCACACCTCACCCTTTCGGTACTGCTGCTCAATTTGCGGCGAGAAAGAAGCATAATAAGTACGCGGTCTTGGAGGGAAATTACTGCTTTGTGCCGCTGGTCTGTGAGACAACCGGCTGCTGAACCCTCAGAGGCCTTTGTCTTCACAAAGGAGATTGGCCTTCGCCTTCGAGAGAGGAGATGTACCTGCTGCTAAGGTTGTCTATTGCCATTCAGCGTGGCAACAAGAAGTGCGTCATGGGCTCCTTTGGAGCTGATACGACTCGAGGATTTGACCCATATTAATATTGTTAGGAAATTTTATTACTAGATTGATACCTATAATGATTTGAATTAGTTTTTTGATAATATAGGTATATGTGTTATTTAATCATATCAGTTTATATACGTCCCCACCAAGGGGTTCGACCTGCCCTGAGTTAGGGCGATCTGGCCTAAGACAATCACGCGGGCCCATTGCGGGTTGATTGACTTCACATATAAGCTTCGAATTTCTTCGCAGGCGTGTGCAGGTTTCCTCACGACGTTTTTCTCACCGTAAGAGCGTCGGATAAACGTACATACCAGTATGAAATCGATATTCGTATAGATATTGGTAAGTGGCAGGATTCGAACCACGGCCTTCCGGACAGGAGGTAGTGGCCCTAACCGTTTTGCCACCGACGCTCTATATTTTATTTAAGATTTAGAAATCCTTACTTAATATTATAAATGTGAAAATGAGTTTGTTTGTTTGTTACCTATTCACACTTCAACACCTCTACCAATCTTGATGAAATTTGGCATGCAGGTAGCCTGTATCACTGGGAATGAAATAGTCAACCTTTTTTGTATTTTGTGATTTTTTGTATAGAATTTGTTGAGGTGGTGGGAAGTGATAAAGACTGCTAATCCGAATAGCCCGATACAGTTCCTGAGGTACCTGGAGAAAACTCATGTCCACGCTTGCGAGCTGATTGCGGCTCGCGCACCACTACCCTCAAAAAGAGTCATATAAGCTATGTCCACGTGGGCGAAGCCGCGGGCAAAAGCTAGTCCTTACTATAATATTATAAATGTGAAAATGTGTTTTTTGTTTGTTACCTTTTTACGCTTCAACACCTTAACCAATCTTCATGAACATTTGCATGCAGGTAGCCTGTGTCACTGGGAAGGCAACTTTTTATCCCGTGAAAATAGCATAGTCCGATGCACTTCCTGAGGGAACTGAAAAATGAAAATAATATACTCTTTTTTTGGTTAGTTTCTTTAACATTGCAACGGACTTATGGATTCCTGTGATTTTTTGCACAGAGATGGCTGAGGGGGTGGGAAATGACATAATTTACTAATTAGCATATCCTGACATGGCTCCAAGAGGGATCTGGGGAAAACTCATTTCCGCGCTCGCGCACGTCAGCGTCGCAACCGTGCTTTTTGATGTGTAACATCTTTGCTCTCGCTTTCCTGCAATTTGTGGGAGTGATTTCGTGAAATGGGACGGAAATGTGTAACAGGAAATGCGAACGTTTTTTAATTCTCGAAAACTAAGGTTGTCATAGCCATGCCGCCTAGTGTGATGGCAAAGGCAAAGATGACATACTACTATTCGAAGGGTCGGCCCGTGAATGTACGACCCGATAATTAATTAATTTCATAATTATTTTGTCACATGTTACACATCATATGCGAGTACTGTAGGTCTCGTTTTTTTTGTATAGAATTGGTTGAGGGGGTGGGAAGTAACATAGACTTCTAATCAGAATAACCCGATATCGTTCCTGAGGGATCACAGGAAAACTCACGTCTGCGCTCGCGAGCCGCTTGCGGCTCGCCCACCACTCACCCTAAAAGACAGTCATAAAAACGATGTCCACGCGGGAGAAGCCGCGGGCAAAAGCTAGTATGGATTACCATACAAAAACCGGCCAAGTGCATGTTGGTCTACGTATAGCGTAGGGTTCTGCAATTATTACTTCATAACTCAAAAACTGTTCATCGCAGGAGATCTAAATTAGTTTTCATTGGTATTTCCTACTAATGCTCACGAAGATAATTTGAAGTTTTAAAGTCAAACAGTTTAGAAACGCCAGCAGGAACACCTTTCTTAGTTTTTAAATTTCCGAAGTCTCTAGGATAAATCTTAATTTGTCATTTTTGAACCGAATTGCAAGGAATTTGGCACAAAAAATCGGGTGGGGCTGTATCGGGGCACAATGCCGTTGGTTTAACGTGGAACGTTCAGTTTTTGACACTTCCGTTACTCTTTCGTCACTTCCGTTACAGTCCAGGTTTTTGACTTGCTGAAGGTAGCGGGAAGCCGCTGGATGCGGGTAATAACGCAGAACTGGTCGTCGTGGAAATCCTTGGAGCAGGCCTATGTCCAGCAGTGGACGTCCTTCGGCTGATATGATGATGATGACCCCGTATGTAATTTTTAAAAAAGTTTCACGTTAAAATAGTTTAAATCTCAATTCCTAATTTAAAATTCATCATCATCATATCAGCCACAAATCGTCCACTGCTGAACAAAGGCCTCCCCCAAGGATTTCCACGACGACCGGTCCTGCGCTGCCCGCATCCATCGGCTTCCCGCGACCTTCACCAGGTCATCGGTCCACCGAGTGGGAGGCCTTCCTACGCTACGTTTTCCGGTGCGCGGTCGCCACTCGAGAACTTTACTGCCCCATCGGCCATCTGTTCTACGAGCTATGTGCCCTGCCCACTGCCACTTCAGTCTAGCGATTCTGTGAGCTATGTCGGTTACTTTAGTTCTCCTGCGGATCTCCTCGTTTCTGATTCGATCACGCAGAGAAACTCCGAGCATAGCACGCTCCATTGCCCTTTGGGTGACCTTGAGCCTTCTTATGAGGCCCATAGTAAGCGACCATGTCTCAGTTCCGTAAGTCATCACTGGCAACACACACTGGTCAAAGACCTTAGTCTTGAGACACTGCGGTATTTGGGACGTGAAGATATTGCGAAGCTTCCCGAACGCTGCCCAGCCGAGTTGGATTCGTCGATTGATCTCTTTCTTGAAGTTGGACCTGCCTAGCTGGACTGTTTGTCCCAGGTATACATATTCGTCAACAACTTCCAGTGTAGAGTCTCCAACCTTTAGAGGAGTGGGTGCGACACGGACATTTAACATTATTTTCGTCTTGTCCATGTTCATTTTAAGACCCACTTGTTGAGAGACCTTACTGAGGCCATCGAGCATTGTGCTTAGGTCTTCCATAGTCTCAGCCATGACCACGATATCGTCAGCGAATCGGAGGTGGGATATGTACTCGCCGTTGATATTGATGCCGAGTCCACCCCAGTCCAGAAGCTTAAAAACATCTTCCAGGGCGGCAGTGAACAGTTTCGGAGATATAACGTCTCCCTGTCTCACCCCTCGCTGCAACTGGATAGGTTTCGAGTTCTGGTCCTGGAGGCGAACCGACATGGTGGCGTTTTCATACAGACACTTCAACACCTCGATGTATCGATGGTCAATTTGGCACCGCTGGAGAGACTGTAGCACAGCCCAGGTTTCGACTGAATCAAAGGCCTTCTCATAGTCCACAAACGCCAAGCATAGTGGCTGATTGTACTCTTCGGTCTTCTGTATAATCTGCCGCAGCGTATGTATGTGGTCTGTGGTACTAAAGCCTTTTCGGAAACCGGCTTGTTCGGGAGGCTGGAAGTCGTCAAACCTGCGTGCGAGACGATTCGTAATGACTCTCGAAAACAGCTTGTAGACATGGCTCAGAAGTGAGATGGGTCTGTAGTTCTTCAGCAGAGTGTTGTCACCCTTTTTGAAGAAAAGCACGACCACACTTCTGTGCCATGCCTTAGGCGTTTGTCCCTCGAGTATAACGGAATTAAATAACTTCTGAAGAGCTTTAAGTACCGGTGTTCCACCTGCTTTCAGAAGTTCAGCCGTAATTCCATCATCACCCGGTGCCTTGTTGTTCTTGAGCTGTTTGAGAGCCATTCTAATCTCGTACAGGCTGAATTTAAAATTATTAGAAACATATGATAAAAGACTTTCCTGCCAAAAAATCAAACCGTTATTGTTTTTTTTTTATTTTGTTGATGTTATCTGTATAGCTGGTTAAACGAAAGATAATTTTTATATAAACAGGATAATCGGTAAATCCATATTATACGTTATATTTATAGCGGTTTTTATGTTCGTTTGATGTAAATAAATTTAACTATATTTTTAGGTATGGCCTCGAATGAAACTAGTATTTTTAAATTCTATAATTTTACTAGCTACGTTCGTTGTGCAATAAGTAATAACAAATACCTATTTAATACCTTCTGCTGTGTAGTTTTTATGATACGACTTTATAGTTTTTACTTTATATATCGTTGTGAAATTCAATAGCACAATATTACCATCGGTCTCAACCATACTTGCATAGCAGGTAAGTAGGTACATAATTTATTTTAAATACAATATTATATTATATTATTTACGACTCTAGTAGATGTTGTAATGATGTGGAACCGTCTGTTATGCAAATGTTATGCAACATAAATTATGTGGCTATAATAATATGGCTACAAGTACTTAAATATTATTTTTAACTTATCAAGTACTTACTAAATAAGGAAAAAAAACCCACCAGCAATACCTAGTCAGCAACTAAATCAAGGATTATCAGAAAATAAGTAGATATCTACTGTAGGTATATACAGGGTGACTGATAAGTAGTGCAAATCCTTTTAAGGGGATAAACTACATCTAATTTGCAACAGAAAAAGTCATACTAACTGGGGGTCGGAAATCAATGGTTGTCGAATTAAAGCCCATTTCATTTTGAAATTTTGTATGTAAAAACGACTTTGTTCAAATATTTTGTGATTTTACAAAAAAGTTATAATACGGTTGGCGTGAAAAATACGGTTAAAACTTTCTCATCTTATCAGCATTCCAAAAATGTAAATTGTTTAAAAAAACAAATTGATTGCAACAAAAAAGAATGATTGTTGTCAAAAGGGTGCATCAAATCCCATACAAATTTTCAATAAACATTATTTTCATGTTTTTTTAAATTTCATAATTTATCATGTTTTTCGCATAAACAAACATCTCTGACCCTCTAGCATCATGACTAACTTTGATTCACAAGCTCATCCAAAAAATTCGAACTTTGGATAATTAGTATGGGATTTTAGGCCCCCTTTTGACAACAATCATTGTTTTTTGATGCAATTAATTTTGTACATTTTTAACTTTTTTACTTTGTTCGAAAGTAAAAAACCACCAGTCTCAGAAGCAAGGTGGTTTGGTAGCGTGGAGCGAAGCGACGAGCTGTTAGGTTTAATATAATAGACAACGAAGCGAGATATTATAGAGAGCGAAGCGAGCGTGCTGCGGTAGTGGCCGCCGAAGCGCTAGAATCAAATCAACTTCGCTAGTTGCCCTACCGTCCCGTCAACCGCGTATTCAACACAAAGGGCATCAGAAATAGATTATGAACTCTTGATCACTAAATTGCCCTCCTACTTAAACTTCGGAAAACCTTACTCGTTTTGTTTTCCATCAAGTCTACGATTTTTAAGTCACCAAAATCACAAAATGAGTACATAAATGACGCTGCATTACTATGACGTCACGCCTAGGTATTTCAAACATTTTTAGAACAAAATGTCGTTTATGACATATGATTAAAAGTAACTCAGATGACTAGCATTGGTCATCCCTAATCACGCTTTGCTGCTCTTTTTTTTATAAAAATTTGAGCGTTTAACTACATCTCACCTGATGGAAAGTGACGATGTAATCGACGATGGTACCTACACGCAAAGTCCAATGCCTACTCACTCTCGCCTTGATGTTCCCCGAATTTTAATAAGATAATTTATTACTAATATTGCTGCAGATACATTTAATTTCCTTTGACATAAATTTAAGAGCTGCGCAATATCACATTACTTGCTGATCAATTTAATTATTTTTGCCAACTACTATAAAAAGCTCTATTTACTTTGTTTGCTGACAAAATACAATTGGAGCTGAAAAAAACCTTGTCAGTTAACTGACCGTTTAAATGAGAGCACAAAATAAATTATTTTACGAGATTAGAGATTAAGAATGCAGTTCCTACCTACACGTACAAAGAAAGTTTTAATTACTCCTACGTGTATAAAAATACTTGCATTCTGGCAAAAAAATCTTAAGTAATCTATATTTTTTTACATCGCTAATAGGGGATCGGACTGCATCGAAAATAAAATGTAAAATATGATTTCCTAAATTGCTCTCCTCTTGAAGTTTCAAAAAACCTTACTTGTTTTATTTTTCAATCACGTCTTCCATTTTTAATTGATCTAATTCACAAAATAAGTTCGTCAATGACGCTTAAAATCTATGACGTCACTTGTGGGTATTTCAAACATTTTTGAACAAAATTTCGTTTTTGACAGATCATAAAAAGTAACTCAAATGACTAGCAGTCAGCTCCCCTATTATATTATTTGCGCTCTACAAGGATTTAACTACAAACTTTTTGTAATATTTGCCATCAAAAAACGATTATTAATTAGCGGTCAAAACATTGCGTTCAGAAATGTGTAGCGCATCCAAGTCGTTACTTACCTTCGAAATTTAGTCCTGTCTCATCATGAGGAAAGTTTTCCAGTTTTCTGAGTAAAGTCTACCCTTTATAGGAAGTACAAACTTGCATTTACATCCTCCCTTTACCCGAGTTCAGCTGCCCCATTTTAAAACACAGTAACTGCAAACTTTTTATATTTTACTTTTTTTAGTATTATTGCATTTTATATTACTTTTATGACTTAATTTGAAGTATCTTTCAGATAAATATTTTTATTGAAGTATCTTCATAAATCATATTTTTTATCAATTTAGCGAGCAAAACTTTTTTTATAATGCAAATTTAAAAAAAATCTGAGAATTGTAAGTTAATTTGTTTTGAAATTGGGCAGCTGAGTTGCTTCGCAGCTATTTCGCCAACCTTAAGCATACCTCAGTTCCAATAACTCCGGGGTATATAGCGGGGTCAACCGCCTCCGTGTCGTATTGATTAGTCCATTCGCTTCACACCAAGAGGTCGCGGGTTCGATTCCCGGCGGGGTCAACTTTGTAAGACTCGGTTTGGTTGGTGGTAGGGCTTATAATCCATCAAGCCGTTTAGCCAAACAAATATACATACGAATATACATGCGTAAATATATATGCGTCTTGTTGCCTGGCTAGCTACCACCATCTTAATTTTTATCTTAGTCATGTTGCCAAACATAATTGTTAACATCATTGATGTGTTCAGGCTTGAAGATAAGATATCCAGATCTCCATTGCGTTGGGGAATCTTGTTAAGCCCGCTTCCACCTTCGGCATCATCGTCACTTACCATTAGGTGAAATGATGCCAAAAGCTTATCAATTGTGAATTAAAAGAAATCTACGGTTCTTCTACAGAGCACTACTGAATTTTCTTATCTATGGCAATATCTATGACCGAGCGAACGCGAAGCGGTTCCATTTTAGCTTGAGTAAAAATGCTTTCATTCTCTACTTCTTAACCGATCCCCGTGAAATTTTGTTAGCAGGTCGATAATTGTAATACTATGCGTTTTTTTTTAATTCAATATTTGTATTTTTTTAAAACAGCGGAGCCATGTGGGTTTAAAACATAAAAAATATCATATTTCATTCATTTTAAAAAACTCGGGAGCTGTACTCACCAAATCCACTAGTTTAACTAAAAAGTAAAGACCCGGTTGCATAGAAACATTACCCGTCTTTTATTGCCGGTCGGGTAAAAAAAGGAATCTAACGACACCTCGCATTCCAAAATCCATCAAGCCGTTTAGCCAAACAATATGGTTATATGGTTTTTGTCAATAAAGATTATCTTATCTTATCTTTGAAGGTCGCGGGAAGCCGCTGGATGCGGGCAGCGCAGAACCGGTCGTCGTGGAGATCCTTGGAGGAGGCCTATGTCCAGCAGTGGACGTCCTTCGGCTGATATGATGATCTTATCTGAATATACACCATAAAAACAGTACCCTCTATTTTGGGCTGTCTGGTAAAAATAGGTTATTATAAGCACAGAGGGAGGAGTGATCACTGATCAGAAAGTTTTACAGTTCCAGGCGACCTTGCCCGCACTCCGCAGGGCCGTTGACAATCGCGCTCTCGTTATAGCTGCGCTGATGCGTAGGCGCACGCACGGAGAATCTTTCTCTGCGCGAGATCCGCTCAAAACAACTCGCGCGCGTATCGGCTTACACGAAGCCCTATGCTTTTACCGCTTTTTACCTATTTGATTTTTTTTTCGACCCACCACTGTGGGAATGTGATATGTGCGTTAATGTGTGTTAAAAGATTAATCGACATGAGATATTTTCAGTTTTGTGCTGTTTTGTTATGCAGGTAAGGTGAAATTAAATATTTTATGTTTAGTGGGGGTCTGATATTATTAGAGACTTGTAATTTATGTGTAGACTAGCTTTTGTCCGCGGATTCACCTGCGTGGACATCGTTTTTATTTCTGTCTTGGAGGGTGAATGGTGCGCGAGCCGCAAGCGGCTCGCGAGCGTAGATTTGAGTTTTCTCCGGATCCTTCAGGAACTATATCAAGCTATTCTGATTAGCAGTCTATGTCACGCAATTCTATACATAAAAATTCGACATGCGCGAGCGTGAAAGTAAGTAATTAATAAATTATGTCATTTCGCACCCCCTCAGCCATCTCTGTGTAAAAAATCGCAACAATATTTTTTTCCGTTGCGATGTTAAAAAAATTTATCAAAAAAAAGGTATTATTTCAGTTCCCTTGGGAACTGCATCGAAGTATGCTATTTTTACGGGATAGTCTATGTCCTTCCCAGTGACACAGGCTACCTGCATGCCAAATAAATTTAATCAAGATTAGTCGAGGTGTTGAAGCGTGAAAAGCTAACAAACAAACGAATACATTTTCACATTTAAAATATGTATTATAGTAAGGAAAGAAGTAGATAAGGATTAGATCCTGTCTGGCATCTTAATCGAGGTACATATGAATATGTTGCACTATCCGTGTCAGTGAAGTTCTTAGACTTATGACGTTTTTACAAGCTTTTATTTAACTTGCAATGTTCGTATTTAAGGGTTAACTGGAGGGACGAAATCCCATACAAACGTACTTTCGTTTTAATTTCGAAACCATAAAACTCATCGTATTCAAATTTTTTACAAGCATTAAGATGATAAATATCTAGATCTGTAATTAGTTTTGGTTCGAAAATAATAAACAAAAAAAAAGTTACTTATATTACTCGATTTCGTCGATAAAAAGGGCAAATTTTTTAAGTTGCTATAACTTTTTTTTTGTTTATTATTTTCGAACCAAAACTAATTACAGATCTAGATATTTATCATCTTAATGCTTGTAAAAAATTTGAATACGATGAGTTTTATGGTTTCGAAATTAAAACGAAAGTACGTTTGTATGGGATTTCGTCCCTCCAGTTAACCCTTAAGTTGCCTGCTTTAAAATTTGCAAGTTAAATTTTATATACGCTCCGTTTTCGGATTGGTCTGAAATTTTACATACCTACACTTTTAGCTTGTATAAAAATGCGCAGTAAGCTAAAAAAATATAAAAATAAAAATTCCTTTCGAATAAAAGTGTGTAAGTACCCAAAAGTTTTTAGCTTTTTCGAAATAAGCCAGGAATTTAATAGATTTTGCACATATTATGAATGTACACAGGCCAGCACATCAAGCTACGAGAACACACTTTGGACTTTGTACCGTTCTTATGCCGAATGCGTATAGATCAGAATCGCACTACGAGTGTATAGCTTGATGTGCTGGCCTTTGTACAAGCGAATACGTATTATCTAATAAATTAATAGTATGAAAAGTTTAAAATAAAAGTCTAGCAATCTGAGTAGTTTTAGTATGGTGAAAGACGAGATTGATTGGGAACTATTTGGGAATTACTGGTCAAAACCTGGTCAAAACCAGTAGGAACTCATTTCTTTCTGACTGCACAATAAATGCAAGCTGTTCTGACATAAGTGCAGTGTCTTAAACTGTACAACTTTACCCAAAAAACCCCTATGAATATTCATTCGCACGAAATGATCATTCATTCATTTATTTCTGCATACATGTACTATAACATAAAGATGGAATGTAACAGTTGTAGTTTGTACACGCACCCTGTAATTATGTATCCTTATTACTCACGGCAATTAACTAATCTGTGCTCACGGTATCAAGACGATTGTAACGACACCTCACACTCCAAAATCCATCAAGCCGTTTAAGCTACAGGCTCACTCAGCCAAAAAAAAAGACATACATACATTTGCCCTCCTATATAACCGCCTCCGTGGCGAAATGGTTAGTCCATTCGCTTCACACTAGGAGGTGGTGGGTTCGATTCCCGGTGGGGTCAACTTGTGGTTAGTGGTAGAGTGCCTGGCTAGCTACCACCATCCTATCTTAGCCTTACCGCCAAACATCAGTGTTAACAACATTGATGTGTTTCGGCTTGAAGATAAGATAGCCCGTTCTCCATTGCGTTGGGGAATCTTGGTAAGCCCGCTTCCATCTTCGGCATCATCGTCACTTACCATCAGGTGAGATGATACCAAGGGCTTACCAATTGTGAATAATAAAAATAAAAAAGTCGGCAACAAATGCATGCGGGAAGCAGACCGTATAATATTTTGTCTTTGTTCAAAAGGGTTCGAGCTAGATAATAAAAAAAAACTAGATATGTTTATCTAATTAATAAATATGGACTTCTCATACCTAGTATACCTAAATAACACACTGGTCAAAATTACCTACAGATAACATGTTTTTTTGAAAAATTACAAAAATTACTTAGGACATTGTGTAAAGAAGAAACTTTATGGGCTATGATATTTATGGGCTAGTGCTATTATTTACTCTCTCAGTTTATATAAAAACCGGCCAAGTGCGACTCGAACTTGCGCATGAAGGGTGGTTCCGTACCATTGTCTATAAAAATCACGTTTATTGTATGGAAATCCCCCCTAAATATTAATTTTATTTTAATTTAACTTTTTTTTAAAGTGAATAATACAACTCAATATTCTGTGAATATTTTTTGCGTCTACCTGTTGCCGTTATCAATATCGAGCAAAAAAAAACACGTTTGTTGTTATAGAACGGCAACAGAAATACATCATCTGTGAAATTTCAACTGTCTAGTTATCACGGTTCATGAAATACAGCCTGGTGACGGACGGACGGACATACAGACAGATAAACGGACAGCGAAATCTCAGTAATAGGGTCCTGTTTTAACCTTTTGGGTACGTAACCCTAAAAATGAATTTCCTTCTAAGTGGTATTGGTATAAACGCATAAAAAAAAAGAAAATTGGGTTGTACGAATTTACTACAATCTGTACAACTTTTCTATGAAAGTAGAAAAACACAATTTTCATTGTCAACGGGTTTGTAACAGAAACCACTTAAGGTTTTAAGATGCCTCAATCCGAACAGGTTGATACGTGTTAAATTAATATCGAACGTAAGTCTATTCATTTTAAGTTTAAATCAATGCGGGCTTCAGCTCAGCTGTTACGTTGAAACCGAACTCCCAATTCTCGATTTTTACGTGTTTTTATTACTTTTCTATATTGAAAGTATAAGTTAAAAAAAGGGTTCAATTAAAATGAAAGGTCTTAAAGTCACCGATTTTTGTGTGTTGGTTTCATTCAACAGTAACTGTTTGTTTTCGAGGAATTTGCAATAAATGCCAAAAACAGGGTCTACAGTATATTTTTTTACAATATAAGTGGTAATATTTTTAAAATTGTATGCAAATATATCCATTTTTTATTAGTTTAAGCATATTATATATTTTTTCCATAGGTAATAGCTTGACACATTCTGTCAATAATTTGAATTGAATATTGTCATTTGACCTATCTTAAGGCCTTAAATCGAATTTCATTTACAAGAACTGAGAGAGAAAGTCCCTCCCTACACATGTACCGAGTATTTTTTTAAAGATTTTCAAAAAACTATTTTTTGAAAATATCCTTTGACAGTGTTGACTAGTGTAATATGTATAATGTCGTTCAGATTATTAATTAACTTTGTAAGGGAAGTTTAATTTTTTTTTCCAATTAACATGTGTTTCTTCGAAAAAGTTGTTCAGTTTCATGAGAACAAGCCACAGTTTCTAAGATACTTTAATTTAACTTGCAATATTGTTCAGTTTAAATCTTGCGATCGATTTAAGAGGGACTTCTAGGGGTCCGATTAAGCTGAAATTTTGAATGAAGCCGTATTCCCGGTGACAATACGAGTAGATCCTTTTGCTTGATATGATTTCGAGGTGGAATCAAGGTTCCAGAATAGTCATTAATTAATTTTTTTATTTAATTTTAACTTGCAATGTATGTATGTATGTTCGGGTGAAATCTTGCAAGTTAATTTTGACCCACTTGCCGGTTTCCGAATGAGCTGAAATTTTGCGTGCATGTTTATGTCGCGTGACAATGCAATATTAAAAGTTTGTACCTAAAAGTTTTTAGATTTTTCGAAAATTATTTTTCAATAGAATCGTAGAAAATACAATAAATACTGTGCTCACCTTTTTATCACGCTTTTATTAGCTTCACCTGTATGTTTGTATGTATCTAACCGACTCCTTTGGACTCGATTTTGACCCACTTAAAACGGACAGATTTAATTCAAACTTTGTAGACTTATCAAGAATCAGCGACAATATAATAATTTCACAAGTTTGATCTAAAAAATAAAAAATAAATAAAGTTTAAAAAAACTAAAAAACACGCTTTTAAAGTACATCAGACTAAAAAGTAAAAAATAATTCTTAATATAAGTTGAAAATAATAATTAACAAATTATACTAGTATTATTGTGAAAAAGTGTGGGTTTCTCGATAGACGAAAAATATGGCACAGAGCGCCCGACGCTTTTTCACAATAATATTAGTAATTTGTTAATTATTATTTTCAAGTTATATTAAGAATTATTTTAGTTTTTAGTCTGATGTACTTTAAAACCGTGTTTTTTAGTTTTTTTAAACTCTATTTATTGAATTTAGAACCGTTTTTTTATATTCATGTGAGCATTTGGCTTTTTGAGCATAAATATTAAATACACTTTTCAAAAAAAAAATCCTAATTTTTATTAGGTTTTTCGAAAATTATTTTAATTATCGGTAAATTGATTTTTGACATGAATCCGATATTGTTATTGGTTCTTTTTACTCGCTCAAGTCCAATCCGCTTTAGTATGACCGCGACCTTATTGTGTCATCTTGTACAATCTTGATTGGGCCAGTATAAGACGCGAAGGTCTTGGAACCTGTCTTCGACCTTGAGTCAGAGAACCGGTACTGGTGTTGTATAAACTACACTAAAGTTAAAGTAACTGACCAACTTACCTAATTTTCACCCGACTTCAAAAAAAGAGGAGATTCCCAACACAACCTTAACTTTTTTTTTAAGTGTGACCACGCATAGCTTTTTACATAGTAGCCCTATTTAGATATTTTTTTTGGATAGGTTATGTCTTCAAGGTGGTCCCATACCTATACATTTTATCAAAATCGGTTAAGTATACTTGTTCAAAAAATTAACAAAAACAAAAAAAATAAAAGAATTGTATGTTGCTTTTGAAGTCGGTTTTTTTAACGTGTTCAACGTGCTCACTTATTGTTTTAAAAAACTGGCCAAATGCGACTCGGGGGTCTTCAACTTCAACTACCAACAGAACAAGATCTCTCACTGCAAACTTTGCTCTAGGTAAATAGGAGCCTACTTATTCTAGACAATAGAAATTACATTTTTCCTGTGGGGAACGGAAGGGCTTTAGATTTTCTCATAGATTTCCCTGTAGGTAATGTATGCATTCAAACTCAATACAGGTTGTAACAAAATTGGTATAGGTCCCGTTAACTGGGGCTTCTACTCATCATACCGAATAACTTTTGTTCTAGGACTTTGCTGAAATCGCAAAAAAAATATTACTCTTCATACAAATCGATCAGCTGATCGACCAATTTTGTGCATTTTAATATGGAGGGTCCAATTTTTTTTCCGAGAAATGACTATGGGTTCCTTGGGGAAAGTTGTTCAGTATGATGAGTAGAACCCCCAGATAAAGAGTCCTACACCAATTTTTTACACCCTGTATACTGTGATTTTTTCAAGATTTTAGGCCCCGTAGTTTCGGGGAAAAGGGGGAATGGTCAATTTTCGCTTATTTTCTTAAATAACTTCGAAACTATTTATCTTAAAACTACAAAATAATATATATTATTTGAGATTCTCAGAACAAGTCTTTTTATTTGATATTTCACATAGTACATTCTGAAAAACTTAGAAAAAGTACCATTTACCTCTAAAAGGGCTTAAAAATCATTTATTAACGTTACACGTTCGTCTTTGTGTCACCGACTTACATATGTGTACCAAATTTCAACTTCGAGCAAATTACCTGTGACAGACGGACGGATAGACAGACACACGATTGATTCTATATGGGTTTCGTTTTTGCCTTTTGAGGTACTTACGGACCTAAAAATAAGTTCAGTATAGATCGCGGCATCTAAGTTGAACAGTGCGTAGTATCTTATTTTCAGGTCTCAATCGAAGTGCGGGACGCGGGGTTTGCTCGCATCAAGGGACGCCATCCCCTCGCAGGAAACCGGGGATCTAGTTCTTTTATATGTGATCTAAGATATTAATACTTAATTTACATCAGTTTGCAGACTACCTTTGCGATAAACAGTAGATTAGTTAAAGGAAAGCAAACATCTTATTAATAATCATTTGATGTATATTCTTGTATAATATACGTGATAAGGTATCCTTACTAATATTATAAATGTCAAAATGTCTTGTTTGTTACCTTTTCACGCTTCAACACCTTAACCAATCTCGACGAAATCTGACATGGAGTTAGCCTGCGTCACCACATAGGACATAGGCTACTTTTTATTCTGGGAAACTAGCATAGTCGGATACAGTTCCTGAGGAAACTAAAAAAGTACTTTTTTTTGGTTGTTTTTTTAACATAACAATGGAGCAACGGTTTGTTGTTTTTGTTTCCTCAGAGATGGTTGCGAGGGTGGGAAATGTCATAGACTACTAACTAGCATAGCCGGAGACATCTAGATCTACGGAAAACTCATTTCCAGGCTCGCGCACGTTGGTGTCGCAACGGAGTAACGGATTGAAGTGTTTTTTGGCATAGAATAAGTTGAGTGGTGGAAATTGACATATACTGCTGGCCAGAATAGCCAGATAGAGTTCCTGAGGGATCTGGCTGCCTAAGACGAAACGGACTCTCGAAACAAGCATATGACAAACTTTATTTGTTTAGTTCAGTTGATCGCCTTCGTGGCGTAATGGTTAGTACATTAGTTTCACATTAGCAGGTCGCGGGTTCGATTTCCGCGGAAGCCTTACTTCGTAAAACTCGGTTTGGTTGATGGAAGGGCATTTTGTAAGCTCTCCTGGCTGACTACCACCATCTAATCTAAGTCTTACCGCCAAACATCAATGATAATAGAATTGATGTGTTCCGGCGTGAAGTTATGATATAGCTAGTTCCCCATTGCGTCTGGGAATCTTAGTAAGCCCTCTTTCATCTTCGGCATCATCGTCTCTTACAGTCAGGTGAGATGATGCCGAGGGCTTACCAATTGTGGATAAAATAAAAATATACCTACCTAAAATATTAGTAAGTACCACCAACGTACCTGCCATGAGTAGGTAGCAGACACTGTTTCAAGGAAGGTTTCAGGTTAATCACATAATTATTGTTAGCGACGGTAATAATTATTCCGATTATTTCTCAAAATTCTTAGTCATTACATGCTTCCGTTAACAAGAACCGACATTGAAAGAGTAATTTATTTATTAAGTAACAGAATGCGTAATTATTATAACTATGAGATACTTTGTTTTGCCTCTGAGTTTATTGGGTCAAAGTCATTTCTTATCATTACTTAATAGATGTTGAACACAGATTAAGTTTGATAACATAGTAGGTCATAACATGAGGCTAAAATGTCAGTAGGTAGCAGATCATTATTGATGTAAAAAAAATTAAAGTACTAAATACAAGTAACAAATAAAACAGTTAAGTGCGAGTCGAACTCGCGTGGAGAGGGTTCCGTCCTATCTTATCTTCCGTAATAACGTTAAGATTTTTGTTCAGGTTTTCCTGTAAACTATAAAAAAGGCCCTACACTCCCTATAATATTCGGAGGTAAGAGGTTAGGGGGGACGGGGGGGGGGGGGGGGACGGGTGCGTTCATCTCGATGGAGTGCTCGATTTTCGTTAACATCTTTAAAATTGTGTAGGAACTTTAAAATTATGATATAATTTTTTTTTATCCCCCAAATTAAACTTAAAAATCTAAAGTCATTCACTTACGCTTTACGTATGTTATTGAGCTGTGCATTCGGCATGTTTACAGACTCCAACTCGAATGATTTTTATTTATTTTGCTTCGATTTTATGGCGGCGCGTAAGGAGAGGTTTGAACAAGACGCTGAACATGATTGGAGACAGGATGGACTCTGTTCTGCTTAGCAGGTTCACCCTACGTCCGCTGAGCCTGCTGTGTTTGGCGGAGTGCCATGATGTTATTACGGCTTTTCTTTTAAATTTAAAATTGTGTGTGGATTAACTTTATTTCACGTATTTTGCGGGATCACTAACAAAGATACTTAACTGAAAGAGTTACCTACTACTAATGAACTAGTGGCTCTGTGAGCTGTAGGTACACCTCGCGAGTTTTTCGAAACGGCTGACATATGATATTTGATTGATTAAAAACATTTTATTGCACAACATAAGAGGAAAACACATCTTTTGATTGAGGAAGTTACATGGCGATCTTATCGCTAAAATTATCGATTTTTTTACGTTTTTAACCCGAATGGCTGCGCCATTTAAAAAAAACCCTTAAACTGAATCGCCAAAAAAATTTATATAATTATCGAACCAGCTCACAAAATTTCAATAGAATCGGTTAAAAATTCGACCTGTAGAGGAGAATAGCTGGACATCCGCCGGACATACGAAAGCATTTTTGCCCCAGCTAAAACGAAGCATTTCGCTCGCGCTTCACGATCGCTCGGTCAATAATTAAGTACTATAAATAAACAAAAATCATGTTGCGAAACTTGTTCTTCAGAACTTTTTGGAAACACCCAAGACTCGGTGGTAGTATTTAAGCAGTAAAAGTGTGGTGGCAATTAGAGGGGAAGTTTCCACCACTGTCAGAGGCTGTTAGTGTTTGATTTGAGCCGTTTTTCACTAATGACCGTCAGGGCCGAACTCAGGGGCAAGGCAGGTACTACGAAAAAGGCTCCTAGTGAAATATCATGAAACTTTACATTTTCAAAATTCAAAACAATTTATTTCAAATAGGTGTTTACACACACTTTTAAATAGTCAAAACAAAAACAAAAAAATATTGTATATTACAAATAATGTCATGATTCAGATTACAGTCTCAGGTAATAATGGTATTTGTTATAGAATCAACATATATATATCTTTGTCATTTACATAATCTATTATTTTATAATATCCTCTAGAGCACAAAACTTTTTTGACATGAGTCTTGAATTTATTCTATGACAAACTAGTTACATTTTCTGGAATTTTAAAGTAGAATCTTATACACTGCCCCACAAATGACTTTTTAACCTTACTCAGTCTCGAAAAGGCTATATCTATTTTATTTACATTTATTTAAGTCAAATTATGCCTGTCACTGTTTTTAGGAAATAAATGCAAATTCTTACGAACGTACATGATGTTTTCATATATAAATTGTCTAGCAACAGTTAAAATATTGATTTCTTTGAACTTATTCTGTAACGACTCACGTGATCGCATCTGATAGATTGCGCAGATAGCTCTTTTCTGCAGGATGAAAATAGTTTCTATATCAGCCGCATGCCCCCACAGTAATATGCCATAAGACATTATACTATGGAAGTAACTTAAATACACTAGTCTCGCAGTATCTGCATCCGTTAACTGTCTTATTTTCTTAACGGCATAAGCAGCTGAACTAAGCCTTCCCGCTAAAGTTTCAATGTGTGGTCCCCATTGAAGTGAAACGTCCAAAGTTATACCAAGGAACACCGTGGCATTTACAAATTCTAATTTATTACTGTCTAATATTAATACTATTATTGACCTTTTTTACATTTGGCAAACAAAATTTTATACATTTTGTTTTCTTAGCATTTATTAATAAGTTGTTCACAGTGAACCAGTTCAGTATCTTTGAAAGAGTGTTGTTTACTTCGTCAATTTCGTTTTCTTTCCTATTCACTTTAAAAATAAGAGAAGTATCATCCGCAAACAACACAATATTTGACACCATAAAAGGCAAATCATTTACGTAAACAAGGAAAAGAATTGGCCCTAATATGGAACCCTGGGGCACACCCATTTTCACTTTAGATCCAGATGACTTCATGCCATTCACTTGTAATTTTTGTGTTCTGTTGTCTAAATACGAATTTAAAAGACTGAGAGCCTCTTCCTCTACACCTTAATTTCATAAGTAATGTTTGGTGTTCAACACAATCAAAAGCCTTAGATTCACAAAACACTCCAATTGCATTCTGCGATTCCTCGAAGGCATCATATATGTTTCGAATGAGTGCTACTCCTGCATCGGTTGTTGATCGTCCTTTAGTGAAACCGAATTGTTGGTTATGCAGTAGTTTGTTTTCTGTAAAATATTGTAGCATTTGGTTAAGCATAATCTTTTCAAACATTTTACTAAGAACTGGCAGCACAGAAACTGGTCTGTAGTTGCCTGGATGATTTATGAACCTTTTTGTTTTTTACATGACAACCTTTGGATCCAAAACCACTTCACATTGTCGCACGTTAACTCTCTTCAGAAGCTAAGAGAGCAAAGGCAACTTCGTGCCTGTATGTTAGGTTTTTTTTTATTTTACAGTTTTTATCACGTTGCCATTTTTAAGAATAAGTTTTCTACTGTTTGTGGTAAAGCTGGACCTCCTATAATGCACGAATCTACGTACTGGTTCTGTACCTGGGTGTCTGTTAGCGGGCTCTATTTCATAAAACGTAATATATAGACAGTTGAAATTTACACAGAATGTGTATTTCTATTGCCGCTGTAACAACAAGTAATAAATATAAAATAAAATTAAAATACAAGAAACGTGATTTTTTTGTACGATGGTACGAACCCTTTACGAAACCCTTCGTGTGCGAGTTCGATTCAAACTTGGCCGGTTTATTAACTGTTTATTTTATTATGTTAAGTACTAATGAAAGAGCAGGACCTCCAATACACTAATCTACAGACTTAAATGGATGAACCCATCTATTCTTTTGAGCTTGTCAAAAACAAGCTTCAAAGCCTTTGAGCATCGCCGCAAAGTTGCCTGTCTTTCGGTTTTCTATCGAATTTATTTCGGAGAGTGTGCTCAAGAACTTCACGACCTCATTACCCCAGCGCCATTCCACCTTCGGTCGACGAGACGCAGGGGGAGGTTCCACCCCTTTGTTGCTACGCTTCCTCATTTATTATGTGGACATTGATGGAGTGGAACTCCTTGCCTGCGTCTGTGTTTCCCGACTCCTACAATTTGGGGATCTTCAAGGCAAGAATGAGTAGGCATTATTTGAGTTTGCGTGTACTATCCTCGACTACATCGTCACTTACCATCAGGTAAGATATAGTCAAACGCACTAAAAGTTTTAATAAAAAAAATTAAAATCTTTTTGATGCTGAAGTAAACGTTCTTTGAATAGGTATTGAAAGTATTTTAGCGTAAATTAAACTTTGTATTCATTTTAATGTTAAACTCTTTTAAAGGGCCCTTCTTTTTATTTATTAAGAGTAAGTACAGCACTGGCGACGAGACTGCTGCTTTCTTAATGGGCCGGCTACTTACTGACATTTACTGTCGGTTATTAATATTTATTACTGATAGCCGTTCAAACATTTATAGTCAATCACTTAAGGGAATCATTGTAGTATACTAATGAATGGTAAACGATCGTAATGAAAGCTTTTAATTACTGTACAGTTTATTACGTTTAATGATTATCTAACCGTGCTTAACAATTTATAACTATCACATTTATTTTATATTTGTCTTCCTTTTATATCACCAGTTAATGAGTTTGTTGCGACGTCTTTGTATTGGGTGAGATGCAGCGAGACAAGGTTACACGGTGACTAAATACAATTTATATTTTCTGGCTATTATATAGTAATTTTAACAACAAAATTAATATTAATATAAATTATTATAATGCTTATAAAATACGAACCTAGCAATCTAGTAACCTAGAATAAATATGCTTACATTGTACACATACATTACTCTCCCCGTTAAAAAAATAGATAATAACCTATATATTTTACACAAAAAAAAAAGATATCAACATGATAAAATACAATAGCAATAGCAACATAACAAGATTTGTAAAAATGACAGTAAAATGATAAAACTAAGTGAGTCTAACTGAGTTTTGCTTAGACTGCAAAACGGACTACTGGACGAATTGATCTACCGGATCGCGTTGTGACCGTGTTTTTGCGTGAGTCCGAAGTTGGTTGACCTGATGCCTGAAGATTTGCAGTGTTGTGACATATTTTTGTGTCTTCGTTTTCGTTATTGCGTAAAATGAATGATGGTTTTAATCTGTCAATAGATATTGTTGATGTTTTATTGGCGAGTCATTTATGCTTGTGCCCAGCCACCTCCACGCGGGAAGACTTCCTTTAACCACCTCCGTGGCGTAAGGCTTAAGTCCATTAGCTTGACATAAGGAGGTTGCGGGTTCAATTCCCGGCGGAGTCTAATTTTGTAAGACTCTGTTTGATTGGTGGAAGGCCATTTTCTAACCCTGCCTGGCTAGCTACCACCATCTTATCTAAGTCTCACCGCCAAACATTAATGTGCATTATTGTGTTCCGGGCTTGAAGATAAGATAGCAAGTTCCCCATTGCGTTGGGAAATTTTGGTAAGTCCGCTTCCATATTCGGTATCATCGTTGCTTACCATCAGGTGAAATGATGCCAAGGGCTTATCAGTCGTGGATGAAAAAATATATGCTTTGGAACGAATTATAAGAGTAGCCAAGTTCTTGTCTAATATAATATAGTTTGCCAGTGACACGATAAGAAGAAGATAATGACCTGGTTTGGATGTTATTAGTCCACCGTCAAGCGAGCCTAGTAATAAGATGATGATGATGGAATAACTACTGAAACATTTACAAAGTGCACCTAATGCAGTTTTTGTAAGGTAGTAAATAAATTGTACAATTTTCTCTTTTCAGAAATTTGAGCGCTGCTCTACAATTTTGTTGTGGGTGAGTACCTATAGTATTTTTAAAGACATAATTTATTTCTATACGGAACAACGGCTGACTATATCCATAAAGTAATCTTGGTAAACCCGCTTCCATCTTCGGCATCATCGTCACTTACCATCAGGTGAGATAATGCCGAGGGCTTACCAATAGGGATGACGAATGCTAGTCATCTGATTTACTTTTTATCATCTGTCAAAAACAAATTTTGAAATACCTAGGCGTGACGTCATAGTTTTGCAGCGTCATTTACGTACTCATTTTGTGATTTTGGTGAATTAAAAATCGAATACTTGATGGAAAATGCAACGAGTAAGGTTTTCCGAAGTTTAAGTAAGAAGGCAATTTAGTGATCAAGAGTTCATCATTTATTTCTGATGCTGTCGTCATCCCTATTGTGGATACAAAATAAAATAAAATAGCCCCCACTGCTGGGGCATGGGTCTAAACTCGGGAAGGATGTAGGCCACACTCGTTGTTCCACTCCACACCAGGAAGCTAAATTCCGTATTGATGGAGGCTGTAGGGCTAGAAAACGGTCCCCATCTGCCAGGAGTTATCAAGCCACCTATTAAGGGGTCTGACACGCCTTTATAACTCCCATCTAGCAACCGGCACTAATTGTTTAATGTGCTTAACTGAAACGGTCAAGTATATGGACTCATCATCATCATCATATCAGCCGAAAGACGTCCACTGCTGGACAACGGGCTCCTCAAGGATTTCCACTAAGACGGGTCCTGTGCTGCCCGCATATAGCGGTTTCCCGCGGCCTATCAATTATTACCATAATATGGACTATTTAAGTTTTAATCTTTAGCTATAATTTGTAAAGATTAGGTACCTAGTATTAAATTTATTTAAACTTCATTTCTTTCTTTCTTCTCTAAATGCCACTAACAGTCAAACCCATCCAGGGTTTGCTTACTTTTGAAGGGTGTCCCAAAATTAACGAAAGATTTGAATTAAATAGATAACTGTTAAGTCTTCAGATTGTTATTTTTTATTGAATCATAAAATACACAGGATAGGGTTATTTATGGAATAACACATCGGGCAAATGACCCCCACGGCTTTGCTGGCATTTATTCACTCTTTTATCGAAAATGTACAAAACTAGGATATGTCTCATGCAGTAATTGAATTGTTTGACGGGCTGTATGGCATGTGGCACGTATGGCTTAGTGAAGATACGTTGTTCTATCATGTAACGCTCCATTGTATGTTACTAACACTTACCTGTCAGCTGTCAAATTGTTTTTTTTTGGGGTTGGCAACACTTTACCAAGTAACTATTTAGTAATCTGTGACTTTACTGCACAAATAACGGCAAATTAAAATCTTGCGTTAATTTTTGGACACCCGTTATTATGGTCGGACTGAAATGTGACACTTCTTCTTCTTCGCCTTATTCTATTATTTGGGGTCGGCTCTCCTAGTAACTTTCTCCAGGCCATTCTGTCCTTGGTCGTCTCAGGTTGTATTTGCGCTTTCATTAGATTTTTATTGGCTGCATAACTACGAATACTTAAGGCGCTAAGATAACTCAATCCGAGCAGGTTGATATGTGTTTCAATAATATCGAACGTAAGTCTATTCATTTTAACTTCAAATCAATGCGGGCTTCAACGCGGCTGTTACGTTGAAAACGAACGCCTAATTCTCGATTTTTACATGTTTTTATTACTGTCATCACTTTCTAATAAGTTTAAAAAATGTGTTCAATTAAAAGAAAAATCTTAAAGTCATCGATTTTTGTGTGTTGGTTTCATTCAATATTAACTATTTGTTTTCAAGAAATTTTACAATCAATGCCAAAAACAAGGTCTACAGTATATTTTTTTACATCAAAAGTGGTAATATTTTTAAAATTGTATTCAATTAAATCGATTTTTTTTGATTGTGATAGCTTTACACAGTCCTTCAATAATTTGAATTGAATATTGTAATTTGATCCATCTTAAGCCTTAATGCTTGACGCCTCCTCTTATAGTGCGGTGTCAGTTTGTTCAAAACAAAAGCCATTACATAAAGTGCCCCCATGGCTTTTTCTGGAAAGTAGACAATTACACGTATGACTGCACCATGCAAATGCACCCACTTTCTAATGCGCTAAGACCTTGCTTGCACTAATGTCTGTTTGTGCGTTGGTCGGTATGTCGCAGCCGTATTGCTCAAAGACCATTACGGCTATAAACCTGAGATTTAGTATGGACGTAGAAATCCCTATCATCATCATCATCATATCAGCCGAAAATCGTCCACTGCTGGACGACGACCGGTCCTGCGCTGCCCGCATCCATCGGCTTCCCGCGATCTTCACCAGGTCGTCGGTCCACCGCGTGGGAGGCCTGCCTACGCTGACCTCTATAAAATTATGGAAAAAAATCTCAATCATTATCATATCAGCCGAAAAAAGTCCACTGCTGGACAAAGGCCTCCCCCAAGGATTTCCACGAGAACCGGTCCTGCAGGACATCTGAAAAAAAAAGGTAAACAGGTGGACATATAATCAATTTAAAAGGAAAACTATCGAGGTTAAGTAGGCTTCCTTAGTTTAGGAGGAGTCTTCGACCAACATAAGAGTGTTGGTTTTTTAAAAAGTTCATTGATTGTTTTTAGAAAATGTTCTTTTACCAACTGCAAAAAGATTTTGTTTAACATTAAATTTTTGAAAACACTACGGAACGGAACCCTACTTTTCGCGAGTTATACTCGCACTTGGCCGGTTTTTTATTAAAATTTCAGTGTGTGTGACCTCTCCTCGGGTATCGATGCAGCCGAGGATGTAACATCCAAGCTCAAAAAGTGCCTATTCACTCTCGTGCGCTCACTCTTAATGAAAGGGTTTGCTGGGAAGAACACAAAATAATTAAAATTCCTTTCAAGTAAAAGCATGTACCTAAAAGTGTTAAGTTTTTCGAAATGAGCTTATTTAATTTTACTTTAGACGAAGTTTTTTTTTAATTTAAAGTTTGAGTGCGTTTGACTCCAACTCACCTGATGGTAAGTGATGATGCAGTCGAGGGTGGTACACGCCAACTCAAATAATGCCTATTTACTCTTGCCTTGAAGATCCCCAAATTAAAATTCTTAAGCTTTTGTTAGAGTAACTTTAATTTTATAATTTTGAAGCATTTCTAACAGAACACTGTTGGTATACAGTTTTGTTTGATATAAGATTCGATTGGCATGCCAGTTCTCCCAACCCAAACAATCAACCAACTAGTTTTGTTGACAAGTCAGCCGTGGTCTTCTTCTCATACGTGTTAATTATAAAACAGTGTGTTGCGTCGGACGTAAGTAACACGATAACGTACACGTAACGTAACATACACCCGATACAGAGATACGTCATGTTCGCGTGCCTGTAAATACGGTTCCGCTTCCGAGCGATAAACTATTTTCTATATGCGCACGCGCTGGATTTGGTCAGAGCGTGTGGAAAACAAAAAACATTTGGCGGGCTGTACATAAATAATTCTGAAGAAAATCTTTTGTTATCAGTTGACAGGTGTCAGTATTTTTCCATGTACGTTTCCATAGATAAAGAGTTAAAATTTGGTTGTTTATTTGTTTGCATGTAGGAGGTAATCTCTGGAACTACGTAACCGATTCAAGAAAATATTTGACTCTAAAAAGCTTCACTATCTCTGATGGCTATAGGATAACAAGAGGATAATCCCACCCAAAACATAAATACGAAAAGGAGCCAAGTTCGATACAAAAATGTGCAGAGATCTAAATGGGTAACAAATTCTACAGTGGTTTTGGGAGTTCCATCTGAAATATTTATTTAAAACTTCTCTATATATTAGTAAATGTACAATGGTTTTCTGTTGCTAAAAAGAAAATTTATTATAAGTATTTTGTTCTACTAATGGTGTAACTTAGCAAGTTTTATTTTATGTATTGGCCTATATTTTTAAAAAGTAAGATTTGATTACTTGGGGGCTTGACTATTTAAACTTCCTAAATTACACCACTTAGTACTACAGAATATGACAAGTTTTGTTTTAAGCAACTGAAACCCGTTTTATAATGTCTAATATTTGGAGAAGTTATTTCAGTTTGAATTCCCGTAGCTATAATTTGAGAAAACACTGTAGAACTTTTTACCCATTTAGATATCTCCACATTTTTTGTATCGAACTTGGTACCTACCTCTTCACACTTATGTTTTGGATGGGATATTTTTTCTTGTTGTTAAGTTATAATATTTACCTCTTCCGTTATCCTACTCATAGACACACATTTTATTATCTGGAGACACTGGAGTGCCCCAGCCAAGTCGAAAATGATCGTACCGTAATTTTTCGAAGCAGTGCTCGGTGCTCTTAAGCCCCCTGTATCTTCGTCTTGGATATAGGTAGAAGTTTAAAATCTTAGTTACAAATAGTACCTGCTGAATCGACGTCTCCCCTATTAAATTAACAGTTTTACCTAATACGTATAATTTGCGAAATATCTCAAGTCAAAGTTCTTTTACTTTATTTCTTTTAAGTACTTACTTTCGATTCTTCACTTTATCCGATCATCAAAAGCTTACCTACAAACTTGAAATTAGGTACACGGATAGGTTTTAGTTTACCGAGTTCCTGTATCTTGGCACTAGATTCGTAAAAAAAGTGAAACCCCAACAAAACATTTTGTAAAATCTTGCAAAATCTCGATTAAGATTACATGGATATAAAAAGTAGTGAGATGAAATAAAGACCCAGGTCTAAGTATAGGCAAATAATAATAAGATGCGGATCCTTACTAATATTATAAATGTGAAAATGTGTTTGTTTGTTACCTTTTCACGCTGCAACACCTTGACCAATCTTAATGATATTTGGCATGCAGGTAGCCTGCGTCACGAAAACTGAAAAAATAGTATATTTTTTGGTTTTTTCTTTAACATCGCAACGGATCAATGGATTGTTGTGATTTTTTGCACAGAGATGGTTGAGGGAGTGGGAAATGACATAGACTGCTTATCAGAATAGCCCGATCTGGGATAGGGATCTGGAGAAAACTAATGTCCACGCTCGAGAGCTGCTTGCGTCTCGCGCACCACTCACCCCCACACAGGCATAAAAACGATGTCCACGCGGACGAAGCCGCAGGCAAAAGATAGTTGATTAATGAAGCAACGTAACGTAACATAACGGGAAGCCGCTGGATGCGGGCAGGGCCGGACCGGTCGTCGTGGAAATCCGTGGGGAAACCTTTGTCCAGCAGTGGACGTCTTTTGGCTGACAATGATGCCGGAATAACCAATACTGTCACTTGACAGAACATCAATAATAGTTACTAATTACACAGTTTCATCAAAATCTTAAAAGCCACTTTTGAGATTTTAGCATTTCTCATTTAGCTACCTATACAAGGCCGTTAAGAATTCATCGAAAAATTATCATGAAACTCATAATTTGAAAATATGATCAATTAGATCATTGGTTTAGCCGCTGAGAAACCCGTGACAGACGGACGGATGGTCGTTTTTGGTTTATAGGTACTAGTGATACATTTTGGGTGCAACAAAAAAATACGACGGCAATAATATCTTTTCGTTACGCTTGGTCACTCGAAAGTAAACATTATTAACCATGACGCACCCTCGAATACAGTCATTAAAATTTAAAACTGTAGTTATCCACGCGAACAAGACGCGAGCTAGTACACTTTTTTTAAAAGGTCGTCTTTTTTCAAAAGCTACATAGTTTTTAATGCATTTCTTAGTTAACTATATATAAACGCCTCCGTGGCGTAATGGTTATTCCATTCCCTTTACACTAAGAGGTCGCGGGTTCAATTCCCGGCGGGGTTAACTTTGTAAGATTCGGTTTGGTTGGTGGTAGGGCATTTTCATAGCCCGCCTGGCTAGCTACCACCATCTTATGTCAGTCTTGCTGCCAAACATCAGTGTTAACAGCAATGATGTGTTCACGCTTGAAGATAAGATAGCCAGATATGAATTTGAAGATAAGATAGCCATTGGGTTGGGGAATCTTGGTAAGCCCGCTTCCATCTTCGGCATCAACGTCTCTTACCATCAGGTGAGATGACGAAAAGAGCTTGTCAATTGTGAATATAAAAAATAAAAAAAAATATTTAGATAAGTTACTGAATAGTTTGTATTTTTTTACTTATTGGTATGTTGCGATAACAATAAAATAAATGGGCATGCGTGTATAATTTTTTATGGCTTGTTATCATTGAAGAACATTTCAGCGATTTCGTAGCTATGTAACATTCATAATTTATTATTGTTTTTCCACTTTCTCATAAATCCAACGGTCGACCAGCGCTTTATCGGAACTAATCAAAATTATATGACCGAATTATTCTTCCCCACCTACCGTATAACTTTGATTTCACGGTTACACATAAATCTACATTTTCTTTTGTGGTGGCATTTTACTCAGTTTTGATCAGGCCCGACTCAGTTTTTATTTTAAATCAACTACGTAAGACTGTTTTTTTTTCGAAAGGACAAGCTTGTTGTTGGCCGTGGGGGCCTTAACAACTTCACCGGACAGGGGAGGCGAGTGCGGAGGGCACTCAACCTAATGCAAAGCAAAAAAATGCAATTGCCTAAGGGCGCCCAGGTGGGCACGGACCTCGGCTTAGGTCGTTGCTTGGACGGGGGAGAATCGGAGAGAAGCGGCCTGGTACGTGCCGGTAGCGCTGGTAAGCGCCAGAAGCGGGGGGACACCGCCCTCGCCGGCGAGGGCAGAATGTCGGGGCAGTGTTTCTCTGTGGGTTGGGGGCGGGATCAAGGCAGCTACGGCTAGCGTGGTCAGTGAGTGTCTTGGGCGTCGGATTACGCGAATGGGGTTCGCGGGTAGCTCGTAAACGGCGGCGTTTACGAGTAGGGGGTTGGGGACGGAAGATGTTTGTATTTACTATTCATAGGAGGGCCTTAACCAGCGATTTGGTACCCTAGAAGACTGATGGACTAACAAACAACATTTGAAAATCGAACCCGTTTATACACAATATTATAAGTAGTTCGCTTCCGTTCCACCGAATGCTACTTCTTCTTATCGTGTGACACAATTACCCGTGCTATCCAAGGGACAAACGGTGGTTGCCTGGTGTGGCATTTAGCATCACCCTCGGTCACGTGTAGGTCATTTAGATTTACAACATACGGACGTGTGCAACGCGACCTTCGTACACATTTGGAATCAGATGTGCAGGTTTCCTCACGATGTTTTCCTTGACCGAGCAATCGGTAAGTATATGAAGGTACTTAAGTTTCGAATAACTCATTGGTACATTGGCCGTACGGATTTGAACCCGGGACCTCTGGTTAGGAGGGCCGAGTCGTTACCGGTTGAGTCACCGACGCTTTTTTTGCCACTAAGCGATGCCAATTGGCTTTTTTCATTTGCTTCACTTTTAAGACACATGTAGGTAACCTATTTACCTCCCTTTAGATATAGCATATCTCTGGCCTTAACAAGGAAACTTATGTTTAAATTGGGGCTTCGTCTCAAAACTGAAAAACTTTGATCAAGGAACCTCTAATAGTTGATTTACAGAAAAACCGGCCAATTGCGAGTTAGAACCGCACACATAGGGTTCGTACCATCATACAAGATAGCGCTAGTTTCTTCAGTTCCGTTCTATCATACTAGATGGCGCTAGTTTCTTCACGTTTAAAAAAACACGTTTTTTGTATGGAGACTTTCACTTTTTCTATTTTTTAGTATTTGTTGTTATAGCTGCAACAGAAATACATCATCTGTGAAGATTTCAACTGTCTAGCTATCACGGTTCATGAAATACAGCCTGGTGACAGACAGACAGACGGACGGACAGCGAAGTCTTAGTAATAGGGTCCCGTTTTTACCCTTTAGGTACGGAACCCTAAAAATGGATTTCTCCAAACGAATCGATCAGCTGATCGGTCAACTTTGTATGTACGGGAAGTGTATATTTATACCTGACTGCCCAAATAGGAGAGTAACGTTTTTTGGGTGTTTGTATGTATGTCTGCTCTTTTGGCTGAGTCTGTAGCCTAAACGGCTTAGAACGAAGTAACTATTATCTCATCTGTGGCTTAGGTAATGGGTTTTGTAGTGCGAGGTGTTTTTTTAGAATCGTCTTGATTCCGTGAGTACTGAGCCTAGTGTGTTTTCGAAACTTACTTATATACGAGTATACTCACCGATTGCCTTTATCGGTGAAGGAAAAACATCGTGAGGAAACCTGCACACACCTACAAAAAACTCGAAGGTCACAACTGGGCTCGCGTGGTCGACTAAGGACCGATCGCCCTAATCCAGGGTAGGATCGAGCCCCTCGGTGGGGACGTATATGAACTGATATGATGATGATTCTGTGAGTGACATAGGATACATTTTACAGTCGGGTTTTTATTTAAATTGGTTAGGTTATTGAAATGAATTAATATAATATGTTTCTTGGGATAAGTTAGAATAAATAATAAGTAACTAAACACTGTTTCACGTCAGGAGCCCCAGTTTATATGAGTCGGTGAATACTTTCTGAAAATCACATTGGTTTTTTTTAATTGTTAATGTCTGGCTTGTTTTTTTATCTAATTTAATTACGTATTTATTTAAAAGGTTCCTTTAGGTTTTAAAGTAAGAAACTAAACAATTCTGGTGTTACTTACTATTGCATCATGGATATATTCATCATCATCATTATATTAGCAGAAGGACGTCCACTTCTGGACAAAGGGATCCCCCAAGATGTTTCCACAACGACCGGACATGCTTTGCCCTCATCCAGCGACTTCCCGTGACCTTTACCAGGTCATCAGTCTACCATCAGTCGCCTGTCTACGCTAGGTGTTCCGGTGCGCGGTCGAGACTAGAGAACCTTACTGCCTCAACGGTCATCTGTTCTACAAGCTATGTCCCCCGCCCACTGCCACTAAGTTTAGCGATTCTGTGAGATATGTCGATTACCTTGGTTCTCCTAATGATCCCCTCATACATTACATATTATCGTATAATTATAATCTTATTATTTTGATTGATTGGTGGTCCATGACGGAGGCCGTATAATGAGTCCACCACCACAGTGTCTTATATTATTATTAATATAACTCTTGTGAAATGTAAGTAAGTGTAACTACACGCTTGACTGGATTTCGAATACTAGACATAACATCGCAACATATTTTGTTGTTTCTCAGAAAACTCTATTTTACGTCATTTATTACTTTGCAACGATTCTAAATTTAGGCATAGGTATAGCAGTCAAATATGAAACTGTCACCTTTGTCTACTAAGTATATAGGTACTTACAGGTAAGTATTTGTCGCTGATTATCCACCCGACCGGCACGTGTCATATCTGTTTATGAGGCGAGGCGGGAACACCTGAACACCTGTAGGTTTCCCCTGCCAAAATAATGTGCCCAATGAGTGTCTATGTATCTCCAGAGGAGCAATATTTGTTCTCGTCTCGACGAAAAAGTGGTGTCAAGTAATAGATTCAAAGAAGTAGCTGAAAAAAGATAATTGTTTTTTTTTCCACGATTGCTAAGCCCTTGGCATCATGCTAAAGTTGTGAAAAAAATTACACTAGGCACATATTGTAGGTTTTTAGAAGCGTGCCAGCTGTTAAGGGTAGGCTCCACTCATGCAACTGAACAACTTTCCCCAAGAAAACAAGAGTGAAACTGAAAAAAAAAATACTTCACACAAAGCTTGGCGATCAGGCTTATCAATTTGTCCAAGTTAATTTTTTTTACGATTTCAGTATGGGTTCTTGGGAAATGTTGTTGAATTTAATGAGTGAATCCTACTCTTAAGACGAGGCATTAATCGGAACAGTCTTTTCTGTTTTTAGGGTTCCGTACATTTAAAGGAAAAAAAAGGAACCTTTATTGAATCACTTTTTTGTCCGTCCGTCCGTCTGTCTGTCAAGACCGTTTAGCTCGGGAACGCGTGGAGGTATCAAGTTGAAATTAAAACCATGTACTTCATCCAGTCTACAGTCCCTTGAAGCTGTAAAAGCAAACTTTTTAGTTATTTCTTATAACCACACTTTAGAACTTTTTCAATGATTTTTCGTTTCAATTAAAAACAACCAATGTTTTTTTAAAAGTCTAGTGGCATATTGACGTGTGTGTGTGTGTGTGTATTAAGATGAATCGACTAAGAAAGTTTAGTGGTTATATTGATCTGGTTTGCCTGTAGAAGGTTTCTTTGATATGTTTTTTTCTGTTATAAAAGTAAAGAAATCGTTTTTTTGCAACTGACAAAATGAAGTCATTGAAATGAATAAGTTACATAATATTATTTCCACATGTTTTACTGACAAAATGAAGTCATTGAAATGAATAAGTTACATAATATTATTTCCACATGTTTTGTAATTGTTGAGAAAAATCGCGATCCCTGCGACCCAAGTTTCTAATGCGTCGCCTTAACAGCTTGCACGCCAAAAACACACTCTCATTGTGTTACTCTCACTACAGCAACCTAAGACATCCTAAGAAGAGGACAGGAGAAGTATACCGTAAGGCATACTTCACGTTGGGCCATGTATGTGATATAGTATCTCCCTATGCGGAGAAGCAGAGTAACAGATTCAAAGACGTAGGTGAAAAAAGTAAATTGTATGAAAATCCCTACTAATATAATATTATAAATGCGAAAGTAACTCTGTCTGTCTGTTACGCTTTCCCGCAAAAACTACTGAACGGATTTGGCTGAAATTTGGTAGGTAGACAGATTAGGACCTGGCTTAAGACATTGGCTACTTTTTACCACGCTCGCGAGCCGCTTGCGGCTCGCGCACTGCGCACCCTCGAAAAGTCATAGAAACGTGGTCCACGCGGGTGAAGCCGCGGGAAACCGCTAGTAACACCATATTTGTCTCAGTCTCACTACAACAACCTATATGGAGGAGTATGCCATAAGCCTAAGGCAGAATTCACGTGGGCCCATGTAGGGTACGTGATATAGAATTTTCCTCTGGAGATACAGCAACTCATTGGCTGTCGCTGACATACAGGCTATCAAGTGATACTTCAACCTCTAATCACACGCTATTTACATACCTACACATAGAATATCTTTTTGCGGAGAAGTAGTGTCAAGAAAGGAATACAAAGGCGTAACTGGGAAAAGTAAATTGTATGAAAATTATACAATATTTGTCTCATCGCTACAGTAACTTATGAAGACGGGTATGCGTAAAGCCTACGTCACGTGGGGCCATGTAGGTGCGTGATATAGAATCTTACTCTGGAGATATTCCAACTCATTGGCTGCCTGTCATACTCGCTATCGAGGGATATTTCAACCTCTAATCGCACACTAATTTAAGATGACGTCAAATTGTAGTAATAGGTACATTCATAATAGGTAGGCTGTGAGAAATTCGATAAACGATCCGAAAATTGCTGGTATCCATATATTATAGTTAATGATACTGAAAAACCCTAAAGTTACATACTGTGGTAGTGGTACATACTAAACCGTTAAAATCGCAAAATAGCAAATAGTACTAACTTGAATGTAAAAGTTTATAGACCTACGTAAGGGCTACGACGGCTACTATGGGCCTAGACGTACGAGTACCTTCGCGACGCGCCCATGTTATTAAGGCGCTAAGTTCACTCAATCCGAGTAGGTTGATACGTGTTTCAATAGCATCGAACGTAAGTCTATTCATTTTAAGTTCAAATCAATGCGTGCTTCAACGCGGCTCTTACGTTGAAATCGAACGCCCAACTCTCGATTTTTAAATGTTTTTATTATTTTTCATCACTTTCAAATAACTTTTAAAAAAAGATGTTCAAATAAAATAAAAGGTCTTAAAGTTACCCATTTTTGTGTGTTGGTTTCATTCAATATTAACTATTTGTATTTGAGAAATTTTAAAATTAATGCCAAAAACAGGGTCTACAGAATATTTTTTTACATCAAAAGTGGTAATATTTCAAAAATTGTAAGTATTTAATTAAATCGTTTTTTTATTACTTTAGTATATTATACATTTTTCCATGGTGATAGCTTTACCCATTTGACCCATCTTTTTGCATTTGGTTGCCGATACACTTACGTAATTATTAATTTTATTATACAATAAAATCTGACAGCATTATATTAACCCGACTGCCCATTTTGGATGGTAATGTTTTTCGGGTATGTAAGTATAATATGTAGGTATCGCATGTCTGTTTCTTTGGCTGAGCCTGTATGTAGCCTAAACGGCTTGATGGATTTTGGAGTTAGATTCATCTTGATCCCTAAAATGACATAGGATACATTTTAATTCATTTTAATTGACTGCTGAAAAGAGGGGTAATATTTAATGCGGTCGGGTTTTTAATTTTAAATTAAATTAGTTGGGTTATTTAATTTAATAAAAAAATGAAAACCTGACTACATAAAAACATTAACCTTCTTTTTTCGGAAGTCGACTAAAAATGTATCCTATGTCAGTCACGGAATCAAGACGAATCTAACGACACCTGGCACTCCAAAATCTATCAAGCTGTTTAGGCTATAGGCTCAGCCAAAGAAACATACTTGCATACAAACGAAAAACATTTAAAAAACACGCTTTTAGTAAACACGTTAAGTAGTTATCTTGGATGTCCGCCATGTTGGATTTAAGTCACGTGACTATTTTTTCGTATTCCTGACAGCAAACCCTTTCATTTGATACCCATATCAGGCTGTTTGATAAGTACCCGTTTATGGCAAAAAAAACATTTTTTTATGTATATATGCATTTATTTTTCTACGTAGTCACCTTTTAACTCTATACACTTGTTTCACCTATAATCAAGCTTCAATAAACCATCCAAAAAGTATGATTTTGGAAAGTCATTAAAATAGGCCTCTGTGGCGACAATGACTTCGCCATTTGATCCAAATCGCTTACCACCGAGCAATTTTTTTAGGTTGGGAAACAAAAAAAAATCGCATGGGGCCAAATCTGCAGAATATGGGGGATGAGGCAATAGTTCGTAGCGTAACTGTGCTAATTTAGCCGTCACAACTCTGGACGAATGAGCCGGGGCGTTGTTGTGATGAAACAGTACTTTTTTCTTTTTTAAATGGGGTCGTTTGTCCTTCACGACGGTGTCAAATTCATCCAATAAATTGGCATAGTACTGCCCTGTTATCGTTTTCCTCTTTTCTAAGTAGTCAATATGTATAGTACCCTGCGAATCCCAAAAACAGTCGCCATGACCTTTCCAGCCGATGGGACGGTTTTTGCTTTCTTTGGAGCAGGTTCACCCGGTAAAATCCACTGCTTCGACTGCTCTTTCATTTCCGGGGTGTAGTGGTGAACCCACGTTTCGTCCACGGTCACGAAACGACGCAGAAACTCCTTCCGGTTACGTTTGAACACGGCCAAACACTGCTCCGAAGTAGTCAGTCGGTTCCGTTTTTGCTCCTCCGTGAGTAAACGCGGCACCCACATCGCCGATACTTTCTTCATGCCCAATTTTTCTTCTAATATGTATTGTACCCTCTCGATTGAAACGTTTACACCATCAACGATTTCTCGAAGTTTAATTCGGCGGTCGGCTAAAACGATATTTTTAATTTTCTTAACCATATCGTCTGTAGTCACCTCAATTGACCGGTCTGGGCGATCCTCATCAAAGACGGTTGTTTTCCCCCGCTTAAACTCGTTATACCAATATCTCACGGTTGTTATAGAAGGAGCACATTCATGGTAAACCGCTTGCATTCTTACTTTAATTTCGTCACATGTTTTTCCTTCCAAAAACAAGAATCTTATTACAGACCGATACTGTTCTTTCTCCATTTTAACAATTTTAAGTTCACGCTTTCACTAAATCGCTGTCAAATGAAAAAAAAAAACAAAAGAATGCCATTTTCTTTTTTTTTCCCGCCTCTGAAAAATGGCTTAAAAAGGTGGTATACTTATTTTCGGCCAGTGATATTAATATATTTAGTAAACGGGTACTTATCAAACAGCCTAGGTAGTCTCCTGTTTAGACAGTCGGGTAAAAAGCCTGTTCTCCAAAATATCCACAAAAAAAAAATGAGGGACCCTTATATTGATCCGCGACGATTTTAGCGCCACTGAAAAGAAATTTTCAACGCTAAGATCAAATTGTGGTGTTCACTGCAATGTGCTTATACGAGTATTGTTCCGATTTCTGTGGTTTCAAATAATTTTTCATTGCATTCTGTAATTTCCACGCAGAACGTCATATTTTGCTACAGTGAACTTTTTTAATCTACAATTCGTAAGCCTTTGACATCATCGCGCTTGATGGTTAGTGACGATGATGCCGAAGATGGATGCGGGCTTATCAAGATTCTCCAACGCAATGGGAAACTGGCTATTTTATCTTCATATAACTTGATCATTCGTTTCTAAAGCGGGATCTAGTTCTAGCTACCTAAAATAACATTGAATCTGTGACTAAAGTGGCAAAGTCTGATAAAACCTTGTTTTGATTATTCCTTGTGTGCAATAATAAAGGATTTATAAATACATACATACAAAGGGCCGGCGGATACATCCGCCGCAGAAACCATAACAACACCCTGGACACTTCATACAACGGGCCAAAAATGACATTTCAAAACAGGAATGACGGAACAAACAAAATGGCGGCGAAATCCTATACGTTCGACAAACTGGGCAACCCAGCCCAAACTGTAACCAATCTGTATCAATCTGGGTGACGAGGGGGTGAGGTCGCAATCTAGAGAGCGGCAGGTAGTATCCATACTGTAGGTTAGTACTAATATATATACTTTGCCATAACTGCTGGAGAAAGGGAGTTTTAGGGTGGACAGAGCGTAACGAAGCAAATGTAGCCCCTTAGCGATGATTTGCGTAAGGTTGCTGGCGACAGCTGGAAACGATATTGCCCAGGGCCGACGATCGGAATAAGTGGTTAGTCTTAGAGGAGACGTAGATCAGCAATAGGCTAATGCGAGTTGATGTTTAAGAGCAGGCTCCCAGCGTAGCACAAGCGAAAAACCTTATGGAATCAGTTTTTCAGTTGAATTGCGCGTGAGTGTTTTAACGCGACTTACATCCTTTACTTCGGGCGTAAATGCACATTTTTATTTATTGCGTCATCCTAGGAACATCCAAGGAAAATTTTGTCTTAGCCGTTTTATCAATACGTATGTCCCTTACTGTCGGTATTTATTTCTTGCGCCTGACTGTGCAATGTAGGAAAAAAATCCAATAATCTCTCAAAACGACATAGTTTTACAAAATAAAAAGTATCGTGCGAAAACCAATAAATCGTGTTTTTGTTTTAGCCTTACAGGAGCGTCGGTGGCGTAATGGCAAGTGCCGCTACCTCCATTCCGGGAGGTCGTGGTTTGAATCCTGCCACGTACCAATGTGTTTTCGAATTTTGATTTCATATGTACGTTTATCCGACGCTCTTACGGTGAAGGAAAACATCGTGTGGAAACCTGCACACGCCTGCGAAGAAACTCGAAGAAACCCGCGTGGTCGACTAAGGTCCGATCGTCCTAATTCAGGGTAGGCTCGAGCCCCTCGGTGGGGTCGTATATGAGCTGAAATGATGATGATGATACCACAGAAAAAGCTTCAATGAATCAGCTGTGTAGTTTTCACATTCACAAAGCTTGCAGCCGAATCTACATACTTTGGCAAAAGTGCACTAATTTTGAGAGCCTGCTCTTAAATTACGTATATACCTACTCAGCAATACGCCAAGAACGAGCTCTGTGTTTCTTCGGTCACATTATGCGTTCTCCATGCCTTGGATCTGGCGAGGACAATCATTTTGTGACAGATGAAGGGAAAACGTGCAAGAGGAAGAACACCATTGAGATGGTCCCTTGCCGTGAATATCAATGTGGAGGGCTATATGAACCGTGCAGTCCACTTGGTCTTAGAAGTGAGAGAACGGAGAAGGAGAAGAATAAGGTTTTCCTATTTTAACGTGTAAAGGGTTAACTTGTATTCTACTCAATTTATAAACTATCCAGAGATAGTTACATCCTTCTAATATTATAAACGCGAAAGTTTGTAAGAATGTATGGAAGTATGTTTGTTACTCTTTCACGCAAAAACTACTGAACGGATCTGGCTGAAATTTGGTAGGTAGACAGATTAGGACCTGGATTAACACAGGCTTTTTTCCACGCACTGCGCACCCTCGCAAAGTCATAGAAACGATATCCACGCGGGTGAAGCCGCGTGAAAAAGCTAGTACATACATACTTACCTACCTAAATCATTGTTCAACGCCGTAGGGATAAAACTGATTTGATGTTTAATTAAATAATTGGGTACATTACTTAATAGAAAAGCTATAACTATCGTACAAGGATGATTGGTATAATATTAGTACGTGTGATATCTAAATGGACAATGCGACCATTAAATTAAACACAGGTTATTGTTATATTAATTTAGGTTAATGAACAGAGGCTCGTTTGTTTAAGTTAGCTAGCTATAATAAACCGATGAGCAAAGTTGTCATTCCATACCTTTCTTCCTAATGTCACAGTATTACGATATGGCTTACAGTAGCGCAACGCCTTTGATGTCGCACGATGCCGCCACGGCGTAGGTGCTAGCAGTACTAGCCTGGAGTCAGGCTGGCAAACTCGCGGTGCCCCGCCGCCCGCTGGAAGTATCCTTCCGTTGCTCTGAGTAAGTACATTCGTTGCACTACTGTAAACAGCTATATTGTAATACTGTGCTAATGTTAACCACAAAAACCGGTCGTGCGAGTCGAATTAGCGTGGAGAGGATTCCGTACAATTCCGTTTTCCGTTAGAACGTTAAGACTAGGATTTTCATTTAGGTTCTCTTGTAAACTATAAGCAAAGCCCTATATTCCCAATTTCCTTTTTTTTATATTTAGGACTCAGTAGTTTCAGGCATAATTATCGTTTTTCGTATATTTTCCTTATAATGACAGTTCATATACGTCCCCACCAAGGGGCTCGAGCCTACCCTGAATCAGGGCGATTAGGCCTTAGTCGACCACGCGGGCCCAGTGCGGGTTGGTCGACTTCACACACAATCTTCGAGTTTCTTCGCAGGCGTGTGCAGGTTTCCTCACGATGTTTTCCTTCACCGTTAAAGCAATCGGTAAGTATATGTACGTAAGTTTTTTTTTTTAAACTCATTGGTACATTGGCCGTCCAGATTTGAACCCGGTAACTCTGGTTAGATGGACCGAGTCGTTACCGGTTGAGCCACCGACGCTATATATATATTTTCCTTAATATCTTTTAATTATAAAAATGTTTTTTTTTTGTTTCTTATAACGAAGCCTTTCATGTTCATGATGCACTTGAAATTTAACTCCGTAATCGAAATTCGTACATTTCCGCTATACGACCCTGATTGGGTTATCAAAAAACTTTTGTTTTACCTCTTCTTTCTTAGGGTTCCGTACCCAAAGGGTAAAAACGGGACCCTATTACTAAGACTTCGCTGACCGTCCGTCCGTCTGTCAACATCAGGCTGTATTTCATGAACCGTGATAGATAGACAGTTGAAATTTTAACAGATGATGTATTTCTGTTGCCGCTATAACAAAAAATACAAAAAATTTGAAAAAGTGAAAAAAAAAACAATAAACGTGATTTTTTTGAAACGTGAAGAAACTAGCGTCATCTAGTATGATGGTACGGGAACCCTTTGTGCGCGGTTCTGACTCGCACTTTACCAGTTTTTTTTTAATTTGGTTCATTTGAGTATTAAATTTTAAGCATCCATTTTTTAGGTTTTTCGAAAATTCTTTTATCATCATCCCTACTAATATTATAAATGTGAAAGTAACTCTGTCTGTCTGTTACGCTTTCCCGCAAAAACTACTGAACGGATTTGGCTGAAATTTAGTAGGTAGACAGATTAGGACCTGGGTTAAGACATAGGCTACTTTTTACCACGCTCGCGAGCCGCTTGCGGCTCGCGCACTGCGCACCCTCGAAAAGTCATAGAAATGTGGTCCACGCGGGTGAAGCCGCGGGAATCAGCTAGTATATTATATATTACTAGCGACCCGCCCCGGCTTCGCACGGGTGCAATGCTGATACTAAATACACTACAGAAAAACTGAGAACGTTGTATATAAAAACATAGCGGCCCGCTCCGGCTTCGCACGGGTATAAAATATATAGCCTATGTGATTAAAATCGATTCAGTAGTTTTAATTTATTCATTACTGCCCGTGGCCCGCACGCGTTAAATTTGGAGTAAAACAATCCCCCTTTCCCTATACCATGAAGATTTCCTGCTGTCTTTGGAATATCTCAATTCATACACTACATTTTTACTTATTTACTTTTTACATTTTTAACTATTTATTTTATTTTTACAACATATTACAGAATGTCTTTATAAACAACGTTCACAGCTTTCTTGTCATTAGACAATACAAACATGTTTTCTCTGGAGGTCACTCTTGAAAGAGCGACATACAGTTGTCCATGTGAAAAACAGTCAACGCTCAAATCTAAGCGGCCGGCCGGTACCGCCGCAAACGCTACGTCCCGCAATTTTTAAATCTGTAATATCTTCGAAAATATTCACTTAAATCATACGGTGTAAAGGGCCATATAGATCTATATTAAATGAACAATGTATTCAAGGTATTTAATTGGTTAAGGATTAATGCTGTATTGGTTAAAATCGCTTCGAAAATTAGCCAAAAAAAATGACAAAAAAAAGTTATTGTGGGTTATCCATAAGAGATAGACATATACCATCACGGACTTTTCTGTAGACCTTTTCAATGTGTACAATAATTAGTACATTATTTTGATAAAACTCGTAGGGTTCAGCCTGCGTTTGCAATGTAAGCGGAAAAAATGAAATTATTTACGACATCACATTAGAAACCTCAAAAATAACAGTACTTCTCCACTATTTAATGGATGTTATTATACATATAAACCTTCCTCTTGAATCACTCTATCTATTAAAAAAAACCGCATCAAAATCCGTTGCGTAGTTTCAAAGATTTAAGCATACAAAGGGACATAGGGACAGAGAAAGCGACTTTGTTTTATACTATGTAGTGATGATAGTGATGTATATACTCGTATTAATATACTAAAGACGATTTTATAGGATGACTTTTAATTAGTTCTTGATAACAAAGGATATGAATGTACTCCTGATTAAAAACAATTTTCCCAAAGAAACTATTAAGTCAAATATGAAAAATATTTTTTGGTCCTCAATACATAACATGTTATCAAATCTGCAAAGATGTATAAAGCACCAAATTTTTTTTTCATATTTGACATATAGTTTCCTTAGGAACTTGTTTGTAATCACCAGTACATTCAAATCCTAACGAACTAATTAAAAGTCACTCTATATGATAGTTTTTTTTTTTCACTCGTAAACTTTACCTAACCGTATGCTCTGAAGTCCTTTCAGCATTCCAAGGTTGACTGGAAGAGATCCCGAAAGGGATAAGTCCGCCTTTGCTATATTAATATTCTTTTGTTAACACATAATATTTGTTTTAAATGCAATAAGGAGTTTACAAACAACAAACACTACACTACCCTACCCTACCGTAAAACCAATTATTCTTTTACTGTAATTTTTTTTTATTGGTGAATTTCATATTTTAATACTTATTATCCTATTCCGGACGAAGACAAATGCAAAAAAACAAAAATCATAAAAATTGGTCCAGCCGTTCTTGAGTTATAAATGGTATAACTAACACGACTTTCTTTTACATGATACCACCCTCAGCTGACATTTAGACGGTGTTGCTAACAATCATCAAAATCTCAGCTGGAATACGTTCACTGTGTACATAGGATTATCCTAAAGTTAATTTATGAGACAAAACATACATGCCCGGACTATTTGAAACACCTAAAAAAAACAATAACATATTTAACATCTGTAGTTGCGTCTTGCATATCAAATAGTTTACGGCGTTTCCTCTAAAACCGTCACGAGGTCAAGAGCAACACGTAATACATTTACACACACACACACGTATGTACTCTAGCTGGTGGCCGCGGCTTTGTTCACGTGGAAAAGTGAAAAGTTTCTCCATGAAACTTTTATCCCCTATTTTATACTCAATAGTGGTGTAAGTAAATTACAGAAATGCTGAAATTTTATGAAATTATTTTGATTGACGAGTACTCGTACGACTATATAAGTTAAAAATATCAAGACACAAACACACACATCATACTCTGATAGTCTTTTATCACTTGTAATATTAGGTTCTGTTAATTTGTTATTTTTCTCCTCTCTTTTTTATTTTATTTTTTTGCAACATTATGTATGTGTGTTTAGTGGCAAGGAATCAATTAATGTCTTATGTCTTATGTTTTAGGTTAATCAACTAAAGAAACTTTTACTCGTACGACTATATAAGATAAAAATGTCAAGACACACACACACACACACACATCGTACTCTGATAGTCTTTTATCACTTGTAATATTAGGTTCTGTTATTTTTTTATTTTTGTACTATTTTTTTTATTTCTTTTTTTTTCCAACATTATGTATGTGTGTTTAGTGACAAGGAATCAATTAATGTCTTATGTCTTAAGTTAATCAACTAAAGAAACTTTTGACCATTCACACTTGCACGTCTTTTTTATGCAGTTTAGCCTAAGATATAAACTATGATAGCCAATCAAGCCTTTTGTATTACTAGCTTTTGCCCGCGGCTTCGCTTGGATATAGTGTTTTTATGGTTATAAACCTTTCTGGGCGTGCGCGCAACAACTGTACAAAGTTTCAACGCAATCGGATGAATAAGCAGCGCACAAAATACGAACAAACAAACATTGATTTTTAAATATTAGATTATGTTGTACAGATGTATAAATGCACTGCGAACGTATTGGCGTCCCGCCAGCAGGTGCCTTCATAATTTCCATCGATTTCTTTATCAATGTCAGACAGGCGTTAGATTAGATACAGCTTGAGTACTAATTTGGGACAGCCATTAGTTAGATTTTTATAAATATCTATCGTATAGCTCATAGAACAGATGGCTATTATAGCAGTAAAATAGTGGCGATCGCGCACTGGAAGGGCCTCCTACTCGGTGGACTGATGACCTGGTGAAGGTCGCGGGAAGCAACTGGATGCGGGCAGAGCAGGACCGGTCATCGTGGAAATCCTTGGGATAGGCCTTTCTCCAGCAGTGGACGTCTTTTGGCTGATATGATGATGATGACTTAAAATTCTGATTGTCCATTATGAATAACTTTGTTAAGAAATTAGAGTGGGTGATTTATGACTTCTTGATTCCTCGTCCATTTTAGTACATTTGCTATAGTGCTAAATAAAACCTTTTATACGTGGGTGGGGAATGCTATTGGAGTGATGTAATTTATTAGTCAGCCAAATAGGTAGGTGTAAAAGTGTAATGTTTCGTAACTTTATTACTTAGAAGTTTTAAAAGCTCGTCTCGATTGACAATCATAGCCTAGCCCAAATAACTGAATCTTGACTTTTTAATTTGCACTGTATATATTGTTTTATGATTAAGGTGGTAATATCACAGATTTTCGTAATTTTTGACGTCAATTACTCTTAAACGATAAAAAAACCAACGTTGAAAAAAATACCCTTAATGTTGATGAGCTACGGAATGGTGTATACTCTACACATCGTTACTTTCAACTCTAGTAAGTTATGACTAATATTTTGAAGTATAAATTTTCAAAAATATACAACAATAAGTATTCGTTATGATAATACAAAGTGAGTTACATTATTATTTTTTATACTTTCATTGTAGTTTTTGATTGGAACGAAAAACCATCAAAAAAGTTTTGTTATTTTCTTTACATTTTACACATAAAGAAAAAAACCAATTCCAATCAATACCTCGCCTTAATAAATATTTATAGTTTGCTTATATTTACTCTTATTTTGTGGGAAAGAGTCTCAATATTTATTTTGGGAAGTTAACATTTCCGTGAGAAACAATATACTCCAGTAGGTGCAGCAATAAAGTCGACGTTCAAGGCTCATTAAATTATCCAAACTAAAAAGGATGATTTAAACGACGTAGGTATGTACCCAGGTCGACTAAGGCCTGATTAAGGCCCGATCGCCATAATTAAGGCTTTAAGATAGGTCAAATGACAATACCCAATTCAAATTATTGAAAGACTGTGTAAAGCTATCACTATGGAAAAAAAATACTTTAAGTAATAAAAAATAATTTAATTGAATACAATTTTAAAAATATTACCACTTTTGATGTAAATTTTTGGCATTAATTGAAAACAGAAAGTCAATGTTGAATAAAACCAACACATAAAAATCGGTACCTTTAAGACCTTTCATTTTAATTGAACACATTTTTTTAAACTTATTTAAGGTAAAGAAAAGTAATAAAAACATGTAAAAATCGAAAATTGGGCGTTCGGTTTCAACGTAACAACCGCGTTGAATCCCGCATTGATTTGAACTTAAGGCTTGTCCTTCGTAAAAACTCTGAAACTGAAGAATTTTGTAACCATTTTATACGTTAACCATAGAATATTTCTACCAGAAAAAAATACATAATAATCTACAAGATATAAGGAGTGATGTGTAGTTCGCAGAATTCTATTTTATTATTCAGAACCATAGAAAAAAAATATCTAACACACCCCCTTTTTTTTTAGTTGTAACCATTTTACTGCTGTAATTTTTAACAAAACAGTTTGAAAATTTATGATCTGACTCAAAAAACAATCTAGAGTGATGCTTATTTCTTACTTTTTGCATATTTATTGTATTTTATTTATAATTATTTTAAAACCATCTGATTTCGGCTAAAATTCCAACCGTTCTCAAGCCGTTCCCCGCGCTCGTCCTAAAAATCAGTGCGGGACGGGTCGCGATGCTAGACGGACCTGTGCTGGTTTACGGGAGCTCTCAAGCAAAATTAAAATATTGGATTTTTCGTGTAAATAGTGTAGCGTAAGGGACAGAGAATATTTTGTTACATTGTGGACAATTACATGTAAACATTTGTGAATATGATATTTAGCGTTATAAGTGGAAAATGTGTTTTTACTTTTAGAGCATTTAAAAGTAATATTTTTTGACTACCTAGTTCCTAGTGTAAGTTCTTTAGTTTTCGGTATATTTCTATGGACATAGTGTCGTTTGACAAACTCAAGTCATAGTGTGTGAAACAAGATGGGGAGTAAACAAAGGCGAAAAATACGTAATCTTAAAAAAAAAACAGACAAAAAGGACACAATATACACAAGTAAGTAACCTGCACTTATTTTAATATTTTTATTATGCATAGGTAGCTAGCTAAAAAAATCATACCTCAACCATATTACATCGCAATTTAGGTTTAGATCAAGCTAGACACTCTGGACTTTGTACCTTTGCTCTTATGCCGAGCATGCGCGTATGGGTCAGCAGCCGGCTCTCGTCAAACGATTGAGTCAAAGTGGCAGCGCAAAGGTAAGGGTCGGTCGCGGGTATCTTGTTTTACCTACTTATAAACAAAACAAGTTTCAAGTAGGTATGTACCTACGTAGGCAGAGATTTGTTACCATAGATGGGTTATGCACTAACAAACAACATTTGAAAATGGAAGCCATTTACACACACAATGTTATAGGTAGTTCGCTTCCATTGTACCGAACGCTACAAGAAAAGAGATGCCAATTGGCATCTTTTTTTTGCTTCACTTTTTGGATGCACGTAACCTATCTACCTCCCCTTATATACAGCATATCTCTGTACGTAGGTAGGTAATTAGGTACGTACTTTTATCAATAAAAGCAATCGTATTTATTTGATAAAAAAACTGGCCAAGTACTATTTGGACTCGCGCAAAGTGGGGTTCCGCAGTCTTTTAAAAAATGTATACAGGTTTTAAAAAAATGGTGTTGGACCCGTTGACTGAATTTTCCACTAATAATACTGAACAACTTTCCCTAAGGAACCCGCAGTCATTTTACAAAAAAAAACGACGCTCCATGCAAAAATGCACAAAATTAGTCAATAGCTGATCGTTTTGTATGAAAAGTAAATTTTTTTTGTGAATTCAGCAAATTTGTAGAACAAAAGTTGTTCAGTATGATGAGTAGAAGCCCGGGACGTACACCAATTTTTTACACCCTGTATTTTAAATAAAACGGGTAAAGTGTGAGTAAGACTCGCGCTGCGAGGGTTCCGTACTACTACACTTCTCTACACAACTATGACATAGATACGTAATTATATTACAAACAAAGAGATCCACGCGAGTGACAGAAGTATGCTTTTTATATTGAGTTCGGACTACTTAGAGAAAGTAAAACTCACACTAAGCCAGTTTTTGTTATTTGTTGTTTTACTTCATGATTAGAACTATAATCACACCAAGTTTCACGCTCATATGTAGTTCTGTATTTACGATAGAGTTTGATCAAAAATACCTACAAAAACACGTTTTTATACGTGGTCCCCCGCATAGTTTTTCACTATTTTTAATTTTCATTAAATTTCCTTTTAACGGCAACAGAAATACAAATTATGTGACAATTTCAAATGTCTACGTATTACGGTTCATGAAATACAGCCCGATGACAGACATAGCGACAGACAGCGGAGGCTTATTAGGTACCTAACAGGGTATTGTTGGTCATCCTTCGTGTGTACGGAACCCTAAAAAATATCCATCGTACTCTGTCAGAATGACTAAGGTATTACATCCTATACATATACCTACCTATATCTATTTCACCAATAAAGTCGATCCGCTTGAAGCAAAGAGTAGGGACTATTACAAATTTACAAGCCTGAAGATAAAATTATGGTATTTTCGCGCAGATCGCGGCATTACGATACTTCATACATACTACCACATATTTACTACATATTATTATTATGAAATAGTGGTACACATACAGGCCAGTACCAGAGTCAGTACATCAAGCAGTGCGATTTAGATCCATACGCGTACGGCATAAGAACGGTACAAAGTACAAAGTGTCTAGCGTGATGTGCTGGTCGCTCGCTGCACAAATTTGTTTCCGTTGCCATGGCAACCTCCGTCCGCGCATGCGCGTAACTAGTATCTCATATGTGCTGTGCCTGCGTCCTCGCCGCCCTCATAGGTACCTACGTAATAATTATTGTTGCTAATTTTATTATGAACTAGCTGTCCCGGCGAACTTCGTTCCACGGTACCTTACACTACACTACACTACCCTAACCTACACTAAATTACCCTACCCTACACTACTCTACCTTACACTACACTACCCTACCCTATCTCACACTACCCTACACTACACTACCCTACATACACTACACTACACTACCCTACCCTACACTACCCTACACTACACTACATTACCCTATCCTACCCTACACTACACTACCCAACCTTACCCTACCCTACACTACACTACCCAACCCTACCCTACCCTACACTACACTACCCTTCCCTACCCTTTACTACCCTACCCTACACTACACAACCTTACCCTACCCTACACTACCCTACCCTACACTACACTACCCAACCCTACCCTACCCTACACTACCATACCCTACACTACCCTTCCCTACCCTTCACTACCCTACCCTACCCTACACTACACTACCCTACCCTACCCTCACCACACTACCCAACCCTACCCTACCCTACACTACCCCACACCTACACTACGCTACCCTACCCTAAAACCAATTATATGTTGACTGATATTTTATTTTTTGTTTTTTTTTATTTAATTTCGAGCATTTTCATGTTTATTCACCTTTTAAACATTCTCTGGACGTCCACAAATAATTCAATACCAAAATTAGCCAAATCGGTCCAGCCGTTCTCAAGTTTTAGCGAGACTAACGAACAGCAATTCATTTTTATATATGTCGAAGGGGGTGGTGGTGGTTAGGTTAGGGATGTCCTTTTGGTTCACGTCCTTAACTATTTCGGTATTGGGCGTCGAAATAACAATGCAGCTATATCACAGAGGTCCTTCTTCAATAGTCTTGATCATTTGGTAATCGAAATTGTACAGGATGCCTTGGATAACAATGGATGCAAACGCGGTGATCCCAGCGATAGCGTGCCACGTCCGTTTTCCTCACAGATCACCACTGGATGTGTTCTGCTCGACGCTCCGTCAAAAAGTGTCCGCTCCGAGACTGACGTCCAGCTAATATGGCTTCTCCACAGATCTAATAAATTCTCAACTCAGTGTCGATCACATCACAAACAGCCTTTCGTTAATACGTCATCTTTGCTACCACAAACGATCGTCTCACGAGTACAAGCGATCGTCACGCCACCACCGGTTTCACCCAGGTACTAATACCAGACGTTTGATCCAAACAAAGTGTAACTATGTAAACTTATCTCGAGCTGGTATTGGTCGCGTTTTCAATGACGCTCCGACATATATATAGATAAAATATATATGATTGTAGGTAAATCTCCGAAGCCCGTTCGCCTAGCTAGATAGTGACGCTCGCCCTTTGTAAACACCGACACCGACACAGTGCAGCGCGTGCCGCCGCGTGTGAACGTCAAAAAATGCTGGCACATGTGTATTATCATTTATCATAGATGAGATACCTACTAGTTACTTGTGTTATTGATTTTTATATCTGTAAATTGTCTACTAAAGTAGATTTGATTCTTGCATTTCACTACCTGAGCGAATAGACATATTTTTTTCTTTTTTTTTGTAAAATATGGTAATAAGAATTAGGTACCTACTCATACTCAATGGTATTTACACTAACAAAGATTCAACAACATTCTTACTCGCACTTGACTGGTTTTTCTGTAAATTTCTGACATGTATCTATTTGTTCGGGAGTGATATACTTTTACGAGCTAGTACCACAGACGAGATAGTTGTTACTTCGTAATTACAGCACTGTTACATTATGTTATTCTGTAAACACAGAAGTGCTCAAGTTGATTTATCTGCCATTCCGGATCAAGTTATAATATACCTTATTTATACTGGTATCTAGAGTAAACCATTATAAATTATTATGATAATTTCTAGTTACTAATGTGTCGTTTTTTTCTTTTAGATCAGCTTTGTCTACAGCTTCAGATAAAGATGGAAATATCTATATTGAAGATAAGCCGCAAGATATGAATGAAGTTGAAGGTATAGAGGTGTGTATTGGTGATCACCAGGGTTCTCGATGAAAAACTACCCTCTTGGGTGCTAGCCCTGATGGAATTTGTGAAGATATGACAGTGGAAATAAAATGCCCTATTTCGGCTTACCAATTAAATTTTGACGACGTAGTAAAGAAAAAAAAGGTGCCATTTTTTAAATTAAATCAAAATGGTGATATTAACATCAACACAAAACACAACTGGTATTATCAGATTCAAGGTCAATTACATGTTACTGAAAAATCTAAATGTCTTTTCGGGCTGTGGCTTGGAGAAAATATTCCAATGAAAACAGAAATAATACACAAAGACGACAAATTCTGGCATGAAGAGATGGAAAATAAATTAACACGATTTTATTTAGATTGCATCTTACCAGAACTGATTGATCCAAGGCATACTAGAAACATGCCCATCAGAGACCCTATTTATATACAAGAAGCTATAGCAACGAAGGCAAAGAAAAACAAAACAATTACAATGAAATATACAATGAAATATACTATATAATACATATCCCACCTCAGATTCGCTGCCGATATCGTGGCCATGGCTGAGACTATGGAAGACCTTAGCAAAATGCTCGATGGCCTCAGTAAAGTCTCTCAACAAGTGGGTCTTAAAATAAACATGGACAAGACGAAAATAATGTTAAATGTCCGTGTCGCACCCACCCCTCTAAATTTATATGTATATCATCTCTAGCTCGTTTGTATGAAGTGTCCAGAGTGTGCAAATAGTAAAAGATATATTTATTTTATGAAAGTTGGGTTTTTAGGTGATCGCGGGATTCTTAATAGACACACAAAATCGCAAGTGTGGACAGATTTTGAGTGACGTAAAAAAAGTTTCTAAAAGTTATGTAGGTAGAAAGTAGCCCAAAATGGTTCGAGTAATATAACCCACGGCCGGTGTCGCCCTTTTTTTTCGAACTTGGCTGACACACTGCCGTGTGTCTAGACTATGTAGTTTTTCATTATTTCATGTGGATAATATATGAAAAATCTTCACCACTATTTCCTTCACTTAGAGGTGATATATTTGATCAAATAAAAAAAACACCAAAATTGGACTAATTTGTAAAAAAATATGCGAGGTTTTCGTTGACACACCCTAACAATTGAGGGTTTCCTAAAACTAAAATCATTTTTCGATTCAGGGATCGGTTTGCAAAATATGAAGTTAATTTTTGTAGAACCAAATGCTACCCCCCCCCTCCTCTACCAGCTAAACCGCTATTTCAGGACACCTGAAAAAGATTGTAAATATTAGAAAATATAATCTATTTAAAAGGAAAACTATCAAAGTTCAGTAGGATTTCCTAGTTTAGGAGTAATTATTAAATTGACCAACTTTCGATGTGCAGTTGGATTTGTAAAAATTTCATCGATTTTGCATACAAAATGTTCTATTACTAACTTTAAAAATAATTTTGTTTTTCAAAATATACATTTATTTTTTTAAAAGACTAGAGAACCCTACTTTGCGCGAGTCCGACTCGCACTAGGCCAGTTTTTTCTTTTGCCTTTAGACTCGAGGCTCTTGTTATGTTACACCCGTATACCTAGAAAGAAGATGATACTTACATGTGTCTGTGTAAGTCTCTGTACTTTTATTACTCTATGACTCTGGTGTAGCTGTATACCTACACAGCGCGCGCGATGTTATGGTGCGGGTGGTGCGGGGAGAGATATAGAGCTCCGCCCAGACGCTCAAGGTCGCTAGCCCATGTACAAGCCTTCTTACGTTCCATATTATTTTAACACGTATCAACCTGTTCGGATTGGGGCATCTTAAAGCCAGGGTAGGCTCGAACCCCTCGGTGGGGACATGTATGAGCTGATACGATGACTCGTACCCAGGTACCCGGAACAACGTCAAGCTTGTTACCGAATGCCCAAAAAAGAGGGCAATGTTTTTCGTGTGTATGTGTATGTATGTATGTCTGTTTCTTTGGATGAGCCTGTAGCCTAAACGGTTTGATGGATTTTGAAATGCGATGTATCTTTAGATTCGTCTTGATCCCGTGACTGACATAATATAACACATTTTTACCTTAATATGTTTTCGATTTTTAGTTATAATGGTTAGTTTATTTAATTTATAAATATCTGGTAAGTACATAAATAAGCTACCATATAAGTAAACACTTAAATATTATTGTAAGTAATAAAAATACTCAGTGCGTTTTCCATGGTTGGGCTGTTCACGCAGGTGAACTGACCTGAAGCACGGTCATTACCTGGATAGGTTTGACTGATAGTGGCAGTTCTCGACCGTTCCCGCGCTTGCAAGGCACGTATAGCCGTTGGTGCCGGTCGCTATTAGAAGATGGGTGTCGTTCACGTACAGAGGATGGAGGAGAATAGTGCTGTAAAGAGAGCGTACACGGGACGACCGACAGGGAAACGTCCGGTCGGGCGTCCCAGGTACCGCTGGATCGATGAGGTGCAGAAAGACCTGAGCGACCTCCAGAGACTCGATTGGCGTGAGGAGGCCCTACAACCTCCACCAACCTGGACTTGGCCCCCGTGTGTGGAGTATTTATTTATTTTATTTCATTTCGTTTCGTTTCATTTCTTTTCATTTTAGTTTATTTTATTCAATTCGGATAACATACAGCTTTAACAACATGAGTATATAAGAGAATGGTAGGTATCTAAGAAGCCATTATGAAGTTTTCGCAAAATAAATTCATATATGCAAAATTTTAAGACAAATAGAAAAAGACACGAAACTCAAAATGTATCGAAACTCGAAACAAAGAATCGAAACAGCTCAACAATATAAGTATCTATGATAGTGCTATAGAATATAATACATATTATACTTATTACAAAAATTACATTCAGCCGTGGGGGATATTATGGGTTGTAAACGAATCAATATAACATGTTGCACTACTAACATAGTGTCCAGGGTGTGACTAAACACGATACGCAAGTAGACATAATATGAGAATTCAATTTACTCATATTTGCGGTTGAAATCTCTAGTTGTCCAAACAAAACGTATGAAAAGTCGATTTTGCTAAATGTCAGAAGTTTGTAAAATTGCATTTTTGCATGTTTAGCCGTGATAGTGGTCCCAGAGTGGTATTCTTGATATAATGGTGTAAAGACAGGTCTCTCTCTCTCTCTTATCGTTTGGCACAATTAACCTTGCTGTTCAAGGGATAGACGGCGGATGGCTGGTGTTGCAATTATCATCACCCGCACTTGTAGGGCATTAAGATTTGCACTTACGGACGTGTGCAACGCGATCTTCATACACATCTGGAATTAGATGTGCAGGTTTCCTCGCGATGTTTTCCTTCACTGTTAAAGGAATCGGTAAGTATACGTATGTATGTAAAGAAAGGTATGACAGGTGCATTTAACATGTCTTACTGGCGCATGGCACAGGTACATATCCGTCTCTCTAATTTTAGGATCATACAGTGAAATTGCACTTTCCAAACATTAGCCCCACTGAATTTAAATCGTTTGCTGTGATTTCGTGCGTTTTCACTAAACTCGACTTCGTGACATCGGCTAAGATAAAGATCCCTGCTCATATCCGTGAAACTAGTGACGACAATATTAGTATGCCCCTCGTGACTCAAACTGAATGCCTTATTAGGCGCCCGACACACTTGTCTTGCAAGACGCTGATACGAGAACAATTTGACTTTCATTGTTTTCTTTTTTGGATTATGTTTCTTTTACCACCTTACATTTGTTGTAAATCTTTATGTGCGCTGTGCGATCTTTTAAACATAGTTTTGTATTTGAATTTATATCTTATATACAGGTAGTAACAAAATTGGCGTAGATCCCGTTAACGGTGCTTCCACTCATCAGACTGAACAACTTTTCTTCTACAAGTTTGCTGAAATCGCAAAAAAAAATTTGAACTCTTCATACAAAACGATCAGCAATTTTGTGATAATTCAATCTTATTACAAGTTACACTTCATTCAAAATACTATATAATATGAAAATTCGTACTTGAGTAGTTTTATTTTTACTCGTAGATGAGTCATATAAAGAGAACTGCCACTTCCAATGTCAGTGTGGCATAGGCAGTTAACAAGCTGCCACAAATTCGAATGTTCTTAAAAAATGGTTCTTAAATTCAGTGTAATGCAATTTCGTACATCTCTGTTAATAAGATTGTTTTTGGAATGCTATAACTAATGTGACTTTGAATCGCTTTATTTTCGTGTCACCTCGCTCTGTAGCCTTCACTTTTGATACCAATTTACAGTATTCACGGCAACTATTGTGCCATAATTTGTCCCATCAATGTCACATATCGAATAGAGTAGTAACTACAATCCCATACCTAGTATTGTAGTACAATTATTTGCTTTAGTTTAGTACGTAGAAGTACAAATTCCAATTGAAAATATTAATTTTCTAATAGAATTTGAAAATCAATTGATTGTAAAATCCAATAGGGGCGTTTAGGAGCAAACACGAACTATTTACCTTCTATTCAATTTCTTGAAAACAAAACTTCGCTTCGCGTCCGTCGTCCGTAGCAGAGTAGGAATTTTAAAAAAGTAGTTAGGACTCCTGAAACAGTCGCTCAAAAGTGGGAATGAGCGCGCTGAAAGAAACTCATTTCCGTCGCGACTTTCTCAATACATTTCATTTAAATACTCTTCTTGAGGACCATTGGAATGAGATGAGACGTTTCTCTTTGCCAGGTTTTAATTTTGCACGTTGCGTTAATAGCATATATGGAGAAGACAGGGGAATGCTTTTAAAATGTTTTCCTTCGCCTAACCACACCCTGGATACTTCATACGACATTTCGAAAAGGGAATGACGGAACAAACAAAATGGCGGCGAAATCCTATACGTTCGACAACCAAACCAAAGTATATATATTAGTACTAACATATAGTATGGACACTCCCTGTCCCTCTCTAGATTGCGACCTCATCGTTACCTAGATTGATATAGATTGGTTACAGTTTGGTTGTCGAACGTATAGGATTTCGCCGCCATTTTGTTTGTTCCGTCATTCCTTTTTAGAAATGTCATTTCTGACCCGTTGTATGAAGTGTCCAGGGAGTGACCAAACTGTAACCAATCTGTATCAATCTGGGTGACGAGGGGGTGAGGTCGCAATCTAGAGAGCGGCAGGGAGTGTCCATACTGTATGTTAGTACTAATATATACTTTGGCCTAACCTCAACCTACTTTATACTAAAAAAGGGGGCAAAATTTTGTATTTATAACGTATATTCAACTTAAAATATAATAACAATAAGAAAAAATCTGATTATTTTTTTTGTTTGAAAAAATGTTGTTCTAAAACTACAGTAGTAACAAGAGGGTTGAAGACTCATTATTAGTGTTACATATGTTTTCCTACAGCGGAAAGTCATTCATTACTATGCAGCCTACACATAGGAAAGTCTGATCTCAATGGCATCTATAAAATTCTACTTGTGCGATCAGTCTAGGTCGCTCGTGCTGCAATTTTGTTATTAACTGAACCGGCGGTTAAACTGGCCTCGTTTGTTTGTTTGTAATGGTGCTTGTATCATGTATATCCGATGTGATATTCAGTGATGTTGATCCCAGTTGGATTCTACTTTATCGATTTGTACTGCAGTTATTTTTGTGTTTTCTTCCCCTTTAAAATAGGATGGAACATTTTTGTAGGGGGACTGATTTGACACGATTCTGATATTCAGTGGCTTTACTAACTTACTTACTTCGCTGGCTCAGCGACCCGAAGTGGATCTTGGCCTCCGACATTAAAGTGCGCCACTCTATCCTATTTTGTGCCAAGTTTGACCATTCGGGCACTCCCAACTCTTTGAAGTCTTCGCGACTTTATCTTTCCAGCGATACCTTAGTCGGCACACCGGGCGGCGCCCGGAGGGTTTTCCAAGATATGCTCTTTTGGCTGCTCGATCCTCTCCCATTCTTTCTACATGTCATAGCCAGCGAAGTCAAGCTGCTTTTATTTCCCCGATGATGTTTATTTATTTATATTTTACTTTTATTGCCTCCACTCCCCGTCTTCTCCTCTTGTTGGCCCCAGAATCTTTCGTTCCGCGACTAGTAGTTTGAGTTCGCGCTCAGTTTAAGTAATCTTTAAATTATTAATTATAATTATTTTAGTCAGGATTTATAATTGTCATTGTAAAAAAAATCTGAACGAACCTAGAAGTAACTAGTATCTCATCTGTGCCTATAATCACTGCGCATAGAAATGTTAGGACTTGTAATAAAAATCCACTGACAGGTCAACTTTGTATGGATATTCTTTTTTTTTTGCGACAACCGTACCCTGGGAGAAGTTGAAAAGTTACAATACAATACAATACAATACAATACAATACTCTTTATTGCATCACAACACAAAAAAAGAAATTGACAATATAGAAAAAAGCCTATACAATAGGCGGCCTTATTGCTAGGTAGCAATTTCTTCCAGGCAACCTTTGGGTAGGGAAACAGCGATAGAATAAGTTAAGGGGCGGTGCAAAAGTTAAAAAAAGAAAAATTTGCAAATAAACATTTATTATAAAATACTTAATAGTTATTATAAATATTAATAAAATACTTAAATAATATAACAATAATATATAAAATAATAAATATATACATAAACAAAAAAAAATATAAATTAAATGTTTTATCTATCTATGGTAAAGAAAGGAAAAGGAAGATGAAAAAAAAGGATTTAAAAGCAGAGAACAGTGATATTATGTTAGAAGTTGTTCAGAATCACGAGAAAGAAACCAAACACACCAATCATAAAAAAAATCTTACTCATTTTGTTTTGCACTGCCTCTTTAATTTTTTAATAAGTAAATGAAAATCACAAAATTAGTCAACTATATCAATGACGCTGCAAAACGTCATACGATACATTTTCATACATTTTTAGGGTTCCGTAACTCAAGTTGTCTGGAAGAGATTGCTTTTAGCAATAAGACCGCCTACTGTACATTATAATATTATAGTATCTCTACGTATTAATATTACTAAATTGTTTTGGTGTCCTATAAGTGTAAATAAATAATAATAAAATAATAAAAAAAGTAAAAACGAAACCATTATAGGATCACTCGTGTGTCTGTCTGTCCGTCCGTCTGTCACAACCGAAACTACGGGACCGATTGAGTTGAACTTTGGTATACATATGTAAGTCGGTGACACAAAGACGGAAGTGTAACGTAAATAAATGAATTTTAAATATGAGGGCCACTTTAGGGGGGTAAATTAGAAATTTAAAAAAAATGTTTTTAAAATGTTTTGTGTGATATTAAAAATGAAAAGGCTTAATATGAGAATGTCAAACATATTTTTTTAAAATTTTCTGATAATTAGTTTGGAAGTTATTTAAGAAAATAGGCGAAAATTTACCATTCCCCCTTATCTCCGTAACTACTGGTCCTAAAATTAAAAAAAAATTACAGTATATGAGGTTGAATGCATAGATTACAGGAAGATCTATGAGAAAATCTAAAGTCCTTCCATTCCCACAGAAAAAAATGAAAATTCTAGTATCCAGACTAAGTAGACCCATATTTAACTAGAGCAATTTATGTACTGAGAGGTCTTTTTCTGTTGGTAATATTTTTTTATGAAATCCTGTTTGTGTGACCCAGACTCGTACTTGGCCGGTTTTTTAGAACAAAATGGCCACCGGACCACTTGTACCATGGGACAGTACCATTGATAGTACATCTGGCACCGAATTGTGCCAATTGTACCATGATAAATATAATTATAAACAAAATAATTAATTCTCTGGGATGCCATTATCAGATCCTGGTTTCTTTATATGGTACCACCCTTGGGATATCTCCTTTCCAAAAAAAAAAGAATCATCAAAATAGGATCATAAACGACGAATATATATATATATATATATATATACGGTCCGGAATACTTAGCGTAGGCAAGCCTCCCCACTCGGTGGACCGATGACCTGGTGAAGGTCGCGGGTGGCCGCTGGATGCGGGCAGCGCAGAACCGGTCGTAGTGGAAATCCTTGGGGAAGGCCTATGTCCAGCAGTGGACGTCCTTCGGCTGATATGATGATGATGATATATACGGTCGAATTGAGAAACCTCCTCCTTTTTTGAAGTCGGTTAAAACTAGATTGTGTTTTTGACAGATGATCAAAAGTCACTTAAATGAAGATCAGTCAACTAACCTGTAGTGTCATACACAATCGATCACTACAAAAGTTTAACTTTGATTTTCACTCACTTAGTAGGAGTACACAGGAGCACACAGTAGGTCGAAAATAAAGATGGACAATCAATAAAAAAACCAAAAAACTTTTAGGTACAAGCTATTATTTGAAAACAATTTTAATTATTTCGTATACTTTTCAGCAAACCCATATCAATTACCCATATCTTGGGGGAGTATAAAAAAACTGGGCAGCGTGGTCGACAACGGCCCGATCTCCCTAATTCGGGGTAGACTCGAGCCCCTCGATGGGGACGTGAATGAGCTGATACAAAGTAGAAATAACACGACAAGTTGAATAAAAGCTTGTACTTATAAGAAAAAGACCTATAATAACACATGCATATTAGTTACATTATGAAGTGCATCATCGTATCAGCTCATATACGTCCCACCGAGGGGCTCGAGCCTACCCTGAATTAGGGTGTTCGGGTCTTAGTCGACCAAGCGGGCCCAGTGCGGGTTGGTCGACTTCACACACTACCTTCGAAGTTTCCTCACGATGTTTTCCTTTACTGTAAGAGCAGCGGATAAACGTACATATGAAATCTAAATTCGAAATCACATTGGTACGTGGAGGATTCGAACCAGGACCTCCCGAACAGGAGGCGGCGACCCTAGCCGTTACGCCACCGACTCTCTAAGAAGTGCATAGGTACACAGAAAGAAACATTTTTTTTTAATCCCTACCTATTCGACCAAGGTTTACCCTTAAAGCTTTTTGTAGAGCCTTCCTACAAACAACCTGAATGGAAGCGGCACCCTTCGGCAAATGTGTTATCGTGGTGAATTGCAAGTAATAAGATGAATTAACGAACTTTACAAAGAGCCCTCATAATCTTTTGTTATTTATTTTGTCTAACATCCTACCGAACTCCGAGGTTCCATTAAAAAAACTGACCAAATGCAAGTGGGACTCGCGAACTGAGGGTTCCGTACCAAAACATATTTGGATACTATACCCTACAAAGGCTACGAGCACTACAATCGGATCGAAGGACAAACTTAACTTTGTAGCTTAAAAAAATTTCTCCTATACATCGATAAATGTCACGGTCAATTCTCCACCTGCAGATATAAGTTTAAGAAAATAATTATTTTCGGGTAGAAAGGAATATATTTCAAATGAAAAAAGGTAAAAGAAGGTAAAATGGACTATAAAATGAGATGGTCTTTTGGAAAAAAAGAGGACTTGATATATATATATATATATATATATATATATATATATATATATATATATATATATATATATATATAAGTACTGACGTATACAATATACATATATTAGTCCTAACGTAAATACCCTACAAAGGCTTCAAACATCAACGAGCACTATAATCGGATCGAAGGACAAACTTAACTTTGTAGCTAAAAAAAAATGTTCTCCCATACATCGATAGCAGTCACGGTCAAAATTCTCCACCTGCAGATAAAAGTTTGTACTTGTAAAAAATATTTTTATGTCACTACAAATTTACAATTTTCGGATTTTTCCTTCTTGAGCTGTGAGATCCTGCTTCTTGTCAAATTTCATGATTCTAGGTGAACGGGAAGTACCATAGTGGTTTTTATTTACTTGGCGAATATCAAAATTTACAAACATGACCGTATCTTTCGGCCTTAGTGGACCACGCGAGCCCAGTGCGGGTTGGTCAACTTCACACACAACCTTCGATTTTCTTTGCAGATGTGTGCAGCTTTCCACACGATGTTTTCCTTCACCGTAAGAGCGTCGGATAAACGTACATATTATAACCACGATCTTCCGGACAGGAGGTAGTGGCCCTTGACATTACGCCACCGACGCTGAGACCTTAGTATTTGGTATTCATTTCAGGTTGTAATCTCTACTCGTTCCTGACAAAAAGGGTGAATGACAGACAGACATACATAGAAGTGTTCCTAATAAGGACTCCTTAGGCACCTTACAACTTTTAGTAGGTACATGTTTACGGGCTATCCCATTGGTTAATTACCGAATATAAAGTCCAATAAAAACCACTCTTTTTCGCATAGTGAACAAACCTAACCAGATCGTAATAACTATCCGTCTGTCCATCACTCGTAACCGCATATCGATGGTTTGGTCGGCCGCACATCACATAACAACTGCATACCAGAGAAGCCAAACTATACAAAGAAAACTTCGTACTAAGTGAGACTAACTCAAGGTCAAAGTAACATGCGGCCTACTGTACTGTAGACACTCAAGTAGTGGCGGATTCTAGCGTATCATATGCGCAAGAGCACGGCAGGAAGCAATTTGTCACGGAGCAGATACTGTCCCCACAGAAAACGATGGACACGTGGCCGAGAGAGAGCCATTTGTAAGGTCGGGAGATGGTTAATGAACTTTTATATTTTACGAGCACTTGCCCGCGGCTTTGCTCACGGGGTTATCGGTGGTGCACTCGTGATCTTATTTTAGCCTTTGTTTCTCCAGGACCTGGACGTCTGTTCTACTCGTAAATATTGGTAAAAGAATTTTGAAATTGAATGAATTGTTGCTCCTACATCCAAACTTACATAAAAACATACAAACATATAAAAAATTGAGAAGGATTCTTCTATTCATCCGTCAATTTATTATTGAACCAGCTTTTGCCCGCGGCTTCGTTTGCTTTCACTAGATTTCTAAAAAATTTCACACATTTCCGTATTTTGTTTTATCACCACGAGCAATTAAAACAGCTGTTACATGGTTTGGAATGCTTTCCACCAGATTTTTGAGCCGATGCTAAGGAATATTCTCCCATTCCTCTATCAGTGCTTCTTTCAGTTCACGAAGCGTGATTGGAGGGGAATTTCGCTGGCGTACACATCGTCCTAGTTCATCCCAGGCATGCTCGATGGGTTTCAAGTCAGTGCTGCATACTGGCCACTCCATGCGTGTGATAGCGACATCATCAAGGTAGTCAAACGCCATCGAGCTGTATGGGGACGTATGTAATCTTGCATAAAGATGGCGATCTCGCCCATGTTTACTTTAAATGGGCCAACATACTCATTTAAGATTTCATTCACGTACTAGCTCGGTGCGACTTTCGGACGAAATTATAGCCTACACGTGTATCCTCCGTTGTATGATACTTTCTTTTCAATGCAAGCTTGGTTATAGCTCTCCTAATCTTCTTTAGACTCTTTGCCTCCCATCGTGCTTGTATCTCGAATCGTCCGAAAACATAACTGTTGACCAGTCATCGAGAATTCATGTGTTTTCTAGCGTAATTCACCATTGAATTTCGATGCTGCCTTTCGAGTTTTGGACCATTGGTGGGTCTAAATGGCTTCCAGTTTACTTCAGCAAGACGCCGCCTTACTGTACACGTAATCAGATTGCTTCCTCCAGTAAGTAGAAGATTATTTTTGATTTCAACAGTCGTTTGAAATCGATTTAATCGATGGATCTTGTTTGTACTTATCACTAAATAAACATGTAAGTATTGTATTCTATTTCTCAATATTGTTGACACCATACATCGATTCTCCCGCGCTGTCGTGCACCTTGTTCGGCCTGTTTCTGGTCTGCAAAATTCAAATCGCTGGAGCACTCTTCGAACGGTTGATAGCGACACGCCAACAGTTCTCGCTGTATAACAGAATTCGGGTACACTCTTCAAGGGTTAGTCAAATTTTTTTACTGAATTTGATCAGAATAATGAATTTCTGATCAAGAAATGCCCTATTTATATAACAGAACAGAAAAAAAAGGATAGCAAATGTTTCCAAATTTGATGTGCAAATCGTCTTTATTTTTTATTTGTTGTGTTTTTAATCACCAAAAAGAAATAAAAAGGTTATACTCGTTCATTTAATTTAGTTTTTATTTTGACAGGATTGCTCAAATATTTCAAAAGATATCGCATTTAACCGACCTGTTTTCTTTACCCAGTGTTGTTGAGGGGGCGGGAATTAACATAGACTTATAATCAGAATAGCTTGCGGCTCGCGCACCACAGAAGACAGTCATAAAATGGATGTCCATTTTTAGAAATCTAGTGAAAAATTGTAATTTTTACTTAGCAGCACAGAACCAGTCGTCATGGAAATCCTTACTTGAAGCCTATGTCCAGCAGTGGACATCCTTCGGCTGATATGATGATGACTTAACCTACTTTTATTCAAAATAAACTTTATAATCTTGAAATTTTATGACTTATTTTTATTTATGCACTATAAAATAATCTATAATACAGTCTTTATTTCATAAAGCTAGTTGCAATATTTTGGAGTTTATTGAGGTTTTTGTTACCGATCCGTTTCCTTTGTTGTCGAGTGTATTTCTATGCAAAAAAATTACGTCAATCTGTTACTCCGTTGCGAAGCCGACGCGACGTGCGCGAGCGTGAAAATGAGTTTTCCTCAGATCCTTCGGGAACTACGTCGGGCTTTGCTAATTAGTAGTATATGTATTTTCTTTCCCACTTCCTCAACTATTTTCATCAACAATCCGTTGCTCCATTGCGATGTAAAAGAAATCAATCAAAAAAGAATATTTTTGTACTTCCGTCAGGAAATGAAGCGGATCATGCTATTTTCACGGAATGAAAAGTAGCCCTTGTCCTTTTTTGTTGTACAGGCTACGCGCATGCAAAATTTCGTCAAGATTAGTGGAGCTGTTAAAGCGTAAAGGGGTAATAAACAAACAAACCTACGTAACGTCTACCTATGTACTCATTTTTTTGAATTAATAAATAAATAAATAAAATAAACAAACAGATTTTCACATTTATAATAGTAAGGATAGTGTTGTGAAAGACTTTCTCCATATATCTTAATCTAATTCTGAATTTATTTGTTGATTCCGTACAAGTTAAAACAGCTGATTAGACTTTATATGAGGACTTCAAATACTGTTAAGTGAATTGAAGCAAAGTATATAATATTAGTACTTCTAAAGTAAGATCATCAGTTGAGAAGCATAGGGCCACAACTATCGACAATCTTCAGCTAGCTTTTCCTGAGAGGATTGGTCCAGCAGGAAGATAAGATAGCCAGTTCCCTATAGTTACGTTAGTACTAATATATATACTGTGCTATGGTGTTAGGTAATATGGGTAGTATATATTACATTAGTACTAACATACAGTATGGACACTCCCTGCCGCTCTCTAGATTGCGACCTCACCCCCTCGTCACCCATATTGATACAGATTGATTACAGTTTGGTTGTCGAACGTATAGGATTTCGCCGCCATTTTCTTTGTTCTGTCATTCCTTTTTTGAAATGTCATTTCTAGCCCGTTGTATGAAATATCCAGGGTGTGATATTGGTAAGCCATCTTCCATCTTCGGCATCATCGTCACTTACCGTCGGGTGAGATGATGCCAAGGGGTTATTAATTGTAGATTAAAAAAAACTTAAAGTTATCTGGTTTGTTTGCTTTCAGTATTTTCTTGACTGGGATAAACTTTATAGCCGTGAATGTGTTGTAAAACAGATAGATATATGTACAACTATTATGGAGAGCGTCGGTGGCGTAACGGCTAGAGCCGCCGCCTCCCGTCCGGGAGGTCGTGGTTCGAACCCTGCCACGTACCAATGTGATTTGGAATTTAGATTTCATATGTACGTTTATCCAAAGCTCTTACGGTGAAGGAAAACATCGTGAGAAAACCTGCTCACGCCTGCGGAGATACTCGCAGGTTGTGTGTGAAGTCGACCAACCCGCACTGGACCCGCATGGTCGACTAAGCCCCGATCACCCTAATTCAGGCTCGAGCCCCTCGGCACAGTTTATATATTAGTCCCTCGGTGGGGACGTATATGAGCTGATATGATGACGAGTATTATGAATCGCATCACACACCATATATTACGAGCAAGTGTATCTGCTCGAAGGTCGATGTTGATGTGGGTAAGTAAGTAGGTGCGCGTACGCATTGTAGTAGCGCGATGCAAAAACTGGCCCATTTCCCACCGTGGCTTTTCCTTGTTATTGTTCACTTCGATTGATCACTGATCCGATCATCTTTGGTCAACTTTAAATAACTAATATAGGTAAGATTATTTTACCGGGTCGTTCCTTTAATATGGTCGAGGGGAGTGATGGCTGACTCTCGCGTTATACCCCTTACCTACTCGTGACCTGGTGCTGTCCGGTTGAACTAGCCTACTCTTGTCAAATTTAATAAATTGCACCCCCAAATAAATAGCAAGAGGCGTAGAGATATTTGTTCATCATCCAGTTCAGAACATGACTAGAGCATGCAATATCGCAATATATTTTCAAAACCGGGGTATCGCGGTATCTGAATTTTTAATACCGCAAAATTTGCAAAATAGCGATATATTTATTTTTATTTTAATAAGGCACAATATTTACTGGTATTTAAAAAAAACAACATAAGTTAAAACTACAATATTACCATTTTAATCTTTATTTTTTACGTAAAAACCATCAGGGATCGATTGTATCATCATTTAAACAACTTCTAATTTTAATACTGTCCGTAATAAGTGTCCTGCAGCTGAAAATACCCTTTCAGCTTCTACGCTAGTCGGTGGAATGTTCAGGGCTCGGAAACCTGGTTAGTTTTTTAAACCAGCTCGCCAGAAACGCCATACATTTAAAAAAGAGAGTTTTCATTTCGATTCCGCTTGAACAGCATTGATATTATTTCAGTTTTGTTCAAAGAGCAAAATAAAACTGTTCCTGCTCGAAATACCGATTAATTTCGCTCGCTAATATGTTCGACCCGCCCACAGCGACCCTCCTCCCTCAACATTTTCTTCTAATATCCATGTCTCTCTCTCTCTCTCCTTTTTTGAAATAAAAGACTCGGCAGCGAGAGAGAGATCCATCCCGAAACGGGTTCAGCAGGTAGTTAGGTATATAAAGTGTGCAGATATTTACACCTTGATTTTTGTCGGGGATTTACCATCGCAGCGGCTTGTTTTTAATACCGCGAAATTCGCATTTGCGGTACTGAAATATGACGCGAAATTTCGCGAAACTGCGGTAACGATATTGCGGTATTGCATGCTCTAATTACATGACTATGCCAACAGATTTTTTTGCATTCCTTTGTCCTTTTCTGTATAACAGAATAAACAAAATCTTAGCCATATATGGACTTAGATAGAAAGATAGATAAAACATTTATTTTTTTAGCAAAACAGCACCGTAGAGCAAACAAGCGATAAAGACAAAACATTATAAGTAAGTAATTCATGAATGAGTTACTTACGTACCTAGGTACATAAATTGTAAAAGAAATGTAGCTGACTATTTACAAAAACTGTCTTACGATGATACCAAAAAAATATTATTAGTTGTAAAGTAATTATAGCAGGACGCGAGTCAGGGCGGTAACAGGAGCGTTGACCTACTTTGCCACAAACGCACACCTGCAAAAAGCCAAGCTGTTCTTAAAGCTCTTGACTCCTTCAAGGTTGACTCCGGGCTAGTGCTAAATTGTGTAAAGGTCCTCAATAAGGTGGGCCGACACAACAAACTGAAACTGGTCTGGGTCCCTGGACACGTAGGAGTGGAAGGCAATGAAGAAGCAGACAAACTGGCTAGAATGGGATCACAAACAACAATGTGTGGTCCAGAACCGAGGATAGGGCTACCAAGGAGCACTATTATAAGGGCATTAAAGGAACAGGTCGAGAGAAGACACAGATTGACATGGCTATCCAGAGATGGACATAAACACTCTAAGCTCTTCATCGGTGAGGTCACCACAGGGGCAACCAAGTACATTTGGAATAACAGCAGGACACGAGTCAGGGCGATAACAGGAGCGTTGACGGGCCACTTTGCCACAAACGCACCACCTGCAAAAAATCGGCCTGACGCACGACCCGACCTGCAGGGCCTGTGGTGAATATATAGAATCAATGGAACACTTACTGTGTCACTGCGATGTCCTGGCTAGCAAGCGTATGTACCTCCTAGGTGATGGCTACTCAAAACCGGAGGACTACAAGCACCTTCCAATCAGCGGAATTGCTGCTTTAATGCAGCACATCGTCGAGTAGGTTGGGGTGCAAAGGTTAGGGGTAAAATAAAATAAAAAAAAGACACAAAAGATCCCATTGGGTCGAAGTGTCGCTGCCCCCACTTACAAAGATAAGATTTGATAAAGTAATTATATAAATATATTAGCTTTTTCCCGCGGCTTCACCAGCGTGTAAAAAAGTAGCCTATATGTTAATCCAGGTCCTAATCTGTCTACCTACCAAATTTTATCCAGTTACGTTCAGTAGTGTTAGCGTGAAAGAGTAACAAACATCCATCCATACATACAAACTTTCACATTTATAATATTAGCAGGATTTAATTGTATACTATTCAATAGATATAATTAACTTTTTAAGATTAAGTATTATAATTAAGAATAATATCTAGCTCTTCTTAGACTGAAGCACAGGTTTTTCCTAGTTAACATTTTTCCACGATTCACTCTAAACACGTGAAAAACAGACTTTTATAGCAACAACCAAATTTTTATTGTTTTTGTTAATTTTCTAAAAGTACTGAACCGGTGTTAACAAAATTTATATGAGACTACCCTAGTAATAAAAAAAAAGAATTATCAAAATCAGTTCGCGATCGGCTAATAAATCGCGTAAACACACCATGGAGAAATACGATTATATAGGATTTAATACTTTCCGATCACGTTAGAGAAACTCCCAGCATAGCACGCTCCATCGCCCTTGGATGACCTTGAGCTTTTATAGAACCCATAATAAGACTACAGGTTCCGTATGTCATTTATCATTGGCAACACAAACTGGCAACTTAGTCTAGAGACACTGTGGTTTTTGGGACAAGTGAAAATATTACGAAGCTTCCCAAACGCTGCCCAGCCGAATTGGATTTGATGATGGATCTCTTTCTTGAAATTGAATCTATCTAACTGCACTGTTTGTCCCAGGTATACAGAAGGCCGAAGAGTATAATCAGTCACTATGCTTGGCGTTAAGGACTATAAGAAAGCCTTCAATTCGATTGAGACGTGGGCTGTGCTACAGTCTTTCCAGTAATGTCAAACTGACCATCCAGATACGAACTGTTGAATTGTTTGTACGAAAACGCAACTATTTCACTTCGTCTCGAATCGAAAGCTATCTGGCTGCAGCTATGGGCGGGAAGGGGGACGTTCATTATCATATCAGCCAAAAATCGTCCACTGCTAGACAAAGGCCTCCCCCAAGGATTACCACGACGACCAGTCCTGCGCTGCCCGCATCCATCGGCTTCCCGCGATCTTCACCAGGTCGTCGGTTACGTTAGGGGGACGTTATATCTTTGAAACTTTGGACCGAAGTAACCGGCGTGGCTCTCAGATTCGCTAAACTTAAGTGAAAGAAGAACAGATGGCTATTTTGTAGTTTCTAAGCTTTAGCTTTTGAGTAGCGACCTTGCACCGGAAGGCGTAGGTAGGAAGGTCTCCCCCTCGGTGGACTATGACTTGGTGAAGGTAGTAGAAAGCCGCTGGATGTGGGCAGCACAAGACCAGACATATTGGTAATCCTGGGGAGTGACCTTTGTCCAGCTGTGGAAGTTTTCGGCTGATATGATAGATACTTACCGGATACAATATCCGCCAATAATATTTTAGTTACCTAATTGGTGATAAAACTGACAGAGGAACAAACAGTAGCTTTAGAAATACACCTTAATACCCTCACATTAAAGCATAATTCCTCTATTTTCCTGAAAGAAGAACAACATTTTTCGTTGTATGATTTTGAGGGTGCGCTTTCAAATATGTTCTTTTGTCTGAATCGAGGCAGAGATTAGGACGTTACCACGGAAATGATCAATTTGGCGCTTTTGTCTAATAATAAAGGATAAATATGTTCTCTGCGTAAGTAAGAATGACTAAAGACCTGTTGGCGTGCTTCTCATATTAATCTACTGCCTCGTATAGTTTTCAGGTACTTTTCTAATGCTATTTTATTTTTTGTGCTTATAATCAAAAATTTCCTTGTTAGCACTGCTACATCATCATCATAATCGTAATTGACACATATAACATCAAATCTACTGCGTGTTTAATTTATTCTCGTATTATGATCAGTAACGATTCGCCACAATGGAGCTGTTACACTGAAACGTGCGTATTCTTCGAAGCGCTGTCATGCGAGTGTAGCGTACCTTTACAAACTGTGTGGCCACTAATGCACAGTGGACCTCATTAGGTCACCGCCAGGAGCGTGACGAAACGGTCCGTGCGCGTGCGTGGGACAATGCACTGGCCAATGAGCAGGCGCATCATTGGCACGCGTTTTATCTACAGGATGTGTTTTTTCGTTCTCATAAATTCATGCCGCCAAACATCCATGTTATTAGCATTGATGTGTTTCAGCAAGAAGATATGTAGCTAGTTCCCTATTGCGTTGGGCTATCTTGCTACGCCTGCTACCATCTTTGGCATCATCATCACTTCCCATCAGGTGAGACGATGCCAAGGGGTTATTAATTGTAGATTAAAAAAAATGTTGTCTTTAGTTGTCTATATGAATTTAAGTACTGTGGAAGCAGAATCCCGCAAAGTTCTTCAATGAATCATGCTATTAGTTGTATCTTTTATTCATCCTATCGTATCCTATCGTATTACCACAGTATTACGATATGGCTTTGATGTCGATGTTGATTTTTCGAGTGTTTGTATGGTATGCATGTTTATTTATTTCTTTGGTTGAAAAACGGCTTGATAGATTTTGGAGTGCAATGTGTCGTTAGATTCGTGTTGATCCCGTGAGTGGATTAAGATACATTTTTGCCCGACTGGCTCAAAAAGAAATGTTAAGTTTTTATACAATCGGGTTTTTAATTTTTAATAAATTCGTTAAGTTATTAAAACTATATCAACCTGTACATGGGTAACATGCACAGGTAGATACTTATAGTGCATAGCGTAAAATGATCACCTGGTACGGACTATTGTGCAAGCATCCTATGCCTTTACCTATAGGACTACTTATGTGGTATGGTGGCGCAAACTGTGACACAAGTATGTAATTATCCATTACTGGCAACGCCTGAGCAGAAAGCATGCGGAGTAAAATATGCCTATTTTTTTTAAATTTAATATTTTAATTTGCATTGTTTTGGTAAAACGATGCTCGATCGATATTTTGCGTATAAACTAATTGAATATAACCTATTAGAATAAATAATTTTCGAAAAAATTAAAACTTAGATACAAGCTTTTAATATTGCATTGTCACGCGACATACATGTGCACTGGGCCCGCGTGGTCGATCGCCCTAATTCAGGGTAGGCTTGAGCCCCTTGGTAAGGACGTACATGAGCTGATATGATGATACATATGCATGCAAAATTTCAGCTCAATCGGAAACCTATAAGGTGCCTCAAAATTCGAACGTTCTCTGTTCTCGTTCTCTGCATTCATACTTATTCTTAGTTTGTGTTATCTATTCAGTGGAGAAATGAGTCTTTGGCTACATTTTCTTTCATTTTCTTTTACTTATTTCATCTTTTCATCTTACGACTTAACAAGATCCTATATAGCCGGTCTAGTAGAGGCCTTACTGAATGCATATAACTGGCCTTGTTTAACACTAGACTATATTAAAGTGTCTAAGTCTCTAAGCGAATATGAACACCTAGTAACACGATCTTAAAATAGTCTTGAGTTTCCAAGCACCATACAAGCTTTATGTTTTGGATCATAATCTAGAACTATAGTTGTAAAATTACCCTGTATGTATAGCTTCAGAAAGTCGTGTTGTAACTTTTACACTTACCTTTTTTCCTTGTTTTGAATCTCAAATTTTATCATTAGGTTGACTGGAAGAGATCCCGTAAGGGATAAGACCGCCTTTATATATATTTTTTTATATGTAACAAAATTGGTGTAGGTCCCGTTAACTGGAGCTTCTATTTATCATACTGAGAAAGTCGTGTTGTAACTTTTACACTTACCTTTTTTCCTTGTTTTGAATCTCAAATTTTATCGTTAGGTTGACTGGAAGAGATCCCGTAAGAGATAAGACCGCCTTTATATATATATTTTTTATATGTAACAAAATTGGTATAGGTCCCGTTAACTGGAGCTTCTATTTATCATACTGAACAACTTTTGTTCTACGACTTTGCTGAAAACGTAATTTTTTTTTACTCTTCATACAAATCAATCAGCTGATCGACCGATTTTGTGCATTTTAGTATGGAGGGTCAAATTTTTTTGAGAATTGACTATGGGTTCCTAGGAGAAAGTTGTCCAGTATGAAGAGCAGAACGCTCAGTTAACGGAACCTACACCAATTTTGTTACAGCCTTTATATACTTTGGTAGGGGCGTGGGTTAAAACCGTACGTGCTCACGGATATTTACAAATTTATTGATGAAATATAAGACCTTTAAAGATTATAAAAATTAGAAAAATAATACACACTTAAATTACAATCACAAATCACAAAAAAACGTTAATTGGATCGTACCCCAGAATAGTCTTAGAAAGAATCAGCTTCATAGTTTTTTTTTTGAAAGATAGGAAATAAAATGGATTTTTAATCAACCGCCTCCGTAGCTCAGAGGCAAAGTTCACTGGCTTTACACAGGAGGTCGCGGGTTCGATTCCCGGCGGGGTCAATTGTAAGACTCGGTTTGGTTGGTGGTAGGGCATTTTCTAAGCCCGCCTGGCTAGCTACCACCATCTTATCTAAGTCTTGCCGCCAAATATCAATGTTGATATCATTGGTGTGTTCCGGCATGAAGATAAGATAGCCAGTTCCCCATTGCGTTGGGGAATCTTGGTAAGCCCGCTTCCATCTTCGGCAACATCGTCACTTACCACCAGGTGAGATGTTGTCAAGGGCTTACCAATTGTGCATAAAAAAATAAATAAAAAAAAAACGGGTTGCACTCCGGGAGTGCCGGCAGAAGTGAAAACTTGAATATTAACGTTGTGCATTTTTGATATTTTGGAATGGTTAGGGAATAATTTTGCACGAATTGCTCTGATACGAACATTCGCGTAAGCGTCCTGCGCTGCCTAAACGAAACAGCAGGCGCAGGCATACATTTTCGCCGCACCGTAGAAGGAGAGGGGGATACTTCCTCTCCTACGCCGCGCCGGCTGTCTACTCTCCATCCGTCTTACGAATTTTCGATCAGGTCACGTGTCCTGACGCGAGTTTAACATTTTTTACCCATTACAAAAAAGTGCACAACGCCGCTAAAGAAGTTTTCACTTCAAAAATCACATGTGTCACACTTAATTAAAATTTTGACACATGGATTGTTTTGTGCCAGCAGCGCATGCGTAATAGAACAAATAGGTGGAATGAAAAAAGGTCGAATGAAATAATAACAGAAAAAAAAGTAAGTGTGTGGTTTTATGAAATCACGGTAAAAGTGAAACTTTACAGAGGACGAATCGATCATGGCTGCTCTCGCTACGGTACAGAGGACGAAACGGTCATCATACCGTCAGACGAAAGCGACCGTCACGCGACGTGCAACACACAGACGAAAAAGTTTGAGATGATGTTATAAAAGTTTCACTTTAATAACAGCAACGCGTTGCCGCGTTACAACACGTCTTTAAATCCAAAAATTTTTTTGGGTGTATGTATGCATGTATGCTTCGACAGCTAATTTGATTTTGGAGTGCCATGTGTCGTAAGATTCACATAGGATACATTTTTACTACACTGCCCAAAAAGAGGGGTAGGTAACGTTTTAGTTAGGATATTGTATAGATATGTCGACTTCACACACAACCGTCGAGTTTTTTCGCAGGCGTGTGCAGGTTTCCTCACGATGTTTGCCTTGACCGTAAGAGCGTCGGATAAACGTACATATGAAATTGAAATCCGAAAACACATTGGTACGTGACAGGAATCGAACCACGACCTCTCGGACAGGAGGTAGCGGCCCATGCCATTGCGCCACCGACGCGAAGGTTGTGTGTGAAATCGACCAACCTGCACTGGGCCCGCGTGGTCGAATCATGCCCGATCTCGAGGGTAGGCTCGAGCCCCTCGTTGGGGACATATATGATCTGATATGACGATGATCTATTGTATCTATGTACAAAGTCTTCCTACTGTTTACGTGTGGTTTAACAAATGATCACATTGATTATCCCAGCGGAGACGACTCATGATGCACATGTCGAAGGTTATCATCATACGTACATTCACAGTTTAGTATTACAATGAAAACAAGTTAGGTAAGTCCAACTTCGAGAAGAAGATCAATCATCGAATCCAACTCAGCTGGGCAGCGTTAAGAAGCTTCGCAATATCTTCACGGCCCAAATAACGCAGTGTCTCAAAACAAAGGTCTTTGACCACTATGTGTTGCCAGTGATGACATACGGAACTGAGACACGATCGCTAACGCTTATGGGCTTCATAAGAAGGTCAACCAAACGGCGATGAAGCAATCTATGATCAGAGTTTCCGAACGCGATCGTAATATGAATCCAGAAATGAGGAGATCCGTAAAAGAAGAAGGTAACCGATATAGCTCACAGAATCACTAAACTAAGTGACAGTGGGCATAGCACATAGCTCGTAGAACATATGGCCATTAAGGTTACGAAGTAACTACAATCTCAACTGTGGTTTGGTCAGTAAATTTACAAGTGGCGATCGTGCACCGGAAGACCTCCCACTCAGGGGACCTTCAACCTGGTGAACAGACAGGACTAGTCGTCGTGGAAATCCTTGGGGGAGGTCTTTTCTCAGTAGTAGACGTCTTTCGGCTGATATGATGATGATAACAATTACCGAACGTAAATAGTATTAAATGTAGAAAGCACAAAGCAAAAAGGGTAGGTAACTACTGCAAAGTTTCTGAAATTTGATTCTGAAGTACGTTTATTTTTTTGAGGATTACAATTTATTGGTTTTTTTTTTATTCACAATTGGTAAACCCTTGACAACATCTCACCTGGTGGTAAGTGACGATGTTGCCGAAGATGGAAGCGGGCTTACCAAAATTCCCCAACGCAATGGGGAACTGGCTATCTTATCTTCATGCCGGAACACACCAATGATATTAACATTGATATTAGGCGGCAAGACTTAGATAAGATGGTGGTAGCTAGCCAGGGGGGCTTAGAAAATGCCCTAACACCAACCAAACCGAGTCTTACAATTGACCCCGCCGGGAATCGAACCCGCGACTTCCTGTCTAAAGCCAGTGAACTTTGCCTCTGAGCTACGGAGGCGGTTGAACTACTTGCTACTTATTTTGGCGAGAAAATTTCAAGAAAAGGGTGTGATATTAGGGGGTATGATAGCTAGAAATTCAGTTTAGGTACTAATGTTCCCGTGTAAATAATCAAAATAAGACGTGAAGAAGTTGCGAAGCTCAAACGCTGCGCAGCTGAGTTGGAATCATCGATTGATCTCTTTCTCGAAGTCGGATTTACCTAACTAGACTATTTGTCTCAGGTATACATATTTGTCAACAACTCAACAACAACAGTTGTTTAGGTTGGGATGCACTAAATAATTTTATGTTTTGGCTTTTTTAATTCTATAAATATGTATATGTCGCAGGCGTATTGTAGAATTAGCCGTTTTTCAAAACCAGCGCGTCGGATTGAAAGACGTCGCTGTTTTGTAATGCGGCTACCTCACGTTCAGTCGGAATTAAATTCGGCTGAAATAAAGAACGTCGAATGGCATGAGCACTTTGTAACGTGGTGCCCACATACAGATGTGTGCATCGAAAATACGTCCGCCGCTTTGAAAATGGCCGAGTTGGACGGAACCCTGCTTCGCGGAGCTCCTTTTCACGGTAGATCATGACATGCTAACCTAACCTAACTAAACCGTCTGTTCGTCTGTCCTTCCGTCCAACTCTATTTTATTCAGAGTATTTTACTAAGTAGTTTACAAAGCAGCGTGCCGATTTATTAAGCTTTAAAGTGCAAATTTTTGTTAAATTCAAGGGTCTGTCCCCCCCTGCCAGCAAAACCGCTATTTCAGGACATCTGAAAAAAAAAAATTATATTAAGCAATTTAAAAAGGAAAACTATCATGGTTTAGGATGGATATCTTAGTTTAGTTAGGAGTAATAGTTGACCAACTGAAGATGTGCAGTTGGATTTGTAAAAAAATCATAGATTTGGCATACAAAATGTTCTATTACCAACTGCAAAAACAATTTTGTTTTTTTTAGAGTTTACATTTATTTTTGAAAAGAGTATGGAAACCTACTTTGCACGTGTCCGACTCGCACTTAACCGGTTTTTTGTCTATGATTGTGGCGTCGTTAGCTAACAATTAATCGAGAATGAAAACATTTATTTTAAAAGTTTCAATTTACTTGTATTTAATGCTTATACGTTTTTTGTGACAGCGCTTTAGATTTTTGTTCAGTAATAAAATAAATGGATTTTACCACCCATATTTTTCGGCAGTGTAAGAAAAAAGCATATTTTGCTTTTCTCTCTAAGTTTAAAATCTAACGTTGGTCTAGAAAATTTTTAATGTAAATACTGTTGCGGTTAGTATAGTGCGTATTATTTTTCTTAAAATTGTGCCCTTTTTAGCGTAATGGTAATAGTATTTATAGATTTGGTTGCATTTTGTTAACTTTGCAAGAGAATCGAAACGTTGCAACTATAAAAACAGCGATTTATAAAATTTCTAGTTAAGAAACAATAAAGCTGAGTCAGCCATTGTATAACTAAGATTTGTATTATTTATTCAGTTTTTAAAGCAAATTAAAAACAGCTGTCAGTTTTATTATTGAGACGCAATCAATTTCAAATTAATTGCGGATCAATCAATAGATACTAATAAATTCTAGCTTATTGGAAAATAATAGTCACCATTAAATGGTAACTACTTGTGTTAAAGGGTATTACTGAATTAAAATGAACGAGTTAAGAAATAGTTAAGTACTTGACATACTTCAGTAAAGCAGTAATCAGTTTTTAGTGTTAATATAAATCTGGGAGCAGGGCAGTGCCCCCGCCAAGTCAAACAAAAACAAACAAAAGCACACCGTTACCATCCTTTTATCGAAGCCATTCTAGAAATTTTCGACTCCCCTGTAACTCCATTTTAGATAAAGCTAGAAACTTTCTGTGACAAAAACGACATAATATAACTAGGTATATTCCTAAATAACATTCAGTTTGAACCTGTAGTTTTAAAACTATTGCAAGTCAAAGTTCCTTAATATTGTCACTGACACACTCAATCACCTATCATCAAAATCCTAAGGTACTTCTAGCAGATACACAAGCTTCAAATTTTTAACACAATTAGTGTTAAGCCTATAAAGTAAGGAAAATATTTTACATATCTCAATTTCAGTACCGTTTTCTAGTAAAAAATAAACAATTTACTGTATAAATAAATCTTAAATATATGCATTTACAAAGTTATTATTACAGTTCATACAATTTTTCGTCACTGTAATTAAATAGATAGGTAAGCAAATAGAGGATTTAGGTAGATACATTCAGAGATGTCTCTTTAATATAATGTTCTTATAAGTTAGCGCAGCGTGTCGAAAGCAAGCGATGAGATTGAGATCTTAGCGATCATATAGCAGTTAAATTCATAAAAAAGCAGTTAGTAAAATAATTAATTACCTCATAATCATCATATCAGCCAAAACACGTCCATACCATTGTTTACAAAAAAATCGTTCGTTCCAAAAAAATCACGATTATTGTACTCCCTTAAATATTCATTTTATTCTGTTTTAGTGTTTGTTATTAGAGCGGCAACAGAAATACATCATCTGTGAAAATGTCAACTATCTAGCTATCACGGTTCATGAAATACAGCCTAGTGACAGACAGACAGACAGACGGACGGACCGACGTACGGACAGTGAAGTATTAGTAATAGGGTCCCGTTTTTACCCTTTGGGTACGGAATCCTAAAAATAGAGAGTAAACAAACAGTTATCCCATGGGAACCACTCCAGAAATGCGGACAAAAGTTAGCCTATGTCCTTTTCCATGCCACAGGCTATGTGCATGCGAAATTTCGTCACGTTGATTGAAGCGATAGGAGGTAACAAACCAACACATTTTCACATTTTTAATATTTAAGTAAGGATAACTTATCTATGACATTTTTATTTATTTATCAAAAATACGTGGCCAGCTTACAGTATACACCAAAGCGCTAACCAAGTCTGTGAACTTACATTATATACTCGTAAATAGAGTAGGATTGCATGCAAAATGTTATGTTCCAGTTATCCTTACTATATAATATTATAAATGTGAAAATGTGTTTGTTTGTTACCTTTTCACGCTTCAACACCTAAACCAATCTTGATGAAATTCGACATGCAGGTAGCCTGTGTCACTGGAAAGGACATAGTCTACTTTTTATCCCGTGAAAATAGCATAGTCCGATGCAGTTCCTGAGGAAACTGAAAATATACTCTTTTTTGGTAAGTTTCTTTAACGTTGCAACGGAACAATGGATTGCTGTGATTTTTTGCACAGAGACGGCTGAGGGGGTGGGAAATGACATAATTTCATCATTACAGCACATATACGTCCCCACCGAGGGGCTCGAGCCTACCCTGAATCAGGGCGATTAGGCCTTAGTCGACCACGCGGGCCCAGTGCGGGTTGGTCGACTTCACACACAATCTTCGAGTTTCTTCGCAGGCGTGTGCAGGTTTCCTCACGATGTTTTTCCTTCACCGTTAAAGCAATCGGTAAGTATGTACGTAAGTTTTTGAAAAACTCATTGGTACATTGGCCGTCCAGATTTGAACCCGGTACCTCTGGTTAGATTGACCGAATCGTTACCGGTTGAGCCACCGACGCCTTTTTTACATAATTTACTAATTAGTATATCCTGACATAGTTCCCGAGGGATCTGGGGAAAACTCATTTCCGCGCTCGCGCACGTCAGCGTCGTAACGGAGCTACGGACTGAAGTGGTTTTTTGAATAGAATTGGTTGAGGGGGTGGGAAAGTGACATAGACTTCTTATCAGAGTAGCCCGATATCGTTCCTGAGGGATCTGAGGAAAACTCATGTCCGCGTACGCGAGCCGCTTGCGGCTCGCGCACCACTCACTCTAAAAGACAGTCATAAAAACGATATCCACGCAGGCAAGCCGCGGGCGAAAGCTAGTATGAAATAAAATATCAATAGTCTATAATTATAATTAGTTACAGTAAATTAAAATAATATATAATTTTATCTAATAATAATGCCTAGACGTCAGCAAACACATCGGCTTCTTGGACTTTGTCATTAAAGTCATTTAAAAGTGCTATGTCGTAGTGGGTGCGCTTGAGGCGTGCTGTGTGCGGTTGATCAATGTTAGGTAAATAACATGTGCCACTTTTGAGGTCATTTACTTATTGAACTATTTAGTTTAAGTTAACTACTCAGCGTTCCCTTACTAGGCTTGCAGAAAAATTATAATGCTTGTAATGAAAGATTTTGTTTCGTCACATAGAAACACACATATAATACCTATTTGCTTAGCTGAACATTCTATAAAATTTTGATTTGATAAGTTTAGTTCAATAATGGTATAAGTAGGTTATAATGGTTTTTATTCATGGATCAGATTTTGCGTCTAAACTGAAAATAACTTATTTATTTTCTATACATGACCACAAAATCTTATCGATTTTTAAAAATTTCCAATTGGGAATACTTAGGCATCATCTCACTTGATGGTAGTTGATGATGATGCCGAAGATGAAAGTGGGTTTACCAAGATTCCTCACCGCAATGGGGAACTGGATATCTTGTCTACAAGCTGGAGCACTTCAATGCTGTTAAAAGTGATGTTTGGCGGCAAGACTGAGATGAAATGGGGGTTGACGACTAAGGTGGCTTGAAAAATTTAAAAAAATATTTTAAGAGAAGAAAATTTGTAATTATATTTATCACAATACATCATCCACTAGTTTTAAATCCGATTATAATACTAGACAAGATGAAAAATTTAATTTACAAAAATACTATTAATTACAGAGTCCTATATTCCCAATGAGTAATTTAAAGTATTAAGGAGTAACGTTATCTTGAGAAGAATTCGAGAAAAATATGATAAAATCACGCTTTTGCTCGCCAATAGTGTTGATGCATTCTTAAATGAGACAAAAATGAAGAAAGACGAGGTTTAGCATCAAACATTGATTTTTATTGTTATTTTTATATTTGTTAACGAAAAATATGAAAGTAAATCATAAAATCACGAATATTTTCGTAAAAATATAGCAAAAGCTAAGAAATATAGTTATTTTGCTGGTTATTTTAAACTTTCACTACTCACTTTAAGCGCGTAGCTAGGTCGCGTAGCAGCGTATGCGAAGGTACCTTGGATACAACGCTTTTTATTAACTACCTTATTAAACAGCCTAGCACCGCTCCTACGCGTTTTATAACCTCATTTGACAGCTTAACACCGCTCTTTACTAGTAAACACCTAAAGCCGTGTCCCACAAGAACATGGTCGTGCGTAGACTACTACGCAAGGGAGGTAGGCAGGCGTAGCTCCCAATGCTGCTGTACCCACTCTACAAAGCTAACTACCCTATTGTTGCAGGATCAGCGGCTGGGCAGTCTCGCGGTGGCGGTGGAGGGCCGGCGGCGCGCGCGCCCGGGCCTGTAAGCGCTCCCCCACGCCGGCGCGCGTGGACGCGGCGGACCATGCGCCGGCGCGCGCGCGCAGTGCGAGCCCGCCGCGCCGCCCGACAGCGCGCCCCTACGCCGCCGCCATGCTCAACATGAAGTTAAAGGAGCGCTTAGCGCTCGCTATCAGCGCCTTCCTCGTCCTCTTCACGCTGATGCTCGTCGTCGACCTGCAGATGGACTATGGCATCTCCGGCCACAAGGTGCCGCTGCACGGACGCGTCAGAATCACCGATGATCAGGATAAAGGGAGATCGGCGTACATTGAATTTCGGAAGCGGTTCCTGCAGAAAAGGTTGGTGTTGTGCTGTGTTTTCTTCCCAATTTGCGTGTGGAAATTAATGTTTTGGAGTGATATGTGTGGTTTATTGGATTTTTGGATGATACCAAAGGTAATTATGTCTCTTTTGGATGTTTGGGGTGGACAACGTCTTAAAAAAAATATTATTTAGGTGATTTCAATTACGAATATAACTTAATCAATCAGTGTAGAGTGCATGAATGCGTTTTATCAATTTATCAACAAAATGTCAAGGAGTAGTTCACACGGCGTCATAACAGAATAGATACTATCTTATCAGCAACTCTTTTTGGGTACAATTTGATTGAAACCAATAGATAATTAAAAAACTAACTTTTCGCCTCGCGGCTCCGCCTGGTTTGTTTATTTTTTAATCAGAAGAAGGAGGACGAGCTAGGTCGGCACAATTTTTATATGCTAAAAAAACATATAAGTGGTTTATAGTTACTTTAAATCGTCGTCACTAACTTTTATGTAATAAAAATAAATAACTGTTTGTTTGCCAAATAAAATAATAATAATAAAAAAAATTGTGACACCGACCAACTGACGCAAAATGGGCACATCGACCGCCTGGTTGCGGAAACCAGCCCCGCCCCTAACTATAACTAATCAGAAGAAACATTTGCGGGTGTGTGCACTACTACTCACTAAAGTTTCATCGCAATCGGTTGAACGATGCGCTGACGCATGGAAAACGCACACACAAAAATATTTCCGTCCGTCCGTCTGTCATTAGGCTGTATTTCATGAACCGTGATAGCTAGGCAGTTGAAATTTTCACAGACGATGTATTTCTGTAGCCGCTATAACAACAAACACTAATAATTAGAAAAAGTGAAAGTCTCCATACAAAAAACTTCTTGTTTAACGTGAAAAACTGTCTAGTTTGATGGTACGGAACCCTTTGTGCGCAGTTATGACTCGCACTTAACCGGTTTTTTACATTTAAGATTAGAGATCTTGTAGAACATTGACGACAATCATTAAGTACTTTTTAATTAGTACCATTACTTTGATTCAGATGAACAGTAGTTATTCAAACGGATGTCGATCAACAAAAAAATGCTTTGAAATTACTAAAGTAGGCTATTTTTCACTAATAGTTAAATCAGTTACTTTTTAATATCTATCAAAGGTCGCGGGAAGCCGCTGGATGCGGGCAGCGCAGAACCGGTCGTCGTGGAAATCCTTGGGGGAGGCCTATTTCCAGCAGTGGACGTCCTTCGGCTGTTATGATGATGATGATGATCTATCAAAAACGCTGCTTTGTTCTAAAATTCTTCGTGTTACACAAATATGATGTCACAAATATATAAAGGTTTTGACGAACTAATTTTGTAGTACTATGATTAAATATAAAATCGATAATTGCTGAAGGAGTCAAACGACTAAGGTTTTTAGATATATTTGAAGGTATGATATTTGCTGAATCATCATATCTGCTCCCCGATATATGTCCCCACCTAGGGGCTCGAGCATTACCCTAAATCAGGGCAATCGGGTCCAGTGCGGGTTGGTCGACTTCACCCACAACCTTGCTGAATAATATTTTATAATTTATTTTTTAATATTACTAGCTTTTGTCCGCGGCTTAGCCCGCGTAGACATCGTTTTTATGACTGTCTTTGAAGGTGAGTGGTGCGCGAGCCGCAGCGTGGAAATGAGTTTTCTCCAGATCCCTCAGGAACTATATCGGGCTATTCTGATTAGCAGTCTATGTCACTTCCCACCCCCTCAACCAATTCTGTTCCAAAAATTCACTTCAATCCGTTGCTCCATTGCGACGCCGAAGTGCGCCAGTGTGGATATGAGTTTTCCCCGGATCCCTCAGAAACTATGTCAGGATATGCTAATTAGTAAAAAATGTCATTCATTTCCAATCGCCTGAACCATCTCTGTGCAAAAAATTACAATAACCCATTTCTCCGTTTCGATGTTGAAGAAATTAACCAAAAAAAGAGATTTTTTAAAATTTCCACAGAAACTGCATCAGACTATCCTATTTTCCCGGGATAAAAAGTAGCCTATGTCATTTCCAGTGACACTGGCTACGTGAATGCCGAATTTCATCAAGATTGGTGGAAGTGTTGAAGCTTGAAAAGGTAACAAACAAACAAACACATTGTATTTTGTTATAAATTATAAAAGAGTTCAAAATATAGTCAGTACCCTTAAACGGTTTAGATCGAATCAAAGTCGAAAATTTAGAAAATGTTTTGAAATGAATATCAGTATAATATGTTTGTTATAAATTATAATATATTTGAGTTTATTAAAATTTGCACTAGTAGCTATTTAAGATATTTTCCTCAAAGGAACTAACATCGCATTACGTGATTCATTTTTTTTATGTAGTTTGGAAAAATATGCATATCTAATAATTGGACTAGAACGTGATTAAATGTGTATGTACATTATGGACTTCCTGATGTTAGAAACGAACGTGACACGTAAAACATTTTTGTGATGCGTGAGATAGGCACAAAGGTGCGCAAATCAGTGCACTAAGAAGCACGTTTTAGAAGATGCATCGGAATCTGTATAAACATAAAATACCAGAGCACGCTTTTTATAAAAATTCATTGGAATGTTAAATAATTAAATGAGAAAGTAATTTGACTAATTGTAAATTTATTTCAAGCATTTTTTTAATGAATTCTTATCAGCCGAAAGGTTTTGTAGCACATTTATCTTATTTTTGTATTTGAATTTGTATGTTAGATTGTATATTGGAGATTTTTAAAATTTTAAGATTTGTAAACATCAAAGACTAATAAAGTTATCCAACATGTTAAGTATTGAGGGCAATTACAATGATTTTAAGAATAATATATCTAACAATGGATAAAATGTAATTAATTATTGTAAATTCGGTTATCTAAAGACAAAATGAAATGGCAAATTTTTGGAAAACTTTTCTTAGTAGAGTTTCGGGTAAAGTTATAAAAATCTTTTGTTATCATCGAGTACCATTAGGGACTTTAGCTCGTGTTAGGAATGTTTATGAAGAGTTGTGTAATTAAATGGAATTGGGTGTGTTATTTATTAAAATATTGTTGTTTTGGGAACGGAAAGTATATCTATGACGTTTGGGAATGTTGTTTGTTAAAATTTTGTTGAGCGATCGGACTGATCACCCAAAAGCTAAGCAATATTTTAGAAGTCAAAATTTCATTTGGAATGTGATTATATGATTGGAAATTTGATTGTATGAATTAGTATATTTATTATGAGTTTGAAGTTACGGTATACAGGCAAGGCACATTGAGGGTTGCATCCATCTTCTTGAACATAGAGCGAACGAGTTTTCCTGTATGAGAGACAGTTGGAGTCTTTTAGTACCAAGTAGTACAGAAAACCCCATAAATATAGGTTGTACGCACAACCCCATGTTAGACACCAAGTCAACATGAATATTTTATTTTTATATAAATTGTTTTAGAGTCGACTCATATGATAAAATGCCTGTGTTTATATTGTTCTTGTATATACACTGTTTTAACCACCTCCGTAGCTCAGAGGCAAAGTTTACTGGCTTTACACAGGAGGTTGCGGGTTCGATTCCCGGCAAGGTCAATTGTAAGACTCGGTTTGGTTGGTGGTAGGGCATTTTCTAAGCCCGCCTGGCTAGCTACCACCACCTTATCTAAGTTTTGACGCCAAATATCAATGTTGACATCATTGGTGTGTTCCGGCATGAAGATAAGATAGCCAGTTCCCCATTGCGTTGGGGAATCTTGGTAAGCCCGCTTCCATCTTCGGCAACATCGTCACTTACCACCAGGTGAGATGTTGTCAAGGGTTTACCAATTGTGATTAAAAAAAATGTGGTAAGGACCAACGGTCCGGCGAGCTCGGCGTTGAATTCCCCATATTTGTTGTGGTGTACCGTAAACAGATTGTACTGTGGAAGAGGAAAATTATGAAGAAATAATGTTTATTTATTTATTTATTTATTTGTATAAGGCACACCAACGGCATAAATATTACACGTTTCCAAAACATAGTTAGGTCTTATTCTAATACAAATGCTTATTATAGGTGTACACAACATTGACATAAAATTATTATTAAAACAACATGGAAAATACTAACTAAGAAATTAATGAAACAATACTTTTAAATTTTGGCAAGGAGTTAGAAAATATATCAATTTGGGATAGTTTAGAGTTAATGGTGTTGTAATCCATACACATTCTACAGAAAGGAGAATTCTTACCTATATTGGTTCTAAAGAAGGGAATGTGAAAGACTCTTGACATGGGATATCTCGGATAATTGCTCGGAACAGACAAAGCTATATAGTCAAATACCTCCTCACACTTAATTATGCCCCTAATGCATTTATAAAGAAAGACAAGGCCAAGACGTTTACGACGCTCAGATAGAGTATCAAGCTTGAAGTGTTTTAAACGTAGGCTGTATGGAGTCCTGTGCGAAATGCCCTGTGATACAAAAGCTAGATGCCTGGTGAAAGCCCTCTGCAAAGATTCAAGTTGTTGTGATTTAACAGCGTACAAAGGATTCCATGCAACACAGGCGTACTCTAGCTGACTACGCACCAGGCTCTTATACAGAATAATCTTTGTTTGGATATTGAATTCTTTTGTGTTTCTCTTTATGAAACCAAGTGATTGAGCCGATTTTTTAACAACAGTATTAATATGTGAGGAAAAGGACAATTGACTGTCAATGACAACGCCTAGGTCACGCACTTCGTCAGCCCTCTGCAGTAAAGTACCACTAATTTGATAATTAGTGATCGGCGGTAAAAGTTTTTTAGTATAGGTAATAAAGTGACATTTTCCAGGATTTAGGGACATACTGTTACGATCACACCATGCATTTACTTTGTCAAGATCGCTTTGAAGAAGCTCAGCATCTTTTGGGTTCGAGATCGTTTTGTAAAGTTTTAAGTCATCGGCAAAAAGGGAGAATTTACTATGACGAATATTTGCAGTGAGATCGTAATGTTATTGTAAAGGGATGTATGGTTATTAAATAAAAAAAAATATATTGTACCGATCGTATAAAATAACGTATGAGTACTTAACTGAAAATAATGACTATGTTTAAGTACAGTTGTAAAAAAGATTAGTTTTGTAATTTATTTTATTTCATGATATTAACATAAAAATTTTAATTTTACACAATATAATAAGAAATGTATCTACAATATTTTAAAAAATATATTATTTAAATTGTAGTATGGTAAAATTTTTTTTTCGTAAACGGGGGGAGGTGTAGTGTGTAAATAACTCACCTCACCCTACGTGACATATTGGTTAAGCCGTAGTATATAAGAGCATATTTATTATATTTTATTGGCGTTAAAGGAGCTACCACGGAGACGTTATACTTTACTAACTACTACTCGAAGTTCCATCATCGCAGATATCTCGCTCTACAAAATCCATCAAGCCGTTTATACAAAGAAACATTTGTGGGACAAACATAAGTTAAAGGAACAGACACATACATACATGTCTACACAAATACTCATTAAGTCATTACTCTCCTTCATGGGCAGTCGGGTGAAAATAATTTGAATTTGAAGGCTTACCAATTGTGAATAAAAAAAAATATTTCTTAGAATAAATTCTTTACTATTAAAAAAATATATGTGTGTACTTAAAATACATTTCCCGCACTGGGCCCGCGTGGTCACTAAGGCCCGATCGCCCTAATTCAGGGTAGGCTCGAGCCGCTCGATGGAGACGTATATGAGCTGATATGATGCCTTTTATATGTGTTTTGAGATTTAGAAAACGGCTCGATGAAGTTTGCTATATGGGGGATTTTGGGGGGAAAGAAATTGATATGGCTAGGTCTCGTCTCCGGAAAACGCGTTTTTCCGAGTTTCCACACACATCGTCTTTTCCCCGCAATAAGATCGGTGAACAAACTAAAACTACTTCAATTCGATAAATGTATTATCTACTTATAGAAAGTTTTCGTAATCCTACACAAAATGGTAGAGGAGATCCGTAGGAGAACCAAAGTAACCGACATAAAGACATAAAGTAAAGTAACCGACATAAAGACATAAAGTAACCACATCCCTTTCGCTTGACTTTTTTTTTAATTCATAATTGGTAAGCCCTTGGCATCATCTCATCTGATGGTAAGTGACGATGATGCCGAAGATGGAAGCGGGCTTACCAAGATTCCCCAACGCAATGGAGAACTGGCTATCTTATCTTCAAGCCGGAACACATCAATGTTATTTACACTGATATACTATGAAGAGGCAGTGAGGCGAACGTGACGAGCAGATGGCCGTTAGGGTAGTAAAGTTCTCGAACCGGTGACGGCGCGCCGGAAGCCATAGCGTAGGCAGACCACCCAGTCGGTGGAGCAGCGCAGGACCGGTCGTTGTGGGAATCCTTGGGGGATGTCTTTGTCCAGTAGTGGACGTCTTTCGGCTGATTTGACTAACATAGGGTTTTAGGTTGTATGTCTTGATTAATTAATAAAACATGAAAAATAGTAAGGTCTTTGTCCAGCAGTGGACGTCTTTCAGCTGATATGATGATGAAATTAGTTGAAAAAAAAATGTATAAAGTTAAAATTGACTGTCTTAAACATGATTAATTAGTAAAACATGAAAAATAGTAAGGTCTTTGTCCAGCAGTGGAAGTCTTTCGGTTGACATGATGATAATGATGATGAAACTAGTTGAAAGAATTTGTAGAAAGTTAAAATTTTCTTATATGCAGCACGAAAACATCACACACATTGGGTTTTATGGTGAAGGTTAATTACTAAAACATGAAAAGTAATAATATTATATTAGTTTATTTTATGTGCAAGAGTCATGCTCATGTTATCAGTGCGGCGTTATCTGTCCGTACATATATTCACATGTTTACTAGTTTGACATCGTCTTTGTAGATAACACAGTTTCTTGTATTAGTTATAGGTACTGAGCGTAAATACAAAATATTTTAAGATTTATTCTAAACTAGATCACTAGTGTCTAAGTTAGTACTATAGTACATTACTCATAGTAGTAGTAATTCAATGACATTACTGCAGCGGCTAACAAAAGAGGCATTGATGGACGAACATGTAAATGTGGGCCGAGGCACACATACGTAAGTCCATCAATGCCTATATAGTTGTGACCAAGACTTGTAAATTACTTTTCTCAATAAATGCGCGGAAATTACGAGTAAAACTTCAATAATCGCTTTTGAAAATCAAGAAATTCTTGTACTTATATCATCATCATCATCATCATATCAGCCACAAATCGTCCACTGCTGGACAAAGGCCTCCCCCAAGGATTTCCACGACGACCGGTCCTGCGCTGCCCGCATCCATCGGTACTTATATATAATACATAAATACTTTCTATAACATTTAAAATTCTTTTTTTTGAAACAGCTCTAACGATTTGGATGAAATTTTGCATTTAGGTATTGTCTTACATTCTAATTATATCTAGGCAAGTAGGTGAAATCCCTCAAAAAAAACGTTTTCACTCAAAAAGTAATATGTTTAGTTCACATGCCCAGAAGACTCAAATTTGACTTACATGCCAATTTTTTATTTCACAATTGGTAAGCCCTTGGCATCACCTCAAATGATGGTAAGGGATCGTTCAACAATTACGTGATCATTTTTGGCCGTTTTTTAACCCCCCCCCCCCCCCCCCTATGTGATCACAGCGTAATCTTTTGTTTTTTCACCCCCCCCCCCTCGCCTTGATTACGTAATCTTCGTCCGTGCTTAAAATGTTTGCTGTTTATTAACACTGACACGTATGTCATGTTTCTATGAGTCTTAAATGACCTAAATTTGTGAAGAGGGTGTGTTTGTCAAAATGCAACATGTAACTACACATTTTAATATTAATATACTGTCATTTTTAAATAAAATTATTAAGTAAATACAGACTATTCCTGACTAAATGGAGACGCAGACCATTCAGCTACATCCTTGATGAGATGAATAGTAGTAGACTTCAAAATTGGACGTAAATATTTTAAATATTTAGTTTATAAAATGATAACGTAATCATGGATTCTCCCTCCCCCCCCCCAAATAATCCAGATGTATATACAAGCATCTGACCCCCCCCCCCCCTTCCGGTGATCACGTAATTGTTGAATGATCCCTAAGTGACGACGATGCCGAAGATGGAAGCGGGCTTACCAAGATTCCATAATACAATTGGGAACTGGCTATCTATATCTTCAAGCCGGAACACACTATGTTGTTAGCATTCATGTTAAGCGGCAAGACTTAGTTAATATGGTGGTAGCTAGCCAGGCGGGCTTATAAAATGCCCTTCCACCAACCAAACCGAGTCTTAGAGAGATAGACTCCGCCGGGAATCAAACCTGCGACCTCCTAATGTGAAGCTAACGACCTTAACCATTACGCCACGGAAGTGATTAAAAGGTGGTTACTTTATTGACACATGGAAATACCTACTTAAACTAATCGATAATATGGGCATTTTTGCTTCCCCTTATCATTTTTATCACACAAATTATCAACTAAATATATGGAATGATCTATAATCTTATCATGCGTGTGAGCAACACATGTGATACGTATCCAAAATTTGTTAGTACCTACTTGTATTGTTTACTTCAACTACCCGCCTCCGTGGCGTAATGGTTAGGTGAACTCGCTTTGGTTGGCGAAAGGAAATTTTCTAAGCCCGCCTGTATATCAACCAAAAGTAAATTGTACAGCCACGCTGTGCATGCATACTTTGTCGCGTAGCCTTCAACGTCTTGTATGGTTGGGCATATACATTTACACTATCTCAATAGTAGCAATGAGGTTTGTATGTGAATTGGGAGGCAACTTACTAAGATTTTTCCTGTAATCATGAACTATCATGTATAGTAGACCGTATTTAGTTATTATAACGTACAAAGACCCATCAAAATCGTTAGAGCAATTTTTAATTAAAATGTAATGTGTTTTTATGATGGTGACAAACCTAAAAAATCGAGTTAGGAAAAAATATTTTTCCTTGTCTATTTTTTCCCTCTACTAATACGCGCCATTCCAAAGAAAATATAACAAAGTACGTTTTTAAGAGTCGGGGCTGAGGGCAGACTAAGGCTCATTGGCCATACTGCCTTGTCTCCAGACGTTTTTTTTTCAGTAGTATTAGTTTACCAATACAGTAATTTATCTTTCACATTTCTAATTCCCGCCAAAAGTCCTACAGCTTTATACTGAACGCCTGCGAACAATAACAATAGAATAAAATGAAAAAGGCAGTCATACTTATATTATCTTCGGTTATACAACGCTGCTGATGCAGCGGTGATATCATGATGAGTTGATGTTGCAGCCAGGATATTCGGATATCCTTCCTCAGTTGTGAACCAATGTGAATGATTATTTTTATAAAGAGGCTGCCACTGTAAAAAGTAAAAAAAATATAACAAAATATGACCTATTTTATCTTTGGTAGTGTATTATATGGACCAAGGATGACCTATCCCACCAAATTCGATCCGAAATATTTATAATAAAATAAAGGTGGAGTGTGGTCTAATACATACTCGTTTTTTTTAATTGATCGATGGTTTACCTACCTACAAACGACCATGATAACTATAATCACATCGGCCATAAGACGTCTACTGCTGGACATGGCCTCCCCCGAGTTGTGGGGGTTTAACCGTAATCACTGCGATTTTATTGTTTAGCTACAAATTATTGCACAACTCAGTATGGATATCCGCAATATAAAATAATTTTCGAAAACCTAAAAGCTTTTACGTACAAGTTTTTATTTGAGACGAGTTTTTATGCTCGAATGACTATAAATACAATTAAAAAATTCCAAATTCAAAAAAGGCTGTATCTTCTACGATTCTGTTAAAAATAAAAGACGATTCTGGGACCTCTAAATTTAATCATCAGGATCAACTTAAAGGATCTATTGTCACCGAGATTACCGCTTCATGCCAAATTTCGGATCAATCAGACCTCTATTTATGGAAGTCGCTCTAAAATGGATCACAAGATTTGAACTAAACTGTAACAAACACTGTAAGTTAAATAAAAGCTTTTAAAAATACTACATGTCGATAAAAAATACCAAAATTATGTCTTTTAAAAAACTTTTCCTACTTATAGAGATATATTTTGATGTATTTTGTATTATTGTATTACGAGTATAATGTTCACTTGAACATCTTTCTTTACTTAACTAAAAAATGTTTTCGATGGGTAACCTACATTCGGAATAAAATGCAAAATTTGCTGTCTTCCTTCGGAAACGGATAAATGCATTTACGCATACCAATACAGCCGGATGTACTGGTTATGTGAACATACACATATATACACACACACATATATATATATATATATATATATATATATATATATATATATATATATATATATATATATATATATATATATATATATATATATATATATATGTATATAAGCGTCGGTGGCTCAACCGGTAACGACTCGGTCCATCTAACCAGAGGTACCGGGTTCAAATCTGGACGGCCAATGTACCAATGAGTTTTTCAAAAACTTATGTACATATCATTACCGATTGCTTTAACGGTGAAGGAAAACATCGTGAGGAAACCTGCACAGGCCTGCGAAGAAACTCGGAGGTTGTGTGTGAAGTCGATCAACCCGCACTGGGCCCGCGTGGTCGACTAAGGCCTAATCGCCCTGATTTCAGGGTAGGCTCGAGCCCCTCGGTGGGGACGGTATATGAGCTGATATAATAAAATATATATATATATATAATAATACAATAACAATAATAAACAATAATTGTGAAAAATGGTTGACCAATTTTGTGCATTTTTGTATGGAGCGTCGAATTTTTTTTTTGCGAATTGACTGTGGGTTCCTTGGGGAAAGTTGTTTAGTATGATGAGAAGAAGCCCCAGTTAACGGGTCCTACACCAATTTTTTTACAGCTTGTACAAAATATGCACTACCCACTCACAACCACCTGTAGCTTTGGCAGCTTGGCTGCCTCAAAAGACTATAGGAGCGATGCCTAGGGAGGGGGGGGGGGGGGGCTGTCTTGATCATACGGCTCCCGGCTTACAATAGAACCATCCTATCTCTTCCCGTGGGTGTCGTGAGAGACGAATAAGCAGGAAGATGGGCAGCGGCATTCTTTCCGCGTCCTGTGCCACCAAATCGCATACTGCGATCGCCGACGGGCTTGCAAGCGTGGCGATTACAGTAAAACCCCCCGCCCCCGACTCAGGGGCGGCCTACCTATATCTAGCATTGGACGTCTTTTGACTGATGTAATGATGTTGTGTATATATTGTCTAGGTTAGTTTTGTTCCAAGTGAACAAATAATTTTGAATATACGTTTAATTTTATTCTTAATCACATCTATATTTACAGAGATGCGATTCCTTTTAATAAAGTTCTCGGCCTTTTGTTGTTTAAAACAATGCAATACGTAATCAATTTGTCTTTACCTTGGTTAAGCAAATATTTTTAAACAAGCGAAATATGAGTTCGCCACTCAGTCTATTCATTGCTGATCATACATGGTGTAAAAAATGTTTTTTCATTTAATATTATACTTGCTATACTTTATTAGTACACGACAATTAAAATATGGCTTTATTATATCAGCTCATATACGTCCCCACCGAGGGGCTCAAGCCTACCCTAAATCAGGGCGATTAGGCCTTAGTCGACCACGCGGGCCCAGTGCGGGTTGGTCGACTTCACACACAACCTTCGAGTTTCTTCGCAGGCCTGTACAGGTTTCCTCACGATGTTTTCCTTCACCGTTAAAGCAATCGGTAATGATATGTACGTAAGTTTTTGAAAAACTCATTGGTACATTGGTCGTCCAGATTTGAACCCGGTACCTCTGGTTAGATGGACCGAGTCGTTACCGGTTGAGCCACCGACGCTCCCAATATGGCTTAAAATATGGCTTAGCCTCGTGATTTTCAACTAAATTTCCATAGAACACAGATCTAAATAAAATTTTGGACTATAAAAAGTTAATCGGTCAGCTGTTCAATTTTATATCAGAAATCCAAAGGATCTTTTTTTGTGAATTGATCATGAGTTACTTATTTGTAGACCATGAGCTTAGGGAAAGTTGTTCAGATACAAAAGTAAGATAGGGCTTTATAATATAACTTTGTAAAATAAATATAACTGCGACACAGTCCTCGACTAATGCAGTTGCTATCGTACACATTAAGTTTGTACACTTAGTTTAAGTTCCAAATAAAAAAAAATTAATAAAAAAAAAAAAAAAATATAGTACTAATAAATTAGCACGAATAAGCATATGATTTAGAGATTCAAGCCTAAAGAAAAGAAAGGAGATTTTTTTGTAAAATTTATTTTTTAAGTTGATTAGATATATGTATGGTGTGATCATGGAGTTAAACGAACGTTTTTTTTCTTTAACATTCCGTATAATCATTTATCATATCGAGAAGGAATGCCGGCGTAATCAAGTCACCAAGCAATAGATAAATTTATGTTATCTGTATGCCTTTGCTATCCGGAAATTCGACAGTTAAAGTAAAATGGATAAGGAAGGATATGAATATCCAATATTTGTAAAATGTATTCCCGTCTATCTTAAATTTAAAATATTAATCATAACTCCGGATATAAATTAACCAATATAATTATCTTAATAATTATACCTAGTTATTATTTGATAGACAGAGAGTCTTTTGTCTTTTGAGAAAATTTTGCCACGGTCTATGCTACAGTGCCTATTATAAATTGAATGACATTAAAAGTTTGCGTTAAAACAATAGCTGTTCTTAAATACGATTGTCCTCTACAGATAACAACAAAAAATACTCATATCCCCATTATGTTTTAAAATGTGGTTAATGAGGGCGAACACAAATATCAAGACAATACTAACTAGTGAAGGTTTTTAAATGATTAAAGCTGTTAAAATGCAAAAAAATCTATGAAAAAGATACTTTAAAAGTCGAAATTATTAAGTCTAAATGATATATGATTTAGACTTGTTAAATGTGGTTGCCTAAATGTAAAGTTACAGAGAGTGAAGTAATTCTATCACTATACTTCTTTTTTTTTTCTTATTAATAATTTGAGTGCGTTCGACTATATCTCACCTGATGGTAAGTGACGATGTAGTCGAGGATGGTGCAAGCAAACTCAAATAATGTCTGTTCACTCTCGCCGTGAAGATCCCCAAATTATATGAGTCGGGAAACATAGACGCAGGCAAGGAGTTCCACTCCATCGCTGTCCGCATAATAAATGAGGAAGCGTAACGCTTCGTGCGACAACAAAGGGGTGGAACCTCCCCCTGCGTCTTCGTAGTATTACCTTGATTTACCACAGTGTAAGGAGATGTAATAGGTACTTTTCATCACTACAGTATTGTGGATGTGGTGCGGCCCTAGAATGCCACCCCATCTCTTTCCAAGGGTGTCATCAGAGGCGCGACGGGATCAAAAACCGGAGCATACCCTGAACACTTCATACAACGGGCCAGAAATGACATTTCAAAAAAGGATTGACGGTACAATCAAAATAGTGGCGAAATCAACAACCAAACTGTAACCAATCTGTATCAATCTGGGTGATGAGGGGGTGAGGTCGTAATCTAGAGAGCAGCAGGGAGTGTCTATACTGTATGTTAGTACTAATATATATACTTTGACCGGAGGATGGGCAGCAGCGACCGCACTGCACTCTGCATTCTGCAATCGGCAATCCGCCTGCCAACCAAGCGTGGCCATAACAGCCAAATCCCCCAAATCTGGGGAGGCCTCTGTACAGCAATGGACGTCCTTTAGCTGATGTTATGATGATCATCCATCACATTCCAAAGCAATGATTAGCACTACAGTAAATAAAACTACTGTAGCGATTGAGAGCGATTAAGGGTTGGCGGGAAGAGATCCCTGTTTGGGATAAGTCCGCCTTAATGTATACTTCTATTATGTATCTATAATTGTAAATTTTGTTATACAATAAAGAGTTCACAAACAAACAAACAATAATTTAATATACGCCATTACCATTATACTCACCATTACCATTGTAGTCAAACGCACTCAAATTTTTAATACAATAAAACAAGTGCGAGTCAGAACCGCACACAAAGGGTTCCGTATCATCATACTAGATGGCAATAGTACAAAGGGTTCTGTAACATCATACTAGATAGCGCTAGTTTCTTTACGTTTAAAAAAAATCACGATTTTCGTATGGGGAATCCCTTATTTTTCATTTTTTCTAATTTTTAGTATTTGTTGTTAAAGCGGCAACAGAAATACATCACCTGTAAAAATTTCAACTGTATAGCTATCACGGTTCATGAAATACAGCCTGGTGACAGACGGACAGACAGACAGACGGACGGACAGCGGAGACTTAGTAATAGAGTACTAATATATATACTGTGGTAATAGGGTCTAAAAAACAAAACAAACTCTGAAAAACTAAACAAACGAGGTCCGCGACCGGGCGCCACGCCACTCTTTCATCTCAGGTTCCCAAATGGTTTTAACGTAATTAGCCGTGACGAATGAGTAAGCAGTTAGCAATCAACAGCCCCCCCATCCAATTGTTTCAATGGGTTTGTCTATGAAAATCAGAAACCCAATTGCTTTTGGATTGTTCATAATACTTATAACTAACAAACTAGGTATATATGTAATAATATCTAATACTTTTTGTTTCGGATATTAATTGTATTCCGGCTTAGAACCAAAGCTCTGTTCAAAATAATTGATCAAGTGGTCGGTGTTTTGTTAAAATATAATTAAATTTTCTGTTTTGTTTGTAGCACAGAGTTTGTATATCTTCTGAGGGAGAGAGATTATGAAGTATGCCACGTTGTTGTAGGTAGAGTGAGACAAATATATTGAAATTTTCATACAATTTGTTTTCCTCAGCTACGTAGATACGTCTTTGAATCTGTTTCTTGACTTCTAATTCAAGAAAATTAAGCCGAATATGGGCAAATAATCAGGGGAAATAATTCGTGTAGTTTTGTAAATTGGTACAGTTAAACCTTGCGGTATCCAGATGAACATACTAAAAGTCCTCAAGGGTGGGGGGTGTGCTGAGGGTGTAGGGAGGGGTGGGGGGCGTCAAACGTACCTTTTTTCAGATTTTTGTATCTGTCATAGATGGAGAAGTCGAAGATGTCGATATAGAAGACGATGAGTAACATAATAAAGAAACACTGATTTGCCTTTTCAATTTTTAAATAAAAATTTTTACGTTTATACGTTTTTTTACATTCTTGCACACACATAATGGCTATCTTTTGTCATTTATTGGCATATTGGAGTTAGCACTTCCATATGCCAATAAAATGTCCGCATATTCCGCATTGGTAAATTGAGCCATTTTAAACCACAACAAAGTCTTAACAAAACGTCTGATAATAACAAAAAGTGACAAACAACAAAAAAACTTAACAAAATTACAAACGTTAATAACGTTAACGTTTTTTTTTTGTTTTCGTTAATTTCACTTTGCTGTGTGACCCTGTATAACTCAATAAAAATATTCTTATTCTAATTTTTTTTATTTCACAATTGGTAAGCTCTTGTCATCATCACCCGATAGTCAGTGAGGATCATGCTTACCAATACTCCTAACGCAATGAAGCAATGAGGACCTGGCTATCTTATCTTTATGCGCAAACGCATCAATTCTGGTTCCATTTGTTTATTTGGTAAAACGGTGGTAGCCAGCCAGGCGGCGGATAATAACAAAAAGTGACAAACAACAAAAAAACTTAACAAAATTACAAACGTTAATAACGTTAACGTTTTTTTTTTGTTTTCGTTAATTTCACTTTGCTGTGTTTGTGATTTTGTTAAGTTTTTTTGTTGTTTGTCACTTTTTGTTATTATCAGACGTTTTGTTAAGACTTTGTTGTGGTTTAAAATGGCTCAATTTACCAATGCGGAATATGCGGACATTTTATTGGCATATGGAAGTGCTAACTCCAATATGCCAATAAATGACAAAAGATAGCCATTATGTGTGTGCAAGAATGTAAAAAAACGTACCTGCTCTTTGTAACCGTCCCAACAGTAAGTATTTACAAAGTATTTACATTATTTTCAACTTTGCATTTGATACATTTCACAAAACATGTAACTAGTGGAATTTCGTCAACATGGTCCAATTGAGTAAAAAAAATTAACAACTCCGGTTACAAAAAAGATACCGAAACATATTACATACCATTCAAAAGCCTAAGCTTTAGAGATGTTTTAAAAAAAACAGAAGCCTTCCAGCCCCATTATTTTTTTTTTAAATGCATCGCAAAGTTGACTTTTAAATTTTTGTTCAACTTTTTTTTCAAGTTCGGGGGCCCACATTTTTGTTTTTAGCAATAACTTGAAACAAACATAATTTTTTTTAGAGCCGACAATCTTATAAAAGTCTATTAAAAAAAAGATTTTGGAGCTAGCTTTAAAAAACAAAAAGTTACATGTGTTCAAAGGTATAAAAATGGCAAAATTTCTAAAAAAAGGAAAAAAAATCCTGTAAAAAAAATTACAAGTCCTAGATTTTTTTTTATTCTCAAAATAGGTGGGAGGCGACCCCACCTATCCCCGATTTTCGTATTTTCAACCATCTGCCGAAGACCCTGTATATATACACACTTTGGTAATAGGGTCCCGTTGGTCACCCTTTCAATGTACGGAACCCTTACAAATCAAATAATACTATGTGTTACACCCTGAACATAAAGTATTTTATTACAGTAAATAATATGAAGCATTTTTTTTTCTCCAGCAACGGCAGTAATGGGTCCAAAGAGTACGAACAGTCCGCACCGAGCGAGACGAGCGGGGGTGAGGCCGACCCTCGAACCCCCGTCACACCTTCAGACAAGTACGAGGACCTGCAGCAAATCATTGTCAGCCAACTGCAGGGAGGGACAGAAGAGAGCTTCGTGGTCATACCGCCTCAAAGAGACCTTAACGTGTTGAGGACCCACAACCCGACGGTGGGTGAGATGGAGGATGTTGAGCCAAGGTAATGGAAAGAGACAAGTTTATTTTTTGAGGCTTTATAGTTTTACTTCTGGGCCTTCTGCAGAGGATGGCAGGAGCCTGACCTCAATGGTAGGCGAGATGGAGGGTGTTAAACCAAGATGAGGTAGACAAATAGTTTTTTCATGGCTTTACAGTTTTTACATCTTGAAATTAACAAATTCATGTACAAAACACAGTAGCATTTAAGAGAGGTACAATTTCATATTAATTTATTTTTTTATTAATATTTAACGCCCATGTCTATGATATGTATTTGCAATTGGAAACGTATAATCGGTTTCAATAGACAACAAAACAATAAAAAATGCATATTATATACACATAAATAAGTATCTACAAGTATGCAACAGCGTAAAACATACATACGTACATGTAATTTATTTTTAAATTTTTTGCTTTATTGATTTTGCTAAGATTTGGAAGCAGTGTAGTGTGCCCGCGTCCCAGTTTAGAGTGCATTGACGCACGACGACATAGCATAATTTTATATTTTTTTATATTAGAGTTCAATTAGAGACCCATCTGACAAAACCATTGCATTTCATTTGGGACCACCTCTAGGACACTCACTGACATTGACATTACATATCCTGTACAAGATCATATCCTGTACATGATGACCGTTTTTCTGAAAAAAAATCAGTCGGCTACATAACACAGTTCAAAAACCAAGATATACAGCCCTTTACTTTTTCTCGTTATCTGGTACGGAACCTTACAGAAGTTGCTCAGTTACATAAGCGACCAAGAACTTTTTTTTAAACATTAATTAAGAACTCGATTCCTGTAAATGAAATCCTTGATAGCATAGCGACAGCTGTTTTCTATGTTTGAACAAGACGCATTGTAATCTGAATAGAGAACAGAACAATAAAACAGTTCGTTAAGAAATATTAATTAAAATTGTTCCGCGAAAAACGACGCTAAAAGGACATTACAAGGGAGAATTTTCCAAAGTTGCCGACAGCTGACTACCACAAGTAAAATTAATGTACCGCTCCGGAAGTCGCCAAATTAAATTGTTAGTTCCTCGGCTGTAATACTTGTTATTGCTGTAATTAAACTTTGATAGCGCGAAGTCTCGGCGGCGACAAATTCTATAATTCCCTCATTATTACCCACCATTTGTAAGTAACAACCCTTTCAGGAGCTGATGCTCCGTGATTTTGTGTGAAGTGCAGTTTTCGTTTTCGCCTCGGGCCTGAAGCTTTTCATTCGTATAGTGGGGTGAGCTCTGAAGTATGCATCAAAATCAAACAGGTTGGTCGCGGCCGGCCTCAAGTGACTTACGTAATTTCAACATGGCAAATATTGAGACAATTCGCGTAGAAAAACTCGGAAAACAATGAAAACAATATAATATGTTTATATGTAAGAGCGACGGTGGCGTAATGGCTAGGGCCGCTACCTCCTATTCGGGAGGTCGTGGTTCGAATCCTGTCACGTACCAATGTGTTTTCAAATTTCGATTTCATATGTACGTTTATCCGACGCTCACGGTGAAGGAAAACATCGTGAGGAAAACTGCACACGCCTGCGAAGAAACTCGAAGGTTGTGTGTGAAGTCGACCAACCCGCACTGGGCTTATGTAGTCGACTTAAGGCCCCATCATCGCCCTAATTCGGGGTAGGCTCGAGCCCCTCTGTGGTGAAGTAAATGAGCTGATATGATGATAAGTAGTAACGCAGTAAGTTCGCGTATCTAGTAGATGTACGAGCGATCATATGTAACAGCCTCCGTGGCGTAATGGTAATATTAGCTTCACTTCAGGAGGCCGTGGGTTCGATTCCTGGCAGTGTGTAACTTTGTGCGACTCGGTTTGGTTGGTGGTAGGGTATTTTTCAAGCCCGCCTGGCTAGTTACCATCATATTATCTAAACCTTGCCGCCAAACATCAATGTTAACAGTATTGAAATATTCCGGCTTGTAGATAAGATAGCCAGTTCCTCATAGCGGGAATCTTTATAATCCCGCTTCCATATTCGGCATCATTGTCACTTACATCAGGTGAATGATGCCAAGGGCTTCACAACTGTGTGGATGAAATTAAATTAAGTTTATTCGGCTAAATAGAAAAATAATTATAGTACAGTGTCTTATTTAAACTAACTCGGATAAAAAAAAAGATCTGAAATGGAGCGATGAAATGAAAAGGATTGATGTAAAATAGCAAATCTGTTGCAAAAAGGAGAATATCTTCATACTGGCTGGATGATTTCATGTTACGGGAGGCGACCTTTCTTTATCTCACATGTAAGGAAAATTTCACGAAGAATCTTATTTAAAATCCTGTTTCGGGACTGGAGATAGGCGCGGGTCTTTGACAATAAAACTAAATGGAATGAATTCATGAAGGCCTCTCGACGTTGCCGCGATATGACGGGACCTCTTATGGCTGAATTCATAAATGTATCGCATTTGAGGGGCTTTTCTTGAGATACATGAATAATTTTGCAGTGTTCTTTTCGAAATTGGCTCTAGAAATTCCACTCGAAATAAGATATAAAGTTTGCTTGGGTAGCAGAAACATTTTATCTTTATTGCAGCTTTTGTCCCCGCTACAGCTGGAGCTGTACAACAGTTGCTGCCCTATGCTAGCTCTACTCGTTTGTAATTCCGTCCGTCTATTTATCCTACGGGCGCAAGCGGACTTTCCGAATTCCCAGCTGACGCGGGCACAATTCGCACTGAAAGAGGGCCAATAAATTTTATAGTAGGTAGCGGCTTGATTTCTAAATGCAGGTTATCAGAGTATGCCACAAATCGGGAGCGTTACAAGCCTCCTTAGTATTCAGTTCCGTGCGCGACGTCGCCGGGAGCTCCGGCGGTCGCAGTAGGCGAAGCACGTTCACTTATGTGTTCCACGCAGCCAAAACCAACACGCCCGCCACCACGAAAATCTTCCATGTAAATCTCGACGTAACGGCCAGGTTGGCGAAGGTGTGCCAAAACTGTGAATAAAGCCAATTTGTTACATTAATGGTTACTTTAACGAGTATTAAAGGCTGGATTATAAGTATTTTAACTAAGCGTTTACTTTTTGTTCTGGTACTGCCGTACCAGAAACGAGGAAACGAGGAGATCCGTAAGAGAACCAAAGTAACCGACATAGCTCTCAGAATTGCTAAACTTAAGTGGCAGTGGGCGGGGCACATTGCTCGTAGAACAGATGGCCGTTGGGGCAGTAAAGTTCTCGAGTGGCGACCACGCACCGGAAAGCGTAGTGTAGGCAGGCCTCCCACTCGGTGGACCGATGAACTGGTGAAGGTCGCGGGAATCCGCTGGATGCGGGCAGCGCAGAACCGGTCGTCGTGGAGATCCTTGGGGGAGGCCTATGTCCAGCAGTGGACTTCCTTCGGCTGATATGATGATGATGACTGCCGTATATCAAGGAAGCATAGTAGCGGCATCGTGCGCATTCAGTGCGTTCTATCAAAGAACAGTGGATCCTCATTAGAGCTTTCAATCAATTCATCTGTTTAGAGTCTTCTGTTTAGCTAGCGACAAAAAAATATCCTATCCCATCCCATACATTAAACGTTAGATCTCGAAAACGGCTCTAGCAATTACCATAATAATATGTGGAATTTTGGGGGCGAAAAATGGATCTAGCTAGGACTCATCACTGGGAAAACGCGTTTTTCCATTGGCATTGGCAATTTCACTGCACCAGATGTATATGCTATTATAGTCCAGTGGTCAAAGCGTTGGACTTCCTCCAATGTTTTTTTTCTTTTTCACAAAAAATTCGGTCGCCCAGGTACTTTACTTACTTTCTTGGTTCCGCGCTCTAAATCCCGATTTGCACATTCAATAAGAACAGTACAACTTATTCAAGAACAACCATGCCGTGTGGTCCAGAGGTACTGCTCGCGTCAAACCTTATTTCTGATATGAACTGTAATACGAGTGCTTACTGCGCCGGTACAACTAAAGAATACTAAATATTAGAGTAGTAGGTACCTTAACGTCCTACTACCATCCAAAGTTTGCTACTACGACGCGTCTTGTGACTAACTTCAGAGCCATAACAAAGTTTGGCGCGAGCTATATTTTAGTCAAGCAAGTAATATACTAGTACTTGTCATTTGACTGGCGATGTATATAACGAGTGTTTAAATCGGGCATTCCTAGTAGGTTACGATCAACAACTAAGCGTACTATTGTTGCAGCATAAACGCATCCCACCTGGAACGGTTCCAGCTCAAGATCGCGCAGCACGAACTGTACGAGGAGAACGAACCACTGGTCAACGCTGTCCTCAAGGATATGGTCACGCTGCCCATACTGCATGTGGGTACGTATCTTTGTTATAATTACTTACTAATAGACTAGCCTTTGCCCGAACAGCTTCGCTCGCGTGGACATCGTTTTTGCCCGCAACTTCATTCTGGCTTTATTCTATCTCGTTGGAATTTCGAAAAGCAAAATATCAGCTTTTTTGTTCAAGAGTTTGGGCTGAGCGTTGATAAGTCAGTTTAATAGTGAGTGAATAGAGACTATCTTTTTAGGGTCCGTACCAGTTAATGAGACCCAACGAACTCAGAAAAAAAAATCTGAGTTCGTTGATGGGACCCTATTACTAAGCCTACGCCGCCGGCTGCCTGTCTCTTCGTACATCCTCTGTCTGTCTGTATGACTTTTAAAAGGCTGTATTTTTTGAATCGTAATAGGAATCCGGCTGAAATTTTCACAGAATATGGGACGTACTCGTATATGAGCTGATATGATGATGTGGTACTATAGGGAATTTGCCAAAAAAAAGTAAAAAAAAAAGAAAACCGTTTTGTTAAGGTTTTTTCGTTTTTGCGCTATCGTAAAAACAGTTTCACCTCTAAGCATGAAACTTGGTGTGATTACAGTAATAATCCTAATCAAAACAACAAAGAATTAAAATCGGCCAAGTGTGAGTGGTAATCGCGCTAAGGATTCCAAACTGAATAAAAAAAGCAGTTTTATGTCGCTCGCGTTGATGTCTGTTTAAAATGAATATGTAATTGTACCTGTGTGGAGAGGTATGGTGACACGGAAACTTCGGTGCCTGAGTCCAACTCGCACTTGGCCTGTTTTATAGATAGGTATAGAATATTTCTAACACTGCTTTACAAGGCCCGCTAATAGGCTTCTGATGCCGAGAGTGGTTTGAATGAAGGATTGACTGGAACCTCCTGCCCATATGGATTTGATCAATGTGTGGAGTACGGCTCAACCTTATCCCGTAAAGAAATTAGAGTCCCTTAGCCTAATGCAGTGCAGACTGTGAACAAAAACTTAAAACCAACTTAAACTTTGGTACAATAGAGTAAAGAAACAAACAAACTAATGCCTGACCATGACTGTTTCCAATTAAATCAATAACTGCACGTAAATCTATAGCTTTCAAAGGTCCTAACCCATTTCAAAAGTCGCCGTCAGGCATGTTACCTAATCTTAATATATATAAATCTCGTGTCACAATGTTTGTCCTCAATGGACTCCTAAACCACTTAACCAATTATAATAAAATTCGCACACCATGTGCAGTTCGATCCAACTTGAGAGATAGGATAGGGTAGGGTAGGGTAGTGTAGGGTAGGGTAGTGTAGGGTAGGGTAGGGTAGTGTAGAGTAGTGTAGGGTAGGGTAGTGTAGTGTAGTGTATGTAGGGTAGGGTAGGGTAGTGTAGTGTAGGGCAGGGCAGTGTAATGTAATGTAAGGCGGTACGAAGTTCGCCGGGACAGCTATCTTAATATATATAAATCTCGTGTCACAATGTTTGTCCTCAATGGACTCCTAAACCACTTAACCGATTATAATAAAATTCGCACACCATGTGCAGTTCGATCCAACTTGAGAGATAGGATAGGGTAGGGTAGGGTAGTGTAGGGTAGGGTAGTGTAGGGTAGGGTAGGGTAGTGTAGTGTAGGGTAGTGTAGAGTAGTGTAGGGTAGGGTAGTGTAGTGTAGTGTATGTAGGGTAGGGTAGGGTAGTGTAGGGTAGGGTAGGGTAGGGTAGTGTAGGGTAGGGTAGGGTAGGGTAGGGTAGTGTAGGGTAGGGTAGGGTAGTGTAGGGTAGTGTAGAGTAGTGTAGGGTAGGGTAGTGTAGTGTAGTGTATGTAGGGTAGGGTAGGGTAGTGTAGGGTAGGGTAGGGTAGTGTAGTGTAGGGTAGGGCAGGGCAGTGTAATGTAATGTAAGGCGGTACGAAGTTCGCCGGGACAGCTAGTTTATTAATAAAATATTCCAGAGTCACTTTGATCCAACTCAGACAACCAATTGCTATTACGCCTACCGCACCGTGCTTTCACGAATACCTACGCGCACTCCGGTGTTGCAAGCTAGAATCCAGTGTAATAAATTGACATTACTCAAAACGAATGGAACTTAAACTATCTTATATACAACATAACAATGTTGTATACAATCTAGATACGTCTAGATTTATTGGCATGTCCCAAGTTACAGTATAACATTTTACATCGAAGACAAAATGGGGAGCGTAGAAACTTGTAACTTAATTTTATTTAAAACAACCAATTTTAGGGTTGCCTACCAAAATGGTAACATCGGGATTCTATTAACTATAAGCCTACACCACCGTCCGACACCTGTCTGACCTTTAGACAGCTGTATCTTTTAAACAGTTATAGATGGCCGGTTGATTTTTTTAAAGAATATGTACCTATATGGCAGATTTACTAACAAATAATGATAAATGTTATCTTAATATTAGTATATTTCGTCTATTGTAAGTGACTATTATTAAGTTCTTCATGAGTTAATCTTTGAAATGGACATTAAAAAAATACAATATTAATGCAAAAAATTAAAAATACAAGTAACGGTTACTTTTATATTTTTTTGTTTTTGCTCTGTCATAAAAACTCGTAAAATCTTACGATCTGATTAAAACACATTTGAGTACCGCTCCCGCTGATGTCTTTTGATTGACATGAATTATTAAGGTTTCTTATTCAAAGGTGTAGTGGTATGAAACCCTCAGAGTGCGCGAGTCTGACTCTCACTTGGCCTGTTTTTAGGGTTCCGAAGTCAACAAGAAACCCTTATAGTTTCGTCATGTCTGTCTGTCCGCGGCTTACGAGTAGCTCAGAGACTATTAGTACTAGAAAGCTTTAATTTTTCATGGGTATACATTTTAGTCACGCCGATAAAGTGGTACAATAAAATCTTGAAAAAAAATTGAAGGTATCTTTCTCTACATGTATAGAGGGGGTGAATTTTTTTCGTTGACGCATCCGGGAGGGATTGCTACAACGGTTTTTCGATTCAGGGGTTTGTTTGCGAAATACTAATTTTTGTTGTTAGAGTCAAGAGTGTGTGTGTGTGTGTGTGTGTGTGTGTGTGTCCAGCTAAACCGCTATTATTCAATATAAAAAGAAAACAAGCATGGGTAAAAAGGCTTTCTTAGTTTAGGAGTAATAGTCGACCAACTTAACATGTGCAGTTGGATTTGTAAAAAGTTCATAGATTTTCCATATAAAATATTCTATTACCAACAGCAAATATAATTATGTTTTTTAATGTAAACATTTTTTGAAAAGACTTCGGAACCCCATTTTGTGCGAGTCCGACTCGCGCTTGACCATTTTTTTAAAATAGTTAGTAGTGTGTAAAATGAAACATAAAATTCAATTTTCTAGAAACCACATAAGAAATACTTAATTAAATTGAAGCGAACACGAACCCTTTTTGCGAAAACTAGTTCCCTCAATTTTCCACGACAGGGCGTGGACCCTGGTCCACCTGTGTCTACAAAAGGTTGAGCAGGCAAAACCATGTATATTGGATGAAGCTGGTCCGCAATCAGCTGAGGTCGGCCGTGGTGCGGTGATGGCGGACGGACAATAGTGCCACACCAATCTCACCCTTCACTTCAAATTGGACTTAAATATTTAAACCACTTAATGGATTTCAATGCTGTGTCGACTTCGCTGCGTATTTCAGCTCAACATTTTATTTATTTATAGTTTCTATCAACAGATCCGACCGATTCCATATTATCAAACAACATTCTAATTGAATTGTTAATTAGATTCAGAATGTTTCTAGTACTTGAAATGTAACTTGTTTCTAATGTAAATGTAACTAATTCATTTCTTGTTTTAAAGATAAATTGTTGTTATTATCATTGGCAGAGCAAAAGGAGGGAGGGACGCAGTTGAAGCTTATCATAGACTACCCGAATAACATTCAAGCACTCTTCAAGCCGATGAGGTGAGTCACTTTGGATATTAATATCCTACACATGAGAGCATAAAATCAAAGGTCTCTGTTATATGCATATACAACGTATCAAATCGGTTAAATCGTAATGTAGGTATACTTGATCTAGATTTAATGTAGGTATTTTTAAACTTTGCTATCTATGCGTGAGCTCTCTATCTCTTATCGTGTGGCACAATTAACCGTGCTATCCAAGGGATGGACGGCATTTTGCCTGGTTTTGCGTGAGCTTAAATGGGGGAATGGTTCCGCTTAAAGAGGGCTCTGGTCAAACGGTCTAGTTTACTTTCTCTGTCAGTAACTACTAATGAAATTATACAAGAAATTTAATTGTTTTAACATAATGGTGATCTCACCAAGGAGTAAAATTGGGTCAAATATTCTGAAAGAAATAAAAGGAAAAAATATATGAATGCTCCCTTAATAGAGAGCATCACCTAATGACCAGATGGCACCATTTTGGAATTAGTCTTTTACCAACCTGAGATATGCCTATAGCCTTTTCACGCTTGGCACCCGCTCAATATCAATTACGTTACTACATTTTATGACCTACACAATCTATCATGTCCTCAACTTTTTTCCTCTACGTTGGCCTTCGCAAAACTTTAGTTCAGAAGTTATTTAGTGAGTACATAGTTTGTAGTGCGGTCGAGTCCTGTAGGAATGGTTCAAACTTCTGTCACCTCGTTCAAGTGCTGTGCGTTCGCCAGTCGGAGTTCTTTCTCGAGATCGGCTTAGCGGCAGTTCGCAACTACTAGTAGTTGCGAACACTAGTGTTATTAAAGTGGATAAGTAGTGAGCCGAGTTTTCTCCAACTTCTTTGTGTACCTTCTTGTCGCCATTGTTAAAAATGGATTGTGTTCCTTCCATATTCAATAGTTACCTATAATAAAGCTCAATACAATGTACTTTACCTGCAAAGTTTTCAAACTTCTGTTTTTAAAGTGGGAAATAAATTTTACTACAACTGAGTGGGTTGCACTTGAAACGCTGTCGAATGAAATTTTCGTCATGACAAAAGATACGAACGGGACATCCAAAATTCCACTCGCGGGAGTATCGGGACGGTCCCTAAGGCTTTTACACCGAGTATCAGATATTTCAACTTTCTCCTTTGTTATATGATAAAATGAAAGATATTGCGACACAAATTGACACTTGCTTGTTATTACATGAAGCTTGTTACGCAAGTAGTGCTCATCACTGAGGAACAACGGTGTAACGTAAGAAACAATGGGGAAATGAAAACAATTTAAAATAAAAGCATGGCATTAGAGGTTTCCTCAACACTTAAATTTCGAGATAGACTTACCATAATACCTTCTCAATGTTGTGATGACGATATTCTTGAAACAAGTGGTAGGAATATGAATTTTAAATACGTATTCATTTATTTAATAATTTTCGAAAAATTTAAAAGTTTTTTGGTACAAGTTTTTATTTGAAAAGAGTTTTTATGTTAAAAAAGCGAAATTCTTAAATTAATATAAAAAACAAACGGTTGCAAATTCAAAAAGGCTGTGTTTCATACGATTCTATTGAAAATAAAAGACGATTCTTGAACCTTGATTCCACCTCCAAAGTTCATCATCAGATCAACTTCAAAATACCAAAAGGATCTATTTTCACTGGGAATACGGCTTCATTCGGTGAAGGAAAACATCGTGAGGAAACCTGCACACACCTGCGAAGAAACTCGAAGGGTTTGTGTGAAGTCGACCAACCCGCACTAGGCCCGCGTGGTCGACTAAGGCCCGATCGGTCTAATTCAGGGTAGGCTGATATGATGACGGCTTCATTATAAATTTTAGGGGTCCGCCCTGGAAGTCGCTTTAAAGTCATTCGCAAGATTATTAGACAAACATACATACGTACATTCATTCATATCAGCTCATATATACGTCCCTACCGAGAGGCTCGAGCCTACCTTGAATTAGGGCGATCGGGCCTTAGTCGACCACGCGAGCCCAGTGCGGGTTGGTCAACTATACACAAAACCTTCGAGTTTCTTTGCAGGTGTGTGCAGGTTTCCTTACGATGTTTTCCTTCACCGTAAGAGCATCAGATAAACGTACATATGATATCTAAATTCGAAATCATATTGGTACGTGGCAGGACTCGAACCACGACCTCCCGGATAGGAGGTAGCCGCCCTTGCCGTTGCGCCACCGACGCTACATACGTTCATAGATTCATACAAACATTGCAAGTTAAATTAAAGATTTAAAAAAAAAAGTTTAAAAAACTTAAAAACCGACTCCAAAATGAAATTCACTCAAAGGTATGAAATAATATTATTATACTTGATACACGACATTAACCAAAAATTAAATTAATTTAATTCCTAGCCACCTTTGATTTCGTTATTGTTGGTTAATGTCGTGTATCTAAGTATAATAAAATAATATTATTTCATACTTTTGAGTGAATTTCATTTTGAAGTCGGTTTTTAAGTTTTTAAAATTTTTATTTTTATTGAGACTACTACTGTCTGAAAATTTTACAGTTTAGTAAATGTCATGTATTGATTGCCAAGAGTTGATCACGAATTTATGAGTATTCATATGTAAACAAACGACGCACGTACGTACACCACGTTATTACGATATGGCTTATTGTAATACTGTGGTACTACACATACTCATTATTTACAATAATTTATTTCAAAATTCCTTTGTGCCATAACATTACCATGAAATAAATAAACTCACATTAGGTACATATTTTAATAACTTATACTTATTCTTATGATATGAATATTTTCACTAAGTATGAATTAAGTAGTTAAATTGTGTTGTAGTTTTCAGCATTGATGGTCTGCTAAATAAATAATATTCACTTAATTATGGCGATATCAAAGTATGCCTATTAGTACTAACATACATTATGGACACTCCCTGCCGCTCTCTAGATTGCAATCTCACCCCCTCGTCACCCAGATTGATACAAATTGGTTATAGTTTGGTTCTCGAACGTATAGGATTTCGCCGTGATTTTGTGTGCTCCGTCATTTTTTTTTAGAAATGTCATTTCACGACCGTTGTATGCACTGTCCGGGCAAAGTATACATATTAGTACTAACATACAGTATGGACACTCCCTGCCACTCTCTGGATTGCGACCTCACCCCCTCGTCGCCCAGATTGATACAGATTGGTTACAGTTTGGTTGTCGAACGTATAGGATTTCGCCGCCATTTTGTTTGTTCCGTCATTCCTTTTTTGAAATGTCATTTCTGGCCCGTTGTGTGAAGTATCCAGGTTTCATTCATTTACGTTACACGTCAAATTCATTTATTTACGTTACACGTCCGTCTTTAGTCCAACTTTCATATGTGTACCAAATTTAAACTCAACGGTCCAGTACTTTCGAAGCAAATTGGCTGTGCTTGCCGATGGATAAGCGACTGATCCTATAATGGTTCCGTTTTTCCCTTTTGAGCTACAGAACCCTAAAAACCAAACAGGATGGGTCGCTTACATGTACAGAGGCCAGCACATCAAGCTATACACTCGTAGTGCGATTATGATCCATACTCATTCGGCATAAGAATACAAAGTTCAAAGTGTGTAGCTTGATGTGCTGGCCTGTGTACCTACATACTACGAGTATGTAGGCACCGTAAGTTCTACCGGGTAGACTGCAAGCATAAGTTAGCTTTAAAAAAATCCAGTGAACTGGCCAGAGTAGCCCAAGAGTTATAGACTCCAGGGACCGACGACGGATCACGACCCTCGGATCTCGAACCGCGCGGGGGTTATAAATTAAACGACTACCGATAGCTACCCTTTCCGTGTGAGAAATAACTTTACATGGGGGGTAGGAATAGAATTAAATGTATAACCAGTTTTATTGAAACGATGATTATTAATTAGTTGTTCAGAAAATTCGTTGCTTATCACTTATAGCTAAAAATAAAGTAACGATAATGAGGTGGATACTCCTTGGTTTTGCAATTTTTAAGTTTTTAGTTTGCTCTGAATCAATGGTTCTAAACTTATTTTTTACAAGCTTGTATTTACTTTCACCTGTCCCGGTGTCTAATGAAATTTTGCAAGTTAAATTTGACCACTTCCCGGTTTTCGATTTAGCTGAAATTTTGCATGCATATATGTATATATCGCGTGACACTAATAGCTTGTACCAAAAAGCTTTTAGGTTTTTCGAAAATTATTATTCAGAAAAATTAACAGACTTCTTATAGGTTCTTCTGTAGTCTATGGGTAAAGAACGTATTTTTGTTTAATTTTAGGCCCCATTTTTTAGGAGATAAGGGGGGAATGGACAAATTTGCCTGTTTTCTTATTCCAAAAAATAGAATAACAAATCACTGGATGTGAGCAGCGCAGGACTGGTCGTTGTAAAAATTCTTGGGGGAGGCCTTTACCCAGCACTAGACGTCTGTGGGTATATGTGATGATGATGATGACTAAAGTATTTTTAAACGAAAATTTAAGGGTTTGATCTACTTAAATAACTATTGCATTATTTTTTTTTTAATATTTAACCTATCTCACAGAATAGCTAAACTTAAGTGGCAGTGGGCGGGGGATTTAGCTCTTAGAATAAATGGTTGTTGGGACCGTCAAGTTCTCGAAAGGCGACCGTGTACCGGAAAACGTAGCGTAGACAGGCCTCCTATTCTGTGGACTGACGACCTAGCGAAGGTTGCTGGATACCGCTGGATGCGGGAAGCGCAGGACCGGTCGTCGTGGAAATTCTTAGGCATTTGTCCAGCAGTGGACGTCTTTGGGCTGATATAATGATGATGATTTAACCTACATGCTTTACATACTCCTTACTATTCTACCTGCACTAGAACGTAAAGTCAATTCTTTTTAAGAACTGACTCACTTTCGGGCCTCGGTGGAAGCCAATAAATCGGGGACATCGGATGTCGTACATTACCCCGATCGCACCTATCTAACCAGATTCAAGATTTAGGACCCACTTTAATCGTTTTGTTCCATGAAATTGATAAAGCACCTCGTACCGCATTCGACTCATTGCTTTTTATGCATTTTAAACCGATTTATAATGTTTTGTCTCCCTCTCCCTATACATTTTATTATCTATATAATAATTTTCAGAAAGTGACAGCAGATATTTGATATTCCACTTTATAGATTTGTACCTGTAATACAAGTACGTCACTCGTAATTTTCGTAATGGATACTTATTCGCTGAGATCAAGTTGCGCGCTTTTGTCCTTGTTACAAGAATATCACACCTTAAGGTATAATAAATTAATAAATAATAAAGAGCGTCGATAGCGCAAATATTAGGGCCGCTACCTCCTGTCCGGGAGGTAGTGGTTCAAATCCTGCCACGTAACAATGTGTTTTCAAATTTCGATTTCATATGTAGTACGTTTATCCGACGCTCTTACGGTGAAGGAAAACATCGTGAGGAAACCTGCACACGCCTGCGGAGAAACTATAAGGTAAGAAAAGCAATGGGCCCGCGTGGTCGACTAAGTACCGATCGCTATAATTCAGGGTAGGCTTGAGCCCCTCGGTGGGGACGTAATGAGCTGATATGATGATGATGATGATGATGACGTCTTACTATTGTTGCTAATCTAATAATTAATATTGTAAGTAATACACAAATTAGGTACCATCGACTCGACAAAAGAACAGGTCTCCACTCTCCATGTTACTTTTTACTTTCGAGCGACGTAGGAGAAAATAGGTGTGGTAACAAAAATTGAAGTCGATATTTCGATGGAGATTCTCTTAGGTTACACTAATAAAGTCTAAAAAACTAAAAAAAGTATGTGTTTTTTTACGATTTTGAACCTTAAGGCCTTAAGATGGGTCAAATGATAATATTCAATTCAAATTATTGAAAGACTGTGTAAAGCTATCTCTAAGAAAAAAAAAAATATATACTTAAAGTAATAAAATATCGATTTAATTGAATACAATAAAAAAATATTACCACTTTTGATTTTAAAAAATATACTATAGACCCTGTTTTTGGCATTCGTTAAAGACAGCCACGCTGCTGAACCTGCAAAGGAAACTGTAAAATAAATATGTAAAATTAACTAAGTAATTTAGAAACAATTAAAATAGCGAGAGACCGCGAGGTGGCTACCTTTTAGCCCGCGCCCTCGCGTAGCCCCCTCTAGACCATGCGCCTGCACCACGTCTATCAACGACCGGCCCGACACACCAGTCGTGCAAAGGAATACCGAACTAACTCTCGCTTTTGTTCAAAAATCACTTTCTTCTTTCTTTCGAATCCTCTCCCAGCGACCAGCACCTTCCTGCATCTGCTACAGCATTAATTGCAAAAGTTCTCGAAAACAAATACCTAGTTAGTGTTGAATGAAACTAACACACAAAAATCGGCGACTCTACCTTTCATATTAATTCAAAAAATTATTTTAAAGTTTTTTTTTGAAAGTGAAGAAAAGTAATAACAACATGTAAAAATCGAGAAATGGGCGTTCGGATTCAACGTAACAGCCGCGTTCAACGCCCGCATTGATTTGAACTTAAAATGAATAGGCTTACATTCGATATTATTTTAACACGTCTCAACCTGCTCGGATTGAGTCATTTTTTACAAACAGTAAAAATTAATTTTTCGTTCAATACAATTTTTTTTAAATTAAAAATATAGGGGAAATCTCACGTGAGATTGAGAGGGCTCCACTAAAACTCACCAGGGAGGAGGGGGAACGAAGGGAAATAAAAATTCCACTCGTAATTAATTGATTACCCTCTACTTTAAAATGACGCTATAAAGTTTTCTTGTTTTTTATTGCTATTTTATCCAAGAACCATATAGGAATATGTGCCATATCTCTTCTGTGACAACGAGTAAAGTGCACGATAAAGTCTCCTACCCAAGATAGTCTGTGCATGCCTAAGGTCGTCCGTACGATGATCGATAGCGCGGCCGGGGAGCTAGTCCGTGCTTTATCTTGTAACATCGCTTATCGGATCTTGTTCTCCTTTGAGTTTGAGTATCTACAAGCGCTCATCGGTTATGAAATTTCGGATAATTTGTCGCCAGATTGTCTCACTACCCAGAGTTAGTGTAGGTATAATGTTAACAGCAAAAACCTTTTAAATTTGAGATAAATACTAGCTTAAATTTGTATTTGCTTTTAAAAAGACTTCAAAAAGGAGGAGGTTCTCAATTATTTAACTGTATGTTTGTTACACGACAAATCTTCGTAGTTTGGGAACCGATTTTCATGATTTTTTTATTCAATGGGTATGTTGCCGTTGTCAGCTAGGGCCGCTTCTTCCTGTCCGGGTGGTCGTGGTTCGAATCCTGCCACGTACCAATGTATTTTATGTGTTTTCGAATTTCACTTCATATGTACGTTTAGTCGTTTATCCGACGCTCTTAAGGTGAAGGAAACTGAATCATGAGGAAACTTGCACACGCCTGCAAATAAACTCTCAAGGTTTTGTGTGAAATCGCACGACCCGCACTGGGCCCGCATGGTCGATTTTGGCCTGATCGCTCTAGTTCGTGGTAAGCTCTGTGGGGACGTTTAGGAGCTGATATGATGAGGGAAGCTACCAAGTTGGTCCCGTATAACTTTTACCGAAATTAGTTCAATACTTCTTCAGGAAGTAAAAAAAACCATAAAATGTAGCAAAATTGTATTTGATTTGCGATTGAACTCGGTTTTTTTACAAGCTTTTATTTAACTTGCAATGTGGAATCTTGCAAATCAATTTTGAAGCAGATATCTTCAACCGATTGAGCTAAAATTTTAATAAACGTTCAGTTTGGATGACAATGCATTATGCATGGTTAACTGTGTGACGTCATTCTAAATCTAACATGGCGGCACACCCAAGATGGCGGACCAGTTATTTTTAATTTCCTACTATAATATGGGTATCAAATGAAAGGGTTTGCTGAGAACAATACGAAATAATCAAAATTCTTTTCAAATAAAAGCTTGTACCTAAAAGTTATTAGTTTTTTCGAAAAATATATTTTTACGTACCGTATTAAATTATGTCACTTATTGTTAACGTTGTAAACAAATTTGTATTGAATTTCGGATAAATAAATAATCTTTTTTTAATAGCATTCGATGTAACGGAAGAGAACTGTATATTATATTTTGTGTGTAAATCGGTTCGATTTTCAAATGCTGTTTGTTAGTGCATAACCCATCTATGGTGTAACAAATCTTTGGCTGTATACTTACTTTATTTCATTTGATTCTATTAACGCAAATAACACTGGGTACCACGATAAAGGCATTGCTTAGTGTGGAGCCACAAAATGTATTTCATGCTATGTCATTGGAGTTGGCACAAATTTAATTTTTATTTGTAGTTTTATGTTCAGTGTACCAAATACAAAAATCGTAAAAAATAAATAAAAAAAATACAGTGTTTCCTATGATTCGACTAAAACAATAAACGATCCTAAGACCTTGATTCTACCTTTTATATTAATCATTAGTTCAATGTCAAAATAAGATACTAAAAATATCTATTATCAATGGGAATACGGCTTCATAGCAAACTATAGCCCTGGAAGTCACTCTCAAACGATTGCAAAATTTTAACCGTAAAAGCTCTCCCTGAAGTATAATAAAAATAATGTCGAAGTAATGTGTCTCATCTTATGATCATCATCATATCAGCCTTGACACAAAGGCCTCCCTATTTCCCTTTAAGAAAACGTCTTCCGGTGCGCGATCGCCACTCGAGATCTTTACTGCCCCAACGGCCATATGTTCTACGAGCTATGTACCCCATCCACTGCCACTTAGTTTATCGATTCTTTGAGCTATGTCGCTTACCTTGGTTCTTCCACAGATCTCGTTATTCCTGATTCGATCGCTTAGGGAAACTCTGAGCATCGCTCTCGCTCGATGAGATACTAGTTACTTGCCTAACTTTTTTTAGAAACTTAAACGGAATTGAGTATTAACTTGTGGAAGTTTTCATGTTTTTGCCCTGGCATCACGTCGTTTTCACTCATCTCGTTATCTATAAATAAAGAACGTTTTTTTAAAAACGGATTTACGGATTCCGTACGGATCTAATTTATAGTGTGATTTGAATACGATATAAAAAAAATCATTTAATTTAGTGTTTATTTAAAAAACTAACAATTTACTATAAAAATGAAAAAAGGTGCAGTTTTTGCGCTTTTGCTATTCATAACTGTTACGCCTACGAAGAAACTCGATGGTTGTGTGTGAAGTCAACCAACCCGCACTGGGCCCGCGTGGTCGACTAAGGCCCGATCGCCCCAATTCAGGGTAGGCTCGAGCCGATATGATATGAAGAACTATTTATACAATAGACAACAATTTACGGAGTTAGCGATAGGAGTACCTATACTTCAATTGACCCCGGCCAATTTTCGATAAACTATAAACTCAGCGAGTTAGGATTTTTTTTCTAATAGGGTGCCACTTAGTCTTCAGGAGGCTCTTGAATAAGTTATGTATGATGGATGTGGTATAAAATTCTTTACGTGAACCCATTTTGCCGAAATTTGGCACAGAGCTAAATTAAAGAGCGGAAAACAACATAGGATAGGTAGATACCTACTTTTTATCTCATAAAAATGCTCCTGAGGTATCTGGGAAAAACTTACTTGCACATTAAACAACCGCTTGCGTTATGCGCACTGCTGACCCTTGAAAAAATAAATAAAAAGGAGAAGTCGCGGGCAAAAGCTTTTACTTATTTAAATTTATCATTTGGTCAAAAATGCATGACAAGACCATTATTAAGATAGCTGGTCACCTTCACATAGTGAAGAAGAAGAAAAAAGTAAGTGTGTGTTTTTATGAAACCACGGTAAAAGTGAAACTTTACAGAGGACGAAACGATCATGGCTGCTCTTGCTACGGTATAGAGGACGAAACGATCATACCGTCAGACGAAAGTGACCGTTACGCGACATGCAACACACAGACGAAAAAAATTGAGACGATGTAATAAAAGTTTCACTTTAATAATTCATTCTAGTACTTAGATGGTATTTCTTAGTTTCGGCCTTTTTGCAACTCCATGCTTTTAGATTCACTTTTTCATGATGACCCTACTTCACTTGCGACCAGGTTTCCACGCGACGTGCAAACGTTGCCGAACCATTTCTACTTTTCCGACTACGAGCGACACAACGCTGAGATTGCTGCCTTCCACCTTGACAGGTAAGTTCTCAATAGACTTAAGACGAGGTATTGATTCGAACAGTTGTCTCTGTCTTTTTTGTTACGTGTAAACAGTAAGGAAAATAACCACACTTTTTCAATTTTTAAAGGGTTTTTCGTTTCAATCAAAAACTACAATGAATGAAAGTATAAAAAATAATAACATTACTCACTTTTTATTATCGTATCAAATATAACTAGAGTTGAAAGTAACAGTGTAGACCTATGTTTGGGATTTATTTCTATCAAGCCAAAACTGCTCAATCGTGTAATAGCTTTTGATTATAAGGAACATCATCAAAAATAAGGGTATTTTTTTCAACCTTGGGTTTGACCTTTCGTTATTACACCTAAACGATAGAATTAGGAGTAATTGACGTCAAAAATAACAAAAATCTGTAATTTTATCTCCTGTTGTGCTGTCCGTGTGAACTTTTATACTCTTTTAAAATTCAATAACTTTTATGTCTTACAATAACTTCTTGTGTCATAAGAGTCGATTTGGTATAATATTATTTATACTCTTTTAAAATTTAATAACTTTTATGTCTTACAATAACTTCTTGTGTCATAAGAGTCGATTTGGTATAATATTATTTATACTCTTTTAAAATTTAATAACTTTTATGTCTTACAATAACTTCTTGTGTCATAAGAGTCGATTTGGTATAATATTATTTATTTGACAGGACTTACTAAATTGAGCATTCTGTCCTTGGCTTTTCGATACTGAAATAAAAAGACAGAAAGTTTAGTCCTGTCAAAACTGTTAAATCGTGTTTCACCGAATCGACACTGTTGTTTTAATGTCATAATGACGTTATTTGTTTTTATTTTATTATTACTATGCATAAGTTTATTTTTAATATTAAAAAAAAAATATGAATATGCAAGAATTGCATTGAATACTATTTTATGACTATCAGAAGGAGTGTGATATGTACCTATTTTTGACAAACATTTTGAAATCTTTAAATCTACTTGAATCAGCCCGTATTTTACTGATTTCTGACACTGCAAATTGACTAACAGCAACGAAATTATTTAATTTCCTCGCTTAATTTATCTTTATCTATGCGTTTTTTTGCGTTATTTCTGAAATGAAACACTATGTTTTTATCCTCTACCTATATTTATTAAAACCTCTTCCCCCAGGGTGTTAGGCTTTCGGCGTGCAATGCCTGTCGTCGGACGCATCGTCAATATGACAACGGAGATCTATGACGTCACTGAGGGAGACATCCTCAAGACCTTCTTCGTGTCGCCCGCCAACAACTTCTGTTTCCACGGCAAATGCTCCTACTACTGCGACACGGGGCACGCGATCTGTGGCAACCCTGACATGTTGGAGGGGAGTTTCGCCGCGTTTTTACCATCTCCTGACTTGGCTGAACGTAAGGTAGGTACTCGTAGATAGCCTTTTAATCGGGTTAAGGAGTAACATACCTTCGCATCAATTTAAAAAGTTTTTTGTTGTTTTTTAATGGGATTCTCAGTTTCTTGAACTTTCAAGCCTTAAAGGCCGTGTTCAAAATTAACTTAAATGGCATTGACACAGAAAGAGGAGGCTTTCTGCCACATTCCAGAGTGTTTCACACACACTGTCAAGCGGTGGTCCAGAGATGGAGCACCTCCAAGGTGTATCCGAATCACCCCCATGTACGTTCCGCGTGAGAAAATCTACGGATTTCAAGATATTCTCATTTTTATTTTTAGATTTTGTATGAGAAATATCTTTGTTGGACTTAAACGTCAGTCTGTGAAACAAAATCATTATTCAATTAAGCCAGCCATATACAAGAATAACTTTCTCATTCCATCAGATTTCCAAAATGGTGTAAAAGTTAAATAAAATAATAAAAATCACTATAAAAATTGGGAATTACTCGTAATCAGAAGAGAGTATCGCGTCTCATTTATTTTCTCTAACAATTTTGTATGTAAATAACCTAGGTTCTTATTTTTCGGATTTAAGAATATTAAAATAAAGTTAAAGAGTCACATATTTCTGATGTTATGAAAGGCATGATAAATCTTGGAAATAATAAAATCATTTTAAAATATTTTTACAAATTTGTATGGGACCTGATGTAACCTTTTTACAGAAACTATTAATTTTGGTGTAACTAGTTCATATTTTTCAACTATCATCACCTTTTTGAAAAGCTGCTAAAATGAGGAAGTTTTTTTTGTTTCTGGCTGGCTTATTTGTATGATGATTGTTTTTCACAAACTGAATTCAAAATACAGCAAAGATATTTTTCATACAAAATCTAAAAATAAAAATGCGAATATCTCGAAAACCGTAGACTTTCGCAAAACATACATGGGGGTGATTCGGATACCCATGAGGTGATCCATCCCTGGACCACCACTTGACAATGTGTATGAAACACCCTGTATAAATTACTATCATCATTAAAGTAGTAAAGCGTTAGCGAATTCAGTTATTTTTAGGATAGGTACTGTCTTTGTAGATTGAATATTTTTTAAAGCAATTTGACGCTTATCTAATATCAATCAATCAATCAATCAATCAATCAAATATGCTTTATTGTACAATTACAAAAATTGCAAAATACAACTACAGAATAAATAGAAAAATAATATCATATTGGCACTATACATTTCTATACTGTTTTTATAAGTGTCATATAATTTTTCAGGTTTGGCGTCATCCTTGGAGGAGATCTTACCATAAACGGCGGAAAGCTGCATGGGAAATGCAGGCAGATTACTGTGAAACGGTATGTATCATGTTTTAAGCTCCTAGAAGCCTAGTAGTTTTAATCCATTGAGACACTGATGTTAGGTATAAGAAACGCCTCTTTTTAGTATGAAGGTTTTCCTCACAGAGAATCGACCGCATTATAACACCTCTTGTAAGCTCGTACTTTTAATCGATTGACACACTTGTTTGACGGTTCGTCCGTCCGTCGGTTCGTCCGTCCGTCCGTTCGTCCATCCATCCGTCCGTCCAAGTCCAAGTACAAGTAGAACTCTCGCTTGCACGCTCGGCTCAGGCGTAACGTGACAATGACGTCACACTGGCGTAACGTGACAATGACGTCACATTGGCGTAACGTGACAATGGCGTCACACTAGCGTAACGTGACAACGACGTCGCACTTTTTCGTGTATGCAGCCCGTGTCATCAATTTGTAAGACGTTATCACGTCAAAATGTATGTACCAACATAATTATTGACAGTGTCACGCTCTCATACAACAATTTTCCAACTTCTTTACCGCATATGAGGCATAGGTAAAGAGGCAGTTAATGGCACACTTTGAGCAAAGTATATATATTAGTACTTTCATACATTAAGGACACTCCCTGCCGCTCTCTAGATTGCGACCTAACCCCCTTGTCACCCAGATTGATGCAGATTGGTTACAGTTTAGTCGTCGAACGTAAAGGATTTCGCTACCATTTTGTTTGTTCCGTCATTCCTTTTTGGAAATGTAATTTCTGGACCGTTTTATGAAGTGTCCAGGGTGTGCTTTGAGAGTGGGCTTTCTGTTGAACGCCAAAATTTAAATATGATGTCACCCAGATTGGTTACAGTTTGGTTGTCGAACATATAGGATTTTGCCGCCATTTTGTTTGTTCCGTCATTCCTTTTTTGAAATGTCATTTCTTGCCCGTTGTATAAGGTGTCCAGGGTGTGCTTTGAGAGTGGGCTTTTTGTCGAACGTCAAAGTATAATATGATTGTTTCCTGTTTACTGAGAAACTGGTGGATGGTTAAAAAATCATGTATGTGTTCAGGTGCGCGCGACCCCACCTTACGACTCGGGCCGGCGGCTTCTCGACCTGATGGACATGTCCATCTTTGACTTCCTCACGGGAAACATGGACAGGCATCACTACGAGACTTTCAAGTAAGTTCATTTTGCAGTTCACTTTATATGATTAAATTAAAAATTTATTAAAAACACGACTACATACTACTATTTTTTTGGAAGTTGGGTAAAGTACATCACTATCGGAATCAAGACGACCCTAACGATACCTCGCATTTTAAAATCCATCAAGCCGTTTAGAAGATATCGTGGAATAAAGAAACATACATACATTAGACCTGAAAACAATACACTACGTAATAAAATGTAATTTACCATAGCACATTCTCATAATGTTTCAAGGTAAAAAATTTTTAGGGACATTTATTTGGGAAAACAGGATAAGAAATGAATTTACTTGGACACAGAAAGACGCGCTGCGCTGTCATTTGCAAGTCGAGAATTTCAGTGGAGTTCCGAAACTGCAACTCAGTGTAACATCTATACTATTAATATTATAAAGAGGAAAGATTTGATTGTTTGTTTTGAATAGGCTCCGAAACTACTGGACCGATTTGAAAAATTCTTTTTACACTATCCGCGGTTGCTATGAGCTATATTATATTTTCAAAAATTAGGGATCCTTACTAAAACTCAAATAATTACTAAAACCAAGGTGTAAAAAATAACGTAAACAATACTGCAATATCTACAAATGTAGTGTAGTATAGTGTAGTGGTAGTGGTAGTGGTAGTGGTAGTGGTAGTGGTATAGTAGTAGTGGTGGTGTAATGGTAGTGTAGTGGTGGTGGTAGTGGTAATGGGGTAGTGGTAGTGTAGCGGTAGTGTAGTGTAGTGTGAGGCGTTACGAATTTCACCGGAATAGCTAGTGTAGTTATAAAGTTATGACTGATCGCCTCATTTGTACCGCAGTTACATAGATATCTTTGATAAAAACGTATTATCGAAGTATTCCGTAATATTTTTATAATATTAATAAAGAATTATACATTTCTTTTTAGAATGTTCGGCAACGACTCGTTCACGTTGCACTTGGACCAGGGGCGCGCTTTTGGCAAGGCTTTCCACGATGAACTGAGCATCCTGGCGCCACTGCTGCAGTGCTGCACCGTGCGCCACACCACGCTCAACACTCTGCTCAAGTGAGTACCTTAACGCACTGAGTTCGAACGCACGCTCAAACTCTGCTCAAGTGAGTACCTTAACTCACTAAATTGACTTGCGCCATTTACAATGCATATTACGACAAACTGAACACGTGCAGTATAAAAATATGCTTCATCAACCTCCTTGTAAAGCAGATATTTGTAAGAAAAATGTCTACAAAATGTGTATATAATGATATATCGCTCATTTGGTACTACAATGACGTAATTAAGGTTTTTATCAAAAATGAGTTAAGTATGTCAAACGATATATTTTGGTTGGTTACTTTCGGGGTAAAATCGACGGTAATGTATTTTCATAAACTGCGGCTAGATGGCGTTGACGTCATTGTTACTTTTATACCAAAACGCAAGCATTCTACAGCTACAACGGCGATTTAGTCAGTTGTGCCGGGGAGTTCCTTGAAGTGAGGTGTCAGTTTGGTGCAACAACGACGGCAAGGTAAATATGACATCACTTTTATCCCCTCCTGGCGGAACAACGACGACAATGCTTAATTTTGTCGTTGTTTCCGTAAAGTGAGGACTTATTTTGTGTGCAACAATGACGAGAATATAAATGTGACATTTGTTTTATCTGCACTTGGCGGAACAGCGACGACAATGCTTAGTTTCGTCGTTGTTTCCATAAAGTTATTTTGTGTGCAGCACTGACCAAAAGATAAATGTGACATTTTTTTTATCTCCACTCGGCGGAACAGCAACAAAAAAGCGTAGTTACGTTGATATTTCCCCAGATATTATATTTATTTTGCGGGAAAACGACGATAATGGAAATTATGAATTATGGAGTATACAACTTCTTAATTTTTTCTCCATTTTTTTGGGGAATTTATTTTTGAGGTCGGTACCAGCACACAGCTACTTTCGTATCAAATGTTTTAGATTCGATGGCATTGCTGACACCGACCTCAGAAAAAAAATTTAGGCCCCTAATTTCATTCGTACCTACCTTTGATTTCGTTATTGTTGGTTAATGTCGTGTATCTAAGTAAATAATATAATTTCATACTTTTGAGTGAATTTCATTTTGAAGTCGGTTTTTAAGTTTTTTAAACTTTTATTTTATTTATTTTTAGTGATAATTCTATCTATCTAAAAACGTTATACCCAATCACCCACTCGCCCATAGAAACCATTAAATCATAAAGCATGTGTTTCATTAAAAGATACAGATTCCTGTAGCTTCCATCATCATCTTAACAGAATGAAAGTTAAGGAGTTAAATCTTCCATCATCAGCTCATCTGAATAATCTGAAAGAATACAACTATCGGTCTATATTTACCGTATCTACGCAAAATATTTGAAGAATTATCCTCCATCTAACTTCCTTCATCAGCTCATCAACATGAGATGATGACTAATAGACACCAAAACTTGAACAGTTTTAGGAAATACATGCAACACGTAATATGTGCCTATAAAATTTGAGGGTTGTTCTCGATTTCCCTGAGATCCAATCCTCAGATCCTGACTTGGTAACAATGGGACCCCCTCGAGAGTATACTCTTTCGAATAAAAAAAATATTTTGAAAATCGGTTCACAATCGGCGGATATCGCGTAACAAACATACAAAAAAAACATACAGTCGAATTGAGAACCTCCTCCTTTTTGAAGTCGGTTGATAATGTATGTAAGTCAAACTCTTGAAAATTGCTTCTAATCGAGAAGTTGAGATTGTTTAAGCTTAAGTGAAATTAATCTTAGTAATACGACTGCAAGTTGATTATGTGAAAGTGACGGCAAATTTTATATAAGTTTTATACGAGGTAACAAAAAATATTAACAGTGACGGATGATTAAAAATAATGGTTAGCTTTTGTCAACGTGTGTTAAGAATTTTAGTTGTAATTGAATCTGTTTTTTAGTTGGCAGAATTGAATTACTTATATTTTGGATGCGGGCAGCGCAGGACCGGTCGTCGTGGAAATCCTTGGGGGAGGCCTTTGTCCAGCAGTGGACGATTTGTGGCTGATATGATGATGATATTTATAATGAGTAAAGATTTAGTATTAGGCTTAAGAATTAGTCCCTATTGAGAAGTTGTTATTTATACGACTGATAGTTGAATAAATTCAAGCGACTGCATTTTTCAAAATGTGATTTTCTGATTAACTAAGTATTGTAGAAGTTACCAAATGAATAATTAAAAATGATTAAAAAAAAACTGTTTCCTACTGTAACCTTATATTGAGTTTTGTATGAAAGCATTACATATAATTAAAAGAATCCTGGCGGAACAATGACGAAATTGGGGGTGTCGCTTTAGTTTTGTTTTAATAAAAGAGATATTTATGTAGATAAACAGTTGACATAGACTACTCATAAAACTATAATACTTATGCCATATTTTAAGTCTAAAATCATAGAATAGTGATATATTTAAAGGTCATTAACTGGATGATGAAAGTTGATTTTTTTTTAAATCGCTCTCCTGTAAAGTTACAAAAAGTGCATTTTCGTCATTGTAGTACCAAATGAGCGATATTATATATATGAAAGTTTGTATGTATGGATGTATTTATGGATGTTTGTTACTCTTTCACGTAAAAACTACTGAACGTATCTGGATTAAATTTGGTAACCAACTACTAATGATTTATATTAACATACTAATGATTTATAAATATTACAAGGGACAGAATTTAAGACAAAATTCACAAAATGACTAATGAATTATTGTTCATATAGTATTCAGGTATTTATGGACTACGAAATAAAAAATAAATAGGTACTCGTACAGTAACATTTTATCACAGATCTGAAACTAATATTGCATACCTAATTTAATCATTATTCATATTAACATTTTATTTTATCTTTGTTTTTAATTTGCATGTGTTCTTAAAGCTGAATACATTTACTGGCATTGTACTTTTTGAGATCTGAAAATTTATGATTTAAGTATTATTCTGATTCTGATTCTGCACCATATCACGCTTAATATTCTGCCTTTGAAAGCACCGAGTTGACTTGTTCCTTCTGCAAGGCAAATTATGATGAGCTGAATAACCTAGCGCCAATGCTGTAGTGCAACACCGTACGCCATAAAACTGTCAACACTCACCTTAGAACGCATATAAGAACGCATATCAGCAAAGTATACCATCATGAGCTGAGCATCCAGTCGCTGCAGCTGGAGTGCTGCAACGTGTGGTATACCACGCTTCATACTCTGCTCGGGAGTAGGTGCTTTAGAATCCATTAAGTTGACTTGCGCTTTTGGCTTCCAAAACGAGCTAAGTATATCTACTGGCGCTGCTGCTGCAGTGTTGAACTGTGCACTACACTACGTCCAAAACTGCTTTAGAGAGTACCAAAGGCAAAAACCTCACTGGGTATCTTTACGACGAGTTATCAGTGTAGTAGACCAACACTAACATATCACAAACTATCGCGTCCTCTGGGGGTAAAAATTTTAAGCAAAAATCCCCGTGGGACACAGAGTTGTGAGTGATCCTTCTCTCTGACTGTTGCTCTTGCTATGTAACCTTTCTCTAATCCAGTAATTAGCGAAAACTTTTGAATCTTTGTGTGCTTCGAACGCCACCCAGAAATCTCTTCTGAAGTAAATTATGAAGCAAATTTAAGTGGCAGTGGGCGGGGCATGTAGCTTGTACAATAGATTGCTGTTGGGTATTAACGTTCTCGAGTGGTGACCGCGCACCGAAAGACGTAGCGTCGGTAGGCCTTCCACTCGGTGGATCAAAGACCTGATGAAGGTTGTGGGAAGCACCTTGGCTGCGTGGGACTGGTCATTGTGAAAATCCTTTAGGAGGCCTTAGTCCAGCAGTAGACGTTCTTCAGCTGATATAAATAAAAATTACAGAAATAACGCCTTATCTTCATAACTTACCTTTTGTAATTTCTTCCAGGTTTCACAACGGCACCCCTCTTTCGAAGGTTCTCCGGGACTCTATGAAGGTGGATCCCGTGAACCCGATATTGTGGGAGCCCCACCTGGCGGCCCTGGACCGCCGGTTAGAAATCATCCTTGATGCCATCAGGAAGTGCGTCCAGAAAATAGATAACCAAGACTTCGTATCACCGGTCGTACAACAGCGGTAATAGGACCTACATCTGACAATTAGTGATATGTGTGATGGATTTGTGATAACTCGGATGTATTTATACGGGTGGTGCAATCATTGTGAAGACTTTTGATCGAAGTCTTTCGCATAGACCGTAAAATAAAAATGAACTAGATTGTAAGTAGGATTTGAAATCAATGCAAAGTGACTGTGGATTTACCGTCTTTGGATCTGACCATACTGTTTGATAGATCTAAGAGTTCTAGTGCCAAAGATTGTCCAAATATTGTTCAGCATAATCTTAAATCATTCCATTTGATTGTATATGTATGTGTTTAAGCCATTATATGCCAAAAATAGGATCACGATATCGAATTTGTTTGGGAAATTACTTATTTTAAAAATGCATTTTATTAAATGTTATAAAGGGTATAACAAAATTGGTGTAGGTGCCGTTAACTTGAGCTTCTACTCTTTTATACTGAACAACTTTTGTTCTATGACTTTGCTGAAATCGCAAAAAAAAATTTAACTCTTCATACAAATCGAGTAGCTGATCGACCAATTTTGTGCATTTTTGTATGGAGGGGATTTTTTTTTTGAGAATTGATTATGAGTTTCTTAGGAAACGTTTTTCAGTATGACCCCCAACAACGGGTCCTACACCATTTTTTTTACCCCTGGTATAATTATGTATATTTATGAATATCTGTTTAACAAGTAGAAAAAGGATTTTAATTTCTTATATTAAGTATATTTGAAACTAAGTATAAGTATAAATGCGAAGTCTGAGGCTTTAGTTAAGATCCAATAGATAGTGCAATCGTACCTATTGTACATAATAATTAATAAGAAAGTAGGTAGGTAAGTAGTTTTTATTTGTGTTTTAAAATCATTTGCTATTTGATTTTATTACGTTTTGTTATGATGATTGTGAAGCTGCGCCTCTTCATACAAACGGCGATAACGATTTTCACCTCTTAAATGTTAACCGATTTGGACCAATTTATGATAGGTTGTCAGTCAGAACAAAAGCTATGCTTATATGTTTTAGATTTTTCGATAAAGTTAATAAGTTAAATTTTATTGTAGTTCACATGTTTTCATACAAAACTAATTTCGGCCATTTTTTTAAAATTATAATCAATAATTAAAAAACCAAACGTATAAGCCTATATTTTGTTTTGACTGACAACCTGTCAAAAATTGGTCCAAATCGGTTAACAATTAAGAGGTGAAGATCGTTATCGCCGTTTGTATGAAAAGTCGAATTTTAACCGTGGGTTCACAGTCCTCTTAATCGAATGATTTATTAATTATATTTAAAATATCGAAGCTCAAGAAAGCACATATCATAAGTACGAGTCAGGGGTAGCTAGAACGTTTACTTTTTTTTGTTAAGTACGAATATATTTCGATCCAATTCTATCGCCCTAATTCAGGGTAGGCTCAAGCCCCTCGGTGGGGACGTATATGAGCTGATATGATGATGATATTTCGATTATCTTACTTACTACTACTTACTTAATTATATATATCTTTGTTTATTTTGCGGTAGAATTATTAATTATGCATTTCTACATTTTAATAAATCTAAGAATGAATGAATCTTCCTTGGTAGCTACGCTAATTGTAAGCAGATAAATGCATTATTATCATACGCTGCGTTACGGTAAATGATCTCACGGACTGATAACAAACGAAATTTAAATTTATGTTATCCTTAATAGGCTAGTTGACTGGTTAGTCGTTTTAGTTATTTTTTATTATCTGTCAAAAACTTTTTTTTTCTTCTAAATATGTTTTTCAGCGTCATTGAAGTACCAGTTTTTGTGATTTTGTTTTGTTAATATGCTACTTTAGTTAAAAATCAAAGACGCAGTGCAAAACAAAATGAGTAAGATTTTTGAAATTTGAATGGGAGGGAGGAATTTAGAGAATAACATTTCATAATTTATTTATGATGCAGTCAACTACCCTATTGTAAAAATATACTACTTTAGTTAAAAATTAAACACGCAGTGTGAAACAAAATGAGTAAGCTTTTTTGAAATTTCAATGGGAGCGCAATTTAATTTAGGGAATAACATTTCATAATTTATTTTTGATGCAGTCATCTACGATTTGGTTAAAATATACTACTCTAGTTAAAAATTGAAGATGCAGTGCAAAATAAAATAAGTAACATTTTTTGTAATTTCAATGGGAGGGCAATTTAGGAAAAAATATATTTCATTACTTATTTTTGCTGCAGTCAACTAAGCTTTTGTTAAAATATACTACTTTATTTAAAAATAAAAACGCAGTGCAAAAAAATAATAAGATTTTAAAAATTTCAATGGGAAGGCAATTTAGGGAATAATATTTCTTAATTTATTGTTGATGCAGTCAACTACCCCATTGTAAAAATATACTACTTTAGTTAAAAATTAAACACGCAGTGCAAAACAAAATGAGTTAGATTTTTGAAATTTTATTGGGAGGGCAATTTAGGGATTAACATTTAATAATTTATTTTTGATGCAGTCAACTATGCTTTTGTTAAAATATACTAGTCTATTTAAAAATTAAAGACGCAATGGAAAATAAAATTAATAAGATTTTTTTTGTTTTAAGCGGAGGGCAATTTAGGGAAAAAAACTTTTCAAAATTTATTTTTGATGCAGTCAACTACCCTATTGTAAAAATATGCTTCTCTAGTTAAAAAAAAATAAAGACTCAGTGTAAAACAAACTGAGTATCATATTTTGAAATTTCAATGTGAGGTCAATTTAGGGAATAACATTTCATAATTTATTTTAGATGCAGTCAACTAACTGCCTGTAAAATATGCTACTTTAGTTAAAAAATTAAAGATGCAATGTAAAACAAAATGAGTAAGAATTTTCAAATTACCATGGGAGGACTATTTAAGGAGTAACATTTCATCATTTATTTTTGATGCAGTCTACTACCCTATTGTGAAAATATATTCTACTTTAATTAAAAATTAAAGACGCAGTGCATTTTTGAAATTACAATGGGAGAACTATTTAGGGAATAACATTACATGATTTATTTGTGATGCAGTCAACTACCCTATGTAGCAAAAATAAATTATAATGAAGAAAATTACCTAAGATCGGCTTTGCTACATGTCACGTAGAATTTAGGATGGAGGCCTAAAGGTAGATCAATGAAAACGAAAGAATAGTTGAGGTAAAGAAATAATATAATTGAAGAGAAAAGAATAGGAAAACACAAATTGGATATAAAAAGGGAGATGGTCGTCGCAGTCGTGTATATAAGAAATGAGAGGCTCCGTGGAACCCCAATTAATTATTTGAATTAAATTATTAAAATAAGTTAATTTACATAGTAAATTGTGGAGAAGCCCCAGTTGAACAAATAAATTTTGTTGTATGAATAATAAAGTTTTCCAGCTGGTTCGGCGAAAACTTCGTACGTCGTTTTCTCTTACATCTATGAAAATTACCTCACGGCACTCTAAACACTGCTTAAAACTAGAGGTTATTAAAATTTACCTCAGGGTACTACAAAAACTTGAGGTTATTAAATTTGCCCCAGGGCACTCTAAATAGTACTTAAAATCGGAGGTTATTTTAAATAACCTGGAGACACTTCTTTAATATTAATTTCTAAACCCTTTGCCTCATGGAATTCAAACAGCACACAAAATTTAAATGAATTAGACAGAAAAGGTTCCATTAGGGGATTCGGTAGACGGTGAACGGAAAAAGAATAAAAGGAGCTACTTCCTTTGACTGCCCGGCTAGGTGGAGCGGGTCAGGTCTTCGGTCCACCAACCTGATGGGCGGAGGTTGATTGTGCCCTGAGCAATTTTCGGGCACTGCAGCCACGGCACGGCAGCCGGCAAGCAGCGTATTTTCGGGCGGGTTGAGCTGTCGACCCTACAACGTAATCGATGCCCGAAATTACTCCACCATGTGGCATCAAGAAAGAGTACGAAAGGATAAGAACCCCCATACCGCAGAAACACGGTGAGGGCTCCGTCCACTATTTTAAATGGTATCACACTTGTAAAATTCAAAATACTTTGCCAAAATAAGAAAAAAATGGTAAATGCTCGACGACCATTTTTTCCTCTGTCAAATCCTCCAAAAACAACTTCTGACAAACCGCATTCGAATTTTTAAAACCCGTTCTATAAAAAAAACTCTAAGTTGATTCAAATAAAGAAGACGGAAAACACAAGGAGTCTTTAATTTTGTGGCGAAAAGTTTTTGCTACACCTATTGCATAAATATGCAATTCTGGTACAACTTAAATAGCAAGTATAAACTTCAATGCACACATTTTGCCATTATTTTTTTGATTCTAATTTTGTGCATTTCGTTCAAACAAAATGGCGGCGAAATTCTATACGTTCGACAACCAAGCTGTAATCAATCTGTATCAATCTGGGTGACGAGGGGGTGAGATCGCAATCTAGAGAGCGGCAGTGTCCATACTGTATGTTAGTACTAATATATCCTTTGCTTTTAGTGAGATTGAAATGAATGAATTATTCAATGCCCTCCATCCAATAAGTAGGATGTCTATTATTTGTTTTACGTATAAAGGTGTAATAAAATTGGTGTAGGAGCAGTTATCTGGGGCTTCTACTCATCACACTGAACAACCTTTCCTAAGAGACCCATATTTAATTCGAAAGAAAATTGAACTCTTAACACAAGCCGATCAGCTGATTGACTAATTTTGTGCATTTTGTTCAACTGACTTCATAAAAGGAGGAGGTTCTCAATTTCACTGTATGTTTATTTTAACATGTTATTTCGGTCACTCCGGTAGGGGTACCTTTTTGAGCAAATGTGTTACATGGCGATTACTCTGAAAGTGTTTAGGGTATCGTAATGATTTACGTGTAAAAATGTGCATATTCGCAAGGATCTTATAATATTTTTTTTTGAAAATGAAAAAAATTACAAATATGATTATTTTTTCTCCACTTTTGTAATAAAAAGGCTCATGTCTTAAATACTAATTAATAGAATTGAAAAATTTTAAAACACGCCTAAATGTGTGATGTCATGCTACATTTTAAATGCAATAAAAATAAAATTGGTTAATAAATAAGGGTAGAGAGTGTGTAGTCAGCGCCGCAGTTCGGGTAAAGTATGCATACCGACTCGATTTTTTAATAAGTATAGAAAATGTATGTTTATAATTGTTTTTAAATAACAAAATACAATAAATAAAAAATATATATTTAAGAAGATATTTGAGAAAAAAATAAATTTCGCCTTAGTTTATTTTCAACGTACACGAAGGTCATTGTAATGAATGATGAAATGATGATATTTGTGATTTTTATGTGTTTACGCGATTTCTTCGCCTAAGGTGAACAGATTTTAATTTTTTTTTAATTGATAGATTATGCCTCCAGGATCATCATATCAGCTTATATACCGAGGGGCTCGAGCCTGCCCTGTATTAAGGTGATCGGGCCTTAGTCGACGTTACACACCCTTCGCCTCCGGGATAGTTCCATATAAATTTTATCAAAATTGATTTAGACAATTAATTAACGAAAACAAAAATATAGCTAAATTGTGCTTGTCAATTGCAATTGAAGTCCGTTTTTTTAATCTTGATCATCGTAGTCAATGGTATGGAGTGTCGAATTTTTTTTTATTGACTATGGGTTCTTTGGGAAAAGTTGCTCAGTATGAATAGTAAAAAAAATTACTTAAATCTAGTTTGTTTTTGGGTAACATAAAACAACATCAAAACGCTAAATCTAGTATTAAGATTGTGTGCGCCTGAGGGGTCACACTACACACACGGGTTAAATTAAGCACTAAAATAACATTAATAATAATGCACGTTTATAGCCAGTTAGGTTGCTGCTGTAGAAGCCCCAGTTAACGGGTACCACACTAATCTTGTTACACCTGTAGATACTTATTCCTGTCCTTTAGTGTGTAGGTAGGTAACAAAGTGATGCAAATGTCCAAAACATGCCTATCGAGTTTTTAAACGATAACCCTTAGCAAAACTATAGCAAATGTAAAATGATTAAATACTTTATGGACATCGACCATGCGAATATAACAATAAGACGACGCAATTCATTTCAGGCCAGATGTTTTATGTTATTCTTGTAAATAAATGAAAACATAGTAAATTTTGTCATCCGATGCCAGTATGTTAGTATATTTATTTTTAAGACGTATACGGAAAACTTATGCTACATTTATGTATAAAAAGTTATATTAAGTCCTTCTAAGATACCTAAAAAACTGAGAATTATATTCATGGTACTGTTTTTCTTTTATCATACAAAGATGGGTAATCATAATCGTTTCAATTTATTCTCGATAAAGGTGCTATTCCGACGACGACCGCAGACAGCAGCTGCTGTCACAGACACTACTTGTAAAGCCAACCGCAGCGACAGTGTCGCCACACTCGGAATTATTTTCATATAAATTCATACAAACCAGTAGTGACACCGAGCGCTGACCACGACGACCCGACCACGCTAGCCGTAGCCGCCCTGACCCCACCCCCCAACCCACTGAGAAACACTGCACCGACATTCTACCCTCGCCGGCGAGGGCGGCGTCCCCCCGCTTCTGGCGCTTACCAGCGCTACCGGCACATACCAGGCCGCTTCTCTCCGATTCTCCCCAGTCCCAGCAATCACTTAAGCCGAGGTCAGTGCCTACCTGGGCGCCCTTAGACAGTTGCATTTTTTTGCTTTGCATCTAAGTTGAGTGCCCTCCGCACTCGCCTCCCCTGCCCGGTGAAGTTGTAAAGGCCCCCACGGCCAACAACAAGGTTGTCCTTTCGAAAAAAGTGACAACGGTGGTATGAAGCTGCGGCCTGCGGTCTGCAGTCGCCATGGGAATAGCACCTAAATTGTTGATTGGGTAATGTTTTTTAAAATTTAAATAACAGAATCTTCAGTTTCTTTATAGCTACAATGTTTCGGATGGACCCTATGTTTGAATTTTGGAGTCATCTTGCCAAAGAACTTTCAAAAGTGTTGTATAGAAAATATTAAGTTTATGAATAAATAGAGGCATTGCTCTAGTTGGTTGTTTGTAAATTAAAAGTTGAATGTTCAATTGATTTGTTTTTATGCTCCTATAGAAATACGTATCTCTTTGATACCAAAGATAATTATAGTTCCTTGTCTTTGTTGATACTCAACTCAAATACGTACCTAGGTATCTACTAAGTATACAAGGTGTAACAAAACTGGTGTAGGACCCGTTAACTGGGGGTTCTACTCATCATACTGAACAACTGTCACCAGGGAACCCATAGTCAATTCTTAAAAAAAATTGGACCCTCCATATTAAAATGCACAAAGTTGGTCGATCAGCTGATCGATTTGTAAGAAGAGTTAATTTTTTTTGCGATTTCAGCAAAGTCGTAAAACAAAAGTTGTTCAGTAGGTATGATAAGAGAAGCACCAGTTAACGGGACCTACACCAATTTTGTAACACCCTGTATACGAGTAGGTACTTGCAAAGTTAATATCATTCGGTACTTGTTTGTTTTAAATTAGGTACTTAGAACAGTTTTTCAACCCTGCTTTTCCTCTAGAAAATATTTTGTGACCAGATCCTATTTTGGTAATGTTACATCTCTGTTAAGTTAGAACTACACTCGAGAGCGATGAATCCGGGTCACTTAAAGAATCCTAAAAATATTGGAAACTAAGAAGGCTAGCTTAATGAAATAAATTGTGTTTAATAGACAATTTAATACTCCTTAAATGAAGTCATTAAAACTTCTTAGGTTAACGTAAAGTTATGTCATAAAAAAATCAAATTTGAAAAAGGGAGACTTTCGAAGATGGAACTACGAAATGACTACATTTGTTTTTGCTTTTGTTTCTAATCTGTCATTTAAGTGGGTACATAAACCATGTTGATAGTGTTCAATATTTATTATTCAAGCAGTAATCATGTCGCTTACACCTGAAGAATGCATCAGAATACTCACAATGCTGGAAAACGGCCGGGGTCAGCGCGATACAGCCACGACTGTCGGTGTGTCGCTCTCAACAGTACAAAGAGTTCTCCAACGTTACGAGGAAACTGGCTCTAACCTACGCAGACCAGGAACAGGCAGAACCAGGTATACCACAGCACGAGAAGATCGATACTAGGTGAACACATTGCTTCGTAATCGCTTTCTCACAGGAACTAACTTACAAATCAGTTTCGACGCCTCGGAGGAAGTAACCCAAGCGCATGGACAGTAAGGCGACGACTTGCTGAAGCTAACTTGAAACCACTTAGACCTGCACACGGCCCTAAACTGGAGCGTGGGCATCGTATTTCAAGACTAAGATATGCCCAGAACCACTTAAATTGGAGTATTGGAGATTGGTCAAAAGTTATGTTCTCCGACGAATCAAAATTTATGCTCTACAAGCACGATGGAAGACACAGAGTGTATAGAAGACCAGGAGAAAGATTCAAGCAAGCATGCATCGAAGAAAAAGTAGCCTACGGTGGTGGGTCTGTACATGTGTGGGCCGGAATTTCTTCTGAGAGTCGCACAGAACTGGTGTTCATAGAAAACGGCTCTTTAACTAGCGAAAGATATGTGGAAAAAATCCTCAATGAACACGTTGGTCCATTTATGGTCAATTTGGGTGAGGATGCTATTTTTATGCATGACAATGCCCGGCCTCATACGGGTTGAATTGTGAATGACTACCTTCAAGAGATGAACATTACTCGTATGGAGTGGCCAGCACGCAGCCCGGATATCAACCCGATCGAGCATGCTTGGGACGAGCTAGGGAGATGCGTAAAACAAAGAAGCCCTCCCCCAATCACGCTTCGTGAGCTCAAAATTGCTCTCACAGGGGAATGGGAGAATATTCCCCAAAATCGTATAAGGAACTTGGTGTACAGCATGCCAAACCGCGTAAACACAGTGATGGAAGCACGAGGAGGCAATACGAAGTATTAAAATTCAAGTAAATCGTAATGTTCAAAAATGTCATGTTTCCTATTAAGGCGAGATCAGCAGTTTTTTTTTATTTATGTAATTTTTTGTGAATTAAAATGTAGTGACTCGTAAATTTTATTACTTTCATTTAAGGGGTATTAAAGTGTCTATTAAACACAATTTATTTCATGAAGCTAGCCTTCTTAGTTTCCGAGATTTTTGTGACCCGGATTCAACGCTCTCGAGTGTATATAGGGTCTCAACAAAGGTATACACTTATTTTGACGTGATAACGTCTTATATATTGATGACATGGGCTGCATTCACGAAAAAGTGTGACGTCATTATCACGTTACGCCAGTGTGAGGTCATTGTCGTGTTACGCCAGTGTGACGTCATTGTCACGTTACGCCTGAGCCAAGTGTCCAAGCAAGAGTTGTACTTGTACCTGTACAGTACAAGTACTTGTACTAGTATTTGTACAAGTACTTGTACTAGTATTTGTACAAGTACTTGTACTAGTACTTGTACTAGTACTTGAACTTGGACGGACGGACGAACCGTCAAAAAAGTGTGTCAATGGATTAAAAGTAGTAGGCTTCCAGGAGCTTAAGGAGGTGTTCCAATGCGGTCGGATCTCTGCGAGGAAAACCGTTAAACTAAAAAGAGGCGTTTCTTATACCTAAAATCAGTGTGTCAATGGATTAAAAGTACTAGGCTTCCAGGAGCTTACAAGAGGTGTTCCAACTGTGATATGTTGTAGTTGTAAAAAGTACCAGGAGCACATAAGTGCCAAGGAGTTAACTCACCCGACTATGGGCGGTATTTTACATATCCTTAAAGATGGAGCTGAAGAAGTTTTACTTTAGTTATGCGGTCTAAAGGTTCGACTTGTGACACATTATCACGTAAAATTATCGTCCGTAAACCGACTTTACAGACAACATCGGGTTTTTTTTTAAACTGGAGCTTGTACTCATGAAACTGAAAAACTTTTCATAAGAAACTTACGGACAATTCGCAAAAAAATTTTTGGACTTCCATACAAAGTTAGCCTACCAGCTGATCGATTTGCATGGGAAGTCCAAAAATTTTTGGCGAATTGACTACGGGTTTCTTGGGGTAAGTTGTTCAGTTTCATGAGTAAAATCTCCAGTTAAAAATAAGTGCATACCTTTCTTAAAACCCTATACAATTTGACCTAAATCTAATAGCTATATGTCGAAGGGTTAGGTGGTTAGGTTATGGATGGCCTTGTGGTTCACGTCCTTAACTATTTCGGTATGGGGCGTCGAAATAACAATGCAGCTATATCACAGAGGTCCTTCTTCAATAGTCTTGATCATTTGGTAATCGAAATTGTACAGGATGCCTTGGATAACAATGGATGCAAACGCGGTGATCACAGCGATGGCGTGACACGTCCGTTTTGCTCACAGATCACCACTACTTGTGTTCTGCTCGACGCTCCGTCAAAAAGTGTCTGCCTCGAGACTGACGTCCAGCTAATATGGCTTCTCCACAGATCTAATAAATTCTCAACTCAGTGTGGCAGCACAAACAGCCTTCCGTTAATACGTCATCTTTGCTACCACAAACGATCGTCTCACGAGTACAAGCGATCGTCACGCCACCACCGGTTTCACCCAGGTACCTGACGTTTGATCCAAACAAAGTGTAACTGTAAACTTATCTCGAGCTGGTATTGGTCGCGTTTTCAATGACGCTCCGACACGGCCATCTTGACGCATCACACGTCCCCGTGTGGGTTACCTGAAAGAAAAACAAGGCCACCAGAGTATTTGTTTTCTTAACTGGCCCGCTCGGCCAACCTGACATAAAATACAATAAGCATCAAGAGATTTTTATCACAGTTTACAGAGAAATTTTTCACTAAGCTTTCAAAATAAATAGGCACTTTCAGTAAAATAGTCAAGTCAATGTCAATTGTTAACAATTTCACTCGTTTAATCACTTGAATTGTATCGCAATGTTTCCAATGTATCGCAATGTATCCCAATGTATCGCAATGTTTCGCAACAAATTAACTGCAGTTCGGTAACCCCCATTCGGTTGATAACCACAACAGTCACCCATCCTGGCAACTCTGGGCCACCTCCATCCGGTGCCCAACCAAACTACAGTCACTCTACCTGGCGACTCTCAGACACCTCCATCAGGTGCCCACCCAAACTCACAGTCGCTCTACCTGGCGACTCTCAGACACCCTACGGTGCCCGCCCAACCCAGTCACCCTACCTGGCGACTCTCAGACAACCTCTCAGGTGTCCGCCCAAAAACACAGTCACCCTACCTGGCGACTCTTGGACCACCTCCCTCCGGTGTCCAACCACACTATCGCTTCCATGCAGCGATCTCAAACATCACCTCTTTCTGGTGATTGCCAACATCACCTCCCCGGTGATACGCCTGCGAGCCAAACGCACGCCACACACAGTTGTGGCCGCACAGCAACGAGAAAATAACTCGGTGTTTTACGCCTACGTCTACGAATGGCTGAGACTATTGGCGTTCTGTTGCGAAACATTGTGTCACGGTCAAGTACAAAAGTCCTTACTCTGCATTAGTAGATGGTCGAGGTTCAGTCTCTCCATCATCAATTCTGTCCAAGTCAATAATACTGTCACTATCGGGCATTTAACGTAGTCTCTCCTCAATAACTCTGACGGTATTTGATATCTAAAGTGGTCGGTTACGCTTGTCCATTTGTAACAACACAAAGTTAGGTAACTTGTGAAGCTAAGCTTTAATTTCGAAATCAGCCTGTGGTGCTGCCCCAGAGCAATGTAACACCCCATCTCTTTCCGAGGGTTCCTTATGAAGCAACTAAGGGACCAAAAATTTGAGGATGAGCAACATCGTCCTTCACGCATATACTTTACCGCCAAACAGCCCGCCAAGCGTAACGTTTTTTTCTTTTTTTTTACAATTGGTAAAACCGCTCCAACACGGGGGAGGCCCATGTCTATTATCACATCAGCAGCAAGCTGATTAACAACTCCTGTCATAGGATGCGTTACTCTCCGTATTATCACTAGTCTGTTGTCGTGCTTCACTTAGATAAAATTACAGCCTGTGTGTGTAATCCACAAACACGACATTTAGAGGTTAAGCTACTTTACTCGTACCTAGAAGCAACTCCAGGAGGCTGTACCTCGTAACTCGGTTAACCCAACAGTTCGGTTCTTACCAAATGATCACCATGTAGGGACTTGTAACGTGAAATCTCATTACTATACTCTAAGGAAGTGAGCATATTTTAAAGGACACTTAACTAAGAGTACCAACGTTTAAACGTACTAAGATTCACCTGACCGTTGCCACGCGCCTAAAGCGTTTATGAACGTAAGTTCAAATACAAGGGGGCATTACGTAGATCGAATGACACGTGGACGTATTTGAACAGAGGTTACAAAATCAGTCATTTCGATTTAATAGGTAAAGAATGCACCTGATGTAACCACTAGCTATGCCTGACGTGGTAAAATAGTGACCACGTATGAAGTAGTTAGCTATCAGAGGAAGCAATTTCCGTTCAGGCATGTTGTTGTCATTTCATTCACGGTTATCAACACACTTGCGTTCCAGGCCATCCTTTTTCTTTACCAGCATGATAAGGCCGTCAAAAAGCAAGTGACATTCGCAGCCTCCGGCCCATGAATCCTGTATCATCACATCAGCCGTAAGACGTCCACCACTGTACCCCGCATACTACCCTGTTATTATTCTTTTTTTTTTACAATTGGTAAACAAACTATTTTATTGGGGTCCCCGAAACTCATCTACCTACATAGGGTCTATACGATAGCGGGGCATTAAGGATGCCCTCGACAAATTTATCACGAAAGCTATTAAAAATAGGCAAAAACTTTGGCCTATGCTCAATGACAATATCAGTCCCAATACTACGAAAGCTAATAAGGGTTTTTCACTCCATGTAAATATGTCAGTCTCAATATTATAAAAGCTTAAAGGGGTTTCAATACTTTCTATCCTGGTTTAGGTTTGTATAACCGAAACTCTAGTTCACTAAATGAATCATCATATTTACAAGGAGTCCTCTTTTTAAATCTTCCGTTCAACCACGACGAACCACGACGTTGTGTCACAAGGAATGATCCGAAAGCACGTGAAAGAGTACTTTGAAGGACTACAAGGCTGATGCAATCACCACTAGAAGGGTAAGGGACTACTCTATTCGCATCCTTTCCGACCGTCGAGCTATTTTGTTATTGACAAACTCGATTAATTATACCGTCAAGCATCGATTTAAAATATCTGAACCGATCATAATATTGTTGGCACGTAAGTACTTATCTGGCATAACAAGAAATGACAATTTTGAACAATGCCCGTCATTTATTACCCTCACTCGATATTTGTTCTGTACAGTAAACATAAGCGTTACCTACAAAAGTCAATCGTGCGTCAGTATTGAACACACTCCCGAAAGTCTATACACGAAACTTTCTTTAACGAGAGAACAGTAGGCACCACTACAGATTAGGTAATAGTACTACGCACGTACTACTACCACCATCAAAACAAAAGGGGTACGACTCACCGGATTTTCGTAACTCCGCGTACATCACGCACTGCGCTGAAGCTGCACGCGCCGCTTGCGTGGATCTCCGCTGCTGCCAGTGCAGCCCACGCTGTCACCTCATTCCAATGGTCGTTCCGTAAGGGAGATGTCGACAGTTGTGCACCGTGCACGTGGATTAGCTTCAGGTATATTCGGGGTCAATTCTGTCAATGTGATTGCAGCAGATGTAGGATGGTGCTCGCATAGCCTCAATCAATCGCAGTATGTCTTTATGTTAAGTACATGTAAGCAGAAATAAATGAATATGAATATGTTCAGCACGAAGAATTGTTGCCAGTGAGTTTATTTCGCTGCTCCATTATCATTTTTCACATTTTCCCGTCGTCCACTAGTTGCGAGCGCTGGGAACAATCCAACTTCTGATGTCGAAGGGTTAGGTGGTTAGGTTATGGATGGCCTTGTGGTTCACGTCCTTAACTATTTCGGTATGGGGCGTCAAAATAACAATGCAGCTATATCACAGAGGTCCTTCTTCAATAGTCTTGATCATTTGGTAATCGAAATTGTACAGGATGCCTTGGATAACAATGGATGCAAACGCGGTGATCACAGCGATGGCGTGACACGTCCGTTTTGCTCACAGATCACCACTACTTGTGTTCTGCTCGACGCTCCGTCAAAAAGTGTCTGCCTCGAGACTGACGTCCAGCTAATATGGCTTCTCCACAGATCTAATAAATTCTCAACTCAGTGTGGCAGCACAAACAGCCTTCCGTTAATACGTCATCTTTGCTACCACAAACGATCGTCTCACGAGTACAAGCGATCGTCACGCCACCACCGGTTTCACCCAGGTACTAATACCTGACATTTGATCCAAACAAAGTGTAACTATGTAAACTTATCTCGAGCTGGTATTGGTCGCGTTTTCAATGACGCGCCGACATATATTTGGAGTTTCCCTACGCGATTGAATCAGACAGGGGGGGATCCGTAGAAGAACCAAGGTAACTGACATAGCTCATAAAAACGCTAAACTTAAGTGACTGCCACAGGCGGGACACATAAGTCGTAGAACAAATGGCCGTTAGGTTAGTAACGTTCTCGATTGGCGACCGCTCACCAGAAGATGTAGTGACCGACGACCTGGTGAAGATCACGGGAAGCCACTGGATGAGGACAGTGCAGGACCGGTCGTTGTGGCAATCCTTGGGAGAGGTCTTTGTACAGCAGTGAACATCTTTCGACTAATATGATGATGAAGTCTAATGTTCATATAGTCATTGTGACTTACCTTCGAGTACCTATATACGGATCGGGTGGACGGACGTACATGAAGAAATAATCAGGGTTCCGTTTTTTGCCGTTTTGGATCCAGAACTCTAATAAAAAGTACTAACTTATTTTAGGAATGCACTATAGGTGGGTTACATAATGTGTAAATAGGCAGAGACATGATATGGAAGGGCGGGGAATCCCGAACGCTGGGTAATCGCGAACGCAGCTGTTTCACTATGTTAGAAAGAGATATCATGATTTCACTTATCGCCATCTTAGAAATCACGCCATCACTAGTACCAAGCAACCATTGGAGTGTTACAGGTGCGCCCAGGATTCAAGGTAAAAATAATTCAAATATTTACTTACTTTTGTTGCTATTTTCACATAAATTAAACACAGTGTATCTAATAAAGTAATAATAGTTCGAATTCGACATTTATTTACTTAAATATCTAATAGTTGAGGATTCAATTACAAGAATTACATGCGGCAGGGCCAAAAATAACCTAAAATTATTATTTTTTGTTTGTTTTATTACATTGGTGGGTATTGGCGAACGAATTGAGTGGGTCAATTACGAACGTTCGGCATTGCCCCATATATAATAAAAATTGGTTATTTAACTTGCTAAGTTAGTATTGTTTTTTATCAATAAAGTAAGTTTAGCTATTTAATTAAAATTATAAATAATTATCCATATTAAATTGTTTTAGATGCCGCGGAATTATAAAAGAATGTCAGAAACGAAATATAACGTGGAAGACTTAAAAAAAGCCATTAACGATGTTAAAAGCAAAAAGTTAAGCTTAGGGAAAGCATCTGTGTTATATTCAGTACCTAAAACTACTATATTTGACCACATGCAAAAGGCAGTCATAAAACAACCGAGGTGTGGTAGAAAATCTGTTTTCTCAGAAGTTCAAGAATCAGAACTAGAAGATCATATAATAAGTTCTAGCAAGTTGTTTTGAGGATTAACAATGCACAAGGTTCGTAAAATTGCGTTTGAATTTGCCGAGAAAAATAAACTTTCGCACTCTTTTAACCGTGCAAAGAAAATGGCAGGAAAAGATTGGTTCAAAGGTTTTATGCTAAGGCATCCTATAATTTCTTTAAGGAAACCTGAGGCTACTTCACTTAATCGCATTAATTCGTTTAATGCCCCTGAAGTACAATTATTTTATGACAATTTGTAAGAAAATCACATAAGAGAAAGAACGAAAATAAAGAATGCTGTTGCATTTTTTGCAATGAAAAATACGAGGATAGCTTGCCTGGTGAGAACTGGATCCAGTGCTATATTTGTTTAAAATGGGCCCATGAAAAGTGTACAGACGGGGATTCGTCTTCACGTGGCTACCGTTGTGATTTTTGCCGGGCAATACGTTTTTAAGTATTAGTTTAATCCTGACTAATCTGTCGTACATGATCTCATTTGTAGGCTAGTATAGGGGAAAGTGGTCACCATTCGTACACGGGGCACATTCGTACAGTTAGTAAAACATAAAAACTAAACGGCATACAAACACGCCTTTGCTTGTGTGCATGGACATACCGGCCGCCATGTTGCTAGTGGAGTGTTGCGCCAGTCGTACTACGGTGTATCAGCTGACAAGACGTAACGTGTTTTCGGGCGCGGTGAGTATTTTTTTTATCTAAGATTAGTTCGTAATTGTGAGTAGAATTGTTATGTTTTTGACAAAATGGTAACGATTGATTAATGTCAACATTGTTTATTTTGAGCTTTAATTGTTATATTTCTCTAACTAAATAAGAATTTGTATAAAGTTGTATTTTAATTTTGTGCAAAAGCATGGGGTGCATTCGGACAGCCAGACAGGGGGCACATTCGTACGCCTACGAATGTGCCCCCTGTCACTCCCCTTTAGATTTTATTAACCACCAGTATATCAAAATTCAATTTTTATGAAATAAAATATAGTATTGCCTTTTAAAATTATACAATACCATATTTTTCCTTTTATAAAATATTCTACTTCTAACAAAATGAAATATTTTATTAAGTCAACCACATAATTAATATTTTATTGCAGATCATGGTGCGAAAATATAAAAAAAAGGGTACGCGTACTCAATAAGTGGATGAAAAGTCAATGAATTTAGCAATTGATGATGTAATTGCCGTATGGGAAAGCCGCGTTAAAATACAACATCAAAACATCAACTTTCGAAAGCAGAGTCAAGAAATTTAAAGATGGCTCTAACACCGATGGACCCTCACGAACTTTTCATTCAAAATTCACAAGTCGACAAGTCTTCTCCTTGGAAGAAGAAGCAAGCTTAAATGACTATATTACTAATTGCTGCAAAATACGTTATGGGCTTAGTACAAATTCGGAAGTTCAGTTGTTTATTACGTCGGAAAAGTTCTCAGTCATTATTCGGGTACAAAGATGAAAACCGGGATTATCATGGTCATTCTTTTTCCCTGATATAGAAGACATTCACACTCTGTATTTATGCGATGGTGTCATGATCCTCCGTGATCCTCAACCACGAACGGGCTGTACAGCTAGAATGGCTAGACTTTTTACTTTTGCAGTTAATTTAAATAATTAAAATGTGCAATAAGTTCCAAAGTAACAACCAAATGTATAATTACCTACTTTAAGTTTAAATTGTCAAAAACTGTACAACGATGTCATATAAATGATTGTAAACATCTCATTTAGACTGATTGTAAAGCTTAGAATTATCAATAAGTAAACTAAAGATGAACGCTTTTATTTTTTATTATTTTTCTAAAGAAAGATTTAAGTATCGACTATGAGTCAAGTCACATATTATTAAGTTAGTTCTTTAATGAATATTTTTTTTTATAATTAATAAAAAAATAACGACTTTAATTGGCTTTTTAATTACCTTGTATGAATCTACCCCATGGCGTACAAAAGTACCCCACCTATTGTAGGAACGTACCCCGTACGTAGGGTACGTTCGTACGAATATCTTATCGTAGAAAAATGACTACAACCCTTTAACCTTATGCCATAATAGTTTCGGACTTTTTTGTAACAAACTACAATATATTTGTTGCACATAAGTATATAAACTAGATAAATTCGACAATTAATCTTAACGTAAAAAAATAAAATCTAAAAAGTGTACGAAGGGTAACCACTTTCCCCTATGGGTCAATTGCGACCGATCGCAATTGCCCCATTAGGTGTCCGTGATTGCCCGACCTGTGTCGGGTAAACACGAACACTAGAGGTTTTGTTTTTGTTATAAAAGTTGATTATATAAAGATAAATTAATATTGTTGATTGTAGTAATTTAATGTATGATAATTTACCTTTCAGAAGAGACTAATAAAGTTTACCTACAAATACTATTTTTTGATTAATCTGTAAACTCTCTTAGGTGTTCGTAATTACCCCGCCTTCTATGTGGGCGGCACTGAAAATTTCGGGAATCAAGGAAGTGATACAACATTATTAGTGGAAAATATTTTTATTGTTTTTCGAAGTATTCTCCTTAAAACTTGACACATTTTTCCAATCGATGGAACCAATTATTAAAGCATTCATTCCATTCTGAAGTATTCAAATTGGGCGTTTTGTAGGCGTCTACAGCTTCTTTAGGTGACGAAAATCATTGACCACGCAATTTGTTCTTAATTTTGGGGAAAGTATAAAAATCATTCAGGCTTAGGTCAGGGCTGTACGGCGGATGCTCTAATATTTCAATGTTTTCTTGCTACAAAAACTCTTTTGTTCTGTGGGCGGAATGAGAGCTCGCATTGTCTTGATGGAGGATGATGATTTCTCTTTACGGAGTTTAGAGACGACCTGCGGCAGAAAAATGCTAGCATACCATTCTGCATTGACCGTTCTTTGCCCTCAAGAGGAATAGTCGCAACATGGGCGGTTTTGGAGACAAACGTGGCCACAATTTTTTTGCAACGCTCTGAGAGCGAACAACTTTTGTTAGCTTCAACTTACGAGTATTTTCGAACACCCAAACTCGTGACTGGTTTTTTTCGGGTTCGTATGCATATATCCAGGATTCATCACCTGATACGACGGTGTATACACCATTTCAACCGTGGAGGGGTTGCATTTGAAATTCGCATCTTTATAAAGGGGGTTTGGAGGGGTACCCCTTGGTGCCACTCCCCCCCCCCCCCCCCCGCGGAGCCCCCGACTTTTTGAGAAAACGATTTTTTTTTATTTGTCTTATTAGGTACTCTTTGGTCAGAAAATCGCTACTATTTATTGCAATAAAACGGACATTTAGTTTACAACGCTCCATCAGGTGACATAATATGCTATTTCCCTTACACACACAACTCGAGTGGCGCAATGATGGATGACACCATCCGAATAAAACCGCTGATTTCTTCTTCTGCGAAGCATTCTGTTACCCAGAGGGGGGGAGCCTCGCTTTGCGAGGCTCTTTGACTGTTTAATCAATCAAACGTGACCGAACCTAACATCGCTCGCTTCGCTCGCTCATTTATTTAATGTTATTCACTTCGCTTAGTGTTATTGTAATGTCACTAGTTAGAATAGATTTTCAGACACGCGTTAGTTCTGGAAAATCTACTTTAGAAAAAATCCTGGATCATGGAGCAAAGTGGACATAAAAGTGTAAAAAGATCGATATAGTGATGAATGGATTTTAGTGGATCTCAGGCTGAAATTTTGACTTTTAAATGGTATTCGGGAACGACGTAATCATTTGTAGGGAAGCGGACCCCTTTCAATGAATCTTTGGGATCGAATTCTATCTATGTACCCAATCCCTTTCATATATTTCTTCTTTCCTAACCAAAGACATTATAATAATAGGTCATCTTTGCTCCTACATAACCACAAAACTTAAATATTTTTTTCTCAAAATGGGTGAGCCTCCGCGCACTCCCCTTCCTAAGGGGGGTCCACTTCAGTCCCCCTCCCCTCTCACCCACTATCAATCCGATTTGAGGTGGAAAATAACAATAAATAACATAAAATGACGCTCCGTTACATGTAACTTTAAATACGCATAAAAAAAACTACGCGTCTCCGCGGGGGGAGGGGGGTGTCGTTTGAAAGGGGCAACCAACCCCTCCAAAAAACACCCCTCATCAAACCTAAATTCGGGATGCGAATTTCTAATGCCAATTTAACCAACGATCTTAAAGTAACCAACCATCTCTCGAGAGTTCTGACGCACGAGCCGCTTTTTGCTCCTCCATCGGGAAAACAACTTTTTAACACCTAATTGTTCATGCAAGATACCTAATTTGTATTTGCCTCATGCCAATGTCTAAAGTTGCCTGAATTTCGCGATATGTCACATGTCAAGCTTCCTCAATCAGCTTACGTACGGCATCACGTTATCTTGGGTGATTGCAGTTTTGGGCGACCTTGACGGGGATCGCCACAGAGCTTGACACATCCACCTTGAAATTCTGCAAACCAGCGATAAATTGTGGTTTTAGATGGGGCTTCATCACCAAATGCAGAAAGCATCCGATCAACACACTGTTCGAAAGTCATAATAAATCATTAATATTGAATTTTCTCGAGTCAATTCTATTTTCACACCGACTTACAAGTCCGACAAGACCTTGTGACAAGACCGTTTTAAAATAAATAAATGGGATTCGATTAATAAAACCAAGGAGTTTTCGATTTTAAAGACTTTATTTTGCCAGGAACAATGGAAACATTCCATTCCCGATTCTTTTAGTACAGCCTATGTTTAAGGGGAGTAAATAGGTTATAATAATATAACATTTAAACGATACTTACGAAAAAATGCTCGCATTCATAAACCAAATTATAAAGACATAAAACGTAAACGAATTTGTCGGGTCAGCCTCCCCCTCCAAGTTGGAGATGTGACAATATAGGCCGCGCATAAAACCCTAAAAACATGAAGATATGTCAGAGTGCCCCATAAAACTGGAATATGAATAGTGAGGATATTCGCTATAACATTTTATTACTTTAAGATCGTTGGTTGTTTCTTAGTGTTCTCAAGACGCAAGCCCGGGTCTCCTCACCCTTACCTGGATTATTTTCCACCTCCGCCTGTACGAACGTTTTACTGGGTTCTTTATTATTATTATTATTATCTTTATTTGTCAGACAACATGGTCCATTTTTGTTAGTAACACAAATGTCTTATTACACTATGTTAGTAGAACACAGATACAAATCTACAACAAACAATAAAAGTGAAAACAACCCCTCCACACCCCATGCGCTCACCAGTTACAGGAAGCATAGGAACCATAGCATGTTGGACCAGTACACGCATGTAGTGCGAAAATAGTTAGGAATCATATCTTCAGGATGCTGTTGGGGCTGGCACGCAGCCTGCTCAGCAAAGAGGCTGTTCGCTTACGCAGAATGGCATGTAAGCCATCGAAATTCGCTTGCGTAAACATGCCAGAAGCACTTCAATATCGTGGCACTAATTATGCGTGCTGAAAAAATAAAAATATTGCCAAACTATTATTGACATTGAAATCCAACGCTCAGTTTTCCTTTAGAGCTGTTAATATCCAAATACAGTTTATGATAAAATTGTTTTAAAACATTATTCCGTTTGTTCACTATCCAGTCTAAGGGTGATAAAATTGTTGTTTTACTTTATTTTTTATGTTTTTGTTTATGTTTTAGGGCGGAAATTCAGTACTCGGTTTCAAATCCTATTCTAAAGGAGGTAACTACTTCATTTACATGTCCATTTGATGTCTATTCTATAAAGCTATACGAACTGCATGTCCCGTTAATATCTTTTCTGTGAAGGTCCTATTTACATATTATGTCTCGTTGATATGACTAGTTTCATAATAGCTTACATGTCTCAGTGATATTTTCTCTATGAAGCTACATTTTGCATGTCTGGTTGATTTATTTTCTATGAAGCTACGACTTGCATGTCTCTTTGATATCTTTTATATGAAGCTACGACTTGTTTGTTTCGCCGATGTCTTTTATGCGAAGCTAAGACTTGCATCTCTCGTTGCTTTTTTTTCTGTATTAATGTTGATATATTTTGTTCAGTCTTGCATGTCTTGTTGATGATTTCGTGACGAAGTCATACTTTTTGGTTAAATAATAAAATAAATAAATCTGTCTTTATATTGTATTTTTTTTTAATTAATATTTGTAATGTTTTCTTTTTTTTATTTTTTGTCAATTTTTTTTTCCGGTTTTTCCTTTTTCTGATCTCACGTATTCATCTTTTCATGTTCTTAATATCGCTGTGTTTAATACCAAAATTTATTTATTTAATTTCAATTAAAAAAAATTGCTTAATATGTATAGGTTATTTATTAGCTTTTCTCGCAGCTTGGCCCACGTTGACATCGTTTTTATGACTGTCTTTGAGGGTGAGTGGGGCGCGAGCCGCAAGCGGATCGACAGCGTGGACATGAGTTTTCTCCAGAACCCTCAGGAACTATAATCGGCTATTCTGTTTAGCAGTCTATGTCACTTCCCACCCCCTTAAGCAATTCTATACAAAAAATCACTTCAATCCGTTACTATATTGCAACCTGAGCGAGCGTGGAAATGAGTTATAGGAATGTGATTGTTACGGAGTAAAGCTACCAGCGTGCCAAATTTCATCAAGATAGGTGAAGGTGTTGAAGCATGAAAAGGGAACAAAAAAAACAAACACTTTTTCACTAAATATATAATATTAGGAAGGATTTCAATAATTTAGACCCTGGTCCCCTTGCCTTATTTGTGCGAGCTTAGACGTGGTTGAAGTGCGCGTCGAGGCTGCACTTTTTACTTGCATCTCTCATTGATGTCTATATATATATTGAGGAGACACATATCGATGTTTGAAATTAGTTTTCGATATAAAACGGAAAAAAATAAGAGCAGTTTCAAACTTTCAGTACAAAACTAATTTAAGCCTTTTCGTTTAGTTACGTTAAAAATTACTACGATGAAAACTAATTACAAACATCGATATGTGTCTACTCAATATATTTACAAAGTTTGGATTCAATCCGGCATGTAGTTTTTGTATTAAAGCGGAACTACGTTTGGTTGGAAACTCGAACCTCCTGGAGACTCTTAAGATCGGCGCTGTCAAGTTCTATAAGGGAAATTAGCTCTCACAGCTTAGGAAATCCACCTGTAATAATTTATTATTAAGTATTTTTGAACAAGAAATATTTTTATTTACTAAAGTTTGGGATTGAATAATTTATCTATACAAATCAAATTACTAATCTGAAATCATAGAACTGAACAACTATTTGATATACTTACTTACATCATCACATCAGCTCATATACGTCCCCACCGAGGGGCTCGAGCCTACCCTGAATTAGGGCAATCAGGCCATAGTCGACCACGCGCGCCCAGTGCGGCTTGCTCGACTTCACACACAACCTTCGAGCTTCTTCGCAGGCGTGTGCAGGTTTCCTCACGATGTTTTCCTTCACCGTTAAAGAAATCGGTAAGTACACGTAAATTTTTAAAAACTCATTGGTACATTGGCCGTCCAGATTTGAACCCGGTACCTCTGGTTACAAGGACCGAGTCGTTACCGGTTGAGTCACCGACTCTTTTATACCTACAGGATATACCTAAAGACAAAACATATACAGTAAAGTTACATTTGATATTTTTCCTTCGATTCGGGCGGTTCGGTATAGCAATGTTACATATTCACAACATGGAGCGTCTGCAGGCTTAGAAAGTTAACATAATATTATGGTTTACATCGTAAGTTGAATAAAGAGTACACGTCCTACGTGTTGCGGCTTCATTGAAAACAGATCCGCCGAGAATTTTTTATGGTAAAAATAAATACAAAATTAATGAAGTAGGTAAAGTTAAATTTCATTAATGTAGCGGTATACACTAAATCAACAAACTTTAAAAAATAAAGTTAATTAGCCTTTATTGCTGGGGTTACATATAATATTACTAATGTTACATTAGAGATCATGCGAAAAATAACAAGTACGAAGATATTTAGTGAGTAAATATGGTAAAATATTCAGTTTTCAGCAGATCTATGCCTGTGTTGCACACTGCTGTGGTCACATATGAAAATATTAACACTCATACAGTTGCTATATCGGGTGTCGCTTTGTGTGAATGAATAAATGAATTTCATTTTCAGACTTATTGGATTAACGCCCTCTTAATTTAACTACGACGAAAGGTTTTTAAATAATCATTAATCACATCCATTATTTCTGGTAAGAGCCATTTCGAATTTCACCACTCTATAGTTTTTTTAATTTTTTTATTCACAATTGGTAAGCCCTTGGCATCATCTCACCTGACGGTGTATCAAAAGTGACGGTGATGCCGAAGATGGAAGCGGGCTTACCAAGATTCCCCAACGCAATTGAGAACTGGCTATTTTATCTTCAAGCCGGAACACATCAATGTTGTTAACACTGATGTTTGGCGGCAAGACTTAGATAAGATGGTAGTAGCTAGCCAGGCCGGCTTAGAAAATGCCCTGCCACAAATTAAACCGAGTCTTTACAAGATGACCCCGCCGGGAATCGAACCCACGACCTCCTGGTGTGAAGCGAATGCACTAACCATTACGCCACGGAGGCGGTTAGCGGAGTCAGTATATCCATTCAATGTATGGGAAGCAATATTTTCCGGATTAAATCCCACATATCCAGTGTGGTACCGGAGCTGTAGGCACGTTCACTTCCCGGCGCTTATCGCAACTGTTCAGACTTACTCCTACGCGGCTGGATCAGCCGGAGCAGTATTAGCTTAGCTCTACTTTCTATCCAGGCAAGTGCCGGAGATGCTTCCCTCCCAGTAATTAAACCAGCAGTTTTGCTTAATGGACAACTCACGTGCCCCGAGTTGTTTTCACCCGGCCGGCTACGACAACACTAGTTGCACGCGGGGAAGGACGCCTGGACGCAACGTGCTTGCCAGGCAACACACATTGCCCAACCCCTGCAACTAACCACATACCACTACGAGTCCATGACCCAGTCGGGGGACCGACAAGCCAGAGTGCCGAAGGCGATAGATCCAACGGCAGGCAAGCGGTGGGCTACCCCCGACCCCATAGTACCCTGATCCAGACAGAGGCAGAGTAACCTCCACCTAGCCTCCAGCTTCTTTGGCGTCCCGAGCGGGGATCGAACCGCCAGCAGTGAAAGCCGCGAGAGGTGAGCGCGCCTACAGCTCCGGGACCTACCTGGACAGTAGGTAGTGGTTCTCTTCCACGAGGCACTCGCCTTGCAGATTAGCGGGACAAGCGTCTTGACGGCAAGATCTACCGTAACTGGTCCTTGTCTTCACCTTATGGTGTTGGAAGGAATAGCGGCCCTCACTAAATGACCTAGCTGTGTGGGAAGTGAGCGTGCCTACAGCTCCGGTACCACACCGGATATGTGGGATCCGCACAAGCACCGTCGCCGAAAGAGGCGTTGACTGACTCAGCGAACGAACGCGCGACCGTGGCGGCTGTTGTCATTTTTTCACTGCGTGTTTTTTCTTTTGCCGCGTTGAGTAAAATATTTTTTTTAACATTTTTTTATTAATTTTTTTCAACAATGCTTATATTTTTGGAATCTGTATGAATGCGGCTTTTGAAATATATGTTTTTTAAAACAGATATATATACCCGTTTAAAGTTTATGGTCATTAACAAAAAAAATAATTAAATTTTTGTTATTTTTGCCAGTATATTTTTATTGCCCATCTCTTATTTAACTAAAAACGATACCAAACTTGCCCTAGTTGCACGAGTCATAGTGCGCGCGGAGTAAGAAAACTTTACCCCCTCCCCCTACCCCCCAGCGGGGTGTAAGAAGTTGTCTCCCGGGCATTTTCAACACTAGTCTACCTAAAGAACAAGTGTGCCAAGGCTCATCCTTTAATCCGGAAAATATTGCTGTTGGCGTATATAACAAACGGACTAGGTTAAAATAGTGCAGTTTCAAACTCGCTAGTACGTCCGAAAACGTCAAAAAAGTGCCAACTTCTTACCTATCTAATTTTTTTTAGCTTATTTATCATCAATCAGATCTGCGAAGCTAAGACTTGCATCTCTCGTTGTTTTTTTTCTTAATGTCTCGTTGATATATTTTGTTCAGTCTTGCATGTCTTGTTGATGTTTTCGTGACGAGTCGTACTTTTTGGTTAATATATAAAATAATTAAATCTGTTTTTATAAACAATATACAAAATAATTAAATCTGTTTTTATATTATTATTTGTTGATTAATATTTGTAATGTTTTAATTTTTTTTTACCTTTCGTCTATCTTTATTTTCCTGTTTTTCCTTTTTCTGATCTCTCATTTCATAATTTCATGTTCTTAATATTGAAATTTATTTATTCAATTTCAATTAAAACATTTTTGCTTTTATCGTAGGTTGGCCCGCGTGGTAATTATTTTTATGACAGTCTTTGATCACCCTTTTTGAAAAACAATGTAAAATAAATTAGATACCAATCTGTTCAAACTTTCCGTCTGAACGTGGTCTAAACACATGATGAACTGCAAATACGAGTTGCACCGGAGGCTGGCCAAATGTTTGGGTTTCACGGAAACTTCACTTAGTGCCCGCCACCGACAGAGCCGAACCTGTGGCCTGTGTCTAGCTGTGAGTACCGCTCTACCACAGATGAGATACTAGTTACTGCTCTACTGCATATTAGTTGGATGAACTCCGCTCCTAGCAACTTCATGTGTTGGAGATCTACGAGTTTGTTTAAACGGCAGGTAATTAAGTTGATTGGCACACGATGACATATGTATTTATGTCATTATGTATGACATATGTATTGATTCGTCATTTACGCAAAAAAGTTTCTTGACTTGAGCGTCGGTGGCGTAATGGCAAGGGGCGCTGCTGTCTGTCCGGGAGGTCGTGGTTCGAATCCTGCCACGTACCATTGTGTTTTCGAATTTCGATTACTTAGGAACGTTTAACCGACGTTCTTACGGTGAAGGAAAACATTGTAAGGAAACTGCACACGCCTGCGAAGAAACTCGAAGGTTGTGTGTGAAGTCAAACAACCCGTGTGGTCAACTAAGGCCATAATTCGGGTACGCTCGAGCCCCTTGGAGGGGTGGGCGGGGGACGTATATGAGCTAATATGATGAGATATTGATCCTATCATAATTGCCAGATTTTTAGGTACTTATGCGTATACAGGGCTTGGTTTCATTCGACAACGCCCATTCACAAAGGCTTTTACTCATGAAACTAAACCATTGTTTAGGGTTCTTTAGATCCGGTTAAAAACAAAGAATTTTTTAAAGAATATTCATGTGTCTGTCCGTCACACACGATAGTCTCCAAATCTGTAATGGACGTAGTTTTAATTTGGTACGCAATCACAGATTAATACAATGTAGTTACTTACATAATATTATATATTTAATCACCTATGCAATCACGAACGTATAGCGTATATGAATGAATTTCGATTTAAAAGATTTTTTTATTGCATCTTGTGACTTATACATAAAAGGTCTCGTTATAAGAAATACAAATACATTGCTTACTTTAAAAGATATTAAGGAAAATATACGAGAATTCCGATACTCCTGAGTCTAAAATATTGAAAAAAAGTATAAATAGGACCTTATAAAGTTTACAGTAAAATATTCATCATCATCATATCAGCCGAAAATCGTCCACTGCTGGACAAATGCCTCCACGACGACCGGTCCCGCGCTGCCCGCATATTATCTAAACGAAAATCCTAATTTGGCAAACAAAATGGTACGGAACTCTCTCCGCGTGAGTTCGACTGTCACTTAACCGATTTTTTTACAACTGTGATCGAATCATAGAAAAAAAATGGAATTACCATACAAACTTGGCTAATTAGCTGATCGATTTGTATGAGAAGGCAAAATAAAGTCTATATAAAAGTTGTTTAGTTTCGTGAGTACAAGCCCTTTTAAAATGGGCGTGCGACCAAAACAACACCCTGTAGTTTCAAACATCTCCTTAAACGACTTTATTTTTGTCTTCTCGATATTTTTACACGTCTGTTCATGCCAAGGGCTTACCAATTTGAATAAAAAATCTGTCCGCATAAAAGGAGTGCATTGTTTTCAAGTCTAATGTATATGTCGCAGGCATACTGTTTGATTCTTCATTTTACAAATGGTCAGGCAAATTATTAAATTGCGAGGAGGGAGCCTCGCTTTGACTGTTAAATCAATCAAACCTGACCGAACCTAACACCGCTCGCTTCGCTCGCTCATTTACAATCTACGTACAGAATTTCACAATTTGCCTGACCGTTTACCTATATACGGACGAATTATACAAAAATGTGAAAGCGTGGATGTTTGTTACGCTTTCACGCAAAAACTACTGAACGGATTTGGCTGAAATTTGGTAGGTCGACAGATTAGGATCTGGATTAAGACATAGGCTACTTTTTACCACGCTTGCGAGCCGCTTTCGGCTCGCGCACTGCGCACCCTCGAAAAGTCATAGAAACGTGGTCCACGCGGGTGAAGCCGCGGGAAACAGCTAGTATATATATATATATATATATATATATATATATATATATATATATATATATATATATATATATATCGTAGATTCTTTTTGATCCCGTGAGTGACATATGATACATTTTAATCGACTTCCCAAAAAAGAGAGGTAATGTCTTAGCAGTCGTGTTTCTGATTAATTTTTTTTCGGTATGGAGAGTGACGCGCGCCGAAATAGATTTTACGATTTTAAATGGTTCTTAATTGTAACGAGTTATCGTTACCAGTCGTTAATTACACTAGTCATTAGAGTTACTTTTTATCATCTATTAAAAATTCAAAAACAACATTTTGTTTCAAAATCGTTTAAGTTACAGGCATGTTAGGTGAGTAAGTAAGTATGTTATATTGTCTTTGACGAACTTACTTAGTGGTTTTAGTAAATATAAAATTGGAAATGGATTGTAATATCAAATGAGTAAGTTCTTGCGTACGAGTATGTTATTGTTAGAGAAATTTTTATTTAGCAAATAATATTTTTGATACTGAAAATTTAATTTAAATTAGTCAAAAACATAAATGAGGTATCAGACACATGCATACTCAGGCTTTGAAATATTTTTTTTTTATTCACAAGTTGGTAAGCCCATGGTATTATCTCACCTGATGGTACGTGATGATTATTCCGAAGATTGAAGCGGGATTACCAAGGTTCCCCAACGCAATGGTGAACTGGCTATCTTATTTCAAGCCGGAACGCATCAATGTTGTTAGCATTGATGTTTGGCAGCAAGACTTGAATAAGATGGTGGTAGCTAGCCAGGCGGGCTTAGAAAATACCCTTCCACCAACCAAAGCTAGTCTTACAAAGTCAGACTCCGCCGGGAATCGAACCCGCGACCTCCTGATGTGAAGCTAATGGCCTTAACAATTACGCCACGGAGATGGTTATAAGTGGTATAATGGACGTTCGACCAAGTTCCATTCATGGTTACTCTGCTAAAAATGCAATACCTACCAACCACACTTTAATATTATAAAGGCTAAAGTCTGTGAGTGTGTATGTTTGTTACTTCTTCACGCAAAAACTACTTAACAGATCTGGCTGAAATTTGGTAGGTAGACAGATTACAACTTGGATTAACACATAGGCTAATTTTTTCACGCTTGCCAGCCGCTTGCGGCTCGCGCACTGCGCACCCTCGAAGAGTCATAGAAACATTGTCCACGCGGGTCCCGCGGGAAATAGCTAGTTCTATATAAATTTAAACCCTTGCAGGCACCAGTTGCGACAGTTTAAATCATTCAAAAATTATTCGCAGCTACAATTTTTGTTGGCACCGTCCGAGGCCTGCAACGAGCTAATGCATCGGTTGTCCATACAATGCGGCAGTGTTAGTAGCCCGGCTGATTTATGTATGTCCGAAGCCGCGACGTACAGTCAGCTGGCCATTGCGCTATTGTTTTTGGACGATTTATCACCTCCAACATAGGTGCTATTGTTGGTGGCACACGTATGGCTCAGAAATTTGGTTGGTGAGTGCCAGAAGGTTGTAAAGTGCCCATTGCTTTTGGTGGCATCTCGAACAACACAGTTAGGTGGTATTCTGTCGCATATAGAGGCACAGTCTAAAGAAGCCATAACGAGTCGTCCAATGGAGACGTTTAGTCTAGACAGGGCAATCGTGCGGTCCGAAGGGCAGGATGGTGGTGGTCGAGTCCCTATTGCCCTAGTCACCGCTCGGGACACTTCGTTAGAAGCGCCAGCGTGCATCGCAAGAGGTGACCGTTACTAGTGAAGTCGGTTTTGGCACAAACATCAAAGGCGATGGATAACTATATGGATTCTTACACTGTGGTGTAGGTATGTGTACTTTTAATATTATACTTGTCTAGTAATGCATCCTTACAAATATTATCAACTAGCTTTTGCCCGCGGCTTCGCCCGCGTGGACATAGCTTTTATGACTCTTTTTGAGGGTGAGTGGTGCGAGAACAGCAATCAGCTCTCAAGCGTGGACATGAGTTTTCTCCAGGTACCTCAGGAACTGTATCGGGCTATTCGGATTAGCAGTCTTTGTCACTTCCCACCCCCTCAACAAATTCTATATACAAAAAAAAACACTTTAATCCGTTGCTCCGTTGCGACGCCACCGACGTGCGCGAGCGTAGAAAACAGTTGTCCCCAGATCCCTCGGGAATTATGTCAGGATATACTAATTAGTAAATTAAATCATTTTTCACCTCATCTCTTTGCTAAAAATCACACCAATCCATTTTTTCGTTGCGATTTTAAATAACTTAACAAACTAACAGTATGGTTTTAGTTTCCTCAGGAACTGCATCGGGCTATGATAATTTCCAGAGATAAAAAGTAGACTATTTCATTCCTAGTGATACAGGCCACCTGCATACCAAATTTCATCAAGATTGGTAGAGGTGTTGAAGTGTGAATATGTAACAAACAAACACATTTTCACATTTATAATATTAAGTAAGGATTTCTAAATCTTAAATAACATACAGAGCGTCGGTGGCGTAACGGTTAGGGCCACTACCTCCTGTCCGGTAGGCCATGGTTCGAATCCTGCCACTTACCAATATCTATACGAATATCGATTTCATACTCGTATGTACGTTTATCCGACGCTGTTACTGTGAGGGAAAACATCATGAGGAAACCTGCACACGCCTGCGAAGAAACCCGCGTGATTGCCTAAGGCCTGATCGCCCTAACTCAGGGCAGATCGAGCCCCTTGGTGGGGACATATATAAACAGATACGATGAAATAACACATATACCTGTATTATCAAAAAACTAATTCAAATCATTATATCAATCTAGTAATAAAATTTCCTAAAAATATTAATATGGGTCAAATCCTCGAGTCGTATCAGCTCCAAAGCAGCCAATGACGCACTTCTCGTTGCCACGCTAGATGGCAATATACAACCTTAGGAGCAGGTAGGACCCGGAGCGGGCGTCACATTTCCTCTCTCGAAGGCGACGGCCAATCTCCTTAATGAAGGAAAAGGCTTCTGAGAGTTAAGCAGCCGGTTGTCTCATAGACCAGCGGCACAAAGCAGTAATTTGCCTCAAAGACCGAGTACTTATTATGCTTCTTTCTCGCCGCAAATTGAGCAGCAGTACCGTACGGGTGAGGTGTGAGGCAGAAAAAGTAGCGTCCCAAAGCAGGCACGTTCCTCTCTGCCATGGCACCTGTTCAAACCCTCCGGCCTTTTGCCATCAGATGGACTAAAGGCCGGCGGCTGCATCAAAGATGGAATATTCCATCTGGCCGAGACCAGTGCCCTTCGAGTGAGGTCATTAAGGAATTGGTGACATGGGAATCTTCACAAACAACGACCGCAACTCAGTGCGTGATGGCCAATTGCCTCCTCAGTGGACCCAAAAATACATTGATGAGGTTCACAGATTTTATTTATTTTTATTTTATTTTAGATATTAATATTGCAGGCGGAGAGCAACTGCCACACGCAAATAGTCGCCGTCCGAAGAGTTCCATATCTGTGCCTCCTGTTAAAAGATGCTAAACTCGATTTATGTGTTTTTAATTTTTTGCACGATTGGAATCTGTAAAAAATACCTATCTGTTTGTCTAAGAAACACATCGCTACGTGCCATAGTTCCAGAGTTAGAGTTGTGTAAAGTAGCGTATGCTGGAAAATACATAAAAGAAATCCACTCAAAAGTATGAAATAATATTTTAATGTTTTAATACAACTTAAGCGCGTTTTATTATCCCTGCAGTGCCATCTATTAACATTCTGCTGCTATGATTATAATGTATGGTATGTGTAGCTAATATGGGGAAAAAAGTACTCTATTGTCATTATTGTAAGTATCAATAGATCTACTTTCCCACGCGACCTCTTTAGTTTTCCGGGATAAAGAATACCGGACTATACAATGATGGTCAAAACACCCCATCCCAATGTAAAGGTTTCATATTGATACGTCGAGCCATTCTAAAGATATTTTTTTTGCATTCCTGCAGGAACCCTCAATTTTTTTGGGAATCACAATGTCCCAGTTTTTGTTCGCGATCAACGATCAACGTGTAAAATTTGATTGTAATAGGTCAAGCCACATTTGCGTCTTGAGCCATTCTATAAATGAATACTTTTTATTTTCCCACGGGAACTCTTGAATTTTCCGGGATAAAAAGTATCCTATATGTTAACCCGGGCTATAAGGAACCACCATACAAAATTTCATCAAAATCGGCCTGGTAGTTTTTGCGTGATGCGCGAACATACAGACAGACAGACAGACAAAAATTCCAAAAGTTGTTGTTTTAGCCTCTGTATCGTTAGTAATGTCCACCACAGTTATTATTTTCCAAAAATATTTCATGTACAGACACGGCCCCGTTACAGTTTTATTATATTATAGATGTGAAAATTTGTTTGTTTTTGTTACCTTTTCACGCTTCAACACCGTGATCAATCTTAATGAAATTTGGCATGAAAGTAACCTGTGTCACTGGGAAGGACAAAGCATAGTCTGATGCAGTTCCTGAGGGAACTGAAAAGTTACTCTTTTTAGGTTCCGTACAAAAAATACAAAACGGAACCTTATAGGATCACTCATGCGTCTGTCAGTCCGTCCGTCTGTCCAAGCCCATTTGCTCCGAATTTACAGGACCAAATCAGGTGAAATTTGGTAGGATAGTGTAATCCTATGACCCAAACACAGGTGTGCAAAGTAAATACATATTTTTTTAAATAAGGGTTACTTTCGGGGGACAAATTAGGAAATAAAAAAAAAGTTTTGGAAACCTTATTGTGTCATATATCAAATGAAAGGGCTTATTATCAGGATCTTAAATATATTTTTGTTTAAATTGTAAAATAAAGAGTTTTGATTTTATTCATGAAAGAAGACGAAAATTGACCATTCCCCCCATGTTCTCCGAAACTACTGAGCCTAAAATTTTGAAAAAAATACAAAATATACTTCATGGCTTGTAGATTACAGGAAAACCTATAAGAATTCTATCAATTGAAAAAAAAGTAGTAAACTCAATGTAATACGTTCACCTACGGAAAAAAGTTCTAGTCTTATTAGAAAATAGTCTATCGGTGTTCTATACAGGATTAATTTCGGAAAGTGTGTCCTGGAGCTTCACGACCTCATTTCCCCTCTTCATTTCATCATCGAACGACCAGGAGCGATTCCACCCCTTTGTCGTTGATGTTCCACCTTTACGTACAAAGCGTTTTGCTTTTTCGTTCATTAAGCGAACGGGCAAGGAGTTGAATTCCCTGCCGACGTCTGTATTCCCCGATTCGTATAATTTAGGAATCTTCAAAACGAGAGTGAATAGGCACTTTTTGAGCTTGCGTGTTACATCCTCGGCTTCATCGGCACTTACCATCAGGTAAGACCAAGGGGTGGAATTTCCTTCCGGCGTCTGTATTCCCCGATTCGTAAAATTTAGGACTCTTCAAGACGAGAGTGAATAGGCACTTTTTGAGCTTGCGTGTTACATCCTCGGCTGCATCGGCATTTACCATCAGGTGAGGTGCAGCCAAACACACTAAAATTTTTAATATTTAAAAAAAATAACTCGCATCTTACTGTGAGGATTTCAAATGTGATATTTTGTATTTGACTTTGGCATTGTACGGAACCTCTCCACGCGAGTTCAACTCGCACTTGGCCGTTTCTATTTTGGTTAATTTCTATAACATTCCAAGGGAACAATGGATTGCTGTGATTTTTTGCACAGAAATGCTTAAGGGGGTGGGAAATTACATAATTTACTAATTACTATATCCTGACATTGTTCCCGAGGGATCTGGGGAAAACTCATTTCCACGCTCGCGCACGTCGTCGGGGCTAAATGTGATATTTTGTATTTGACTTTGGCATTGTACGGAACCTCTCCACGCTAGTTCAACTCGCACTTAGCCGGTTTTATTAAACTTTACGTATCCCATAAACGATACCATTGCTGTAAGTTAGTAAAAGTAGGGTATTGTGCAGATACCAAGAGATGCTGTAGCATTAGGTCAAGGTTACCGTGTTCTATCTAAAACTTATTCATTGAGACTATTCCAATGGGCTCAAACACGATTCCTCTGCTGTAAGTTGGTGAGGAGTTGGATATCCTGCAGATTCCAGAAGATGCTGCAGCATCAGGTCAAACCATGTTCTATCTAACACCAGACTATTCCAATGAGTTCAAACACGATACCTCAGCTGTAAGTTGGCAAGGAGTTGGGTATCCTGCAGATTCCAGGCGATACTGGAGGATCAGGTAAAGGATACCATGTTCTATCAAACACTCTTTTATTGAGACTATTGTAATGAGCCCAATACGATGCCTACGCTGTAAGTTAGTGAGGAGTTGGGTATTCTGCAGAGTCAGGTCAAGGTTACCATGGTTTTGAAATATTATTACAGTTACAGGGCACCAAATTTCGAATTGACCAGACCAGTATAAGTTGCCCACATCTCTTCATCACCTTAAGAGCTGATGATCTTCAAACGGCTAAACGGATCTTTATAAATTATAGCTAAGAACCATCTTGATCACGTCAGCTTTCAAACGAAAAAAAAACACATTAAAATCAATACATTCGTTTAAGAACTAGCTTACAGAATCGCTAAACTGAAGTGGCAGTGGGCAGGGCACATATCTCGTAGAACAGATGGCCGATGGGGCAGTAAAGTTCTCGAGTGGCGACCGCGCACCGGAAAACGTAGCGTAGGCAGACCTCCCACGCGGTGGACCGATGACCTGGTGAAGGTCGCGGGAAGCCGATGGATGCGGGCAGCGCAGGACCGGTCGTCGTGGAAATCCTTGGGGGAGGCCTTTGTCCAGCAGTGGACGATTTGTGGCTGATATGATGATGAAGAACTAGGATGCCACAGATAGACACACAGATACACACGTTAAACTTACAACACCCCTCTTTATTCGTCGGGGGTTAAAAAACATACCTCAGCGTAGCCGTTTTCGGACTCTCTCCCCAAGTCATCATATCAGCTCATATACGTCCCCACCGAGGGGCTCGAGCCTACCCTGAATTAGGGCGATCGGGCCTTAGTAGACCACGCGAGCCCAGTGCGGGTTGGTCGACTTCACACACACCCTTCGAGTTTCTTCGCAGGTGTGTGCAGGTTTCCTCACGATATGTTTTCCTTCACCGTTAAAGCTATAGGTGAGTTTCGAAAAATTGTTACATTGGCCGTCCGGATTTGAACCCGGCACCTCTGGTTAGGGGGACCGAGTCGTTACCGGTTGAGCCACCGACGCTTTTCCCCAAGTAAACAGGAGGTTCACTTATAATGTTATAGCACCTTACTTCTTGTACTTCTCACCTTTTAATTTCCCAGTGTGTGGTGGTGGTCCTTAGTAGGTGGTCCGTCCAGTGTGCCGACAATAATTTGTTGGACATTGGCATGGGCGGCATCGACGTCGCACATTGCATAGTCTCCCGGCTATTACAAATGAGGCACGCATGAATATGGGGACGCCCGTTTATCACATGTGGTAGCATTTTATTAATTACTAGCTTTTGCCCGCGGCTCCGCCCGCGTGGACATCTTTTTTATGACCGTCTTTGAGGGTGAGTGGTGCACGAGCAGCAGCGGCTCGCGGGCGTGTTCATGAGTTTTTTCCAGATCCCTCAGGAACTATATCGGGCTCTTCTGATTTCCTCCCCCTCAACCAATTCTATTCAAAAAATCACTTTAATCTGTTGTTCCGCTGCGACGTCGACGTGCGCGAGCGTGGCAGTTTTCCCCATATCCCTCAGGAACTATGTCAGGATATGCTAATTAGTAAATTATGTCATTTTCCACCCCCTTAACCATCTATGTGCAAAAAATCACAACAATGCATTGTTACGTCGCGATGCTAAAGAAAATAACCAGAAGATATTTTTTTAAATGTTATATTGAATAATGAATAAATGAAATAAAATGAAATGAAATGATTTTTTCAGTTTCCTCTGGAACTGCATCAGTCTTTGCTATTTTTACGTGAAAAAAGTAGCTCATGTCCTTCCCAGTGACTTTGTTTATAATCCCCAATGCAAAATTTTCCTAAATTAAGAGGAGAGCTCTTGAAGTTTAAAAAAACCTTACTTACTTGTTTTGTTTTTCCATCACGTCTTCAATTTTTAATTTATCAAATTCAAAAAATAAGTTCGTCAATGAAGCTTAAAATCTATGACGTCACTTGTGGGTATTTCAAACATTTTTAGAACAAAATTTCGTTTTAACATATCATAAAAAGTTACTCAAATGACCAGTCCGATCCCATATTATCTGTGTGTCTGATGTGCATCCGTCTGTGACATCGTAGTTCCCAAACGAATGGACCGATTTAGATGTTTTTTTTTCCATTGAAACCTGACGTGATCGAGATGATTCCTAGCTACGATTACGAAGATCTCTTCGGGCATTTAAAGATCATCAACAACAATAGCTCAGACGTTGTATTGTAGCTTATTTCCTACTTAATAAGAGGGTCAAATAATATATAGACTAAGGCCTAATCGCCCTGATTCAGGATAGGCTCGAGCCCCTCGGTGGGGACGTATATGAGCTGTAATGATAAGAGGGTCTTACCAACTTTCACAGGTCCGACTGATTTGAAATTTGGTGTACGTTACTTCGGTGGTATTTCCAAGACATTGTAACCTTGAGCTGAAGCTGCAGCATCAAGCAGCCTGCAGGGCAGTTTAAATTGATGAATGTCCTACTATTTTCAGTTTTATTCAGATGTCCTGAAATTTACTTTCTTTATTTCCTTGATTTTTTAGTTTTTCTACCTTCGTTCATTTTACCCACCAACCTGTTGGAATAATAAAGTGTGTTCAGTCCACCCTTTGATTTAGAGTTGTAGCGTCAGGTATGAAATGGATTAGGAGACAGAAAATAAACAAAGCTACACACACAAAGTGGAATATGCAGTATGCTTTTTATTGGAACGTAACTACAGCCTTCAAATAATGTGACAAAGAGCAGCTGTGGCATAACGTTATTAGGTAGGTACATACTAATCTACTTATAACTGTATCTGTGTAAAATTTTGTATGAAAACGCCAATTGCATTCCCGCGTCTAAAATTTGATGTAACCTCTCTTAAGAATCTCGAATATAGTGTGTTTCCCTGAAGACAACTTTTAATTTACAAGTCCTCCCAGTATGTTACAAGTAGTGTTTACACCTTCCGCATCAGATCCCGAATGGCTTACCAATTGTAAACAAAATAATTTTCGAATAACCTAAAAACTTTCAGGTACAAGCTTTTAATTTTGCATTGTCACGCGATATACATATGCATGCAAAATTTCAGCTCAATCGGAAACCGGTCAAATTTAACTTGCAAGATTCCACCCGAACCAAAATACATACATTGCAAGTTAAACAAAAGCTTTTAAGTAAACAGGGCGGACAGATAAGACGCACGAATGTGAAGGGCATACGGTTCAAGATTTGGAATCCGTTGACTGGATATTTTTCGGAGTCTCGTGAACGCGGGTACAAAGGGGAAATTTTCAAGATGGAATCAGATATGCTTAATTGATTTTAACCTCGACTCAACTAAGTCTTACTTTAACCTTTATTTCGTAGATTATTACCGGCTGTCTGTACGTTACTATATAAGGTCTTAACAAAATTAGCTGAAACTATTTTAACTGGTGCTTCTACCCATGAAACTGAACAATTTTCCCCATGAAACCCATAGTCAAATCTCAAAAAAAATATGAACTTCCCATACTAAGTTGGCTGATCAGCTGATCGAGTTAGTATGGGAGAGCCAATTTTTTTGCGATTTCCTATGGGTTCCACGGGGAAAGTTGTTCAGTTTCATGGTTAGAAGCATCAGTTAAAATAGTTTCAGCTAATTTTGTTAAGACCTTATATAAGCATTGTATATAATCTTTAGATAGATTTCCAGTATTATCCAGATTTTATATTATTATTATTTCTACATTGAAAAGAATGAAAATGACAAAAAACGAGGTTATTTCAAGAATAAAATACCTAATGTGTGGGTACTTAATTGGTAAGTATAGTTGGATAATGGATATTCTAAACAACGCGTTGTTTAGAATATCCAACTACCACTAGGCTACGCTAGCTGCGGAAATAGATAAGATAAGATAAGATAAATACTCTTTATTGTACCCAAAAATATAAAATAAAAAAAAAAATAAAAAAAATAAACACAATGTAAAACTTAGAAACTATAACTATAGATTTGTTCTATCAGCAGTGAGCTGCTCCTGTGTGCTGGCGCGCCGCGTTCGCTTAGTCCATAACGCATAATGGCAAAATGCGGTTCTCGGGCTATCCGCGTATCAAGTACCATTTGCAATTTTTTTGCAAAACTTACTGCAAGGCGATATCTAATTCAAATTTTTGGAGTTTCCTACTTAAGAATCGATTTTCATATATAAAGCCGTATAAAAATTTATGAGTAGTAAAATCAGACGTTACGCGTTACGCGTTAAAGTTTAGTTGTATAGTATAATTATTAATTTTGTGTGAAACTTATTTGGGTGTATGTATGTATGTCAGTATGTATGTAAGTTTTTATTTCTTTAAATTGGCCTAAACGGCATGATGGATTTAGGAGTCCGAGGTGTCGTTAGATTTGTCTTGTCAAAATTGAAAAAAGTGGTCGCCATTTTTTGGTCGTACAAGTCCCTAATCACGAATCCGTTGTAAGAATTGAAAAAAGTGGCCGCCATTTTGTACTTTTTAGTCACTGGACAGATTGCTTTCGAAATCGATATCCCTGAAGTCCCATATAATTAAAAAGAGTCCGCCATTTTAAAATTTTTAGTTACTGGACCGAATGCTTTCAAATTCGATATCTGAGGGTTCCTGAAGTCCCTAATCACGAATCCGTTGTCAGAATTGAAAAAAGTGGCCGCCATTTTGAACTTTTTATTTAATGGACCGAATGCTTCAAAAATCGATATCTGTAGGTCCATGAAATCCCTTATATGACGTCAAATTAAAAAAGTGGCCACATTTTGATTTTTTTGGTTACTGGACCCATTGCTTCCAAAACCGATATTTGACAAAAACGAATCCGTTGTCAGAACTGAAAAAAGTGGCCGCCATCCCCCAGCACATTTTTGTAATAGTTAGTAAGGAGTAAACTCCAGTCGTGCGTCGGAGCTGACACACACGTTTTTATGTATAAAATTACAAGGCATCTACAATAAGACCAGGATGCGGGTATTTTTGAATTTTTTGGTGACCACCAAGTAACAAGAAATTGAGGATCCAAGATTGAGACAAGATTTTTAATTATAGTGGAATAATTTAATCAGAAATGGGTCGCATGAAGCTAACTCATAAAGCTGCTGAAAGCGTTGAAATCAAGAATACTATAGAACACATTGTATTTACGCGTCCAGGATGACTTAATTGTCCATTCGGTCTCCGTCGGGCCCACTGTGCCGAGTCCCGTGTTCCGATGTCCCGTCTCCGACACCGCATTAGCAGGACAAATGTGGAAACGAATTAAAAGGTAGGAATTACCTCTGACTGCGGTAGCTTTAATGTAACTGTGCAACTGACTTTTTAGAAGTTGATTTGTGTGTTACGCTGCTAAAGTTTTTCTTTTTATGTAACAAAATGAAAAACGGCTTGAAAAATTTCTGAGAGAGGGGTTCACCCACAGAAATCAGAAAAATAAAGCCTATGTTATTCCTATTTCTGTGGTTTCACTACTAGTTTTACAATCTCTACCACCCGGATTTGGCCCCTTGTGTGGAGTACCTATGGAATAACCATTCCTATATTTTTTATGAAATTATTTAGGAAGAAATCCTTAATTAATCGTATTATCATATCAGCTTATATACGCCCCCACCGAGGTGCTCCAGCCTACCTAATTTAGGGCGATCGGACCTTAGTCAACCAACGCGGGCCCAGTGCGGGTTGGTCGACTTCACACACAACCTGCGAGTTTCTTCGCAATCGTGTGCAGGTTTCCTTACGATGTTTTCTTTCCCCGCAAGAGCTTCGGATAAACGTACATATGAAATCTAAATAATTCGAAAACACATTGCTGCGTGGCAGTATTCGAACGACGACCTCCTGGACAGGAGGTAGCAGTCCTAGCCGTTACGCCAACGACGCTCATTAATCGTATAGTCCTTACTAACTAAGAACATAGATAATTAAAACAAAATAACTGTACCTCATCAGTGGCTTTATGCGTCTGTAACAGACGATTTAATCAGTGATTCGGATATAATGTTTATGGTGACTGTACAATCCGATGCAAGACCGGCACAGTGTACCGCAGGACTGGCAGAAGTTCCCGATAGATGGATTAGAGTCAGCTGGATGTTTCCGGTGCCTCCGTTCGGATAGCAGTTTGAACCAGGCTTCATCACACAACTTGCGACCATTTCCCACACACTTGCGCCATCAGTCTCTATCCTCCGCGAGCTTTTCCCAGCTCTGGTAGTCGATTTTAAAGGCTGATATGTCACGTCTAGCACAGTCTTTGAAGCGCAACAGTGGTCTCTCAACCTTTATTTTGGCGGGCGTAACTGCACCCAACATAACGCGTCGTAAGCGTCGCTGTTTCAGCATGGCTGTGAGGCTGGGCAGTTGTGCAATCTCCAGAACCCTCTCGTTTGTAACTCTGTCCTCCCATCATATGCCTAGGATGTTTCGTAAGCGGCGCATTTGGAAACTGTTGAGCCGGCGTTCCTGTTTTGCGTACGACGTCCAGATTTCAACACTGTACAAGAGTATACTGAGTACGCAAGCTTGATAAACACTCATCTTTATTTTCGTTTGGAGGCTGTTGACAGGTTTTGCTACCTTGGTTCGACCGTATCGAGATCCGTATCGGCAAAGCGGCGACCACGTTCGGTAAGCTACGTACAATAGTTTGGGACAATAAACGGCACCTATCTATAGTAATAATGCGTATTCTTTACTTGATAGACCTCAGGTGTAGTAATAATTTTCCACATTACCTACCCATATGTTAACAATTCTGAGTTAATTAATCGTATGTATACTCAAGACTTCTTCGATTAAAATACAATTAAAACGTTACGTCTTAATAATTTCTAATCTTTTCACGGACGCTCACATATTTTTTTTATTTTACATCTCTTTCTATCACGCTCTCAAGTTGCATTTTAATATTTTTCTTCCCTATGTTACAAGTTACGCCTACCGCATGCTACCTAACAATAAATAATACTAAAATTTTATTTTTAAAATACAAATACGCTGAACTATTTGAAGTTTGTACTCCAGATAAAAATGTAGTCATATCATAAATTTGATTTAAATTATTTGGGGAATCTTGGTAAGCCCGCTTCCATCTTCGGCAACATCGTCGCTTACCACCAGGTGAGATGTTGTCAAGGGCTTACCGATTGTGAATAAAAAAAATCGATGTTGCTTTTAAATAGACTTGACGCATCTTAAATAATAAAATAAAAATTACAAAGATGCCAGCATTTAAAGTGACGTGTACACTATCTTTTAAATAATGAGCTAGCGATACCACTTAGAAAGGTCGTAGTTTTTTTAAATACCTCCTAGGTGATGGCTACCCAAAACCGGAGGTCTACAAGCACCTTCCAATCAGCGGAATTGCTGCATTGATGCAGCACATCTTCGAGTAGGTATAGGGTGCAAAGGCTAAAGGGGGTTGCACAAAAGATCCCACTGGGTCGAAGTGTCGCTGCAACTGCAGCCCCCACTTACAAAGATAAGATAAGATAAGAAGGTCATAGTTATTGAAAACAAAATAACAGTACCTATCAATTGACTAATAATTAAATGTTACCTCAGGTGTAATAATAATTTTCCACAGTACCAATAATTTAACAGTAACTAAAACTTAAATTTATTCAGTGATACTGAAAAAATACTTTGAGAAAAGCGACCCTAGTACTCATTTCAATTGACGATTTTAAAATGAATTTAGCGTTATTTGTTGCTTTTAACAGTGTGTACTTGTATACGATAAGGAATTTGGTACACTGGCACACAGAAACGGTACTTACGGAAGTGGTAAATAACTATACCTACAGGGCTAGGTTTGTGTTTTAGTGTAAAACCAATAGATACGGACGGATACAATAAGTAGAAGAGTCTACACACGACGGAGCGGGACCTTATTTGTGGTGAAGAACTTTAGTTTTAATATACTTACGGGAGCTTGACTTGCGTTAGGCAAGTCTCGGAGTACGGTCGGCCTGAAGTACGGAAGAAACCTCAGTGAGGAGCATCGATGGATCCTACAAAAGAGCTTGGGTATCTCACACAATACTCAATACACACATTTGTCATACAAAACTATACATTTAGCTGGCTATATTGAACCCCAATCCCTCTCCTCTGGCAAGGTGGCATCGGGAGTCTTTTGGGACGATCGGAGCTTCGATTGGTAAGTCCTAATCTTTAGTATAGTTTTGTAGCTGTGAAAATTTTAACCCCTTGACTCGTGTGGGCATTTACTACCACGAGTACTTGGTACGTGGGCATTGAGGATGTGACCAAATAATTATGGCATCGGGTTCATTACTCATATTTTATTTACCTATTAGTATTAGCCCTCGTATAATGTCCTAGCCTCAGTTTGACCAAGTGTCAGAATGTCTGACTTTTAGTTAGAGACATCGGTCATTGTATGAAATTTTGTTTTAAGTGTCTGACGTGGCAATCGGGGTGGGTACCCAGTTATGGGGTTGCATAAAAAATAACTGATTCGCCATATTGGTTAGAATGGCGTCACTTAGCTAACCGTGCATTGTTCTCCAAACAATGCGTATGAAAAATTTCAGATTTATCGGAAACTGGGAAGTGCTTCTAATTTAATATCCAAGATTTTAACACGGCAAACTATTATAAAGCTTGTAAATAACTAAACAATGCCAATTGTACTACAGTTAGTAACTGGAAAGGTCACATTTTTTTCTAGGCAATAAATTAATCGGCGGTCTCGATTCATGGATTTATGGTTATTAAAGATACAATTCCCGATACGAGTCCCATACCGCAGCCATTTGTATGGAAATTCGCCCTAGCCCTTTGATCGATCAAGATAATTAGCGGCTGTTGCAAAGGGTGCGATTTAATTGTGTCCTGCTGGGTGACTGAAATTGCTCAATTTGGTGGACTTCCAAAAAGGAAGTGGTTCTCAATTCGACTGTATGGTTTTTTGTGTGTGTTACGCGATATCTTCTCAGATTGTCAAGCAATTTTCATTAACCTTTTTAGGGTTACGTACCTCAAAAGGAAAAATTTCAAACGACTTCCAAAAAGGAGATGGTTCTCAATTCAACTGTATGGTTTTTTTGTGTGTGTTACGCGATATCTTCTCAGATTGTGAACCAATTTTCTTTAACCTTTTTAGGGTTACGTACCTCAAAAGGAAAAAAATCAAGCGACTTCCATAAAAGAGATGGTTCTCAATTCGATTGTATGGTTTTTTGTGTGTGTTACGCGATATCTTCTCAGATTGTCAAGCAATTTTTATTAACCTTTTTAGGGTTACGTACCTCAAAAGGAAAAATTTCAAACGACTTCCAAAAAGGAGATGGTTCTCAATTCAACTGTATGGTTTTTTTGTGTGTGTTACGCGATATCTTCTCAGATTGTGAACCAATTTTCATTAACCTTTTTAGGGTTACGTACCTCAAAAGGAAAAAATTCAAGCGACTTCCATAAAGAAGATGGTTCTCAATTCGTCTATATGGTTTTTTTGTGTGTGTTACGCGATATCTTCTCAGATTGTGAACCAATTTTCATTAACCTTTTTAGGGTTACGTACCTCAAAAGGAAAAAAAATCAACCGACTTCCAAAAAGGAGATGGCTCTCAATTCGACTGTATGGTTTCATTGTGTGTTACGCAATACTCGTATCTTCTCAGATTGTGAACCCATTGTCATTATTCTTTTTAGGGTTCAGTACCTCAAAGGGAAAAAATTCAACCGACTTCCAAAAAGGAGGTGGTTCTCAATTTGACTGTATGGTTTTTTTGTATGCGTTACGCGATATCTTCTCAGATGATGAACCGATTTTCATTATTCTTTTAACGGTTACGTACCTCAAAAGGAAAAAAGATCAACCGACTTCCAAAAAGGAGTTGGTTCTTAATTCGACTGTATGGTTTTTTTGTGTGTTACGCGATATTCTTTTTAGGGTTCTGTACCTCAAAAGGAAAAAATCAACCGACTCCGAAGTTTAGCAATTCTGAGAGCATATCGGTTACTTTGGCTCTCCTACGAATCTCCTCGTTTCTTATTCGATCACGCAGAGAAACTCCGAGCAAAGCACGATTCATTGCCCTTTGGGTGACCTTGAGCCTTCTTATGAGGCCCATAGTAACCGACTCAGCCTTTTAACTTGCCAACGACTTTTGTTACACTCTTTATATTTACTATAATGTATGTATTTATGTACAATTGAGTCATATTATCATGACCAACAATCCCCAAAGAACTAAGTTGGCGTGATTTAATGTATACACTTGCCAAATTACAGCTTTCTAGTACTAATAGTCTCTGGGCTAAGTAGTGGACAGACGGGCAGACATCGCGAATGTATAAGGGTTTCAATTGACTACGGTACCCTAAAATTGAAATAAAAAATCATAGACCGACCAAGTACGAGTCGGACTCTGACTCGAAGGGTCCCGGACGATCGTAAAAAAAATTAACGTTTCTTGTATGGAGGTCCCCTTTTATTTTATAATTTTTTATTATTGCTGCAATCTGATATTACGGGAAGCCGCTAAATGAGGGCAGCGCAGAACCGGTGGTTGCCCCCCCCCCTCCCCCCCGCCCTCCTCTTTTTTTATATTTTATTATTTATTGTTATAAAAAATAAATAACTTTTTATTATCAGATTAAAAATCCATAGTTAGGTTAGAAGTAGACTTATAACTAGGTTAGTAAAGCACATAAGAACACAAATAATTCATTTAAATAACCCAATGGATCGTTATAGCGGCAATACAAAAACAAATGTAACTGTATACCTCAAGGCTGCCCAATACTATGCCCGCGGGCCAAAACGTGGCCCGCGAACGAATTTTAAATGGCCCTCCGCCCATGTGAGTAAATAATGAGTTATCCTGCTAATATTCAGTTAGAACTCACTGACTTGCAAAATCATTCTGCACTAAAAGCCCTTTTTTCAGAAAAAAAAATCTTCAAAGTCAGAAACTTCTTCAGAAGAATTTGTAGATTTCTGTAAATTGGTACCAAAAGAAGATTTTCCTACAATAACCTACCTGGCCTTTCAATTTTTAAGTAGTTTCGGTTCAAGATATGTACGTGAAAAGATGTTTTCAAATCTTAATTATATAAAAAATAAATACCGCACATCCCTAACTGAGCAACATATTTCTGATTTGTTGTTACTGTCAACATCTGATGTGATGCCTAATATAGGAAAGTTATTAAAACAGAAACAATTTCAGAAATCACATTAATTGTCACATTTTTTTTATTTGGCCAAATGTTATTTTAAATAAGCTTATAAAATAAACAACTATTTCAGAATGTTGCATTTGTTTTATTCCACTAATTAAGCTCAATGTTATAATTTTTATAATATAATATAATAATATAAGAAATAACGAAACGTCAGTGGCCCGCCTGTGATTTTTGAAACATCCAATTTGCCCGACTGTTGAAAAGCTTGGGCAGCCTTGGTCTACCTATTACGGACTAGTGGGTGCCCACGGCTTAGCCCGCGCAGATCCCGTTTTTTGCCGTTCCCGTGGGAATTTCCCAAAATCGTCCTAACTGCTATCTGTATTCCAAATCACAGCAAAATCCGTTCAGTGGTTTCGACTGTGCGTTTATATACCAGTCAGTCACCTTTTCCTTTTATATATACGAGTATACAGAATCATGAAATACAGCCCGCTGACAGACAGACGGACGGACAGTGGAGGCTTAGTAATAAGATCCTTTTGATGTGTGGAACTCAAAAAAAGGTAAAAGTATTCTAATAGTGTAAGCAATGCAGATTTAATATACAAACGCAAACTTCAGCAAACTTGTCTGATGGACGACGAAACTTCAATCATGCAGTCACAACAGTACTACATTAAATTATTCAAGGCGATGTTGTAACTTTAGGATAGGTAATATATATGTTCAAGATAGTCTATCAAAGGTGAATCCTAGGTATACACAGTGTTTGATTTTCATTGGCAAATGGGTAGGGTATCATGCAGATGTTTGCAGATCCTGTGCCGCCGGCTACCGATGTTCGAATCAATTTCATTATGAGGGTAGTTGACTACATGAAAAACAAATTAATATTGTGAGATCAACGTCACCTTTCTCTTTTCTAGTATTCCTTTTAATAAAACCAAGTACTTTTTTTAGTAGCGTCAATCAGCGCAGGTCGATGGGATAAAATAATATTAAACGTAAAATTTCATTTTAGGTTTAAAGATTTACTCTCATAAGAGACAAAATGTCACTTACATGAGAAGAAGACTTAAATATAAGTAATTTGGTTATAGGTCGTTCACACCGCACAGAACACAAAAATATGAATTACATAGTCATGGTTATAATTAAAAATATAGCTATAATCTGGCTGACAACAAACAAATAAGAAAATAGTATAATTCTTTTTAGTAAGGTAAGATATGTTATTTATGCTAATTTGCGCTTTAATTAATTAAATGAGTCAATCTCTTTGATGGATAAGGGTAATCTATAATATAATAAAACTGTAACGGGGCCGTGTCTGTACATGAAATATTTTTGGAAAATAATAACTGTGGTGGACATTACTAACGATACAGAGGCCAAAACAACAACTTTTGGAATTTTTATCTGTCTGTCTGTCTGTCTGTCTGTATGTTCGCGCATCACGCAAAAACTACCGGGCCGATTTTGATGAAATTTTGTATGGTGGTTCCTTATAGCCCGGATTAACATATAGGATACTTTTTATCCCGGAAAATTCAAGAGTTCCCGTGGGAAAATCAAAAGTATTCATTTATATCATGGCTCACCACGCAAATGTGGCTTGACCTATTACAATCAAATTTTACACGTTGATACCCTTATCGCGAACTAAAACTGGGACATTGTGAATCCCAAAAAAATTAAGGGTTCCTTCAGGAATGCAAAAAAATGTATCTTTAGAATGGCTCAACGTAACAATATGAAACCTTTACATTGGGATGGGGTGTTTTGACCATCATTGTATAGTCGGGTATTCTTTATCCCGGAAAACTAAAGAGGTCCCGTGGGAAATTATCTATCGATACTTACAATAATAACAATAGAGTACTTTTTTCCACATATTAGCTACACATACCACACATTATAATCATAGCAGCAGAATGTCAATAGATGGCACTGCAGGTATAATAAAACGCGCTTAAATTGTATTAAAACATTAAAATATTATTTCATACTTTGAGTGGATTTCTTTTATGTATTTTTCAGCATACGCTACTTTACACAACTCTCACTCTGGAACTATGGAACGTAGCGATGTGTTTCATAGACGAACAGATAGGTATTTTTTTACAGATTGCAATAGTTTAAAAAAATTAAAAACACATAAATTGAGTTTAGCATATTTTAACAGGAGGCACAGATATGGGAACTCTTCTGACGGCGACTATTTGCATGTGGAAGTTGCTCTCCGCCTGCAATATCAATATCTGTGAACCTCATCAATGTATTTGTGGGTCCACGGTGGAGGCAATTGGCCATCACTCACTGAGTTGCGGTCGTTGTTTGTGAAGATTCCCACGTCACCAATTCCTTAATGACCTCACTCGGAGGGCACTGGTCTCGGCCAGATGGAATATTTCATCTTTGATGCAGCTTTAGTCGATCTGATGGCAAAAGGCTGGAGGGTTTAAACAGGTGCTATGGCAGAGAGGAACGTGCCTGCTTTGGGACGCCACTTTTTATGCCTCACTCCTCACCCGTACGGTACTGCTGCTCAATTTGCGGCGAGAAAGAAGCATAATAAGTACTCGGTCTTGGAGAAAAATTACTGCTTTGTGCCGCTGGTCTGTGAGAGAACCGGCTGCTGAACCCTCAGAGGCCTTTGCCTTCACAAAGGAGATTGGCCGTCGCCTTCGAGAGAGGAGATGTTACGTGAGGTCCTACCTGCTGCTAAGGTTGTCTATTGCCATCCAGCGCGGCAAAGAGAAGTGCGTCATGGGCTCCTTTGGAGCTATTACGACTCGAGGATTTGACCCATATTAATATTTTTAGGAAATTTTATTACTAGATTGATATAATGATTTGAATTAATTTTTTGATAATATAGGTATATGTGTTATTTCATCATATCAGTTTATATACGTCCCCACCAAGGGGATCGATCTGCCCTGAGTTAGGGCGATCAGGCCTTAGACGATTACGCGGGTTTCTTCGCAGGCGTGTGCAGGTTTCCTCACGATGTTTTTCTCACCGTAAGAGCGTCGGATAAACGTACATACCAGTATGAAATCGATATTCGTATAGATATTGGTAAGTGGCAGGATTCAAACCACGGCCTTCCGGACAGGAGTTAGTTGCCCTAACCGTTCTGCCACCGACGCTCTATATGTTTTTTAAGATTTAGAAATCCTTACTTAATATTATAAATGTGAAAATGTGTTTGTTGGTTTGTTACCTATTCACACTTCAACACTTCTACCAATCTTGATGAAATTTGGAACGCAGGCAGCCTGTATCACTGGGAATCAAATAGTCTACTTTCCTGAGGAAAAAGTCCCTAAGGAAAAAGTTCCTGAGGAAGCTAAAACAATACTCTTTGTTCGTTTAAAATGGGTTGGTCTGATTTTCAGCACAGAGATGAGGTGTAAAATGATATAATTTACTAAAAAGTATATCCTATCTGTTCCCGAGGGATCTGGGGACAACTGTTTTCTACGCTCGCGCACGTCGGTGGCGTCGCAACGGAGCAACGGATTAAAGTGATTTTTTGTATACAATTTGTTGAGGGGCTGGGAAGTGACAAAGACTGCTAATCCGAATAGCCCGATACAGTTCCTGAGGTACCTGGAGAAAACTCATGTCCACGCTTGCGAGCTGATTGCGGCTCGCGCACCACTCACCCTCAAAAAGAGTCATAAAAGCTATGTCCACGTGGGCGAAGCCGCGGGCAAAAGCTAGTCTATTATAAAGTTGCATTTTAGGGCTTTAAAACGACTCAACCAGAGTAGGTTGATCGGTGATAAAATAATATCGAACGTAAGTCTTTTCTTTTTAATGCGGTCTTCAACGCGGCTGTTACGTTGAAACCAAACGTCCAATTCTCGATTTTTACATGTTTTTATTACTTTTCTTCACTTTCAAATAAGTTTAAAAAAATGTGCCTATTTTTGTATTGGTTTCATTCAACAAAAAAAGTTTTCGAGAACATTTGCAATTAATGGAAAAAAAGGGTCTACAGGGTATTTTTTACATCAAAAGTGGTAATATTTTTAAAATTTTATTCATTTCAATCGTTGTTTTATTACTTATAGTATATTATGTATTTTTTCCATAGCTAGATAGATAGATAGCTTTGCGCGGTCTTCCAATAGTTTGAATTGAATATTGTGATTTGACCCATCTTAGGGCCTTAAGTTCAATTTAAAAACAATTCGGTCTCAACGCGGCGGTTACGTTGAGACCAAACGCGTGATTCTCAATTTTCACATGGTTTTTTTTACACTTCTTCATTTTCAAATAAGTTTTAAAAAGAAGGTATTAAAGTCGCCAATTTTTGTGTGTTAACACACCCTGTACACTTCATACAACGGGCCAAAAATGACATTTCAAAAAACGAATGACGGAAAAAACAAAATGGCGGTGAAATCCTATACGTTCGACAACCAAACTATAACCAATCTGTATCAATCTGCGTGACGAGTGGGTGAGTTCGCAATCTAGAGAGCGGCACAGAGTGTCCATACTGTATGTTAGTAATATAATATCGACGGTTAAAAGGAAGTTGGGCATAAGCGACAAAAAATAAAATGTTCAGGAGAGCCGTTCAAAGTTTTAAATTTTAGAAAAACTGACGTATTTTTGTAATTTATTAAGATATCGTGAAAAATAAAACAGTTATAAAATCAGAAAAAAATTGAGCAGTTACCTGTATTTTTAGTTTTAATGATTTGACGCTATTTTAAGTAGTTTGTGTCGCTTATAACAATAGCTTTTAATTTTCCAATGAGGAAATATGGCATAATATACAAATAACAAAATAAAATATTAAAGGATAAGAAGCCTAACGGACATATCGATTTTTCACATCGCAAGGTAAAAGGGTATAAGAGACTAGACAGTTCAATAAGAGTTATAGGAAAAGAAGGATAAAGTACTTTTCACATTGGTTGTATAAAAGATAATAGAGCACAAGAAACAGTCGGCTTTTAAAACAGTACTGGGATATAGGACATTAGTAACACACAATGTCTTTTGAAAGCAAAGGAAAAGCAGGATAATCAACATTTGGTATTGCGTGAGTCTATGGAAATATGGATGAAAAGACACCGCAAAAATATAGAAGTAGCGCAACCAACACGATCCTTCATCAGAATAAGAGCTAAAACGGGTATTACACTACACTGTAATTGTGTGCCTGACTCGTAAAATAGGGTGAAGTACCTTAGGATTATTAGGGAGTCGATTTTCATAAAAAAAGACTAAGGATCCTTAGTCTTAGGGGTTAGGGGCCTGTTTCAGCATACCCTACCCGTTCAAGTAATTCAAATTTACACTAAATGGTAGATTTATAAGATGATAGTTCGTCATTATACTCATTTTCGTGTCACCTACCTACTTATTTACTAACAAGCGCACAGTAGGATCTTTTTAAATAAAAAAAGACATTTTTGTTAATAGTTTTTAATCAAGAAAAATCAAAACTACTTAAAAAGAGTGGGTAGTTATCAACCAGCTACTATAGAACAAATATTATCTCTATACGTAACAGCGCATAGACTAGCACTTTTAATGTTTTTCAACACACTTTTTGATTCTTAGTTTTACTGTATTTTTTTTCTCTAATAGTTATTTATTCTTTTTACTACTATTTTTTTATAATTTCTGTTGTTTTCTAAATTTATTTGATAATTTTTTTTTAAAACAAATATGACAGATTTTTGACAGTTTATAGGGGTAGATTGATAAGTAGGCTTATTTTTTTTAATAATTGTGGAACTCGTTGTTGGAATGTATGGACTTACCTTTCTACTTATATTTCATCCCTTAAATATCAAATACCGTTTGTGTTCTCCTGATTAAAAAAATAAATAATAATAAGCTAATCGTTTTTGGAAACAATGACACTGCAAGGTAAGTAACTTAAGAATCAATTACAAAATCTTGGTATGTATCCGTAATATTAAACATTTAAAAAAGTAACAAACATTATAGAAAATAATAACAAACTTCGAAACTTGAGACTTATTTGGCATTATTAAACATAACATGGTATCTAAGTCAAACAACAACATTCAAAAAAACATAGGAATATTAACCTACTATCTAAATATTCTTGAAAAAAATAACATAAAATATTATCAACATAATACTATTGATCTCAATCATCTGCTGCATTTTTGCTAAAAGTAAAAAATCAGAGTACTCTGCCTGAAACTGTTGAGGTATAACTTTATCCGAACAAAGTTTCATCAAATCTTTGTGCTTACGCTCAGAAATTTGCAGGAGCGTAGGATAGCAGTCCGGTAAATCAAGAAACGTCGTTTTTGATACGATTTCTTTACGAAACTCGGGTGCCTCCGGGTCCATCAAGAATTTGACCTGATGATATGCGGTTATTTTTAAAAGTAGCGATTAGTATTTTGCTAATCTTGCCGACAAGATTACCCACGAAGTATTTGTCAGCGAGAAGGTCCCATCTCTTAAAGTCTGTGTGATTTAACTTCTCAACATCAAAAGGCTTTGGATTTTGTCTTGCCGTCTGAAAAACTGTATACCATTGCGAAGAATCCCAGATAGTGGTATTTTTAACTTGGTTTTCAATTGTTGCGTGTGTAAAATCGATTGTCATATAGGTGTGCCCCGTGAATAAAAAAATCCAAAATGTCCCTTTTCCTTTTTCGGCCTTTCCTTTCCATTTTTGAACCTAAAATAAACACCATTGAATGAAATACATAATCACAAGCAATAATATAGAAGATATTTTCAAAAACCAATAGCTTACCGGTCTGTTCCCTTTGGAAAAAGGAGCGCACAAGCCGCGCGTGCTCTCGCCGTCACAGCACGCGGCTGAGTGTTTTTCGGACAAGCGACGCGCTTAAAACCTACTTTTGTGATATCACATGGCATAAGCACCGACTCGTAATTAAATCCTTATTGGGTATTGCAATACAAGTGACGTATAAGTATGATTGTAGAACGTGGAAGTAGTAATTAATCGACACCATGATATCTAATTTAATTTAAGTAATAAGGTATTAGCGACAAAACTGTATTTATATTGCAAACAGAAGTAAGGTATAACCAACAGTGTGATATTAAAATAAATTTAGGTAATAGGGCATTACCTACATAGCTGTCATAACTACTGAATGGTAATAGGGTATAACGGACAGAGTAATATGAAAATGAATTTTGTATATAGGGTACAAGCGCCATAGCTATGTTAAATTACGAAATGGAAGTAGGCTATAAACAACGTTTGTACTTTTTGTGGGAAAAGCTTAAAAGGCATAAACAACCGAAAGCTCGACACCCTTATGAAGTAAAAAAGCATTACCGACAACAAACCCAAAATAAATCATTTTTGTAGGGGTACAAGCACCTTTATAGCAAAAATGACCTGATATTTCGTCGGTTACGAAAAATAATACTAGGAAAATGATATTTTTTGCTAGGGCATAAACGCCAAAAAATTCATCGCAGAGCCATGGGAGTAAGCGCATTCGAAAGAGCGGAAAATTTTACGTAAGATGGCATTTATAACTTATTTTTGACCAAAATGTCGCTTATGCCCTACTTCCTTTTTACCGTCGATATATATATATATATATATATATATATAGGGTAGTGTAGGGTAGTGCAGTGTAGTGTATGTAGTGTAGGGTAGGGTAGTGTAGTGTAGTGTAGGGTAGTGTAGGGTAGGGCAGGGCAGTGTAATATATATACTTTGGTGTTATTTAAAAATAATGTCAAAACAGGGTCTACAAGATATTTTTTCAAATCAAAAGTGGTAATATTTTTATAATTGTGTTTTTTTTACTTCAACAATATTATATATTTTTTCACAGTGGAAGATTTACGTAGTCTTTCATTAATTTGAATTGAGTATTGTGATTTGACTCATGAAATATGAAACATTGTTCTCCTCACAGATTTGCATAAAAGGATCCGACCGTTTCCATAATTTACTCAGATTGTCTTAATACATGCAAATAGTTGCGCCATCTGACATAACTCGTACGAACTAGCGTGGGCGAGAGTAGTTGGCGTCAGTGCCACGCTAAAAGGACCTTGGTAGAATTGTCGCTTTAAAAATGCGTTTATTTAATTTGCTTACAAGAAAAAATACAATGTAGGGTTACTTAACAATGATAAGATATCCCATGTTTCTTTTTATCCTTTCTTTCGTGAATTTTACAGCCTCAAAAAACACAAAAAGGCATTTTTCTATGGAATATCTTTCCACCGCACTCTGCAATTTCCCGCAGACGACTGACAATGAGTCGCGAGTGTGCGAAACTTTTGATTTTTGCACCGATCCTCTGGGAGCATTAGTCGCGAGCGTTGGCCGGGTCCTTACGCCAGTAATATAGAAGTCATTGGTTCTCTTAATGACGTTTCAATAAACCCGCTTTGTTCTCCATCAAGTTTTAAAATGTTCAGTGTTCCGTACCTCGAAAGGGAAAAAAAACCGGTAAAGTGCGAGTCAGAACCGTGAACAAAGGCTTCCGTACCATCATACGAGATGGCGCTAGTTTCTTCTCGTTAAAAAAAACACGTTTTTTGTATTGGGACTTTCACTTTTTCAGATTTTTAGTACTTGTTGTTATAGCAGCAACAGAAACACATCATCTGTGAAAATTTTAACTGTCTAGCTATCACGGTTCATGAAATTCAGCCTGGTGACAGACGGACAGCGGAATCTTTGTAATAGGGTCCCATTTTTACCCTTAGCGTACGGAATCCTCAAAAAGAACACTTATAGGATCACTTCGTTGTCCGTCTGTCTGTCTGTCAAGACTCTTTTCTTGAAATTGGTCTGGGGAGGGTGCCAATGAAATATACATACATACATACGCTCCAAAACATAACCCTCCTTCTGGCGTAGTCGGGTAAATAAAACGTTCAAAATCAGGATAATGAAGTTTGAAAAAGGCTAATTAAGCTGAACAAATCTAACTTTATCTTAACGCTAACAAATTGGAAATAATTTTTCATGTAGAGGACCTACATGTTTAAAGTAGATGTAGTAAATGAATAGCTGTGTTGTTAGTTTTTTTATGTTTATTTTTTGTTGTTCCTATATGTTTTCATCTTTTTATATCTTGTTTACGGTGTGTGTTTGTGTCAATATTTTTTTTTTCTATTTTCTATTGTCTATTGTGTACAAGCTTATAGAAATATGTAGTGATTAGAGCATGCAAAGAGACTGTATTTCTTAGCCAGGCTAAGCCCACGCATCCTGGAGTGGTGCTGATACCTATATTGGGCTGCTGTTTAGTGAATTTTCAGAAACACGTTCTTACCGACCAGTAGATTAGTCGGCTATCCCAGCTGACCCGGCACCTTCCAGGAACTAGGAACGCATTTTTAGGTGTGATGAAGTCACGCAAATTAGGCAGTAACTTATGTTTAGTAGGCATTTCAGCTGTTTTCCTTATATACATTCTTATTTCCCATAAAAAAGAACTAAAACCGAAACATATAGTTAATTACGTTAACGAAAATTCTGAGACTAATAACTGCTATGGCAGCATTTCAGACAAGAAGTCAGATCTTACTATACCAGTATCCGATAATGAGGAATTCCCGCCAAACTCCATACATTTTTTGGAAACATCTTGCAAGGGAGGCGTAAATTCCAGGCAAGCATGCTGCGTGGAATCAGCAGCTAGGAACAACCCAGGGCGCCAGGTCAATCTCATTTTCATCGGGGTTGTGACCGAACTTTTCAAAAAAAGCGCAACTTTCCAGATTCTCCTGCAGTACACAAATGTACACATATCAAGGATCCATCCACCTATATATGTGAAAGGAACACCCGTAGAATCATTGTTTGTAAGGAAGGATCTTAGCAATAGCCAGTACCACGTAGAACACACCGCAGACGTCTTGAGAATACTCACACTGCACAAACACGGTGGTATATATTTGGATACAGATGTGATAGTGACCAAGTCTTTTGATACTCTACCGAAAAACTGGATGGCGAAAGAAAATGAAGGTTCGATGGGGAACGCAGTTTTGGCTCTAAGCAGAGACGCAACAGCCAAGAATTTCACAATCGCAGCACTGCAGTAAGCTATTTTTAGAAGCTTTTATTTTACTTGCAATAATTGTATGTATGTATGGTATGTTTGTTTAGTTCAAATCTTGCGATCGATTTTAAAGCGACTAGCAGGGGTCCGACGGAATTTTTGAATGAAGCCGTATTCCCGGTGACAATAGATCCTTTTGTTATTTTGAAGTTGATCTGATGGTGAACTTTAGAGATGGAATCAAGGTCCCAGAATAGTTTTTTTACTTTTCAATAGAATCGTAAGAAACACAATACTGTTTTCACCTTTTTTGAATTTGGAACTGTGTATTTTTATATTCATTTGAGCATTTGAATTTTTGAGTTCAAAAACTGTTTTCAAATAAAAGCTTGTAGTTACCTAAACGCTTTTAGGTTTAACGAAAATTATTTTTATTAATAGCTTTTATTTAACTTGCAATGTTGTTATGTATGTTTGTTGGTCAAATCTTGAAATCGATTTTAGAACGACTGCCAGCGATTCGATTGAGCTGAAATTTGGTATTATGCCGTATTCCCGGTGACAATAGATCCTTTTGTTATTTTCAAGTTGATCTGATGATGAACTTTAGAGATAGAATCAAGGTCCCAAAATCGTTTTTTATTTTTCAATAGAATCGTTTACGTTTCAGATCACTTAATGAAACCTACAGTCCCTCTAAATGGAGTTTTAATGGACCAGACTTGATAAATAGGATTATAAGCAAATGGTGTATCACCGGCGATCTAGCTAAAATTAATAAAACGACGTGTCCAGGTGAATTGCACACGACTTATCTCAGTAATTATCAGTTTTAAATTTGTAATTTGGTGTGCAACTTCGAGAAGGAGATCAATCTTGGGATACTTCACAATATCTTCCTATCTATGGGCACACCCTGGACACATACAACGGGCCAGAAATGATATTTCAAAAAACTAATGACGGAACAAACAAAATGACGGCGAAATCCTATACGTTCGACAACCAAACTGTAACCAACCTGGGTGAAGAGGGGGTGAGGTCGCAATCTAGAGAGCGGCAGGGAGTGTCCATACTGTATGTTATTACTAATATATACTTTGCTATGGGCCTCTTAAAAAGGGCAATGTAGCATGCTAGCTATGCTCGTTCCTTGGAGTTTCTATACGTAATCGAACCAGAAATAAAGAGATCCGGGAAAAATAAGGTAATAGACATAGATCACAGAATCATTAAACTTGGCACTGGCACATATGTCGTAGAAAACAGAATACATAGCGTATAGTCAGAAATCCCAATCGGTTGACGGTCGTCAGTCAACCGATTGGTGAAGGTCGCTGGAAGCAGTTGGAAGCGGGCAGCGTAGTACCGATCGTTGTGGAAATCCTTGGGATTTGTCGAGCATTGAACGTCTATCGGTTAATAGGATAATGATGTGCAATAATAGTAATCTATATTATTGATACGAGACCAGCACTTACTATTTCCAATAGGGCATAATATAGGCAGTGCTTTTCACGAGGAAATTCAATGATTCTGTCGCTTTGTAAATAAAGTAGGTCACAACCTTGCACTTCATGACAAAGCAGTGCCAGTCCTGACTGAATGTTGTGGACCACTTTGGAGGGGGTAAAAGAGGAACTGCAGGGAGTGAGCCCCGGCCCCACATCTGAACAATGACTTGAGGGTCTACAAGGTCAGGATATAGACTCAGTAGACCTTCAAGTCATTGTTCAGATATGGGGCCGGGGATCACTCCCTGCATTTCCACTTTTACCCCCTCCAAAGTTATCCACAACATTGTTTTTCTTTTTTCATTATATAGAGAAATGAAAACAGGAGCAAACTGCGAAAAATCCATATCATATCACACTATTATTAACGCAAAAGCACGTATTTTTGTTTTACTGTTTCACCTTCAAGTGTAAATGGCTGAACGTAGTAAGATGAAATTTGGAGGATAGATTGTACAAGTAATGGATTAACACATAGATAGATAGATAAACCGTTTATTTAATACCGTGCACGCTCGATTACCTACATAAAAATCGGTCCACAATTGACGGAAAAATCGGTGAACATACATAAAAAAAAATATACAGTCGAACTTAGTACCTCCTCCTTTTTGAAGTCGGTAAAAATCGGCTATTCGCTAGTCAAACTCGCGCACTGTGTGTTTCGTACCACCACAGCTCTTCACACAAGTAGAACAATCAAACAAAAGACATCAACGCGAGTGACGGAAATATTCTGTTTTTTTTATAAGACTCCTTACCGCGAGTACGACTGACACTAGGCCAGTTTTTTTTTTATATTTTAGGATTTATCACTGTTTTTACAATGGAGTAAAGACAAAAAAAAACTTGAAAAAAACGTTTCTTGTATGATGACCCTCTCCTTTTTTATCATGTCAACATATTTTATGAAAATTCGAGCCAGCTACCTATCAGGGTTAAAAAGTTACATCCTCCTGAAAGCCCGCCTGGCTAGCTACTACCATCTTATCTAAATCTTGCCGTCAACCATCAATGTTGACAGCATCAAGCATATTCCGGCTTGAAGATATGATAACCAGTTCTCCATTGCATTGGGGAATCTTGGTAAGCCCGCTTCCATCTCCGGTATCATCGTCACTACAAAAGGTACTTAATTGATGTTAATAAGAGGAATCTACTAAACGGCTTCATGGGTTTTAGAGTGCGAGACATCGTTAGATCCGCCTTGATTCCGCAAGTGACATAGGATACATTGATACCCGACTGCCTAAAAAGGGATTATGTTTTTATGCAGTAGAGTTCATAATACAATTGGTTAGTTAGAATATTACCAGCTGTTTTTTTTTCAGGTATTGCTGTATTTGCTCCTAAAAACTTCTACCCGTTGCCGTGGTGGGAATGGAAGGAGTATTTTGAACCGGACAGTGAAAATCGCACCCTGGGAGATCCCTACACGCACCATTTCAATAACAAGCTCAGTAAAAATACTAAGATTTATCATAACTCACTGATCGCTAAACTTGCCAAGAAGCATTGTCCTACTATTTTTAATTTGTACAAAGATGATTTTGGAAATTAAATCACTATTATTACATAATAGTTAAGTCTGACAAAGGTTCTATATAGGATTGGTTTTTTCTATGTGTAGGAGGTTGCAATGCTGAATCAAATGTGTAATAAATTATTGTTTTAGTGGCTTATACTAATGAATTTTTATAGGATGAATGTAATGAATGAATAATGACAGAATCTCATGTTAATGTTACTTTTTTTTACAAAATAAAGAATGTATACTTTTATAGTTAATTACTCAGTATGACAATTTTCCAGGTTAACTCACTCATTCTCACTATCATTTGTCCCGAACAAAAATTTTTAACCTAGTGACGTCAATATTCGAGCTTTGGATCCGGTGACTGGACCTTTAACAACCGGAGTAGTATCATCCCAAGGACTGTCACTAGCTGGGGATGATGCAGACGATTCACTTTCAGTACTTTCACTAAGTTGTGAATTCCTGGGTTCTACAATCTCTGGTGATATCTCACGTCGTCTATATTTCTTTACTTTTAAAACATTAGGACTATTAGACTGATTAGGGCTCGATTGGGCCACCGAAGGCTCTGAACACGAAAATGCACCAGATTCTGTGACCGGAGTTCTACCACTACTAAGAGCTATCAGATGACGTCTACTACGCCTATAACGCTGACCGTTTTCATCTTCCACAACAAAAGATCGAGGTTCCGAAGAAGGTGCAATTATCAAGACTGGTTTTCTTGAACCTTTGTCAAGCGACGTTGCCTTGTAACCTGACGATAGCGATGGCAATGGTTTCGCTGAGCGGTCATAGTAATCTTTATCTTTTCCTCTCTATACCATTAGCGCACGGTAGTCACGATCTTTATCCACTGACTCACTTAACAACTTTGAACTCACTGGCAATTTTGTGTTTATTTTTTTTGTTTTTTAATTTTTTTATAGATTCTACACATTTTTAAGCATATTTTTAATAGTTTGGACAGTCCGTTCGCTTTTCCCATTGGATTGTGGGTAATGTGGTGACGAAGTCACGTGACGTATCTCCCACTCCCTCATAAACTTTTTAAACTCAACAGAACTATACGCAGGGCCATTATCTGTAACAAGTTCCGCTGGAATCCCATGACGGGCAAACTGTTCTTTCATAAAACGTATTACCTGTCTACTACTCGTGTTCGATAACTCACCGACTTCCACATAATTTAAAAAGTAGTCAACTAATATGACAAATATTTTCTTCCTGTATACAAATATATCGGAAGCTAACTACCGCCAGGGAAGTGACGGCACGTGATGCTGCAAGAGTTGCTCGCGTCGCGGTGCGGGCGCATGAAGAGCGCACGAGGGACAGCGGCGCACCGCGCTCTCCACGTCCTCGGCCATGCCCGGCCAGAAACTCACCTCTCGCGCGCGACGCTTACATCTCTCTATGCCTAAGTGCCCCTCATGCACTTTCCCTAGCATTTCTTCACGTAGGCCCCTAGGAATGAACACACAATTGCAATTTAACTTTGTTACTATTAAGTAACAATTAATCACAAATAACGATTTTATTCGGGATAAACCGCTGTCACCATATAGTCTAATAGTGATATAGTGAAAGATGCGTATGTCTTATAAACACTGATTTATTTTAATAATACCCTCACATACAAATATAAGTTAAAGCTACCCACATACATATACTATAGTCCTAACATACAGTATGGACACTCCCTGCCGCTCTCTAGATTGCGACCTCACCCCCTCGCCACCCAGATTGATACAGATTGGTTACAGTTTGGTTGTCGAACGTATAGGATTTCGCCGCGATCGCGATTTCGAAATATTTTGAACAGTCCTCGTTTTTTGGGTGTTGTTAAGATAGATGCATTGGTACTACTATATATACCTACTTTGCTGTTGCGGTAGTTTTATCATCATCATATCAGCCGAAGGACGTCTGGACATAGGCCTCTCCCAAAGATTTCCACGATGACCGGTTCTACGCTGCCCGCATCCCTCGACCTTCACCAGGTCCGGGTGGGAGACTTGCCTACGCTACGTTTTCCGGTGCGCGGTCGCCACTTGAGAACTTTACTCTCTATAACTCTAAAACTAAGTTTTCAGCTTTGAAAGACTTGTGCTAACTGGGTGGTGCTCGAAAAGCATCGAAATTTTCGGACGTCTTTCAGCAACTTCTTTGTCCGTCCCAGTTCCCTCACTCGGACGTCCGGGTCTCCGGGTCTCCTCACTAATTTGCGCCAGGACACCCTGTCCTGGGTTGTAGCATCTGGCAATTGGGATTACTTGAGGTCCCTCTTTATGTTTGACCACCAGGTCGATGACGAGCGGCCTCTGCCTCTTCTCTCTTCCGGCAGGTGTAAAGGAATCTTCTTCTTCGCAAGGCTCTTCGACAGTATCATCATCAAATCTAAAGAACCTTTTATCGCTCGATTCGCTCGCTCAACTCTGATATCACATTAGAAAGGGGACAAATTAGAAAGTTTATCTTTTTTTTTTCATTGCATCTTGTGAGTAACAAATGAAAGGTCTGATTATAAAAAAATACAAAAATGTGTTATTTTTATTTATTTGTTTTATTTTATTTGCCTCCCACTCGGTGGACCGATGACATGGTGGAGGTCGCGGGAAGCCGCTGGATGCGGGCAGTGCAGAACCGGTCGTCATGGAAATCCTTGGGGGAGGACGTGATATGATGATGATGATGTTGTTTTTTTTTAAACAAGTACAAAAAAGTTCAAATAAAAGTTGTTCAGTTTCATGAGTAGAAGGTCTCCTAGTCGACCAAAACACCAACCTGTAGTTTCAAATACTTCCTTAAACGACTTATTGGCTCTCCGCAGTCCGCACACATCAGACTACTCGTATTTTTTTTTATTCACAAATGGTTAACCCTTGGCATCATCTCACCTTGTGGTAAGTGACGATGTTGCCGAAGATGGAAGCGGGCTTACCAAGATTCTCCAACGCAATGGGGAACTGGCTATCTTATCTTCATGCCGGAACACACCAATGATATCAACATTGATATTTGGCGGCAAGACTTAGATAAGATGGTGGTAGCTAGCCAGGCGGGCTTAGAAAATGCCCTTTCACCAACCAAACCGAGTCTTACAATTGACCCCGCTCGGGGATCGAACCCGCGACCTCCTGTGTAAATCCAGTGAACTTTGCCGCTGGGCTACGTAGGCAGTTTTATTTGAAGGTCTGAAGATCTGAAGGCTGATTTTATCACCGACTTTAATCAGCGATTTTGTGACCGACTCGACTCACTCAATGCACACGTCCATTTCGTAATCGTCACTTTTCCTGTAGCTGCTGTGGGAAGTACACGTCATGGGTGCTATAATAACAAATTTATATCGAAACAACATTATTTATTTATATAACAATAGTATTATAATTATTTACGTTTTTAGGGTTCCGTGCCCCAAAAGGAAAAAGGGAGCCTATAGGTTCACTTCGCTGTCCGTCTGTCTATCTGTCTGTCTGCCTTTCTTTTAGGACATGTCTCAAGTACGTGTGGAGGTATCTAGTTAACATTAATGTAAAATATCAAGGTCTTGGTTAAGGGACCATTCCTTGAAGTTTAAAAAAAAGATTCAAAGAGAAAGTGATAAAAAGATACGGCTATTTATATCACAATAATTTTCATTTGCAATTAAATTAAAACTTATTTCACTTAGGTATATTCGCTGACCTAGAATCATGATATTTAGCAAGAAGCAAGGTCTCACAGCGCAAGTAAAGAGAAAATCTGAAATGTTACCTAGTACATTTCACAAAAAATGCGATACCAACTTACATTTGCAGTTGGAGAATTCATCGTGACGTATACCGATCTATGAGAGATCATTCAACTACAAAACTAAGTTTGCCCTTCAATCCGATTGTTGTCCTCGTTGATTAGTGTTTGTTCCCACTTGTGTTTTGGCGCGGAACCTTCAGTGCGCGAGTCCGACTTGCACTTGGCCGATTTTTCCCTTGTTTATTTATGTTAACAGATATGTGAGCGGTCGGTAGCAGGAGCGGCGATGGCGCGCGCTATTTTTAATACTACGCTTGTACCCCGATTGTAGGACGTGTACGTAGAGCCTCCAATTTTCCATTCGGTCTCCCTCGGGACCATTGTGCCTAATCCTGTGTTTTGATGTCCAGTCTCCGACATCGCATTAGCAGGACAAATAAGGAACCGAATTAAAAGGTAGGAATAAACTCTGACTGTGGTAGCATGTGCAACTGAATTTGTAGAAATTGATTTGTATGTAACTGCGCTGTAATCCATTTTTCGCAGCATAAGTATATTGCTGTTTATAAGTGGCTGATCTGTGAGTAAACCGGTTCTGTGGCGTAGGAGGTCTCACGTTCGATTCCCGGCGGATCATACTTTGGCAGGATATTTTTAAGCCCGCCTTGCTGGCTACCATTATGTTATCTAAGTTTTGCCGACAAAACATTAATATTAACAAACATAAACGGGTATAACAATCGGATCGAACGACAAACTAAGAGGTGAACGCATATTAGGCCGCAGCGCACGCGCCGCAGTCATCGCTTTTGCTAATGGCCTGCCACGGTCGCCGCAGTCGTCTCTGTCTGTCTCTTTGCACCGCATTTAATTTCTTTCATTCAGTTTCTTAATTTGATCAACAGTGGGCCGATGTTGGTGACGTCATCGGATGCAGCTTAGGGAATTCGGCCGCTTCAGGCACTGCGGCGACTGCGGCGCGGGTAGGTGTGCGAGTTGCATAGAGGTGAACGCAAATTAGGCCGAATTGCACGCGCCGCAGGTGCCGCAGTCGCCGCAGTCGCTGCAGTCATCGCTTTGGTTAATGGCCTCACACATCTGACCGCACCGCAGTGGCTGCAATCGTGTCTGTCTGTCGTTATGCATCGCATTTATTTCGTTCATTCAGGCCGATTCTGGTGCGGCTTGGGGAGTTTGGCCGCGTTAGGTACTGAGGCGACTGGTGGCGCGGGTAGGTGTGAGATTGAGAAGTTGCATAGAACTTCATAAAGCAAATTAGAATGCGGCCTAATGTGTGTTCACCTTGGAACTTCAAACGACTTCGAATGCGGCGACTGTGGCGCATGCGGAGCGAACTTATGTCGTTTCATGATTATAGAGCATACGCTTAAATTAAAAAGACCCTCAATCTAAACATCCCATCCAAGGACCACGATAGTAAGTATAAGGGATGGCGGAGATTGGTGAGTTTGATTTTATTAGTCCTTTGTACGTGCATGCAGACGTAGCTTTTAATACATGGCGTATCTGAAAAAACTACTCTATTGTTAACAATTTATTTGTAAAATAGTATATTATGCAATTAGTGAATAAAGAACGGATTCAAAGCGAGGGCCATAGATAAGTATTAGAATCCTTAGCGACGCGAGTGATTCATGGCCCTCGATATAAATCCGTTTTATTAAAGAGTTGCATACTACTTTATACCATGACTCCGAGAAAAAGGAACATTTAAGCGAAAATAGACATATAATGAAGAAAAAAGGAAGGATAAATTAACTAAAAATATGCTCATTAAAATTGGAACAATTACTAAAATTAAGAGTAAATTTCTTTGTGTTCCTACAACTTACAGTATTCAAAAAAGGAACCGCCATGTATGCCAATCTACTAATGAAATGACAGCAAAGAACACCAAACAGTTTTTATTCTAATGCTAAACTCCTTGTCGAAAATGTCGAACAATCAAATGTCGAGGAGTTATTTGCACAAGGAGTTTGTATGTCAAATATTCTTTTAACAAGGAGTTTTTTTGAGTATTTTTTTTCGCTAGGAGGGTATATAGCATTAAGATAGAGGTCAAATATATATATGTGTGTTCTAAACTTTTTGGCGGGAATTGGCAGTGTCCAGTTTGTAATTTTTCTTTTTTTTTTCGAAAAATTACATTGCATGGTTTTTGATAATTTGTATATTATTAATCAGCAAAGTACCATTTAATAGTTTATTGTGTAGGATAATAAAATTAAAGTGTTTATGCTGTGTTTCGAGTTCCCTCCCACAAGAAGTCCGCCAAAACTTCAGCAAAAGTGCTATCATTTTGCTGGAGTGTGTAGGTTAAGTTAGTTATACAGGGTGTCCCGAGATAAAGTGCAACCCCGAAAGAGGGTGAAACTAGATCAAAAATTATAGTCAAAAATAGTTAAAAAAAAATTTTTTTTTATTTATTTCAGATTTAAGATTTTAATTTTTACAAGGACTTTAATGTGCAAAAATATCAATTTCTACCAAAGTAATAGGTCGATTTCGTTAAAATAACAAAAAATATTACGACAAATACTTGTCAAACAGAATAAAGTAGCACATAGCTTGCAAAAAAGTAGCTATCATGAATTAAACTTGACTTTTTGTAATAAAAATGCATTTTAATGAGCTGTTTTTTTCAATGAAATCTTAATTTTTCAAAATGTTGCCCATATTACCAGAAAATTTTATGGCTTATTATTGTTCGTTATCATATTAGCTTTCAAATAAAAAAAATCTGCGTTTTAACTCGAAAAAACAAGCTAGCTAAGAACTTTTGAAGTGGACCACTGATTACGTCACCACTCAGGTAGAGACTCTTTTTTATTACTTTTTTGTACCACATCTCGACAAAGTTTTAAATAAGGCATTTAGGCAGCTAGGCTTTATTTTAAGGATATTAAAACCTTTTAAACATGCTCGTACGTACAAGCTACTATATAATAGCTACGTTAGAAGCAATCTGGATTTTGCTTGTAGTGTATGGCGTCCTTTTTACAGTATACACATAGAAAGAGTTGAGAGATTACAGAGGAAGTTCGTGAAGGCTTTGGATTATCGTACTGGTGGTTTTTACAACGGTTATGAATCCTCGGCAAGAAGACATAGGGTCGAAAACCTGGAGCAGCGTCGCAATTATCTTGATTCGGTAACCTTGTTTAAATTATTGAACAACATTACGGATTAACCCACATTATTGCAAAAAAAATCTTTTAGAATACCACGTCAACGCGAAAGAAATTGTCGTAAGAAGATGCTATTTGTTTCAGATGTTAGTAAAAAGTGTTTTGTTAATAATAGTTTCATTCGTCGAACTTGTAAGTTTTAAATGATCACCTTATGGATGTGGATATGTTTTCCTCTTCTTTGTACAACTTTAAGCGTCAAGTAAAAACTAAACTCCTTTTCTCTTTTTAAATCTCTGTACTTGTAGCCTTTTTGACTAGTTTGGTTTCTTCTATTAAATTATTATTAATTGTTCTGTTAAATGTTTATCGTGCATCGTCCACAGCGATGGCTTTTTGTAAAAATATAATACATTAATAATTAAGGAAACTATAGGTCTATATTGAAGTAAGACGTTTTATGGAATTATTTAAATGACTGTTTGTTTCTATTGAATAAAAAAAAAATACTGTTGTACCGGTTCAGTTGCCGGCTTAATAAAAAAGTGGTCTGTGGTCCACTTCAAAAGTTCTTAGCTAGCTTGGTTTTTTCGAGTTAAAGCGCAGATTTTTTTTTTGTTTGAAAGCTAATATGATAAAGAACAATAGTAAGCCATAAAATTTTCTGGTAATATCGGCAAAATTTTGATAAATTAAGATTTCATTGAAAAAAAACAGATCATTAAAATGCATTTCTATTACAAAAAGTCAAGTTTAATTCATGATAGCTACTTTTTTTGCAAGCTATTTGCTACTTTATTCTGTTTGACAAGTATTTGTCGTAATTTTTTGGTTATTTCATCGAAATCGACCTATTACTTTGAGAGAAATTGATAGTTTTGCACATTAGAGTCTTTGTAAAAATTAAAATCATAAATCTGCAACAAAAAAATTAATTAATTTTTATATTTTTTTTAACATTTTTTTGACGATAATTTTTGATCTAGTTTCACCCTTTTTCGGGGTTGCACTTTATCGCGGGACACCCTGTATAGTGCCAGTTAAAAAAAATATACAATGATGCTGAAAAATACTGAAAACTGTAAAAGAAAAATTACTGAAGACGTAAACTAATACTACTGAAAAAAATATATGTATACTGAAGACAAGGCAGTATGGCCAATGAGCTTTAGTCTGCCCTGAAAAGGACAAACAAACAAAAAATAATAATTGGTGTGTTTTAAATTGTAACACCAAAACGGTGGTTAAAAGAGCTTCTTATTTACTGTTTTCAGTGAATAAAATAAGCTTTTCATGCCCCCATCTCGGAAATTGTATTTTTGCTCTTCGATATCTGAGTGCAAAAGCCGTTTTTATTCGCTAGAGAATAAGGTAAATATCTGAGTGCAAAAGCCGTTTTTCTTCGCTAGAGGATAAAAGTAAATTGAATTTAGAACATCGTGAATTTAAAACATTATTATACCTATTTACTTCTACCTCCATGGTGCCGAATTTATCATACAACCTTTTTTAATTTGTTAAAAACTCAGACTCGGAACCTTTTTGGTGCATTTTTTTTTTAATTTGCTTTCGCGCGCCATTTTTTTTTACGTCATGTTGTTAAAACCTTATGTTAAAACAAGAAACTTGAAATCAAGTGAAAAACCTAAAATGAGTTTATAGTGGCGAGGAAGTATAATTGACACCAACAGGATTGACTGAAACTGTTTGTAATGCGCAAATGTTTTTTTTTTCCATTTAGTAATTTCCTCGCTGAGGTGGAATGAAAAGTTACGTGTTGCACTCGAGTGCAAAGATTTTTCACCTCGTGCTCTTTTCCCTCGCTTGCTCGGTCATCAAAATTGAGCACGCGGTTAAAAAGCAACTTTGCACTCTTGTATAACAAATAACTATTTTAAAGGGCAATGGTATAAATATTATTTTTGTTTTATTTACAGAAGCAAAAAAGCCTCCGAGTAATTTTTTAACATCGTAAATTGAAGTGTGGAGTGTGGAGCGCTGTTAATTGAAGTGTGCAGTAATGGAGTTTATCAATAAACATATAAAAAAATACAAGATCCTGTTAACTATTTTCATAATACTAGTATTATACCAACATTATTATTTAAAAGATTCAAACGTAAAACTAGGTTTGTATACATGTTCTCAAAACAAACCGGATCCTTTTGTACCTGTATCCAATAACGCGACATTCCCTCCGCACTCCATATATTTCTTGGAAACTTCTGGCAAGGGAGGCGTCGATTCCAGGCAAGCATGCTGCGTGGAGTCAGCAGCCAGGAGCAATCCAGGGCGCCAGATCAATCTTATCATCGTTGGGATTGTGACCGAACTCTTCAAAAGAAGCGCAACTCTACAGTGTCTCCTACAGTACACAAATGTACACATATCAAGGATCCATACATCTATATATGTGAAAGGAACACCCGTAGAATCATTGTTTGTAAGGAAGGATCTTAGCAATAGCCAGTACCACGTAGAACACACCGCAGACATCTTGAGATTACTCACACTGCACAAACACGGTGGTATATATTTGGATACAGATGTGATAGTAACCAAGTCTTTTGGGACTCTGCCGAAAAATTGGTTGGTGAAAGAAAATGAAGGTTCGATAGGTAATGCAATTATGGCTCTAAGCAAAGACGAAACGGGCAACAATTTCACAACTGCAGCACTGAAGTAAGCTATTTATTGGTTGGTATAAGGATAGCGTTGGTGGCTTAATGGCAAGTGCCGCTACCTCATGTCCGGGAGGTCGTGGTTCGAATTCTGCCACGTACCAATGTGTTTTCGAATTACGATTTCATATTTACGTTTATCCGACGCTCTTACGGTGACGTAAAACATCGTGAGGAAACCTGCACCCGCCTGCGAAGAAACTCGAAGGTTGTGTGTGAAGTCGACGAACCCGCACTAGGCCCGTGTGGTCGACTAAGGCACGATCGCCCTAATTTAGGGTAGGCTTGAGCCCCTCGGTGGGGAAAATAAGGATAGTAATCAGCCTGTGGTACGGCTCTAGAATGGACCTACCCCACCTCTTCCCGAGAGTGTAGTAAGAGACGACTAGGGGATCAAATACCGAAGGATGAGCAGCAGCGTCCTTTCCGCGGACAATGTCACCAAACTGCACACTGCGATCGCCGACCCGCCTACCAAGCGTGGCGATTACCCCCCCTCCCCCCACCCCTCTCCAACCTAGGGGAGTCCAGTAGGTCTTTTGGCTGATATGATGATGTTCACCTTAATGAAATAATATAATACGATATTAAAATCCGTATATCCTTATTATCCCTTGGTCGACTTCACACACAACCTTCGAGTTTCTTCGCAGGTTTCTTTATGCCCGGGAACAAAGACCTGAAATTTCCCGGGAATTCCCGGGACTAGTATTCCCGGGAATAAACCCTACGCACAACCTTCGAATTTCTTCGTAGGCGTGTGCAGTTTTCCTCACTATGTTTTCCTTCACCGTAAGAGCGTCGGATAAACTTACATATGAAATCAAAGTTCGAAAACACATTGGCACGTGGCAGGATTCGAACCGACAGGAGGTAGCGGCCGTAACCGTTACGCCACCGACGCTCAACGCCCGCGTGGTCGACTAAGGCCCGATCGCCCTAATTCAGGGTAGGCTCGAGCCCCTCGGTGGGGACGTATATGAGCTGATAAGATTAAGATCCTTAGGATCACTTTGTTGTCCATCTGTCTGTCTGTTAGGACCTTTATCTCGGGAATGAGTGGAGGTATCGAGTTGAAATTAAAACCATATACGCCGTTCTTTGGTCCCTTGAAGCTGTGAAAAATAAAACTTCTAAGTTAACGTAAAAAAAGATACGGCCAATTATACCGCAAAAAACGTACATTTCGACACTCTCAAGGGAATCAAAATTAATAGGGTGTTTTCCGTTGACCTATAACTATAAAATTTGGCAAGTAATGCCGTCTTATATTACAAATATAGGGAAAACATTGAAAACTATGCACTTGTAAAAAAATATAGTCTTTATTTAAAGTACGTAATGAATTATGCAAGGAACGGCGCGGCGGTCCAAATTTTGAATTGAGTTAACCGTGTCTTGTGGGGTATCGTATAAAAAGGCTTCATTGGCATAGGTAAGCTTAAACAGATTTTTAACAATTTTTATGATGTATAGTTTTCGATTTATTATTTTTAAAGGTCCCTATCAGATGTGGTGGTACGGAATCCTCGGTGAGCGAGTCTGAATCGCACTAGGCCGGCTTTTTTTTTGCTTGTTTGTCCTTCCATCACGTCACAACTAAGAAAATGACTAACGTAGTTTTTTCGCAGAGATAAGATAAAAAGACTACATTTTGTCTTGCTAGTCCGCTACAGATCCTGGTCCTGGGGGAACTCAAGCAAACTCTTTTTTTTTAATTCTTTTACGCCTTAGCAGACAATGGATTGACAGGTTTTTTTTCACAGAGATACTTGAGGGAGGTGGTCAGTGACATTTTTTTTATTCACAATTGGTAAGCCCTTAAATAAATACTCGTAAACTAGTAATTAGCATAGCCCGGCAAAGTTCCTGAAGAATTTAGAGAACACTCCTTTCCACGCTCGCGCACCTTACTACGGAGCAACGCATTGACGTGATTTTTGCCTAGAGCAACTGAAAGGGTGGGAAGTGATATAGATTCTTCATCATCATCATCATCATATCAGCCCAAAGACGTCCACTGCAAGTATTTCCACGATGACTGGTCCTGCGCTGCCCACATCCAGCGGCTTTCCGCGACCTTCACCAAGTAACCGTAGATAATAGATAGATAGATAGATAGACTAGACATAGATGACTAATAAGATATCCCGACGTAGTTCCCGATAAATCTGTAAAAATAATTTCCGCACTTGTACACGTCGCAACAGTTGTTATTGCACATAAATACTATACTATACTTGAAGAAGGGGTAAGGACATAAACTATTAATTTGCATAGCCCGACATTTTTCCCGAGGGTACTAGAGAAAACTAAATTCCACAGTCAAAAGCCGCTTGCGGCTCGCGCATCACAAAGCCTAAAAGAAAGTCACGCGGGCAAAGACGCTTGCTAAAGCTAGTTTATTATTTACCTGGCGTAAGATTTTAACATCAATGAACCACGAAAACCAAGAAATAAATAATTTTCGATGATCCTAGAAACTTTAGGTACAAGCTTTTATCTGAAAAGAGTTTTTATGTTAAAAAAGTCAAATGCTTAGTGTGCCAAAAGTTGAATATAAATAAGTACACGTTCCGAATTTAAAACAAGCGAGCACATTATTTCCTACGATTCTATTGAAAATAAAAGACCTTGATTCCAAAGATCCAAAGTATATATCGTATACGCCAGTAATATATAAGTCACTGATCGTATGACTGTGAATAAAGCATGAAATCAGAAAAAATCATCGAAATTGATAAAAGAGACTGTTTTAAACATTTTTGGCACAGTTAAAAAATATTTAAAATACTGGTTTACATTTCAGGTTACTCAATGCAACCTACAGTCCCTATAGATGGTGTTTTAATGGACCAGAATTGATAACTAGGATTATAGGAAAATTTTGCATTACCGGCGACCTATCTAAAACTAATGAAACAACATGTCCAGGTGAATTGCACATTAATTTTCTTAGTAAATAAATGTTCGTTTTGAATTGTTATTTGTTGTGCAACTTCGAGAAAGAGATCAATTGTCGAACCCAACTCGGCTGGGCAGCATTTGGGATACTTGGCTATTTCTTCACGTCCCAAATACCACAGTGTATTACTCGAGACCAATTGCCTGTATATGTTTTCTCAAGATATATATTTGAATGTGGCGTATTTTACGTAAATTAGAACTACCAAAATTTGATGCTGTGATGTCTGGTACTGTGTTGTGTGTGATTTCTACCTTCAGCAGAGTATGTTATCAAGTCCAAATTTTGTTTTAGTCTACAAAAGAGACGTAGAAGCGGTGTTAGCCCAGTGCAATTTGCGTCTTTGCGTCGATCGCGTAGGTTAACTGGCCTTAAGCATGGTCATTACCTGGATTTATCTCGACCGTTTCTGTGCTTCACAACCTACGTTAAGACGTTGGTTCTGGTTGCTGCCACTAGATAGCAGTCGTTAAGCTGTTTTAGAGGCGTTATTGGCGCCTTGGAAAATTTTGACAGTGGGGTCCGCCAGTAGCTCTACAACATCCACCAATCCGGACTTCGCCAGTGAAGTAATGCCAAAGCTTCTTAAGTTTGGGAAGAGACTCATGCCCCAGCCACAGTTGAAGTAATGCCAAGCCTTCTTAAGTTTAGGAAGAGACTCATGCCCCAGCCACAGTTGAAGTAATGCCAAGCCTTCTTAAGTTTAGGAAGAGACTCATGCCCCAGCCACAGTTGAAGTAATGCCAAACCTTTTAAGTTTAGGAAGAGACACATGCCCCAACCACAGTTGAAGTAATGCCAAATCTTCTTAAATTTGGGAAGAGACTCATGCCCCAGCCACAGTATTAAAAGTAAAGTTTCACGAGTAGAAGCCCACCTTAATTTTTGTTACACCTTTTTTGTGAAATTACTGTAAGTTGTTCGGATACGTTAAGTTACGATTAAGTTTATTATTGTTAGTTACCTATATTTTTTTAAATATTAGTTTGTATTGGTCGTCGTAGAAATTCTTGGGGGAGGCCCTTGTCCAGCAGTGGACGTCCTTCTTTCAGCTGATACGATGATGATGAATTTTTAGCCACCTCCGTGGCGTAATGGTTAAGTCCATTAGCTTCACATCAAGAGGTCGCGGGTTCGATTCCCGGCGGAGTCTAACTTTGTATGACTCGGTTTGGTTGGTGGAAGGGCATTTTATAAGCCCGCCTTGCTAGTTGTTATCACCATCTTATCTAAGTCTTCCCGCCAAGCAACAATGTTAACAGCATTGATGTGTTCCGACTTGAAGATAAGGTAAGATAGCCAGTTTCCCATTGCGTGGTTGGGAGAATCTTGGTTAGCCCGCTTCGATCTTCGGCATTATCGACACTTACCATCCGGTCATATTAAGTCAAGGATTTGGACAAAAAAAGTATTTTTTGTTGAACTCTGTATAGGTACTTTGATTTTTTAATGTGTTAGTCCTCCATTTACTCCTTAGTACTAAGGAAATACACTGCTCTGTTGTAGTTATCCATCAGGTGTAATGAGGAACATTTTTGAATTCTTATTATTTGTAATTCATACTTACAGCTCCGAACAGTTTATCGAATCCATCGATTGTTTTGAAGTGAATACTTCTTTGTTCGGTGTCTGGTAGGGCCAGTTTAGATTTCTTTACGTCACATCCGGAGCACCTTTTTTTAACTTTTTCGTAAAGAGGCGGGATAAGTTATATGTATCTCGGACACAACCCGCTGCTTTTTTTCCAGGTATTGCTGTATTTGCTCCTCAAAACTTTTACCCGTGGCCGTGGTGGGAATGGCAGAAGTATTTTGAACCGGACAGTGAAAATCGCACTTTTGATAAATCCTACACGCACCATTTATACAACAAGCTCAGTAAAAATGCTAAGATTGATCGTAACTCACTGATGGCTAAACTTGCCAAGGAACATTGTCCTACTATTTTTAATTCGTACAAGGAAGATTTTGGATATATTTAGTCAACTCGTTGCCGTTTCAAACCAGTGCCGCGGCAACAGTTGACTAAATTTTTTTTTATAAAAAAATCTTCGGTGAACTAGTGCCGCTAGCAATTATTAATCTATTATTTAATTGTTTATTTCAATGACTTATATATTACTGGCGTAATCTGTGGTTTATTTATATGTTATGATAAACTATAGTTTAGGAATAATAATGTTACTTATATAAAAAATCACTGTCGTTTGATTAGTGTGAAAAAGTCACAGTCATAATTATCATCATCACAGCTCATATGCATCCCCACCGAGGGGCTCGAGCCTACCCTGAATTAGAGCGATCGGGCCATAATGTGGGTTGGTCGACTTCACGCACAACTAGGGTTTATGATTTCTAGAGGTTCTAAATTTCTTGGGTTTCGAGAATTCTCGAGCCCTATTTCCCGAGATTTCTCGGGAAATCGAGAAATTTTTGATGTTTATTTGTTCAGTTCTTATTAAAGAATTAAGGCATAAAAAATATGTATTTCTCTTAAATAGAACAAAAATCAACATAATATCTCTTAAAATCAACTCAGTCTTTCCTATTTTTTTTTTTAAAACAGACCAAATGTCTTTTTTATAACAGCGGTTACGCAAAGCATTCTACTTTCTAAATGAACATTTATTTCTAAAATATTTTAATAAAAATTAAAAGTTTTTTTATATATTTTTTTATTCACAATTGGTAAGCCCTTGGCCATCATCTCACCTGATGGTAAATGACGAATATGCCGAATGATGACGATGATACTAGAATAACACAATTTCTTTGGAAATGAACAATCTTGTTAACAATTAAGAGTCTCTTCTAAAACCGGAATAATATCAATCAAAATCAACATAGTTTCCCCTAAAATCATCATAATCTCTTTTCAAAATCGACATAATCTCACTAAAAACGGCCTCTTCTAAAATTAACACAATCTCAATTCAAATCAACATATTATTTTCTCCTGATACTTAACGTAATCTCTTTTTACGTATACGTAATACACTTATGGTAGATACTAAATATTTAAGTAAACAATGAAAAAACGTTTTTATTCAAAGAGTGCATGACAAAAAAACCGTTAGAAAGATATTTCTTAAAACTGTAAGTTAATTAGAGTTTTCTCGACTTCTCGAGCCGAATTGCCAGGGAACAAAGACCTGAAATTTCCCGGGAATTCCCGGGACTAGTATTCCCAGGAATAAACCCTACGCACAACCTTCGAATTTCTTCGTAGGCGTGTGCAGGTTTCCTCACGATGTTTTCCTTCACCGCAAGAGCGTCAGATAAACGTACATATGAAATCGAAATTCTAAAATACATCGGTACGTGGCAGGATTCGAACCACGTCCTCCCAGACAGGAGGAAACGGTCCTATCCCCTACGCCACCGACGCTATCGAAAATAGCGCCACAGTCTCTTGACTTAAATTACAAAGAATAAAAAACACAGTTGTTTTGTTTTATTCGTTTTGTGTAATTTTCTAAAATAATGATTTCTTGAAGATGTCTGAAAAAAACCTAACCACTCCAGGACTATAACAGAAGTGAAAATTTTCAACAGTTTTATAAGTTTTAACTCCGCGAGTGTTCCTGGTAAGGTGTCGGTATTGGTGTCGATAACGTAACGGTGTCTGGAGTTCATTGGTTTTTTCCCATCTCAATTAGGGTGAAGTGGGGCAAGTCTGATATACTTTTTGATTGATGTGATGAGATATGCAGTGCTGCACACGCCTGCGAAGAAACTCGCAGGTTGTGTGTGAGTTCGACCAACCCGCACTGGGCCCGCGTGGTCAACTAAGGCCCGATTGCCCTAATTCAGGGTAGGCTCGAGCCCATCGGTGGGGACGTCTATGAGCTGATATGATGATGCATGTTTACTTCGACCACCTGTCAATGAAAATATATGACGTGACATATCATGAGTTGTATTGAATGTGTGCAAAGAGAACAGATCAGAGTTTCAACTTATTCTGAAAATATGATATTGTATGTCATCTTATATATTATGAAAATAAAAAACCATAATAACTACAAAAATTTATCTGGGGAAACATCGACAGAAATTGGGGCAAAATCGTTATATTTTTAAAATCCATAACGTGCATTATATGCGACTTTTGATCAGAGACTCTTACTTTAGTATCTGTGCATGCAACAAATAAACCACAAGATTATAAAAATCTAAAGGAATAAAGAAAAATACTAGTTTGCTATATCGTTCTTATCTTACTTAGTCAGAGGTTCTCAAACTACTGCAGTACATCTGTACATTGGGGAACTAATGGCATGAAGGAACTTCTTCTTCTTCTTTTCGAATCGATAGTTTGAATATTGATACTTGTTATTTTATATCTTATTGGCCCTTAGAAGGAACTACTTTAGTAAATAAAACATTATTTCCAAATGGGTTTTAGGTATTTTTTACTCATTAGCTGGAAGAAAACATTATGAAATATTTTGTTACTTTAAAGGACAATTTATAATAAATATTAACTTGAGGAAGTATACCTACTAACTATATGTAAAGTTTTTGTATCTTTTTGGATCTACTTCAGAATAATAGAATAAAAAAACAAACAAAACGACTTCTCTAAATACCAAACTTCAAGAAATACTTTTATGGTAGGAATCTACATTTTCTTACAAACAGAACCCATATACGCACTGGAGGAACGAACAGACACACAAATACACACATTTTTATACTCTATTAGTGTAAGAAAATCAATCCCCATCAAATCTCAATTTCGATATTTTTTTGCCATCACATCACATTACCTTCTTCACTCCTTCGTCGCTCGACAGTAAAAAATTTGACAATCTGTGACTATTTGTAGAACTAGTGAAAACGGAGAAAGACCGATATTTGTTTATACTGATCTTGCCCCTGCCATTTTATGTGGGAAAGTTCGATAATAGTCATAAATGTGAACTACCAAGTATATCTTAGCGTGAACATCTAAAAAAATAATAAAATTTAGTTTTAATAAACTAACAATCACGCTTTTAAAGACATCAAAGTAAAAAGTGAAAAATAATTCTTAATATAAACTGAAAACAATTATGAACGAAAAATACTAGTACTTATTATTGTGAAAAAATCGTGGGTTGCTCCACATACGAAAAATATGGCACAAAGCATCTGCATCTCTTTAGCCGAGTTACTCCTCCAGCCTACCGCAACGTCTACCCACATTTCGTTGACATCAGTTTCTGTTGATGCTGTTGATACTCTAACGAGTGTTTGAAGCCCAACTCCCCATGTAGGTCATCTTAGGTCTTAGCTATTTTATACACCTTGCCCCATTTTTATTCAGATTTCTGTTACTTGCTCTTTATGCAAGCCGGGTAGGTTCTAATTTATTAAACGGTTACTTCTCATTATTAAGAGGTTAATAACCTCTCTACTATTGTTTGATCGTATTTGTTTCATTCATTTTATTACTCCAATCATTTTATTGTATAACTTCTTGACAAATTATTTTGATAAGCGCTTTACTTACCAGTCCTGCGTTAAAAAAAATTCTAAACGTTGATAAAAATAAAACATTTAAGATCAGGCTAATTAAGTTTTACAAAGGCTCATTAAGTTGAACAAATCTGAGTTTATTTTAACGCTATCACATGTAACTAATTTTCATATATTTATTTTTAAGGTTTATTATTAACATACAACCTTACATACTATAAAAAGAGTACCTATAGGTTAATTATGTAGTAAAGTTATAAGCCTCTTACTACAGATAGATAAACATAGTATGCTTAAACGTGCACGTTATAAGTATTAACAATAGTATTATTTACTGTGATTAAATTTAAAATTAAACTAAAAGTAAAGAGTATAAGTATAAGAGCGTCGGTGGCGTAACGGCTAGGGCCGCCGCCTCCTGTCCGGAAGGTCGTGTTTCGAATCCTGCCACGTACATTGTGATTTCGAATTTAGATTTCATATGTACGTTTATCCGACGCTCTTACGGTGAAGGAAAACATCGTGAGGAAACTGGCATACACCTGCGGAGAAACTCGCAGGTTGTGTGTGAAGTCGACCAACACGCACTAGGCCCGCTTGGTCCACTAAGGCCTGATCGCCCTAATTCAGGGTAGGCTCGAGCCCCTAGGTGGGGACGTATATGAGCTGATATGATGAAAGAGTATAATTAAAATAAATATAAAAAAGTAAACAAAGTAAGAAGAGAAGAAAACACAAGTTCGAACCTATGAAATCTTGTAATACGTGGATACTGATACGGACGTGAATTTTAAATTGACTAAAAAGTTGAGAGCAAATTTTGTATAAGAAAATCAGATCTAAACCGTCTCTTCGCCTATCGAAGTTGATCATATCAAATCTACGAAGCCCATCAGTATAAGACCTTATCATTTTGACTTTTTTTTTATTAAAAATTTGAGTGCGTTTGACTACAACTCACCTGATGGTAAGTGATGATGCAGTCGAGGATGGTACAAACTCAAATAATGCCTATTCACTCTTGCCTTGAAGATCCCCAAATTATAGGAATCGGGAAACACTGACGCAGGCAAGGAGTTCCACGCCTGCGCTATACGCATAATAAATGAAGAAGCGTAGCGATTCGTGCGAAAAGGTGGAACACCAACAACAAAGGGGTGCAACCCCTCCCTGCGTCTCGTTGACCGACGGTGGAATAGAGCCGGGGGAATGAGGTCGTGAAGTTCTTGCGCGCACTCTCCGAAATGAATTAGATAGAATACCGACAGACAGGCGACTTTGCGGCGATGCTCAAGGCTTTGGAGCTTATCATTGACTAGCTCGTCGTCACCAATGAGTCTCCGTGCGCGTCGGTCGATGGCAGCCAAGGTATCCAGCTGATAGCGGGCTGATCCATCGCATAAGTGTGAACAGTATTCCATACATGAGCGGACCTATGCTTGATATAAGGTAAGCAGCTGTCCAGGTGTGAAGTACCGTCTCACCTTAGAGAGAATGCCCAGCTTCATTGCAGCAACTTTTTCCTTGGACTCAATGTAACGACCGAAGTTAAGATTGGGTGTTAAATCCACGCCGAGGAGTTCCAGGTGGTCAGATATCTATTCAGATATATATTCGGTTCATTCCGGAGAGTTTGAGTCAAGGTGAATGGACTCCTTTTGGCGGAAAAAAGAAACTTATATCGGCACAACATTATTTATTTTAATCACAAATAGTTGATTATAATTACTTACGTTTTTGGGGTTCAGTGCCTCGAAAGTAAAAAAGGAAGCCTTTAAGGAACACTTCGTTGTCCATTTGTTTGTCTGTCTGCCTTTCTTTTAAGACCTTATGTATCAGGAACGCGAGGAGGTATCAAGTTGAGATTAATGTCAAATGTCAAGGTAGGAGGAGGTATCAAGTTGAGATTAATGTCAAATTTAATCAAGTTTCTAAGTGAAAGTAATAAATAGAGACGACCATTTACCGGCCGTTTTTGATATTAATTTGCAAGTAAATTAAAACCCCTTTTTGATGACCTAGGACTTCTTTTTGTTGACCTAGAATCAAGATATTTGTCAAGAAGTATAAGGTCTTATAGCTCATGTAAAGGAAGAAATCCGAAAACTGTAAAATTGTAGTTATACCTATTACACAATAAAAATATTTGCTATTATTACCATCTTACATTTGCATTAGAGAATTTACCGTGACGTATATCGATCTATGAGCCATCATTTTTATCAACTATAAAGTTAAATTTATCCTTCAATCCAATTGTGTTTGTACCCAGATGTGTTTTGGTGCGGAACTCTTAGTGCGTGAGTCCGGCTTGCACTTGGCCGGATTTTTCGTTGTTTGTGTATGTTACAAGCCCGACCACCTGCGGCTATCCACTACAATTACTGCAACGGTGTCCTGACGTGCCCCAAGTGTGACCGCACGTTCCGAGCGAAGATTGGCTACAACAGCCACATGCGGGCGCACGAGAAGGCGGAGCAGCGGGACGCTTGCAGCTGAGCCGGACAACTCTGCGGTCGCTGTAGCCGAAAACGGCTAGGACCATCATCATCATCATGTTAACAGAAATGCGGGCGGTCGGCCGGTAGCGGGTGCGGCGTGGAGCGTGCTCTTCTCATACTCCGCTTGTGCCCCGATTGTAGGACGTGTATGGAAAGCCTCAAATTTTCCACTCGGTCTTCTTCTGGTCCACTGTGCAGAGTCCCGTGTTTCGATGTCCCGTCTTCCAACACCACATTAGCAGGACTAATGTGGAACCGAATTAAAAGGTACGAATATCTGACTGCGGTACCTTTAATGCAACGTGCAACTGAATTTGTAGAAATTAATTTGTGTGTTACGCTGCTAGTGATTTCTTCTTCATCCACAATTGATAAGCCCTTGGCATTATTAAGTGCCATCATCATCATAACATCATAAAATGAAAAACGGCTTAAAAACTTCAAAAAGCGGAGATCACCACTTGTCCTACAATTCCCAGCAACCCGTACTTGGCCCTCGAGTGAGTAGTGTAAAACACTTATTAAATGGTATAGCCTATACCTAAGAACATAGTTATTCATAAATAACAAATATTAATTTTCGAAAAACCCAAGAACTTTTAGGTACAAGCTTTAAATATTGCACTGTCACGCGATATACATATGCAAGCAAATTTTCAGCTCAATCGGAAACCAGGAAGTGGTTAAAATTTAGATTGCAAGATTTCATTCGAACAACCATACATACTCGTACATTGCAAGTTAAATAAAAGCTTGTAAAAAAACGGTACCTATCGATAGTAATTAGATGTGTATTCTTTACTTTATAGACCTCAGGTGTAATAATAATTTTCCACGAATATGTTAACATACGGATCATCATGATCATCATCATCATATCAGCCGATAACGTCCACTACTGGACAATGGCCTACCCCAAGGATTTCCACGACGACCGGTCCTGCGCTGCCCGCATCCATCCGCTTCCTGCGATCTTCACCAGGTCGTTGGTCCACCGCGTGGGAGGCCTTCCTACGCTACGTTTTCCGGTGCGCGGTCGCCACATATATTTCAATAGTAGATTGTTAATGAAGGGAAGAAAGTGACCCATTTCACTCGAGATATTTCTGGCGCTCGAACGAAGTGAGAGCGCTAATAGTTCGAGGGTGAAGTGGGTCATTTCACCCGAGTTAAACACTCTACTTTTCATTTCGACTAGGAGGAAATGTATTTATTGTAATTTAATTATTTATATGATATAAAATAATAATTAGATATCAATAAATTAGTTTTACCTATAATCCAACCTCCAACCTTTTCGCAATGGCCGCTTGCCACGGCCGTCTAGATTGAAACTAATCGAGTTGGTCACGACGTGCATCTAGGTGGCCATGCCGAAAATTGAAAAACAAGTGTCATGTTATCATGGCATTATGGCGCGCAGCAGAATAGAGGAATGATTTTAAATTTTAATCTTCTGTAATTGTGAAAAATATAGGCCAACTATAAAATGATTTAATATCAATCTGTAGATCGTAATAAACCCGTCGTTTAATGTATAGCTGAGTTTAGATATATGAAAACCTCTTAGTTCGACTCCGTGGCTGGCAATAAAAAAAAATACTTTCCAACCTAGGGATGACAATACTTTCCACCCTAGGGATGGAAAAGCAATGTTCCACCCGGCATCTACTCATGAAAATGAAACTTTCCGAACAGGAGAGATGAAAAAAGTATTATTAATTTGATTCCCCTATACCTAACTAGCGCCGCCATCTGCTAAAAATAATTACTTGCTGAATACATACCTACTTTAACGAAAATTTTGTACAATGAATTTGAAGAATAGGTATTGTAGTGTACTTGGAAACTATCAACACTGTGAAATATATTTCGCTGTAGTTACACATAGCATAAGTGCTAAAAGTGGCTGATTTTGGCAAGTCGTCGTCGAAGTCGATAAAAACGTGTTTTTGGTGTTTCTAAACTATTGGACCTAGGAAAACGATTTAGATTATCCTGATAGACTAGGAGCTCATGACATATTTGGTAACGATAACGGAAATGGATAAACTTAGGTTATGAGGATAAATGGCAACCTTCTGATGTTAAATATGTCGATCTACCTGCGCAAAGTGGTTGCGTTATTATGTACTTATAGCGCCTGAAAAACTAGTTACCGTGAACAAAAAAAAACGATAAGGGAAATGGCTGAGTAAGATAGAAAATGAAAGTACTAGTTGTAGTTGACAATTATGCAAAAACACGACCGACATATTTAACATCAGAGGGTTGGCCTTTATCCTCACAACCTAAATTTATTCATTTCCGTTATCGTTACCAAATTTGTCGTTACCTCCTAGTATATGAGAGAAAGTTTTTAAATATATAATGACTCCGGAACTCTACACTGTGCATGGTCCGACAAGTAATTGGTGTTTTTTTTTTAATTTAAAAGATTATAAGAAAGACTATTATTCCCTTTCTAAAAGTAAGTATTAAGAGCAGAAAAGTTGTGCATTTTTTGTAAAATATGTAGAGTCGGCCGCAAGCTTTGTGAACGTGAAAACTACACAGCTGATTCTTTGAACCTTCTTATTTCGTATGGCTAAAACAAAAACGCAATTTATTGGTTTTCACTCGACACTTTTTATTTTGTAAAACTATGTAATTTTGACAGTATTGTATTTCCTCTTACATTACGCAAGTTAGGCATATAAAACAAACACCGACAGTAAGAGAATATAGGTATTGATAAAACGGCTAAGACGAAATTTTCCTAGGATGTTTGTAGGGGGCCGTAAAGTTACTCAAGCGAAATTCAACTGTAAAGCTGATTCCATGAGGTTAAATACTAGGTTGTTCGCCAGTACTGCGCTGGGAGCCTGCTCGTAAACTAAAATATTTACTTTGTCATAATATTTAGCAGCTTTACTCAATGCAACCGTTGATGGCTCACAATGCTAAGGAGTCCGAAATGAATAAAAAAACAATTTTTCTATAGCTCGTGTTGATTTCTTTTGTTTGTAGTGAATAGGTATGATTATTATACTTGTGTGGAGTGGCGTGGTGGAGCATATACGTACTCTTGATAGCTTTAATATTTTATAGTCGGGTATTTAGTGTGTTGATTTGTATGGGAACCTTGCAAATCTTCAACAAAGGAAGCCGCTTGGCACAGGCATACCTAGTGGTCATCTGAGCTGATTTAGCCCTGTACCCACGTGGTACCACCCTGCAGGTAGGTGGGGGAGGGGGGGGAAAATTCCATCTGCCGCGCTGCACTCTTTCGTCCATATCTCCGTAAGTTTAGCAAACAAGTCGTGTTTGGTATCGTTTTCGTATAATTTAAGGACGACAAATTCGTTTCTGGAACAATATTTTCACTTGTTCATAGAATAAAAAAAGATTATGCGCAAAAATAGAAAAAATAGAAATAAAAATTCTTACAAAATCTTTGCCTGCAATTAAACCAGGAGATTATGTTTTATAAAAAAAATATGATTATGTAGCCCTGTTTATCAAAAATATATAAACATAAACTTCCGTAATAGATTGAATCAGTAAATGTGTCAAAAAAAATCATTAGCGTCGCACGGCGGAGCTGCGTTTTAGCGGCTCGTTCAACTCGACCGCTGCGCGGAGCGCTCAGTGACCATACACGCGTGTTCTCAGTTCAGTCGGTTCGCATCTTACTCAGTGATCACTACATAACGCAAGCACGTATTTTGAACTTTTGAAGTGTTTTCAGGAGGATAAACTATCAAACTAGTATATTTTTTTCATAGGATATGAGAATTGTAAGTATTTATTTAGATTTACTATGTTTTTAAACGATTTTATTTGACTTAACCCCGTATATTTATGCCTTTCTTTGTTTCAAATCTTGTGAAAGCTTTTTCAGTTGTACTGAATCGATTCTTATGAACCTTTGCATACGTGGGGTGCTAGTAACGAAACAATATTATGGTAGTCTCAACTGGGCCTGATGATGAAGTCAGGAGGTGGACAGTGAAACTCTTCTAGTATTACTAGTAACCCTCTTGAGTTTGGGCTCATTTAGATGGTTTTGACGAGTCCCATATATTACACTAGGTGAGGAGGGTCCGATGATGGATTCAGGCAGAAGACAGCCGACCGGTTATCTTAAAAAAAAATACCATTTTTTATTTCTACTAATAAGTTATTATATAGTAGGTACCTATCTCAAGGTCTTCGATCAGTGTGTGTTGCCAGTGATGACATACGGAACTGAGACATGGTCGCTTACTATGGGCCTCATAAGAAGGCTCAAGGTCACCCAAAGGGCAATGGAGCGTGCTATGCTCGGAGTTTCTCTGCGTGATCAAATCAGAAACGAGGAGATCTGTAGAAGAACCAAAGTAACCGACATAGCTCTCAGAATTGCTAAACTTAAGGGCTCCAGGACTCAGCAAAACTGCTGAAAAAGTATTTATACCTTTCGCGAACAGAGAGCTTGTCACTGTATCAAGATTAGATGTGATTTGGGACAGATACGACACTGACAGTCTCAAAAACGAGACTAAAACGTGGCACCGGACAAAGAACACGTTTTAATTCAAATTTTAGAATTCCGAAGGGTTGGGCAAATTTTCTCAGGGATAATTCCAATAAAGAGGAATTTTTCCATTTCCTAGCTCTACAGTGCCAAGCTACAGAATTCTTAGCTGGCAAAGACTTTTATACGACAGATGGACCCACAGTTTTCAGCAACAGCCCCAGTGATAAAAAAGCCCTGGAACTATGCAACCATGAGGAAGCAGATACGCGCATAATGGTCCACATTGGTGATGCTGCAGCCCAAGGACACACAAAAATCATGGTGCGTACAGTGGATACCAATGTTGTTGTCCTTGCGGTTTCATGTGTGTCACAATTGCCACAGCTTGAGGAACTGTGGGTTCATATTGGCACGGAAAAAAATCAGTTCTTGCCATGCCATGCTATTGCAGCTTCATTAGGTAACCTAAATAAATATAATATATTTACACTTTAAAATCTAAAAGTAATTCAGCTATATACTAGTTTATTTTCTTTTAGGACCAGAAAAGGCAGAAGTATTGCCAATGTTCCACGCCTTTTCCGGGTGTGATACCGTTTCGTCTTTTGCTGGTAAAGGGAAAAAGAGTGCTTTCGAAGCTTGGGGCGCTTATCTACCTGCGACGGAGGGGTTCACAAGCGCTAAAGAAGGAAATGTGGAACAAGCTTTACCAATACTAGAAAAAATTGTCAATTCTATAAATGACAAGTAATTTAAGTGGTGGTTGGCTTTTGTGATTTGAAATGATTTAAGTAATTATTGGAATGCATGTTGTGTACAATTTGTTTCATTTTAGATCTGGCGCGTGCACTGATATCAATCAGTGTAGAAAACTACTATTTACGAAAAAGCACAGACAGCTGGAGAATCTTCCACCAACTAAAGATGCCCTGCGCAACCATATTTTGCGAGCAATTTATCAGGGAGGACATATATGGGGTCAACTTTTGCAACCTACACAAAACCTGCCATGTCCTGCTGACTGGGGTTGGGCAAAAAATAATGGCAAATGGGAGCCTGTTTGGACCACCCTACCGCCAGCAGCCGCTGCTTGCATGGAGTTAATACGATGTAAATGCAAGAAAAAATGCGCAGGAAGGTGCAATTGTTTAAAAAGAGAGATAAGGTGCACCGAACTGTGAGGCTGCAGCGGAAACTGTGAATCTTCTTCTTTTACCTAGCTTTGTCCCGACTTGTGCCATGGTCTTTGTCCGACATTTTCACAATAAATGACAGGTTTCAGGTATTATAAGGAGCGACTGCCGTCTGACTCCCAAAACCCCGAAGGTAACCAGTTTCGCCAGAGCCTCGTTTGTAGCCTAGCAGGGTGCAACACGAGCAGGTGAGGTCGGCTTAGATTCTAAAGATGTTTATTGGACCACTTACACCCGGAAACGGTCAATACATTGTCTTATTTACTAAAATAGACCTTTTATTCTTTATTCCATTATTAGAATTAAAATAGGAATCCCTATTACAATTAACATGATTAAAATAAGCTGAAATTTAGGGTTATCTCAGTGATTATAAAACATTTATTTTAATGTTATGAACTCTAATATTATTTTTTAACAATATTTACTCTAGATTTTTCTTTAAGAATATTATCTCTAGATATAGATACACCTATATTAATTATTTTCATTGCTCATTATTTTAATAATTGTTTACAATTTAGTGTCAAATCCTATCCAAAAATACTTACTTCTCCCGTCGCAGCTCCACCGCACGAGGCAATAAATTTTTTTTGACACATTTACTAGTTCAATCTATTAAGAAAGTTTATGTTTATATATTCTAGATAAACAGGGCTACAAAATCATATTTTTTTTATAAAACATAGTCTCCTGGTTTAATTGTAGGCATAGATTTTGTAAGAATTTTTATTTCTATTTTTTCTATTTTTGCGCCTAATCTTTTTTTCTTCTATGAACAAGTGAAAATATTGTTCCAGAAATGAATTTGTCGTCCTTAAATTATACGAAAACGATACCAAACACGACTTGTTTGCTAAACTTACGGAGATATGGACGAAAGAGTGCAGCGCGGCAGATGGAATTTTTCCCCCCCTCCCCCACCTACCTGCAGGGTGGTACCACGTGGGTACAGGGCTAAATCAGCTCAGATGACCACTAGGTATGCCTGTGCCAAGTGGCTTCCTTTGTTGACAATTTGCAAGGTTGGTGACACTAAATACCCAACTATTAATGGTGTCCGAATCGTCAGTGAAACAAGTATTAAAATTAAAAGGTGTCGATTCGGACAAGGTGTCCGAATAAATTGTGTCCGAGTCGTCAGCAAGCCGCGAGAACCTCGGTGCGTGTTTTTTTTTAAGTCGCTTTGTAGCACGACGTAGGTGTATGGTAAAATAGGGCGTGGGTTTTAAAGAACGTACGTGCTCACATATTAACGTTTAATGATTATTGTAGACATGTAGGATGAAATATGAGACCCGAGATGGGTCTTTTAAGATAGTATCAGTTTCCATTATTTTCAAGCGACTTCCAAAAAGGAGGAGGTTCTCAATTCGCCTGTATGTTTTTTTTATGTGTGTTAACTCAGAACTTTTGACTGGGTGAACCTATTTTTATGATTATTATTTTAGCTAGTGCTTCCTGTGTGGTCCCATATAAATTTTATCAAAATCGGTGTAGTACTTTATTAGAAAATTAACAAAAACCAAAAATAATAATGCAAAAATGTACTAAGTTGTTGCGATGGAAGTCGGTTTTTTAACGTGTTTATCGTTTTCAATTATTACATACAAGAGTTTTAGTTATGTATCTAAGTAGAAGTGAAAATAGTGAATATTCGAGATTATTCGGATACTTATTTGAATCATATGTCACACTTTATTCAAATTGTGACACATAAGTTGTTACCTGTGTGAAATAGATGGAAAGGAAGAAAGTTAAATAACAGCATTGCCGCGTTACAGCTTAAGACCAAATTTATCGATTCTATGAAGCTACAAGGATAATATTCAAAAGTATAGGAAAAAGTAATATTGCTCGAAGAGTAGAGCGTATAATTTTTTACCTGGAAAAGTTGTTTCATTCATGTTTGTCACATTAACGGTACCATAAATTTGATTTAGAATCCTAGAAATCAATATAACACACATATGACATAAATACATATAACACACATCACCACCACTTACATGCTTACAGGTAGCTTACAGGTTAATTCGAAAAGTGGGGCGCATCTTTCTACCCTTTCTACTACGAGTAAGATATTAAAACCTAAAATCTGTTGCAAGATTCGACACGGAACGACATGACAGACAGACAGGCAAGCAAATTGAATATACTATTTGTATTGTCATCGGAATTGAGGTTGTGTGCAATAGGCTAACAGAAAGTATTTAAAAAATCCGTTGCAAGCTTCCACCCGGAGTGACAGTTGAACAATAAAATGACTTAAGTTAACTTAACTTTTAAACCTGTTTTTTACACCTACACCTCCGCGTTAGACTTTAGTATTTGGTATTAATTGCACCTTTAGCTAAAATTTATTTTACGAGCAATTGCGATTCGTTGATTTATTTATAGACGCTTATTGTTTCAAACTTTTAAAAACTTACCTACTTATCCGCAAATCCCTTACAAAACTATGCACACTACAATCTTACTAACACAATTTTAACATAGCAAATAATGAGACGCGCTAGTTATTTAGTTCTACCGAAGGCACATGCTATATGTGAAAATGTGTTGCTTGTTACCTCTTCATGCCTTAACGCCTCAACTAATCTTGACGAAATTTGGCATGCACATAGCCTGCAGCATGGAAAAGGACATATCTATGTTATCTACTATCCCGATTTCTTGAGTAGTTCCCATGGGATAGCTGTTTGTTACCTCTCTCTCTGTTCTGTGCAACTGTGTATAAGTTCGTTAGCTCATTTAACAGCATCTTTGACAGCTCCAGACAAACACTCTGTCAAAGAAGCCGCCCTAAGTTCCATCATGCCACCCGCCGCGCCTTTGACAAAGTATTGGTCGGGAGCCGTCAAAGATGCGGTTACATGAGCGAACGAACAACAGTTAACTCTTTTTTATTTTGATATTTTGCAGAGAGATAGTTGAGAGGATAAAAAACCGGCCAAGTGCGAGTTGAACTCGCGTGGAGAGGGTTCTGTACAATGCCAAAGTCAAATACTAAATATCACAATTGAAATCCTCACAGTAAGACGCGAGTTAACTACTAGCGCTATCTAGTGGTGTTTTAGTAAACTGTTTTCCGTGAGTGAACGTATTATATTGAGTTTACCACTTTATTTTCAAATGATAGAATTCTTATAGGTATTCCTGTAATCTACAAGCAATGAACTTTATTTTCTTTTTTTTTCAAAATTTTAGGCTCAGTAGTTTCGGAGATTGCTAATTTTCGTCTTCTTTCATGGATAAAACCAAAACTGTTTATTTTACAACTATAACAAAAATATATTTTAGATCCTCATAACGAGCCCTTTCATTTGATAGGTATATGTCTTATCTTATCTTATCTTTGTAAGTGGGGGCTGCAGTTACAGCGACACTTCGACCCAATGGGATCTTTTGTGTCTACCCCTATAACCTTTGCACCCCAACCTAATCGAAGATGTGCTGCATTAATGCAGCAATTCCGCTGATTGGAAGGTGCTTGTAGTCCTCCGGTTTTGGGTAGCCATCACCTAGGAGGTACATACGCTTGCTAGCCAGGACATCGCAGTGACACAGTAAGTGTTCCATTGATTCTATATCTTCACCACAGGCCCTGCAGGTAGGGTCGTGCGTCAGGCCGATTTTTTGCAGGTGTGCGTTTGTGGCAAAGTGGCCCGTCAACGCTCCTGTTATCGCCCTGACTCGCGTCCTGCTGTTATTCCAAATGTACTTGGTTGCCCCTGTGGTGACCTCACCGATGAAGAGCTTAGAGTGTTTATGTCCATCTCTGGATAGCCATGTCAATCTGTGTCTTCCCTCGGCCTGTTCCTTTAATGCCCTTATAATAGTGCTCCTTGGTAGCCCTATCCTCGGTTCTGGACCACACATTGTTGTTTGTGATCCCATTCTAGCCAGTTTGTCTGCTTCTTCATTGCCTTCCACTCCTACGTGTCCAGGGACCCAGACCAGTTGCAGTTTGTTGTGTCGGCCCACCTATAGGTATATGACACAGTAAGGTTAGATTTTTTTTTTCCCAATTAGTCCCCCGAAAATGGTTTATTTAAAAATATTAATTTTCTTTGTACATCTGTGTTTGGGTCATAGGTTAAATAGATTCGGAGCAAAGTGGTTGCGACAGACGGACGGACAGACAGACAGACGCACGAGTGATCCAAGTTTTTTGTACGGAACCCTAAAAATAACACAGACTACTAATTATAATATTCCGACGTATCTGGAGAAAACTTATTTGCACGCTCGCGCTAGTCGTAAGTAGGTAGATACGCAACGGAGCAACGGATTAACGGGATATTTTGAAAAGAGAGAGTTGCGGGGGAAGGAAGTGACATAGACAACTAATTATAGCATAGCCGAGATAATTCCTGAGGGATCTGGAGAAAAATCACTTCCACGCTCGCTAGCGCACCATGCACCCTCGAAGACAGCCATAGAAACAAAAATCATCGTCTTTATTTCTCTGCCATGTTCCCAATTATTATTTTGGATCGACGCAACATGTTTTTCTCTTCCATTCTTCCCTGTTTGCAGTCATCTCTACATTCACTTCTTTATATCGTGTTGCACGTTCTCTTTGGTGTTCTCTTTGGTGTTTTCTCTTTACCCATCCACATTCATTCTCATCACGATGCGTTCTTAATTGCTCAGTCACTGGTGCTATAGTTCGTTCGCTCATATAACCGCATCTTTGACGGCTTTATTTTATCTTAATTATTTAGGTATTTACATTATTGCAGGAACTCAATTAGACTAAAAAGTTTTGTTTTCGCTTTACAGTTCCTTTCTTTTTTCGTCGGTTTAATTTTTAACGTGTTTATCGTTTCCAATAATGTTTATTGAGTCTTTGATCACGATCAGGTTTTGCATGGATTTGAGTGTTGGGCCACTAAAAGGGCGCATGAGAGACGACTACATGCAGCGGAATTGAGAATGTACAGACGTGAAGAGTAACAAGGATGGAGAAGATCATGAACGAGTAGGTATATAAGGGAAGGGAAAGGTTCGTTTCTTTGACTAACAATTGAACTAAGAGCGGCACCTTTGACAAAGTCTTTGTTTGAAGCCGTCAAAGATGCGGTTATATGAGCAAACGAACTATAGCACCAGTGACTGAGAAATTAAGAACGCATCGTGATGAGAATGAATGTGGATGGGTAAAAAGAAAAGACCAAAGAAAAGGTGCAACACGATATAAAAAAGTAAATGTAGAGATGACTGCAAATAGGGAAGAATGGAAGAGAAAAACATGTTGCGCCAATCCAATATACAGTATGGACACTCCCTGCCGCTTTATAGATTGCGACCTTACACCCTCGTCACCCAGATAGATACAGATTGGTGGTAGTTTGGTTCTCGAACTTATGGAATTTCCCCGTGATTTTGTATGTTTGAAAATGAATGAAAAGGTGTGACGCAAAAAAGCGGAAATGCTGTAAGTCACAAAATGCCAACTTACCACCACATGCATTAACTAATGATGATATTTTTGAGGTCGGTATCTGCACACAGCTTATCTATCAAATGTTGTAGATTCAATGGCTTTGCTGGTACCGACCTCAAAAAAAATTGAAGGCCCCTAATTGAAATAAATAAATATTCTGGGATAAATCACACACGGTCATCTGGCCCCAAAGTAGGATTCCCTGTGTTATGGGAACCAGAGACTGATATACATACTTATATACGTTTAAATACATACTTAGACTATTGAAGGTCGCGGGAAACCACTGAATGCGGGCAGCGCAAAACCGGTCGTCGTGGAATCCTTGGGGGAGGCCTATGTTCAGCAGTGGACGTCCTTCGGCTAATATGATGATGATAATGATGACATACTTAGAAATTTAACACCCAGACACAGAGCAAACAAATCTGCTCATAACACAAATGTTTGCCCTGGGTGGGAATCGAACCCACAACCCTCGGATCAATAGTCAAGAGCACTAACCAGTGAGCCACCGAGTCAGTCAGATATGATTCGTACCGATCTTTGATTTCGTTATTGTAGGTTAATTTCGTGTATTCATATTTTAAATAAAAATATTATTTCATACTTTTGAGTAAATTTCTTTTCGAAGTCGGTTTTAAGTATTTTTTAACTATTTTTTTTTAATACTATCTATGTACCAACGTTAAATAGGAATCATCATATCATAGGTAATGCATGTGTTTCGTTAACTGATACAAAGTCCTGTGGATTCCGTTATCATCTCAGCAGCACGACCTTCCATCATCAGCTCACCTGAATAATTTATCTGTGTATATATTTTTGTTTTTGTTGATTTTTTCAAAAACCACCTCTGAAGTATGAACTACCAAACAAAAAAGAATTATCAAAATCTAGTCATAATTGGCGGAATGATCGCGTAGCAAAACATAAAAAAGTCGAATTGAGAACCTCCTTCTTTTTTGAAGTCGGTTAAAAAAACATATATGCTTATTTAAAAAGATATCAAAAAATATTTTAAAAAATATATATTTTTAAAATGACTATGGAATCCTGTTTTTTGCTTGGTCCGAAACGCACTTAGCCAGTTTTCAACCAACTTCCAAAAAGGAGGAGGTTCTCAATTCGACTGTATTTTTTTGTATGTTTGTTACGCAGTTGTTATGTTTTTTTCTCCAGGGGCCAGACGACCATGCGTGATTTGTCCAAGAATATTTATTTATTCGCATGATTTTCATAAATTTTTTTTTCGACGAGGTATGCTCCCAAGTTGGTCCCATACAAATTTAATCAAAATCGAATTAGCATTTTTTTTTAAAATTAACAAAAGTCAAAAAGTGCAGCTCGGTTTTTAACGTGTTTTAAAACGGTTTGCCATTGGGTATGAAAACTCTGTCATCGTTTTTGTGAATAATACTAAAATGTTATTTTAAAATAATAAGTATATTTAAAATAAAACACATTATCAGAGCTCACTAAATAAAATTAGTTAAGTAGCTTCTTTTAATCGAAATGACGTCAAAATAAAATGCCATGTATACAACCAACATTTAATCATTGAATAATGTTGGATGCATTGGCGTGGAGATGTCTTAAATTACTAGAACAAGTTGTAATAAATACCTATGTAATACATACATAATATTTATTTTATATTCTGTATAGGTATGTATAATATAGATTACTATTTATTAAGGCACAGTATAAACGGCAAAATTGTAACCACATATCATTATATTGTCTGCATTTTTAATTTATCCGGCTTAAAACTTTTCTTGTCTACATCAATCGTTGGTTTCCACTAATATTTTTAAGGGTATTCTATAAAATAAATAGAGCAACTTTATATAAATGCAAAATGTGAAGACACCTATGATAAACATACGAGCAATGGGGAATATGCATGATTTTTTTGCTTTAATAAAAGCTCATTCATATAAGAAACGGTATAAAAAAAATATATTTTTAAATAACTATAAAAATAACCAAGATATAAGCTATTAAAGATTAATCTATATCTCTTTCTAGCCAAACAGAATGTAGCATAGAGTTTTTAAGGACCGTGTGTTTTATGTCGTCACATTTACATATCGGATCTCTCTGTCTAATTAGTAGTTGACAATGCTTATATCTTTTGTATTTCTTGGCCGATTTAAATTTTTATTTCACTTATTGACATTGTTTTTACGGAATTTTTATATTTTAAGAAATTCGATAAAAAAAATCATGCATATACCCTATTAATTAACATTAGTTATAGCACTATAAAATTTTCAGTTTGGACAGTAAAATTCTACAATACGAAACAACGAAAAATACAGCTCTGAAAAAGTTTACAAAAATACCTACCTATTTATATTTCGTCATAATGTGAACGTGCAGGTACATCGTAGAGTCAAAATCTTACATATAATATTAAACTACAAGCTAGATTCTTACATGTAGAATATATGTATTCGGTTTTTAAGCATGAAATTGCCGATTGGATGAAAAAAATTAAAAAAGAAAATTAATATAAAAAATATTAAACCAAAACCTAGTATCAAAGTAGCATTAGACTATTAAAAATTAATAGCTGGTAAATGTGTAACTATCATTTATACTTTAAGAGCTTGGCCTTATGAAGACGGTTCTTTTCAACTCAATAAATTACCAATTTTATAGGCAAAAAATACACATTTTGAATTTTAAGGCTCTAGAGTTATCGCAGCAGTTTCTTCGTTACTATAATGCCATATTTGGGAATACCCCGCATAACTAGTCTAAAAAACTGCCCCATCTGACCACTAAGAAAACGCCTTTGTTGAATTCAATGGTACATAGCTCAGGGGATTGGAACATGAAAGATGAAAGATATGCCACTTTTTTTTGTAATAAAAATTGGCACTAAACTTCAAAAACTGAATCGGTTATTTCATACTTAAACCCGTTACCGTTTATAATGCGATTGAAAATGCATATTAATAAATAACGACCTGTTATAAACAATGTTATTCGTCACATTAAATAAAAAATTGTTTTAATCTACTTGGGTTTTGGCTGCAAGCTTCATTATTAATAGAGGTTTGTATACATTTAATACACATGAATCACTAATTGCAAAAAGAGCACTTGTCCATACATTAAATAAGGGTTAAAATCCGCGTGACAATGTGCCATTATTTTCTTTCACCATTTCAAATTACCACTATTTTGAGTTCAGTTCCAGAGAGCCTAGAGAGAGAATAGAATAAAATAAGTGTTCATTCAGTGATGATAAAGTACCCACAGGTGAAATATTACAAAAAAAATATAGATAGTAATGTAATCGGCACGGAAAAGGTAGCAGCTCAGCATATGCTGTCATCGTGCAGACCACAACGCTGATTTTCAGATTCTACCCCTTCAGGGAACCTAAACGAAGTAAACACACATATTTCAAAATTTTAAAAAAATAAAACTAATAAATTAATACAAATAAAAAATAAAAAAAACCAATACAGCAATATTTTGTTTTTGTTTTGAATGTTACTTAGATTTAAAAATAAACGCTATCAGAGTGAGTGAGTACATAGGAGAATTAGTAAAGCCCTGAGGTTATTGCTCTGAGGTAAAGCCCAATTTACATTTGAGAAGACCATGACAATCTAAAGAAGATTGTCTACCAACTAGATATCCCTATTCAGTCAAATAACACACTTGTGTTAAAGCCAAGATGGATGGTCCGAAACACCTCAGGGCGTATGAGTGGGTATATTTTAGAACAGTGTTTTTCAAACTGTGGGTCGCGACCCTTATACGAAGCGATACTCGGGGGGTTTCTAGTAAACTACAAAAAAATGGGACGTATATAAACTGAATATGGGACTAAATAACAGAGTGTTAAACATCTGAAACAAGTTGCCTCAATGTTTGGTTGATGCAACCAAGTTTTAAAAACAGACTGGCTGGACAAATGGTGCAAATGCAATCCAATTTAGTGCAGGAACACTAACACAGTTATAGGCACATGAGCTATAATCTTCTCGCCTATTACAACATAATAATAATAATATTTTGATATCAAAAAAGAAATAAACACAAAAAAAATCAAATCACAAAAATTTTGTTTGTTTATGGCCCCAGGGGGTCGCTAGAATTTTTTAACTTGTAAAGGGGTCGCGTACTCAAAAAGATTGAAACACACTGTTTTAGAAGAACATATTGGTTTCTGGGAAGAAATATTTAGTTGAACAGAGCTCAGTGAAAATGTAATAATAACTTAAGTCTAGAGACGGTTGCAATTTACGACTTATTACTTAAGTGAACCTAACGCACCAAATTTTAATATCAATCGACGTACATTATCATAAATTTAAAGGGATCGACTTAACACAAATATAAAAAGGTAATCTCGATGTTACATGACCATTATACAATGACCCCTGCCTGCGGGCCAGGTTTAGCCGCCGCGCTGGGTGAGGACCGCGTCGCAAAGAAGCACAGCTCCGTTTATGACGGCCAGAGAGGCCTTCGCCAAGTTCATCCTGGTAATTTCGCTATCGGAGTAATTCTTGTATCTGGGGATAAAACATAAAAATAAAGTTATAATAGATAAAACATAAATATAAAGCTTGCTGGTCTAGTGGGCAGCAGTCCTGCGTACTGGGACCTTGAGTCGTGAATTCGGTCTCCACTCAGGGCAGGGCAAACATTCGCGTGAAAAAATGAACAGGTTTGTTTGCTCTGTGTCTAGATATTTTAATAAATAAATAAATAAATCTTTATTTCAGGTTAAAACCCATAAGGTCAATGGTTACATCATACATCAATAGTTTACAAAAGCATTGAATCAACAAATTATTTCTCATTGGCACTCTGGTGTAACGACGACCAGTGTGTCAGGAAACCATTGCCTTAAAGGTCCGTGCTCACCACACGCAGTAGTTCGTTACCTGAGTCACGTATTCGCTTTACATGCATGTATTTTTTTTTATTCACAATTGGTAAACCCTTGACAACATCTCACCTGGTGTAAGTGACGATGTTGCCGAAGATGGAAGCGGGCTTAACAAGATTCCCCAACGCAATAGGGAACTGGCTATCTTATCTTCATGCCGGAACACACCAATGATATCAACATTGATATTTGGCGGGAAGACTTAGATAAGATGGTGGTAGCTGCTAGGCGGGCTTAGAAAATGCCCTACCACCACCAACCAAACCGAGTCTAAACGTATATGGGGTATAACAAAAGTGGTGTAGGTCCCGTTAACTGGGGCTTCTGCTCATCATACCTAAAAACTTTTGTTGTACGAGTTTGATGAAATAGCAAAAAAAATTTTTTTACTATTCATACAAATCGATCAGCTGATGGACCAATTTTGTTTATTCTAGTATGGAGGTTCAATTTTTTTTGAGAATCGACTATGGGTTCTTTGGGGAAAGTTGTTCAATATGATGAGTAGAACCCCCAGTTAACGGGTCCTACACCATTTTTTTACATCCTGTATAAGTATGGAAAGGGCGGATCTAGCCTCTGCGTCAAGAGTGGGGAAGGGTGGGGGGTCACACATAAAGACATAAAAAAAAGACAAAAATTGTATTTACGAAGTTATCTTATCTAATAAATACAAGTTAACTGTGACCCCACACTAGGCTAGGCCTGTCTCGTGGCGGTCAAAAGAACATTAACATAATACAAATTTAACAGGTGGCGGCCTTAAGCAACTTAACAGAAACTAAGTGATTATTACAAGAGGTAGAAAACAACAAAAAGATTAAAGAAAAATAATATAAACAAAGAACATATAACAGAACATTGTGTGTACGACAAAATGCAAAAATTACAATATTGGACGACAAGATCTGATTGGAGGTAATATGATTAAGGATTTGACTGGTGCCCACTAATAGAGTAAATTAAACTTTAAAAAATGAAAATATGTGGGTGTGTCTGTGCGTCAGTCCGGTGCTCCAGCGCCTAAACCACTGAACGGATTTGAGTACAAATTGGGCTAGGGCAATATTATTTTTATGTCTCCGCAGCCGTTTTTTAGGGTTCCATATCAGGTAACGAAACCCTATTAATAAGCCTACGTTGTCCGTCTTTAAATTTGCTCCAATTTGATTGTTTTAATTTCACTTATTATTTATTGTTGGTTTCTGTATGCCAGACATTGCCAGATAGTGATAAAGATACGCGAGAAAGTATGCAAGTAATTTATATTGTACTTGCTTAGGCCCGCGGCATCGCCCGCGTGTACATCGTTTCTATGACTGTCTTTGAGGGTGGTGCAAGCGCCTCGCGAGTGCGGACATAAGTTTTCTCCAGATACATATTCCAGATCGGGAAATTCTGATTAGCAGTCTATGTCACTTCCCACCCCCTCAACCATTTCTATACAAAAAAATCACTTCAATTCGTTGCTCCGTTGCGACGCCGCCGCCGACTTGCGCGAGCGTGGAATTGAGTTTTCCCCAGATCCCTAGCAAAGTATGTCAGGATGTGTAAATGAGTAAAGTATGTCATTTCCCACCCCCTCAACCACCTCTGTGCAAAATTACAACATTCCATTGTTTCGTTGCGATGTTAAAGAAATTAACCAAAAAAAAGAGTATTTTTACAGTTCCCTCAGGAACTGCATCAGACTAAAAGTAGCCTATTCACGGGATAAAAAGTAGCCTATGTCGTTCCCCGTGACACAGGGTGTCATACATGCCAAATTTCATTATGGTTGGTCAAGATGTTGAAGCGTGAAAAGGTAACAAACAAACATTTTCACATTTATAATATTAGTAAGGATAAGTTACAATTTAAAAGCTTATTATGGCAACACATTTTTTCACTAAATACCTGATAATATGAGTACCGAAATTTTTATTCATAAAATTGTATCATCTATTTATGAGATATCGACATCCGAAAATCACTATTTGTATGACTAACTGACTGAACGACTCATCAAAATTATAGACCGTTTCCAGGTGACTTAGAAACTTAAAATTTGGCATCAAGGTAGGTTAAAAAAGTTTAAGGTATACAAAGGATGACTAACTGACTGAATGACTCATCAAAATTATAGACCGTTTCCAGGTGACTTAGAAACTTAAAATTTGGCATCAAGGTAGGTTAAAAAAGTTTAAGGTATACAAAGGATGACTAACTGACTGAATGACTCATCAAAATTATAGACCGTTTCCAGGTGACTTAGAAACTTAAAATTTGGCATCAAGGTAGGTTAAAAAAGTTTAAGGTATACAAAGGATGACTAACTGACTGAATGACTCATCAAAATTATAGACCGTTTCCAGGTGACTTAGAAACTTAAAATTTGGCATCAAGGTAGGTTAAAAAAGTTTAAGGTATACAAAGGATGACTAACTGACTGAATGACTCATCAAAATTATAGACCGTTTCCAGGTGACTTAGAAACTTAAAATTTGGCATCAAGGTAGGTTAAAAAAGTTTAAGGTATACAAAGGATGACTAACTGCCTGAATGACTCATCAAAATTATAGACCGTTTCCAGGTGAATTAGAAACTTAAAATTTGGCATCAAGGTAGGTTAAAAAAGTTTAAGGTATACAAAGGATGACTAACTGACTGAATGACTCATCAAAATTATAGACCGTTTCCAGGTGACTTAGAAACTTAAAATTTGGCATCAAGGTAGGTTAAAAAAGTTTAAGGTATACAAAGGAAAGAGTCAAAAAGCGGCTAAGTGTGAGTCGTACTCGCGCACCAAGGGTACTATATCACCAATACTCATTAAAATATATAGATCACTTCCAGGTGATATAGAAACTTGAAATTTGTATAAACAGCCAAGTGTGAGTCATACTCACGCACGAAGGGTTCCGTATCACCACTATACTTATCAAAATATAAAGACCACATCCAGGTAACGTATAAACGTAAACGTAGCGTAGGCAGGCCTCCCACACGGTGGACCGACGACCTAGTGAGGATCGCGGGATGCCGCTGGATGCGGGCAGCGCAGGACCAGTCGTCGTGGAAATCCTTGGGGGAGGCCTTTGTCCAGCAGTGGACGTCTTTTGGCTGATATGATTATGATGATAAATGTAAAATTTGGCATAGAGAAGTTTTGTGTAAGAAAAATAATTGAAAAACCGGCCAAGTGCGAGTCGGACAATGACTTCTATATTACTGTGGAGTCAGACTTGTGAAATTAGGGTTCCTTACCACTACTATTCATCAAAATCATAGACCACTTCCAGGTGACTTAGAAACTTGTTTGGTATTTAGGTAAGTTATTAGGCGTATACAATGAATAAGAAAAACTGGCCAAGTGTGAGTTGGACTCACAAAATTAGTGTTCAGTACCACCACTACTCACCAAAAAATTTATATAGACCACTTTCAGGTGACAAGGATCTAAATAGGTTATAGGACGTATTAAGGGAAAAGGTAAAAACTGGCCAAGTGCGAGTCGGGCTTGCACACTCGAGGGTTTCGTACCACCAAAAATATATAAGATATGTCTATTACTTGAATAGAGAAAATAAATATTGTAACTTTACAAAAATTAATGATATCCCAACAAAAAATAAATTTGAATGGGAGCCAAGTTCGATAATAAAATATATAGAGATCTGAATGGGTAGGTATCAAGTTTTATAGTGGTTTCTTATATAATAGCTACGGCACTTCAAATTGAAATATTTATCTTAGACTTCTCCAAATAATAAAGAATGTACAACGGTTTTCAGTTGTTTAAAAGAAAATTTGTTATGTTCCGTGCTACTAGTGGTGTAATTTGGAAAGTTTTCACTATCCAATTATATTCTATATTGGCGATTACTTTAAAAACTACGCTTTGCTTGGTTAGCTGCTAAACTATTTAAACTTGCAAAGTTAAACGACCATTAAGTAGCACAGAACATTAAAAAAAACCTTTTAAACATCTGAAAACCGTTGTACTTACATTCTTAATTATTCGGAGAAGTCTAAGATAAATATTTCAATTTGAGGTGCCGTTGCTATTAATATCTCTCTTTTTTTTTGTATTAAACTTGGCTACCTTTCACATGTATGATTTGTTGGGATTTTATTATACCACATTGTTGGGGTGATTAATATGAAACCTATGCCAAATTACAGTTTTCTAGTACTAACAGTCTCTGAGCTAAGCAGCGGACAGACAGACGGACAAACATGCCGGAACTATTAAGGGTTCCTTGTTTACTACCCTAAAAAGGGTTCTGGGCACGTCGACGCTTGGCCCTGCCTTGACCTATAAATAATTTAGACCAATTACCAATAAGTGCTATATAGTTGTAATAATAAAAGATAAGGCTTGTTTCACAGCTCCCTGGGAGTACCATACAGGCCGTAAGGGCCGCCCGTATACCTACATAGCACCCGGATACCTGTGAAACGATGAATGTGTAGTGTAGTTCTAGCACGGGAGCATACGGGAGTGTACCGGCACAGTACTACAATAGAGCTTACAGTAGCGCAACGCCTTTGATGTCGCACGATGCGCCACCGGCCATACTAGACGCCAGCTGCCCCGCAAGTACCTTTCCGTTGCTCTGTGTAAGTACATTCGTTGCACTACTGTAAGACGCTATATTGTAATATTGTGGTACCGGAGTCCGGGTGCGTGTTCCGTACGTGAGAGCAATCCGCGTCGATGTGAAACAATGTCACACCGCCTCACGAGTCACGTGTGTCTCCGCTCCGGAAGACCGTACGGACGGCCCGTACGGGTCTCCTGGAGAGCTGTGAAACCAGCCCTAATGTTTTGAATGGTATATAATATGTACTTGTCAATGAGGACAGCTCCACTGGCGACGAATAGGGCGACGCCGACCATTGAGTAGAATATGTCGACGCGCTTGTGTGACTGGGTCTGCATCACGTAACCTAGAACATTTCAACAAACAAATTAGCCAGTAATCAATCAAAATAAGCCTCCCCAGGATTGAGGGTTTTGCCGTAATCGCCACGCTTGGCAGGCGGGTTCGTGTTCGCAATGTGGTGACGTACTGTACGTGGAAAGGACGCTGTGCTGTCCTTCCTCCGGTTTAGTCCCTTAGTCGTCTCTTTCTTAGTTATATCATCATCATCATTATTAACTCATTACGTCCTCACCTAGGGCCTCGAGCCTACCCTGAATGAGGTTAAGATTAGTAGTAGTAAATCAAAATTAATTTAAATGCTGTGTGCACATAGCTCGCAGAACGGTCGGCCGTTGCAGCAGTAAAGTATATATTTAGGTTTCAATATGTGTGGGGCAGATTTATTGGTCCCAAATTAGCTTAACAGTATTATTTAATGCTCTGCATTTTTAAGGAAATTACAAGTTTTTCAATGGAAACAGCGCACCGGAAGACGAAGGGTAGGAAGAGTTTCCACTTGGTGGATCGACAAACGCCTTCCGCAGGACCGGTTATTGTGGAAATCCATGAGGGATGTCTATGTGGATGTCTTTCGGCTAATATTATAGTAATGACAGTCCGAAGGGGTGGGGGGACACGTCAAGACAATTTAAAAACATCTTTTATGACTTCATATTAATAATGCCCCCCAAAAGTCCGGCAGCGAACGCACCTGGATCACATTCCGAACACTTCATACAACAACGGGTGAGAAATACATTTCTAAAAACAAATGACGAACAAACGAAATCAGGACAAAATCCTTTACGTTCGAGAACCAAACTAGCACCATTTTGTATCAATCTGGTTGACGAGGGGGAGGTCGGAATCTAGAGAGCGGCAGGGGGTGTCCATATTGTATGTTAGTACTAATCTACTTTGCCTGGGTAAAGATGAATCGTATACATACCAGCAGCAGCCCCAGCGAATATGATGAGGAAACCAATGAAGGTACCGGTGACCAGCATGCCAATTTCCGGTTCATTGTTGTAGCTGTGGTAGTGGAGTCCAACGCAAGAAATGGTGAGCGCCTGGAAGTAGACAGAGTTACACTTGATATGAGAAAGAAAGGGAAAGAGGCATTAGAACCGGAACCATGGATCCGAAATGAACTGAACTCAAATGGAAGAGTAAGCTGGCCTAGGTTTGTTTGTATGATCGTTTAGAATATGATTTATTCTTTAGTGGCTGGAAGAGCTTGGGAGAGCTCCTATCTTGTCAAAATCTAAAATCACCATGTTTGCCTCAAGTAAAGATTTTTGATATTTATTTTTGATTCGATTCAAAATTTAACCCAAAGACGTTGGATTAATCTTCACGTGTGACGCGTGTTAATACAATGTACCTAAACTACGTAATAAATAACGTAAATTACGTAAATAACGAGAGCTCCTATCTTATGAAAATCTAAAATCACCATGTTTGCTACAAGTAAAGATTTTTGATTTTTATTTCTGATTCAATTCAAAGTTTAACCCAAAGACGTTGGATTAATCTTCACGTGTGACGCGTGTTAATACAATGTACCTAAACTACGTAATAAATAACGTAAATTACGTAAATAACGAGAGCTCCTATCTTATGAAAATCTAAAATCACCATGTTTGCTACAAGTAAAGATTTTTGATTTTTATTTTTGATTCAATTCAAAGTTTAACCCAAAGACGTTGGATTAATCTTCACGTGTGACGCGTGTTAATACAATGTACCTAAACTACGTAATAAATAACGTAAATTACGTAAATAACGAGAGCTCCTATCTTATGAAAATCTAAAATCACCATGTTTGCTACAAGTAAAGATTTTTGATTTTTATTTTTGATTCAATTCAAAGTTTAACCCAAAGACGTTGGATTAATCTTCACGTGTGACGCGTGTTAATACAATGTACCTAAACTACGTAATAAATAACGTAAATTACGTAAATAACGAGAGCTCCTATCTTATGAAAATCTAAAATCACCATGTTTGCTACAAGTAAAGATTTTTGATTTTTATTTCTGATTCAATTCAAAGTTTAACCCAAAGACGTTGGATTAATCTTCACGTGTGACGCGTGTTAATACAATGTACCTAAACTACGTAATAAATAACGTAAATTACGTAAATAACGAGAGCTCCTATCTTATGAAAATCTAAAATCACCATGTTTGCTACAAGTAAAGATTTTTGATTTTTATTTTTGATTCAATTCAAAGTTTAACCCAAAGACGTTGGATTAATCTTCACGTGTGACGCGTGTTAATACAATGTACCTAAACTACGTAATAAATAACGTAAATTACGTAAATAACGAGAGCTCCTATCTTATGAAAATCTAAAATCACCATGTTTGCTACAAGTAAAGATTTTTGATTTTTATTTTTGATTCAATTCAAAGTTTAACCCAAAGACGTTGGATTAATCTTCACGTGTGACGCGTGTTATTATAATGTACCTAAACTACGTAATAAATAACGTAAATTACGTAAATAACTATTTACTGTCGCTAAAGTCTAGGATCTAACATTATTATATGTACTTTTTAGGGTTCCGTACCCAAAGGGTTAAAACGGGACCCTATTACTAAGACTCCGCTGTCCGTCCGTCTGTCTACCTGTCTGTCTGTCACCAGGCTGTACTTCATGAACCGTGATAGCTAGACAGCTGAAATTTTCACAGATGATGTATTTCTTTTGCCGCTATAACAACAAGTACTAAAAATTAGAATAATTGAAATAATTAGGGGGTCCATACAAAAAAAGTGTTTTTTTAAACATCAAACTAGCGCCATCTAGTATGATGATACGGAACCCTATGTGTGCGGTTGTGACTCGCACTTAGCCGGTTTTTTATGTTTGTTTTGATTCTCTCCTCTTCATCTTTACTTTGCTGTATTGTATTCTAAGCTGGCGAAGATCGCGGGAAGCCACTGGATGCGGGCAGCGCAGGACCGGTCGTCGTGGAAATCCTTAGGGGAGGCATTTGTCCAGGATGTTTTTCGGCTGATTTGATATTGATTGTACCTAATCTAAATTTTATCAAATCCCTTGGTTTCTTCATCAGCGTCATTGCTTTAGTCATCTCTCAAAAGAAGCAAAGAAACCTTGATTGATTTGATTCCTACACAACAATGACGTAATTTCACGATAAAATCATAATGGAAGCTAGCGATGACATAACTTCTCTTTTAGGGTCAAAATTGGTGGTGATGATATCATGGAACCTGTTTAGCAACAACTACTGCGAACGAACGCTACCACGGACGAGGTCGGCGCGCGGACCTCGCACTGTTTGCTAAATTGAGGTCACGCTTTATAAGGAAATGTATCTGTCGCAGCCATCTGGCTAAATTTGTCATTTGATTGAAAGGCTAGCCCGTTGATTAAAAAATTACAGTTTTATGTCTGCCTTTTAGAAATTCTAAAGGAATAATGTTAATTAAAATTATTCTGTCAAAAAATATTAAGGTAGGGTGAGTTGCTTCCATCATTGAATTACTACTAATGACTTCCTTCGATAATATATTGACGTATAATGGCTCTCACCAAGTAGATAACGGGTCTCGTACGAAAACAATGGCAGAAACTGTCCGCTTTGTATTGTGACATTTGAAGTTGAAAATTGTAAGGAATTTTAAAATTTTTTGGGAGTTCAAACAAAATAAAAGTCGATTTTTTTTTGGACCACCTAAATACACCTAAAAACTTTATTTGTCTGGATACTTTATAAAAGCTGGCACTGTTTCCACTATTTGGTGTACTTATATAACTTGTTTGGTCGCTTCAAAGGAATTTCAAAAACTTCTGTGGACCTTTAACATCAAGGAACAAGAAAAAAAACAGTCCTTAATGGGCTTTAGTTTTTGTAGCTTAAGTACCTTCAAAGAAAATATCGTTATTTAACAATGCAAAGAAAAAAAATACATATTATAATTCAACCACCCCATTTTTTAAATTGAAGGCTAGGCAACAGAAAATAAAGGCCAGATTTTTTGATATCTCTTATGAGCCCTCTGGAGTTCATGAATCCCATAGAAACGTAGTGATTGATTCATTTGTAAACCAAACAACCGATTTTGAAATAATTTTATATCGATAATCGGATGACGTATATATGTGTCGGTATCTTATACTTTCGAATATACTTTCGAAAAACGAAACAGGAATCCATTATTAACCAATAAACTTGTTTTCAACGGAAAAGTCCTTTTTTCAACGGAAAACAAGTTTATTGGTTAATTAATAATAGATTCCTGTTTCGTTTTTCAAAAAAGTAATACGATACCGACACAGATATACTTCATCCGATTCGGAAAACTCCTTTTTTCAATGGAAAAAAACTTTATTTGTTAATAATGGATTCCTGAAAATGGATGATGAAAGCGTCGGTGGCTCAACCGGTAACGACTCGGTCCATCTAACCAGAGGTACCGGGTTTAAATCTAGACGGCCAATGTACCAATGAGTTTTTAAAAAACTTACGTACATATAATTACCGATTGCTTTAACGGTGAAGGAAAACATCGCGAGGAAACCTGCAACACGCCTGCGAAGAAACTAGAAGGTTGTGTGTGAAGTCGACCAACCCGCATTGGGCCCGCGTGGTCGACTAAGGCCTAATCGCCCTGATTCAGGGTAGGCTCGAGCCCCTCGGTGGGGACGTACATGAGCTGATATAATAATGGATTCCTGTTTCGTTTTTCAAAAAAGTACTACGATACCGACACAGATATTCTTCATCCGATTATCAATATAAAATTATTTCAAAATCGGTTCTTTGGTTAACAAATGAATCAAATTTCTACGTTTGTATGAACTCCAGCGGGCTCTTAATGTTGATTGTCCCTAAGTAGTCGTTTTTGAAATTACTTTGGAGCGACTTATCCTATTTTATTTGATAACAATAATTTGGGCCTAATAGCTTGAATAGTAATTTAAAAAAAGTCGACAATTTTCTAATCATTTTTGACTAAGTGAATCGTACATTTTAGGTGGATGTTAACAATTTGGTTATTATTTATGACAAAACGTTCAACAGAAAGAGATACAAAGAAAAGTCAATACCGATGTCAGGTTTAAATTAAAAAAAAAACATTAGTTTTTAATTTTAGGTTCATTGTTATATCTTATTGTTACATTTAATCAATAAAAAACACCTAACGTACTTACTAACAATCACTGAACGTAATCAAAGGGAATTTGAATAATCCTCGATAACTACATTTTTCTTTTGGATGTCATTTTCGGGCCACCTACATGTAACATATCATTTTTTCGAAATCTTTCGAACACGATTAAACCTATATAACGAATAGGGGATGCAATTACAAACCAAAATGCAGAAAAATTTAGCTTAACTCTGTACGTAGTTATGTAGCTATTAGCCATAGAGGTTCGTTTCGTACCCCTTTGAATAATGATTGGTTATACTAGGGTTGCCATCCCCAAATACCAGGACATTTCTGTTTAACAACAGAATACATTAAAAGAACAATAGTTTATAGCAATTATGCAAAGAATATAAGTTCAATGAAACTTAACTAATACCAAAAATTAAGCTGCAGCCCCTTCATAAGCTAGGTACTGTTTTCTCTTTTATCGAGAAAGTTTGTAAGGCTTTAGAAGTCCCTGGCTAAGACTGTAATTTTGTGATTGGCCTTTTTTTGATGCTGTTCAATATCTATCGCACCTCTACTTGGAAAGAAAGAAAGAAAGAAAGAAATGTTTATTTGCCAGAATACATACATGTGAAGATCTTAATGTTAGATTGGAAAATGTATTCAGCCGTCATAAAGATGGCATGCAAATTTTTACAGGTTAAAATATTATACCTACGCTAATAAAATTATAAAGATAAATTAGTTTTATTATTAAAGTTCATATATTCACTAATACTATAGAAGCAGTGTTGCATTAGCCATTCTGTTAATTTTTTCTTAAGTCTAATTCCTCGTAATTGTTTTATGTCATCTGGAAGCTTATTAAATATTTCAATACACATATTATAAATATTTTGTTTATATATTTTAGTTTTACAGGGAGGTTGCTGTAACCAATGTGTATATTGAGCCCTTGGTACACGAAATCTAACGTCTCTAAGATATTGAAAATACTCTGGGTGAGATTCTGTAAACAGACAAACCTTTCTTATATACATGCACGGCAACGGAAAAATATTTAGTTTTTTAAATAGGGGTTTACAGCTCTCCATAAACCACGCATTATTAATAGCACGTACACACTTTTTTTGCAATCTAAATGCTCTATCGACATCTACAGAATTACCCCATAGTAAGAGACCATAATTGAGGACTGACGATACATGGCCATGGTAGGCTGTCAAAGCTACTATAGAGACTGTTTGCCTTAGTCTTCTTAACGCGAATACAAACCGATTCAGTCTTTTGCAAATTGAGTCAATATGGTCCTTCCAGTTCAAATGATTGTCAACATGTATGCCTAAAAATTTAAGTCCATTAGTTACGTCAATTTTACTATTATTATAATTTATGTCCAGAAAAAGGGGTTTTGTTTGATATGAGTGAAATTGTAATATCTTAGTTTTATTTATATTAATGTTAAGGTTATTGTTGTCCAACCATTTGACAGCGTCTGCCAAAGCTCTAGCCACATCAGATTGATACGTTTCTTTATCTTTGCATTTAATAATTAAAGTTGTATCGTCTGCGAAAAGTATACATTTTTGAGACATTGCTTTTGGGAGGTCGTTAATGTATAAAAGAAACAGTAAGGGCCCTAGATTACTACCTTGCGGAATTCCCGAATTATTTATACGAAAGTTAGATGTGTACTTTTGCTTTGTCAAAATCCCACTTATTTTAGTTACTTTAGAAATTTCTGTACATTGTCTTCTATTTGACAAATAACTTTTAAACCAGTCGTAACATCTGCCTCTTATACCATAGGACTCTAGCTTAGAAAGTAGCTGGTCATGTTGAACAAAGTCGAATGCTTTGCTCATATCAAGGAACATTGCCATTATTGGGATCTTAGCATTTAAAGATTCAGAAATTAATTTAATCAGATTAAAACAAGCTAGTTCTGTCGAAGAGCCTTTTCGGAAACCGTACTGGTCAGAATTCAATACATTGTGCTTGCTTAAAAAAGCATCCAACCGGAAATACATGGCTTTCTCTATTATCTTTGAAATAATAGGAACAATGGTTATTGGCCTGTAATTATTTGGACTAGACCTATCGCCATTCTTGAAAAGGGGCTTTATAACAGATATTTTCAGTTGTTCGGGAAAAATTCCCTGACTAAATGATAAATTTATTATATGAGTAAGTGGATGACATATGAAGGCAGCGCTTGATTTGAGGATACTTGTTGATATTTCATCGTAACCACTCGTCTTGGTGTTGTTCATGGACATAATTAATTTTAATGTTTCTTTTTCGTCAATAGGTCGTAGAAAAATAGTGGAAGGGTTATTACTTATCAAATTGTCACAAGTAGGATTCGAATTTTGTTTATTAGTCAAATTTATAAAATAATCATTGAGAATATTACAAATGTCCTGAGGGTTAGTATATGTCATGTTATTGTATTGAATAGAATTAATGTCAGTGTTATATATATTCCTATTTACAGTAATTACATCCCAAGTAGCTTTACATTGGTATAGATATACTCGATTCTCAAATAATACAATTCACCCAAAACCCAGGACACTACTTAAAAACTATCCAGGACACCCCAAAAGCAGGACACGTCCTGGGAAAACAGGACGCTTGGCAACCCTAGTTATACCATATCCATGTAATAGGTACTTCAATGGTTTGTACAATCCGGTATTTTCCACTTTAAAGACTTTTTTCCCCTTTTCCATCGATATTTAAAGTGTAAAGAAGAGTTGTTTGTTTAAATGTCGTTGACTTTTCCCACATTATGCCAATAATTCCATTTTGTTCTGAAATTGTTTGTGCTAAACACATAATATGACGTAGGTACATTCATGTGTAACTTAACTAATTATTTTAATCAAATGATAAAGTAGTTAATTAATTAGGCTAATTGCTTAAAATGCATATTTAGATAATATACTTGTAGAATCTACTTATTATATTAACGAGTAATTACACTAGTCTAAACATTTTTATGAATAATTATGACACACCTTGTTTTTGTTTGTATGACTACTTTGGAATTTGGAATGAGTTTATTGATTATAATTAAGTTGACATTAAAACCATTAAACACTGATACTCTCTAATGGGCCCGCGTGGTCGACTAATCACCCTAATATAGGGTAAGTTCGAGCCCCTCGGTGGGGACGGTTATGAGCTGATATGATGATGATTAGACGTCGGATTGTATGCATTTGCATATTCGATTGCACATAACTCTCTAAATTACGGTGTTAATGCATATTTTGGCTTTTTGTGCCATCGTGCATGTTGTGAAGTAGCAGGAGGTACGTATACTTGTCACCTAGCTTAGCTCTAGGTGACAAGAAATACTGGAAACAATGATCGAACTCGCCAACACCCTTCCTAATTTAATACATATCAGAAAAGATTCGTTAAAAGTTAGAAGCTATTTTGCGTAAAAACCCGAGTCTTGAAGACATGAAGAACATCGTAAGGTCGTACCCTGCCTAAACAGGTATCTCCAGAAATGGCGCCAAATTTTAAATATTGTCCAATAAGGTCAGTTTATGTAGATAGATCGTTTTCGACATATAAATTAATACTAGGACAATATTTGGAAAAATACTTAGTTGTATACTATATACAAAACACAATTTAAAGAATATTTCGCTGTTTTTGTAGCGTCTTTAATTAAAATATATATAAAAATAAAAATATAGGCACTTAATTGTAGGAGGTCAAGAATTCAATAAGTTTTTGGTCTGTAAAAAAGTATCAAACATTGCAAGTGGCCCACTAAAATCTTTACTCGATCACTTGGTGTTTCCATAGATGGGATACTTAGCTGGTACATGGCCATTTAAGGTTACTTTTATAGATAGTTTCTACTTACTTTATATTCTAAGCACGACCATATACCTAACGTGGCCATTATGTGTGGCTTGCGAACTGATTATTAATTTTAAACAAGCATAGGATTGCTTCTAGAGGTCATTGGTGACATTCTTTTATCTACCTAGCGGTACCCCGGCCTCTGCCAAGGTCGGCTAAAAACCCAATTTCGTGTATTTTACAAGGTCTTTCACATCCTCTACGGTTAGATAGACATCTCTTATGTCAGCCCCCACCACTTAAACGTATCGCTTCTTGGGGGAGGGATCCCGTTAGATCAGGGTTAGATAGGAGGTGAACCGCATTCAGAAAAACCGGTCAAGTGCGTGTCTGACTCGCGCATCGAGAGTTCCGTACTTAACAGAAAATACATTAATGAAACATAAACATTTTATAAAAACCAGTCAAGTGCGAGTCGGACTCTTGCACGAAGGGTTCTGTACCTTTATCTATAAAATTCACGGTTTTTGTTTGGAATCGCCCCTTAAATATCAATTTTATTTTAATTTAATTATCTATCTTTAAAATGAATAATATATATAACTCAATATTCGGTGAATATTTCAAGCGTCTACCTGTAGCCGTTATTAATATCGGGAAAAAACGAGCATTTGTTGTTTGGGAGCTCCCTTAAATATTTGTTTTATTTTAATTTAATTGTTTATTTTTAAAGGGAATACATAACTAAATATTCTGTGAATATTTCAAGCGCCTACCTGTTGCCGTTATTAATATCGATCAAAAAAGAGCAAAAAAAAATGGGAGCCCTTAAATATTTATTTTATTCTGTTTTTTAGTATTTTTTGTTATAGCGGCAACAGCATCATCTTTGAACATTTCAACTGTCTAGCTATCACGGTTCATGAAATACAGCCTGGTGACAAACGGACAGACAGACGGACAGCGAAGTCTCAGGGGTCCCGTTTTTACCTTTTGGGTACGGAACCCTAATAACAAGACTGCACAAAAACATTACTCCTCTTTTTTGTATAGTTAGGTAAAATGTATCAATAATACACGTCTTATACGCAACGCTTGGATATTCTGATTTTCAATTACAATTTTTTAAGTGTCGCACTATTTTTGGTTTTTTCAAAGATTTTTTTTGATAGGTTTATAATTTATAACACTTTAAACTTTCACGATTATTCATAATGACAAATTGAAAGCGGGACTTGACGTGATTTTATACAACATATGAGCAGGTATTGATGTATGTATGTATTCATAATTAAGTTTTTTTTAAGTTTCGAAAATGTAGATAAGTTTTGACTTAGAGTAACTACCTACAAGGAAAATTAAGTTCAATAACATCATTGTTTTCACTTATATTGTCAGGGCCTTTTATAATTAATTGCTAATCAACATGCAATTAAGTACGTTGAGACTGAGGTTGATCGTTTTTATACTACGCTTTTAAGGCCTTAAGATGGGTCAAATGACAATATTCAAATCAAATTATTTAAAAAACCGTGAAAAGCTGTCACTGTGGAAATAAATATATAATATACTAAAAGTAATAAAAAATCGATTTAATTAAATACAATTTTTAAAATATTACCAATTTTGATGTAAAACAAAATACTGTAGACCCTGTTTTTGGCATTAATTGCAAAATTTCTCGAAAACAAATAGTTAATGTTGAATGAAACCAACCCACAAAAATCAGTGACTTTTATTTTAATTGAATGCATTTTTTAAAACTTTTTTTTTAAATGAAGAAAAGCAATAAAAACATGTAAAAATAGAGAATTGGGCGTTCGGTTTCAACGTAAGCAGCCGTGTTGAAGCCCGCATTGAATTGAACTAAAAATTCGATATTATTTTAACAGTTTCAGTTCTCCATTGCATTGGGGAATCTTGGTAAGCCCGCTTCCATCTTCGGCATCATCGTCACTTACCATCAGGTGAGATAATGCCAAGGGCTTAGCGATTGTGAATAAAAAAAAAGTTTCAACCTGCTTGGATTGAATCATCTTAAAGCCTTAAATAAAACGGACTTGATGAATATAGTTCTCTCTCATTTGCACGTGAATTGAGAGGATCTACTCAAAGTCGCAAAGAGTGAACGACATTACCGATAAAAATAACAAACAGAGGGTCCAATGTAACAACAACAAACAAATAGAGTTATCAGTATCACACTAATATTATAGAGGCAAAATTTTGTGAGTGTGTATGTTTGTTACTTCTTCATGCAAAAACTTCAGAACGGATCTGGCTGAAATTTGGTAGGTAGACAGATTAGGACCTGGATTAACACACAGGCTACCTTTTTTCACGCTCGCGAGCCGCTTGCGGCTCGCGCACTGCGCACCCCCGAAGAGTCATAGAAACGTTGTCCACGCGGGTTAAGCCGCGGGAAACGGCTAGTACCAAATATCTTGTAAAGTTCTAGTTATCTTTTTTTTATTATTAGACCTTTATTATATGTTTACATATATTTGTATGTTGATGTGCTTTTTATTCAGTTCAATCTTTTTTTTTATTCACAATTGATAAGTCTTAGGCATCATCTCACCTGATGTTAAGTGACGATGATGCCGAAGATGGAAGCGGGCTTACCAAGATTCCCTAACGCAATGGGGATCTGGCTATCTTATCTTGTAAAACTCTAGTTCTAGTCTGCACGGAAAAGTAGAGTGATTTTTACCGTCAGTCCTTAATTTTATGTTCACATTTTTCTATTTGAATATTGATGTATTTTTATATTTAGCCTAATTATTTATCTTGTACAGCTTTAGTTCTAGTCTGCACGAAAAAGTAGAGTGATATATTAAGCCGGTAATATTACAGATTTTCGTTATTTTTGAGGTCAATTACTCCTAAACGATAAAAAACCCAAGGTTAAAAAAAGTAACCTTATTGCTGATGATGTTCCAAGTAGTCAATAGCTATTAGAAACACGATTGAGCAGTTTTGGCTCGATAGAAAAAAAATCCAAAAATAGATCTACATCGTTATTTTTGAATCTAATAATTTAAAATATAAATTTTTAAAAATATACAACAATAGTGAGTAATGTTATTATTTTTTATATTTTCATTGTAGTTTTTGATTGAAACGAAAAACCATTGAAAAAGTGTGGTTATTTTCTTTACTCTTTACACGTAAAGAAAAAGACAAAGATAACTGTTCCAATCAATACCTCGACTTAATATTTTTTTTACCGTCAGTCCTTTTATTTTTATATTAACCTTATTCATTTATCTTGTAAAGCTCTAGTTCTAGTCTGCACGGAATAGTAGTGATTTTTACCGTCAGTCCTTTATTTTATGTTCACATTTATCTTTTTCTATATTGATGTATTTTTATATTAAACTTAATCATTTACTGCAATAAAATATCTTTATCTTGTAAAGCTCTAGTTCTAGTGTGTTCTAGTCACTCTGAGTGATGTCCTAATAATGTCTTTTATTTACACTTTATTTTAATCTTACTTTTATCTAATAATAACAATGTATGTTAATGTATTTATATAATTTAACTTAATCTTATTGTAAATTTCTATAATTGTGTGGAATCAACTTTATCTTGTTCTGTCTATCTTAAATATTGTGATTCATACAGATAAGTCAGTACACGATAAATACAGCACAATAAAGATTGCGATGTAGAGTCAATTAGCAATAACCCAAATTTAATGCGCCCGCGCTATTTCTGTTTCGCTTTTAATCTCTCGAAACCAACACAAAGTTAGCAGGCAATGCGGTCAACAATCTTTAAAATAACTGACAGCTTTGATCAAAAATCTTTGATTGTGATAGTGATCTTTGTTAAATGTGCAATTATTGACTTAAATTTTCAATACTGCGCCAGCCAATGATGAGACTAAAGATAAATTTATACAAGTTATAGAATGTAGAGAAAACGAAATGAGTACAATTCTACGGGTACTTACTTGTATGTTTCTGTACTCTTTATTTACACATAATACCTTCAGTAAAAATAAGAAATGAAGATAAAAAAAGGCAGACTAATCCGTTACGGGATCTCTTCCAGTCAACCTAGAATATAAAAGTGGCTAACTGGTAGGAGATGGGGACATGGACCTCTAACAAAAATCACCACTTTGAAAAAACTATCTTATGAAACGTAATATAGAAGTCATTGTATGAAACCCTTTTTTAATTTTTGACTAAGCAAAAACCGACTTCAAACAGGAAATTAAGGTTGCCCTCGATTTTTCTGGGATTCCATCTTCAGATCCCGGTTTCCTTATCATGGTACCACCCTTGGGATATCTCCTTTCCACCAAAAAAATAATCATCAAAATCTGTTTATAAACGACGAAGTTTTCCGCGAACACATAAATATATATACGGTCGAATTGAGAAACCTCCTCCTTTTTTGAAGTTGGTTAAAAAAGATAATTTTGGAGAAATAGGTTAGGTACCTACGCCAAAAGTTACAGACACTATACTTAGTAAGAGACATAACCATACTTGTTTACAGTTAGTTAGGTACCAACCAGGTATCAGTTTCTTTACTAAGGTACCTATTTAGTATGATTCACAGTCACAATGTTCATTGCTCATCCAGTCCAGATTACTAGTCATGGAGTTATTTGCGGAGCTTATGCTAAAGTGCGTTAATAATCTTCACTTATAGAGTAGCTATTAACTCTAAGGAAATGGTTGTTAATGTTAAAAACCCATTAACGTTACCACTGCTGGGGCAAAGGTCTCTTCCAAACTGGGGTAGGGTAGACCGTACTCCATACACGGGGGCCCATTGAATTACTAAAGTAATTCAATGCGGGGGCCCAGTACGGGTTGGTGGCGGTTGTAAAGCTAGTGGCGAAACTGTCTGAAGATTTTCAAGCCGCGCTTCGTACGTATAGGTGGAACCTTAACGGCAAAGAGATGGAATCGCTCTGACCCGTATCCATAGTAAAAAAACTGTAATCGACTAGAGTGATTAAGTATATGCTCATGGAACTAGACCTGGTATTTTTCTTTCTGGTTAGTACGGGAATACCTTCTAGTTGCAATTGCAGGACAGCTTACATCACTGGCACTAATTCTATTCTTGGCTATCCTGGGCGTTTTCCGGTGCGGTTCACTGCCAGCCTACACAATGCAGATACGATCTGATGACCAACGCCCACAGCCCAGTCTTTCGAGCTTCCATATCACCCTACTTCTGTACAACAATACTGATGTATTCTTCTAAGTTATAATTATAATATTATAACTCAGTACCTACATTTGAATACCACACCACATGACATCGATGCTCAATGAGATCATAAAATGTTAGTCATGTAAAATTCTGTTTAATTTTATTTCTATTGACTAAACGCCAATGGACCGACGACCTGGTGAATGTAGCCGGCAGCCCCTGGATGCGGGCAGCGCAGGACCGGTCGTTGTGGAAAGACTTTGTGCAGCAGTGGACATCTTTCGGCTGATATAATGATGATGAAACGCCAATAGTCAACCCATTATTATCTTAATAGGTAATATAGTGATTTATTATTTATTAAAGTTTGAAGTTTATATTAAAGAAGTTTTATTTAATTATAATATAAAGTAGGTAGATAAAAATAATAATAAGCATAATAATAGGATAGTATGTGTTGTTGTCTTTATAATTTTGTGAAAAATATTATTACAAGCTTTATATTAGCTTGCCATGTTAGTTAGCTATAAGTCCGTCTGTATGTTAGTTTGGGACTAATCTTGGAAGCTAAATTAGAACCACTTCCCGGTTTCCGATTGAGCTGAAATTTGGCATACACGTTAAGTTTGGAAAACAATTCATGATTAGCTAAGTGAAGTCATCTCCCAAGGAAGGCGGTTCAGTTTTTTTATGAACCCCCATGATGTGGGTATCAAATGAAGGGTTTGCTGAAAAAAATACGATTTTTTTAAAATTAAAGCTTGTACCTCAAAGATTTTAGGTTTTCGAAAATAATTTTCATTTTACTTTTACTTTTGCAAGTTGTTCTTCCTATCCTACATACATACATACATACCTGGCACTCGTTCACTCTGTCACAGAAGTTGTTTCCGGCAACTAAATCTGTGTTATTCAACGGTTATTTTTAAATTTGTATTCTAACGGCCCAAAAGGGATAGTAAAGTTATAAAAACATCCGCCTCAAGCTCATTAAAAGGTCAGTGTCGTAGTAATCGGTCCAGTGGTTTTTGTTCGTCCTCCTTGCTCATGGCACCCCCGCATGGGTGTGAGAGGGAAGGCAAAAGGACCAGGCCCTTCTTGAGTGTAGTGTGGTAAATGCGAAGGGAAAAGTTGATAAACCACAACCGTCAACGAGTCGGTCGTCTTGATCGAAGTTGTAGCAGGGATGCCAGATGTACGATTTAAATAGTATTCGTACGATTATAATTTATAATATAGCAGGCCGTATTATTTAAATTTTGGTTAATTTGTATGGGATTACGATTTTTTAAATGGTTTTCTATTTTTTGTATAGGTGTACGATTTTTTTTTTGTTATTGTTTCTATGGTTGTACGAAATTATTGCCCCTTTTGTACGATCTCCTCCAAAAATAAAATGGCAGCCCTGAGTTGTAGGAAATTACTTTTGCTTTTTTAGGAAGAGAAGTACAGTACATACGTACATTCTTTTTCTAGCTATGTAAATAACGCTATTGTTTTCGAATGAGGTTAAGTGGTCAATTAGATAATAAATAATAGCCCTACGATTTTTGAAAATAAACCTTGTACGTTCGTAGTAAAGAATTGATCAGTAAGTAATTAAACCGTTCAATTTATCTACTCAAACCCATGTTTTGTATGTTATGACATTTCACAATGTATACTTATTTAGGTAGTGTAAATCGTTTGGACGAAACATAGGTAGGAATGGAGATTTGTTATAAATAGCATCCCCCATAAAGCATATCTCTGGGTACGAACCTAATCAATCTGTTTACAATTCTATACCTACTATGACACAGTATACAATATACTTAACGGCTTAAAAGTATGAACTGTATTTTAGTTAAGTAACCTACATAACAGAATATAGGTTCACCTCTCTGTGAAGTCCTAACAATTCCATATGAAATCTGAGACTACAGGCTATATGTATTTACTAGCTGTTTCCCGCTGCTTCACCCACTTGGACAAGATTTCTATGACTTTTCGAGGGTGTGCAGTGCGCGAGCGGTAAGTAGCCTATGTGTTAATCTAGGTCCTAATCTGTCTACCTACCAAATTTCAGCCAGATCCATTCAGTAGTTTTTGCGTGAAAGAGTAACAAACATGCTTATCCATTCATGATATAGGTATATTGTGACCTTTCTTTCATGGTTTATGGTTTGGTTGGATAATTTTTCAAAACATGGATACATCCATCCATACATTGTTACAAACTTTCGCGTTTATAATATTATAGTAGGATATTTTTACTGTTATAAAAATATTATTTTTTTAAATATACTAAACAAGGTATATCGTAATACTGTGCCCGAACTGTTCCAAAAATAGATATGCATTAACCACTACAACAACAAAAAATAAATATGCGCCGCGTGCGCCACGCACCTTTGTTTACAACGCCAACTTCTTATTTTCGTGTGAGCGTCTTTACTATTATTATAACATAATATTTTATCCAATGCCTTATTTTATTTCACCGCCAACGCCAACTAACGTATTTACATAAAATAAAACAGCATCTTACCAGCTCCAGGAACTTGATGATGGACAATCTGCTGACGGCCATATTGTTCACTAGCAAATTCCTCCAAATATAAGATAGGTAACACAAAAACTAGGCTTCGTTTACAATGGCGAGTGCGTAGACCGAGTATGCAGCGTTGACTAAGCGAGTGAGCGAGTGAAGCGAGGAGAGATCTCAACCGAATGGCTGAGGCCTGAGCCCCCCGCGCGTAAGCGTAGGGGAGACTGGGTACACTTGATCCCTATGAGATACTTGGTAAACTTGATTTCTACCAAATGCATTACATTATTATCGCTAGCATTGCTTGTCCATTCATGATAATGTGAACTTTCTCTCTTGGTTTGGTTGGTCAATTTTTCATTATATGGATTACGTTGTGGAGCGTGAACATGCATATTTAAGTTATGTTACAGATTCTTTGTACTTGGTTGTCTGAAATCTATATAGTTAATATTAATTAAATAGAACAAAATAAAATTAATGACAAAGTTTTCCAAAAATTTTCACCGTCCACTACACGACAGTGAAAATTTTTCATGGTGTATGTACTCAAATTTCTGTAAGTTTTGACAGATTTTTTTTAACAAAACGTGTTTGCATTAGTTCAACAAGGTGTGCCTATCTTTTGAAACGTATTTGACCTATAGATTAATGGTCATTATTATCAAACAAATGATCAAATAGTACTGAATAGAACATATTTTTACCGACTTCAAAAAGGAGGAGGTACTAAGTTCGACTGTACATTTCTTTTTTTATGTATGTTCACCGATTTTTCCATCAATTGTGGACCGATTTTCAAAGGTGGGTACGAATTAAATTAGGGGCTTAAATTTTTTTTGAGGTCAGTGTCAGCAATGCCATCGAATCTAAAACATTTGATACGTAAGTAACTGTGTGCTGGTACCAACCTCAAAAAAAATTTAAAGCCCCTAATTTAATTCGTACCCACCTTTGATTTCGTTATTGTTGGTTAATGTTGTGTATTTAAGTATAATAATATTATTTCATACTTGTGAGTAATTTTTTTTTTGAAGTCGGTTTTTAGTTTTTTTTAACTTTTATTTTTTATAATACCAAAATGTGTGGGGAGACTATTTATCCTTTTTTTGTTGCTGATATGATTCCGAGGTTCATTATGTCCCCTGTAAGAATCAAGTTTTTCCCTCTATCAAAACAAAATAATAATTTAATTAAGTTTCATATTCTCAACTGATTTATACCGTATGTCCCCCTAAGTCTGGGAGACTTGATCGGTGGAGAACTGAAGAACAAGTGTCCCATTCATACAGAAGGAACACATGGTAAAAGTATACACTGTGCTTTGAAATTATTTTACGGTCACAAATATGATTGAAGCTATCCTCTTCCAGATTTAAAGTAAATAGATACCTACATTTTGAAATTTATAGCCTAACAAGTTTTTCGTAGGTTCCATAAATGTCGAAAAAAAATAAAGGGTCTCAAATCTCCCCAGTGTCTCCTATATCTCGCGCCGCGTGTCGACGACGAAATTGTTGAATGACGAGGGATGAGATCACGCTGGCGATGGCGATGTCGTGGCCACGCAGTTTGTAAGGATAGGAATAGGACGCCCTGACAAATAAAAGTTTTTAAGAATAGTTTGTTTTCTAAATTCCTAGATGGCGTTGCTCTCCATATTGGGAAAATATTATCGCGATCGAATTAGCATTTCTTCAAGACTTTTTTTGGATTGAATAAAATGATTTTTAGATATTTAGTGCTTTAATGAATGGAAATAAATAAAATTATGTTACTAAAAAAGTAATTTCCCAATTTGGGTTGTATTTTTAGTTGTTGTTACCAAAATATACATTATCAAAATTCAATGTTGTCATACAGTTTTCTATTTAGAATTTAAATTTTAGATTGACTTCTAACGTTTTTTTTTTCTGATTGACTAAATCACTTTGATGTTGTATTACAATTTCTATGGTTTCATAAACGTAAAATAACAAAATTTCACACAATAGGGATGGCGACAGCATCAGAAATAAATTATGAACTCTTGATCACTAAATTGCCCTCCTACATAAACCTCGGAAAACCACAAAAAATCACAAAGTGAGTACATAAATGACGCTGCAAAACTATGACTTCACTCCTAGGTATTTCAAACATTTTTAGAACAAAATGTCGTTTTTGACAGATGATAAAAAGTAAATCAGATGACTAGCATTCGTCATCCCTATTGCCATATTTCCAACCCACTCACTCACTACAGTACCCACTACAAATAAATTTAATACTTAGGGGTAAGCACATTGACTTCTATTTATTCGGTGGGTACCTAAGTATACATTATCGTCGCCCGTCACCCGGCTAACCCTAAAATTATCTGGGCAATAAATAACTTTGATAAAACTGCATGATAGATAACGGAGAGTACTTACTGTGTTATCTATGCCATGCATACACACATGCATATATCAATGGTCAATACTGATTACAAAAATTTATTTGCGGTTTTTAAGCAAATAAAAAGGCACCCTCCCGAAACAACAAGTTGTAATATTTTTTTATTTTTATAAATCCAAGTTTTAGTAGCATTGTGGTCATGCTATCAAACAAACAAATTCCCAGCGAAACTGTGAAAGCTTCCCCTCGTGCGTGAATGACGTCACCTTTACCAAAACACTCCTACTCTTACAAATACATACATAACTACCGCTAGCTGCGTGAACTGACCTGACCTGAATAAAATTGTCCTAAATAATATAAAAAGTTTTCCTAATTATACCAGGGTGTTTTTTCACCCTCAATACGCGTAGTATCATACCACGACCACGGGTCGAGCAACAGAAAATAGTAAAAATATAATTTGCATTGATTACGCAATTTACGCATCCGACAACGTATAATAAAGCCATTAAAACCAGGTAAATGTGTAATCGTTATAAATAGTAGACCGGTTTGTTTGAGACTTGTCAATACTACGCGATAACACAGTCATGTTTTTATCGCATTTTATTCGAGAAGAGGGGACTAGTGCAGTAGCATTGGAGAGGCTGCTATGGCAGCTTTAAGTTGCTGAATAAAATAAACTGACTCCTATAATTTGGGGATCTTCAAGGCGAGAGTGAATAGGCATTATTGAGTTTGCGTGTACCATCCTCGACTACATCGTCACTTACCATCAATAGTCAAATGCACTCAAATTTTTTATTAAAAAAAAACCCAGCCAAGTGCAAGTCGGACTCGCATACAAAGAGTTTTATACGATACAAGAACTCTTTGTATCAGACTTGATGTAAAATATACAAATACGAGTAATTTGGGTTTGTATGGCAGGTACTTACCTGGCTCAGTTTGTTTCTGGAATAATGAAGTATCCAATGCAGAATTAACAATATTACCAATTGGTTAACAAAGTTTTTTTTAAATGGTAAGAGCCATTTTTGAGAAAAAGCAGCAAACATCCTGGATTTGTATCGGAGGTACCTTATTCTGATTTTTCTTGGAACAACGAACTACTGTATAATGTAGGCCATATCCCAACAAAACATAAATGTGAAAGGGAGCCAAGTTCGATACAAAAAAATACAGAGATCTAATATAGGTAGGTACCAACTTCTATAGTCGTTACATTAGCGTTTAAAGTAAGCTTTGCTTATTTGACAGCTTGACTATTTAAATTTGCCAAGTTACACCATTGTAGCACAGAACATAACAAATTGTCATTTAAACAACTGAAAAAAGTTGTACATCACTTCACTACATAGTATAAAACAAAGTCCCTTCTCGCTGTCTGTCTGTCCCTATGTATGCTTAGATCTTTAAAACTACGCAACGGATTTTGATGCGGTTTTTTTAATAGATAGAGTGATTCGAGAGGAAGGTTTATAAGTATAATACATGCATAATATAGTAGAGAAACACTGATAATTTTAGAGGTTAATGTGATGTCGTAAATAAACATATGTTTTTGCGCTTACATTGCAAACGCTGGCTGAACCCTACGAGATAGATCAAAACAATGTACTACAGTATTGTATACCTTAAAAAGGTATACAAAAAGTCCACGGTGGTATATGTCTACCTTTTAGGGATAACCCACAATAACCATTTTTTATCCTTTACTTTTTACGAGAAATAATGGCTTATTTACGAAGCGATTTTAAGCAATACAGCATTAATACTTATCCAATTAAGTCCCTTAAACACATTGAGCATTTTCATATAGATCAATATGGCCTTTTACAGGATGTAATTTAAATAAATATTTTCGAAGATATTACAGATTCAAAATGCCGGGACATAGGGTTGTGATTTTTGTATAAAGATGGTTGAGGGAATGGGAAATGACATAGAGTGCTAATCCGAATAGCCCGATCTGGGATAGGGATCTGGAGAAAACTAATGTCCACGCTGGCGGCGGCTCGCGCACCACACACCCTCAAAGACAGTCATAAAAACGATGTCCACGCGGGCGAAGCTGCGGGCAAAAGCTAGTTCTCAAATATTTGGAGAATTCTAAGATAAATATTCCAATTTGGAGTGCCGTAGCTATGATTCAAGAAACTACTACAGATCTTGGTGCTTACTTATACAGGGTGGAAAGGAGTATACCGACAGATTTAACCAACAATTCTAGTGCCTATTTGGACAAAAAAAATTTCAAAACATTTCTGGATAAAACCTAATTTTCGAGATATTCAGTAATTCACAAGATTAAAAATCTCAAGGGTAACACGCCTTAATAATGCGAAGTAATCACACACACGCACACACATGCAATACGGAAGTGGTAATAGCCGTAATAGCAAACTTACCTGCCATCTGCCATAATTTTGACTACGAATATGTTTTTATTGAATGTTGAGTTTATACAGCAAAAAGTTTTCAATAGGTAGGTATTGAGAGAAATAAATTTCATATTTAATGTAGGTAGCGATTGCTGTGTAACAAACTAAGATGCAACTAGACACTCATACCTTTGCATACGATATCTTTAGTCAGAAACAGTACTCAAAAGTAATCAACATATCATTATTATCTTGGTCTTTAGTTTTATTTCTGTTCTCTACCATCGAGTCGGCGAGTGTGCAAACTTTTTCTGGTGAACAACGTACTAGCCGTAAATCTGATTTTAAATGTCACTATAAATCACTACAAAATAATAACCGATAATTGTCACCTGAGTCAAGTTATACATTGCTACTCGTAGAATAATTTAATTATTTTAACGCAACCTTTTTCTTCGAATCACTTAGCGGATATCCATTTTATTTATGGATATTGTAATGTAAATTCACGCAGAGCAGTTACTGAGTATAAGAGACGATTTCCTAGTTGTCGCCTTTGCCGATGTTCATATACAATTACGTGAAAAGGGCTTACGACCAAGGCGTGCAGAGAGAGCAGCAATTAATTCAGACTTGCTCATTGCTCATCATGAATCTGATTATTGAAGATCCCACATTGTCGTCAAGGGTTGTGGCAACAACTGTAAACGTCAATTACATAGTGATGTTACTTGTTTGGAAAAGGTATGGCTTTGGTCCATATCACTACAGGAAATTACAAGGACTAATACCTAGTGATGGGCTAGCCAGGGTGGCTTACTGCCAGAGAATAAACCAGAAGCTTGTAGAAGATGCGGATTTTATGAGGAAAATATTATCGATGGATGAAGCCCAGTTTACCAGGGAAGGAACTTTTAATTCGCAAAACATGCATATGTTGCTTAAAAAAAATCCACATGCGAATGTACCCACATTCCCACCAACACATTTTCCATTAATTTGTGGGCTGGGATCATTGGTGACATTTTGATAGACCCGATCGTGATTCCGCAGCGGTTGAATTCCGAAGTTTTTAAATTTCTTTTGGCATGACTTGAATCTTTTACTCGAAGACATTGATTTGCAGACCAAACCCAATACGTGGTTTCAGCATGACGGTGCCCTGCCCAACTTTGCCCCACGTGCGGTACGTGACTGGTTGAACCGAGCATATCCTGATCGTTGGATAGGACGTGGAAGCGGCACAATAGCCTGGCCCGCCAGATCACCCGACCTATACAGATATATTTATGAAAATTGGGATCCTAGGTAATCGAGGGGTCTTACTAGACACAGAAAAACGCAAGTGTGTAGTTCAAACAGACTTTGAGTTATGGGTAGGTCGAAAGTGGCCTGAAATGGTTAGTGTCACCCCTTTCTTTTCGAATTTGGCTGACACACTGCCGTGTGTAGATATAGCATACTGAGTTTCATCAAAATCTTTAGAGCCATTTTTGAGTTAAAAATAATGTGACTTTTTACTGTGGTGGCAACCTTAAAAATCAAGTTAGGTATTAATTTGAAAAAAGCCTGAAGGTTAAAATATAATATTGCCGTAATCCAAATTTCATCCAAATCCATCCAGTAATTTGGGAACTAGAGCACCGGACGGACGTACAGACACACACACATACACACATTTTTATTTTTTTTGTTTTTCAGTCTATAAATTAGAGAAAGGTAATCGATCCCCATCTAAATCTTAACTTAGATTTTTGTTGCTATCACAAACGAGTATTTCACTCCTTCGTCGCTCGAAAGTAAAAATCTGTAATCTGTAATAATCTGTATACTTACAATTAAAAAGGCTAATGTAATGATTGATGTTATATTACGATGAATTTGTAACATTATTTATACCTACGCTACGTTTAGGGATGTTGGTTCTTTGGTAGGTTGTTAGTTACACCAACGAATTTCTTATCTATCTCATATCCTCTTATCTTGTTTTAGTGAGATTTTTTTTAATATTTTCCAAAATTGGTTTCTTGGAATCGGCTCTAACGATTTGAATGAACTTTTGTATTTAGGTAATTCTAATCTTAAAGAAAATTCGTTTTCACACAAAAATAATTTATGTTTACATACCTAGGAGACTCCAAACAATGCTCGGTCGCCTAGCAGATTCTACTATAATATGCTCCATTAATAACGTTCAAAGATGTTATGTGGGCGTTTTCTAGCCACAGACAAATGTTGAGGTAATTTATTAATGAAATCTCATAATAAATAAATCATTTAAGTCAAGGTAATCATCTGAGCGAGGCCCAAAAAATTACCTCGCCAGATTTTTCAACGAGACTATTAACTAGCTACTGGTTGTGTGGTTGTGCCCGCGACTTTGTCCGCGTGGAGGTTCTGAATTTTCCCACGGGAACTCTTGAATTTTCTGGAATAAAAAGTATACTATATGTTAACCCGGGATAAAGGAAGCACCATACAAAATCGGCCTAGTAGTTTTTGCGTGGTTCGCGAACATACAGACAAAAAAGGCAGACAAAAATTCCAAAAGTTGTTGTTTTGGCCTCTACAAGAAACTTAGTGTTTTGAGTCAGCTTCTTGGGCCTCTATACTCGTATCGTTACTAATATCCACCACAGTTATTAATTTCCAATAACTTTTGATGTACAGACACGGCCCCGTTACAGTTTTATCATATGTACCTATATGTATAGATTACTTTCATGTATTGTAGGCCATATAAAATACAGAAGTAACACATCGAGTTTTATCAAAATCTTTAGAGCTATTTAAGAGCCGTTGGATGCGGGCTGCACAGAAGTGGACGTCAGGGAAATACTTGGGGGAGGCCTTTGTCCAGTAGTGGACGTCCTTCTTCAGATATGATGACGATGATTACTCACATATAGGAAAAAATTGCGGAGCGTTAACAGCAAGCATAAAGCTTCGTTTTTTACCCAACTGCCAAAAAAAGAGGGTAATATTTTTCAGCTGTATGTATGTATGTATGGCTGTTTGTTTGGCTGAGCCTGTAGGTCTAAACGGCTCGGGTTTGATGGATTTTGGAGTGCGAGGTGTCATTGGATTCGTCTTGATTCCAAAAATAACATAGGATACATTTCGACCCGACTTCCCAAAAAATAGGGATTATGGTTGTATGCAGTCGGGGTTTTAATTTTCGGTTCGGTATTTTACTTGCCAATAAAGAAAATAAACCTATTACTATACATACAGGTACCTTGCTTTAGGATGACGATAAATTATGAATATAATTATGAACTCTTGAACACTAAATTGCCCCCCTACTGAAACTTCGGAAAACCTTAAGTACTTGTTTTGTTTTCCATCAAGTCTTCGATTTTTAATTCACCAAAATCACAAAATGAGTACATAAATGACTCTACTAACCTACGACGTCACTACACGTATTTCAGACATTTTTAGAACAAAATGCCGTTTTTAGAGCAAAATGCAAAGCGGGGCTCCGTCGACTTAGTGTTTCTTGGAGCCCGCGATGAAATGCCTGGGCCTTTCATGATCTGCCTGACAATATCTGGTCAGATTTTCCGGATTCTTACGATCTGCCGCCGAATTTCCGCGGACACATATACATTCTAAATATTCTAATCGTGTGTCTAAGTATAAACTCAAAGTTACAGTGTTTTCCGAGCGCCGCGATGAAATGCCTGGGCCTTTCACGATCTGCCTGAGAATATATGGGAATTACGATGTGCCGACGACACATAGACATTCTAGCTGTGAGTCTTAGTATAAACTCAAAGGTACAGTTTCTTCCGAGCGCCGTGATGAATTGCCTGGGCCCTTCACGATCTACTTGAGAATATATGGGCAGACCTGCCGGATTCTTACGATCTGCCGACGACGCATAGACATTCTAGTTGTGTGTCTAAGTTTAAACTCAAAGGTACAGTGTTTTCCGAGCGCCGCGATGAAATGCCTGGGCCTTTTACGATCTGCCTGGGAATATATGGGCAGACATGCCGGATTCTTACAATCTGCCGACGACGCATAGACATCCTAGCTGTGTGTCTAAGTATAAACACAAAGGTGCGCTGCGATGAAATGCCTGGGCCTTTCACGATCTGCCTGAGAATATATAGGAATTACGATGTGCCGACGACACATAGACATTCTAGCTGTTTGTCTTAGGATAAACTCAAAGGTACAGTTTCTTCCGAGCGTCGTGATGAATTGCCTGGGCCCTTCACGATATACCTGAGAATATATGGGCAGACCTGCCGGATTCTTACGATCTGCCGACGACACATAGACATTCTAGCTGTGTGTCTAAGTTTAAACTCAAAGGTAAAGTGTTCTCCGAGCGCCGCGATGAAATGCCTGGGCCTTTCACGATCTGCCTGGGAATATATGGGCAGGCATGCCGGATTCTTACGATCTGCCGACGACACATAGACATTCTAGCTGTCTGTCTTAGGATAAACTCAAAGGTACAGTGTTTTCGGAGCCCCATGATGAAATTCCTGAGACTTTCACGATCTGCCTGGGAATATATGGGCAGACCTGCCAGATTCTTACGATGTGCCGACGACACATAGACATTCTAGCTGTGTGTCTGAGGATAAACTCAAAGGTACAGTGTTTTCCGAGCGCCGCAATGAAATGCCTGGGCCTTTCACGATCTGCCTGGGAATATATGGGCAGACCTGCCGGATTCTTACGATCTGCTGACGACACATAGACATTCTAGCTGTGTGTCTAAGTATAAACTCAAAGTTACAGTGTTTTCCGAGCGCCGCGATGAAATGCCTGGGCCTTTCACGATCTGCCTGGGAATATATGGGCAGACATGCCGGATTCTTACAATCTGCCGACGACGCATAGACATTCTAGCTGTGTGTCTAAGTATAAACACAAAGGTGCGCCGCGATGAAATGCCTGGGCCTTTCACGATCTGCCTGAGAATATATAGGAATTACGATGTGCCGACGACACATAGACATTCTAGCTGTTTGTCTTAGGATAAACTCAAAGGTACAGTTTCTTCCGAGCGTCGTGATGTATTGCCTGGGCCCTTCACGATCTACCTGAGAATATATTGGCAGACCTGCCGGATTCTTACGATCTGCCGACGACACATAGACATTCTAGCTGTGTGTCTAAGTTTAAACTCAAAGGTACAGTGTTTTCCGAGCGCCGCGATGAAATGCCTGGGCCTTTCACGATCTGCCTGAGTATATACATATGGGAATTACGATGTGCCGACGACACATAGACAATCTAGCTGTGTGTCTTAGGATAAACTCAAAGGTACCACCTACTCATAGCATAGCACAGTGACCATGAAGTTAAACTAAATCGCAATTTACGAAAACCGCTTTGATGTTTATCCTTGGATTAAACTACTAACCTAATAACAGTTATAACTTCATTAACATTTTATAGGTCCGGTCTGGTAAATGTTTATTACCCGACTACTTTTAATTTAAAGATTTGGTCATGTTTGGTCCATTGAGCCTTACGTCTCTCGAATTTGCCCAAATAATTAGATCTATTAGAGGGTAGACTAAAGTTATGTAGATGTTTGCCTAAGAATTAACGAGAAGTCGCGGAAAAGGTACCTAGGTAGATAATATCTCAATTCAAAGGCCTTCATTGATAGCTGTTGAGCATATCAATTAGCACTGCACTTAGGGTTGCCAACCGTATACTCTAAAATAGAGTATTGTACTCTATTTCATGTAGGTGTACTTTGTCATCTATAACATTAATAGAGTACGCTAAAATACTCTTTTTTACATAAACTGACTTTTGGCACAAAATTTTGAATGCCATACAAGTCCAATTAATATTAATTACAAAAAAATGACTTTATTTTTACTGAATTTAACATACTTGTACCCAATGCCATAAAACTGAATGTGAATTGGCGAGAACAGAGGAACAGGGCTACATTGAAATTGATAAAAAAGGAACTCCTAATCTATATAAATATAATATAATTAGGATGTTTGGAGTCTTATAATTCTTTTAAAAACAATAAAAATTGTTAAGTACTGCAAAAAGCACTAAAATACATTTTAAAATTTGATTAAGTGGTACTCTTTTTTATTAATCTGTACTCTTTATTTACACTCTCTGAAATCAGAAATACTCTACTTCTTTTAGAAAAAGTTGGCAACCCTTGCACTGCCTGGCTTGTTAGAGTGTCGGTAAAATTTATTTTTAAGGACAGAAAGAGGATAATTATGATAATAATCCGTTTTATTTGTAATATTCAGTATTGTTTGATATGGATACCTTTACGGAAAGAATAATAATTAAATAAAGAAGTTACTCTGCTCTAGCAAAGAATAAAGACTCTTAACTATGTAAGCTTTAGTTAGGTACTTACTTACTAAATACCTACATATTTTTAGATAGGTACCTCCCTCAGGATGCTTGCTATCGCGAGCAAAAAATCATTAGGTAGTACGCCAGTAATAACTAATATATAAGTCACTGTTAGGTAGAGAGGATTGTGAACCTACGGCGAAAACTAGATAGCGATTTTGACCATTTTTATTATTATTTTATAGAGGTTTTCAGTGAGAACAAAAGCTAGGTTTATATTTATTATTAAAAATAAACAATTAATAACCAAAATTAGTTTTGTATGAAAACACCGAACGACAAATAAAATTAAAAAAAGAAAACCTATAAACATAGTTTTTATTCTGACAACCTATAAAAAATCGGTCAAAATTTGAAAATCGCTATCGCCGTTTGTATGAAGAGCCGCGGGTTCATAAAAATAACTTTTTTTGGAACATCTGAATCTACAAGTTTGTACACAAACCTACATTACGCTGATTCAACAACCACTCCCTCTGTCAGGCTTGAACTGTACTTTATAAGAAACCACAGTTTTAACATACGGCGGCGTTCGTACTATGCGTACTACACGAGTTGGTGTAAAACTACTGTTGTGGATCAATAGATGTCGCAATCATCGATATTTTTTGTTCTTTGTTTTTACCGTGTTATACCCAACTACGAGTGTAAGCGATTACAAAAGGAAGTTATGAATTTCAATTTACAGACTATAATATAGAATACCTACCTTTTACGTATGACCCATAGGAACTTTTAAAAATGTCAATTAAAACGTCAGCTCCGAATATTCTCTCTTGAATTGTTTTTACTTTCTGTACTTTGGAAAAATTTCGTAGACACGTTGGGAATTTATTATAAATATGTATTTGATTTTTATCATAGACCCTATGGGAAAATAAGATAGAATCGTGAACCTCTGGTAACGGTCTAACAGTACAGCCAGAACGACTTATTTAAGCATACTTACTTACAGTCAAAAAAAAATTTTAATTGCCTATTCTGCGTAAAAGTTGTTTAGTAGGAACCCCAGGTTTGTTAAGTATACTTACGCCAGAATTATAGTACTCCGTTACGTTACTACTAATATATTATTTAGCCCTGTGACTTTGCCTCTACTGAAAACTTAGGTACTTACCACAGAGTCAAAAAACCTATACAGGTGTAAAAAATTGGTATAGGACTCGTTAACGGGGGTTCTACTCATCATACTGAAAAAAAATCCCCAAGGAACCCATAGTCAAATCTAAAAAAAAAATGGACCCTCAATACAAAAATGGACAAAATTGGTCGATCAGCTGATCGATTTGTAGGTATGAAGTTTTCAGCAAAGTCGTAAAACAAAAGTTGTTCAGTATGATAAGTGTAAGCCCCAGTTAACGGCATCTACACCAAGTTTGTTACACCCTGTATGTTATATTAGTTCTAAGTACTAACGTAGTAGAGGCCTTTTAATTAACACCCTCACTAATGCATGGACGATGTGGATAGAGGGTACATATGGTAATATTAACGACTAGCTGTTTCCCGCGGCTTCACCCGCGTGGACCACGTTTCTATGACTTTTCGAGGGTGCGCAGTGCGCGAGCCGCAAGCGGCTCGCAAGCGTGGTAAAAAGTAGCCTATGTCTTAATCCGGGTCCTAATCTGTCTACCTACCAAATTTCAGCCAAATCCGTTCAGTAGTTTTTGCGGGAAAGCGTAACAGACAGACAGAGTTACTTTCGCATTTATAATATTAGTAGGGATATTAGTAGGGATGACATGAAAATCAGCGAAAACAGATTATATAGATTTACCCATTTATTTTACAAAGTGTAGATTAGCACTGCGTACACGGCTTTTTATTAAATCTTGACGTGGTTTCATCCGAGTCCTTGTGCGCCGTGCACAACGCGATAAGCGCGTCTACAGCGAGCAGGATAGCAGTAACGAGCGCGCAGATAGCTGCGTAGTGCGCCATGGTGCGGCGCGCGCAGGCCGGCACGTCGCGCCAGGAGCGCAGCGTCATCCATGCGCACGCGCCGAACAACGCGCTGCCTGCCGCCGACCACCACCCGTCCACGTATGCGTCCGCAGACACTACCTCACCTGGGAACACACGGTTCAGCAACTCAGTAAACACTTCTTCGGGATGAGAGCTCAGACCAGAAGCGTATTTACCCTATGTCCAGGGAGGCACTTGGCCCGGGGTGACAAGAGGTGAGGGGCGGCCCTTTCGGTTGTTCTTTCGCCAGTCGTAGTAGAAAAAATTAAGCAAAATTTGAATTTAACTAGTCGATAATTTCTTATATTTTTTTTGCAAACAGAAGGTTACAGTAAGGCGACGTTTTTCGTGTGGGAGTAGTTTATCGTGTACAACTCCGACTCGCACTTGGCCGGTTTTTTGGGGTGTTTTTTTTTGTGCCAGGGGCGCCGGATTCTTAAATACGCCTCTGGCTCAGACAAAATGAGAGTACTAGAGTATTAAGTTCTTGAAAGTGGTGGCAATAGGGAATTTCAACGAGGAGCCTACCGAGGTGTAGAAATAAGATTTTATTTAAAATCTTCAAAGAAGTTTGACGAAAGTTAGGGAATCTTTCTTCGAGTGCAGGGCACTGCAGGAAATATATTTCTCAATTCCTCATTTCTGTTGTGCGTGTTAATAATATGAGAAAGCAGTCAACATTCATGTCTTCTTGTAGACTTGTTTAAAATTAATGTTGTGCACAAGTTATTTAGGAGCTTAGACTTCGTGTAAGGCTTTCAAAGAACTTCACGCCACTGTTTTTGACATTTTTATCAATTTCCAAAGGTAGGTACTAGAGTAGCCGCATTTATACCGTTCATTTCCTACAAGTTAGACCCGCCTTACTTTTAAACATAGTCACCTTAATATGCACTGCCCTCCTCATCCAGCACTTCCGCGTCCAGATAGGCCAGGCTCAGGTCAAAAAGAAATATGACAGCGGCAAGCAAAGACAAGGCTCCGCATGTGAGAGCCATCGTCGAGTCTCCAGTCTTCGGCAGCGTGACCTCCGAGAGCCGGTTGGAGAGGATCAGACCACCGCAAATGGAAAACATGCCAAGGCCCAGTATACCAAAGTAAATGTCTTGAATTAGATCCAACGGGGCGTACATTACCTCCCCTAAAATGTTACAATTAGATGTATTTTAGGAAATCTTACAACTATGTTGCCTGATATTAAGATTTGGTATTTTCAGTTGCACAGAAATTAAAATAAAACAATGAATGTTAACAATAAGTACTAAATTAAATATTATGGATGAACAAAAACTCATTAAAAACTACTATAAAACGGTATAAATGCGACTTTCAATTGTTTTCTTTTAGCATAAATTTAAATGGAAAGACAATATCGCTTCGTGATGCAAAATATTATGCAAAACGTGAGTAGACACGAAAAAAATTGAAAAAAGTGCGACTAGATACCTATGGTGGCAACCTCACCCACTATCTCTCCGGTGAGCACCACCACGAAGCCAACGTAGGTGCCAGAGCACAGCATCAATGTGGGCACGTCTGTCAGGTCGTAGCTGTACTGGTGCAGCACCAGGCATGAAACTGTTAGCACCTGGAAAAAGAGCGAACAATAAGAAGATCTACTACTACGTATATCAAGAATCACCCTAATTCAGGGTAGGCTCGAGCCCCTCGGTGGGGAAGTATATGAGCTGATAACATATCAAGAATCGATAACCAGAGAAAAAGAATGGTTAGGTTTAAGTACAGCGAGAGAGCCTTTGTCCAGCAGTAGACGATTTTCGGTTGATATGGTGATAGCGAGAGACCAAGGAAAGACCTTTTTTTGCAAAATGCGTAGATCATCATCATCATTTCAGCCAAAAGACATTGACTGCTGAACAAAAGCCTCACCCAAGGACTCCACCACGACCGGTTCTGCACTGCCCGCACCCATCAGCTTCCCGCGACCTCCATTAGGTCGTCGGTCCGCCTACGCTAACCTCTTCCAGTCCGCTGTCGCCACTCGCGAAATTCACTACCCCAATTACCGTCAGGTCTGTGAGCTAAAGGTATGCTTGAAACTTGTCGCCAAATACTACTTGTTCTATTTTTTTGTGAAACCACTATAATACTTGGAGGAAAATTGAAAATTTCGTGAGTTTTAGGTTCCTACGTTATTTCTTTAATGATATTATATTTATCAATTTTTTACAAGCTGCTATTTAACTTGCAATGTATGTATGTTTGTTCGGGTGATATCTTGCAAGTTAAATTTGACCCACTTCCCGGTTTCCGATTGAGGTGAAATTTTGCATGCACATGTATATCGCGTGACAATGCAATATTTAAATCTTGTACCTACAAGTTTTTAGGTTTTTCGAAAATTATTCCTACTTACCTTGATTTTTTTAGGGTTGCCACCACAGTAAAATCACTAACTTTATTTGCTGTCTCAAAATTCATGTAACTATTTTAATGAAACTTTGTATGGTTCTACATCTTTATACGAACTTTATCCTAAATTATTGTAATGTTCATTATTCCTGAAAAAACCGAAATAAGGTACTTCCCGTTCTTTGTATGTTTTTCTCAAATATCGCTCTAATGATTTTAATAAAGATTTGTAAGTTACTAGATCGTAATAAGGCCTATTACACTAGGTACTTCATTATTCCATTAAAAATCGTACTAGGATACTTCCCATATTATAAACCCACATTATTTGAAAATTTTTCATCAACTGATACCTAATCCCTTTTTTTGCAATTAGATAAGTGTGTTCTATTGCTAATTTCTGTATGCGAGAAAGTGTACACAGTGAGCCTGTACAATTCATTTATTTTACTTTTCATATTTTGAGTGTGCTTGCTGTAAACAAACTTTTTACCTATTTACAAAAAAGAAATGAAATGAAACATTTCTTCAAGGCAAGAGTGAATAGGCATTATTTGAGTTTGCGTGTACCATCCTCGACTCACTTACCATCAGGTGAGTTGCAGTCAAACGCACTCAAATTTTTAATAAAAAATAAAAAAAATATATGCAAAATAACACTAACATTATTAAAATTAAAAAAAAAAGGTTTTACAATATAACGTAAGTTTAGTTAAATGTTTTTTATGGCTTTAAGCTATGAAAATACGAATCGAATGTTATTATCATTTATGTTGATTTTATTGCGCGCTAGAGTCCATCCAGTTCATCTGTGTAAATATAATATACTTAGCATTAATTTGTTTTATATAATGTATAATGAAAAAGTAATAAAGCATAATAATTTGTTTTACAAAATGATAATACCTACATAAACAATTAAAATAAAGACTGAATAAAAAAGCTGGAAACTTACTAATTCTATAAATTTAATCGTACACGTTGGGATCATCATCTTGCCGGATTTATATTTTGAACCTACACTACAAAAATTAATTTAAATGAATGCTTTCAATAAAATTTAACCAAAAATCATCAAAAAGAAACGTGTATTGATTTGGTAAGCTATTTGACAGCCGACTACAAGCATGTCATTCATGTCAACTGAATCAAAACTCAAAATTTAAGGAATAAAAGCTCTTTACACATTTGGTGTTTTTCCACTAGCCGGCACGGCACCGGGACGGCACCGGCACGACACCGGCCCGGCACCTGGGCCTCGTTTTTCAATAGTGGTGACGACAGCATCAGAAATAAACTAATAACTCTTGATCACAAAATTGCCCTCCTACTTAAACTTCGGAAAACCTTACTCGTTTTGTTTTTTAACAAGTCTTCGATTTTTAATTCATTAAAATCACAAAATGAGTAAATAAATGACGCTGCAAAACTATGACGTCACGCCTAGGTATTTCAAACATTTTTTAGAACAAAATGTCGTTTTAGACAGATGATAAAAAGTAAATCAGATGACTAGCATTCGTCATCCCAATTGGGCCGGTGCCGTCGCCTTTGCCGGTTAGGGGAAAAACGCTCTATAATTTTTTATACATTTTTGCTTTTGCGGCAGCCGGGCCGGTGCTGGTGTCGTGGCTGTTAGTGGAAAAACACACATTCAGCTTGAGCTTCTGAAGGACTTTTTGGCGGGAAACCGTTGAGACAGTTTGTCATTTAGCAAAAAGAATCAAAGCGTCTAAAAAACAAAAAATATAAAATGTGTGTGAGTGTGTGTGTATCTGTATGCCCGTCCATTGCTCTAGTTTCCAAACTACTGGACGGATTTGGGTAAAATTCGGGTTAGGGCTAGTTCGCTTAGCAAGAGCCAAGGCGTTAAAACGCTTGCACGTTGGTGGCGAGCTTGAAAATTTGGTATTTTCTGATCAAAAAATTTTTACTGTTCAGCAATAGGTTAACAAACAAAACTCGTGTATGGGTGAGAGAGGAAATCAAAAGAAAATTTAGATCACCGAATTGCTTTGCGAAAACAAGCACCTGCATCAGTGATGGTCTGGGTCAAGGTAACTAACTGCTACGGGACACTCACCTCTCGTTTTCATTGAACAGGGTGTAAAGGTGAATCAACTAATCTATCGTGAAAAGATCTTAAACGATGCTTTGTTACCTTGGGCACGAAAAAAGTTCGGTAATAACCACTGGACGTTTCAACAAGACTCGGCACCATCGCATAAAGCTCGTGAAACCCAAAGTTTTTTAAATGAAAATGTTCCCAGCTTCATTTCTTCACGACAACGACCACCATATTCCCCGGACTTAAACCCAATGGATTTTTCTATATGGTCCATTCTGGAGGCAGGTGTCGACAAAAAAATATGAGACGGTCGACACTTTAAAGACTGTTCTTCGCCGAGAATGGAATAAAATACCCCAAGACCACATTCGTGCAGCGTGTGAAGCGTTCTCGAACAGACTCGATGGTGTTATCCTCGCTAAAGGTAACTACATCGAACAATAAATATTTTATTTTTAAACGTTTGAATATTTGTACAATTGTTTGAAGTTTAGAAATTAAAAATTAAAAAAAAATTTACAAAATTACAGCATTTTAAATTGGTAACACTTCGAGTGCCGAACCCCGTAGTCGGCGAAAGCTTTAGCAAGAACTACATTTTGCTGAATGGAGTATTAGGTTAGTATAGGTTTAGTTAGAAAGCTTTAATAGTTGCACTTTGCTGTTTTTTTTTCCTTTTAAGGATTTTCCAACGACAGTCTTTATTTCATGAAAAAGTCTTTATGAAGACACTAGCTTTTGCCAGCGGCCTCGCCCGCGTGGAAATAGTTTCTATGTGCGTCTGATAGGTGTCTTCGGGGGTGCTTGGTGCGGCAGTTTTCTCCAGATCCTTCAGGTACAGGGATGCGCTAACTAGTATAGTGTAATGTCACTTTATTTCCCCACAACTATCTCTATACAGAATATCACGTCAATCCGTTGCTCCGTTGCGTACGTATGCACGAGCGTGCAAATAAGTTTTATTTAGATCCCTCGGGAACAGTGTCAGGCTATGCTAATTTTTAGTCTGTGTCACTTTCTACCCCCTCAAATATCTGTGTGCAAAATATCACGTTAATCCTTCGCTTCATTGCGACGTGAAAGAAATTAACAAAAAATGAGAGAGTTTACAAACAGAAATCCCAAGAGAACCACTAAAAAAAATCGGGATAAAAGAAAGCTTAAGTCCTTCTCTATGCCGCCCACATGTCTAACTTCGTCAAGATTGGCTAAGGCGTTGAAGCGTGTAGGGGTTACAAACAAACATATTCTCACATTTATATTATTAGTAAGGATCAAACCAACGGGAAACGTTTAAGAAATCGGGATAAAAGAAAGCTTAAGTCCTTCTCTATGCCGCCTACACTACATGTCTAATTTCATCAAGATTGGCTAAGGCGTTGAAGCGTGTAGGGATTACAAACAAACATATTTTCACATTTATATTATTAGTAAGGATAACCTTATTGTAAACATGGGTTTATTTTACATTATCCTTACTAATATTATATAGACGAGGTTACATGCCTCCTTGGAAGAAAGAAAATTCACATCGGAAAATGATTCAATATAATATATTTTACATTTTCCTACAAAAAGTTAAAAACTCTTTGCGCGTCACTAATAAGATAGAGACTTTTTTTACTTCACTGGCTTTTTTGGTCTAAAGAGTTATTTTAAAATAAGTGTAGTCGTCCTGATTCAGGGTAGGCTCGAGCCCCTCGGTGGGGACGTATATGAGCTGTAATGATGAAGTGTAGTCGTGTGTTTTAAAATGTTCTCGAAAGGCTAAAGAGAACATAAGTTACTAAGTTCTAGGAAAGGCCATGGCCATAAAAAAACTAACAAAAACGTTGAACAAAGACACAGGCTGTAGGTACTACTCAAAGTTCAAGGACCTAGGTACTGATGTGTAGGTTACAAAGAAAAATAATGTTTGAAATTTTAAAGGGTGATTTATAATCAAATACAGATCTTGTGTCTGCCCGACCTTCGGGTACATCATATCAGCTTATACAGGGTGTAAAAAAATTGGTGTACGTCCCGTTAACTGGGGGTTCTACTCGTCATACTGAACAACTTTTCCCAAGGAACCCATAGTCAATTCTCAAAAAAAAATTTGGACTCTCCATACTAAAATGCACATAATCGGTCAATCAGCTGATCGATTTGTATGAGTAGTAAAAAAAATTACGTTTTCAGCAAAGTCGTACAACAAAAGTGGTTCTGTATAATGAGTAGAAGCCCCAGTTAACGGGACCTACACCAATCTTGTTACACCCTGTATACGTCCCCACTGAGGGGCTCAAGCCTACCCTGAATTAGGGCGATCGGGCCTTAGTCGACCACGCGGACCCATTGCGGGTTGGTCGACTTCCACAGATAAGAAAAATTTTTCACACACAACCTTCGAGTTTCTTCGCAGGTGTGTGCAGGTTTCCTCATGATGTTTTCTTCACCATGAGAGCGTCGGATAAACGTACATATGAAATCGAAATTCGAAAATACATTGGTACGTGGCAGGAATTGAACCACGACCTCCCGGACAGGAGGTAGCAGTCCAAACCTTTGCGCCACCGACCCTCGGGTACATTGAAAATGAATCTGCCAAAATAATATGAACAGTTTTTTTAAATACATTTTATTAAAAAAAATACGAGTGTGCTTTAGATCACACGACTGAAGTAAAACTTCTTTAGCTCCATCTGTATATGTTTGAAAGTAAATACTTAGTCTTCAGAAAATAATCTATTCTTTTTGTCATATGGAGGTAGGTATAGACATTTTAAGAAAAGAGTTTTATTATCCTCTGAAAATGATCAAATCTTTTTTATCTCATATGTTTGTTTTGATAACCGGTGTTGTTGCCTTGGCAACCGATATTGTTGTTAAACAAAAGTAAATAGTATCTCTCTTTCTATCTTCACTAATTTATATATCACTCTCAACTTCCGTTCGCCACACTTCCATAACGCTCTCGTCACGCATCCACCAGCTTGCTCCCCAAGTAAACCGTGCGTAAAGAAGTTTTACTTCTAAATACAAAGTAAGTAGTCCAGTCAAATTAGTAATCTAACTCTATTACGATTATTTGACACTTGATTTTTAAACATTTATTCACCGTGACTACCGCGCTCACGCACTCTTCGCGCGTAAACTCCGAGTTACAAATGTACAACTTATGAATAAGGAAAGTGAAATTTCGTTGCTAACGGAATGTTTAATTTTAAAATTGAAAATCTGTTTTTTGACGTTTCGATAAAGGCCCGATTTTTAGCGAAAGTTCGACATCGCCCTGGTTAAATATGTTAAAAGACGCGTCTCAACGAGGGCTACAAAATGCAAATGAGACAAAAGCGATCGTTTTTCGCCGGTTTCAGTCAGAAAAAAAACCCTCGAAACCCAAATGAGATATCGAAAAAAAAAAAGATAAAACCTTAGAGATAACTGTGGGCAATATTAAAAATAATATTGGAGGTGCTTGTCACTGTTGTTTTGTTCTTCTTGATAAAGTTTAGTACCTTTGATATTCTAATATCTAGTTATAGCGAGGCGGCGCAGATGCGTCGAAGAAAATATTTGATAATTCACACGCACACCGAGATAAAGGCACGGGCATAAAACAGTGGTTGTCACGCACACAAGCTTAAAAAAGTTGATTCCTTTGTATCGCTGTATTTACAGTACATTATGACGCTCTATCTAGAAATTAAATCAAAGATTAGAACTAAGGTTCATGAAAAATTCAAAAATTGAGAATTTAAATTTTCTCATGTTTCTTTTCAAACGACTTCAAAAACCGATAAAGTGTGAGCCGGACTCATGCAAATTAGGGTTCCGTAGTATTTTCAAGAAATAAATGTATATTTTAAAAAACAAAATTATGTAGAAAATCTATGAATCATTTACAAATCCCACCACTTAATACTCTTAAACTGAGAAAGCTTACTTAACCGTAATAGTTTTCGTTTTAAATTGATTATAATTATGTCCTAACTGTTTACAATTTTTTTCAGATGTCCTGAAATAGTTGTTTTTTTCGACTCCCACTTGACCAATTATTTTTATTTATACTTTGATGTTGGTCCCATATAAATTTTATTAAAATCGGTTCAGAATTTGTTTAGAATAATACAGAAAGAAGTAGCAAAATCGTACTTGGTTTTTGCCATGGAAGTCGGTTTTTAACGTGTTCAGCGTGGTTAATTATGTTCTGTAGAGTTGATTGTGAATCGCTCTATAGACTATAATCTTAGTAAGAAAAGTACATATTATGAATGTTATAAAATAATGCTCAGAATACAGATAAAGAATAATGTTATACATATATGAACCACGACGAGGTTAGCGTTTTTTTGTAAATAAACAAACCCCTTTAAAAACTGGTAAAAAAAATTGCGTGCACGATACCTAAAGCAAATTTAATTAAGGCGCTTCCCTCATCTAACTATAGCGCCGCCATCAGTTCAAAATTAATTACTCGCTTAGTACATAATTATCGAAAATTTTCACCGATGATTTTGGAGAGAAGGTACTTTGTTATGTTATTTTAGAAACTATGAACTCAGTGAAATATATTTCACTGTGTTACTCTTGAAATTCATCGGTGTAAATTTTCGATAATTATGTACTGAGCGAGTAATTAATTTGAAACTGATGGCGGCGCTATAGTTAGATGAGGGAAGCGCCTTAATTAAATTTACTCTAGGTATCGTGCACATAGATTTTTTAAACTAATTTATAAAAGTTTTAAATGGGTCAGTTTATTTACAAAAAAACGCGTGGTTTATGTGTCGCAGCCAACTGGTTAAATTAGCCATTCAATTAACTGCCTAGCCGGTTCATTAAATGGCGGCATTCGTAAAATTGTACTCAGCGAGTAGGTAATTATTTTGTAACTTTGTTACTATTAGTTAGTACAAAAAAATGTTTTTTTCATGTTTTTTGAGCTTAGAAACTAAAGATTGTTTTGTTTACAATTTCGGAGATTCATTGAAAGTTACATTCTATCGCTGTCTTGAAGTGTCAAATCAGCATTCTCTGAACGGCCGCACTAAAGTAAGCTAACTAAAAGAAGCCCCATAATTAGAGTTTAAAATGGCGTTCATTCATCTATTTTTTTTAAACTGAGAGAAACATGGTACCTATTTTATTTGGCATTGCGTTAACTTTGTTTGCGTGAAATAATCCCAAAGGTAAATCTCTTGGGATCCCGCTTCGTAGTCAAAGTTTCAGCTACTCGTGCATACGACACAAGCCTACATTATTTACGCAGGTACCTTCATAAATTATTTTACCCCTCGACAATTACTTATATACAGGTTGGTACAAAATTGGTGTGGGAGCCGTTACCGCGAGGTATTGTTCAGAACAGTTGTCTCTGTTTTTTTATTTACGTGTATAGATTAAAGAAAATAACCACACGATTATGCACTTTTTCAATGTTTTATTTTTTTACTTAGATATAGGCATTTTTGCAAAAAAGTCAGTCCTAAAATATATCGGGATTTTATTGAAGAATAAGAGAGAAAAAAAATTGGTGCTATGTCTAACTGTAGTGAAGTAAAACGGGTTTTTGTGGGCTAAAACAGCAAAAATTAACAAATTTTAAGCGAACGTTGCCATTTTATTCTATCTAGAAAATTTTATCAAATCGTATTTTGGCTTCCTACGCTTTTTAGCAGACATATTGTAGTAAATTTATTTAAAAAATATATTTAAAAAATATATTTTTTTTTGCAGTTTCAAATGTAGAAAAATGACTTTTTCCAACCCTCGATTTTAGGGTTTGCATTATTTTCTGAAAGGGTTTCGCCTTAAGAGGCACGCACCAATGTGTTTTCGAATTTCGATTTCATATGTACGTTTATCCGACGCTGTTACGGTGAAAGAAAACATCGTGAGGAAACCTGCACACACCTGCGAAGAAACTCGAAGGTTGTGTGTGAAGTCGACCGAGCGGCAAAAAATTTTTCTTATCTGTGGAAGTCGACCAACCCGCAATGGGTCCGCGTGGTCGACTAAGGCCCGATCGCCCTAATTCAGGGTAGGCTTGAGCCCCTCAGTGGGGACGTCTACAGGGTGTAACAAGATTGGTGTAGGCACACGCCTGCAAATAAACTCGAAGGGTGTGTGGGAAGTCGACCAACCCGCACTGGGCCCGCGTGGTCGAGTAAGGCCCGATCGCTCTAATTCAGGGTAGGCTCGAGCCCCTCGGTGGGGACGTATATGAGCTGATAATGATGATGAAGATATTACAATGTGTACGTAATCAAAATAGTAACACAACATCGTCCTCATTTGTCTGCTTGCATACTTGGTAATTAAATTAATCACAAATATTGATTGATTAATTGTGAGATTTCTATTTATAAACCTGATACTCTAATACATAAACCGACGTTTGCGTAGTTAATTTTAGTAAGCAAGTAGGTAAGGTAAACTGATATCAAATTCTGTATCTACGTGAATAGACAAATGATCAGTCTAATTTCGCAAGTAAACACCACGAATTTCAACTGTTTAGCCGAAGTCCCGAGGATGAACCCTAGGGTTACCGGCTGGAGTCCTTCAGAGTCTCCTTGCTCAATAAAAATTGCTGAAGTAGCTAATCTGAAAAGAAATAGAGATGCGTGAGTACTATGTATGATGCTTGCTTTTAGAAACAAACAAACAAAGAATCGGTTAGAGTTTTTGACGGGATTTGTTGTGAACGCATTCGTAGTTTTATTTTATTGTTTTTACATCGTTTTCTGCTAGAGTTTGCTTCAAAAAGTGGTGAATTTTGGAAAAAAATCGTCTAGTGCACATGAGCCATGTGAAGAACAAGTAAAAAAAAAGAAGGAGGACGTGAAAACCCAACTTCAAATGCTGCCAAGAACTCCAGATAAGATTTGTAATGCACCGACACTAGCATTGCAAATCAAATACAAATGAAGATTAATTAAATGAAGACTGTCTCAGAAGGGCTTTTGAACCCGGAGACGGAATTTGCTTGAAAAAAAAAACAAAGAATCGGTTAAAGCTCCACATAGGTACCCAATTCAATGAATTTAGGAGTTTTTTGGCGGGATTTGTGGTAGACGCATTCTTAGTTTTATTTTGTTGTTTTTTCATTGTTTTCTGCTAGAATTTTGTTCAATAAGTGGTGCATTTTGGAGAAAAAACGTCTAGCGCACGTGAGCAATGTGGAGAACAAGATAATAAAACGAAGGAGGACGTGAGAAACCAATACTTACTCTTGGTGCAGTTTTATAGATGCCCAACAGCAACTGGGTGTTCCACCTCAGGATGAGGCTGCTGCAAATGCTGTCAAGAACTTCAGAGATGATTTGTAATGCACGGGCACTAGCATTACAAATCAAAAAACTAATAAGGAAACTAAAACACGACAGACTAGGCTGTATGGTCATAGTTACTTTTGCCTTTTCCGCGCTTTTGGAACCAAAAAAAATTCAATGTAGTTATTGCATGTCACAGATTTATAAAGTGTGACACTGTGGCAGAGCAATAAGACCAACGGTCATATATCATCACTACATTAACATTTTAATTTACATTTAAATTATAATTTCAATTAAAAAAAATACAATTAATATGCTAGTTGACTAATAGTCATCTAAGCTATCAGTCAACTAGCATATTAATTGTAACCTCATTATCATTTGCCATAAACAAAATTTTGTTCTAAAAATATTTATGTCGCAGTCATCTATTTAAATCTGCCGTTCAATTGAACGGCTAGTTCGTTAATTGAATGACGAGATTCAATTAAATGACTAAAGGACAACTGGTCAAGTAGTTGAATGCAACGTTCAACGACTTGTCTAAACGTCATTTAGCCAAGTCGTAACTACAAAATTCCGAATAAAACCGATGATTTCTTCTCTGCGAAGCATTCTGCTACCCATGGGGGGGAGCCTTGCTTAGCGAGGCTCTTTGACTGTATAATCAATCAAACTTGAACGAACCTAATACCACCCGCAATTGTTACTCAGTAGATTTTTTTAGTACCATAGACCACATACATACGCTGCGGCAGATTATACAGAAGACCGAAGAGTACAATCAGCCACTATGCTTGGCGTTCGTGGACTATGAGAAAGCCTTCGATTCGGTCGAAACCTGGGCTGTGTTACAGTCTCTCCAGAGGTGCCAAATTGACTATCGATATATCGAAGTGCTGAAGTGTTTGTATGAAAACGCCACCATGTCGGTTCGCCTCCAGGATCAAAACTCGGAACCTATCCAGCTGCAGCGAGGGGTGAGACAGGGAGACGTTATATCTCCGAAACTGTTCACCGCCGCCCTGGAAGATGTTTTCAAGCTTTTGGACTGGGGTGGCCTCGGCATCAATATCAACGGCGAGTACATCACCCACCTTCGATTCGCTGACGATATCGTGGTCATGGCTGAGACTATGGACGACTTAGGCACAATGCTCGATGGCCTCAGTAGAGCCTCTCAACAAGTGGGTCTTAGAATGAACATGGACAAGACGAAAGTTATGTCAAACGTCCGTGTCATACCTACTCCTCTGAAGGTTGGAGGCTCTACACTCGAAGTTGTTACCGAATATGTATACCTGGGACAAACAGTCCAGTTAGGTAGGTCCAACTTCGAGAAAGAGATCAATCGTCGAATCCAACTCGGCTGGGCAGCGTTCGGGAAGCTTCGCAATATCTTTACGTCCCAGATACCGCAGTGTCTTAAGACCAAGGTCTTCGACCAATGTGTGTTGCCAGTGATGACGTACGGAACTGAGACATGGTCGCTTACTATGGGCCTCATAAGAAGGCTCAAGGTCAACCAAAGGGCAATGGAGCGTGCTATGCTCGGAGTTTCTCTGCGTGATCGAATCAGAAACGAGGAGATCCGTAAGAGAACCAAAGTAACCGACATAGCTCTCAGAATCGCTAAACTTAAGTGGCAGTGGGCGGGGCACATTGCTCGTAGAACAGATGGCCGTTGGGGCAGAAAAGTTCTCGAGTGGCGACCACGCACCGGAAAGCGTAGTGTAGGCAGGCCTCCCACTCGGTGGACCGATGACCTGGTGAAGGTCGCGGGAAGCCGCTGGATGCGGGCAGCGCAGAACCGGTCGTCGTGGAGATCCTTGGGGGAGGCCTATGTCCAGCAGTGAACTTCCTTCGGCTGATATGATGATGATGAGATTTTTTTAAATCCCCACTTGATAACTACACGCTACAAAAAGGAAGTTGGGCAAAAATACAGTTTTCTAAAAAAACTAAATGAGCGAGCGAAACGAGCGATATTAGGTTCGCTCAGGTTTTATTGATTATACAGTCAAAGAGCCTCGCAAAAGCTCCCCCCGTGAATAGAAGAATGCTGCGGAGAAAAAGAAACGCTAAACGCTACCCGCTACTAGCTACGCTCTACACTACACTAAACTACACCACATTGTTGTTCAATCAATCTTCGGGCTAGCTTACAATCAGCCAACTAGTTGAACGTTGAGTGACGCTTGTTTAAACAACGTTCGGCCTAGTCATTCAATTGAATGTCATCATTCAATCAACGGGCTATCCGTTCAATCAAATGGCAGATTTAACCAGATGGCTCGACATATACAATAGAAACGCGTGATCCCATAGTTTATAACGTCATTGGATGTACTAATTTTGTGATTTTATTGGATTAAAAGTTAAAAACACAGTGTCAATCAATCAAAATAATTTATTTCAAATAGGTGTTTACACACACTTTTAAATAGTCAAAAATTTTTTTTGTATATTACAACTAATGTCATGATTCAGATTACAGTCTCAGGTAATGGTATTTGTTACAGAATCAACATATATTATATCTTTGTCATTTACATATTCTATTATTTTATAATATCCTCTAGAGCACAAACACTTTTTGACATGAGTCTTGAATTTATTCTCTGACAAACTAGTTACATTTTCTAGAATTTTATTGTAGAATCTTATACACTGCCCCACAAATGACTTTTTAACCTTACTCAGTCTCGAAAAGGCTATATCTATTTTATTTATATTTCTTAAATTCAAATTATGCCTGTTATATTTTTTTTAGGAAATAAATGCAAATCATTTAAATCCACATTGTAATTTTTAAAAATTACAATGGGAGGGCAATTTAGGAAATAATATTTCATGATTTACCTCTAATATATTGAACTTTCCTATTAGTTGCAACAGGTTAAGTAATCCTGCATAGTTCATTAATTCATGCGTCATCCATCGTGTAAATTTAACGTTTTCTAACAATATTTTTTTTTTAATTCGAGTCCCAGAAAAACGTAGCTATTCTTAAATATAAATTTCGTAATCTGAATAATAAGATGGCAGCCCTACTACGGAGCAGTTTACGCCCATTCGGGTCGTTCGTGATGTTTTTAGGGTGCGCAGGAGTGCAGAGTGCCGAGAGTGCTAAGTTCGAGGTCGGAGGGGCGTGCCAGTGGCGCAACATCGCCGGCTAAACACAGGTAAATGCACTATGAATTGTTACTACTTAACTTAGAATAACAACAATAAATTGAAGTGTTTTAGTGTTTAAAATAGTCATCAAACAAACTCAATTTCAACCAAATAAACTAAAGGTACTATGTACACAAACAAAAACTAATAATTTCACAACTTAACTTTCAAGGCCCCCTTATGCAACAACTCTTACATCAAAATATAACTACTTACATTAAAATTCAAGTTTAATGTAAGTAGTTATATTTTGCCCACGTGATCTCTTTAATTTATTTCTATTTTATTTGTATTAGGAAAAAACAAAACCACATTGTTCTACCTATGAGATTAAAAAAAATAATAAAGAGGTTAGTCTATAAATTCCAACAACGTGTTCCACAAACATTTTAAAAGTAAAAGCTTACTAATAAGTCTGCCGCTATAAACTGTAGGTCAAAAAGCTATAAAATTGCTCTTGTTTGTTTAGAGATAAAAACAACTCTAAATCATAGTATTATATTAGTACTAACATACAGTACGGACACTCCCTGCCGCTCTCTAGATTGCGACCTCACCCCCTCGTCACCCAGATTGATACAGATTGGTTACAGTTTGGTTGTTGAACGTATAGGATTTCGCCGCAATTTTGTTTGTTCCGTCATTCCTTTTTTGAAATGTCATTTCTGGCATGAAGTGTCCAGGGTGTGTCTAAACTCTAGTTTGTCATTTCTGGCCCGTTGTATGAAGTGTCCAGGGTGTATCTAAACTCTACTTACTCTGAGGATGAATCTTCTTTTTTTACTTTAGAGAGAACGTGTGTACAGTGTGGCTGTACATGTACAATTTATTCCACCAAGCATACGCCTGACCTTAGGTACAGAGAACTTTGGCCATTAAAAATAATTTTATATTAACATTTAATTAATAAATACTATTAGTACTCTTATTACCACTCTGGTATTAATACCTGCATTCTGCAGTCCGTTCGCAAGTACTGAGGACACACATTCTCTGAACGGCGGCAATGAGAACAAATTGCTCATCAAATAATGCCCTAACTAGGAACAGCTATGTGATGTTTAATATTTTATTTTGAAATTGCTAAGTAAAGGCATGTGCCATTTGTAAGTACATAAATTTTGATGATTTTATGAAGTTCCAATGTCGTATTATCATTTTAGTTTTAAATGTCCTTAGAAATATCCATTATTATATAAGGTCTAACAAAATTAGCTGAAACTATTTTAACTGGTGCTTCAACCCATGAAACTGAACAACTTTCCCCATGAAACCCATAGTCAAATCGCAAAAACATTTTTGAACTTCCCATACTAAGTTGGCTGATCAGCTGATCGAGTTAGTATGGGAGAGCCAAATTTTTTTTGCGATTTGACTATGGGTTCCATGGGGAAAGTTGTTCAGTTTCATGGGTAGAAGCACCAGTTAAAATAGTTTCAGCTAATTTTGTTAGACCTTATATATTTACTGCGTCACGGCACAACTAAGATTAAAAAAACCAGCCAAGTGCGAGTCGGACTTGCGCAAAGTAGGGATCCGTAGTCTTTTCAAAAAGTTAATGTATATTTTAAAACATTAAATATTTTTTTGCTGTTTGTAAAAAAATTGTAGAGCATTTATAAAAAAATTATGAACTTTTACAAATCCACCTGCACATCTTAAGTCGTTCGACTATTACCCCTAAACTAAGAAAGCCTACTTAGCCGTAATAGTTTTTTTTTAATGTTTATATGTCCTACTGTTCAATTTTTTTTCCAGATGTCCTGAAATAGCGGTTTAGCTGGTAGGGAGGGACATTTTACTGTAACAAAAAATAGCATTTTAAAGCTTATTTTAATATATTTCGCTAACAGAACCCTAAAGCGAAAAATGGGTTGTAGCAAACCCAGTAGTTATTCAATGATACCCCAAAAAGCGTCGGTTGCTCAACCGGTAACGACTCGGTCCATCTAACCAGAGGCACCGGGTTCAAATCTGGACGGCCATTGTACCAATGAGTTTTTCAAAAACTTACGTACATATAATTACCGATTGGTGACTCGGTCCATCTAACCAGTAGGTACCGGGTTCACATCTGGACGGCCAATGTACCAATGAGTTTTTCACAAACTTACGTACATATCATTACCGATTGCTTTAACGGTGAAGGAAAACATCGTGAGGAAACCTGCACAGGCCTGCGAAGAAACTCGAAGGTTGTGTGTGAAGTCGACCAACCCGCACTAGGCTCGCGTGGTCGACTAAGGCCTAATCACCCTGATTCAGGGTAGGCTCGAGCCCCTCGTTGGGGACGTATATGAGCTGATATAATAATATAATAATAACAGCCTTCCAAAAGTCATATGGATGTAAGGAAGGACAGACAGACTGACAGACCACGTAGGCTTAGTAATCGGGCCCCGTTACCTGGTAGGGAACCTTAAAAACTTTTGACTCTTCAACTTTGCGTAGAATTCTGGATTTTAGGTCAATTAGTGCGGATGATAGCGCACCGGGTGGCGGGTTCCTTTCCCTCTAATATGGTTGAGGGGAGCGATAGCTGACTCTCGCGTTATACTCGTGAACGGGTGCTGTCCGGTGTGAACTGGCCTTCTCTTGTCAAAGGCATTAACGACAAATTCAATAATTTTAATGTATTACTTCTCGTGTCATGTTGTTTTCATGTCCAAATGACATTATGATCAATGAATTTATATCAATGATTTTATTGACATTACTAAGTGACGATTGTATGTTTTATTTTTGTTCACAATCTGACATTATGTAATGTAATTTCTACCTTATGACCATCTGAAAGAGTGTAACATAATATACCTACCTATTGATTCTTGAATCTTTGAATTTAAGTAGGTCGTTATTTGTATTGCCCTGAATTTTGGCATACCCACGTAAGATATTATTAATCAGTTCATCCTAAATTCATATTACCTATATTATACATACCTCTATATACCTGTTACGAGTGAATCGACATTATTAGTATTATAAACTAGCTTTTGCCCGCGGATGGCCGGCGAGGGCATAGTTTTTATAAATCGTGAATGGTTGTATGATCGTGTTTTAAAATCCCATAGATAAAAGCACTTGAATTTTTCCAGGAATAGAATTGAATATAATAAAATAGAATAGAAATGTTTTTTTCACGAACAAACACAACTCGCAACAGATAAATAAAATAAACACTTTTCAATTTGCCGAGGAATTTTTCAAATTTTTCTTTACCTAAAAAGCTTATTCGGACTATTACGAACATTTAAAAAACCGGCCAAGTGGGAGTCGAACTCGCGTTCCGAGTGTTCCGTACCACCACACCTCTCCACACGACTATGAAAATGCTATCTACTCACATTACAAACAAAAGACAAACTCGTGCGTCAAAAAAAATGTTTTCATTAAATTAGGTTCCGAGTCCTATAGTTACGAAGTAACAGTATCTCATCTGTGTCCTTAGCGCGAGTACGATTCACACTTGGCCAGTTTTTATTATTTATTGTCTTAGTTCAGGATCCCTACTAATATTATAAATGCGAAAGTAACTCTGTCTGTCTGTTACGCTTTCCCGCAAAAACTACTGAACGGATTTGGCTGAAATTTGGTAGGTAGACAGATTAGGACCTGGATTAAGACATAGGCTACTTTTTACCACGCTCGCGAGCCGCTTGCGGCTCGCGCACTGCGCACCCTCGAAAAGTCATAGAAACGTGGTCCACGCGGGTGAAGCCGCGGGAAACAGCTAGTAACTAATATAATCACAGCAAGTTTTATGCTTGTATGTATTACCGTTTTTACGAGAGAGCTAATTCCTAGAAAAACCCCTCTTAATATTTCACCCTTTCTTATTTTTACAAGCTTTTATTTAAATTGCAATGTATGTATGTTTAAAAGCGTCGGTGGCTCAACCGGTAACGACTCGGTCCATCTAACCAGAGGTACCGGGTTCAAATCTGGACGGCCAATGTACCAATGAGTTTTTCAAAAACTTACGTACATATACTTACCGATTGCTTTAACGGTGAAGGAAAACATCGCGAGGAAACCTGCACACGCCTGCGAAGAAACTCGAAGGTTGTGTGTGAAGTCGACCAACCCGCACTGGGCCCGCGTGGTCGACTAAGGCCTAATCGCCCTGATTCAGGGTAGGCTCGAGCCCCTCGGTGGGGACGTATATGAGCTGATATAATAATAAAAATAATATGTATGTTTGTTCGGGTGGAATCTTGCAAGTTAAATTTGACCCACTTCCCGGTTTCCGATTAGGCTGAAATTTTGCATGCATATGAATATCGCGTGACAATGCAATTTTAAAAGCTTGTACCTGAAAGTTTTTCCAAAAATATTATTTGGTGTTTATAGCGGCAATAGAAGTACACACTATGTGATAATTTCAACTATCTAACTATTACGGTTCATGAAATATAGCCAGCTGAGAGACAGACGACAGACGAACAGGCAGACGGACCGATAGACGAATGTATGGACAGATGGAGACAGCAGATCCTTAGTAATAGGGTCTCGTTGGTCACTCTTTGGGTCTACGTAACTCTAGGAAAGTCAAAGTGAACAAACAGTTTTTACTATCCATTTTTTAATGGAGTCTAGAAATAAAAAATAATACGAATTATGGAAAAATTAAACTGAAATCGACTGAATTATTGTAAAATTAAACTGATACCGGCGAGCTGGTGAAGAGCAGCGCAGGACCGGTCGTCGTGGAAATCCTTGGGGGAGGCCTTTGTCCAGCAGTGGACGTTTTTTATGTGATATGATGATGATGAAACTGAAAACAACCCAGTTAGTATTCTAACGTTAAGCTAGCATTAATACTATATCATACTATACATAATATGCAAGCTTTCTTGAGGGTTCGAAGCTCAACAAGTAGCACAGCTTATTTCCTTTCACTTGAAAGTGGTTAATTTTGAAATGTTTATACAGTTTCGGAACTAAAACGGGTGTTATTCCTAAAACGGAAACGAATCTAAAGTGGAATTCTGCCTTTCCTAAATTAGGCGTGCACCAATCTCCGGCTTATTGGAACAATTCAATATCCAACACAATGTACGCACAAGGTGAAGCAACCGAGAAAGGGCGAATCGAAGCGATATAAAACAGCAACATCTACGGTAACTTTATTCAGAAAACATCGGAACATCTAAGTGTAGACGCAAATTCGTTCTTACAACAATGTTTAAGGCTACGGTAAGTCTGTTAAAGATAATATCGATGTTATTTAGTATTTTGCCAGAGTTTAGAAAATAGAAGTGTTAGCTTAGAACCTCACCAAATTGGGTTTGACTTGAGATGAACTTATCCTTAGTTAACTTTAACCACCTCTGTGGTTTAATAGTTAAGTCCATTAGCTTCACATCAAGGGTCATGGGTTCGATTCCCGGTGGAGTGTAACTTTGTAAGACTCGCTTTGGTAGGTGGAAGGACAATTTCTAAACCCGCCTGGCTAGCTACCACCATCTTATCTAAGTCTTGCCGCCAAATACGAATATTTGATCTGTTCCAGCATGAAGATAAGATAGCAGTTCCCCATTGTGTTGGGTAATCTTGGTAAGCGCGCTATCATCTTTGGCATCATCTTTACTTACCATCAGGTGAGATGATGCCAAGGGCATACAATTTGTGAATACAATAAGATAACCATAAAATCTGTCATATTAGGTATTCAAAATTTTCTTCGATATCTTTAGATCACCCATAAAAAGGACTTTTTTTTCTTTTTCTTTTGCCCTCCTCGTTACGACGCGTAAACTGTATGGAGTTATTCACTTCCTCGGCATAGTAGCACCGCATGTACATCATGCAGACGTGGTTATACAAACTTATTAAAAGTAGTATAGACACAAAAATACCAAACCGCCTTACCTGGCCCCTTGATTCTAAAAGCTTCGAGTTCAAAATAGTCGAACAGATTCGATAAAGACACCCGTATAAAGGAAAAACAATCGAATCCGTTAGATTTTTTTCCGATTCCGTGTAACGAATCGAACTCGAAGCGTTTAGAATTAGAGGGCTGGTTAAACGAGTCACTTTTAATAAAATTTTCAATTATTTTATAGTACACAGTGATCTCGGCTCTCCTGGCCATCGGGTGCTGCGGCCGCCTGGAGCCCCAGTACCTGCCGCCCCGCGCGGGCTCGTCTGCAGCTAGTGGCTCAGGCGCATATTCTGCCGCGAGTGCCGGCGCCGGCGCCTACAGCAACGCGGGCTCCTACAGTAGCGGCGGCGGCGCCAACATTCCAATTCTACGATATGATAACGTAAACAATGGAGATGGAACTTACAGTTACAAGTAAGTGACAACCCATCCCATAGATGAATGCTAACTCAAATAAGATGGTAACAAAATTGGTGATGCGTGATATAGTAGAACGATTTAAAACGTTTGGTTTATCTGGTTGTCTTTTAGTTGTTTGTTGTACTTAGTTTTACTTCTAATCTATACTAATTTTATAAAGAGGAAAGATTTGATTGTTTGTTTGCATTGAATAGGCTCCGAACCTACTGGACCGATTTGAAAAAAAATTCACCGTTGCGAAGCTACACTATCCGCGGTTACTATAGGCTATATTATATTTAAAAAAAAACCTGTGGCACTCGGGGACTGCCGCAGTAAACCTATTGCATAGTATATTTTATCAACTTATGCAATTATATTTTTTTAATTTTTTTTATTTATGCAGTATTTACCAATACCATATAGTCCTTGGGGCGCGGGATGTTTATGTAATAAATTAACACTAAGAAAGTTACACCGGTAAAATTGACTAAGTCCTTTTAGTACCGCTAATAGATGGCACTGTAAGTAAGTTTTTTAGAACTCGGCCGAGCGTGGAGTGTTAGGTTTTATTTTCGTTACGGAATTTCTTGATTCGGTCACCGCGCTCAAAGCCCGCGATAAAAGCTATGCATAGCTTAAAAATTTGGTATCCTTACTAAAACTCAAATAATGACCTAAAAATTCCCTCAATATCAACAAAAAGTAGTGTAGTATAGTTTAAGGCGGTACGAAGTTCGCCGGGTCAGCTAGTGTATTATAAATTAGGAATATGCAAGTCAGCAGAGTCATATTACCTTTTGCTAACTTTCGAGTGAAATACTAGGTGTGTTAGAACAGCTAGGGCTCTTGCTGATGAAATTCTGCCACCTATAGCATTCGAACTGCTGGGCCACTAGACTTCGAATATCACGGGAAGGTTATGCCTTACTCCATATGCAGGGTTTGAGTTCGGACTGATAGAGTAGTATGTGGCTATTTAGTGGTAAGTATAATCAGTCTCTCTGTCCGGAATGATGGAGGAGTTTACAAAGAGTTTTGCCTAAAACAAAGATATTTTTCAGTTACGAAACGGGCAATGGCATCTCGGCGCGCGAGAGTGGCGCGCCGCGTGCTCAAGGCCCCGAGGGCCCGGCGGTGACAGCGGAGGGTGCGTTCTCGTACCGCGCGCCCGACGGCCAGCAGGTCTCACTCACCTACACTGCGGACGAGAATGGCTTCCACCCTGTCGGCTCACATCTCCCTACTCCACCGCCGATACCAGAGGCGATACTGAGGTCCATCGAGTTCAACAGACGCAACCCTTCTTCGTAAGTACTTCTAGTTGGACTCAATGCCTTCTTTGCCGTAGGTGCGAGCATATGAGATTCAGCTCGTGGCATGCAGAAACAACGCTATAAAAACGGATACGGTAGAACGGATGGCCGATGGAGCAGTAAAGTTCTCGAGTAGCGACTGCACACCGGAAAACGTAGTAACGCGGTGGATAGACGACCTGGTGAAGATCGCGGAAGGCCGATGGATGCGGGCAGCGCAGGACCGGTCGTCGTGGAAATCCTTAGGGGAGGCCTTTGTCCAGCAGTGGACGATTTTCGGCTGATATGATGATACAGAAACAAACAGTTTCTTACCCAAGTTTGCCAGGAGCAAATCGCTAAGAAATAAGGCCGCCTTTGGACATTCTGAATTCTGGTACTTTTAAGGGTGATCTAATGTTGGTGTGCAGTGCGCCTTGGTTATATGGTGGGGAGATGCAAGGTCGCGGCTCAGCAGCGATTTTAGCTTGCCCCGGAGGATGAGAAGACCGTCGCTGTCAAAGGACAACTGTGTTAGCACAGGACAGATATCCCAATCACGAGAAGTCCGACTGTCTAAAATTAACAGCACAACACGTCTTATCTGGTTGGTCGGGGATGTAGCAGGTTTCTTTATTTTTTTGAAATATATTTCTAACAAACTTCAGCTAATTAATATCTTAGAAAGTGTAACGTGACTTAACGAATAGGCGATTAGATACAAAATCATCAATCATCATTATGACGGCGGGACGTCAGCCGATAAATAGGTCATCTGGGATGAACACAAATCTTCACCGATGGCCTTCACTTACTGCAATCCTACGTCACGTATCCAGCTGTTTCTTACAATAGTCACATAAATATAGGAAAGTTTTTCAGTTCAAAAAATATTTCATTTCCAGTGAAGGAGCTTACCACGCAGGGGCATCGTCGTCGTCAGGAAGCGGCTATCACTACTGATCTCATTGCTGATCGATTTAATCCCTTCTCAAATAGATTTCACATTATTGAAACAACAAAAGTACAGAAAAAAAAGTTTTAGTGGTAGGTTCAATTGAGTGCGATTGTGACATCATGTTCTTGTGTTTCAGTGATGTAAGATTTATTTATGGGTTTGATTAGGTATATCGACTGGCTATATCAACTGGACCTCAAACGGACTGTGATACCATGTGAATACTTATAATTAAGTACCTATTTAAAATTCTTAAGCAACTTGAAAATTATATCAATTTTTAAAAATATGAGAAATAAATTACGACTGAATGAAAACTGTTTACTTATTCAAAATTCCTATTCCCCAAGGCAAAAAGTTTCAGTACCATCTATAAATATTATGCTAAGTTTCTCTTTGTCTCTAAAAAGACAACAACGAGGACTGTTGTTTGTAATTTCATACAAAAAATAGAAACGAGAGATCCAAGATGCAGCTTTATATTGTACAAGAGACATAAACGAGGAATAAAAGTATTTAGCTTTATAGAAAAGACACTAGTGAGTAATAAGTTATAGTTTTATATAAAAGATATCAACGAGGACTGTTAGTTGTAATTTCATACAAAATAGGAGAGATCCAAGATGTAGCTCTATATTATACAAAAGACTTTAACGGGGAATACAAATAGTATATAGCCTTAAAGAAAAGACACGAGTAATATGTTGTTGCTTCATATAAAAGAGATCAACAATAGTTTTATACAAAATACATAATCGAGCGATGTACGAGTAGGATATAGCTTCATACTATATACTAGTAAAAAAAAATTAGCGAAAAATACAATAAAAAAGATAATACAAATAGTACAAATTTAGACTAACAGAAAAGACATTAACACTAATAAGTTATAGCTTCATAAAAAAAAACGGCCAAGTGCGAGTCGGACTCGCTCACCGAGGATTCCGTACCACCACATCTCTGGATAAAGGCACCTTGAAAATAATAAATCGATAACTATATGTCATAAAAATAATTAAAAATCTGTTTAAGTTTGTTCCAATGAAGCCCTTTCATACGATACTCCACATCTCAATACAAAATTTGGACCGCCGTTCCTTGCATAATTGATTACGTACTTTAAATCATACTATATTTTTATGATTTAATTATAAATGTATAGTTTTCTCATTTTTTTCCTATACTTGTAGTATAAGACGGTATTACTTGCCAAATTTCATAGTTATAGGTCAACGGAAAATGCCCTATAAATTCTTTAGAGCGTCGAAATATACGTATTTTGCGGCATAAACAGCCGTATCTTTTTTTTACCTTAATTTAGAAGTTTAATTTTTTCACATCTTCAAGGGACTGTAGACCGGAGTATATGGTTTTAATTTCAACTCGATACCTCAACGCATTCCCGAGTTAAAGGGTCTTGACAGACAGACGGACGGACATCAAAGTGATCCTATAAGGGTTTCGTTTTTTTCCTTTTGAGGTACGGAACCCTTAAAAAAACCTCAGAGACATGCATGTAGGTATAGTTTCCTCGGGGAAAAAATCGGGAAATAAGTTATTTGCTTTGAACTGAGGCATTTTAAAGTAATATTTTTTACTTTTTGACTGAGGCTACTTTTACTCTCTAAGGCGAAGAATACTAAGAGGCACAGAAATTGGAATAAAACACAGAAATTTTGTCTACATTATTCCGATTTCTGTGCTGAGAAGTTACCTTTGAAAGCCTCCGTGGCGTAATGCTTTATCCATTAGCTTTACATCAGGAGGTAGCGGGATCGATTCCCGGCGGAGTCCAACCTTGTAAAACTCGGTTTGGTTAGTGGAAGGGCATATTCTTAGCCCGCCTGGTTAGCTACCACTATCTTATCTAAGTCTTGCCTCCAAACATGAATGTTAACAGCATTGACGTGTTCCGGCTTGAAGATAAGATAGCCAGTTCCCCATTGCATTGGGGAATCTTGGTAAGCTCGCTTCCATCTTCGACATCAGCGTCACTTACCATCAGGTGAGATGATGCCAAAGGCTTACCAATACCACACCCTGGACACTTCATACAACGGGCCAGAAATGACATTAAAAAAAAGGAATGACGGAACAAAAAAAATGGCGGCGAAATCCTATACGTTCGACAACCAAACTGTAACCAATCTGTATCAATCTGGGTGCCGAGGGGGTGAGGTTGCAATCTAGAGAGCGGCAGGGAGTGTCGATATACGAGTATACTTTGCCAATACTGAGAGGCATAGAAATTGGAATAACACAGAAATTTGGCCTATATTATTCCGATTTCTTTGGTAAGAGGTTATTGTTAACAGCCTCCGTGGCCTGATGCTTACTCCAATAGCTTTATATCAGGAGGTCGCGGGTTCGATTCCCGGCGTAGTCTAACTTTGTAAAAATTAGTTTAGTTAGTCACTAACAGTTAATGGAAAGGCATTTTCTAAGCCCGCCTGCTAGCTACCACCATTTTATCTAACTCTTGCCTCCAAACATCAATGCTAACAACTTAGATAAGTTCCGGCTTGAAGAGATAGCCAGTTCTCCATTGCAATGGGGAATCTTGGTAAGCTCGCTTCCATCTTCGACATCATCGTCACTTATCATCAAGTGAGATGATGCCAAGGGCTTACCAATCGTGGAGAAAAAAAACCGGTAAAGTACGAGTCAGAACCGCCCACAAAGGTTTCCGTACAATCATACTAGATGGCGCTAGTTTTTTCACGTTTAAAAAAGCACGTTTTTTGTATGGAGACTTTCACTTTTTCTAATTTTTAGTATTTGTTGTTATATCACACATCATCATCACATCAGCTCATACACGTCCCCACCGATGGGCTCGAGCCTACCCTGAATTAGGGCGATCAGGCCATAGTCGACCACGCAGGCCCAGTGCGGGTTGGTCGACTTCCCACACAACCTTCGAGTTTCTTCGCAGGCGTGTGCAGGTTTCTTCACGATATTTTTCTTCACCGTTAAAGCAATCGGTAAGTATATGTACGTAAGTTTTGAAAAAGTCATTGGTACATGTGTTATAGCTTCAACAGAAATACATCATCTGTGAAAATAAAAATAAATATAAAGTTTTAAACTTACATAATTTCAAAAATATTTTATGGTATAGCTGAACTAACTTGACTTACTGACTGACTCATTATCATTATCAATCATTAAAATAGCACTAGAATCACAATAGCTCATATACGTCCCCACCGAGGGGCTCGAGCCTACCCTGAATTAGCGCGATTGGGCCTCAGTCGACCACGCGGGCCCAGTGCGGGTTGGTCGACTTCACACACAATCTTCGAGTTTCTTCGCAGGCGTCTGCAGGTTTCCTCACGATGTTTTCCTTCACCGTATAAGAGCGTCGGATAAACGTACATATGAAATTGAAATTCGAAAACACATTGGTACGTGGCAGGATCGAACCACGATCTCCCGGACAGGAGGTAGCGGCCCTTGCCATTACGCCACCGACGATAGAACTAGTACTTCCCTTATACCTACTTAGGGAGCTGAAATTTGGTACTGGGATAGGTTTTACTCCCCATACAAAGGGAAAATTTTCAAAATGAGAAGCAGCTGCATCTTAGCAGGAGTTGTTCAAAGAAAAAAAAATTCCAGTTAGTAAAAAATGTTCATGATAATGGGCTTTGATTTTAAAAAATGTATTAAAATAAAAACTAAAAAAATCATCCAGTTAATCAAAGTTCGTACAAAAAAATATTTAAATCAAATAAAAAGCCAACACCTCTTATTTGTTCTCAAGTACCTACACGTAATCTTAATCGAGACTTGGCACGTTTTTAGAGAATGTTTTTGTTGGGATCTAATCTGCGTCAATAACGGATGGGTGTTGAGGAAATTAAACTCATTTTTAGAGAGGAAAGGTTTCTACTCATGAAACAGAGCAACTTTGGTTGGTTCCTTTGCTACAATCGCATAGAAAAATTGCAAATTTTTCATAGAAACCGATCAGGGCTAAATCGTAACCTTTACAGGGAAAGTCTTTGCAAATTCAGAAAACTTCTAGAACTAAAGTTGTTAGTAGAAGCTCCCTGAAACATTAAGTTAAGTAGGTACACGATAGTCATCATATTAGCCGAAAGACGTCCACTGCTGGACAAAGGCGTCTCCCAAAGATTTCCAGACGACTTCTTTACTTTTAGTCTTTGTACTTTAATTAATCACACCAAGTTAACGCTTGTATGTACTACCGTTTTAACAATAGCGCAAAAACAAAAAAAAACTTAAAATAATTCGTTTAATAAGGTAACTCTTATTCTTCAACTTTTTAAAAATTTTAAGATTTGTTAGTAAACCCGCCATAATTACACATACCTACCCATCCTGAGATTTTAATTGTAAGGTTGGTCAAAAGGACGGACAGACGGACGGATAGCGTAGGCTTGGTAAAAAAGTCACGATACCTTTTGGCACGGATCACGGAACCCTAAAATCCTCCTAGCATTTCGTAACTTTGTAGACTACGAATTGTGTTTTATATTGAGTATTGTATTGATTTGACTGAAATGGAATGTTCAATCACATCTCGTCACATTTCTGTAGATCAGCGATACCTGCCCACAAGCCAAGGTCCCCAGTTCGCCCCACAGTGGGAGGGCCAAGAGTACCGATATAAAAAGATCCTCAAAATATCTTAGATCATACAGTGAACATCTTTGGATACAGCAAGTCAAACCCGCGAAAAAGTAATCATCATCAAAAATGATTTCTTACAAGGTAAAAATTGACGCATATTCAAAAGCGAAGATTCGTAGATTTTTTTTATTATTAAAAGTTTGAGTGCGTTTGACTGAAACTCGCCTGATGGTAAGTGATGATGCAGTCGAGGATGGTACACGCAAACTCAAATAATGCCTATTCACTCTTGCCTGAAGATCCCCAAACTATAGGAATCGGGAAACACTGACGCAGGCAAGGAGTTCCACTCCTGCGCTAAACGCATAATGAATAAAGAAGCATAACGATTCGTGCGAAAAGGTGGAACATCAACAACAAAAGGGTGCAACCTGAACGACGGTGAAATGGAGCGGGGGGAATGAGGCCATGAAGTTCTTGCGCGCACTCTCCGAAATGAATTTGATAGAATACCGATAGACAGGCGACTTTGCGGCGATGCTCAATATTTGTCCTTAATGAGATAATTAATCGTTACCATGAAATTTTAGGTTTTATCAGCTCTAGCGGTCCTCTCCACGATAGCAGCTAGTGGCAGCCACTCCGGGTACAGTGGATACAACGCAGGGTCCTTCGGGCAGAACCCTGGGTACAACGGGTATAGCGGTGGACATGGACCAAATATACCCATCCTGCGATACGAGAACCAGAATAATGGTGACGGCACTTACAGATACAGGTAAGTTTGAGTTACCTTCTTTTGAAAAAAAATCTGATATTTAAGAGAAAATTTATCAGTGCCAAGACCAAGTGAATCTTAATGAACAATCGCGGCGCGTTAGACTACTCAACTATAGTTCCTTTTTGAACTCTGGCTTAATTAAATGGAGCTGGAGTCATGAAAGTGATCAAGTCCGTACCAACAATGTACTTAAACGCCTCCGTGGCGTCCATTAGCTTTATCAGGAGGTCGCGGGTAGTCTAACATTGAAGGGCATTTTCTAAGTCCGCCTGGCTAGCTACCACCATCTTATCTAAGTTTTTCCGCCAAACATCAATGCATAGATGTGTTCCGGCTTAAAGGTAAGATAGCCAGTTTCCTATTGCGTTGGGAAATCTTGGTAAACCCGCTTCCATCGTCGACATCATCATCACTGATCATCAGGTGAGATGATGCCAAGGGCTCTTACCAATTGTGGATTTAAAAAAACTTTCTTTAGGAAAGTATGTTCAATTTAAAAAAAAAAACATACGCAAAGTTGCCAAATGATCTGATCAATCTACAATTCTACAGGTGTAACAAATTCAGTGTAGGAGCTGTTAACTGGGACTTATATTACTGAACAGATTTTCCAAGAAGCCCCTAGTCAAATTTCCTAATAGAAATGTATACTGCATAAAAATCCAGTTTTTGGATGGAGAGCACAAAATAATTAATTTTAAATAAATATAATTTCCTTGCAGAAAAATGGTTAGTATGATAATTATTATTATCATACTAACCATATCAATTTTATTACATTAATTTATGGGAAGTTTAAAATACTTTGCGAAATGACCGAACATAGGGTTCTTGATATGAGAAAAAAATATATAAAAAGCCCGAGGTAGTTAAGATTCGGTTACTCTTCTCCCATCTGACTCATTCAAAAGAATTTAAACAAAAATGATGCATCACTATTTCCACTAATTTACCCTACTTGAAAATTTTCTTTTATAGTTACGAAACGGGCAACGGCATCTCAGCGCATGAGAGCGGGGCACCTCGCGCGGCAGGGCCCGAGGGCCTCGCGGTGACGGCGGAAGGCGCGTTTTCGTACCGCGCACCCGACGGCCAGCAGATCTCGCTCTCCTACACCGCTGATGAGAATGGCTTCCACCCCGTCGGCTCGCACATCCCCACTCCGCCGCCGATCCCGGCTGCTATCCTGCGCTCCTTGGAGTTCAACAGGCAGAATCCGTCATCGTGAGTAGAGTTTTATTGTAGTTATACCACTTCATAATACGAGTTGAGTTGCTGTTCTCACTCATCTAGGTACACCGGCTACAAAAACGATTCCGTGCTGTTGGCTGGCACATCTCCACTCCGTCGCCGATCCCCCCGCGCTCCTTGGACTTCAACAGCCAGAATTCGTCATCGTAAGTAGAGTGCCACCGTTTTGCCTGGTTTCTCTTCTAACATGGCCAAGGAGAAAGGGTGAAACTCCATCGGCTCGCACATCTCAACTCCGCCACCGATCCCGGCTGCTATCTTGCGCTTCTTGGAATTCAACAGGCATCATCCGTCATCGTGAGTAGAATAGTATTGTTGTTATACCACTCTCAATACTAGCTGAGTTGCTGGTCTCGCTCACCTAGACTTCTATGCTGTTGGCTCGCACACATCCACTCCGCCGCCAAACTCCCAGCGCTCCTTGGACTTCAACTGGTAGCATCCGTCATCGTGAGTAGAGTAGTGTTGTAGTTATACCATGAGTTGCTGGTCTCGCTCTCCTAGGTATATCGCCTAAAAAACGAATTATATGCTATTGGCTCGCACATCCACTCCATCGCCGATCCTCCTGCTTCTGCGCTCCTTGGATAGTTTTCGACAGGCAGCATATGTCATTGTCAGTAGAGTGCGGCTGTTTTTCCTGGTTTCTGTCACTCCACCGCCGATACCAGCAGCTAGTTTGCATTTAGTATCTGCACCGTAATATAGGTAGGTAGGCATGTGTTATTAGTTAGGGTGGAATCCCTAATAAATAATTTCGTAATAAATGATTTCCCAACAAAAAACATATTATTATAGGTAGTTTTTGATTTATCGTAAAAATGGTAATACATGTACGAGTATAATTAGTATTAAACTCAGTGTAATTATAGTAGAGACTATAGACAAAGAACAATAACTACTTACTTAATAATAATTTTCGAAATACCTAAAAATGTTTACTTATGCTTTAATTTGAAAATAATTTTACTGAAATATCGAAATATAGTATTCTTCTCAGCAAACCCTTTTATTTACTAGCCGTATTGTGGGGGTGCATAGAAAATAACTGAGTCCGCCATCTTTGGGAGTCCGCCATATTGGATTTAGTATGAAGTCACTTAGCTAACCATGAATTGTTCTACAAACTTAATGTGTATGCAAAATTTCAGCTCAATCAGGAATCAGGAAGTGGTTCTAATTTAGCTTCCATGATTTGTGTAAATTAACTAACAAGGTGCGCTATAATAAAAAAAAATTAAAAAACCGGCCGCGTAAGATTAGTGGCGCTTAGGATTCCGAGTTGAATAAAAAAAGATATTTACTTGGTAAAACACAACACAAAATATTATATTTTGTGGTGGCACGCAAACCTCGTGAAGTGTGTAAAGTCGACACAACCCGCACTGGACCCTGCGTGGTCGTCCAAGGCCCGATCGACCTTATTGAGGATAGGCTTGAGCCCCTCGGTGGGGACGTAGGCTGATATGATGATAATGATAACGCATAACCCGGCTCACATTTGGTTGGTTTTTTAAATCAAATCAAATCAAATTTCATTTATTTGTGATTATATGTTACAAAAGATGTTAAGTGAAAATTATGTCCTAATATAATATAATCTGTCATTTGACGTACAAATTTAAAATAACAATAATACAGTAATAAAAGCATATCAATACAGTCCTCAAAAAAAAAAATATAATTACATAACTAAATTGTCACAATATTACATTATAACTAAAAACAACGTGTCATTCAACATAATGTCAAAATAAAAGATGAGATGTAATTATTTTTTTAAATAAGCAAAACATGTCCATTACCTTATACATACTGATGAATTAATTATAATTAATGATATCAAATTCTATTATAAACAAATATGTCAAATAGATTTATCATTTAAAAAAGTTTTGACAATCGGATTGGTTCGCATCCAGCAGCTTAAGGAAATATGGAAACCTTACTTTCTGCATTGACCTCGAATTGCGGACGGGTATTTTTATTGTCTTATCACTGGCTTTCAGATAATGTGAAATTCCCAGTGAGACAAAAACATAAACACGTTACTCATTCATTATAATGACGGTAAGCAATAAGAAGTACCTAGGTAAAGGCACAGTGGTTGTTAAGATAGAATAGTTATCAGCAGTGGTCATGTGCATGTGTGTGTGTGTCGTTTTGCACGTTAGTCGTTATCTTGTGTGTCGTTATGCGTGTGTGTCGTTTTGCGTATTTAAATATGTCTAAGTTGTCTCACCGAAATGTCTAAGTTCGAATCCGGCCACGTACCAATGTGTTTTCAAAATTTAATTTTCATATGTACGTACGTTTATCCGACTCTCTTACGGTGAAGGAAAAACATCGTGAGGAAACCTGCACACGCCTACTAAGAAACTCGAAGGTTGTGTGTGAAGGAGATCAATTCGCACTGGGCCGGCGTGGTCGACTAAGGCCCGATCGCCCTAACTTAGGGTAGGTTCAGGCCCCTTGTTGGGGACGTATATGAGCTGATATGATGACTACTCACTGAACTAAACTACGTTCTCTAAGAGATTTGTACAATCGGAACAAAAAATGTTTAAGACTCCCATAAAAAAAGTGCAAATCGACTGATCATCTTAATTTTTATCTTACTCGTACATCCCTGACTATCATACCATTTTCTCGATTTTTTTCTCTGCATTGTTTAGAAAGCTGAACACTTTAAAAAAACCGACTTCCATGGCAAAAGCTTAGTATAAATAATTTAGCATCATTTACTGTTTTTGATAATTTTGTAAAAAAACTGCACCAAGTTTTGATATTTTTTTTATGAAACTAACTTGGCAGCATAGTTATCGTGTAAAAAATAATCATGAAAATCGATTCACAACATGCGAAGATATCGCGTAACACATATACAAAAATAATTGTTAATTTTATAAAAATATACTGGTCTGCTGGAAGAAATTTCTTTAGAAATAAGCTGTACCCTTTGTATAACCTTTATATTTAAAATCTGTATTTTATGTATCCTGTATACAATAAACTGTTAAATAAATAAATAAATACCAATTTTAATAAAATTTATATGAGACTAACTTGGCAGCATACAATTTCGAATAAAAAAGAATCATAAAAGTCGGTTCATAATATGTGAAAATGACGCGTAACAAACATACAGTCGAATTGAAAACCTCCTCCTTTTGAAAGTCAGTTTAAAATAGCTACAAGTTTTATTACGCATTAGCTGTGCCCGCGACTTCGTCCGCGTGGAGATTTGAATTTTTCCACGGGAACTCCGGAATTTTCCGGAATAAAAAGTATCCTATATGTTAACCTGGGCTACAAGTAACCACCATACTAAGTTTCATCAAAATCGGCCTGGTAGTTTTCGCGTGATGCGCGAACATACAGACAGACATACAAAAATTCCAAAGGTTGTTGTTTTGGCCTGTATATCATTAGTAATGTCCACCACAGTTATTATTTTCCAAAAATATTTTATGTACAGACACGGCCCCGTTACAGTTTTATAATATTATGTGTGGATAAAAATCAGTGCTTCAGACTACAATTCTAGAGATGTTCCAGTACCTTTAAGTTTCAAATAACGCTCATAAATTTAAGTTACCTAAATAGTACTATCGACTTTTATTTGTAAGACATACTTAACTGGTAATATACCCACGATAACCTTCGGCATGTGTTGTCCACCCTGGGAAAAATCGGATCGACCATTTGATAAACAAAATACGTAAAGAAAAACCAGGACAGTACTTAAGAGCCCACTGGAGTTCATAAATCCCATACACACGTAGTCTTTGATTCATTTGTTAACCAAACAACCGATTTTGAAATAATTTTATATCGATAATCGGATGACGTATATCTGTGTCTTTACCGCATTATTTTTTTGAAAAACGAAACAGGCATCCATTATTTACCAATAAACTTGTTTTCCGTTGAAAACGATCCGTATTGTATCCGATTGTTTTCCGTTCTAGCTCGTCGGGTAAAAATGTATCGTATGTCATGTCACTCACGGGATCAAGCGACACCTCGCACTCCAATATCCATCAAGTCGTTTAGGCTACAGGACGTGCCAAAAAAATAAATTACATAAATATACATACACTCGAAAAACATAACCCTCCTTCTATCGTATTCGGGTAATAAGGTTACAGTTAGGTGTATGCTGCTTTAATGAATACGATAAGGTTTTAAGCGCGACACTTACCACCAGGTGAGATGTTGTCAAGGGTTTACCAATAGTGAATAAAAAAAAATTTAAAAAAAGACTGGTTTCGCTATTGATTCGGTGTAACTCTTATGAAAAATTTTCATACATCGGGACATGTCACCGTTATAAATAGTGGTGTCCCGCCGGCGTCCCGACAAGCTATAAAATGTCCCGACAAACATAGTAGAGCGCAGAGCTACAAGTTTTTAAAAATTGATAAAGCGCCATTCTCCATTAATAAATGAATATAAATAAGATCTTTTTTTGGTTTTTGCGATGCGATGGCTTTGCAATTGCCCTTGTTTATATGAAACTCCCGCGCACCAATGAACACAGTAAATACTTTAAAAAAAGGACCCCAAATTGTAAATATCCCTACGGGGCCTTGGGAATTTATGGCAACCCTAGTTACACCGCATCAATAGCGGAGTTTTGGATGCATGCATATTAGAATTACATTTTCATCATCATTATCATCATCATCATATCAGCCGAAAGAAGGGCCACTGCTGGACAAAGGCCTCCCCCGAGGATTTTTACGACGAACGGTCACATTCAGATTTTAATCACAGTTAAACTGGGTCTTGATATAAAACTGACTAAAACACTGGATCATCGCATTAGTTTTAAGCAAAAAATATGATATTTTACTAGCGCCATCCATTTTTAATATATACCCGAAACTACCACGCGGCATTTAGTTTTAGGACACTATATTTGGGACTACAGTCCTCAGCATTCTGACTAAGAATTTAATACACTGTATCCTGTACACAAATTTCAAAGCGATGGGTGAAAACTTTCGGAGATTTAAGATTTTGAACAAAACCACATTATTTTTTTTATATAATACTCGTTAGATAGACAACTATATCTATAGTAGAGCTTTCCCAGACCAAAAACGTAAAGTTCTCTTGTTTTTATATTTAAAAGTTTTTTGCTGACATATTTTTTAGTGTTTTTTTTTTCAAATAAACAGCATGTAACAAAATTGGTGTAGGTCCCATTAACTGGGGCTTCTACTCATAATACTGAACAAATTTTGTTTTACGACTTTGCTGAAAAAGTATTTTTTTTACTATTCATACAAATTTATCGATTTTGTGCATTTTAGTATGGAGGGTCCAAAATTTTTTTGAGAATTGAATATGGTTCCTTGGAGAAAGTTTTGATGTATGACGAGTAGAACCCCCAGTCAACAGGACCTACACTAATTTTGTTACACCCTGTATATTTGTTACTCAATTTATCTTTTTTTTATTAATCATGTATTAATTTGTTTCATTTCAGTGACGATGGCTCCTACAACAGCGGGCGCTATAACAACGGCTATCACTACTGATTTCGGCTACCACTACCGATATGCTACTATTTTAGAATAAAATACGAGGACTTGTTGGCTTTCAAATTTATTTATTTATTTTGCACTTTTTAAAAAGCACCTTGTGTACATTTCATAAGCAATAAATCTGTACAAACTAAATTCGGAATTTAATTTAACATCTACATTTTCCTGTTGATACAGCGCAGCAGCACTAAAATTTAATTATAGGTACATTAAGAGCCCGCTGGAGTTCATAAATCCCATACATACGTAGTTTCGTAGTAAATTCATAGTTTTTTTTCAAAAACATACTTATCTAACTTTTTTTTTATCATACTGAAAATACACTATAAATTCTATGTCGGTACCGCAAGTCTTTTTTGAAGAACGTTCTCTATCATAGTAAACGAGCTCAGTGAAAAAGACTTGTTTTTGTGAAATTTTATTGTTTAATAATAAATTCCGTTTTTTATTCTTCAAAATAGTAATGCAATATCGACACAGATATACGTCATCCAATTATCAATATAAAATTATTTCAAAATCGGTTGTTTGGTTAACAAATGAATCAAAGACTACGTTTGTATGGGATTTATGAACTTCAGCGGACTCTTAACAAAAGTTAAAGACACCAAGACGTAGCAAAGCTCAAGCGTTTGTGCAATTTGGCTTTTTAGGATTTTTTATTATTATAAGTAATCAAACCGAGTTACAAAATATAGGTAGTGACAAAAATAATAATTAAGATTGAAGCTCAGATAAATGCACTCAACGTGGAAAACAATGTTAGTAGACGATAAAAAATTGTACATTAAATAATAAATAAATAAATATTCTGGGACAAATGTAATGTAATTGTAATTAAAAGAAACCCATCATCATATCAGCTAATATACGTCCCCACCGAGGTGCTCGAGCCTACCCTGAATTAGGGCGATCGGGCCTTAGTCGACCACGCGGGCCCAGTGCGGGTTGGTCGATTTCACACACAACCTTCGAGTTTTTTCGCAGGCATGTGCAGGTTTCCTCACGATGTTTTTCCTTCACCGTAAGAGCGTCGGATAAACGTACATATGAAATCGAAATTCGAAAACACATTGGTACGTGGCAGGATTCGAACCACGAACTCGATTAAATTTAAATTTAAATTCGATTCGATTAAAGCCCTTACTATATTCTAATTATTTATTAATTAAATCAAGTTGTTTTAATCTTTTAGTTACATAAAAACTTTCTTAGGCTTTGGATTGAATTGTCGATACAGCGGAGGATAATGAAATGTATAAAGGTCGCGTTGCACAAGTCCGTAGGTGTATGCCCTACACGTGACCGCGGGTGATGCTAAGTGCAACACCAGGCAACCCCCGTCTATCCCTTGGATAGCACGGTTATTTGTGCCAAACGATAAGAGAGAGAGTGGAAGATTGGAAACTTTTTAATGAAAAACATTTAAAAGTAGCTATATTAGAATCAAGGATATCGAGATTATTAATGTCACTGATTTCTCATATACGTCCCCAGCGAGGGACTAGAGCCTACCCTGAATTAGGGCGATCGGGCCTTAGTCGACCACGCGGGCCCAGTGAGGGTTGGTCGACTTTACACACAACCTTCGAGTTTCTTCGCAGGCGTGTACAGGTTTCCTCACGATGTCTACCTTCACCGTAAGAGCGTCGGATAACGTACATATAAAATTGAAATTCGAAAACACATTGGTACGTGGCAGGATTCGAACCACTGCCTCCCGGATAGGAGGTTTCAGCCGTAACCGTTACGCAACCGACGCTCTTCACTCATTTAGTACATTTCATTGCAATCACGACAAATCTAGTGATTAGGTTTATAGAAAGATGTATTAATTTTATACGCTTGTAATCATCAATCCAATAAGGTAGCGTCTACTTTATTCAATTTGTATTGGAGATTCCTTTTTAGGGTTTTCCTAGACATACCATCAATGTAGGGTTGCCAAGCGTCCTGTTTTCCCAGGACGTGTCCTACTTTTGGGGTGTCCTAGATAGTTTTTAAGTATTTTAAGTCCTGGGTTTTGGGTGAATTGTCTTATTTGAGAATAGAGTATATCTATACCCAGTAGCGGTGCGATAGACATTGAAGAGCATCAAAAAAAGGCAAAACACAAGAATACAGACTTAGGCAGGGACTTCTAAAGCCTTAGGCATTTTTTCTAAGAAATTTTCCATAAATGAGAAACAGTACCTAGCTGAAGGGGCTGCAGCTTAATTTTTGTTATTAGTTAAGTTTAATTGATCCTATATTTATTGGGTATATTCTATTAACTATTGTTCTTATATTGCGTCCTGTTTTTAAACAGAAATCTCCTGGTGTTCTGAATTTGGAGATGGCAACCCTACATTAATAGCATATCATAGACGCCAGTAAGATTTCTCAATTGCGTAAATTTTATACATAAACATAGCGTCATTATGGAGAAACTAGTTATTTATGATACAAGGGTGGTAAAAAGGTCAATAACTACCTATTTTTTGTTATTTTCTTTTACACCCATGTATTAAACAATGGTTTTTAATACAGTTGTGAGAAAATCGGTTAAAAAAACGACCGTGACAGAAAAATAAAAAAAAATTGTGTGTGTCAGCTCCGACGCACGACTGGAGTTTACTCGCGCTTGAAAAAAAACTATAACTCACTTCATTTCTACTATTGAACACGACCTTTTTGGTATCGAAACTTTTTCGTAACGCTGTCATTCATCGATAGATTTTACTCCTCACATTTTTCTCATACCGGGCCCCTTATATATGCAAATCGATTCTTAAGGAGTAAACTCCAACAAAATACATGGGTCAATTGCTATCAAAGTTTCGGCAACCAAAGTTCATTTTAAATGTTCGGGGAGTAATCTCACTTCTTATACATACACATAAGTATATTTTTAATAACAGATATAGCAACTATTCATAATTTTATTCGTTTTCACTACTAAAACATCTCAATTAACTTTTAGGAAAATTGCGCCATATTTTAGCTAGCACACGTACGCATGCGTAAGTTTTTTTTTTCAATATTATCATAAATAGACGTAGTGTGAGACGAAGAGTGAAGCTGATGGTTTATGCACTAACAAACAACATTTGAAAATCGAAGCCATTTACACACACAATATTATAGGTAGTTCCCTTCTATTGCACCGAATGTTACCAAGAAAAGAGATGCCAATTGGCATCTTTTTTTTTGCTTCACTTTTTAGACGCATGTAACCTATCTACCTCCCCTTATATATAGCATATCTCTGGCCGTAACAGAATAACAAAACACGTGGATACATACCTATCAAGGTTTCGTCAACCAAATTCATTTTACGCGACTTGGGCTTATTTTAAATGTCCGGGGAGTAATCTTACTTTGTTTTTTCTTACACATACACATAAGCATATTATTTTTTTTACATTTATATTAAATATTCATAATTTTATTCGTTTTCACAACTAAAACATCTCGATTCAGTTTTACGAAAATTGCGCCAGATTTTAGCTAACACACGCTTAAGTTTTTTTTAATATTATCATAAATTGACTATAACCTCCTTGGAAAAGGTGACCTTTTCCTTGGTGTAACCTATGCGCTTTATATATATTCATAAACATATAACTCAAAGAGAATCTATCAGCTAGCAATATGTACAAGGATTATGTGTCTTTGCTTATTATATTTTTTATTTAATGGAAATGTCTTGTTCCTCCAAAAAATCCAAAAATTAAAGAAAAAAAATCTAAAAATTGTAAATTTTTGGTTATATCGAATAATTGTTTTGCAGTTGGATAATTGACCGTGACATATTAACTTCGTATGGAAGTTTTTCAATTACAAAGTTAAGTTTGTTTTTTATACTTGTAACTTGAGTAGTAACTTGTTTGTAGGGTTTCGTATATCCAAATGTGTTTAGGTACGCTACCCTCAGTGCGCGAGTGCAACTCGCCCTTGGCCGGCTTTTTTATTTACCTTCTACCTGTTACTTCCTTCCCGCTTTATTCCATACCCCGTGGAAACTTCGAAAAAATCAGCGTTATTCCTTGTTTATATCCTAAAAGGAACCTGTGCGCAAAATTCCAACTTTCTAGGTCTAAGGCTGGGCCTTAATGTGTCAGTCAGTGAGTGAGTGAATTGGGACTTTCTTTTTACCCGACTGCACCAGAAGGAGGGTTACTTTTTGACGTGTCTTTGTATGTATTTTTATTTATTTATTTATTTCTGTGGCAGGCTTTGTAGCCTAAACTAGAGACACATTATAATAAAGAGTACTACGTACTTAGAGACATACGATACATTTTTACCCGACTAGCCAAAAAATTTGTCATTTTATTATTTGGTTAGCTCTGTAGCCTACACGGCTTGATGGATTTTGTAATGCAAGTTGTCGTTAGATTCGTTTTAATCCCGTGAGTGACATAGGATACATTTAAACCCAACTTCCCAGAAAATAGAGGTTAAGTTTTTATGCAGTCGGGTCTTTTATTTTTAATTAATTCCTAAAGTTATTATATACAGGGTATAACAAAATGTGTGTAGGCGGCATTAACTGGTGGTTCTACTCATACTCATAATATGCAAAAAAAACTCTTCATATAAATCGATAAGCCCCAATTAACGGATCCTGCACCAATTTTGATGCATCCTGTATAGACTATAAACAACTTAATTCAGATAGTATTTTCTTTGTAGTTAGTGGTAGCATGTAGTAAATAGGCCAATTGAAATAAAATTGTGAGTTAAAAATAAGATATATTTTTTAAATCATAATAATGGAATAATTTAAATTAGTATTTATAAATCAGTGATATCACAGTCCGAGCCTTTCTTCTTCTGAATAATGTCCTCAGTAGCGGTAGGCGTTGCTCCCTCCATTGTATGATCCTTCGTCTCTGTAAAGAATACAGTGATTAATTATGACTTCCTCCAATTTATGTAAATTTCCTGAAAGGTCTAACGTGAAATAATCTTTATTCTTTGCCTAAATTATAAGAATTTTTATTTTGAATGGACAAGCTTGTTGTTGGACGTGGGGGCTTTTACAACTTCACCGAACAGGGATTACAAGGATTATGAGAAGTATGTGCATAAGTGGAAATTATGATTCATAAATCATAACTCATAACACACTCTAGACTTTTCATCGGTGCCGGCGTCATTGGCGTAACGGCTAGGGCCGCTACCTCCTGTCTAGATCGTGGTTCGAATCCCGCCTCGTACCAATGTCATTTCGAATTTCGATTGCATATGTACGTTAATCCAATGCTCTTACGGTGAAGGAAAACATCGTGAGGAAACCTGCACACGTTTGCAAAGAAACTCGAACGTTGTGTGTGAAGTCGACCAACTAGGCCCGCATGGTTAGACTAAGGCCCGATCGCCCTAATTCAGGGTATGCTCGAGCCCCTCGTTGGGGACGTATATGAGCTAATATAATGATATGTAGTTGAGGTTACTCCGAAGCTTCCATTCAACAAACCTCGCGATTGCATTGTGTTGTCCAAAACTTGTTTCCAAACCTCATGTCATTCAGTTTCAGAACCTTTATATTGTAACTTCTGATAAGTTCTGCGCTCAGTACTGCGAACGTAAATGCAATTTTTGTCTGTGGAGCCGGTGAAGGTAAGCAAAACTTAAAACTGCAGAAGTTAGCTGGACTAGTTGAAACTGAAAAGTAATTATGAGTGCAAAGAGCTAACTAGTTATGGGGTATATCTTTTACAATAACGGATGCTGGCCGTTGAATTCGATAGACTTGTGTAGGTAAAGTAGCCATCAGATATATTATCGTCGTGGACGAGGTGTTCAAAATTTCAGACATTTATGACAAATTAGATGTTCAGATTAGAAGAGCGTCGGTGGCGTAATGGCTAGGGCCGCCGCCTCCTGTCCGGGAGGTCGTGGTTCAAATCCTGCCACGTAACAATGTGATTTCGAATTTAGATTTCATATGTATGTTTATCCGACGCTCTTACGGTGAAAGAAAAACATCGTGAGGAAACCTGCACACGCCTGCGAAGAAACTCGCAGGTTGTGTGTGAAGTCGACCAACCCGCAATGAGCCCGCGTGGCCGACTAAGGCCCGATCGCCCTAATTCAGGGTAGGCTCTAGCCCCTCGGTGGGGACGTATATGAGCTGACATGATGAGATGTTCAGATGGCCATAAGCTTCCCGGCTTAGAATGGGGCCATCACATTTCTTCGTGGGTGTCGTAAGAAACGACTAAAGGACTAAACCGGAGGATGGGTAACAGCGTCCTTTCCACATACTGTGCCCCCACATCGCACACTGCGATCTCCAAACCGCCTGTCATCACGAAAAAACCCCTCAACTCAGGGGAGGCCTATGTCCAGCAGATTTCTGGCTGATGTGGTGAGGTGTTTTCATTAGAAGCAACTCCTAGTGTACTTTATTAAAATTCAACACTGCTCAGAAATATAAGAACACCTAACAGGCACGATATATCTGATGACTACTGGTATATGCGTCCCCTCTATCGGTACCGGCAAAGCGAGGTGACGTAGTCGAACCAGTATCTCATCAGTGACGTAGTGGAGGCCGTCCGTGTTCATCGAAACTGGGGAAGAATCAAGATCTGCTCTACCAAGTAGTTCTTAAGATGAACCATGCGGCCTGTTAAACTCAGAAGACCTCAGTATCTGCACAGGTGAAGGAGGTGGAGTTCGCCGATGTGAGCCGACAAAATGGAATCTGTTCTAAAGAATCCTACTACCAAGGATGAGGGATGCTACTAGTTGAACTCGATAGAACTCAGGTATGGGTGGAATGGGCAGATGCGAGCCGATGTGGTTGAAGCCTTTCTCGTCGGTGATGATCTAGACCTGCAGGAGAAACTTACTAACAACTTACGATGAAGGATGCTGCCTGTTGAACTCGATAGACCTCAGTATCTCCTCAGGAATCGGCGGAGGTGTGGGTAGATGTGAGCCGACGGGGTGGAAGCCGTTCTCGTCGGCGGTGTAGGAAAGCGAAATCTGCTGACCATCGGGCGCGCGGTAAGAGAATGCGCCTTCAGCCGTCACCGCCGGGCCCTCGGCACCAGCCGCCCGAGGAGCGCCGCTCTCCTGCGCGGAGATGCCGTTTCCATCGTAACTGAAGAAAAACAATAGATTGTATTGAAAAATAAAAGCCTTCAAGATCGACCTTCTCGTCTATTATACATAACTTCCCTACAGCTGAACCTTAGAAGTGACACTTATCTCGAGGAGCGGATGGCCGCTGAGGCGATAAAGTTCTCGAGTGGCGGCACATGGAAGATGTAGCGTAGGCAGGCCTTCTACTAGGTAAACCAACCTCCTGCTGAAGGTCATGGGAAGCCGCTGGATGCGAACAGCGCAGGACCGGTCAATATGGAATTCCTTGGAGTAGGCCTATTTGTTCAGCAGTGGACGTCTTTCGGCTGATATTATGATGATGATGAGATAGCAAACACAAGAAATTGTATACATCCAACCATCTAAGCACTTTCTAATGTGTCAGCTCAGAGGTATCGATCCAAGGCTCTCTTAATTCTAATCGTATCAATCAATCAACTTGATCAGTCTATCCTGTGGATAGCACGGTTAATTGTGCCACACGATAAAAAGAAGAAGAATCAGCTTGATATGATATTCCACAATGACAGTATTGCGGCTGCCGGTTGTTAGTAAGATATACGTATTTAATCCAATGGATAGAAACAGAGTTATATCAAAAAAAAAGTTTACATGCACCTAATACTCCTTTTTGCTATAATTGATGATCAGAAAATAGGCAAGAGTAGAAAACTACCTGAAACTGTAAGCTGCCATCGCCATTGTGGACGTTCTCAAAGCGACTGGGAGGCGCGCTGTACGCCCCGGCTGAGACACTGGCACCTACACCGGCGTATGCGCCGCCACCCGCCAAGTGGTCCAGACGACCACACGACGCGGCTGCCACAAACGCCACCAACATGTACAGGTTCTGAAATAGGCAAGTGTAGATACCTACCTGAAACTGTAGCTGCCATCGCCATTGTGGACGTTCTCGAAGCAACTGGGAGGCGCGCTGTACGCCCCGGCTGAGGCACTGGCACCTGCACCGGCGTACGCGCCGCCACCCGCCAAGTGGTTCAGACGACCACACGACGCGGCTGCCACAAACGCCACCAACATGTACAGGCTCTGAAATAGGCAAGTGTAGACACCTACCTGAAACTGTAGCTGCCATCGCCATTGTGGACGTTCTCAAAGCGACTGGGAGGCGCGCTGTACGCCCCGGCTGAGACACTGGCACCTGCACCGGCGTACGCGCCGCCACCCGCCAAGTGGTCCAGACGACCTCACGACGCGGCTGCCACAAACGCCACCAACATGTACAGGCTCTGAAATAGGCAAGTGTAGACACCTACCTGAAACTGTAGCTGCCATCGCCATTGTGGACGTTCTCAAAGCGACTGGGAGGCGCGCTGTACGCCCCGGCTGAGACACTGGCACCTGCACCGGCGTACGCGCCGCCACCCGCCAAGTGGTCCAGACGACCACACGACGCGGCTGCCACAAACGCCACCAACATGTCCAGGCTCTGAAATAGGCAAGTGTAGATACCTACCTGAAACTGTAGCTGCCATCGCCATTGTGGACGTTCTCGAAGCGACTGGGAGGCGCGCTGTACGCCCCGGCTGAGGCACTGGCACCTGCACCGGCGTACGCGCCGCCACCCGCCAAGTGGTCCAGACGACCACACGACGCGGCTGCCACTAACGCCACCAACATGTACAGGCTCTGAAATTCGAAAATGAAATCAACGAGGGTCAAGGGATATTAATAGACAGAGACAAAAAATACAAGGACCTTTGTAATCCGTAACTTTTAGAAGTTACTACCTACCTAGGGTAACACTCCCTATTCCTGTCACTCACCCCTTTTATGGCACCCCACTCCAGAATCGTAAACTATAAAATATTTATATAACTGTTTTATAATCCGAACCTTGGTTTTTATTCTAACCTTTGTAATTAGTAACTTTGTAATTTAGAAACTAGTACCTAGGGTAAGACTCACTATTCCTGTCACTCACCCCTTTTATATCACCCCACCGTAAAACCGTAAATTATAAAATGTTTATATAACTGTTTTCAAAATCTTAAAGAAGAACGAAACAAGTAACAGGATTTTTTTAAATATAAAATTATCTTATGTGTTACGGTTTTAGAGAGGGTAACATAAAGGTGCGAGCGACAGGAATAGGGAGTCTTACCCTTGGTACTAATTTCTAAAACTTACGGATTACTTTTTAGGGTTCCGTACATCCAAAGTGTGACCAAAGGGACCCTATTGCTAAGCCTCTGCTGTCCGTCTGTCTGTCAGCGAGCTGTATTTCATGAACCGCAATAGGTGTGGGCAGTTAAAATTATTAGAGATTGTGTATTTCTATTAAAAAATATAAAAAAAACAAAGGAGTCCGCATTAGATGAAATGTGTTCTTTTTTCTTGTTCGATAGTACTGAACCACAGAAATTGGAATAACATAGTACGGAACCCTTCGTGTGCGAGTCCGGCTCGCACTTGGCCGGTTATTTGTTAAAACTATAGTGCACGGAATATAAGAAAGATTAAATAAAAAGCTCAGTTCCTTACCAGCGAAGTCATGTCGATTAGTCTAGATTGTCTATTCCTAACGTTTCGACACCTTCGATGCTGAGCTGAAACAATGGTGTTTTACCAGGGATGTTCGCGTTTTATACCATACCGCACGCGTGCCCTTTCCGCGGCCGATGTTGCCACACTCCGTATTGTCGATGGATCAACGGTCTCGGCACAAACCATGAGATTCCATTGTCTTCGCAAGGAGATCGCATACATATTTGCATTGTATGTGCCTGTCAATCGTGTAATAATAACGTTAGGAAGAGGAGATCTGATAAGTATACTATTTTTTTAATTTATAACTGGTAAACCATTCTCATTTAGTGGTAGAGGCGGGCTTACCAAGATTCCCCAACGAAATGGGGAACTGATTATCTTATCTTCAAGCCGTAGATGTGTTCTATGCTGTAACATTGATGTTTGGTGGCAAGACTTAGATAAGACGGTGGTAGCTAGCCAGGCGGGCTTAAAAATGCCCTTCCACCAACCAAACCGAGTCTTATAAAGTAAAAATCCGCCGGGAATCGAACCCGTGACCTCCTTAAGAAATAAAATTCGTTCTAGCTCACCTTAATCATTTTTTATAAGTATTCATTCATTTCATTAACATCGCACTTACTCAAGTAATTCATAGGATTTATTGGCGGCAACCTTGGATCGAATAGTTGTTGACGAATACGTATACCTGGGACAAACAGTAAGTAGGTACGTAGGTCAAACTTCGAGAAAAAGATCAATGATCAATCGAACTTGGCTGGGCAGCGTTCGGGAAGCCTCGCAATCCTTTGACCAGTAAGTGTTGCCAGTGATAACATACCTAACTGATACAAAGTCGCTTGCCATTGGCCTCACAAGAAGGCTCAAGGTCACCCAAATAGCGATGGAGCGAGCTATGCTCTGAACTTATACCTACGCGATCGAATCAGAAATCAGGAGATCCGTAGGAGAACCAAGGTAACCGACATAGATCACAGATTCGCTAAGCATCTACTGGGCGTCGTAGAACAGATGGCCGTTGGGGAAATAAAGTTTTCGAGTGGCAACCGCACCCAGGAAGACGTAGCATAAGCAGACCTCCCACTCGGTGGACCGACGACCTTATGAAGGCCATGGGAAGCCGTTGGATGCGGACACCGCAGGATCAACCGTCGTGGAAATCCTAGGATTTGTCCAACAGTGGACGTCTTTCAGCAGACATTATGAAAGTGATAAACCTTTGGTCACACTTAAATTTTGTTCCTCACAACTGATACGATACCTATACATTAAGCAACGAAAGGGGAAAAAGTAATAATTGAAAATTGTTACTAAAATTTAAGTGTTTTTCTAGCGTTAACTAAAGTTTAATCACACTAATATTATAAAGGCGAAAGTTTGTGAGTGTGTATGTTTGTTACTTCTTCACGCAAAAACTACTGAACGGATCTGGCTGAAATTTGGTAGGTAGACAGATTAGGACCTGGATCAACACAAAGGCTACTTTTTTCCACGCTCGCGAGCCGCTTGCGGCTCGCGCACTGCGCACCCTCGAAAAGTCATAGAAACATAGTCCACGCGGATGAAGCCATAGTATAATATAATAAGTGTAGGCAGGCCTCCCACTCGGTGGACCGATGACCTAGTGAAGGTCACGGGTAGCCGCTGGATGTGGGCAGCGCAGAATCGGTCGTCGTGGAGACCCTTGGGGGAGGCCTATGTCCAGCAGTGGATGTCCTTCGGCTGATATAATGATGATGATGAACTAAAGTTACAAACTTGGAAGTGCCCAGCGAAAATCCACCAGAGTCATTCTACGAATACATAACCTAACAAAAGCTTCCCAAATGAGAAAGAATGTCGTAAGGGTCAAGAAATCCTATTAGGAAGGTCATTGCCGCTGGCTGAGTTTCGATTGTGGGACCCATCGTTTCATCGGAATGGAGTTTCCCTGTATATACAGTCAATTATTTGCAACGACTAGTTGGGAATAAAGTATAAGAAGAAGCTTCGATGATTTAGTGCACTAAATGTACGTTAGAACTTAAGTTCGAAATTCTTTATTAGATTAAAATCGTTGTTTATAGGATATGCTAATCAGCCAGCTTTGGCGTGTAATGATGGTGGAAATCATCACATCAGCCAGAATTCGTGCACTGCTGGACATAGGCCTCCCCCGAGTTAGGAGGGTTTGCCATAGTCGCCACGCTTGGCAGGCGGGTTGGCACAGTACTTGAAAAGGACGCTGCTGCCTATTCTCTGGTTTTTCATCCTTTAGTCGTCTGTCTTTTTTTCACAATTAGAAAGCCTTTGGCATCATCTCACCTGATGTTAGGTGTCAATGATGCCGAAGATGCAATAAAGCGGCGGGCTTACGAAGATTCCCCAACGCAATGGAGAATTGACTATCTTATCTTTAAGCCGGAACACATCAATGTTGTTAACACTAATGTTTGTCGCCAAGACTTAAATAAGATGGTGGTAGCTAGCCAGGCAAGTTTAGAAAATGCCCTTCCACCAACCAAATCAAGTATTACAAGTTGACCCCACAGGGAATCGAACCCGCGACCTCCTGGTGTGAAGCGAATGGACTAACCATTACGCCACGGAGGCAGTTACGACACTCTTGGGAAAATTTGGAGTCGTATTATTGTAAGGCCGCAGTAAGTAATTCTTTATTCGCTTTTAAACAAGGTACTTAAAGTAAGATGTTCTTTTTAACAATATAGAATCACTTGTTTGGCTATTAATACAGCATGCAAATGTTAACACAGCTATAAAAGGTAGGTAGGTATTTAAATCTTAGAGTCATATCCATGTTAATTTTTTTTTAATTCTGCACCACTAACCTGTGATGAAAAAACTCATCAGGAGAGTAGAACATGTTTTGAAGCAGCCATTACACCGCCGTAGACTTTTTTGAAACTTGTTATAAGGAAGGTATTTGTATGATTCTAGTATTTTGTTATACCTATATAACGTAACCCATTCAGTAACGATTAACAATTCTTTTTATAATAGGTCGTCTTTGGAACGTCGCTCATAACTAGACAACTAAGACAAAGTTATCTCTGATGTCGGAAACTAAATCTTGGAAAAAACAACTAAGATAATATAGTACCTATCTCTGATGCCGTATACCAAATCTTGGTCGGTGATCTATCATTCATTTATCAGGTCTTTCAGAACAAAATTTTAGTTTTTTTAGACATATTGCTGTTATATTTCACAATAACGCTGTTACTTTTGACTTGGACCATACAAAATTAGTACCACGTTGACTATATAACCGCTCCACCCCAATGCGAGGTGGCGATGCAATGTGGAGCGCCTCATATTTTACAATTACTTACCCTACGACCTATTACTCTGCCTTTTGTATTTACGCGTTATACCTTCGAGTATCTAGTTTAACATTAATAAAGATATTATTACGACGTTCAACTCCTTAAGCACAGTCATGAATATTCCATCCAATTAAAGCAACCAATTACCAGCAACCGCCTCCGTGGCATGATGGTTCGGTCCATTAGCTTTACATCAGGAGATCGCGGGTTCGAATCTCGGTGGAGTCTAACTTTGTAAGATTCGCTTTGGTAGGTGGAAGGGCATTGTCTAAGCCCGCCTGCCTAGCTATCTCTAAGTCTTGCCGCCAAACATCAATTTAAACATCAAAGCGGGGTTCCGGCTTGAAGATAAGATAGCCAGTTCCACATTGTATTTGGGAATCTTGGTAAGCCCGCTTCCATCTTCGGCGTCATCGTCGTTAACTATCAGGTGAGATGATGTCAAGGGCTTCATCATCATCATATCAGCCGAAAGACTTTCACTGCTGGACAAAGGCTCCCCCAAGGATTTCCACGATGGCTGGTCCTGCGCTGCCCGCATCCAGCGGCTTCCCGTGATCTCCACCAATTGTAAAAAAAAATATTGTTAATTAATATAACAAGCGTATCATCTGATACATTATTTTGTGTACTAGAATTTATTCTTGGCCTCAGTAGATATACAGGATGTTACAGAATTAGTGTAGGTCCCGTTAACTAGGGCTTGTACTCATTACTCAGAACAACTTTTGTTTTATGACTTTGCTGAAATCGCAAGATCTGATCGACCAATTTTATGCATTTTTGTATAGAGGGTCAAACAATTTTTTTTGAGAAATGACTATGGGTTCCTAGGGAAGAGTTGTTTAGTATGATGAGTAGAACCCCCATTTAACGGCTCCTGCACCAATTTTGTTACAACCTGTATAGATGTGAGATAGATAACTGACCAACATACTATCACGAGTATTCTTTGGAAGTACAAGTACCTCCTATGATCAGGGACAAAAAGGGTACAACTTAGGGTAGTGCTAGAGTAGGGTTATTACATTAATATCAATTTAGTACCAGTAAACTATTCATATATTTTTTTAACAACTCAAGTCTTTCAACATCGTGCTATGCTCGGTGTTTCCCTGCGTGATCGAATCAGAAACGATAAGATCCGTAGGAGAACCAAATAAACAGACATAGCTTTCAGCATCGCTAAACTAAGTGGCAGTGGTGGGGTCAAAAAGCTCGTAGAACAGATGGCCGTTGTAGCCCGCTCCCATTTTCGGCATCATCGTCACTTACCATCAGGTGAGATGATGCCAAGGGCTTACCAATTGTGAATTAAAAAAAAGACTGTAGTAAAGTTCTCGAGTGGCGACCGCGCACCGAAAAACTTAGCGTGCGCAGGCCTCCCACTCGATGCACACACAGGATGCGGGCACCACGGCCCTTGTCCAGCAGTGGACGTCTTTCGGCTGATATGATGATGATGATGATTAGATTATACATCTACTTTCTCCCCGATATTTTTAACAACGAGTCTTTTTATGAATGAACCTACTCGTGAACGCAAAAGAAGGGTGTGTTTTTTTTTGTTTGAATTCTGACGTAATCGAGGTTCTTAGCTATAATTCATGAAGATCTGTTCAGCCGTTTGAAGATCATCAGCTCTTATCTAGGTGATGAAGGGATGTGGGCAACTTATACCGGTCTGATCGATTCTAAATTTGGTGCCCTGTAACTATAATAATATTGCAAAACTATGGTAACCTTGACCTGATGCTGTAGCGTCTCCTGGAATCTGCAGGATAATCAACTCCTCACCAACTTACAGTAGAGGCATCGTATTGGGCTCATTGGAATAGTCTCAATGAATAGGTGTTAGATAGAACATGGTACGCTTGACCTGATGCTGCAGCATATCATGGAATCTGCAGGATACCCAAATCCTCGCCAACTTACAGCAGAGGTATCGTGTTTGGGCTTATTGAAATAGTCTCAATAAATGGTGTTTGCTAGAACATGAAAACATTGAACTGATGCTGCAGCATCTTCTTAAAATTTGCAGGATACCCAAATTCTCACCAAACTACATCAGATGAATCGAGTTTGGGTTCATTGGAATAGTCTCAATGAATGGGTTATAGATAGGACATGTTTAATCAGTAAAATTTCTGAAGAAAGATGCTGGGAATAAGGCGCAGTTTCCAGAAAATTGAATTTTATTTTTTATGGGGCGAATGCGACTGTCTCCCATACTAGCTAGTGTTGTGATAGATACATACTACTAAACTTATCGATAAATCTTCGTGAAAAAATTTTTCGATAACAGTACCGAGAAAGGATAAGTCTGATATTTAGGTAAAGAATTAAAATGCGATTCATAATATTAATAATATCTTGTGTGTTTATTTAAAAAACTAAATCTTCATAGTAAAAGGTTTTAACATTTCTTATAATCAAATAAACATCTAAGGACAGTAAATAACATGAAAGTAAGTACAAAAACGCAGTCTTGCTAAAGTTCTTTTTTTTGGGAAATGGGAAAATGCAAATAGATAGTGAACTTCACTTATTGAAATATCGACACGGAACTTCACTAGTGATTTTATTTTTTCCTACAAATACAATGGGGCTATTGCAACTGCAAAAATAGTTGCAATTACCCATCTACACAAAAATTTGAGGTTAATATAACTGTGTCAATAAAATTGTAATTAAAAGACCTAGCCTTTAACCAAATATACCAAAAGCACTTACGTTTTATCTTTATATTAGGAGGAACCTTCAATTTGGCTGGAAATAAAGTGAAATATTTTTTTATGGCACAAAACTAAACAGGCGGCGCCGCAAAACGTTGCTCCAAAATGGCGGTTGTCAAATAATGCTCTGTCGGTACAACAGTTAGCGATTTAAAAGCGCCATCTAGACTTTATAAGAAAAAGTAATAATTGCTCTACTGTTCAACAGATGGCACGTTTCACAAAAATCATTAGATTGTGAGTAAAATCAATTATTCACTTTAGCCCCATAATTGCTTTCGCCCTGGGTGACCTTAATAACACTTAAATATAAAAAAAACCCTAAATAACATCTAAAAAGTAGAAAATAATTTAAGATAAGTAGTATATGGTAGAGAGTACGCCATGTAAATAAAATGAAAACAGAATACAACAGTTTTACTTCATTTCAACTAATTACAAAATGTACTCATAATATCATATTATAACTTAGCGGTACCCCTACGCGACGACACTTGGATCAAAATATAACTACTTATATTAAAGTTAAAGGGCTAAAACATATTACTTTCTACGTTTTAGAGGTCTTTTTTTGGGGGTTTTTAATTTTTTAATCCCGCAAATCGTCATCATATCAGCCGAAGGACGTCCACTGCTAGACATTAGGCCTCCTCCAAGGATTTCCACGACGACCGGTTCTGCGCTTTACGATTCACCGACATAGCTCTCAGAATTGCTAAACATAAGTGGGGCAGTGTGCGGGGCACATAGCTCGTAAAACAGATCGCCGCTGGGGCAGTAAAGTTCTCGAGTGGCGAGCGCGCACCGGAAAAAGTAGCGTAGGCAGGTCTCCTACTGGTAAAGGTCGCGGGAAGCCACTGAATGCGGGCAGCGCAGAATCCTACTAATATTACAAATGTGAAAGTTTGTATGGATGGATGTTTGTAGTTCCTTCACGCTTCAACCACTGGACGGGTCGAGATGAAACTTGGCACACATGTAGGTTAGGTCCTGGAATAGGACTCAGGATACTTTTTACCCCGGGAAAACGTCTTTATCCACGGGAAAATCGTAAACAACGCGGGCGTAGCCGCGGGCGGACAGCTTGTATATTATAATCCAAATAGCTTCAACGAGTAACTAGACCTAGCTAAATTAGAGCCCAAATCTCTAGCTAACAAGGCAGGGGCATGTTAAAGGTGACTCTTTTATCGAATGGTTTATTTCTCAGGGCATTTCTTTCAAAAGTCCACATGGGACTCTCAAAGGAAATGAATGACAGGCTGAAAAGATTTTCGTATCGAATTGAACACAAAAAGCTAGTAAATAGGTCACCTAATTTCGTACACAATGAAAGGTAACATACCGTCACAGTTTGTTAACACATAGAGTGAAATTGTGACGGAAATCAAATACTGGGTGTCCCAAAAGTAAGTTTATATTTGTTTAGCTTACTGCGTGAACGCCAAGAATCCTAGGGGCGCGGGGGATATAATACCCTGTGCGTTTATATTTGTTTAGCTTACTGCGAGAGCCAAGAATCCTAGGGGCGCGGGGGCTATAATACCCTGTGCGTTTATATTTGTTTAGCTTACTGTGTGAACGCCAAGAATCCTAGGGGCGCGGGGATATAATACCCTGTGCGTTTATATTTGTTTAGCTTACTGCGTGAATGCCAAGAATCCTAGGGGCGCGGGGGATATAATACCCTGTGCGTTTATATTTGTTTAGCTTACTGCGTGAACGCCAAGAATCCTAGGGGCGCGGGGGATATAATACCCTGTGCGTTTATATTTGTTTAGCTTACTGCGTGAACGCCAAGAAACCTAGGGGCGCGGGGGATATAATACCCTGTGCGTTTATATTTGTTTAGCTTACTGCGTGAACGCCAAGAATCCTAGGGGCGCGGGGGATATAATACCCTGTGCCACTAGGATTTTTACCGGTTTCCCACGATACTCACCGGTTACACTTTAACAAATTTTGCAATCTTCAGAATTAAAAAATGGATCCAGAAGTTTGAGGACGGTTTCTTCAAACTTCTTTTGACTTTAAAAGAAGCACCCAGTACTCAACTTATTAGTGACTAATTTGGTAATGATTGTAAAATTTCCGCCGCGCAATTATGTACCCTTAAAATTTTAAACATTTTTGTGAGCTCATATACATTTTTGTGAGCTCATATACGTGCCCACGGAGGGGCTCGAGCCTACCCTGAATTAGGGCGATCGGGCCTTAGTCGAGAGTTTGACTTTAAAGAAGCCCCGAGTACTCAAATCAGTAACTAATTTGGTAATGATTGTAAAATTTCCGCCGCGTACTTATGTACCCTTAAAATTTTAAACATTCATATCAGCTCATATACGTCCCCACCGAGGGGCTCGAGCCTACCCTGAATTAGGGCGATCGGGCCCAGTGCGGGTTGGTCGACTTCACACACAACCTGCAAGTTTCTTCGCAGGCGTGTGCAGGTTTCCTCACGATGTTTTCCTTCACCTTAAGAGCGTCGGATAAACGTACATATGAAATCTAAATTCGAAATCACATTGGTACGTGGCAGGTTCGTACCACGACCTCCCGTACAGGAGGAGGCGGCCCTAGCCATTACGCCACCGACGCTCTTAATTTGAAAAATTTTAAACAAAGATGGATACTAGAGGCAATACGGTACTAGGGGCAAATCATTTTAAATATGTATTTACATCCAAAAGTTCATCAAAATCGGTTCTATTCAAATCGAGGATAAGAAACATATAAGAGTACAACACACATACGCACACAAACACACACTTCTTTTTTAAATATTTTTAAGTTTCCGTTCACCCAAAGGGTAACCAACGAGACCTTTTTACTAATTAAGGTTCCTTATGCCCAAAGGGGACCCTATTACTTAGTCCGTCTGTCCGTCTGTCCGTCAGCAGGTTGTATTTCATGAACCTTAATAGGTGCACAGCTGAAATTTTCATAGTGTGTATTTCTGTTCTGTTGAACAATAAAAAAAATTAAAGGGTGGTCCCTTAAAAGAAACAGGTTATATAAAAGGCTTTTTTGTTTCTGTTCTATCGTAAAAACGATTATACCTTCTCACAAACGTGAAACTGGTGAAGTAATAAAATTAACTCCAAATTATAACAACAAATTATAAAGAACACGACAAGAACAAGAAGTGATAGAACTTATCGTAAAGTATAAAAAACAACAAATAATAAAAACTGTACAAGTGTAAGTCTGAACTAAATAAAAAAACCTTATTTTTTTCTGTCGCTCGCTTTGATGTCTCATTTGCCATGTAAATAGGTATAATTGTCATAGTTGTGCAGAGAGGGGTGGTACGAACCCTTTTAGCGCAAGTCCTACTCGCACTTGGCCGGTTTTTTAGTATCTATATATATAGAGTGCATTTTCTTAAAAATTATGAGAAATTTTTACAAGATTATTTACATAACCTTGTTTTGTGCCTTCGTCCTTCGAAGGTAAATAAACTTTACGGCAGCCCGCACCAAACTTTCTCGAAAATATTTTATATTTTTTATATGAAAATTATTATTTTTTTTAAATTGATGAATTCATGTTGCATATCAAATATATACTTATTCGTAATATATGACAATTCAATAGCTACAACCATTTGTGAGTAAATCTCAAAGTTTCAACTTCATTTATAGGAGAACCGTACAAACATGATTTTTTCTCAGACCAATGGGTATTATAAAGTAATAGACAAACATAAGCAACGCTTCATCAAAGTCTTTGAGCCGTTTTTGACAAAAATAACAATTTCAGTTTTCGTTGTATGACAGCTACTCTTCGGTTTAACGGCCCGAAGAAACTTTTGATAATCCCTCGATGAAATAATTGAAAACTCTTAAGTTCCAAATTTAGTCCCAATTGAACCAAGAATTTAAATTTGACGGAATCGATATTCGGTTTATCGGTATGTGTTAATGATATAGAAAAATATTTTTTTCGCGATAACAATACTTCCTCTACCCTACGTACGTTACGTACCGTACTACGGGGTCGAGAAAGTAAAACCTTGTACCTATGTAATAGGTCTTTATGGAGCAAAGTATATAATAATATATTAGTACTATAACACACAGTACTGACACTCCCTGTCGCGCTCTAGATTGCGACCTCACCCCCTCGTCACCCAGATACAGATTGGTTACAGTTTGGTTGTCGAACGTATAGGATTTCGCCGCCATTTTGTTAGTTCCGTCTTTCCTTTTTTGAAATGTCATTTCTGGCCCGTTGTATGAAGTGCCCAGGGTGTGCCAGGAGGCTCGCGTTTTCATACAAACGTAGTTCCGCTTTAATACAAAAACTACATGTCGGGTTGAATCCAAACTCAGTAAATATATTGAGTAGACACATATCGATGTTTGTAATTAGTTTTCGATATACTAATATAAATTGTCGTCGTGGAAATCCTTGGGGGAGGCCTTTGTCCAGCAGTGGACGATTTGTGGCTGATATGATGATACTAATATAAAACGAAAATAAACAAGAGCAGTTTCAACTTTCAGTACAAAACTAATTAGATTCATCATCATCATATCAGCCGAAAGACTTTCACTGCTGGACAAAGGCCTCCCCCAAGGATTTCAACGATGGCTGGTCCTGCGCTGCCCGCATCCAGCGGCTTCCCGTGATCTCCACCAATTGTAAAAAAAAATATTGTTAATTAATATAACAAGCGTATCATCTGATACATTATTTTGTGTACTAGAATTTATTCTTGGCCTCAGTAGATATACAGGATGTTACAGAATTAGTGTAGGTCCCGTTAACTAGGGCTTGTACTCATTACTCAGAACAACTTTTGTTTTATGACTTTGCTGAAATCGCAAGATCTGATCGACCAATTTTATGCATTTTTGTATAGAGGGTCAAACAATTTTTTTTGAGAAATGACTATGGGTTCCTAGGGAAGAGTTGTTTAGTATGATGAGTAGAACCCCCATTTAACGGCTCCTGCACCAATTTTGTTACAACCTGTATAGATGTGAGATAGATAACTGACTAACATACTATCACGAGTATTCTTTGGAAGTACAAGTACCTCCTATGATCAGGGACAAAAAGGGTACAACTTAGGGTAGTGCTAGAGTAGGGTTATTACATTAATATCAATTTAGTACCAGTAAATTATTCATATATTTTTTTAACAACTCAAGTCTTTCAACATCGTGCTATGCTCGGTGTTTCCCAGCGTGATCGAATCAGAAACGATAAGATCCGTAGGAGAACCAAATAAACAGACATAGCTTTCAGCATCGCTAAACTAAGTGGCAGTGGTGGGGTCAAAAAGCTCGTAGAACAGATGGCCGTTGTAGCCCGCTCCTATTTTCGGCATCATCGTCACTTACCATCAGGTGAGATGATGCCAAGGGCTTACCAATTGTGAATTAAAAAAAAGACTGTAGTAAAGTTCTCGAGTGGCGACCGCGCACCGAAAAACTTAGCGTGCGCAGGCCTCCCACTCGATGCACACACAGGATGCGGGCACCACGGCCCTTGTCCAGCAGTGGACGTCTTTCGGCTGATATGATGATGATGATGATTAGATTATACATCTACTTTCTCCCCGATATTTTTAACAACGAGTCTTTTTATGAATGAACCTACTCGTGAACGCAAAAGAAGGGTGTGTTTTTTTTTGTTTGAATTCTGACGTAATCGAGGTTCTTAGCTATAATTCATGAAGATCTGTTCAGCCGTTTGAAGATCATCAGCTCTTATCTAGGTGATGAAGGGATGTGGGCAACTTATACCGGTCTGATCGATTCTAAATTTGGTGCCCTGTAACTATAATAATATTGCAAAACTATGGTAACCTTGACCTGATGCTGTAGCGTCTCCTGGAATCTGCAGGATAATCAACTCCTCACCAACTTACAGTAGAGGCATCGTATTGGGCTCATTGGAATAGTCTCAATGAATAGGTGTTAGATAGAACATGGTACGCTTGACCTGATGCTGCAGCATATCATGGAATCTGCAGGATACCCAAATCCTCGCCAACTTACAGCAGAGGTATCGTGTTTGGGCTTATTGAAATAGTCTCAATAAATGGTGTTTGCTAGAACATGAAAACATTGAACTGATGCTGCAGCATCTTCTTAAAATTTGCAGGATACCCAACTTCTCACCAAACTACATCAGATGAATCGAGTTTGGGTTCATTGGAATAGTCTCAATGAATGGGTTATAGATAGGACATGTTTAATCAGTAAAATTTCTGAAGAAAGATGCTGGGAATAAGGCGCAGTTTCCAGAAAATTGAATTTTATTTTTTATGGGGCGAATGCGACTGTCTCCCATACTAGCTAGTGTTGTGATAGATACATACTACTAAACTTATCGATAAATCTTCGTGAAAAAATTTTTCGATAACAGTACCGAGAAAGGATAAGTCTGATATTTAGGTAAAGAATTAAAATGCGATTCATAATATTAATAATATCTTGTGTGTTTATTTAAAAAACTAAATCTTCATAGTAAAAGGTTTTAACATTTCTTATAATCAAATAAACATCTAAGGACAGTAAATAACATGAAAGTAAGTACAAAAACGCAGTCTTGCTAAAGTTCTTTTTTTTGGGAAATGGGAAAATGCAAATAGATAGTGAACTTCACTTATTGAAATATCGACACGGAACTTCACTAGTGATTTTATTTTTTCCTACAAATACAATGGGGCTATTGCAACTGCAAAAATAGTTGCAATTACCCATCTACACAAAAATTTGAGGTTAATATAACTGTGTCAATAAAATTGTAATTAAAAGACCTAGCCTTTAACCAAATATACCAAAAGCACTTACGTTTTATCTTTATATTAGGAGGAACCTTCAATTTGGCTGGAAATAAAGTGAAATATTTTTTTATGGCACAAAACTAAACAGGCGGCGCCGCAAAACGTTGCTCCAAAATGGCGGTTGTCAAATAATGCTCTGTCGGTACAACAGTTAGCGATTTAAAAGCGCCATCTAGACTTTATAAGAAAAAGTAATAATTGCTCTACTGTTCAACAGATGGCACGTTTCACAAAAATCACTAGATTGTGAGTAAAATCAATTATTCACTTTAGCCCCATAATTGCTTTCGCCCTGGGTGACCTTAATAACACTTAAATATAAAAAAAACCCTAAATAACATCTAAAAAGTAGAAAATAATTTAAGATAAGTAGTATATGGTAGAGAGTACGCCATGTAAATAAAATGAAAACAGAATACAACAGTTTTACTTCATTTCAACTAATTACAAAATGTACTCATAATATCATATTATAACTTAGCGGTACCCCTACGCGACGACACTTGGATCAAAATATAACTACTTATATTAAAGTTAAAGGGCTAAAACATATTACTTTCTACGTTTTAGAGGTCTTTTTTTGGGGGTTTTTAATTTTTTAATCCCGCAAATCGTCATCATATCAGCCGAAGGACGTCCACTGCTAGACATTAGGCCTCCTCCAAGGATTTCCACGACGACCGGTTCTGCGCTTTACGATTCACCGACATAGCTCTCAGAATTGCTAAACATAAGTGGCAGTGTGCGGGGCACATAGCTCGTAAAACAGATCGCCGCTGGGGCAGTAAAGTTCTCGAGTGGCGAGCGCGCACCGGAAAAAGTAGTGTAGGCAGGTCTCCTACTGGTAAAGGTCGCGGGAAGCCACTGAATGCGGGCAGCGCAGAATCCTACTAATATTACAAATGTGAAAGTTTGTATGGATGGATGTTTGTAGTTCCTTCACGCTTCAACCACTGGACGGGTCGAGATGAAACTTGGCACACATGTAGGTTAGGTCCTGGAATAGGACTCAGGATACTTTTTACCCCGGGAAAACGTCTTTATCCACGGGAAAATCGTAAACAACGCGGGCGTAGCCGCGGGCGGACAGCTTGTATATTATAATCCAAATAGCTTCAACGAGTAACTAGACCTAGCTAAATTAGAGCCCAAATCTCTAGCTAACAAGGCAGGGGCATGTTAAAGGTGACTCTTTTATCGAATGGTTTATTTCTCAAGGCATTTCTTTCAAAAGTCCACATGGGACTCTCAAAGGAAATGAATGACAGGCTGAAAAGATTTTCGTATCGAATTGAACACAAAAAGCTAGTAAATAGGTCACCTAATTTCGTACACAATGAAAGGTAACATACCGTCACAGTTTGTTAACACATAGAGTGAAATTGTGACGGAAATCAAATACTGGGTGTCCCAAAAGTAAGTTTATATTTGTTTAGCTTACTGCGTGAACGCCAAGAATCCTAGGGGCGCGGGGGATATAATACCCTGTGCGTTTATATTTGTTTAGCTTACTGCGAGAGCCAAGAATCCTAGGGGCGCGGGGGCTATAATACCCTGTGCGTTTATATTTGTTTAGCTTACTGTGTGAACGCCAAGAATCCTAGGGGCGCGGGGATATAATACCCTGTGCGTTTATATTTGTTTAGCTTACTGCGTGAATGCCAAGAATCCTAGGGGCGCGGGGGATATAATACCCTGTGCGTTTATATTTGTTTAGCTTACTGCGTGAACGCCAAGAATCCTAGGGGCGCGGGGGATATAATACCCTGTGCGTTTATATTTGTTTAGCTTACTGCGTGAACGCCAAGAAACCTAGGGGCGCGGGGGATATAATACCCTGTGCGTTTATATTTGTTTAGCTTACTGCGTGAACGCCAAGAATCCTAGGGGCGCGGGGGATATAATACCCTGTGCCACTAGGATTTTTACCGGTTTCCCACGATACTCACCGGTTACACTTTAACAAATTTTGCAATCTTCAGAATTAAAAAATGGATCCAGAAGTTTGAGGACGGTTTCTTCAAACTTCTTTTGACTTTAAAAGAAGCACCCAGTACTCAACTTATTAGTGACTAATTTGGTAATGATTGTAAAATTTCCGCCGCGCAATTATGTACCCTTAAAATTTTAAACATTTTTGTGAGCTCATATACATTTTTGTGAGCTCATATACGTGCCCACGGAGGGGCTCGAGCCTACCCTGAATTAGGGCGATCGGGCCTTAGTCGAGAGTTTGACTTTAAAGAAGCCCCGAGTACTCAAATCAGTAACTAATTTGGTAATGATTGTAAAATTTCCGCCGCGTACTTATGTACCCTTAAAATTTTAAACATTCATATCAGCTCATATACGTCCCCACCGAGGGGCTCGAGCCTACCCTGAATTAGGGCGATCGGGCCCAGTGCGGGTTGGTCGACTTCACACACAACCTGCAAGTTTCTTCGCAGGCGTGTGCAGGTTTCCTCACGATGTTTTCCTTCACCTTAAGAGCGTCGGATAAACGTACATATGAAATCTAAATTCGAAATCACATTGGTACGTGGCAGGTTCGTACCACGACCTCCCGTACAGGAGGAGGCGGCCCTAGCCATTACGCCACCGACGCTCTTAATTTGAAAAATTTTAAACAAAGATGGATACTAGAGGCAATACGGTACTAGGGGCAAATCATTTTAAATATGTATTTACATCCAAAAGTTCATCAAAATCGGTTCTATTCAAATCGAGGATAAGAAACATATAAGAGTACAACACACATACGCACACAAACACACACTTCTTTTTTAAATATTTTTAAGTTTCCGTTCACCCAAAGGGTAACCAACGAGACCTTTTTACTAATTAGGGTTCCTTATGCCCAAAGGGGACCCTATTACTTAGTCCGTCTGTCCGTCTGTCCGTCAGCAGGTTGTATTTCATGAACCTTAATAGGTGCACAGCTGAAATTTTCATAGTGTGTATTTCTGTTCTGTTGAACAATAAAAAAAATTAAAGGGTGGTCCCTTAAAAGAAACAGGTTATATAAAAGGCTTTTTTGTTTTTGTTCTATCGTAAAAACGATTATATCTTCTCACAAACGTGAAACTTGGTGAGGTAATACAATTTACTCCAAATTATAACAACACATAATAAAGAACTCGACAAGAACAAGAAGTTATAGAACTTATCGTAAAGTATAAAAAACAACAAAATAATTAAAAACTGTACAAGTGTGAGTCTGAACTAAATTAAAAAAAAACTCATTTTTTTCTGTCGCTCGCTTTGATGTCTCATTTGCCATGTAAATAGGTATAATTGTCATAGTTGTGCAGAGAGAGGTGGTACGAACCCTCTTAGCGCAAGTCCTACTCGCACTTGGACGGTTTTTTACTATCTATATATAGAGTGCATTTTCTTAAAAAAGATTATTTACATAACCTTGTTTTGCGCCTTCGTCCTTGGAAGGTAAATAAACTTTACGGCAGCCCGCACCAAACTTTCTCGAAAATATTTTATATGAATTTTTTTTTTTAAATTGATGAATTCATGTTTCATATCAAATATATACTTATTCGTAATATATGACAATTCAATAGCTACAACCATTTGTGAGTAAATCTCAAAGTTTCAACTTCATTTATAGGAGAACCGTAGGAACATGTTTTTTTCTCAGACCAATGGGTATTATAAAGTAATAGACAAACATAAGCAACTCCGACATGCAAAGCTTCATCAAAGTCTTTTGAGCCGTTTTTGACAAAAATAACAATTTCAGTTTTCGTTGTATGACAGCTACTCTTCGGTTTAACGGCCCAAAGAAACTTTTGATAATCCCTCGATGAAATAACTGAAAACTCTTAAGTTCCAAATTTAGTCCCAATTGAACCAAGAATTTAAATTTGACGGAATCGATATTCGGTTTATCGGTATGTGTTAATGATATAGAAAATTATTTTTTTCGCGATAACAATACTTCCTCTACTCTACGTACGTTACGTACCGTACTATGGGGTCGAGAAAGTAAAACCTTGTAGGTACCTATGTAATAGGTCTTTATGGAGCAAAGTATATAATAATATATTAGTACTATAACACACAGTACTGACACTCCCTGTCGCGCTCTAGATTGCGACCTCACCCCCTCGTCACCCAGATACAGATTGGTTACAGTTTGGTTGTCGAACGTATAGGATTTCGCCGCCATTTTGTTAGTTCCGTCTTTCCTTTTTTGAAATGTCATTTCTGGCCCGTTGTATGAAGTGCCCAGGGTGTGCCAGGAGGCTCGCGTTTTCATACAAACGTAGTTCCGCTTTAATACAAAAACTACATGTCGGGTTGAATCCAAACTTAGTAAATATATTAAGTAGACACATATCAATGTTTGTAATTAGTTTTCGATATACTAATATAAAACAAAAATAAACAAGAGCAGTTTCAACTTTCAGTACAAAACTAATTAGAGCCTTCGTTTGTTTTAATTTACTACGATGAAAACTATCATCGATATGTGTCTACTCAATATTTTTGCAAAGTTTGGTTTCAAGCCGGCATGTAGTTTTGTATTAAAGCAGAACTACGTTTGTATGGAAACTCGAGCCTCCTGGGGACCCATAATATGTGTTTTTGGGGTTCCGTAGCCAAATGGCAAAAAACAGAACCCTTATGGATTCGTCATGTCTGTCTGTCTGTCAGTCTGTCTGTATGTCACAGACACTTTTTTCCGAAATTATAAGAACTATATTGTTAAAACTTGGTAAGTAGATGTATTAAGTGAACCGCATTAAGATTTTCGCACAAAAATAGAAAAAAAACAATAAATTTGGGGTTCCCCATACTTAGAACTGAAATTTAAAATTTTTTTTTCATCAAACCCATACGTGTGGGATATCTATGGATAGGTATTCAAAAATGATATTGAGATTTCCAATATCATTTTTTTCTAAACTGAATAGTTTGTGCGAGAGACACTTCCAAAGTGGTAAAATGGGTTTCCCCTCCCTGTAACTTCTAAAATAAGAGAATGATAAAACTAAAAAAATATATGACGTACATTACCATGCAAACTTAACCCAGAAATTGGTTTGAACGAGATCTAGTTAGTAGTTTTTTTTAATACGTCATAAATCGTAAACCGCAATTTACCTTTCATTCAATCAACTCAAATACAAAAAAGTGAAAAATGTGTTTTATTAAAACGTAAAGATACTAGCGCCATCTAGTATGATGGTACGGAACCCTATGTGTGCGTTTCTGACTCGCACTTAGCCTGTTTTATTTATTTTATTTTATACAGCTTATGTTTGTTCCATTAAAGAAAATACAGAATATAAATAGGCCAGACCACTTCACTTTACATTACATCGCCATCATTTTTTACACTTTAAGCTCAGACCACCTCCGTGGAATAGTGGTTAAGGTCATAAGCTTCACATCAGGAGGTCGCGGGTTCGATTCCTGGCGGAGTCCAACTTTGTAAGGCTCGGTTTGGTTGTTGGAAGGGCATTTTGTAACCCCGCCCCCGTTGGCTAGCTACCACCATCTTATCTAAGTCTTGTTCGGCATCATCGTCACTCACCATCAGGTGAGATGATGCCAAGCGCTTACCAATTGTGAAATAAAATAAAAAATAGATCGGCTGCATACATTTACAATTTAAATTCTAAAACCTTTACATGTATGTATTCTGGCAAATAAACGTCTTTCTTTCTTTCTTTCTCTCTCTCTTTCTCTCTCTCTCTCTCTCTTTCTTTTTTTTTCTTTCATTCTTTCTTTATTTATTTCTTTCTATCTTTCTCTCTGAACTCTCTTGATCTGAGCTTTTTACACACATATTTTTTTATTTACCTTCAGTGTTCTCTTGATTGAGTTAAGGTATACCTAACGCGCACAGATTCGCTAAGCTTAAGCAGCAGTGGGCGGGCACATAGCTCGTGGTACAGATGGCCGTTGGAGCAGTAAAGTTCTCGAGTGAAGACGTAGCGTAGGCAGGCCTCCCAACAGGTGAACCATAAACCTGGTGGAGGTCGCAGGAAGCCGCTGGATGCGAGCAGCGCAGGACCGGTCGTCGTGGAAATCCTGTGGGGAGGCCTTTCTCCAGCAGTGGACGTCTTGCGGCTGATATGATGATGATACCGAACGAGTACCTTTGGCCAGCCAATAAAGATGAGACTTTACACACCACGTAAAACATTAAAAAAGACAAAGTATGAAAATGGTTTACGTGCAAACCTATATTATGCCAAAACAAGCATCGGATAATCGATAATGGATAAATCTATATTATAGATAACTATTGCGTACCCTTCTTACTTTGTATTTTTAATGTTTTACGAGGTGTGTAAAGTCTCATCTTTAGTGGCACGCATTAAACTATGCTTTGGGCACAACCCGAACACTGCATGCAACGGTCGTGAAATAACATTTCTAAAAACAAATGACGGAGCAAACCAAATCACGGCGAAATCCTATACGTCTGAGGATCAAACTAATAAATAACCAATGTGTTTCAATCTGGGGAGCGAGGGGGTGAGGTCGGAATCTAGAAAGCGGCAGGGAGTGTCCATACTGTATGTTAGTACTAATATATATACTTTGCTTTGGGTATATAAAGATTAATGTTTGTTGTGATGACCATCTAAATCTTTTTAATAGCATATCCATCTTCCAGGTGTTTCTTGCGTATAACTTTGACGTTTTAGGCAACATGCCAATTCATAGACAAAAATACGTACAACCTATTCCCTCAAGTAGATGACCCATGTATTTAATATTCATGATAATAGCATAAAAAAACAGGCTAAGTGCGAGCCAGAACCGCACACATAGGGTTCCGTGCCATCATAGTAGATGGCGCTAGTTTCTACACGTTTAAAAAAACACGTTTTTTGTATGGAGGTACCCTTCTTTTTTATTCACTTTTTCTTATTTTTAGTATTTGTTGTTATAGCGGCAACAGAAATATATCGACTGTGAAAATTTCAGCTGTCTAGCTATCCTGGTTCATGAAATTCAGCCTAGTGACAGACGGACAGACGGATGGACAGCGAAGTCTTAGTAACAAGGTCCCGTTTTAAAAAGTTAAGTCATTACTTTGACAATTTGAATTTACACATACAAACGCAGGTTTTAGGGTTCTGTAGCCAAACTAGAAACCCTTCTAGTTTCGTTCGTCGGTATCACAGCCGTTATGCTTATAGACTATTAAGGATACACCTAGAAAGCTAAAATTTTGAATGGTTATACAGGGTGTAACAAAATTGGTTTAGGTCCCGTTTACTGGGGCTCCTACTCATCATACTGAACAACTGTAGTTCTATGACATTGCTGAAATAGCAAAAAAGAAAATTATCTCTTCATACAAATCGATCAGCTGATCGACCAAATTTGTGCATTTATGTATGGAGAGTCCAAATATTTTTATGGGAATTTTCTATGGGTCCCTCAGGGAAAGTTGTTCAGTATGATGAGTAGAACCCCCAGTTAACGGGTCCTACACCAATAGTTTTAAATCCTGTATACTTATCTATAAAATTAAAATAAAATGAAACCCCTTTAAAATTATGGAATTAAACCCTTCTATCTTACTTAATATTATAAACGCGAAATGTTATTATGTATGGATATATGTTTGTTACTCTTTCACGGAAAAACTACTGAACGGATCTGCCTAAAATTTGGTAGGTAGACAGATTTGGACCTGGATTAACACATAGGCTACTTTTTTCCACGCTCACGAGCTGCTTGCTTCTCGCGCACTGCGCACCCTCGAAAAGTCATAGAAATGTTGTCCACGCGGGTGAAGCCGCGGGAAACAGCCAGTGTGTAAATAAAATTGAGTACTTCTCTTACAAGTAAAGTTAGGGTGAATGTATTGTTTGTTTACGTAACCTATCGTGTCGGTTTCGTTGATAAGTCTTTCATCTCATCACTACTGAGGGTTAGCTAACATCATTTTTCCGATAAATGATTCGTTTAATTAATATTGTGTTTTTAGGTTGATATTTTTGTTAAAATTACATGTCCTCCCCACCCCCAGATATACCTACCCTAATTCAATAGTGTAGTAACATTAATCAAAAATAACTTTCTTTTCTTAAATTTACGTTCATTTTTTATTTAAAAAAAACTGACCCTACTTCGTGCTCGGTCCGACACGCTCTTATCCTCTTTTTAACAGAAAACAACTCTTAATGCGCAGAAATAATATACTAAAAAAACATTAAAATAGGGATGACGAATGCTAGTCATCTGATTTACTTTTTATAATTTGTCAAAAACGACATTTTGTTCTAAAAATGTTTGAAATACCTAGGAGTGACGTCACAGTTTAGCAGCGTCATTTATGTACTCATTTTGTGATTTTGGTGAATAAAAAATCGAAGACTTGATGATGAAAAAAACCAGTAAGGTTTTTCGAAGTTTATATAGGAGGGCAATTTAGTGATCAAGAGTTCATCATTTATTTCTGATGCTGTCGTCATCCCTACGGCCTGGAAGATTTTGCTCCTAGTGCTTGGATATAATATTTATAATTTATAGCCCGAAATTCTGAACTTCATTTTGAAACGCATTCACGTCAAGTTATAAAATGAGGAAATAATGTCAAGCAAGCTAATTTGAAACAGCGAAAAGCCTGCTTCAACCCGCATCATCATATCAGCTCGTATACGTCCCCACCGAGGAGCTTCCAGCCTACCCTGAATTAGGGCGATCGAGCCTTAGTCGACCACGCGGGCCCAGTGCGGGTTGGTCGACTTCACACACAACCTTCGAGTTTCTTCGTAGGCGTGTGCAGGTTTCCTCACGATGTTTTCCTTCACCGTAAGAGTATCGGATAAACGTATACATATGAAATCTAAATTCGAAATCCCATTGGTACGTGGCGGGATTCGAACCGCGACCTCCGGGGCAGGAGGAGGCAACCCTAGCCGTTACGCCATCGACGCTCTTAAAACACAAATGAGAACAATAGTATCTACTCAAACTCTGCACTTCAGATGCTTCAGCCATGTTTTTTTACCGGTGGTTGATCGAAGAATAATCCGTATTACCTACAAGTAATGTAATTTAATGTAGTCATGCTATAAATTTTCCTAAAAATAATCCATTACTTTACCATAGCTATAAGTACTTACATTGATATATTATTATGATTCTGGTTCATCATATCAGCTTATATACGTCCCCACCGAGGGGCTCGAGCCTACCCTGAATTAGGGCGATCGGAACTTAATCGACCACGAGGGCCCAGTGCGGGTTGGTCGACTTCACACACAACCTGCGAGTTTCTTCGCAGGCGTGTGCAGGTTTCCTCACGATGTTTTCCTTCACCGTAAGAGCGTCGAATAAACGTACTATATGAAATCTAAATTCGAAATCACATTGGTACGTGGCGGGATTTGAATCACGACCTCCCGGACTGGAGGCGGCGGCCCTATCCGTTACGCCACCGACGCTCTTTTATGGTTCTGGTTGATTATTCTACTTTGTGGCATATATTATCTTTGGTTAATCTACTTTTTAATTCCTTTTTCATCTGAGGATTTTCTTGCTTAATTAAACCGCTTATTAAAAGGTTAATTTCCATACATAATAGCATATTTTCGCTACGCTACATTCTAAATCTATGTTAATTTCCCACCATGTGCTTCACTTCACAAGCTATAACACGTGATTAGCACGTGATTACATGCATGACTAATAGAGTTCTCAAGACATTGGCACAGTATAACGATATGGCTTACAGTAGTGCAACGCTTTTGATGTCGCACGATGCGCCACCGGCGTAGGTACTAGCCCTTACTAGCTGTGCCCCGCCGCCCGCTGCCCCGCAAGTACCCTTCCGTTGCTCTGCGTAAATAAATTCGTTGCGCTACTGTAAGCCGCTATATTGTAATACTATACAATGGCTTCCAGCAAAGAGTAGGAACGCCAATAATATGACTATTATACTACCATTTTTTCTCGTTGATTGGGACTATAATGTAGTTGGGAATTCCCTTTCCTCAATTTAAATTTCTTCCGGTCAAGTATCTAATGTAAAATGCATTTTAAATAATAATTGAGAATATTATTATTAAAATCGGTATATAAAAACCGACCAAGTGCGAGTCGGAACCGCACACATATGGTTCCGTACCATCATACTAAATGGAGCTAGTACAAAGGGTCGGGCTTACCATCAACCATCACACTTCTCCACACAAGTATAACAATGATGCCTACCTATTCACTACAAACAAAAGACATCAACGAGAGCGAAAAATGATTTTTAGGGTTACGTACCTCAAAAGGAAAAACGGAACTCTTATGGGATCGTTGTCCGTCTGTCCGTCTGTCTGTCAAGACCCTTTATCTCGGGAATGCGTGGAGGTATCGAGTTGAAATTAAAACCATACACGCAGGTCTACGGTCCCTTGAAGCTGTGAAAAAATCAAACTTCTAAGTTAACTTAAAAAAAGTTACGGCCTTTATAAACAAAAAAAAAACATACATTTCGATACTCTCAAGGGAATTAAAATTCATAGGGTATTTTCCGTTGACCTAGATAGAACTATTAAATTTGGTAAGTAATACAAATATAGGCAAAAATCTGAAAACTGTACATTTGTTATTAAATCATAAAAATACAGTCTTTATTTACGTAAAGTACGTAAAGGAACGGCGGTCAAAATTTTAAATTGAGTTAACCGTGTCTTGTGGGGTATCGTATGAAAGGGTTTTATTGGAACAAGCTTAAACAGATTTTTAATTATTTTTAAGATGTATAGTTTTCGATGTATTATTTTTAAAGTTCCTTATCCAGACATGTGGTGTAAAGAGCGTCGGTGGCGTAATGGCTAGGGCCGCCGCCTCCTGTACGGGAGGTCGTGGTTCGAACCTGCCACGTACCAATGTGATTTCGCATATAGATTTCATATGTACGTTTATTCGACGCTCTTACGGTGAAGGAAAACATCGTGAGGAAACCTGCACACGCCTGCGAAGAAACTCGCAGGTTGTGTGTGAAGTCTACCGACCCGCATTGGACCCGCGTGGTCGACTAAGGCCCGATCGCCCTAATTCAGGGTAGGCTCGAGCCCCTCGGTGGGGACGTATATGAGCTGATATGAATCCAGAGATGTGGTGTAACGGAACCCTCGGTGAGCGAGTCTGACTCGCACTTGACTGGTTTTTTTAATTCAGAGAAGTTGGATTCTTCAGCGCAAGTACAACTCACACTTGGCTGGTTTTTATTGGTTGTTGTAATAGTAATATAAACAATCACACCAAGTTTCACGCTTGTATGTACTACTACTGCTTTAACCACAGATAAGAAAAAAAAATTGTCGCTCGTTTTAACGATAGAACAAAAACATAAAAACCTTTGACAACACCTTTATTGTATGGGGATTCTCTTATTTTTTTATTTTTTTTATAATAAATATCTGTCAAAAAAATGCCAGCTACCTATGACGGATCCAAAGATACAGGCTTTTAAAGGTTGAACAGACAGACGGACGGACAATGTAGGCTTACTAAATAGGGTCCTGTGCGTTAAATTGGGTAGTTTGGATTTTTCTGTGTGGTTTATGACGTAGGCCTAATGAATAATCCTAGTTTTCAGACAAAAGTGTGAACTATTAGATTTAATACATAACTGTTCTACGAGCTATGTGCCCTGACCACTGCCACTTCAGTTGAGCGATTGTTTGAGCTATGTCGGTTACTTAGGTTATCCTGCGGATCTCCTCATTTCTGATTCGATCACGTAAGAAAATTCCAAGCATAGCTCGCTCCATTGCCCTTTGTAGTAAGTCCATTGTAGTAAAGTTTTCGAGTGGCGACCGTGCACCGGAAACTGTAGCGCAAGCAGGCCTCCCACGCGGTGGACTGACGACCTGGTGAAGATTTTTTTTTATTCACAATTGGTAAGCCCTTGGCATCATCTGAAGATCGCGGGAAGCCGAGGATGCGGGCAGCGCAGGACCGGTCGTCGTGGAAATCCTTGGGGACATCTTTATCCAGCAGTGGACGTTTTTCGGTTAATATGATGATGATGATGATAATGAACTGAGCTATCTTGCATGCTGTTATATTTAAAAAAAACTTGCTAAATCCAATATTTTTAGTAGTAAAGGAAATTAAGTAAGTATATTAAACTAATAATAATAATCGAAGGAACCGACATAGCTTAAAGAATCCAACCGCCTCCGTGGAGTAATGGTTAAGTCCATCATCCATCAGATCAGGAGGTCGCGGGTTCGATTCCCGGCGCAGTCTAACTTTGCAAGACTCGGTTTGGTTGGTGGAAGAGCATTTTTTCAGCTCGCCTGGCTAGCTACCACAATCTTATCTAAGTCTTGTTGCCAAGCATTGATGTGTTCCAGCTTGGAGATAAGATAGCCAGATCCCCATTGTGTTGGGGAATGTTGGTAAGCCCACTTCCATCATCGGCATCATCGTCACTTACCATCAGGTGAGATGATGCCTTATATGGACTTAGGTACCAAATTATGAATAAAAAAAATCTAAAAAAAATCGCAAAACTTAAGTGGCAGTGGGCAGGGCACATAGCTCGTAGAACAGATGGCCATTAGGAAAGTAAAGTTCTTGAGTGGCGACCGCGCACCGAAAGACGAAGCGCAGGCAGGCCTCCCACACTGGGGACCGAAGACGTGGTTAAGGTCGCGGGAAGCCGCTGGATGCAGGCAGCGCAGGCCCGGTCGTCGTGGAAATCCTTGAGGGAGGCCTTTGTCCAACAGTGGACGTCTTTCGCCTGATATATGATGATGATGATGAATAATCACGGACAAATCACACACAGTCACCTGACCCAAACTAGAATTCCCTGTACTATGGGAACCAGACAGTGATGTTTGTCCTCAATGGACTCCTAAACCACTTAACCGATTATAATAAAATTCGCACACCATGTGCAGTTCGATCCAACTTGAGAGATAGGATAGGGTAGGGTAGGGTAGTGTAGGGTAGGGTAGTGTAGGGTAGGGTAGGGTAGTGTAGTGTAGTGTAGGGTAGTGTAGAGTAGTGTAGGGTAGGGTAGTGTAGTGTAGTGTATGTAGGGTAGGGTAGGGTAGTGTAGGGTAGGGTAGGGTAGTGTAGTGTAGTGTAGGGTAGTGTAGGGTAGGGCAGGGCAGTGTAATGTAATGTAAGGCGGTACGAAGTTCGCCGGGACAGCTAGTACTTATATATGTTTTAAATACATACATAATACATATTAAACACCCAGACACACAGCAATCAAACCTATTCGCCACACGAATGTTTACTCTGGGTGGCGATCGAACCCACGACCCGCGGCCCACCGGGCAACGGATGACCACTGAACCACCAGGTCAGTCAAGCTACAAGGATCCCAAGGGATCTAGAGTTGACTCAGTTCCCACGCTCGACAGACATAAAAACTATGATTACGCGAAAACGAACTAACTACTGAACATATCTGGCTGAAATTGGTAGGTAGACAGCTTAGGACCTGGATTAACATATAGGCTACTTTTTTCTACGCTCGCGAGCCGCTTGCAATTCGCGCACTGTGCACCCTCGAAGACAGGCATAGAAACTATGTTAGATTATAATCTAACGGGATTTATTTCGCGAGATTGTGAACTGCCGAAATACTGTTTAAAATTTCACTGGTGACATTGTAAACTCACTAGTGACATTACAATAACACTAAGCGAAGTGAAAAACACTAAATAAATAAGCTCGCGAAGCGAGCGATGTTAGGTTCGGTCAGGTTTGATTAATTAAACAGTCAAGGTAGCAGAATGCTTCGCAGCAGAAGAAATCATCGGTTTTATTCGGAGTTACAAGAATAGGCCGTGTTATTGTGCTCCGATTCACAATTTACCGTTATATTATCATAATCTAACTAGTGAAATTGTAATATCGTGGGTTTCACAATATCCCGGTGACTATAAAATATACGCTACTAGGAATAGAGGTACAGGCACAGATGAGATACTAGTTACTTCGTGTACAGGGATGTAGGTACGCCAATCTGAGCTGATTAATTTTAATATTATTGCCGACAAGCAGTCCACCAGCCCAGGCGCTCGTACTGCGCACGATGACCTCGCTTATACCTATCTACTGGCGATATTACACTATTACAGCACTTGATGCCTGTATTATCTAGGCAGACATGACGTGTATTATTATTTTTTTCCATCCAACCCATCTGTTTACATTTCAACTTTTAATTTGTTTCTATGTTTAGCTAGTGGGTTTTTCAAACGCACCTAGCGAACAATCTAAATCTATGGAATTCTTTCTGTTGTAGAAACTAAACTTTAAAATTCAAAACATAATGAATAAATTAACTGATTTTTTTATGCAAATCAAAACGAGTTAGTAAGGTTTTTTTGCTTACTTTAAGAGGGCAATTCAGCGGATAATATTTTATTATTTATTTTTGATGCAGTCAACTACCCTATTAAAGCCTACTATCCTAGTAACCGCCTTCGTGGCGTAATGTATAAGATTCACATCATGTAAGTACTATATACTTTATATAGTATATTATATATATAATATTCACGTCCCAAATACCGCAGTGTCTCAAGACTAAGGTCTTTGACCAGTGTGTGTAGCCAGTGATGACTTACGGAACTGAGACATGGTCGCTTACTATGGGCCTCATAAGAAGGCTCGAGGTCATCCAAAGGGCAATGGAGCGTGCTATGCTCGAAGTTTCTCTGCGTGATCGAATCAGAAACGAGGAGATCCGCAGAAGAACCAAGTAACCGACATAGCTCACAGAATCGCTAATCTGAAGTGGCAGTGGGCAGGGCACATAGCTCGTAGAACAGATGGCCGATGGGGTAGTAAATTTCTCGATTGGCGACCGTGCACCGGAAAACGTAGCGTAGGCAGGCCTCCCACGCGGTGGACCGACGACCTGGTGAAGATCGCGGGAAGCCGATGGATGCGGGCAGCGCAGGACCGGTCGTCGTGGAAATCTTGGGGGAGGCCTTTGTCCAGCAGTGGACGATTTTCGGCTGATATGATGATTATTAATGAGAAAATGTTTTTGTTTGTATGTTGGTTTGTTACCTTTTCACGCTTCAACACTTTGACCAATCTTGATGAAATTCGGTATGCAGGTAGCTTGTGCGACTGGAAAGGACATAGGCTACTTTTTATTCCGTGATAATAGCTATTTCCTTTTTTTTGGTTGGTTTATTTGACATCGCAACGGAACAATGCAATGGATTGTTGTGATTTTATGCACAAAGATAGATAGTTGAGGAGGTGTGAAATGACATAATTTACTAAGTAGCATATCCTGACATAGTTCCCGAGGGATCTAGCTAAAACTCATTTCCACGCTCGCGCACGTCGGCGTCGCAATATACTCGTAGCAACGGATTCAAGTGATTTTTTGTATAGAATTAGTTGAGGGGGTGGGATAAGAATTTATTGACATAGACTGTTACTCAGAATAGCCTGATACAGTTTAATGAGGGATGTGGAGAAAACTCATGTACACGCTCGCGAGCCGAAAGACAGTCATAAAGACGATGTTACACGAGCAAACCTACTTCAATTAGAAACGGAGGTATTGACAACGAAAGCAACGAAAATCGCGTATACTTGAGAAGGGTGACAGTTAGGTGGTTTTCAATACTTGATGACAAATTTGTGCACCTTTCATTTAAAAAAAAATAAGCAAATCGGTGTGATATAACTGCCGGACGGGGTCTAAATAGATTTCATATTTTTGTAATTTTTTTTTATTTATTTGAGAAGGTTAATTTTTAATGCTTGATGAAATATCTGTGCATAAATACCTTTCTTGTAAAAAAAAAAAGCAAATGGTAGTGATTTTAGATTTCGTAATTTTGTTTAATATGTTGAGGAGGGCGAAAGTTGCAATGCTTGATGAAAATACGTTTCGTTTAAAAAAAAAAACAAATCGTTTCTATGGAGCGGCTGGACGGACTCTTATTACATTCTAGATGGGAGCGCGGTGCGCGAGCCGCTAGCGGAGGTGATTTCTCATGTTTGATGTCAAATCTGTGCATGAATAGTTTTTATTTAAAAAAAATCGGTTGGATAGAACGGCCGGCCTTCCAGGACTATTTTTTTCAATTCTTCTAATAAATGGATTTGAAAAACTGCTTGGCTTTCTACGTTTTTCTTGCATTTACGGGTGACCAAATTGTTTTCAGAAACGCACACAGATGGCACTGTTAATTTTTAAACCGCGGTAACGGTGCGTACGTTCAATAAAGTTAGACGTGTACTAGGTTAAGTAACAGGCAGAGTAACAAATATCTAAACCTTAAAATGTTAACTTTGCCAGCGGCATTTGTCCGCTTAATATTTTTGGTGGTTCTTTCTTAATGAGAACCTTTTAATATCAATTTTAAGTCCAAAAGTCATCATTATTAGATTATTTGGGTTGACTGAAAGAAATCTCGCGAGGGATAAGTTCGCCTTCATACCATACAATGTCTGTTTTATGTTCTGTATTCAAACATCGTTCGAGAGCGTCGGTGACGCAACGGCAAGAGCCGCTACCTCCTATCCGGGAGTCCTGGTTCGAGTCCTGCCACGTACGAATGTGTTCTCGAATTTCGATCTCAAATGTACGTTTATCCGACGCTCTAACGGTGAAGGAAAACATCATGAGGAAACCTGCACACGCCTTTGAAGAAACACGAAGGTTGTGAGTGAAGTTGACCAACCCGCACTGGGCCCGCGTGGTCGACTAAGGCCCGATCACCCTAATTCAGGGTATAGGCTCGAGCCCCTCAGTGGGGACGTATGTATGAGCCGATGTGATGATTGAAACATGTCGATAAAAAGCTTAAAAACAATAGTTAACGCTTTTATTAGTGCCGTTGTCTCAGAAAGAAAGATAAGTTGTGCAAATAAATAATCGCACTTGGCAGTCGAATCGTTCGATTTTATTTTATTTAAACTGCCTGTGCTTCACGATAGGTTTTCATTTAGGCAAATAAATAAAATACAAATGGTTAGGAGAAATAATAATTATACTGTAAAATACTTTAAAAATAATCTAAAAACCACGTTTTTGTGTGTCTTTAAAATAATCCTCCGAGAGTCTTGATGACCCAAAAGGACATACACACATAAAACACACACACACCACCACATTAATGCGTAAGCAATCGAAAAATGTGGGGCGCATCTTTCTACTAAGATATTAAAAACCTATAAGCTTTCATGCTCATTCTTAAGTTTCATGCGCCCTACGTTTTCCAAGTCCAACTCAATGGGGCAAGACAGTTTCCCATTGCGTTGGACTTGAAAAACGTGGGCAACACTTAGATAAGATGGTGGTAGCTAGCCAGGCGGCCGTAGAAAATGCCCTTCCACGAACCAAACCTAGTCTTACAAAGTTGGATTTCGCCAGGCTTCGAACACGCGACCTCCTGATGTAAAGCTAATGGATTTAACCATTACACCACGGAGGGGGTTAAAAGGTAAAAAAAAAACAGACAAGTGCGTGTCGAACTAGCATTCAAAAGGTTCCGTAGCATCACACCTCCCCACAAAACTGCATAGTATAATGACAGATATCTATTCACATTACAAACAAAATACATCAACGCGAGCGACAAAAATATGTTTTTTTTGGTCATTCAGTTCGGACTTCTCAGCGCGAGTACGACTTATATTTGGCCGATTTTGTGTTATTTTTTGTTTAACTTTAGCCTTAGTACTACAATCACACCAAATTTCACGACTGTATGTATTACCGTTCTTACGATAGAGCTAAATCAAAAATACTTCTAAAGACTTGTAACCTTCTTTGCCTAACATCAATATATAAGGTCTAACAAAATTAGCTGAAACTATTTTAACTGGTGCTTCTACCCATGAAACTGAACAACTTTTCCCATAAAATCCATAGATAGACAAATCTCAAAAAAAAACATTGTACTTCCCATACTAAGTTGGCTGATCAGCTGATCGAGTTAGTATGGGAGAGCCAATTTATTTTTTGCGATTTAACTATGGGTTCCATGGGGATAGTTGTTTAGTTTCATGGGTAGAAGCACCAGTTGAAATAGTTTCAGCTAATTTTGTTACACTTTATTATAAAAATGAATCCCTATTTGTTCCTAACGGCTGGACCGATTTCGCGAATTCTTTTTTTTGTTGAGTTCGTTATTGTCAGGAGAAGGTTCTTATGTAGGGTAGGGTTTTAACCGCCTCCGTGGCGTAATGGTTAGTCCATTCGCTTTACACCAGGAGGTCGCGTGTTCGATTCCCGGCGGGGTCAACTTGTAAGACTCGGTTTGGTTGGTGGTAGGGCATTTTCTAAGCCCGCCTGGCTACCCAAGTAACACAGGAAGCATTTTAACAAACGAATAATAAACTTATGTAGAACTTAAGGTCCGCATAAACTCTTATATGAGCTCACCGAGCATGTTGATGCTTTATATTGGCATTTCAAAACTATTATGATGCTTTGCACTGTAAAACGTTTGGATAATGGCATATCGAAATGCTTTTGTAAAACATTTAGTTTCAGTGGAGCAAACCACAAAGCAGCTGTACAACTTTCGGCTGTTTTTAGTGCATTTGGATCTACAGTAGCATTTTTAATAAGTAAATAAATGCTTAATGCTGTTTAATAGCATAAACATTAACCATTATAATGCCACGTAAATCCGCTGTACAGCTTTCAGCTGTTTTTCGTGCCTTAGGGTCTACAATAACATTTTTAAGTAGTAAGATAATGCCTAGTGCTGCTTAATAGTATAAACTTATACTATTATAATGCACCGTAAATTTATTAGTCAGCTTTAAACTGTTTTAGTGCCCTTTGTTGTGTAATAGCACTTTTAAGTGCTAAGTTAAAGCCTAGTACTGCTGAACAGCATAAATGTGAATCAATGTAATGCTTGCATTTTTAAAGATCAACTGAGTTCTGTTGTACAGCTAACAGCTCTTTAATCAAATACAGGTGAGTTTTTGTAATGCGTAAAGCTGTATACACATTTATTTTACTGTGTTCGTAAAACCATTTGTCAGACATATTGGGGAATATACTGCTGGCGGTATTAATTAGCCTTTTTAAAGGCTCACCTAGCTGCTATAGACCGACACCATTTTGTAAACATTTTATGACCAAAAAATATTATCATTCGGATCTATTTATGATAGCCATAGACCTATATTATAATGATATAACTTAATTTAATACAACCAAACTAAAACTATTATGTTAATTATGCAAAATTCGCTCTATACTAGGAAAACACAATTGTTTTGCTTATTTCACGCATACATCTTCAATAACATTTTATATCAAAACCACATAATATCGAAGGCGCGTGAAAATTTTCAATGAAACTTATATAGACATTTACAGTAAACTACATTGCGCAGTAATATTTGAAGGCATGAAATAAGAAAAGAGTCATAAACTCCAGTATTATAAATTTACCTTTGATTCAAACAAACAATATGTGTCAAACAGATTAGTTTGACGTCTTCGTCCATTTATATTGCAGGACAAAGTGGTTAAATTACAGATTAATTGCATTAGAACATTTGCACCGTGGTATTAGAGATGTTTTTGCAATGATATAGTGTTTATTTAAGTTCTAACTGTGAACACTTATACAGCTACAATCATTCTTTTACTACATTCTAAAGCTAGTCTAATGCTTTTGTAATGCAATAAACATTTTCACTATCAATAATATTGCTAGTGTAATGCTTCTGTAATGCGATTGGCAACTTTATTGGCCGTAATAATGCTTCTATAATGCGATTGATACCTTCTTTGACCACAATAATGCTAATATAATGCGCCTGTAATGCAATTAAACAACTATTGTGAATTTATTTACGATCTAAAGCCGTATAATTTGTGCCCAAATAAGCATTACAGTAGCCGTATAAACGTTAGTAATGCTACTATAGAACTAACTAAAAATGCGAAAACGATACAAAAATGCTGTAAGTCGGCCCTTATACTGCTTTGATGTGTTACTTGGGTAGCTACCACTATCTTATCTAAGTCTTGCCGCCAAACATCAGTGTTAACAACATTGATGTGTTCCGGCTTGAAGATAAGATAGCCAGATCCCCATAGCGTTGGGGAATCTTGGGAAGCCCGCTTCCGTCTTCGGCATCATCGTCACTTACCATCAGGTGAGATGATGCCAAGGGCTTACCAATTGAGAATAAAAAAGAAAAAAAAGGGTAGGGTAGGGTAGTGTAGTTTAGTGTAGAGTAGGGTAGGGTAGTGTAGTGTAGGGAAGGGTAGGGGTAGGCTAGGGTAGGGTAGGGTAGGGAAGGATAGGGTAGTGTAGTGTGGTGTATTGTAGTGTAGTGTAGGGTAGTGTAGTGTAAGGTAGGGTAGGGTAGGGTAGGGCAGGGTAGGGTAGGATAGTGTAGTGTAGTTACCAATCTGGTTGAAATTTGGCACGCAGGTAGCCTGTATTAGGAGGGACACAGGCTACTTTTTATCCCGTGAAAATAGCATAGTCCGATGCACTTCCTGAGGGAACTGAAAAAAACTGTATTTTTTTGTTTATTTCTTTAACATCGCAACGGAACAATGTTTTGTTGTCATTTTTTTGCACAGAGATGGTTGAAGGGGTGGAAAATGACATAATTTACTAATTATCGTATCTTGACATCAATCCCTAGCCATCTGGAGAAAACCCATGTCCACGCTCGCGAGCCGCTTGCGGCTCACGCGCCACTCACCCTTATAGTCAGTCAAAAACGATGTCCACGCGGGCGAAGCCGCGGGTGAAGCTATCATCATATTAGCCGAAGGACGTCCACTGCTGGACATAGGCCTCCCCCAAGCATCTCCACGACGACCGGTTCTGCGCTGCCCGCATCCAGCGGCTTCCCGCGACCTTCACCAGGTCATCGGTCTTCCGAGTGGGAGGCCTGCCTACGCTATGCTTTCAGGGGCGTGGTCGCTACTCGAGAACTTTACAGCCCCAATGGCCATCTGTTCTACGAGCAATGTGCCCCGCCCACTGCCACTTAACAATTCTGAGAGCTATGTCGGTTACTTCGGTTCTCCTACGGATCTCCTCGTTTCTGATTCGATCACGCAGAGAAACTCCGAGCATAGCACGCTCCATATCAGTCGAAGCATATGCTGAGCTGCTACGTTTTCAGTGATTGATACAAACTATTGTATTTTAAAAACTACGCAATATTTCACTTGTGTGTACTTATCACTGAATAAACATTTATTCTATTCTATTCTATTCTCCATTGCCCTTTGGGTGACCTTAAGCCTTCTTATTAGGTCCATAGTAAGCGACCATGTCTCAGTTCCGTATGTCATCACTGGCAACACACACTGGTCGAAGACCTTGGTCAGACACTGCGGTATCTGTGACGTAAAGATATTGCGAAGCTTCCCGAACGCTGCCCAGCCGAGTTGGATTCGACGATTGATCTCTTTCTCGAAGTTGGACCTACCAAACTTTTTTTTTATTAAAAATTTGAGTGTGTTTGACTATATCTCACCTGACGGTAAGTGACGATGTAGTAGAGGATGGTAGACGCAAACTCAAATAATGCATATTCACTCTCGCCTTGAAGATCCCCAAATTGTAGGAGTCGGGAAACACAGACGCAGGCAAGGAGTTCCACTCAATCGCTGTCCGCATAAAAAATGAGAAAGCGTAACGCTTCGTGCGCATAGGCTGAATATCAACAACAAAAGGGTGGAAGCTCCCCCTGCATCTCGTTGACCGAAGATGGAATGGAGCTGGGAGAATGAGGTTGTGAAGTTGTTGAGCACACTCTCCGAAATGAATTCGATAGAAAACCGAAAAACAGGCAACTTTGCGGCGATGCTTAAGGCTTTGAAGATTGTTTTTGACAAGCTCATCGTCACCAATGAGTCTCCGAGCGCGCCGGTCAATAGCGTCAAGAGTATCCAGCTGATAGAGGGCTGATCCATCCCATAGGTGAGAACAGTACTCCATACAAGATCGGACTTGTGCTTGATATAAAGATAGAAGCTGTCCAGGTGTGAAGTACCGTCTCACCTTAGAGAGAATACCCAGCTTCATTGCAGCAACTATGGCCTGGACTGTTTGTCCCAGGTATACGTATTCGGTAACAACTTCGAGTGTAGTTCGGAGGAGTAGGTATGACACGGACGTTTGACATAATTCTCGTCTTGTCCATGTTCATTCTAAGACCCACTTGTTGAGAGGCTCTACTGAGGCTATCGAGCATTGTGCCTAAGTCGTCCATTGTCTCAGCCATGACCACGATATCGTCAGCGAATTGAAGGTGGGTGATGTACTCGCCGTTGATATTGATGCCGAGTCCACCCCAGTCCAAAAGCTTAAAAACATCTTCCAGGGCGGCAGTGAACAGTTTCGGAGATATAACGTCTCACTGTCTCACCCCTCGCTGCAGCTGGATAGGTTCCGAGTTTTGATCCTGGAGGCGAACCGACATGGCGGCGTTTTCATACAAACACTTCAGCACTTCGATATATCGATAGTCAATTTGGCACCTCTGGAGAGACTGTAACACAGCCCAAGTTTCGACCGAATCGAAGGCTTTCTCATTCGTTTCTCAAGTATAACGGAATTAAATAACTTCTGAATAGCTTTAAGTACCGGTGTTCCACCTGCTTTCAGAAGTTCAGCCGTAATTCCATCATCACCTGGTGCCTTATTGTTTTTAAGCTGTTTAAGAGCCATTCTAATCTCGTACAGGCTGACGTCCGGGATATCTTCAGTATAGTTACGGGTAAGTCTAGCTCTTGGGTCTTTAGCCAGATCGCTGACAGGCAGACGTGTGGTCGTGTACAATTGTCCGTAGAACTTCTCTAGTAGAAAAGCTAGTAGCATAATAAATATGTGTACGATGGAACTTGTTCACATTCGAGCGTCACACGGGCGGCGGGCAGTTATCGGACCTACCTTCTACGAGCACCTTCTTGCAGATCTAAGGAATGACACAAATGACGAATCGTACTATCTCCGACTAAAAACCTTTTGCTGGATAATGAATTTTATAATGTCGACGAATTTCTGCAAAAGAAATAATATTTGCAATTTATTTTTTATTTTTCATCGTTATGATGAATTCATTATACATACATACATACATAAGATCACGCCTCATTCAATATTTTGGTTGAAATTTAGAATTTTATTTTGTTTTGATATCTACTTTATTTTTTGTTTTGACATCTCATTCTTATTTTGTATTGACTTTTTTTTGATGTCTTACTTTTTTATTGTGACTGATTTTTTACACTTTAACATTTTTAATATATTTTGTTTATTTATTTTTATTTAAATATGTAACGGTGACATGAAATAAATAATTAATGTAATAATATAAAAAACACGTTTTTTATGGCGACCCCGTTATTTTTTATTTTTGAAGAGAAAACTTCTTTAGCCGCGTTGGGCATTTTGGAGATGGCAATAAATCATTGAACTCGCGACACTGTCACGTTACCGCCACAGTGACGGCCATCTTACCAGGAACTCACGCAGGGTCAAAACTTATGGGGCATTTTTGAGATAGGAAAAAAAATTTAACTCGCGACACTGTTACGTTATCGCTACCTATACCGCCACCTTACCAGGAACACTCGCAGGCTCAAAACTTATAAAAGTGTACAAAGTTTTCACTTCTGTTGGCACCACCGGGGTGGTTTTTTTGTATTTGTTGTTATAGCGGCAATAGAAATACATATTCTTTGCAAATTTAAACTGTCTACTTATTACGGTTCATGATATACAGCTGGCTGACAGACGGACAGACGGAGGCTTAGTAATAGGGTTCACCCGTTGGGTGTACGGAACCCTAAAAATTCGGTGCACTTGTTCGGCTTGAAAGCTTTTTGGCAATTTGCCAGTGGAACAATCAGAAAGAATTACAATCCAGTACACAGATGGATACTTGATCGATTTATAATTGAACCCTCTTTAGATTTTTGGGATATGTATCACACAAACTTATTTTTTAAGCAATGATATTCTTAATTGGTTTCGTGTACAAACAGTAAAAGGTTCTTAAAAGCTAAAATACCTATTTGCGTAATTTTTTTATGTGTTTTTTTTCATACCTATGAAAAGGTCATTAACTTACTTGGTTGGGTATTAACAAAGTTATTATTGTAGTGCATTGTCAATCCAGGTCCTAATCTGTCTACCTACCAAATTTCAGCCAGATCCGTTCAGTAGTTTTTGCGTGAAGAAGTAACAAACATACACACTCACAAACTTTCGCCTTTATAATATAAGTGTCATTATAAAATTCAAATTACCGGCAGATGCACTTGCACGCGCAGATTAAAGTAAATAGAAGCATGTTTGATTATTTACTAATTTACATTTACACCTGTTAAGAGGAGAGACAGTGAAGTAGATAACTAAGACCAATAAATTAAGAACGCTAAAACAAGGTTAAAGCTAGTATCTCATCTGTGGTTGCATCGTTACACAAAAATTTACTCGCGCACCAGGGAGGGTTCCGTACCACCATATACAATATCGGTATGTATTTATCAAATAATAATTGGAAACGTTAAAAAAAGATTTTCATTGCAAAATTAGTACAATTTTGCATTACATTTTTTTAATTTTTGGAAAAAATAATTAAAGTACTACACTTTGATAAAAAAAGGTACCAATTTCGCAGCATCGAGAAAAAAAAATATCCCAACAAAACATAAATGTGAAATGTGCCAAGTTCGATACAAAAAAATACAAAGATCTAAAAGGTATCAAGTTCTGTAGTGATTTCTTGAAAAATGGCTACGGAACTTCCTTCATATTGAAATAATTATCTTAAACTTCTCCAAATAATAGATAACGAACAACGGTTTTCAGTTGCTTAAAAGAAAATGGTTATGTTTTGTGCTACTATTGGTGTAACTTAGCAAGTTTTCACTATCCAATTATATTCTAAATTGGAGTATATTTTTAAAAAATTAGCTGTATCTGCTTGTGTCGGCTTGGCTATTTAAATTTGCCAAGTTACACCATACAATCGCACAGAACATAACACATTTTCTTTTAAGCAACTGAAAACCGTTGTAAGTTCTCTATTATTAATTGGAGAAGTTTAATGTCCGGTAAATTATAAATAAAAAATATTTCCTTCCTTTGAAATACCTCGTAACTTTTTTAATTTTTAGTTTACACTATTCCTTTCGTTCGACCGACGACCTGGTGAAGATCGCGGGAGGCCGATGGATGCGGGCAGCGCAGGAACGGTCGTCATGGAAATCCTTGGGGGAGGCCTTTGTCCGGCAGTGGGCGATTTTCGGCTGATATGATGATGATTTCTTTAATTAATTATTTTACACTTTTATTAACATTTACAAAATACATCAACTAGTACTGCATCTACATCTCATTGATGTCTTATGTATATAATGCCGAAAATATAGAACACCATTTTCTAAATATTGAGAAGCACAAACTAAACCTAGCTTAGATTGATCCTATGATTACAAGCTTTCTATTAAAAATGTTTTGCTAATCTTTCCAGTAGTTTTCGATAAAATCGTGGACATACATAGGTACCAGGGCAGGGGCGTATCAATCGCAAATGGCGCCCAGGGCAAGCATCAAAGTTGCGCTCTTTCGTAAAAACATTTTCTATTTGAGAACGAAAATTATTTTGCTAAAATGCACCTTTCTTGGCTTTTGCGACGCAAACAAATCTGATTTTAGGGTACCGCGCATCCAATTAATGTAAGGAAATCCTTATAAGTTCACTCATGTGTCTGTCTGTCCATCCGTATGTCACATCGGATTTTCTCCGAGACTACTGGACAAAAGAATATAAAATTTGGAACGTAAGTAAAGTATATAGAGTTCGCTGACCCAATCACGACCGTATAGAGGTAAATAAAAGAATTTTACGCCCCCTTTGAATGGCGCCCAGGGCACGTGCCCCACCTACCTCACTCTATATAAGCCATGAAAAGATACTTAATAGCCGTAATCAGAAGCTCCTAATTAAGTCGCTCAACAAATTTAAAATGACACTTTTTCTGAAGGCATTCCCCCTCAACTTTCGAAGATGAAACTTTACAACATCGCCGAAGAGTAAAAACCTCGTAAGTGACTAAAACAATATTTTTCATGAAAGAGAAAAACCGTCTCCTGAATAATTTTGTATGCAACCTATTTCCGTTCTTTATTATATTAACTATTATACCTAAGTCAACTTTCGTAAATAATGTATGTAACCAATAGGTATCTAAAGTGAGCATCCTAATAAAGTGTCAAACGCGGCTTACAAAGTTTTTCTTGGAAAAAAGTCAAGATTTTGTCGTTGGATGTATTTATGCGAGATTTTCTTTGTAATGAATGATTGTATCCGAATACTACGTTTCAACAAATGCGAGATTTTACTACGTAATCTATAATGCAAAAAGCTCGTTCTCGTATAACCACCTCCATGGCGTAATTGTTAAGTCTGCCTCACATCAGGAGATCGCGATTTCGATTCCCCTCGGAGTCTAACTTTGTAAGACTCGGTTTGGGGTGGCATTTTCCAAGCCCGCCTGCTAGCTACCACCATCTTATCTAAGTCTTGCCGCCAAACATAAATTCTAAAAACATTGATGTGTTCCGGCTTCAAGATAAGATAGCCAGTTGCACATTACGTTGGGGAATCTTGGTAAGCCCGCTTCCATCTTCGGCATCATCGTCACTTACCATCAAGTGAGACGATGCCTAGGGCTTACCAATTATGAATTAAATATATTTTTTTCCGAAGTTTCACTAAATTAACTACTTAAATATTTGGAGTATCCATTGAAGAGTTATCTGATTAAATAAAACACCAAATAAGAGATTTTCATTGGATGCAATAGATGATACGGCATTTTAGCCTAAATCGGATACAGGCGTGTTAGAAATGTAAGTAAAGAGGTTTCTTGTTTAAGGCGGTAATATTACAGATTTTCGTTATTTTTGACGTCAATTACTCCTAAAAAATAGAAAACTAAAAAAAATTAAAAAAATACCGTTATTGTTGATGATGTTCCTTAAAGTCAAATACTATTAGAAACACAATTGAGAAGTCAAAATTACTGTGACGTAATATTGGTATTAGGATATGTTCTTGAAGTTCTCTAGTATTTTTTATGTCCTGATAAATTATAACTGCATTGTTTCTTATTCACGTTACACTTCCTCTCTTTGACTAGCGATTGGTATCAATTTTCCTTAGATACATAAATATTTGTATGTATCCTAAACGATATAAAACACAAGGTTGAAAAAAAATACCCTTATTGTTTGATATCATAATACAAAGTGAGTAATGTTATTATTTTTTATACTTTCATTGTAGTTTTTGATTGAAACGAAAAACCATTGAAAAATTTAAAAAGTGTTGTTATTTTCTTTACTCTTTACACGTAAAGAAAAAGACAGAGACAACTGTTCTAATCAATACCTCGCCTTAATAGATTTACGAGGTTTTCACTAGTCGTCGATGATAACGACCACGGATAAGATAAATAAGGTTAGATTTGGCAATAGTCACACTTATGTTTGAAAAGCAGCGTCGCCGCCTGTCTCCCACCCATCAACTCCACTACACAAGCAATAATAATACATATACACAAATTGCGCGCACTAATAAACAAAACACACTTGGAACACAGGGCTGCAATTATCGTGTCTCACACCATTTCGAGAGTCTTTAAGTTACACACAACCACACGCAAATAAAAAGTATGAACGCGTGCTTCAGTTAAGTATGATTGTATAATCATACTTGTAGCGCGCCTGCCCTGCGCACATTTCCAATCCAACCTTATTTATCTGATCCGTGATAACGACCTTTCATCCTCCCTGCCCTTCACCCCTGCGTATTGAAAGCTCGCAGACGTTGATTGCCAGATTGCCACTACAATATATACGCAACAACAAAAACACGAGTCTCGCTCATGCTCAATTGCTCACCTTGACACGCGCACTGCTTTCTGGCGCCTTTCGCAGATGCCTCGACGATGAACTTCTTTTTAAAAGCACTTTAAGGTCAATGTTATTTTTAGGGTTCCGTAGCTCTCATCGACAAAACGGAACGCGCATAGATTCAAGATTCAAGATATTTATTCCAAATAGGTGCAAATTACACTCTTTCTGATAGTCATAAAATAGTGATTACATAATTGCATTTGTAAAAATCAAGAAATAAACAATCATTAGTTAATAACGTCAAAATCCAGTCCTTGATATAAAAAAACAAATTATGTCATTAGAACATGAAAACAATGTGACACGAGAAGTTATACATTAAAATTCATTAAATCATTGAATGTCATGCATGAATGCCGTTGACCAAGTGTAGGCCAGTTCACACGGACAACACCCGGTCACGAGTATAACGCGAGAGTCAGCCATCGCTCCTCTCAACCATATTAGATCTCTCATGCTTCAATCAGTCCATCCATCTGTGTGTCTATCACGCCAGTTTTTCTTCTTTTTAAGAGCACTTTTACCTCATTCCTCCCTCTCCATTTCATCATCGGACGACCAGGCGCGTAGGGCGATTCTACCCCTTTGTCGTCAATGTTACACCTTTACGCACGAAGCGTTTTGCTTCTTCGTTCATTATGCGAACGGCCAAGGAGTGCAATTCCCTGCCGGTGTCTACATTCCCCGATTCGTATAATTTAGGAATCTTCAAGTCGAGAGTGAATACACACTATTTGAACTTGCGTGTTACATTCTCGGCTGCATCGGCACTTACCATCAGATGAGGTGCAGTCAAACGCACTCAAATTTTTAATAAAAAAACGTTCATGTTATTCATAGGGTTCCATACTTCACAAGGGCATAACGGAACCCGCATAAGATCACTTATATTTCCACACGTCTGTCTGTTTGTACATCACCCCCGTTTTTCTCACACAGACGTAGAGATATAGATAGATACGTAAAAAGTTGGGATTAAATATAATATTCAGGTAGGTACCTAGATTATATTGAATTATTGACCCAAATATTTTGAAATATTGAAAATTATTGAACATTTTTGGTGTGTTTTCAAGAGAGTGTGTTTGACGGGGAGAAATTATCTTCCCGAAAATTTGATGAACACTATGTGCTCCAGTGGATTCCTTTCCACAGACGAAGCAAAATATTCGTGTTTCATCAATAAGCATTTCTTCTGTTTCAATTAATCTACTTCCTGATTGATCACTGATGATCAGCTCAGCCTCATTAACAATAGCCCAAGTTGCAACAGTTTCTAATGTTAATATATTTTCTTGTATGGATGCTGGAGGATCTATAAGACCTGCTGCAGCTGTTTCTATTTTTTGCTGAGTGGTTGAAGCGCTTACTTTGTCTGATTCAATTCTGATTAGTGGATTTATATCCTTATCTAAGTGTATTTCAGGATAGGATTCGATTATTTCATCATCATTTTTTGAGTTTAAAAAATTCACCAAATCCTCTTTCGTAGTAAGTTTGTCTAATAAGTCTGCTGGAATGTGTCTTTTCAGTTCTATTTTAGGCTCTGTGCCAAACAAAGCCTTATATGGTGTCCTTTAAATAGTCCTATGAAAGGAAGATTTTTTTTGAATTGGACAAAGTAATATCCTATGGACCATTTCTTGCAGTTAATATCAAATAACCAAGCACGGAGCACAGCTTGTACGTCTTGATTTAAGCGCTCAACATAGCCTTGACTTGCTGGATGTCTGGGTCTGCCATTTATAATTTTGCACGATGGCCACAATGACGTCAACTCTTTTATAATTGTAGCTGTGAATACACAGCCATTGTCACTATCAAGCATGGCGGGACAACCTACTTCTAAAAAGATCTTTTACAACTCTATAGCCACTTCAGCTGCTCTTTCTGATGTCAAAGGGCGAAGGAAACTAAATATTGTTGTATGGTCATTTCCATTGTCCGTCTGGAGTTGACTGCAAGTCTATAAGGTCCACTTGACCGCGGTTGTTGAAATCGCTAGACACTATTGGGCGGACAACAATTCCCTTTTGGGAAAATTTCTTCTTGTTCTGACACACCGTACATAGCTTTACAAATTCTTTGACCACAGAAACCGGAATAACATACCTGGATTTTAAAGCATAAATCAATTTGTCTCTTCCTCCTTGGCCAACAGATTGATGAATTTCACATAATATCCCATGAAATTCTTCTGGAGGTACTATCATAGGTATAGGCTCAGATTCAGATTTCCGTCTCAATATCAAAAAATTTTGAATGCCTACCTCCAAAACATCATATTTTTTCCATAGTAGTAGTCTTTGTTTTAAGGCCTCGTCCGTCTGATGATGAAGATCTAGATTTATATTTTTCAATATGTTTGATAGCTTCTTCTATTCTCTTCTGTGTCCATAATGGTTTCTCTTTATTTTTTCAGCCTTCAAATAAAGTAGTAAACTCTCTTTCAAAATCTTCTTTACATACAAATTACTTATCCACTTGGTTTCCTGTAGATGCCATTTCTAGTAAGCACTGGCACAATATTAATGAGATTTATTTATTTAATTATATAATGTAATTATTTGTCGCAAACATGGACACGGGTTGCCCTTCTGAGTCGTGTTTTGTGACTGAAGAAGCGAGAAAAGGGGCAGGGCGCGCGCGAACGCAGGCGAAACAAAAGCGGGGGAATTCCCGAAGTCCCTGTCAACGGAAATCTACATCACATTGATCATAAACCCAAACTAGTTCAGGTTTTTGATCAAAAATCTAGATTGATACAGGTTTATGATAAAATTTAGTTTAAATTGTGTCATCTTCCGGGTTTTGATCAATATATAAATCAATTAATATATATATACAGTGGTGGTCACATAATTAAGAACGTTTCATAATCGGACATAGCTTTAAAATGTATATGGTCATAATAAAGATTTTTAAACCTTATTGAACAATATTGACTATACTGCTGGTTAGTATATGTATGAGGCCAACATAATCAATAAAAAAACTAGGTAATAATATTTAATATTCAATTTAATTACCTGATGTTTAGGTATTGTTCACATAGCAGTAAGCGAGAGGCTGGACTAATAATTAAGAACGAGTTAAAACTTTATAATAAAACTAACAATAACTTTATAATTTATGTTATTCATCAATTTGAAGTGAATTTAACAGTGTTTATCATAATGAAATCAACTTGTTTTGTAACGTTAGTACTTAGTTGGATGTCAGCTACCGTGGATAACTGCATGAAAGCGGCGCGGGCGCGGAATTGATGCTATGAACCTTCGGGAGGTTTCAACTAAGAAACAAATTCATTGTAAAATTCATTCATGTTAGCACACACTCTGCACGACAATTTATTTTTAACTTGACACCACAGAATTTATATGGGATTAAGATTAGGCCATTTGGTGGCCAGTCTAACACTGTTACCATGTGCCTATTCAGGAATGTTTCTACAGCGTTGGCAGTGTGTTATGGGTAATAATAGTGCTGGAATGTCCAAATTACCGGGAGATTATCGTCAGCGTATGGCATCATACATTCTTCTGAGTAATCTGTTTATATTGTTTGTACAGGTCCATGTTACCTTGTATCAGGCTGGTAGGTCCCATGCGATATTAATCGGCAAAGCAACCCCAAATTTTGAATTTTCTACCGCCATACTTTACCATATTTTTTGTATATTTTGGGTTGTATTCCTTATTTGCAGGTCGGCGTGCGTACTGCTTTCCATGAGAACATATTCTATTTATTTTGGTTTCGTCAGAAAAAAGTACATTGTTCCATTGCTGTTCTGTCCAGTTTACACAATTCCTTGCAAACGCAACTCGGGCCTGTCTATGGCATGGTGTCAACGTGAGTACCTTTCTGGTTCATCTCCCAAATAACTGTGCCTCCACCAAACGTCTTCGAACGGTGCGCGCCGAGACTGCTTGAGAGTTATTCTCACCAAAAACTTCATTTATATCTGATTAGAGCCTTTAAATGGGTCCTGCTTAGGAAAGTAAACTATTCTTAAATCGTGTTGAGGATACTTTTTTCTTGGTTTTAGTTTGCGGGGATTATTGGAAGTAGCTTTATGGATATTAAAATGTATCACAGCCTGGTACACCATCGTTTTAGAGCAACCCAAATGATCCGCAACTTTTTTATAAGACCTAGTCCGACCACGCAACTTTATTATTAGTTCTTTAGTAGCAGAGTCACAAAATTTAATTTACTTAGTTTACGAATAATTGCAAAAAACGAGCAAAACTGCAATAAAAATAGTAAAGAAGAGCATCGCATTCCATTTTCAATCTGATGAAAAAATGAAAAAAAATCGTTCTTAATTATTTGTCCAGCTAGTGTTCCTGCAAATAAATGACTTCTTGTAATTTAATAAATAAACATGCACACTGTTTTGATAATATTGTGACACTAAATAAAACAGGACAGTCATAGCAATATTCTACAAAATTATTAAATCATTTTTATAAACATATTTAATTTGGAGATATCGCTCAAAACACGTGGTGAAAACGCTCGAAAACGCTGAAGCTCGTAGTTTACAGAAAAACTGGTGCAAAGTTTGTAAATATCATAGTTTTTCAAAAAATTAAGCAAAGTCCAGTACCTATAAGTAGAGACAATATTAAGAGCACTGAGAGGTCTTGTTATGTTAGTAGTGGAAATTTTGGCACAGAATCCTGTTTGTGTGAGTCCGACTCGCTCTTGTCCTGTTTTTCTTCATTGAAACTTCTGTCTTATTAAAACTTCTTCTGACTATCCGTTAAATACCTTGCCTTATCCTCCTATACTGAGCCGTGGTCATGACCATGGGCACAAACTACGAATCTGCTCCAGATTTCCAAGAGATTTCAACTTCATCCTAAGTAGCAAAGGTCTTCGGGCGAAAATTCGCATCCAACTTCTCCACACTATAAAAAAGTTTACTGAAACTCACCCATTTTAATGTTTAACCCACATACTCACGTCCGTCTCCGTGTTGTGACTTTGTGTACGCATTTTCATCGGTTTTTTGTAGGAGTGCAGTAGAGAATGCGTTAAGCGAAGCACGGCTCAAGTGCGACATTGTCAAGGCCGCTGGAGGTCGACGCGTGCCTCTCATCTGCGCGCCCGGCGCGCGCCCATAGCGTCGATCTACACTATGTACCAATAACAGTATTCCTTGTGAAATATACGCATCAGGTGATTTATAGACACTAAAAAGGCTTGTAATTATTCATCGTAGAACTTTCCCCAAAAAACTTAATTTTTCGTAGATACTTTTCGGATTCGCTAACCTAAAACACGTGGACTTATGTAGTTCTAATTTTTCAAAGAGATTAATTATAATGTCCACCAAAAATACTTTGATACCCTAATTTCTCTTACCATAAAAATGTATTCAAACACCAAATGTAAGTAGTAAATGAACACCAAATCTTAGCAAACAAATTATTGCGCTATTTCTGCCTAAATAAACCAAACAACGAAAAAGGAGTTGGCAATATTAAGTTTTTCTAAAAAAACTGTAAATGAGCGAGAGAAGCGAGCGATATCAGATTCAGTCAGGTTTGATTACAACAGAAAACGTTATAGTGGCAACTGCTAATGAGTAAAAGTAGCTACTTGAATTTTTGTAAATTGAAATATTTATATTAGCTTAATTTACCTAAAAGCTCCTCCCAAAACCTGAAACAAATTACCAAATGTTTTATTTTACCCCACGCAAGTCCACGCAATCAGAAAACGGTATAGTGGCAACTGCTACATGAGCTAACTGGTAGTAAATGTAGGTTCACAAAATATTTAAATAAGCTTAATTTACCGAAAATCTTCTCCCAGAACCGCCTAATGTATCCCGAGTCCCACCAACAATGCAACAAGCATTACATAACCGAGCGAATGCGTCTCATTGCGCAAACGCAGCGTGTCCGGGTCCGTAACGGTGCGTGGACAATCCGGAATGCCGCCGATTCATACCAAGACCGAGTTGCACCATCCAACGTCATCGTCAGGTCCATCACACATTTGTTATTATGTCCAAACCTAATGTAATACGAGTAAGATGGTTTGCTTTCAGTTGCGTGCGTGAGTATGCGTATGAATATCTTTCAATCACTAACTTATCTTCCAGGTAAGCTAACACCTACATCACCCAGTAGGTTGCTCTTGACACAAACATCGTAAGTACGTGTCATTAGCTTGACATGTGTGTGACGTCATCTTCCCATTATCATGACAGGTGGCGCTAAGCACTTTCGATAATGGATTAGTAGTATCTAACGCAAGGATTGTCATTATCGTCATATCAACTCATATACGTCCCCACCGAGGGGCTCGAGCCTACCCTGAATTAGGGCGATCGGGCCTTAGTCGACCACGCGGGCCCAGTGCGGGTTGGTCGACTTCACACACAACCTGCGAGTTTCTTCGCAGGCGTGTGCAGGTTTCCTCACGATGTTTCCCTTCACCGTAAGAGCTTCGGATAACCGTAGATACATATGAAATCTAAATTCGAAATCACATTAGTACGTGCCAGGATTCGAACCACGACCTCCCGGACAGGAGGCGGCGGCCCTAGTCGTAACGCCACCGACGCTCTCAAGGATTATATAGGTACATATGTAATGTTATTTGGCGCAATAAAAATTCTACTTTCACAAAAAATAATGGGTTGAAGTATTTATAAAAACCAGCCTAGTAAGTCAGAACCGCACACATAGGGTTCCGTACCATGATACTAGATGTTACTAGTTTCTTCAGTTCCATACTATCATACTAGATGGCGCTAAATTCTTCACGTTTTTTATGAAGAACTTTACTTTTTCTAATTTTTAGTATTTGTTGCCCTTCCAGCGACCATTTCAAAGCTCCCGACGGCGTCCATACGATAATTACTTCCGCTCTGGACTAGCGGGGGTGGGCCGCGCTGCGGATTTCCGAGGTTTTCTCAGTATTTTTGTATACAACCTATAAAAACTAATTACTTATCTAGTAAGCTGGTTAAATTTCCATTTGATTATATTTTTTTTAGATTTCTTTTATGACAAAAAAATTAAATAGAACACGATTTATTTTAAAGTTTTGTGTTTTTTTGGTTCCGTTTTAGTTTTTTTTTTTACTATTTCTATTTATATTCTACATAAATACAGTAATTCATTTTGATGCTTTTCTAATGGCCAGGTAATTTATCTACATGATCCAAAACAAAAAAAAGATAGTCTAGTGCAAAAACAATTAAAAAAAATACTGCTACATTGTGATTTTCATTTGTTTTTCTTGCCGCTAAGAACAATGGTTTTAAAATTTTTCTAAGAGTTTTTTTGAGCAAGATACGGTGATAAAATCACTACACAGTAAAGCAGTAATACCATATAATAGAAATACATGCAATTTACTTACCATTCCATCTTTTAATCCCTCAGAATTGATACAAACTGGTCACGGAACCCTAATTTGTTGATAAAACCAGAGATATGCTATATATAAGGGGAGGTAGATAGGTTACGTGCATCCAAAAAGTGAAGCAAAAAAAAGATGCCAATTGGCATCTCTTTTCTTAGTAGTATCGGTGCAACGGAAGCGAACTGCTTGTAATATTGTGTGTGTAAATGGCTTCGATTTTCAAATGTTGTTTGTTAGTGCATAACCCATCTATGGTAACAAATCTCTGGATAAAACAGCACTTTTTCACAAGAGTTTTTTTCGAACTGGAAATTGTGTTAAAATCACTTCACAGTAACGCAGTAACACTGTTACACCTAAACAAATGCAATTTACTTAGCATTTCGTGCTAATTTCATCAAAAGCGACGCACATTTTTGCGATATTCGCGAAAAGTAAACACAACCTTCGGACATTTTTTATACTTTTATTACGACAATTATTTTACTGGCTATGGATTAAAGACATATTGAGACATGTTAGCTAAGGCATAAACTACATACGGCTTAAACCAGCGACAAAGATAACCTTTTTTGACAACTTTATTCAACCTTAAACGCAAGCGCGTCAAAGTACGTGACATTTGCCCAGATTGGGCTGTTGGACAGTTGAGCGATGTCCGCTATTTGCCCAAATGGGCGTTTTGTCGCGTGACTAGAGCGGCAACAGAAATACATCTTCTGTGAAAATTTCAACTGTCTATCTGTCAAGGTTCATGAAATACAGCCTAGTGACAGACGGACAAACGGACGGACAGCGAAGTCTTAGCAATAGGGTCCCGTTTTTACCCTGTGGGTAAGGAACCCTAAAAACAACCTATTTAACCAATTTAACAAAAAAATTATAACCCGACTGTATAAAAACATTACCCCTATTTTTTGAGCAATCATAAACAGTGTGTAACAAAATTGGTGTAGGTCTCGTTAACTGGGGCTTCTACTCATCACACTGAACAACTTTTTTTCTACGACTTTGCTGAAATCGGAAAAAAAATGTTTACCCTTCATACAAACCGATCAGCTGATCGACCAATTTTGTACATTTTAGTATGAAGGGTACATTTTTTTTGAGAATTGACTATGGGTTCCTTGGGGAAAGATGTTCAGTATGATGAGTATAACCAAAGTAACTAGTATCTCATAGAACCCTCAGTTAACGGGTCCTACACCATTTTTTTTACACCCTGTATACTTAGTCATATATACATTGAGGAAAAATGTATTCTTTGTCACTTACGGGATCAAGACAAATCCACAACAACACCTCGCATTCTGAAATCCATCAAGCCGTTTAGCTACAGGCTCAGCTAAAGAAACAGACAAATACAACCGAAACACATTACCCTCTTATTAGGCAGTCGGTTAACAATCACACTTTTGTAATCCCCAAAAAATGTTCGACGCTCCAAACAATAACTTTATATTAAACATAACCCCTCATTTTTGGGAAGTCGGGTAATATGTATCACTCACGGGATCAAGACGAATCTAACAATACCTCGCACTCTGCCGTTTAGAAGACATTTTTAGAAGACATTGTGGAATAAAGAAACATACATGCATACATACATGACACCTGAAAACAATACACTCCAATTTTTGTTGGCAGAAGTGTAATTTTTGATTTTTTTTTGCATTTGCACAAAATTAGTCAATCAGATCATCTGCTGGGCAAAGGCCTCCCCAAGTTTTTCCACAATCGGTCCTGTGCTGTATGCATCCAGCGGCTGACGCTACCTTCACCAGGTCTTATTCAACTTATTTGGGAATAAGAGTTAGTCATCCAGAGACCGCAGATCCCAAATTACAATTTGTTTTTAGTTTGTTTTAGTAGGTACCTAGTTGCTTTTACAACCAGTACCGATCGGTGCTGTGCGTTACACTGACTGACTCGGTGGCTCAGTGGTTAGTGCTCTTGACTACTGATCCGAGAGTTGTGGGTTCGATCCCCACCCAGGGCAAACATTTGTGTGATGAGCAGATTTGTTTGCTCTGTGTCTGGGTGTTAAATATCTATATATGTATGTATTTAAACGTATATAAGTATGTATATCAGTCTCTGGTTCCCATAACACAGGGAATCCTACTTTGGGGCCAGATGACCATGTGTGATTTGTCCCAGAATATTTATTTATTTATTTATTTATTTTATTTATTTATTACACTTATACTAGGGATGGATGCAACGACTTCTCGATAAATAAATGAGTGGCAATTTCATCATTACAGCTCATATACGTCCCCACCGAGGGGCTCGAGCCTACCCTGAATCAGGGCGATTAGGCCTTAGTCGACCACGCGGGCCCAGTGCGGGTTGGTCGACTTCACACACAACCTTCGAGTTTCTTCGCAGGCGTGTGCAGGTTTCCTCACGATGTTTTCCTTCACCGTTAAAGCAATCGGTAATTATATGTACGTAAGTTTTTGAAAAACTCATTAGTACGTTGGCCGTCCAGATTTGAACCCGGTACATCCGGTTAGATGAACCGAGTCGTTACCGGTTGAGCCACCGACGCTTTTTATTTCAATTTAATCTAAATAGGATAATAATCTTTTTTTTATCCAAAATCGGTAAGATCTTGGCATCATCTCACTTGACGATGATGACGAAGATGGAAGCGGGCTTACCAAGATTCCCGAACGCAATGAGGAACTGGCTAACTTATCTTCAACCTGGAACACATCAATGCTGTAAACATCGATGTTTGGCGGCAAAACTTACATAAGATGGTGGTTGCTAGCCAGGCGGGCGTAGAAAATGCCCTTCAAACCAAGATGATGATGATGTATTTCTGTTGCCGCTATAAAAACAAATACTAAAAATTAGAAAAAGTGAAATTACATAAAAACGTGTTTTTTAAACGTGAAAAATTCAGCGCCATCTTGTATGATAGTACGGAACTGAAGAAACTAGCGCCATCTAGGATGATGGTACGGAACCCTATGTGTGCGGTTCTGACTCGCACTTGGCCGGTTTTTATAAATACTTCAACAGTTAGGTTACTCATTATTTTTTGTGAAAGTAGAACCTTTATTGCGCCGAATAACATTACATACTTACCTATGTGTACAATCCTTGAAAGCGTCGGTAGCGTAACGCCTTGGGTCGCCGCCTCCTGTCCGGGAGGTCGTGGTTCGAATCCTGCCACCTACCAATATGATTTCGAATTTAGATTTGATTGCTACTGAAACAAATTGTAATTTTGGATCTACCGTCTCTGGATGACTCTAACTCCAGTCCTGAAAGTCTCCATACAAAAAACGTGTATTTTTTAAACGTGAAGGAACTGGCGCCATCTAGTATGATAGTACGGAACTGAAGAAACTAGCGCCATCTAGTATGATAGTACGGAACTGAAGAAACTAGCGCCATCTAGTATGATGGTACGAAACCCTTTGTGTGTGGTTCTGACTCGCACTTGGCCGCTTTTCATAACTTTTCTTGGGGGAAAATGCCTATATTAATAATACCTGATATTAATTTGTTTTGAATAGGTAGTTTTGAGGTGACCTACTGAAAATTAGGTAAAAGTTATAAAAAATAATAATGACCCTTACTAGTATTATAAATATGAAAGTGTGTTTGTTTGTTTGTGCTTCCTTCACGTCTCAACGTAGGAACAAACTAACGTGATTTTTGAAGGCGGGTTATTCTTTTCGAGTGTATGTTTGAATATATATATGCAGTTATGTATGTATGTATGTTTATTTATTTCTTTTACAGGCTACAGACTAAACGGCTTAATGGATTTTGGAGTTGGAGGTGTCGTTAGATTTTTCTTAATCCCGTGAGTGACATAGCATTCATTTTTACCTGACTAGCCAAAAAAAGAGGTTATTTATTTCTTTGGAACGCTCTGTAGCCTAAACGGCTTGATGGATGTTGGAGTGCGGGGTGTCTTTAGTTAACTTAAAGTGTTCTTTGTCCCGTTAGTGACATAGCATTCATTTTTACCTGACTAGCCAAAAAAAGAGGTTATTTATTTCTTTGGAACGCTCTGTAGCCTAAACGGCTTGATGGATGTTGGAGTGCGGGGTGTCTTTAGTTAACTTAAAGTGTTCTTAGTCCCGTTAGTGACATAGCATTCATTTTTACCTGACTAGCCAAAAAAGAGGTTATTTATTTCTTTGGAACGCTCTGTAGCCTAAACGGCTTGATGGATGTTGGAGTGCGGGGTGTCTTTAGTTAACTTAAAGTGTTCTTTGTCCCGTTAGTGACATAGCATTCATTTTTACCTGACTAGCCAAAAAAAGAGGTTATTTATTTCTTTGGAACGCTCTGTAGCCTAAACGGCTTGATGGATGTTGGAGTGCGGGGTGTCTTTAGTTAACTTAAAGTGTTCTTTGTCCCGTTAGTGACATAGCATTCATTTTTACCTGACTAGCCAAAAAAAGAGGTTATTTATTTCTTTGGAACGCTCTGTAGCCTAAACGGCTTGATGGATGTTGGAGTGCGGGGTGTCTTTAGTTAACTTAAAGTGTTCTTAGTCCCGTTAGTGACATAGCATTCATTTTTACCTGACTAGCCAAAAAAATATTTATATTTTTACTCCACTGGTCAAAAAATTGGGGTTAAGTTTTTATGCAGTCAGGTTTTTTTATTTTTAACTAGCTGTCCCGGCGAACTACGTACCGCCTTACATTACATTACTCTGCCCTACCCTACCCTACCCTACACTACACTACACCACCCTACCCTACACTACACTACCCTACCCTACACTACCCTACCCTACACTACCCTACCCTACACTACCCTACCCTACACTACACTACACTACCCTACCCTACCCTGCCCTACCCTACCCTACCCTACATAAAAACCTTCTCCTGCCTGACAATAACGAACTCGACAAAAAAAATTTGCGAAATCGGTCCAGCCGTTCTCGAGTTATGCGCTTACCACATTTTGCGATTCATTTTTATATATTAGATTAAATTAAATTTATTATACCGTGAAAACAGCATAGTATGACGCGGTTCCGGGGGAACTAAAAATACTTAAATATGTTGTTAGGCTCGAGCCCCTCGGTGGGGACGTATATGAGCTGATATAATAATGTTGGTTGATTTCTTTGACGTTGCAATTCACAACGGAGTAACGGATTGACGCGATTTTTTTGCACAGAGATAGTTGAGAGTATTCAAAGTAACAAAGACTACCAATTAGAAAATCTCGGACATAGTTCCCAAGGGATCTGAGGAAAATTAATTTTAACGCGCACCAGACAGTCGTAAAAACGATGTCGACGCGGGCGAAGCTGCGGGAAAAAGTTAGTCTATTATAATTTTGGAATTTATAGCCGTAACCATTCCGTTATTTTGTTTGGGCAATAAATTATCTTGAGCCGAAATCATAACCTATTATGTTAATAGATGTAACATGTATGCAAATAGACCATTTGCCCACCGTTGGGATAAGTTATGGGGTCTATGGGCACCGTTACGGGATCATACGGTAATGGGCATTACTCATAATCGTGATTCGTCACGCAACTGACATAATATTATGTAACCAGGTATTTAATATGATAGGAATAAAAATGTATAAATCGCCCCGGAAATATGACACAGTTACAATTCCTCCGGAATCAGAACCTGGCTCTTGTAGCAAAATAAACTTTATTAATGAAAACAAGTCATTTTAGATATGCCTACATTGTTTTTTTTAGAAAATGCGAGGTATTGATTGGAACAGTTGTCTCTGTTTTTTTCTTTAAGTGTAAAGAGTAAAGAAAATAACCACACTTTTTAACTTTTTCAATGGTTTTTCGTTTTAATCAAAAACTACAATGAAAGTATAAAAAATAATAACATTACTCACTTTGTATTACCAAATCACTTTGTATTATTGTAACGGTGAAGGAAAACATCGTGAGAAAACCTGCACACGCCTGCGAAGTTACTCGAAGGTTGTGTGTGAAGTCTACCAACCCGCACTGGGCCCGCGTGGTCGACTAAGGCCCGATCGCCCTTATTCAGGGTAGGGGACGTATATGAGCTAATAGGATGATGACATGATGATTATCAAAACAAATATTGCTGTATATTTTTTTAAATTAAATACTTTTAAATATTTGTCATAACTAGAGTTGAAAGTTGCGGTGTAGACATATCTTTGGGATTTTTTTCTATCAACCCAAAACCGCTCATACGTGTTTCTAATAGCGTTTGGCTTTAAAAAACAACATTAACAACAAGGGTTTTTTTTCAACCTTGGGTTTTCTATCGTTTAGGAGTAATCGACGTCAAAAATAACGAAAATCTGTAATATTACCGCCGGTGTTCCGTGAAAATACGATAGCAAATATTTATGTCATTATATCAGCCGAAAATCGTCCACTGGTGGACAAAGGCCTCCCCCAAGAATTTCCACGACGACCGGTCCTGTGCTGCCCGCATGCATCGGCTTCCCGCGATCTTCACCAGGTCGTCGGTCCACCGCGTGGGAGGCCTGCCTACGCTACGTTACGTTGTGCGCGGTCGCCACTCTTCATCGGCCATCTGTTCTACGAGCTATGTGCCCTGCCCACTGCAACTTCAGTTTAGCGATCCTGTGAGCTATGTCGGTTACTTTGGTTCTCCTGCGGATCTCCTAATTTCTGATTCGACCACGCAGAGAAACTCCGAGCATAGCACGCTCCATTGCCCTTTGGGCCTATTTATGTATCTAAATAAAATTGATACCAATCGCTAGTCAAAGAGAGGAAGTGTAACTTAATTAAGAAAACATGCAGTTAAAATTAATGAGGACATCGAAAAATGATAGAAAACTTCAAGAAAATGACCGAATACCAATAGTACGTCACAGAAATTTTGACTTATTTGCAAACTGGTCACAATAGCTCATATTATGCTGCATTTTTTTTCGTTTATCTTATACTTCACCTCTTTGGCTAACGATAGGTAGGTACTGTGAAGAGATCGTTTAGCTCTGCGTTCACGCACTTGCACCTCCTTAGCAATCGTTGGGGAATCTTGGTAAGAGCGCTTCCATCTTCGGCAACATCGTCACTTACCACCAGGTGAGATGTTGTCAAGGGTTTACCAATTGTGAATAAAAAAAAAAAAAAAAAAAAAAAAAAATTTTCATAGATGATGTATTTCCGCTATAATAACAAATATTAAAAATTAGAAAATGACAAAAAAATAAGAGGGTCTCCATACAAAAAACATGTTTTTTAACATGAAGAAACTAGCGCCATCTAATATGATGGTACGGAACCCTTTGTTCTAGCGCCATCTAGTATGATGGTACGGAACTTGGCCGATTTTTCAGGAAGGTATCTTAAATAATTGTAAACGTGGAACATGTTAAAAAAACCGACTTCCATCACAACAACGTAGGTATAATTTTCCATTAACATTTATGATTTTTATAATTTTCTAAATAAGTTCTACATCAATTTTGATAAAATTTATGTAGGACTATATAAATTAGCAGCATACAAAAATCTAATAAAAAAAGAATGATGAAAATCGGTTCACAATCTGCGGAGATATCGCGCTAACATACAGAAAACAAAAGAGCCCAATTGGGAACCTCCTCCTTTTTGAAATTCGGTTGAAAATAACGCAGGGATTCCAAAACGTCATTGATATGAAGCTCAGCTTGACGGAAAGCGGTGCGCTCGTGTCAGCCGCCAGGAAGGCGTCGGCGCAATCTGTTCATCACACGCTTACGGCCCGTCTCCCTGCCCCAGAACCCAGCGATGCCATCTAAACAACAAGCAGGAACTCACCACTCGCTAAAACACAGGGCCGCATTGATTGCCAGTGCCTTTAGGCGCGCACCCCTATTCATATTAAAGGCCATCAAAGCACAGTGCCGCATTGATTGCCTGTGCCTTTAGGCGCGCGCCCTTATTCGTATTAAAGGCCATCAAAGCACAGGCCTGTATTGATTGCCAGTACCTTTTGGCTGGTGACTCTATTCATATTGAAGCCCACTAAAGCACAGTGCCGTATTGATTGCCAGTGCCTTTAGGCGCGGGCTCCTATTCATATTAAAGGCCATCAAAGCACAGGGCCGTATTGATTGCCAGTGCCTTTAGGCGCGCGGCTCTATCCATATTGAAGCCCATCAAAGCACAGAGCCGTATTGATTGCCATTGCCTTTTGGCCGGCGCGGTGCCTCTATTCATATTGAAGCCCACTAAAGCACAGTGCCGTATTGATTGCCAGTGCCTTTAGGCGCGGGCTCCTATTCATATTAAAGGCCATCAAAGCACAAGGCCGTATTGATTGCCAGTGCCTTTAGGCGCGCGGCTCTATCCATATTGAAGCCCATCAAAGCACAGAGCCGTATTGATTGCCATTGCCTTTTGGCCGGCGCGGTGCCTCTATTCATATTGAAGCCCACTAAAGCACAGTGCCGTATTGATTGCCAGTGCCTTTAGGCGCGGGCTCCTATTCATATTAAAGGCCATCAAAGCACAAGGCCGTATTGATTGCCAGTGCCTTTAGGCGCGCGGCTCTATCCATATTGAAGCCCATCAAAGCACAGAGCCGTATTGATTGCCATTGCCTTTTGGCCGGCGCGGTGCCTCTATTCATATTGAAGCCCATCAAAGCACAGTGCCGTATTGATTGCCAGTGCCTTTTGGCCGGCGCCCCTATTCATACTGAAGGCCATCCAAGCTTCAAAGTACTGAAACATCGATCTGATGTACTGACTAATAGAGCCATCTGAAAAAATGCTGGAATTCGTTTGCATTCGTCCCTAAGCTACTAGAAAGCCAATATCTACCTCAATAACAATCCATAAACGTCCCCCACTGCTAGGTCAAAAGATCTCTTTCAAAATTTGGGAAGGATAAGCCATACTCAACACGGGGGGGCCAAGTCCGGGTTGGGTGGAGGTTGCAGGGCAAGTGGCAAAAGTTTTTCACACCGCCTATGACATATCTGACACGGCTTAAAGACTGTCACATAGTGATAGAAACCGGCACCAACAGCTTAGCGTGCCTTGCAAAGCACGGAAACGGTCGAGAATATTGTCACTAAAAATCAAACCTATCCAGATAATGACCGTTCTTTAGGTCAGTTAACCTGCGTGGTCGACCCAACCACGCAAGTCTCATTGACCTTTGACCTTGTGACCTCTAATAATGATGCCAATTCATAATGAAGTATTCATGGATTACGAAAATAGTCAAATTTGTTCATTTATAACAAGTTTTGGTGGGGGCTGACCAAGTAATGTTGGAAAGAGCCATAGGGGATCGGACTGTATCAAAAATAAATTCTGAAATATAATTTCCTTAATTGCTATCCTTTGAAATTTCAAAAAACCTTACTTGTTTTGTTTTTCCACCACGATTTCAATTTTTAATTGATCAAATTCACAAAATAAGTTCGCCAATGACGCTAAAAAATCTATGACGTCACTTGTAGTATTTCAAACATTTTTAAAACAAAATTTAGTTTTTGACAGATCATAAAGAGTAAATAAAATGACTAGCAGTCGATCCCCTATTATTGTACACTAAACTATTTAAATCCGCCTCTGCCCGCTACTAATGCATCTGTCATGTTTGCTCAAGAAATAATTTTACGCTTTTATCATCTTTTACTGACGAGGTAGTATGTACAGGTATTATACAATATTTAGCCGGTAGTGTACCATAATTTAAATTTTTGTTTTTGAAGAGTTTGACGAATAAATTGTACTTTTAGGTACAAATAATTAATCAATGCAGCTATTTCACTAATCAGTCAGAACAAAAAAAGATCAAGCACTTGTAAATAGTTAAAATAAATGTGACATTCGAAAATTTTTAATCTTATTTTTGTGAGTAATTTAAATCATCAAAGTTGGACAATAATTATTCTTCTTTTAACTGTTGTTTCATTACATAATATATGATACTTAACTTTGTCCAGTACTGCTAAACATGTTTAAAAAAATACTAAATTTTTTATTTTATTTTTAATTTCAAGGTCGAACCGGAGGCTGAAGATGATATCCAATAGCAACAATTCTTTTTCAGTTCATTTATATCGTACCCTAGCACATTTTTATAACTATTACAAATCAGTAACAAGACTTTATTTTTTCTTCATACATTAGTGGCCCACCCTATTGGACATACCCCAAGGATTTCCCCGACAACCGGTTCTGCGCTGCCCGGATCCAGCGGCTTCCCGTGACCTCACCAGGTCATCGGTCCACCGAGTGCCTAAGGGCCTGCCTAAATAAATAGATTAGACAAATAAGCTTCTTTTTCTCTCTTTTTCATGTTTCTTGAGAAAAATATTTTTCCCCTGTAAGCTTTTTTAAAGCTGTATAGAAGTGACTAGCAGATCAGTAGCAGAACCGAAGTAACAGAAATAGCTCTCAGAATTGCTAAACTTAACATTACTTAACATAAGTTGTTTAGTATGATGAGTAGAAGCTCCAGTTAACGGGACCTACACCAATTTTGTTACACCTGTATATCTATAGGGTATATATATAGGGTACAAAAATATCTGGAGAAATATGTTATAATGTCATGTTTACTAGCTTTTGCTCGCGGCTAAGCCAGCGTGGTGTTTATGCTTATATTTGTGGGTGCATGGTGCGTAACTTTTTTCCAGATCCCTGGGGAAATCTTTAGTTTTGCTGCTGCTTGCGGCTCGCTGCTTTAAAAATTGACAATTGAATCCAGTATTTTCTAAATGGCGTAATATTCTTTCAGATTTTATAAGATATATAGCAGACTATTTGTTGGATGTAAAGTTACAGTATAAATTATGATGAAGCTACTTCCATGCAGGACGTTACGCATTTAATCAGCGGAAATCGATATCTCTCCCTATAATTGATCATGATCAAGTATGTTTTACTTATCGATTTTTTATTATTTACATAATTTTATATCGATCACAGGATCTAAAGACCTATTTCCTGCGAAGATGTATTGCAACGTCGTGTCATCGCGTTGTGTATATTATCATCACGCGATAATCGGAAGCTGATGATCGGAGAAGGCTGTAATGACGTGTTCGATGTAATCTCTATCAAAGGTCAGGCAAAGCTGCGCTAGAGTTTGATGTACAGTCAAATGCATTATATTGTAATAAATTATTTTAGTTTTTTTAGGTTTTATAATAATAATAATTATTATTATTATTACTATAGTTTATACACTAGCAGCTTAAAAAGCTGATGCGTGTATTTCACTGCACTTATGTAGTTAATAAATATTTGTCTAGTCTGTTTTTAAAACTGTTCACGGATGGAGCACTTATAACTTAAGAATACTTATGTTTAAGAAAGTGTTAAAATTATTCGAGATTATTGAGAAACACGTAAAATAAAACATTAAAACTGACAATGTAGAAAAACATACAAATACGCACGCACTGAATAGTAATATCTTTTTTTGTATTATTCACAATTGGTAACCCCTTGACAACATCTCACCTGGTGGTAAGTGACGATGTTGCCGAAGATGGAAGCGGGCTTACTAAGATTTCCCAACGCAATAGGGAACTGGCTATCTTATCTTCAAGCCGGAACACACCAATGATATCAACATTGATATTTGGCGGCAAGACTTAGATAAGATGGTGGTAGCTAGCCAGGCGGGCTTAGGAAATGCCCTACCACCAACCAAACCGAGTCTTACAATTGACCCCGCCGGGAATCGAACCCGCGACCTCCTGTGTAAAGCCAGTAAACTTTGCCTCTGAGCTACGGAGGCGGTTATACCAGATTTGTACGGGTACGGAAATTGTACGAATGTTCACGTATCTAATTTCACTTGTTTTTTTTTTATTTCCCGCGTTCCCATAAACTAACAAACCTCTAACGGATTGTAAAGGTTACAACCGTTCGTTACGCTACTATGCAGCTGCAGCGTCGTCGTGGCGCCGACCTGGTATTGGGCTAACTAGCTATTAACGAATTTTGAGCGCGTTATCTTTTCACTATCTAGTCCGTGAGGTGACCACCTTCATTAAATTTAGGGTCGTTGATTTAAATACAGCTTAAATGTTTTATGCTGGACTACTTTTCGGGCTTTTCCAAGGTTATACCTTCGTATAAGTACCATATTTATGTAAAACTGCTAGTAAGATGCTAAATACCTTTACGGATGGTTCCATTATCTTTACACACGGGCAAAGTCCAGATTGGTGGACTAGTGTCTTACCCGGGCTGACCCTATTCTCAGATATACTCAAGCTGCCTGTAAAGCCTCTGTCACACACAGCTTAACGACTACCATTTAGTGATAGCAATGGCCTACCTTCCTTTTGGGAAGAGCCTCTTGCCCTAGCCCCAGCGGGTTAACTTAAACATTATCTCGTTGGCAGCTAAGCAAAAAGGAGATCGGCTGGTTCAAAAGCGCAGCTATTTTCTGTGGATCTAATAAAATGACATAGTAGTGACAAGAGGTGGATCAGACCTGTCTCACACCCTGGATACTTCATACAACGGGCCAGAAATGACATTTCAAAAAACGTATGACGGAACAAACAAAATGGCGGCGAAATCCTATACGTTCGACATCTAAAAGGTAACCAATCTGCATCAATCTGGGTGACGAGGGGGGCAGGGAGTGTCTATACTGTATGTTGGTACTAATACTAATATGTATAGTATATATATATATATATATATATATATATTGACTGTACGGTGTCGTTAAATTCCTCTTAATCCCGTGAGTGACATAGGATACATTTTTACCTGATTAGCCAAAAAATGAGGTTTTGTGGAGTTGGGTACCAATACAATACAATATTTTGATGACAACTTTCGTGTTGCCGGTCAGATTGCGCAAAATGGTTCATAAAAATATATGTATCTAAGTTAATTAATTATAACAATATCGCAATAGCGAAATGGCATAAATATATGTCAATATTGCAACTTTTTTTTAAATATACCTATTTGTTAATTGAGTCTTTTGATTGCAGGTGCTTGGTGGAACATTACATATCACTCATTTTTGATAAATAATAGGTCTTTACCTATGAAATTGCCGATTCAGTTTTTGAAGTTCAATGCCAATTTTTATTGAAAATTATAAAGTTATTATTTTTTATTATGAACCTAATGGTGACACTACTTATGATATTTTATTAGTAACTAGTAGCATGTCTTTCATGTTCGTTTCCCCTGAGCTAGTACCATTGAATGGAACAAAGGCGTTTTCTTAATGGTCAGATGGGGCAATTTTTTAGACTAGTTAATTTTCTTGAATTTTCCTTAAAGTGACGAAATCTTATGCGGGGTATTCCTAAATATGACAATAGTAACGAAGAAACTGCTGCGATAACTCTAGAGCTTTAAAATTAAAAATGTGTATTTTTTGCCTCAATAAAGGCGAATTTTTCAGGTGAAAAAAACCTCTTAATGGGTTTAAAGTCACCGTGCTCTCAAGATATCTATACAATAGGCTTATGTTTACCACAATTTAATTTCTAATAGTCTAATGCTATTTTGAGAATAAATTTTGTTTTAATAAATATTGTTCCTAATATTAATTTTCATTTTTAGCCTTGTTTTTTTATACAATTCGGCAATTTCATAGATAAAGACCTAAGATATTTTTACTATAACACAAAAAAACTGCATTAATAAGTTGTCAGCGACGCAGCAGCGAGTTTCCATCTTCAAGCTTACATTACAATACACATCATCATATCAGCCGAAGGAAGGCCACTGCTGGACATAGGCCTCCCCCAAGGATCTCAACGACGACCGGTTCTGCGCTGCCCGCATCCAGCGGCTTCCCGCGACCTTCACCAGGTCATCGGTCCACTGAGTGGGAGGCCTGCCTACACTACGCTTTCCGGTGCGTGGTCGCCACTCGAGAACTTTACTGCCCCAACGGCCATCTGTTCTACGAGCAATGTGCCCCGCCCACTGCCACTTAAGTTTAGCAATTCTGAGAGCTATGTCGGTCACTTTGGTTCTCTTACGGATTTCCTCGTTTCTGATTCGATCACGCAGAGAAACTCCGAGCATAGCACGCTCCATTGCCCTTTGGGTGACCTTGAGCCTTCTTATGAGGCCCATAGTAAGCGACCATGTCTCAGTTCCGTACGTCATCACTGGCAACACACATTGGTCGAAGACCTTGGTCTTAAGACACTGCGGTATCTGGGACGTAAAGATATTGCGAAGCTTCCCGAACGCTGCCCAGCCGAGTTGGATTCGACGATTGATCTCTTTCTCGAAGTTGGACCTACCTAACTGGACTGTTTGTCCCAGGTATACATATTCGGTAACAACTTCGAGTGTAGAGCCTCCAACTTAATAATTTTCGTCTTGTCCATGTTCATTCTAAGACCCACTTGTTGAGAGGCTCTACTGAGGCCATCGAGCATTGTGCCTAAGTCGTCCATAGTCTCAGCCATGACCACGATATCGTCAGCGAATCGAAGGTGGGTGATGTACTCGCCGTTGATATTGATGCCGAGTCCACCCCAGTCCAAAAGCTTGAAAACATCTTCCAGGGCGACGGTGAACAGTTTCGGAGATATAACGTCTCCCTGTCTCACCCCTCGCTGCAGCTGGATAGGTTCCGAGTTTTGATCCTGGAGGCGAACCGACATGGTGGCGTTTTCATACAAACACTTCAGCACTTCGATATATCGATAGTCAATTTGGCACCTCTGGAGAGACTGTAACACAGCCCAGGTTTCGACCGAATCGAAGGCTTTCTCATAGTCCACGAACGCCAAGCATAGTGGCTGATTGTACTCTTCGGTCTTCTGTATAATCTGCCGCAGCGTATGTATGTGGTCTATGGTACTAAATCCTTTTCGGAAACCGGCTTGTTCGGGAGGCTGGAAGTCGTCAAACCTGCGTGCGAGACGATTCGTAATGACCCTCGAAAACAGTTTGTAGACATGGCTCAGAAGTGAGATGGGTCTGTAGTTCTTCAGCAGGGTATTGTCGCCCTTTTTGAAGAAAAGCACGACCACACTTCTGTGCCATGCCTTAGGCGTTTGTCCCTCAAGCATAACGGAATTAAATAATTTCTGAAGAGCTTTAAGTACCGGTGTTCCACCTGCTTTCAGAAGTTCAGCCGTAATTCCATCATCACCCGGTGCCTTATTGTTTTTAAGCTGTTTAAGAGCCATCCTAATCTCGTACAGGCTGACGTCCGGGATATCTTCGGTATAGTGTCGGGTAAGTCTAGCTCTTGGGTCTTTAGCCAGATCGCTAACAGGCAGACGTGTGGTCGTGTACAATTGTCCGTAGAACTTCTCAACTTCTTCCAGCAACTCAGTCTTAGACGATATGATCCTGCCGTCCTCAGTCTTCAGCTTGGTCAGTTGGCTTTGACCAACAGACAGATCTCTAGCGAACACTTTTGAGCCTTTGTTGTTCTCAATCGCCTCTTTAATACAATTTGTATTAAAGTGGCGCAAATCGCGAGTTAGAGACTTAGAGATCTGCCTGTTTAGTTGCCGATACTGAGTAGCATCTTCAGAGGACTGCAAAACCAATCTGCGTCTTTCTTCCATGAGGTTGCTGGTGAAGTCAGAGATTTTTTTGGTTCTGTTTGAACGGCGAGTTTTGAAAATCTTAGACCCGACCGTATGGACAATTTCCACGAACCTGTCGTTATAATCGTCCACATTCTCGCAGTCTCCTAGGCATTCGAAGCGATTGTGCAACTCGAGCTGAAAGTTTTCGGGTTTTGGAGCTGGATGGGCGCTGGTCGGAGTGTGGACTTCATCAGTCGACATCTTTCTAGCTTGGTCTTTAGATTAAATGTGCCTCTTACCATTCGGTGATCGCTTCCTGTTTTGACTGAGTTGATCACAGAGACATCATTGAATATTCGCCTTCTTGTCGACAAGATGAAGTCGATCTCGTTCTTCGTTACGCCATTGGGATGCAACCATGTCCACTTTCGCTGTTTAGGCTTTTTGAAGAAGGAGTTCATCATAAAGAGACCATAAAAAATCCTTCTCCATAAAGTCGGCCAGCAGCTGGCCACGTGCATTTCTCTCTCCATATCCAAATTGCCCCACTCTCAGCTCACCATCACTTCGTTTGCCCAGTTTCGCGTTAAAGTCCCCCATAACAATGGTGTATTGAGTCCGGGAGCTATTAGAGCTATATGTAGAGCTCTAGAGATATCCTCATATAGGAGCTCCACTTCATCGTCGGAGTGTTGCGCGGTGGCACCGACCGCGCAACAATACACATACTCTGTGAAAAATTCAACCAACTATCTATTGTTAAAAAAAAACGAAAAACCTAAAAACTTTTAGGTACAAGCCTTAAATATTGCATTGTTTGTTAAGGTGCATGCAAAATTTCAGCTCAATCGGAAACCGGGAAGTGGGTCCAATTTAACTTGCAAGATTTCACCCGAACAGACATACATAAATTGCAAGTTAAATAAAAGCTTGTAAAATACAGTGATTTAACAAATAGGACAGACAGACGGACGGCGTTGGCTTAGTAAAAGAATCCTTTTGGCACCCTTTGGGTAGTAAAAAGTAGTGATGTTTTATCGTTCATAGGGTATTTGTCATTTTTTAGGGTTCCGTAATCAACAAGGGACCCTAATAGTTTAGCCATGTCTATCTGTCTGTCCGTAGCTTAGCTCAGAAACCATTAGTACTAGAAAGCTGTAATTTTGTATGCTTATACATATTAATTACGCCAAATAAATAGTAGGATAAAATTTTGAAAAAAAAAATTTTAGGTTACCTCTCCTACATGTAAAGAGGACGTGATTTTTTTTTTCGTTCGATAGGGTTATCGTGTGGAGTAACGTTGAATAGGTCTTTGTTTGCCACTTTTCGATTCAGGGATGGTTTGCGAAATATTAATCTTTAAAGTGCTTATTTTTTTTAGAGTCAAGTTTCTCCTTCCCCCTCACCAGCTAAACCGCTATTAAATGACATTTGAAAGGTAAACTATCACACTTTAACTGTCTAACTAGGCTTTCTTAGTTTGGGAGTGGTAGTCGACTAACTTAAGATGTGCAGTTGGATTTGTAAAAAAGTCATTGATTTCCCATACAAAATGTTATTTTACAAACTGCAATTTTTTTTTTATATACATTTATTTTTAATAAGACTACGAAACCCTACTATGCGCGAGTCCCGACACGCACTTGACCGGGATTTTTAAAATGAAAAAAAAAACAAATTAAACATTAATCAAATATTTTAAATGTAAAATCACGAAATAGCATTTTTCCTATAAAAGCAAATAAAGTGAATAACATAAATAACAATAACATTTGATAATAAAATCCATTTTCAATTTTGTATCAGCACTAAGTTAGTTTTTCAAAGACAGTGACGTCACATTATGCTAGTATAGCTTGCGCCAAACTTTATTACAGCTCTGAAGTTGGTCGCAAGAGGCGTCGCAGTAGCAAACTTTAGGTGTTAGTAGGAAGTAAAGGTACCTATTAATTGGTTATACCGGCGCAGTAAGCACTTGTATCACAGTTCAGATCCGTAATAAAGTTTGGCGCGAGCTGTAACACGAACAATTTCAACATTATGTCTTTTTAGATAGTTGATAACTGAAATGACTTGTAATGAAATGCCGTATTTCCAAAGCCAACTGTATCTGGCTAAGCTAATCTGTCAGTCAAATCCGATAGGTAATTATGCACCAGTCTTATTATAATGCTTGGATCCGTTGAAGGTTGTGATAGCGCCTCGAGCTCCGAGCATTGCACGCGAGAGAAACGGAAGCTAATTTTCACCGTATCACACAAGAATCCCACCATAATATTATAAACGAGAAAGTTTGTAAGAATGTATAGATATATGTTTGTTACTCTTTCACGCAAAAACTTCTGAGCGGATCTGGCTGAAATTTGGTAGGTAGACAGAGGTGAAGCCGCGGGAAACAGCTAGTTGAGGAATAAGTACACCTTTGTAAACATTTTGTGCTCGCACACAACGTTATAATATAGGGTTATATTACAAATAAACTAGGGATTTAGACATTAAATTTGCAGTCTCAACGAGCTCTCCGAACCGCGTCTAAGCTCGAACGATGAAATAATTAAGACTTGGGGACAAAGGACAAGGCTGAATGAAAGTTTGAATAACCACCAAAGCAAACTTTTTATAATAAAACTGAAAAAATCAAAAGAAATAACCAAAAATAATAGCAGAAATAGGCAGAAAAGCAAAAAAAGTCAGAAAAGCAAAAAATTTGATGACAGAAGTGCACAATGGAATTTTGAATTACTTATATTACGTCAAAAACCGGCCAAGTCCGACTAGACTCGCGCAAAGTAGGGTTCCCTAGTCTTTTCAAAAAATCAATGTATATTTTAAAAAAACAAAATTATATTTGCAGTTGATAATAGAACTATGAACTTTTTGGCACATCTTATGTTGGTCGACAATACTTCTAAACTAAACAAGACCACTTAGCCGTGATATTTTTCCTTTAAAGTTGATTATTATGTGCTATTATTTAAAAAAAGAGATGTCCTGAAATAGGTTTTGCTGGTACTGGGTGCCTCTTGACTTTAACAAAAATTAATAATTAAATAAAATTTATTTAAAGCTGAATATTTTGCAAACCAATCCCTGAATCGAAAAATGAGCAAACCCTTAGTATTTTTGAAAGACCTTTTCAACGATATCCCACAGGATAGGGTAGGGGAGGTAGGGGAGGGACAGGCAGTCGGGAGACACAGGCACCCCCTTTTATTCTGATCCGGTCCCAGATTTTAGTTTTTTCCTAATTTGGTAGCTTACTTTACCGACTGGCAACATAGTTCATCCATATACTATCTGTGAAGAGTTTTTTGGCGGGATTTGTGGCGGACGCATTCGTAGTTTTATTTTGTTGTTTTTTCATTGTTTTCTGCTGGGATTTTGTTCAAGAAGTGGTGCATTTTGGAGAAAATCGTCTAGTGCACGTGAGCAATGTGGAGAACAAGAAAATAAAACGAAGGAGGACGTGAGAACCCAACTTACTCTGGGTGAAGTTTTATAGACGCCCAACAGCAACTGGGTGTTCCACCTCAGAATGCAGCTGCTGCAAATGCTGTCAAGAACTTCAGAGAAGATTTGTAATGCACCGGCACTAGCATAACAAATCCAAAAACAAATGAAGAAAGTGAAAATTATTTACGAATCCGGCTGAAGGACTAGTTTCCATGGCCAAGAAAAATTTACTACATATATACTATCTGTCATTTCTGTCAGTTGTTAAACACAGACACGTTTGAAGGTTATACGCTCGTAAAAGTGAATATTTTGTTGTGGTTTCGGATCGTAATAAAGAGAAAAGTAACTTTTTGTAACTTAACTTATAAATTAAATGGAAATTCACACTTAAATACCTAAATTAAAAAAAACACAGGTAACTTATGTTTAAAATGTATACAGAGGGAGTAATGGGCATTATGATGTGAGGAAGGTATGGGCATCCCCAACGCTCCCTCCTATATGTTGAGTATGGGAGGATTTTTAAATTCTAATTACCTGCTTTAATTAAACTATTTGAATTATTTTTTATTACAGAAAGATGCCGTTCAAATTAAAAAAAAAGGTTTGGGACGGGAGATTCCTAAAGATTTGATATTACGAGCCATAGAAGAGCTATCAAATGATCAAAAATAAAAACAACAGCTAATAAATACTGATATTTATTAGTTGTTGTTTTTATTTTTGATCCCTAGATCAAGTTTGCAACGGTACCTTAAACAAGATTTTGTAAAGGATTCTTGGCACAGATTTATAATTATTGACAGAAATTTTCAAATGAATGATTTTGTGCTCCTTAAATTTAATACAAAAAAGGCTGTGGTACACAATGTCGGCCGAATATTGTAGACATTAGTCATACCATGGCTACAATAAAATTTATAAGGCTGAGTAAGATAAGAATCACCTTTTTTTTCTGAAGTAGATGACATAGCTAGAGATTGCTTTTAGCAATAAGACCGCCTACTGTACACTTTATTATAGTATCTCTACGTATTAACATTACAAAATTGTTTTGGTGTACTATAAGTGTAAATAAATAAATAAATAAATAGCTAGTGTCCCACAAGACAACATCAAAACTACATTGTCAGGACTCAAGACATGTAATAAAACGAAACGTGGTAGCTCTAAGTACACATTTCATAAACCTTTATGGGTTATACCTAATATTAGATAAGTAAAGATACTATTTAAGATGTTATTTATAACTTTTATTTTTGGATTCTATTATGGATATAAAGAGTTTTATAGGCCATGCCCAAGCCTCCCACAGGGTGTGTCCAAACCTCCCTGCCATAGGGAGAAATGGGGCACTTTTGACTTAATTTCTGAAATCATCTCGTATGTAGACACTGATTATAATTTTAAGAAAGTTCTCTCTAAGATATCCAGCCAAATGTGTGATGCAATAAGAATTGGCAACAAATGTTGATTATCTATAAAATCTGATTTTTTATGCATTAAATTGTGAAAAAGTGCCCATCCGTCCCCTACCTCCCCTACGTCATGTAAAAACTAACAAAGCTAACGACGGTAGTACCAACTTAATGGGTGTGCTTATTATTGATTTTGAACAATACGTTATCGTAAGTGAGTGCAGACGCCCTGCACTTCCTGCTTCTCGTACGTTTAATTCACCCCCACGATTTAATTGTACAATTGTAGCGATATAATTGAAACTGGACTTGGACTGAACTAAAACTATAACGAAAACTAAAACTAAAACAAACTGAAACTGAAACGAAAACTGATCGAAAACTAAACCGAAAACTAAAACGAAAACTAAAACACTAAACTAAAACAAACTAAAACAAAAACGAAAACGAATGCGAAAACAAATGAGAAAACTAAAACAAATAAGAAAACTAAAACAAACGAAAACGAGAACTAAAACTAAAACTAAGACTAAAACTAAAACCAAAACTGAAACTGAAACTAAAACTAAAACCAAAGCCAAAGCCAAAAACAAACCAAAACTAAATCAAACTAAAACTAATATTAAAACTAAAACGAAAACAAAACTAAAACGAAAACGTTTTCGTTTTAAAATACGAAAACAAAAACTAAAACGAAAACTAAAACTTAAACTAAAACTAACACTCAAACTAAAGTAAATCTAAAACTAAAACAAACTAAAACTAAAGCTAAATCTAAAGCTAAAACTAAAACGAATACGAAAACTAAAACTAAAACTAAAACGAATCTTTATTCTGTTGCGACGTTTTTGTATTGGGTGAGATGCAGCGAGACCAGGTTATACGGTTTATATTTTTCTGACTATATATAAGGTCTAACCAAATTAGCTGAAACTATTTTAACTGGTGCTTAAAAAACATTACCCAACTTTTTGGGCAATCGGGTAACCTCACTGAACTCTTCATTAGTAAAATCTGATTCGTTACGTAACATTATCGGTACAACTTGACGGTTGTGTTTGTCCATACTACTACTTTCTAACATCATCATAAAAAATATTATGCAAATTTTTGCATATGTTATCACAAACAAGCTATTTGTCTTCTGGTTTCAATCATAGTATGACTCAGTCAGAATCCAGATTTATTGAGATAAATACCACAAGACAGAACTAATTTGCGGTTAGCGTCCGTCTCCATGAGTTCCATGACTCATATACATCAATGAAAAAACCAATAACCCTTTTCTGTCTATCGAATACACATTTGCTGATGACAGAATGAGAAGAGAGCTAAAACCCCACCTGTAAGTTTCGTGAATCACCCTCGAATCACCACACGCCCAGTCAAATGTTTTTTGTAATTAAAAAAGTATTAAGTGGCTCTGACGTGACGCCTTCGAGACAGATAAGGTTTTTATCGGTTACTAAGTTACTATTAGGTGTCAATGTGTTAAACTGTACCTATTACCTACCTTACTTTATTCCAGTGTAGACAACTTATTCAAACCATGTATACAGCTCGCGCCAAACTTTATAACTGATCTGAACTGTGATAAATAAATAGCAAAGCCATAGTAGTTATATTAAAGCCTTTTATTCAACATTTTAATTTACATGCGTCCTAAAAGTGAAGCAAAAAAAAAGATGCCAATTGGCATCTCTTTTCATAGTAGCATTCGGTATGTACTTATTATAATGTGTGTGTAAATGGGTTCGATTTTCAAATGTGGTTTGTTAGTGCATAACCCATCTATGGTAACAAATCTCTGCTAATAACACCCAAAGTTTGCTACTGCGTCGCGTCTTGCGACCAACTTCAGAGCGGTAATCAAGTTTGGCGAGAGCTGTAAGTACCTATCGTTAACTACCCATAAACGTCCCCATCACTGCTAGGGCAAGTGCGGGTTAGTGGAGGTTGTATGGCTAGTGGCGAACCTCTGTCAGAAGTTTTTTAAGCCACCGATAGGGCATCTGATGCGATCGGCGCCAATAAAAAAATAATGTCAATTTTATGATGTTTTTATATAACTCTACTCCATTTTAATCATCTATTCAACAAGGGGTGTTCTTAACAAATGTTTATCCCCCTTTGCAGGTGTAGATTGCACGACCACCATACAAAGTTCCCATCAAAATCGGCATGGTAGTTTTTGCGTGATGCGCGAACATACACAGACATACAGACAAAAATTGCAAAAGTTGTTGTTTTGGCCCCTATATCGTTAGTAATATCCACCACAGTTATAATTTTCTAAAAATATTTCATGTACAGACACGGCCCCGTTACAGTTTTATCTAATACTAGCTGTCCCGGCGAACTTCGTACCGCCTTACATTACATTACACTGCCCTGCCCTACCCTACACTACCCTACACTACACTACACTACCCTACCCTACACTACCCTACCCTACCCTACATACACTACACTACCCTACCCTACATACACTACACTACACTACCCTACCCTACACTACACTACCCTACCCTACACTACTCTACCCTACCCTACCCTACACTACCCTACCCTACCCTATCCTATCTCTCAAGTTGGATCGAACTGCACATGGTGTGCGAATTTTATTGTAATCGGTTAAGTGGTTTATGAGTCCATTGAGGACAAACATTGTGACACGAGATTTATATATATTAGAATATAAAATTCTCGTGTCACAGTTTTCGTTCCCTTACTCCTCCTTGACCGATTCACATGAAATTTTGTGAGCATATTGAGTAGGTCTGAGAATAGGCCAACATCAATTTTTTTTTAGGGTTGGGTAGGGTAGGGTAGGGTAGGGTTGGGTAGTGTAGTGTAGGGTAGTGTAGGGTAGGGTAGTGTAGTGTAGTGTAGTGTAGTGTAGTGTAGTGTAGTGTATGTAGGGTAGGGTAGGGTAGTGTAGGGTAGGGTAGTGTAGGGTAGGGTAGGGTAGTGTAGTGTAGGGTAGGGTAGGGTAGTGTAGTGTAGTGTATGTAGGGTAGGGTAGTGTAGTTTAGGGTAGTGTAGGGTAGGGTAGTGTAGTGTAGGGTAGGGTAGGGTAGGGTAGGGTAGTGTAGTGTAGTGTAGGGTAGGGTAGGGTAGGGCAGTGTAATGTAATGTAAGGCGGTACGTAGTTCGCCGGGACAGCTAGTTATATGTATATATATGTATATTAAAACTATTTAAAATAAACCCAAATATAATTTGGTTACATATATTGTATATACCGATAATTGTTAAGGAGTTCCTCTGAACAGAGTCTTATTTCTACTGAATCACCACATCAATTCATTAGCTTCACATCAGGAGGTCGCGGGTTCGATTCCCGGCGGAGTCTATTTTATATGACTCGATTTAGAATGGTGGAAGGGCGTCCTCTAAGCCCGCCTGGCTAGCTACCACCATATAAGTCTTGTCGCGAAACATCAATGTCACCAGGATTGATGTGGTCCGGCTTGAAGATAAAATAGACAGTTCCCCATTGCGTTGGGGATTTTTGGTAAGCCATCTTCGGCCTCAACGTTACTTACCATCAGGTAAGATGATGGAGTTAGCTTACCAATTTTAGATTTTTATCGAAACCAGACCATTTCTAAAATAACATTACACTTGCTTTTGCCTGCAGCTTCACCCGCGTGGAAATCAAAACAAATATCAAAGACTTCGGAACGCGGTTTGGGTCAATTTTACGAAAGCTATCGTTATATCCTTGTTTCGTTTACGTTTTCGTGGTTAAGATCGCTTTGGGCGGAATTCTCGTTGATACAATACACGGTAAGTACTCTCCTAGCAGTTATTTTTTCGTCCAAAGAAATACCATACAATAACACAACTTACAAAAATACAGTGTAAATTCTATAAAACGTCACTCGATATAACAATTCACTCTTTGAAACGTCAAAATTTTCTGGTTCCAGTTGGTTTACTTTGACGCTAATTTCTCTCCGTATAACCGAAACTCTCAATAACGTCACAAAATGCCCAGTCCCTTGAGTGTCGCTATATAGAGTTTACACTGTAACTGAAAATCTTGCTTAGAGATTATCCGCTCAGAAACTTGGGATCCGCTCCTAAACTTTCGAGAAACTGCTAATGGGTCGTTCTCGCGAGTTGTTAAAATCACCATTCCAGGCCAAACATCGGTATGAAAAAGTAAATAAAAAAAAATGTCTTAATTGAAAAAGGACGTACTCAGAAATGTACTAAGGGGCTACCAAAAGGCTTAGGTCTACGTACTTTATTAAACCGAATTAATAATAAAATTGATGCCAAATTTCATTTCCCTCCTCGTCCAAACTACCAACTGACATATTAACTGATGTTTTTACTAAACTTCTAGAAAGAAAACATCCTAATTTTATATAATAACCTACTAGAGTAACTTATAACGATTATTTTCTCTAAGCTGACTCCTTTTTAAGTGGTGGGAACATCAAAATAATGGGATTTAAGTTTTTGTGAAGCGAAAACTTTCATTTCCTTCTACCAATACGGAAATTGAAATTCGATCTAAGTCCGTCTCTGCACGATGGTGGGTACTAATCCCTGCCCTTCCCGCGCTCCTTCAGTGTGCCTTCAACTCTAGTAAAGGGAAGACGTGCGTTCGTTATTAAAAATATTCGAAAATAACCGACACGAAAGGCAAGTTTGTCATCGTTTTTCGTCATTACTTTCCTGCGGTTTTTGCAGTAAGTAGTAATGTTAAATTTTCTGTATAATACCTAAGTATACTGATATTGTAGGCCTTTTCTTGGTTTAGTTCCAAGATTTAAAAAAAACATATGGTATCTGAGTAGATCGAGCCAAACTGTCATTATTTCATTCCTCTCCGTTGCATTACCTTCCATTCGCTCCAAATTTTTGGCGGATGGTAATGAGCTTATTTAGAAGGTAATGATTTTTTGTGATTATACTGAGGGTAAATCAAACTTAAGACAAGTTTTATAGGAATCTATACTATAAATAAAAATGAAATGTTGTTCGTTTGTAAGCGCATCATTAGAGAACAACTGGACCGATTTGGCTATATTTTTTAGGTGACCATCAACGGAACCCTATCACCAGGCCTCCGCTGTCTGTCTGTCCGTCTGTCTGTCAGCGGGCTGTATTTCATGAACCGTAATAGATAAATAATTGTAATCCTACGTCATTTTGACTTTTTATTTGTCTATACGTAATATAACTTCACTAGGTTTTTCTACTCTACAGATCAGTTTACTACAATGGCAAGGACGAAAAAAAAGCTATCGAAGGAAGAGAAATTAGCAAACGATAGACTGCGGAAAAAACAAAAATATATGGAGTTAAAAAATAATCCTGAGTTATACAGCATGCAGAAAGAAAAGGAAAGAAAGAGATATCTTTTGAAAAAACAACAAAAGAAGATTCAGAGTATTAAAGAAATGCGACCAAGGGATCAGAGAGAACAGAGACGAAGATGGCGCAAAAATAGTCGTAAATATTTGAAAAAAAAAGAAGAACAGAAAAAGATACAAAGAATTTTAATAGATAACTCGCCACCTGACAGTGACAATAACGAAGAACCAGTTCCAAGAGATCCGAATATTGATCCTTTAGGAAATGAGAATCAGCCGAGTCTAATGGAAGCGAAAGTTAAGTCTGTTCCAGCAAGAAGATTACGTTACAGGTTTGAAAAAGTAATAAAAAACTTAAAAAGCGAAATGGAAAAATTAAAAAAAGAAAATAACATTTTAAAGAAACAGGTAAAAAAGTTTCAACAAGAAGAAGTCAGAGAGCCATTAGAAGATACACTGGAAAAGAAAGTTAACCACTTAGTAAGGGAGATTCCAAAAAACAAAGTTCAAGAAATAAAAAAAAAGTTGTTGTTCGAGGAAACTCTCTCTCGGGGATTAACAAAACAATACCAGACTTTGAAGAAGACTGAGAAAAGGTCTTTTGTGCAGGAAATACTAGCAAATAACGAATCAAGGCTGATAAAATATAAAATAAAATCCAAAGTTCCGTTTACTGTTAGGAAAAAAATATCTAATGTAAGAAAAGAAAAGGCAGATGAACAAAAACAGAAGGTTCAGACATTTTTTGACGATGACCTTAATAGCAGTGTAGCTCCAGGAAAAAAAGATTTCAACAAACGAGAGAAAAGGCAAAAAAGGTTCCTTACCGACAATCTAAAAAATATGCATATCAAATATTGTAAAGAACAACGCAATATTAGTTACGCTACATTTTGTAAGTATCGACCAGATTGGGTAGAGTTTCCCGACGGAAAACGAGAAACTTGCCTATGCAAATTGCACTGCAATGCTGAATTGCTCTTGAAGTCTTTAAAGGCAGCTAAAATAACAACCGAAGGAACGGTATCGGAAATATTGGATAGCCTTTGTTGCGACTCTAGAAACGAAAATTGTCTTAACAGAACATGCGATGACTGCAAGCAGAAAAGCTTAAATTACAAAGAGTTTGACAACACCATGAGTATTAAATACAAGGAGTGGGTATTGGGAAAAAAAAATTACGTGGGAAAAAATGGAAAACAACAAGAGGCGAAGATTACGACCAAGAAGACGTTTGAGGATGAGCCTCGAAACGTAATTCTAAAGTTAGAGAACACATTAGACGTGTTGTTCAAACATACGCGGAACATTGTTGTGCAAACCTCTGCTATTAAAGCCTTAAAGCGAAATCTGACAAACACTGAAGTTCTCATTCATGTAGATTTCAGTGAGAACTATTGTCTTAAATTCAATGAAGAAGTGCAGTCTTTCCATTTTGGTGGGAGCAGGGGACAAATTTCCCTGCACACTGTAGAAATTTACTACGTGGACAACATAACTGGTCTATTGACAAATAAATCACTGTGCACTATGAGCGAATGCCTAAACCACGACGCTTCTGCCATATGGTCTCATATAAAACCCATATTGAATGTAGTCAACCAGTTGGTACCTTCACTCTCCAAAATTCATTTTTTGTCCGACTCTCCTTCAAGTCAATATCGAAACCGATTCATATTCTATATGATAGCAAAGTTAAGGCACCAAATTCCAACACTGGATACTGTTACATGGAATTACCAGGAAGCAGGGCACGGAAAGGGAGCCCCGGATGGAATCGGCGCTGTTGTAAAAAGGACTGCTGACGACCGTGTAAAATTCGGCAGTGATGTTGGCACCTTCGAAGATTTTCAGGAAGTGCTCCGTAAGTACATCAAAAATATAGAATTGATTGTAATTCCTGATGAAGAAATAAGCCGTGAAAAGTTTCCCAAAAACCTTCCCGGTTTCAAGGGAACTACTAAAGTTCACCAAGCAATATGGTCTTCGTCATTGCCATACAGCGTTGCTCTGAGAAGCCTGAGCTGTTTCAGTTGCCAAAACAGCTACCTGCCATGTGAACATGGAAAGCATCTTGGAGTGTTGAGTGTTGGCATAGATGAAATAGCAACTTGTCAATCAAATATGTACGAAGATCTTGATGTGGATATTAGTTTCGAAAATAAATCTACCCTCCAAATAGATTCTCCCACAATTTTTAACAATATTGACGAGAATGTAATTTTGAACGAATTCGACGGTACGATGTTTTTAAACGAAACAGCTCTTTTACAATCTGCTGAGAAGAAAGAAAATATTACTGATAGTAAAGCACTATCAGATGCAATTCCAATTGACTGCGTAAGTACTGCTACCCAGCAAAGTATGATTCAGGGATTCGATACACAGCAACAGGAATTTCAAAAATTCCTCCAGCGTACTACATCAAACAACATTCCTAATTCTCAGATCGGGGTTACAATAGCTCTGAGAGAGCAAAGTTATTGGTCGTCTTTTAATAAGAAACTTGATCAACGTTACGTTGATAAATCAGATCACGGCCAGGTAAACCACGGGGAGCAGGAGCATAAGGCACCTTCTGAAAAAAGAAAAAAGCTAGAAATACTATCAAATGTTCCATTTGATTATGCACGTCTTAATACTCAGAACAATATGCAAAGGAAATTTGACACACAGCATCAGCAATTTCAAGAATTGTTCCAGTCTCCTGTAACAACTAACACGCCTGTAACTGACAACGGAGTCTCAGTGGATCGAAATTTTTTACTATCAAATGTTCCATTTGATTATGCGCGTGTAAATATCCAGAACAATGTGCAAAGAATATATGACACACAGCATCAGCAATTTCAAGAGTTGTTCCAGTCTCCTTTATCAACTAACACGCCTGTAATTGACTACGGAATCGCAATGGGTTCAAGTTCTTTATTATCAAATGTTCCATTTGATTATGAACATGTTAATACCCAGAACAATGTGCAAAGGAGATTTGACACACAGCGTCAAGAATTTCAAGAACTCCTTCGGCCTCCTATATCAAACAAGATACCTGTATCTGACCACGGGATCGCAATGGGACCAAGTTTTTCCATATGCAAGGATATTGACAATAACCTTAATCATCATGACAAAAGTGAACAGGAACATGATACACCAACATTCATGGATATTGACCAAGACAAAGAAAACATAGATATCGCATTTAAATATAACTTGGACAATTGGATTATTGTACAGTATAAAATAAAGGATAAGATCCATTATTATATTGGTAAAATAATAAGCAAAGATGAGGAGTCACATGAATACAACGTAGGCTTTCTGAAGAGATGTAACAGAAAAGAAATGAAATTCGTTTGGCCAACAATTCCCGATAACGATTTAGTGCCTGAATGTCAAATAATACAACGCCTCAAAATACCAGAAGAAAACAGAAGAGGACAACTCATGTTCAAAGTCTTACCAAATCTTAATTTTAAGTAATATGCTAGCATTTATGTTTCTACGTATCCACATCGAAAAATGATTATTAAGATCTCATGAATAATAAGATATAGGTTTATGGTATATAAGGTCCTAGTTTACAAGCTTTCATACTTTCAAACACAGCTTGTACTCTTGATACTGAACAACTTTTCCCATGAACACATAGGTAAATCGCAAAAATTAGGCTTTCCCATAACTAAGTCGATCAGCTGATCGGCCAACTAAGTATGAAAAGTCCAAAAATTTTATTTAGATTTTTTGCGATTTTTACAATGGGTTATTGGGTTCCTTAGGGAAAGTTGTTCAGTATCAGGAGTAGAAGCTGTGTTTGAAAGGATGACAACTAATAAATTAGGACCTTTTAAGGTGTACTTTTAAGTGTTTAAATGGGTGAGTTTGTAGCCCATGCATGAAAAAATAATTAGTTTAGTTTTTTGTTACATTATGAAGATTGTTTTTAAACGAGTGGTTTCCTTTTATTTTTTGAGAATTAAGCTAATTTTGTTAATTTTTTAAAGTGCATTTATTTTATATCTATGTTCCTCGTTAAGGTTTATGGTTTTGATTTTGTTACTAATAATATGATTATCAGTGTTAATGTAGCATGTGAAGTTTATTTTTTTGAGATGGCACTCATGGAAAACTGAATTAAGTAGGTATTCCACATTATGTAACGTGTTATTTTCATTTTTTTAATTACACAAATTTTCATAACAAGGAAAGTCTTTAATTTTTTTTAGCAGTCATCCACATTTCCTTTTTACATTTCCCGCCTTAATCATCAAAATTTTATTAAATTCTTTGTAAATATCATTATCATCCAAACACACTCATTTCCATCCTAACTTATTTCATTTCCATCTACGCTTTCATTACATTCCTTAAAAAATTACCTTAAATAATAGCTCTACGAAAGTGCCTTTCTCTTTACGTCATTCCACGTGGGTATAAGAAAATCTTTTTATAATAAAATTCAACAAAAAAAACAATATTTTTAACTTGTAAAAAAAAACAAAATTTTAACGAATCGCGAGAACGACCCTAATCTCCTGATTGACTTATCATTTGCATATTTTTTTCTTTCTTATCAGCTCATATACGTCCCCACCGAGGGGCTCGAGCCTACCCTGAACTAGAGCGATCGGGCCTTAGTCGACTACGCGGGCCAAGTGCGGATTGGTCGCCTTCACACACAACCTGCGAGTTTCTTCGCAGGCGTATGCAGGTTTCCTCACGATGTTTTCCTTCACCGTAAGAGCGTCGGATAAACATACTAATAAAATCTAAATTCGAAATCACATTGGTACGTGGCAGGTTCGAACCACGACCTCCCGGACAGGAGGCGGCGATCCTAGCCATTACGCCACCGACGCTTTTTTTTCAGCAGTTTATTATTATGAACCAATAAATGTCTAACTAATTTCCTTGGAGACTTATCAAACAGGTCGTCTCATTAAAGACGTCTCGAGGCTGCGTCTGACCCGTCACGGGACTCGAAAACGTGACCCACTTTCCTGAAGCCCTTGTTCGTGACACCTTCATGCTTCAGGAGACCTATTTCTACAAGACATGCTTAGTTAAGGTATCGCCTCATCTATTATTAATTATTATGTAATCACTCGATTCAGCGTCGGTGGCGCAACGGCAATGGCCGCTACCTCCTATCCGGGAGGTCGTGGTTCAAGTCCTACCACGTACCAATGTGTTTTCGAATTTCGATCTCATATGTACGTTTATCCGACCGACGCTCTTACGGTGAAGTAAAATATCGTGAGGAAACCTGCACACATCTGCGAAGAAATTCGAAGGTTGTGTGAGAAGTTGACCAACCCGCACTGGGCCCGCGTGGTCGACTAAGGCCCGATCGCCCTAATTCAGGGTAGGCTCGAGCCCCTCGGTGGGGAAGTAAATATGAGCTGATGTGATGAATCACTCGATAGAAGTTATAAATGAATGTTTGTGAGCAAAGTAAGGAGATTAAAATCGGCGTTTACACTGCATCTTTTACTATTATTAATTTATATTATCTATTTATTTACTTGTAATGTTTTATTACTTTAGACTAGCTGTGCCTGCGATTTAGTCCGCATGGAGGCTTGGAATATTCCCACGGGAAATCTTGAATTTTCCGGGGTAAAAAGTATCCGATATGTTATACCCGGACTATAAGAAACCACCATACAAAATTTCATCACACATGGTAGTTTTTGCGCGATGCACGAACATACAGACAGACACACAGACAAAAATTTCAAAAGTTGTTGTTTTAGCGTCTATATCGTTAGTAATGTCCATCAAAATATTTCATTAAACAAAAACCAAAAATATTTCATGTACAGACCGGCCCGTTATAGTTTTATTATATGTATATAGATTAAGTAAGTAAATGTACTTTAAAAATAATACAGGACTTATAATTTGTAATATACGAGTACATAGAGGGCAAGGGCGCCATTAACGCTTATCGATTATTGTTTTCACTTCTTTTAAATTGTGTACTAATTTGATTCCTTGCTCGTTGTTTAAATCCTTTCTTTAAATAATGGTTGGATGGAAGAGATCCCTGTTTTGTATAAGTCCGCCTTTGTACATGTTATTTCTATTCTGTACCTCTAATTATATATTTTTACATTACATAGTTCACAAACAAACAATAGAAAAATATACATGGATATTTATTACGAACATATTGGGTGCAGGGTAGGGTAATTATGATTTTTAATTAACCGGAAACCTCTTATGTGTATAATCTGTTAACGAAACCGAACGACTTCTGCTCCACATCACGTTAGTACTAATATGCAGAGGGGTGTACTTAACAAATGTTTATCTCCCTTTGCAAGTGTAGATTAGCCCTAAAACGAGTATCTATCTAGATCTAGATTATCTATACAGGGTGTAAAAAAAAATGTGTACGTCCCGTTAACTGGGGGTTTTACTCGTCATACTGAACAACTTTATGTATTAGAATAAGACCTAACGATGTTATGGAAACGTGTAATATTTATGCCGTTGGTGTGCCTTATTCAAATAAAAAAAAAACTTTCTCCAAGAAACCAAGTCAATTCACAAAAAAAAATTGGACCCTCCATACTAAAATTCACAAAATCGGTCGATCAGCTGAGCGATTTGTATAAAGAGTAAAAAAAAAATTTTTACGTTTTCAGCTAAGTCGTAGAACAAAAGTTTTTCAGTATAATGAGTAGAGCCCCCAGTTTACGAGACCTACACCAATTTTGTTACACCCTGTAAAGATCTAAATCATTTTATTTTGATTGATTAAAACAAGTATAACAGTCTATAATCAGAAATCAAATACTCCTGCGTTTACAAAGTTGTTCCCGGATGTGACGTACAAAAGTATTCAAAGAAGTATCCACTTCAGAAAATAATTTTGTCTTTTCATTTAAACTTGACTGCTCAGCTGTTCAATTTGTACGAATTTGTATGAATAGTCCAAAAGAATTTGTGCTTTCACCAAAGTTATAGAACAAAAACTGTTCAGCAGTATGACTAGATGCTTACCTAAGAGGTTTCGATTCAATTACAAATACTTAAGCCGTTAAAAAGGAGGGTAATTTTTTTCGGATGTATGTATACAGGCGTAAAAAAATGGCGTAGGACCCGTTAACTGAGGTTTCTTTTCATCGTACTGAACAACTTTCTCCAATTGAGCAGTTTTGGCTCGATAGAAAAAAATACAAAAGATAGGTCTACACCGTTACTTTCAACTCTAGTTATGAATAATACTTTGAAGTATGAATTTTAAAAAACATACAACAATATACTTACTATCATTACAGCTCATATATGTCCCCACCGAGGGGCTCGAGCCTACCCTGAATCAGGGCGATTAGGCCTTAGTCGACCACGCGGGCCCAGTGCGGGTTGGTCGACTTCACAAACAACCTTCGAGTTTCTTCGCAGGCGTGTGCAGGTTTCCTCACGATGTTTTTCCTTCACCGTTAAAGCAATCGATAAGTATGTACGTAAGTTTTTGAAAAACTCATTGGTACATTGGCCGTCCAGATTTGAACCCGGTACCTCTGGTTAGATGGACCGAGTCGTTACCGGTTGAGCCACCGACGCTTTCATACTTACTATATACTTCCTTAATCATTGTATCTTTTTTTTCTCTCTAATGTTGTATATAAAAGTATATAAATGTATATAAAGAGTTTTTAATCAATCAATTAATATTTGTTATGATAATACAAAGTGAATAATATTCTTATTTTTTATAATTTCATTGCAGTTTTTGAATGAAACGAAAAACCATTGAAAAAGTTAAAAAGTGTAGTTATTTTCTTTCCTATTAACACGTAAAGAAAAAGACAGAGACATCTGTTCCATCACCAATTTTGGACCTACAAAAATTTTGTTACACCATGTATGTATGTATGTATGTATACAGGGTGACTGGTAAGTAGTGCAAATCCTTTGAAGGGGATAAACACCCTTGAGGCACCCTTTTGACAGGAATCATTGTTTTTGTTACATCTTATTTGTATTTTTTAATCTTTTTTATTTTAATGGAAAGATAAGGAAGTTTTTATCGTATTTTGCAAGTCAACTATATTTTAGTTTTTTTTTTGAAAATCACAAAACATTTAAACAAATGCGTTTTACATACAAAATTTAAAAATTAAATGGGCTTTAACTCGAAAACCGTCGATTTCCGACCCCAGTTAATATGACTTTTTTTGTTCTAAATTAGATGTAGTTTATCCCCTTAAAAGGATTTGCACTACTTACCAGTCACCCTGTATATAGGTATATCTTTGGCTGAACTGAGTGCGCGGATTCGTCTTGATCCCCTGAGTGGGTAGGTTACATTTTACCGACTGCCCCAAACGAGGCGATTTTTTTAACGCAGTCGGGGTTTTTTTTAATAAATGGCTTAGGTTATTTAGATTGTAATACACTAATACACTAAGTTAGCCAGCCACACATCGTTCGTCCTGACTACATACTTAAACAATTCAATAATCTAATCAGTGGAATCAAGATCGTTAATTCTGCCGCATGCTCAGTCCACGTGGTCTGGCTCCGCATATTTAGAAAACATTGGTCACGTGACGGGCGGCCACCCAGCCTCCACGAGTAACAGCCTCTGGAGTCACAATTATCGACCAATAAATCGATATACCTTAGTAGTACGGAACAAGGAACAAAATGATCAAAGGAGTTATTAGCGTACCCGTCAGTACTAATATATATACATACTTTGCCCCTTTCGAGCGGGTTGAGAGGCGGTCGTAACTCAGTGCGATTCTCGTTGTTGCAACAATCACGCAGGTTAACTGACCTCAAGCTAGGTCATTACCTGGATGGGTTTGATTTTTAGTGGCTTTTTTCTCATACGTCCTCGTGCTTCGTAAGGCACGTTTAGCCGTTGGTGCCGGTTGCTTTGACTAGAAGGTAGCCGTGTCAGATTCATTACAGGCAGCTTGAAAAGGCAGCGGGGTTAGCCTAGTCGCCTATCATCATCATCATATCAGCCGACGGAGGTCCACTGCTCGACATAGGCCTCCCTCAAGGATTTCCATGACGACCGGTTCTGCGCTGCCAGCATCCAGCGGCTTCCCTATATAGTCGCCCGCCTATAACCCCACATTTTTTTTTATTCACAATAGGTAAGCCCTTTGCATCATCTCACCTGATGGTAAGTGATGATGATCCCGAAGATGGAATCGGGCTTACCAAGATTCCCCAACACAATGGAGAATTGGCTATCTTATTTTCAAGCCGGAACACATCAATGTTGTTAACACAGATTTTTGGCGGCAAGATTTAGATAAGTAGCTAGCCAGGCGGGCTTAGAAAATGCCCTACCACCAACCAAACGTTTTACAAGCTCCTATTGGTGATATTTTGGTAATTCTAACAGATATGTTAATTTTTATACCTCGTCTGAAAGATAGTAAAATGTAGATGTTTTTAAGTTAACATGCAAATAAAATTGTATTAAGATTTTTTGTTTTATACTTGATTTTTTATGCAATGTTTTCGTTGAATTACAAGTTTTTTTTTAATTTTGAAGCATTGTGTCCACATTTATGAAAAAAATTAAAATCTATCGACTCTAATTTATCATTTAGAATGAAACGAAGTTAAAACCAATAAAAACACGAACGGTATTTTTTTTTTCGTTTTATTAATATTTAGATATAACACTTGGGATTTTTTTATAAAAAATATTAAAACTGCAATATCTCAAAAATGGGTCACTTTTGCATAAAGTGTTATATGGTTAAATTTGTTGCAAATGAACTGATCTATAGCGCCTTAAAAGGATTTGCACTACTTACCTGTCACCCTGTATACTTAAGTCATAGGTTGTCAACGATATCACAGATGAGTTACTATAATGCGGCCGTCCAGAGAATGCTGATTTGACACTTCAAGCCGGCGATCGAATGTAACATTCGATGAATCTTCGAAATTGTAAACAAATAAATCTTTAGTTTCTAAGCTTAGAAAACATGAAAAAAACATTGTTTTTACTAAATAATAGTAACAGAACACATATTTAGTTTTATGTTTACAAGGACAACAGAATGTGAATTTAGTAATTATATGAAACGTTAGTGAAAGTTTACGTTCTATGGTCATTTCTTCTTACTTAAAGTGATGTTACCACATGTAACTATTGATAACGTATTTGTAACGTATAGATTTGTTAAAAATATTATGAATTTATTGCCACACAAACAATTAATTATTGTTCCTTCAATCAACCAACCATAAAAGTTTCAGGCAGAAAAGTGATATGTTTAAGTAATAACAATAGTAGATTGTACGAAGAGAGCATAAAACAAGCCATTTTACCCGAAACGTTCATATAGCCACTCGAGCCGGTACGGCGAGGGTGGATAGTCACGTCGAGGGTTAAATGGGTTTTATGCTCCAGTTTTTCACTCTGCTTTTTACCGCAATACAACAAATTTGGCTAATTTTGACGAATAATTAGTTTCCTGCCACACAATTTTTCTTTGTTTCCACCCCCTTCACCCATTACCACCCCTAAAATCGATGATCCACAAAGTACATTTAGCCTCGGATTTGACGTGAAGTCGGAATCTAGAGAGCGGCAGGGAGTGTCCATATTGTATGTTAGTACTAATATACGAGTATATACTTTGACGATATGGTCCAAAAGCTCCAATAAAAGTTAGTATACCGAAATAATTAAGTTTTGCCTATCTCCCTCATATATCATCATCATCATTATCATATCAACCAAAAGACGCCCACTGCCGGACAAAGGCCTCCCCCAAGGCTTTCCACGACGACCTGTCCTACGCTGCCCGCATCCTACGATCCTCACTAGGTAGTCGGTCCACCGCGTGGGAGGCCTGCCTACGCTACGTTTACCGGTACGCGAGCGCCACTCGAGAACTTTATTACCCCAATGGCCATCTATTCTACGAGCTATGTGCCCTGCCCACTGCCACTTCAGTTTAGCGATTCTGTGAGCCATATCGGTTACTTTGGTTCTCCATTTCTGATTTGCGAAATTCCGAGAATAGCTCGCTCCATTGCCCTTTGGGTGACCTTGAGCTGTCTTATGAGGCCCACAGTAAGCGACCATGTCTCAGTTCCGTATGTCATCACTGGCAACACACACTGGTCATGTACATTTTTCCCAAATGGTGCACAAATCTTTCTTCAACAGAACATTGATATGTGCCTCACGGAAATGCGTAAAACACGGCTTATGTTAATTTCAGGACGTCAATAAAATCAGATAAAAGCTGTACATGGATTTTTCAAACTTTGCGTGTGCGCGCACGCACCGTAGCGCATGGTAGCGCGCGGCCGCTCAGTGCACGTGCATCAGCGCCCGCGCCTGTTAGCACGTGAGTCACGGATATGGCACACATGTAACTATGGATGGAAAGGATGGAGTGATCTTACGAAGCTAGTGATCGAATTATAAAATGCTACAAACGCACTCGTGTCCTCGAAGGTGCGATCAGCCATACTTCACGTCAGTGGTGACATGGTAGTCGGTATTTTTTTTCGCTCGGCAACGGAGGAGGAAGGAGGATAAATGCATTTAGGCATACCAATACAGCCGGCTTTATTAGTTATGTGGGACTCACAGCCCTGCGCCTATATGCATACATACACATATATACCTAAAGTATATATGTACAAATATACACAGGTCCAGGACCGCACTACCCTCTAACAACCCGGTCTTTGGCAGCTAGGCTGCCTTGAAAGCTAATCGGAGCTGGTAGTCGGTAGTACTGGTAAGCATTATATCCGCCTCCGTGGCTTAGTGGTTTATCCACTCGCTTCACATCTGGAGGCGGCGGGTTCATACCCGGCAGGGTATAACTTTGTAAGCCTTAATTTGTTTGGTGGTGCTAGGTCAATTTTTAAGCATCCTGGCTAGTTACCACCATCTTATCTCAGTCTTACCGCCAAACATCGATCTGTTCCGGCATAAAGATAAATAAGCCAGCTCCCTATCACAACATCACATCCTGTTTTCTTGTAGCACTACATAAAAGTAATAATTTACATGTTTTTTTCTACACGGTATAAAGTGATTGCAGAGTTGCGATGCGCCTCTTAATTGTTTTTACGAAAAACAGCGCAAAAACATTCATATAGTACTTAAAACTTGTAAAGTGTACATCATCAGCCTATTGAATAATTTACTGAGGGGCTCAAGAAGACTTCCGACTTCCGGGAAAGCCCAACATTCCCAATTTCAACAATTCCCATCCCAGCACAATAATTTGTAGTAATATCAAAATCCAACCTAATTATCTGCAAAGCTCCAACACTTCACAAAGTCACGAATTAAATTAAAAAGAGTTTGCCAACATTAAAATACGCAGCATAGCCGTCAACTTCATTAACACCTCTTTAGTCTACTAGTGGATGTAATAAAACCATAATAAAACCCTATTGAAATCTCATCCTACCATCACAGTATTACGAGGCCATATTGTAATTCTGTGCTACCAGAGTTATCACAGTCTACAGATATCAGTCTACATAAATAAGTAGTTACTCTTAGCCTATCCAGTGTATAAATCATTTTCATCATATCAGCCGAAAAAGTAATAATCAAACATCACTTTAAACGGACAGATTTAATTCAAACTTATACATTTATCAATCAAGAATCAGTGACAATACAATGATTTCATAAGTTTATCTCATTATCGTGATCGCCAGGATTAAATGCATATCAAACTAAAAATTGAAAAATAATTCTTAATATAATCAGGGAGACATTTGCGAAACGTTAAGTTTAAAAGTGCTAATTATTGTTAGAGTCAAGTGTCAAGTTCAGCTATTTCAGGAAATGATGTAATCAATTTACAAGGAAAATTATCATGGCCAAGTAAACTTTTATACGAGTAGTTAAGGAGTAATAGTCGACTAACTTAAGATGTGCAGTTGGACTTAAAAAAAGATTATAGATTTTCCATCATCATATCAGCCGAAAATTTTCCGCTGCTGGACAAGGGCCTCCCCCAAGGGTTTCCACGACCTCCAATCCTGCGCGGCCCGCATCTAGCGGCTTCCCGCGAACATCCATACAAAATGTTTAATACCAACTGGAAAAAATGTTTTTTTTATTTACAGTTATTTATATAAACTCCGGAACCCTATTTCGCGTGTGGTCTTATAATGCACTTGGCCACTTCTTACAAGCTTTTATTTCACTTGCAAAGTAGGTATGTTTGATCGGGTGAAATCTTGCAATATAAATTTAACCCGCTTCCCGGTTTCCGATTGAGCTCAAATTTTGCATACATGGAAGATAGCCATAGGAACTTTGCAATGAAACGACACAACCTCATCGAGTTTGGGCTCGTTTATTCGTATTGACGAGTACTTTGATTGTAAAAAGCTTGTGCCTAAAAGCTTTAAGGTTTTTTGAAAATTATTCACATTCAAAATCTTATCTTATCTTATAGGTTCGCTGTAGTCGGCTCTTTGGCACATACATAATGCACACAAACTTTGTGTCATAGATCACTGCAAAGTCCCCGTTCAGTTGAATGGTGCATTCATTCATGGATTTTACTCTAAGCCAGTGCAGTAACTCAAAGTTTTGACCGTCCGTCTGAGGTGCATCCGGCTCAACTAGACCATTAAAAGTTATAACCTATGCAAATATAGATAGAAGTGCAACAGTGCATTTTCAATACAGTTTTAAGCATGGCGTACTTTCAGAGGTTATAATTATGATTCGAATATTAAATCTTTTGCAGAGGCATCTTTCTTTTACATGGTCGTGACTTTCTTTTACAAGCTCGATCATTAATACTTTTGCAGTTTAGTTTTAAATTTATAAGTCAATTTAAAAAGCTTAACAGCGAGGAGTTTTCATACATAGAATAAAATCGGATAGATTTTATACGAGGAAAAATCAATGAATAAATTGAATCCTATAACTAAGCATTGAATTCTCAAAATTATTTTAAACGATTGTTTATTATATTTAATTACTAATTTTAATTTAAATATTTTCACATAAACATTTATCAAAAATCGAATAGGCTGTATACGCGTACGAGCCCGTTGCCTAGTTTCGTTGTTAAAAAAATGTCCAGTTAAAAAAACGCGCCATTTTCTCATATTTAAGGGGTGTGTAGGTTATTGTGAACTCGTGACATTAAAAATCCTCGCCTTTCGTTCGGGGTTGTTATTGACAGCTCGTTTACAATAACCTAATTTCCAGCCTTGTATCGCAATGTACTATTCTGATGTCGTAAGAGCAAAACTAAAATTTTATATGTAGTTCATTTTAGACATGCGCAAAACGGTACCCGAAGAAGTGATGCAATATCACAAATCACTTCCTTTCAAGTAATATTACTTTGTAACATCACACATCACCCTAAACATTACCCGAGATTTTGGCATCACATACATGCAATTGAAGAGTGATAGAGCGTGACGTACCTACAGTATTACTCGAAAAGTAATGCAACGTTGGGTGATTTAAGGCAATGAATGTACTATGTAATGTTTCAGTAAGTGTAGTGTAGTGAGTAATTTAGTATGTGTATAAATAAGTAAAAAGTTGATTTTCCTTCATGCTTAGATCGGTTCCCAAAAAAATAAAAACGGAATGGGACTCCTTCCAGGCTTAGGACTGGCATCTTCAATTATTTGAAGAGTGGCATATTTAAAAATCAACTTTATGTACATTGATCCTATTAACATTATTTACATTTATTTTATCACATCAGCTCATATATACGTCCCCACCGAGGGGCTCGAGCCTACCCTGAATTAGGGCGATCGGGCCTTAGTCGACCACGCGGGCCCAGTGCGGGTTGGTCGACTTCACACACAACCTTCGAGTTTCTTCGCAGGCGTATGCAGGTTTCCTCACGATGTTTTCCTTCACCGTATAAGAGCGTCGGATAAACGTACATATGAAATCTAAATTCGAAAACACATTGGTACGTGGCAGGATCGAACCACGACCTCCCGGACAGGAGGTAGCGGCCCTTACCATTACGCCACCGACGCTCTTTATATATATTTAATAAATTTATAATAATATTTACATTTATTTATATTTAATAAATTCTACCGGTATTGTTTTGTTTACGTGAACTTGACCTTGGATGAAGCTTAAGTAGTTTTTCTTCCGCCTTACGGAAAAAATATTCGGAGAAATTTTGTCTTTTTTGTCTAAAAAATAAACACTAAAATTGCATGCAATCCTTGCATGGCACATGCAATATGAAACTGAACTGTATTTCATATGGCTGAAGGTTCATATTCTAAAATTCAAACATAAGCGCGCGGAAATGGCACGAGCAACTCCGCCTCCCTCACATCCGTCGCCCGTTCTCGTTGCCTTACCCGACGAATACCGATCGCAAGCGAAGCGACACGGTACGCGGTCCGCTGATCGCTCGTGTGCCGTGTCCCGTGTCAAGTAATGTGAAATGTGTGATGCGTGATGTTTGGATACGTCGCGTGATGTGTAATGTTGCATTACCACTCCAAGTAATATCACTTACCCATGTCTAGTTCATTTCATTATCACTATCAGATATGAATTTGTGCATTACAATATTTAAGTATAACTTTTATACCTTTCCTTTGTTTTGTTATTTTAAAAAGAAAGTGATTAACGGATTTTGATACAACTCATATGGGAGCACGCTGAAGACAAAACCTAACAATTGGCTGGGCTGAACACGTTAAAAAACCGACTTCCAGTGCAACAACTTAGTACAGTTTTGCATTATTATTTTTGGTTTTTGTTAATTTTATAAATAGTAATACATCGAATTTGAAAAAAAAATATGGGACCAACCCAGCCGCATACCATATTAAGTAAAAAAATAATCATGGACATCGGTTTACAATCTACGAATATATCGCGTAACAAACATACAAAAAAACTGCTTTCTTTAAGTTGGTTAAAAAAAGTAAATTAAAAAAACGGTTCACCGCGGTGAACATATACATAAACATAAAACATATACATAAAACATATACGTAAAACATATATACGAGATGTCACCGTAATATTAGTATTTCGTGAGATTGTGATCCGATTCACAATTGACCGTTACATCATAATCTAACTAGTGAGATTGTAATATTGCGGTTTTCACAATATCCCGGTGACATATACAAACAAACAAGAAACTTTATTTTTTGAGGTCGGTTTAAAATTGTATTGAAGTTGAATCCTTTATCCTTTATCTTGGTGTCACCATAACCCCGGATACTATATGATGAACGATACTTTGGACGGTCTTGAATTAAATCGAATAACAGAATGCGATGAATCAGCAAAATATCAAGACATGTGGGTGACAGACTAATTTAACAATTGAGGAAGATCCCAATGAACACCCCTCTCAGTTAACCTTTGTTCTTATACATTATGTTATACTAGATTTTGCCAGCGGCTTCGCACGCTTGAAAATAGTTTCTATGACTGTCTTCGAGTGTGCGCAGTGCGCGAGCCGCAAGCGGCTCGCGAGCGTGGAATAAAGTAGCCTATGTGTTAATCCAGGTCCTGAGCTGTGTTCCTACCAAATTTCAGCCAGCTAAGTTTAGTAGTTAGTTAGTTTTCGCGTGAACATAGTTTTTATGTCTGTCGTGCTGTCGTGCGTGGGAACTGAGTCAACTCTAGTTCCCTTAGGAACTATGTCGGGCTATGCTAATTAGTAGTTAATTAGATAATCAGTATTAATTAGCACTTCAATCCTTCGCTTCATTGCTACGTGACATAAATTAACAAAGAAGAGAGAGTTAATAGCTATCCCACGGGAACCACTTAAGAAATCGGGATAAAAAGTAGCCTATATGTTAATCCAGGACCTAACCTATATGTGCGACAAGTTTCATCCCGATCCGTCCCGTGGTTGAAGCGTGAAAGAATAACAAACATCCATCCACACATACAAACTTTCACATTTATAATATTATATAAGTAGGATATACTTATATGTTCTGTAACGACTAAAGAAGTTATGCGTTATAATATAAGTATCGTACGTGTATTTCGCAAGGTTTGCTCTGTTCCGGAAATTATACAAACTTAGGTACCTATCTCAAAGTCAGGCGCATGCCTATTCTACTCCGATTTCTGTGGCATGAAGGTAATATCACAACAAAACTTATTGAAGGGGGCTCCCTTTGAAGTTTGATAAAAAAATATTTACATAGATCCAAATGGGTAGGTACGGAATTTAATTGTTTAGCAGATTCACGAAACTTTAATTTTGCCGGTTTATAAGTACCTAACTCACATTTCCGAAATCATACAACTGATGCAAATGACGAATGACACTTCTAATACTCTAAGCTTATAACTTTTGAGTATACATACCCACATGAATACTCTAAGCTTCTAACTAATTTCATAACCCGGTCAAATTAAAGAGACTTGAATCTGCTGAACATTTAAATTGCGTGAAACTTTTGAGTATACATACCCACATGAATACTCTAAGCTTCTAACTAATTTCATAACCCGGTCAAATTAAAGAGACTTGAATCTGCTGAACATTTAAATTGCGTGATTGTACCAAGTTCTACAGTGGTTTCTTAAATCATAACTATGGAACTTCAAGTTGAAATATTTATTGCAGTCTTCTCCAAACAATAGAGAATGTACAACGGTATTTAAGTGGCTTGAAAAATTGCTATGTTCTGTGCTACGAAATGGTGTAGCTTGGCAATTTTTCACTAACCAAATATAATCTATAGATATTAGCGTGTATTTTTAAAAAGTAAGCTTTGCTTGCTTGGCGGCTTGACTTTAAACTTGTCAATTCACCAATTAGCAGCACAGAACATACCAAATTTTCTTTAAAGCAACTGAAAACCTTTGTAAATTCTGTATTACTTGGAGAAGTCTGAAATAAATATTTCAATTTGAAGTCCCGTTGCTATGATTTAAGAAAACACTATAGAACTTGATACCTATCCATTTAGATCGCTGGAATTTTTTTGTTACGAACTTGGCTCCCTTTTTTTTATTCACAATTGGTAAACCTTTAGCATCATCTCACATTTATTTTTTTGTTATATTATTATTTTTTGTATTTATTTCCTTTCTTAATTCAATTAATAGACAGATATAAAATATTTTATGACATATTATTTATAACACCACATTGATGGTACAGAACCCTCTCGTAGCATGAGTTCGACTCACACTTTAATTTCTCGGATTTCTTAAGATTAGATTAGATTTATTCATCACACGTCACAAATTCATAAAATATACATGTCACATTATAAAATCATTCATTCATTAATCATCATCAAAAATTAGTAAGGTGATCGTCAAAAAATAAATTTAAAAATTAACAAAAACAAAATGTCAAAATACAAAAATTTAAAATGTCAGAAAGTAAACTGAACAATGAGTAAATAAATATAAATTAATACATTAAAATAAAACCTATTCCTCCTATTAATTTTAAGTTTCTTAGTCACCTGGAAGTGGTCTATATATTTTGGTAAGTAGTGGTGGTACGGAACTCTAATTAACCTACCTACCTATCTCAATGCCAAACAAGTTTCTAAGTCACCTGGGAATTGTTTATAATTTTGTTGAGTGAAAGAAACTCTAATTTTGCAACCGAACTTGGTTGTTTTTTTATTATGACCATGTGTGATTTGTCCCAGAATATTTATTTATTTAATTTTTTTGTATACGCCTAATAAGTCATCTCAATGCCAAATTTTAAGTTTATAAGTCATCTGGAAAATGACTAAAAATTTTGATGAGTAGTAATGATACGAGACCCCTCGGTGCGCGAGTACGACTTACACTTGGCCGTTTTTCGATATTTTTGTCCATGTCCAATAACCTACCTCGATTACAAAATTCAAATTTCTTTCTAGGTCTAATTTTTTATGACTAAGTTAATGAGTCATAAAAATAGTAATTTTCAGACGTCAACATCTCAGAAATGATAAAAAATATTGATGAAAATTTTAATTTTAACTGATCGAGGGGGCCTTACTAGACATATAAAATTGCAAGAATATATTCAAACAGAATTTAAGTTACCGGTAGGCCGAAAGTGACCCGACATGGTTCTTGTATAACCCAACGGTCGGTGTTTCCCTTTTTCCTTTTTTACTTGGCTGACACACTGTCGTGTGTCTAGATCCTTTTACACGGGGTATTTTCCAGTAACAAAAATAAATATGAAATTTAATTCAGCAATTCAGCAAAACGATTTGCTGAAAATATAAAATATCCGAAAACCTTACCTTTCTCTTTCATTAATTTACAATTTACTGAAAATACACGATTTGCTAAAAATATAAAATATCTGAAAACGTTTCGTGTCTCTTTCATTAAATTTAATCAAATCACAAAATTAGTTCTTTATAAACTTCACTTATTTGTGAAGTTATATTAGTGCAACACGAATAATTTTAGAACAAAATACTTACTAGGTATATCAAAATTAATAAAGTTAAAACAGCGGATTTTTGGTGCCTCTCTTCAAAAAGTTTTTTCTTCAAAACCTATCTAGTGTGGTATCAAAATAAAGGGTTTTGTAAAAGGCTTACAAAAATATACATAACTTATATGTTTGAATGTTATTTGTAATAGGAAATGCTAAATTATATAATATAATCATAACAATATAAAAATACTTAGATAACCTAACCTTACTTTTACTATTCAGTTCAATTTAAATCAAGCAGATATAACTGCGAGAAAAGTCGAAATTCCGAAGGAGCTACTGTAAGCGATGGATGACATACGGAACTGAGACACGGTAGCTTACTAAGGGCACAGTATATATATTAGTACTAACGTACTAAGGGCCTTATAAGTAGGCTCAAGGTCACCTAAAGGGCAATAAAGCGTGTGGGTTTCCCTGCGTGATGATTCGTTCATAGAATAGAGGAGATCCGTAGGAGAACCGAAGTAACCGATATAGCTTTCAGAATCGTTTAACTTAAGTGGTAGTGGGTGAAGCATATAGCTCCTAGAACAGATGGCCATTGGTGCAGAAAAGTTCTCGAGTGGCGACCGCGCACCGGAAGAAGTATGGTAGGCAGCCCTCCCCACGCGGTGGACCGACAAATCCTTGGGGGAAGCCTTTGTCCAGCAGTGGACGTCTTTCGGCTGATGTGATGTTGATGATTGGAGCACTAGTATTTTAAGGGTCCCTTACATGTACCCTTACCCTATCACCAAGCCTACGCTGTCTATCCGTCCGACTGACTGTCTTTTATAAGGCTGTATCTTTAAACCGTGATAGGTAGCTAACTGAAATATTTACAAAGTATGTTTTATTATTGGGGCTACACTAACAAATAACAAAAACTAAAAAGTGAACATTAAAGTGGGTTCCTCATATAAGAAACGTGTTTTTAAGGTTTTTAGGTTCCGTACAAAAAAAAAACGGAACCTTATAGGATCACTCGTGCGTCTGTCAGTCCGTCCGTCTGTCTAGCCCATTTGCTCCGAATCTACAGGACCAAATCAAGTGAAATTTGGTAGGATAGTGTAATCCTATGACCCAAACACAGGTGTGCAAAGTAAATACATATTTTTTTTAAATAAGGGTTACTTTCGGGGGACAAATTAGGAAATTAAAAAAAGTTTTTGAAACCTTATTGTGTCATATACATCAAATGAAAGGGCTTATTATCAGGATCTTAAATATATTTTTGTTTAAATTGTAAAATAAAAAGTTTTGATTTTATTCATGAAAGAAGACGAAAATTGACCATTCCCCCCCCTTGTTCTCCGAAACTACTGAGCCTAAAATTTTGAAAAAAATACAAAATGTACTTCATGGCTTGTAGAGTACAGGAAAACCTATAAGAATTATATCAATTGACAAAAGTGGTAAACTCAATATAATACGTTCACCTACGGAAAAACGTTCTAGTTTTGTTAGAAAATAGTCTATCGGTGTTCTATACAGGATTCATTTCGGAAAGTGTGTCCTGGAGCTTCACGACCTCATTTCCCCTCTTCATTTCATCATCGAACGACCAGGAGCGATTCCACTCCTTTGTCGTTAATGTTCCACCTTTACGTACAAAGCGTTTTGCTTCTTCGTTCATTATGCGAACGGGCAAGGAGTGGAATTCCCTGCCGACGTCTGTATTCCCCGATTCGTATAATTTAGGAATCTTCAAAACGAGAATGAATAGGCACTTTTTGAGCTTGCGTGTTACATCCTCGGCTGCATTGGCATTTACCATCAGGTGGGGTGCAGCCAAACACACTCAAATTTTTAATAATTAAAAAAAATAACTCGCATCTTACTGTGAGGATTTCAAATGTGATACTCATAAAGAATAGACGTGTTTTTCGTTATTTATTATTTAAATTAGAAAAGTTTTACAAATAATTCAGTGCAATAAAATAGGAGTGCATAAAATCGGAGGAGTTGCTTTTGTGGCTGTGTGCAGAGTCGCGCACGGCACCACACTACTACATTGCATGCATCATACACGCACACCACGCTACGCATATACGAAGAGGTCAACTTAAACCAGACGGAAACAAATTAATTTAAAAATCTCGCGAGCCACCAGCATACTTTGAACTCCGTATCGATCATCCGGTAAGACAACCTCAACCATCCTCAACTTCATTGCGCCCTGGTACTTGATCTGCCTACTATTACAATAATAATATAACTATGCCATTGAATCGCACACCTCCTTCGCTCGCTGCGATCGCTGCAGGGAAGGCCGCCGCCGCAGGCTCTGCCGCCGGCGCGCAGTCCACGCCCCCGCCGACGACTGTGCTTCAGCCTGCTACGGTTTCCGACAGTGACGCGATACGGCACCACAACCACAACACCGACCAAACGCATGACTCCACGAAGCCCATTATTCAAACACCAGAATCTCAACAGCTACCCTTTGCTCCGATTACCGCACAGGGACTACGACATTGCTCGTCGGAAACTGATGTGTGTGTAACTAATGAATTCTCTGACCTCGACATGTCTTCATCTATTAATACGTTGCGCTATCCAAAGCGCAGACGCACTGAGAGTACAGATGACAAAATGACAAGCTTCATGTCTGATATGAAGGAACTATTTTTGGATTTCAAGGAAAAGCAGGAACAAAAAATGGAGCAAATTTTCACAGCCGTAGAAGAGATTAAAAAACAGAATTCGGACATCCAAAACTCAGTTGCATTCCTGTCCCAGGATTATGAATCACTCAAAGATAAAGTTGATAATTTGGAACAGGGACACAAAAATAACATGGAATATATTAAAACCTTGGAGGAAAGACTGGATAAATTTGAGCGTATCACAAGATCAACCTGTTTAGAAGTTAGAAACATTCCAGTTGAAAAGTCTGAAACTAAAGATAACTTATTGAAAACAATAGGCTCGATCGGTAGTTACCTAGGTATACCAATCCCATCTAACGAGGTCAAGGACATTTTCCGTATGGGCTCTAAGGACCCTAGTAATAGAACCATCATTGTGGACTTCACCAGTGTCCTTCTGAAAGAAAAAATAATTCGTCTGTATCGAAAATGTAATAAACAACACAACAGGCTGACAACAGACCGCATAAAGATACCTGGACCCTCCAAACCCGTCTTTATCTCGGAGAACCTGTCACAAAAAATGAAAAGAGTTTTCTTTCTTGCCAGGGACTTTGCAAAAGTAAACAACTTTTCCTACTGCTGGGTCTCAAACGGAAAAATCTTCCTACGTGAGAAAGAAGGTGCTCCCTTGCACCTTATTAGAGAAGAAGCTGACCTGGTAAACTTAAAGATAAACAAGTGACTAGTGCTTAGCGCTTATCTGATATGGATTTGTTTTTTATGGTGTAATATATCATCTCCTATATCTCATTGCACCCTGTGTACACAACTAATACTATATATAAACTCACATCCAGCACACACACTCCTTACTCTGAAACACAATTATACACACACTTACTTACACATATACTTCACTAAACGTGTAAGCATAAGAGTCAAACTATTTACAAAAATAAAACTATCTAATATGACTACGGTGCATTACCTATCACACTGTCATCATCATATACCGTATTTCTGTACTCTCCTGGCAAGCCTACCTTTTTCAATGTATGGTCCAGCTATTTTGTCTCTGAAAAGTTCATATTATCGACAAAACTGTTGCAAATTACAATTATTAAATGGATGACAACTCATTAATCGTATTAGAACTAGAAAAGATAAATGTCTCTGAATCTTTTATATGTTCTCCGGAGGATTGCAAAATTTATCTCACTAACGCACCTAACTCTTTAAAAATATTTCACGTCAACATTAGAAGTATAGGTAATGAAGTTAATTTCAACAATATGGTTATGTTGATTCACAGGACTAATGTTGTGTTTGATGTCCTTGTACTCTCTGAGTGCTGGTTAAGTAAATGCCCATTTCTACCGTCGTTACCTGGTTATGATACTTACAAATCTTCAAATATGAATCAAAACGACGGTATTGTCGCTTACGTCAAGAACACTTTATCCTGTAGTGTCGATGAACCAAGTTTTCTTGAAGCAAATTGCCTTGTTCTTAAATTTTCAAATCACACTGCTCTAGTAGCTATATATCGCTCCCCGTCTTACAGGAACGTTGATAATTTTGTACACAGCCTAGACGAAATCCTGACGTCACTGACCACTTTTCAAACGTTAGCTGTAATTGGAGATTTAAATATAAATATCTTACCTGGTAACACTGATCCAAATTCTGATATTATTCTTGATACAACGGTGTCCCATGGTATGCTCCCTGCTCACGTTTTCCCTACGAGACATGAGAACTGCCTTGATCATGTCTTTTTAAAAAGTAATAAGCCCGCTATTACGTTAGTTTTAGACTCCAAATTCACTGACCATTCTCCGATAGTATTTTATTGTAACCTTAAGAATAAAGCACAAAGTAAAGTAAAAAATTCCACTCGTGTTAACCATAAGGCCTGTATAGATGAAATAGAGAAAACAGATTTTTCTTTCATTCTTAATATTCACGATGCAGAAAATGCAGCTACCTTATTAGTATCTACACTCTCAAACATTGTAAAAAAACATACTTTCATAGTTTCTGTACCTAGTAGGCGTAGAATAATTAAACCATGGATGACATCGGGACTATTACGTTGTATTCGTCATCGTGACAAGCTAAGTCACAAATGTAAGAAAGATCCTAATAATGAAATCTTACTCACAACTTTTCGGCGCTATAGAAATTTTTGCAATGACTTACTACGGAAACTCATACTTGACTATGAACGCTCGCAATTCCAGACACATTTTAGGAATCCCAGGGCCACGTGGAAAGTTATCAAGAGTATTACCAACCTCGAAAAAAATAAATCTCCTCCTAATGAGCTTTTATCCCTGTGTGATGACCCATATAGTTCTGTTAATATAGTAAACCAGTACTTTGCGAACATTGGAAAAGACCTGGCCTCAAAAATTGTAGAAGCCAGACATTGTCAACCTCCTACTAACACGCCTTCATTAGCTGAAAGTGAACTAAATTCTATGGTATTACTGAACACTGATAATGATGAAATAGAGCGTATCCTAATGAATTTAAAAGATAACTGCGCAGTTGGCTGGGATGCTATTTCTACGATACTGTTAAAAGCTGCCAGGGGTGTTCTAATTCCAATTTTGTGCCATGTTTTTAATCTTTCACTTACCTCAGGAATATTCCCCAAGGTATTCAAAAAGGCTTTCGTTCACCCCATTCATAAAAAGGGTGACAGAGGCAGTGTTAATAACTATAGACCCATTTCAGTTCTTACATCTTTATCAAAAATTTTAGAAAAAATAATAAACAGAAGGTTACTTTCATATCTTACTTCAAAGAACATAATAGCTGAAAATCAGTACGGGTTTGTCTCTGGCAAATCAACTGAAGATGCAGTTTTAGAACTAACCAGCACTGTGGTTAAAAACTTAAATGACAAAAAAAAAACAGTTGGTATATTTCTTGACCTATCTAAAGCTTTTGACACTGTTTCTGTTCCCCTCCTGCTGAAAAAGATGGAAATATTTGGTATACGTGGTTTGACCTTGGATCTTTTCTCTAGTTACCTTAGCGAGAGAGTTCAGTGTGTGACTATAGATAATATCATTAGCGCTGAAGAAACTTTAAGCTACGGTGTTCCTCAAGGTAGTGTCCTTGGACCTACTCTTTTCCTTGTTTATGTAAATGAACTCTGTAAACTTACATTACCAAATTCTAAAATAATTACGTATGCTGACGATACCGCGATTCTTGTAAATGGCAAATCTTGGTCTGAAGCGTGTTCCTTTGCAGAATCAGCAATGCGCAATGTAACGGAATGGCTTCATAATAACCTTTTAACTTTAAATCTGGAAAAAACCCAAGTTATAGCCTTTTCCTGTAACATCTCTTCACAGCCTCCAAAAGATTTTGCAATAGCTGCACATAGTTGCAAGTCACACCAAACCTGCAACTGTATAAAATTAACTCAAGTTCAGTCAATAAGGTACCTAGGTATAACAGTCGACAGCAATTTGTCCTGGAAGTCTCAAATTAATTCTACAACAACAAGACTTAGAAAATTAATCTTTGTTTTCAAAAAATTAAGGTCTAGTGCAGACTTTGCCACATTAAGGAGAGTATACTTTGCTCTTGCCTACTCAATCATCTCCTACTGTATTATTGTATGGGGTGGTTCATGTAAGACTCATTTCCTACGTGTAGAACGAGCCCAAAGAGCTATACTAAAAGTTATGTCTTTTAGGCCTATTCGTTTTCCTACTAAAGAACTATACAATTTCTGTAAGGTACTTACTGTTAGGCAAACCTTTATCTTAAACGTTTTACTACGTAAACACCGTTCTCTTCCCTATGATATAAACTTAATTAAAGATAAACGCAGAAAGTACAGTGTCTGTAAGATGGAACCACGGAGATTGTCCTTGGCCAGTCGACACTTTTACTTTCTCAGTCCAATCCTATATAACAACCTCAACAAAATTCTAAATATCTACCCCCTATCAATTTCGGAAGTTAAGAACAAATTGACAAATTATTTACTAACCCTTACTTTTAAAGAGACTGAAGACTTGTTAATTATATAAATTTAGAATAGGTCATTGTTTTGTAAATATAATGCTCGCTAAACACACACACACACACACACACACACACACACACACACACACACACACACACACACACACACACACTGACACATGCACACACTTCTGAGATTCCACATTAATTGTACTTTTAGGTTTAGGTAGCTAAGTAAATTTTTGTACTTTTCTACTGTACTTCATATCTGTAAGAACTATTTTTAAATTGTCTTTTTGTTTTACATTTTACTCGTTAAGGAACGTCATATTATTCTTTCTTCCGGAGGTGGGCGTTAGTAACTGCGACACAGTCCTCGACTAATGCAGTTGCTATCGTACACATTAAGTTTGTACACTTAGTTTAAGTTCCAAATAAATAATTTTTAATTTTTTTAATTTAATTTTTTAAAATATCACATTTGAAATCCTCACAGTAAGATGCGAGTTATTTTTTTTAATTATTAAAAATTTGAGTGTGTTTGGCTGCACCCCACCTGATGGTAAATGCCAATGCAGCCGAGGATGTAACACGCAAGCTCAAAAAGTGCCTATTCATTCTCGTTTTGAAGATTCCTAAATTATACGAATCGGGGAATACAGACGTCGGCAGGGAATTCCACTCCTTGCCCGTTCGCATAATGAACGAAGAAGCAAAACGCTTTGTACGTAAAGGTGGAACATTAACGACAAAGGAGTGGAATCGCTCCTGGTCGTTCGATGATGAAATGAAGAGGGGAAATGAGGTCGTGAAGCTCCAGGACACACTTTCCGAAATGAATCCTGTATAGAACACCGATAGACTATTTTCTAACAAAACTAGAACGTTTTTCCGTAGGTGAACGTATTATATTGAGTTTACCACTTTTGTCAATTGATATAATTCTTATAGGTTTTCCTGTACTCTACAAGCCATGAAGTACATTTTGTATTTTTTTCAAAATTTTAGGCTCAGTAGTTTCGGAGAACAAGGGGGGGGAATGGTCAATTTTCGTCTTCTTTCATGAATAAAATCAAAACTTTTTATTTTACAATTTAAACAAAAATATATTTAAGATCCTGATAATAAGCCCTTTCATTTGATGTATATGACACAATAAGGTTTCAAAAACTTTTTTTAATTTCCTAATTTGTCCCCCGAAAGTAACCCTTATTTAAAAAAAATATGTATTTACTTTGCACACCTGTGTTTGGGTCATAGGATTACACTATCCTACCAAATTTCACTTGATTTGGTCCTGTAGATTCGGAGCAAATGGGCTAGACAGACGGACGGACTGACAGACGCACGAGTGATCCTATAAGGTTCCGTTTTTTTTTTGTACGGAACCTAAAAACCTTAAAAACACGTTTCTTATATGAGGAACCCACTTTAATGTTCACTTTTTAGTTTTTGTTATTTGTTAGTGTAGCCCCAATAATAAAACATACTTTGTAAATATTTCAGTTAGCTACCTATCACGGTTTAAAGATACAGCCTTATAAAAGACAGTCAGTCGGACGGATAGACAGCGTAGGCTTGGTGATAGGGTAAGGGTACATGTAAGGGACCCTTAAAATACTAGTGCTCCAATCATCAACATCACATCAGCCGAAAGACGTCCACTGCTGGACAAAGGCCTCCCCCAAGGATTTGTCGGTCCACCGCGTGGGGAGGGCTGCCTACCATACTTCTTCCGGTGCGCGGTCGCCACTTGAGAACTTTTCTGCACCAATGGCCATCTGTTCTAGGAGCTATATGCTTCACCCACTACCACTTAAGTTAAACGATTCTGAAAGCTATATCGGTTACTTCGGTTCTCCTACGGATCTCCTCTATTCTATGAACGAATCATCACGCAGGGAAACCCACACGCTTTATTGCCCTTTAGGTGACCTTGAGCCTACTTATAAGGCCCTTAGTACGTTAGTACTAATATATATACTGTGCCCTTAGTAAGCTACCGTGTCTCAGTTCCGTATGTCATCCATCGCTTACAGTAGCTCCTTCGGAATTTCGACTTTTCTCGCAGTTATATCTGCTTGATTTAAATTGAACTGAATAGTAAAAGTAAGGTTAGGTTATCTAAGTATTTTTATATTGTTATGATTATATTATATAATTTAGCATTTCCTATTACAAATAACATTTTAGTATTTTCGTATTTAGTATTCTTGGGCTACAACATCTCATCTCTGGGAACTAAGCCATTGGATGTTAAAGTGGAGGCGATAAAGAACTTCCCTCCACCGAAGAACGTCAAAGAACTCAGACGATTTCTAGGAATGCTGAATTTCTACAGGAGATTTATTCCTAAAGCAGCTCATGTCCAAGCATTTCTTAACACTCTTCTTACAGGATCAGTTAAAGGCTCACATCCAATTAACCTCACGGATGATGCGATGAAAGCTTTTGTCGAGAGCAAGGAATCCCTGTGTAAAGCAACCTTGCTGGTGCATCCAGATTGCCAACTGCCGCTTGCACTTGTCACAGACGCGTCAGATTTGGCAATTGGCGCGGTTCTGCAGCAACGAAAAGACGACGAATGGCAGCCTTTGGCATTTTTCTCACGCAAGTTAAGCCCCTCTCAGCAGAAATATTCGCCGTACGATCGTGAACTCCTTGCTATTTACGAAGCAATAAAATACTTCCGGCATATGCTAGAAGCCAGACATTTCACCGTGTTCACTGATCACAAGCCACTCTGCTTTGCTTTCAAACAACGAAAAGACAAGTGCTCTCCACGCCAATTTCGACACCTGTATTATATTTCACAGTTCACCACCGACATTCAACATATCTCCGGAAAGGATAATGAGGTGGCTGACACACTGTCCAGAATCAGCGCTCTAGCCCAGCCTGTTGATCTACTTGCGCTTGCCAACTCGCAAATCTTAGATCCTGAACTTAAATTTCTACTGGAAAGTGGATCATCACTTCGCCTTAAAGAAGTTACCATACCTGGTACTACCACAACACTGTACTGCGACGACAGCATGCAGACACAACGACCCTACGTAACTAGCGATTTCAGAAGACAAGTTTTTGAAAATCTTCATTCGCTTAGTCACCCAGGAGCGTCTGCAACATCAAAGTTGGTTTCGCAACGGTTCGTGTGGCCCGGCATGAAAAAAGACGTTCGTCAATGGACCAGAATGTGCCACACGTGTCAGAGAGCCAAGATTACACGTCATGTGACGTCTCCACTCGGTGAATTCAAGTTACCACGAGCCAGACTCCAATACGTCCATATCGACCTGATCGGTCCACTTCCTCCATCAGAAGGATACCGTTATTGTCTCACTGCAATCGATAGATTCACCAGATGGCCTGAGGCAATACCAATTGCAGACATTACTGCAGAAACAGTCGCTAAAGCGTTCATATCCGGATGGATCGCGCGATTTGGTTGCCCTACGGATATTATCACTGATCGTGGCAGACAGTTTGAATCAGCCCTATTTAAATACCTGTCTAACCTGGCTGGATTTCAACGCAAGAGAACTACTGCATATCATCCGCAGTGCAATGGCCTTGTAGAAAGAATGCACAGACAGCTAAAGACAGCCATCAAATGCCATGAGAATTCAGTCTGGACAGAAACCCTTCCTTTAGTTATGCTCGGCATGAGATGTGCCTTCAAGGAAGATCTACAAACTTCACCCGCTGAACTACTGTACGGCGAAACACTAAGGCTTCCTGGCGAATTTTTCCAAACTGGCAAGGTTACAACTTCGGACATAACGGATTTCACTGCACGTCTTCGGTCGATGATGTCTGAGATCCGTCCAGTTCCAGCTTCTCGTCACTGTGAGAAAAAAATCTTTATCTTCAAAGACTTGCCGACAGCCACGCATGTTTACCTTAGAGACGACGCTGTTAGAGGAGCGCTCCAACCCGCTTTTACCGGACCTTACGAGGTGCTGGAAAGAGCGGAGAAAATTTATAAGATCCTGATGAAAGGTAAGGAACAAACTGTATCTATAGACAGAATTAAACCAGCGTACATGATTAACAGCTCATCTTCTTTGGAAACAGTACCAACACTATCTGTAAACAGAAAAGATGAGAACGTGGTAACAAAGGAAGCAAGATCAGTGAGAAAGGTCAGATTCCCTGATTATTATCGCCCATCCTAAGATGGTCTCTAGGGGGGAGTGATGTGGCGGAGCTGCATACATTCTCCTTTTCAGAACTATTTATTTTATTGTTGTGAAGGCTCTGTCTTGTCTGTCATGATTACATGAGTGATTTTGGTACACAGCAAAAATAGCATTTTCTCTAATTTAATTTATTTCTTACACCTTCCCCGGGACTCCTGCCGCCGCCAAAAACTAAAGTAAACTGCTGTGGAATGTACTAAGTACTATGACAGAGGTACGCATTATTTTCACTTCGGGGCCGCAACTTTTCACGGCGGCGGCGCACACATTTCATATTGTGAGACCATAAATATGTAGACACACAGCATTGTGTCAGCCAAGTTCGAAAAGGGCGACATTGGCCGTGGGTTATATTACACGAACAGTTTCGGGCCACTTTCGACCTACCCGTAACTTAAAATCTGTTTGTTCTACACACTTGGGATTTTCTATGTCTAGTAAGACCCCTCGATTACCTAGAATACCAATTTTCATAAATAAACCTTTTACCTTTTCTAAGATATTGACGTCCGAAAATCACTATTTTTACGACTCACTCACTCACTTAACAAAAGTGGTCTATATCTTGCAGGTGACTCAAAAACTTAAAATTTAGCACCGAGGCAGGTTATTGGACGTATACAAATGAAAAATTTGAAAAACGGCCAAGTGTGAGTCGTACTCGCGCAACAAAGGTTCCATATCACCAATACTCATCAAAATATAAAGACCACTTTCAGGTGACTTAGAAACTTCTTTGGAATTTCTGTAGATTATTGGGAGTACACAAAGCAAAAAAAAACCGACTATGTGCGAGTTGGACTAGCTAAATTAGGGTTCCGTACCACCGTTACTTATTAAAATAATTATATAGCCTACTTCGAGGTGATTTTTAAACTTAAAATTTGGGATCGAAATAGGTAATTGGGCGTATTAAAGAAAAATAAAAAAACACGTGTCGAACTCACGCACTGAGAGTTCGGTACCAATAAAATAAAAGAAAAGTTTAAAAAAACTTAAAAACGGCTTCAAAATGAAATTCACTTAAAAGTATGAAATAATATAATTATACTTAAATACACAACATTAATCAACAATAACGAAATCAAAGGTGGGTACGAATTAAATTAGAGGCTTACATTTTTTTTTGAGGTCGGTGTCAGCAAACCATCGAATCTAAACCATTTAATACGTAAGTAACTGTGTGCTGGTACCGACCTCAAAAAAAATAATATATATACAGTCGAACTTAGTACCTTCTCCTTTTTGAAGTCGGTAAAAAGAGTGAAGTGCAACCGAGATGTATTGCACACTTTGAGGCTTTGCATATTGTATTTAGCTTCGCCCTGGAACCGTCGTCCTTCTTTCCTTTGGATTGCCACTGAGGACATACCTGGAGTTGGATCTGCTGAAATGAAAGGCCTTAGGAAGTTACCTATGAATAGGTAGATAGGACAGACTAGTTTAGCGGGCAGGTTTTTATGTTCTGTTGTTTAACCTAAACCTTATTTATTTGTGGCGCAAACCCTTTTTTTACTGGATTTAATGTATGTTATTTGATGGTTATTGTTAAGTTTACCGAACTGTGTCCTCGATGCCAAATTTTGCAAAATTCTCAAAGGGATTAATTAAGGCCCGATCACTGATATGATTTCTTTTTTTTGCCTTTTCTCTCTTTTCTGGTCGTTAAACAGTGAAATTATATGTATTTAATATCATGTAGGCGTTTTTTATTACGCTTTTGTGTTGTAAGTTTCTTATCTTTACATGAGCGTAATGTAATAATTTTAACTGCTGCCAACCCAAACGTGGTTCTATGTTGACTAATATCATTGTTGTTTTTTTTTGGAATTTTCTCTCTTTTCTGTTCGTTGAAAGTTAAATTCTATGTATTAAATACCATCTAGGGCCTAGATGGTATTTAATACATAGAATTTCACGCCTAGAATCTAGGCGTTTTGTATTACGCTTTAGTGTTGTAAGTTTCTTATTTTTACATGAGCGTAATGTCATTGTAACTGCTGCCAACGCAAACGTGGGTCTATGTTATCTTATATCTTTTTTTTTCTCTCTTTTCTGTTCGTATAAAGTGAAATTCTATATATTAAATACCATCTAGGTGTTTTGTATTACGCTTTAGTGTTGTAAGTTTTTTATCTTTACATGAGCGTAATTAATTTTAACTGCTGCCAACACAAACGTGGTTCTATGTTGACTAATATCATTGGTTTTTTTTTGGAATTGTCTCTCTTTTCGTTTAAAAGTGAAATTCTATGTACTAAATACCAACTAGGGCCTAGCCTAGGGCCTACACTAAAGCGTTATACAAAATGCCTAGATTCTAGGCATTTTGTATTACGCTTTAGTGTTGTAAATTTCTTATCTGTACATGAGCGTAATGTCATTACAGCTCATATACGTCCCCACCGAGGGGCTCGAGCCTACCCTGAATCAGGGCGATTAGGCCTTAGTCGACCACGCGGGCCCAGTGCGGGTTGGTCGACTTCACACACAACCTTCGAGTTTCTTCGCAGGCGTGTGCAGGTTTCCTCACGATGTTTTCCTTCACCGTTAAAGCAATTTGAAAGCGTTGAGCGTAATGTAAATGTTGACTAATATCATTGTTTTTTTTTCCTCAATAATAACTTAATCTCCTTACCTTTAACCTTCTCTTTGATTTGGTAGTATAGACACACCCCGAACACTGTATACAACGGTTGTGAAATGACATTTCTAAAAAACAAATGACCGGAGCAAACAAAATCACGGCGAAATCCTATACGTTCGAGCACCAAACTATAACCAATCTGTATCAATCTGGGTAACGGGTGGGTGATTTCGGAATCTAGAGAGCGGCAGAGAGTGTCCATACTGTATGTTAGTACTAATATATATACTTTAGTATAGAGGTTTTAAAATTCATGTGTTAGAAGATGAAACGTAAAGTTAGTAATGTGCAGTGACTTATTTAATACTTCTGTGGTAATGTGCATATTTCTTACAATTCAGTATTCAGTAAGCTTGTTTTAATTTTTTATATAATAATTTTCTTGCTGAACAATATAAGATATTTTAAGTGCCAACTTTGTATAAAGTTAGTACTTTGAATTTAGTAAATAAATAACAATTTGAAGAAGTTATTCACATAAGAGTTTTTACATTCGACGGAGGTCCAAAATTTTAAAAAACCGGTATATAAAAACGGATTTCAACAAAAGTGACATATAAGTCATAGGAGGCCTTGATTCCATCACCAAAGTCCATCATCAGATCTAAGTAGATCTATCTTACGAAGTCGAAATACCAAAACATCTATTTTCACCAGGAATAATACGGCTTCATAACATTCAGCTCATTCGAAACCCTGGAATCGATTGCATGATTTGACCCGTAGAAATAACTCGTCATAAAGATATAAAGATATAAAAAAAGATATAAAAATTTTATTTACGAAGTTATCTTATCTAATACATACAAGTTAACTGTGACCCCACACTAGGCTAGGCCTGTCTCGTGGCGGTCAAAAGAACATTAACATAAAACAAATTTAACAGGTGGCGGCCAAGCAACTTAACAGAAACTAAGTGATTATTATAAGAAGTGGAAAACAACAAAAGATTAAAGAAAAACAATATAAACAAAGAACATATAACAGAACATTGTGTGTGTGTGTGTGTGTGTATGTGACAGGAGGCTACTATGTATTTTACTGAACAATTCTTAGAAGGCGCTCCACATCATCATAATTCATGTCTTGAAGCAAACCCCGAATAACTATTTTTATTTTGGTTGGTGAAAAATCTTTCACATTGCAAAGCTTAACAATTTTGTTATAAATATGGGGAAAAATAAATAAAAGCGTATAAAGAAGAAAACCTTGTATCAAGTGGCTTTCGACGCTGGTCCACCGTTTGGAATTACAGTATCAATGAGAGACGGTAGGAAATGGTGAACACCATTGACAAGCAAAGCGAGTGCGTAATTCTTTGATTTGTTGGGAAACGTTTAAATTTTCGTACAGAACACACCTTGTATCATAATAAGAATAAAATTAATTTGAGAACCCAGTAGTAACTCCCGGCGCCCAAGAACTCTGTCCAACGCGCCCGATGGCACCGCGGGTGCACCATTCGGAAACCACTGTAATACGACATAGAAGCAGTGAACACGAGAAACGACCAAACTTTAAAATATCCATCGATATCAATAAATGTACAAGTTTGACACCCTTACTATTAAATTAGCGAGCAGAATGCACTTTAAAACAGAGCTCGATCATCATAATACTTAAAACACGAGTATTATGCGTGATGGAAGAAAGTGGAATCGTGACATCTGTCAGCATCACCACTCTCCCTGGATTACAGAGAAACCGGCTTTCTACGCTCTTTATTATTATTGTCTTGCGCGATGCACTTATCATTTTTAGATTGCAATAAATTTCACTGTTTCCATTTTTGCCGGACGGACGCAGGCCGGCGAGGAAGTGTGATCGTAACGATCACGTAAGTTAACTGGCCAAAAACACGGTCATTAACATGATCGATTTGACTTCTTCTTATCAGCTTATAAACGTCCCCACCGAAGGGCTCGTAGGGCTTTCGGGCCTAAGTCGACCACGTGGGTCCAGTGCGGGTTGGTCGACTCCATACACAACCTTCGAGTTACTTTACAGGCGTGTGAATGTTTCCACACGATGTTTTCCTTCACCGTAAGAGCACTAATATATATACTGTGGTAAGAGCGTCGGATAAACGTACATATGAAATAAAAATTCTATACACAGGCCACAGGCATATAATTCAATTTAAAGGAAAACTTCACATAATTCACGGCTAAGAGAATTATTTCTTAGTTTAGGAGTAATAGTTGACCAACTTTGACGTGCAGTAGGATTTGTAAGAAGTTCATAGATTTTTCATACGTAATGTTCTATTACCAATTGCAAAAACAATTTTGTGTTTTATAATAGACATTTATTTTTTGAATAGGCTAAGGAACCCTACTTTGCGCGAGTCCGACTCGCACTTGGCCGGTTTTTTTACTTTTATTGAGCAAGTTTTTCCAGTATTTTGCACGTGAACTGTAGTATACCTTTGTTTTGGAAAATCACAAAACTTTGTTTTGGAAAATCGCGTTTTTCATACAAAATTAGAAAACACAAATGCCAATAACATGAAAAAATCGAACTTTTACCTACTTTTTAGGTTCCGTACAAAAAAAACAAAACAGAACCTTATAGGATCACTCGTGCGTATGTCTGTCCGTCTGTCTGTCCAAGCCCATTTGCTCCGAATCTACTGGACCAAATAAGGTGAAATTTGGTATGATAGTGTAATCCTATGACCCAAACACAGGTGTGTAAAGTAAATATTTTTTTTTAAAATAAGGGTTATTTTCGGGGGACAAATTAGGAAATTTTAAAAAAGTTTTGGAAACGTTATTGTGTCATATAACAAATGACTCGTTATCAGGATCTTAAATATATTTTTGTTTAAATTTTGAAATAAAAAGTTTTGATTTATTCATGAAAGAAGACGAAAATTGACTTTCCCCCCCCCTGTTATCAGAAACTACTGAGCCTAAAATTTTGAAAAAAATACAAAATATACTTCAGGGCTTGTAGATTACTGGAAAACCTATAAGAATTTTATCAATTGAAAAAAAGTGGTTAACTCAATGTGAGCGTGCTATGCTCGGAGTTTCTCTGCGTGATCGAATCAGAAACGAGGAGATCCGCAGGAGAACTAAAGTAACCGACATAGCTCACAGAATCGCTAAACTGAAGTGGCAGTGGGCAGGGCACATAGCTCGTAGAACAGATGGCCGATGGGGCAGTAAAGTTCTCGAGTGGCGACCGCGCACCGGAAAAAAAAGGTCATTTTCGGGGGAAAATTAGGATATAAAAAAAAAGTAAACCTTACTATATATCAAATAAAAAGGCTTGTTAGGGTTATTGGTAATTAGACCGGATCCTCTTAAGAGGGTATAGGGGCGGTTATTTGGAATAATTTTGACCCCATATTGCATTATCCGAAACTCAACCGTTTTTGAGATATTTGCTTTTTAATAGTTTTTTTGGAAAAATCAGGTTTTCTCCTTCAAAAATTTATAAAAAAATAACTATTCATCCAGATTTCATTTTGTTTACATTTTTAGATAGAGTACATTTTAATTCTTAATATTCAATCATAAAATCATAATATTCTGTATAAATACAGAAAGTACAGGCCACTTCGTAAAAAACAAATCAGATTTTTTGTTAAACTGTCTACTTAAATGTGATTTTTCTCGAAGAAAACCCCTATTAATTGAGTCTGCATGTTATTTGAAAAACATCTACACATTTCTAGCTATCCAACGAGGTAAAAAACATTGCATTTAGTTACAAAATTTCAAAGAAAATGTGAAAACAATAGGCCCAGGTAGTGAATTCCGAGAATGTGGTTTTTGATCCGAGGTCAATAAGCGATACTACTTCAATGCTCCGTATGCTCTGTCTCGCTCTCGCTCACGTTGCTAGCAGATTTGTGTTGTTGTTAAGTCCAGTTTGCTCGTGCGATTCGTACTGTGTAGACGCTTTCCACTATCTTTGGACTTCGGTATCTTTACTTTGTGACTTGGCTTGTAAACGTTTTGTGACTGATTGCATTCCCGACGACTTGGCGTGTATTAAAGGACTTGATTGACGATCAAATTATGGCTGCAGATCCCCGCGTCCAACCTCGTCCTCGAGAGTTTTCAAATGAGGAATATGCGGACATAATGTTTTGCTATGGATATGCCAACGGTATCTCTACTCGTGCTCGTACGGAGTATCAGTCTCGATTTCCTAACCGCCGTTTACCCGACGAGAGTGTGTTTGACGGAGTGTATCGGCGACTACGAGAAACCGGTAGCGTTCAGAGAAGACAAATCGATGCTGGCAGACCTCGTGTTTATCGTGTGGAGGAAGAAGAAGACATTCTTCGTTACTTTGAAGAGGATCCAACCACCTCGACCAACATGGTAGCACGACGTCTTGGTATAACCCAATGGAAAGTTTGGCATACAGTGCATGGGGCAGGACTCTACCCATACCATTATACTCCTGTACAAGTGATAGAAGAAGGAGATCCGGCAAGGAGGATTGATTTTTGCCGATTTATGCTCAACGCGGATACAGAGGACCCTAGTTACTTAAAAAAAATTCTGTGGACAGATGAGGCGAGATTTGACCAGGATGGCATTATAAACTATCATAATATCCACTATTGGGCACCAAAAGCTGACCGTAACCCAAATAAGAAAAGGCCACAAGGATCGCAAAGACGTTTTTCACTTAATGTGTGGATGGGAATTATTGACGACAATTTAATTGGTCCCTATTTCCTGCCCCACCACTTAAATGGCGAAGCCTATGAAAACTTCCTAAGAAATGAAGTTTTTGACCTTCTTAATGAGGTACCACTAGCAACACGACAAAATATGATGTACCAACATGATGGCTGCCCCGCACACTTCAGAATGAGTGTTCGTGAATGGCTTAACGAACATTTTCCGAACAGATGGGTTGGCAGAGGAGGACCTATTCCGTGGCCAGCGAGGAGTCCAGACCTCACCCCTGTCGATTACTACATATGGGGTCACATGAAAACCCTCGTTTATGACGTTTCTCCTTCACCTGTGCCATCGATTGACGAATTAAGACATCGCATAATAAGTGCAGTCGAAGAAATGAAAACAAACTTGACAACTAGAGTAGTCAAAAGTGAGTTACGCAAACGGATGCGTCTTTGCATAAGGAATAGGGGCACGCACTTTGAGAATGAATTGTAAGTCACTAGAAAAAAAATTGAAAGAAATACCTTGATTCTAAAAACTTCCTTAAATTATTATTTCAACCTCACACCTTTAGTTTCTACTACCTAGTTTTGGTTTTGTCACATTTTCTCTGAAACCATGCCACGAAATGCAATGTTTTTTACCTCGTTGGATAGCTAGAAATGTGTAGATGTTTTTCAAATAACATGCAGACTCAATTAATAGGGGTTTTCTTCGAGAAAAATCACATTTAAGTAGACAGTTTAACAAAAAATCTGATTTGTTTTTTACGAAGTGGCCTGTACTTTCTGTATTAATACAGAATATTATGATTTTATGATTGAATATTAAGAATTAAAATGTACTCTATCTAAAAATGTAAACAAAATGAAATCTGGATGAATAGTTATCTTTTTATAAATTTTTGAAGGAGAAAATCTGATTTTTCCAAAAAAACTCTTAAAAAGCAAATATCTCAAAAACGGTTGAGTTTCGGATAATGCAATATGGGGTCAAAATTATTCCAAATAACCGCCCCTATACCCTCTTAAGAGGATCCGGTCTAATTACCAATAACCCTGTATGTTTGTTATTACTGTAAAATAAATAGTTTTAATTTTTATTCACGAAAGAAGACGAAACTACGAAGCCCAAATTTTTTTTAAAATACAAATTATACTTTATTGCTTGTAGATTACAGGAACACCTATAAGAATTCTATCAATTGAAAATAAAGTGGTAAACTCAATATATTTGTCATGTGAATAAGTATCATTGTCATAGTTGTGTGGAGAGGTGTGGAGGTACGACGAAACCCTCATACCGCGAGTCCAACTCCCACTTGGCTGGTTTTTATTGCTTATTTGATAGGTCATAAATCCAGTTGATTCCCATTTGCGTTTAGCACACTCTATACGGGTCACCCTGTATAATGTATATTGCCTACATAATTTAGCGTTAATATAATATATATAATATAGGTGAAGGAAAACATCGTGAGGAAACCTGCACAGGGCCTGCGAAGAAACTCGAAGGTTGTGTGTGAAGTCGACCAACCCGCACTGGGCCCGCGTGGTCGACTAAGGCCTAATCGCCCTGATTCAGGGTAGGCTCGAGCCCCTCGGTGGGGACGTATATGAGCTGATATAATAATAAAAAAAAAATAGAGGTAAGCAATTTCATATGTACGTTTATCCGACGCTCTTACGGTGAAGGAAAACATCGTGTGGAAACCTTCACACGCCTGTGAAGAAACTCGAAGGTTGTGTATGAAGTCGACCAACAACCCGCACTGGACCCACGTGGTCGACTTAGGCCCGAAAACCCTACGAGCCCCTCGGTGGGGACGTATATGAGCTGATATCATCATAGGTAAGCAAGGTAAGGTACCGCAATTATGGAGCGTAATTCAACATCTCGAGTCTTTAATTATTCTACACTATCCAAGTTCTGAGATTTATGATTTAACGGACTGTTATTACATCACGACCTCTGATCACGACCTGGATTTGACTTTCGCAGTCTTCTAAGTACTGAAAACAATATAACTATTTAGTAAAATATCACGCATCAAAGGCCTGATAATTATTCTAGATAATTGAGAGCTAAAATCACAAGTTTTGAAATCTACTGACTATTGTAGTGTTGAAGTTAGAAAATTTGATAACACGAGGCTTGGTTAAGCCGATAATAATAATGTTTTCAAGACACTTATTCAAAATAGGTGCAAATTACACTCTTTCTGATAGTCATAAAATAATAGTAACACAATGTCAATTGTGAAAAATCAAGAAATAAACAATCATTAGTTAATATTATGTATAGGTGAGCGTCGGTGGCGTAACGGCTAGGGCCGCCGCCTCCTGTCCGGGAGGTCGTGGTTCGAATCCCGCAAAGTACCAATGTGATTTCGAATTGAGATTTCATATGTACGTTTATCCAAAGCTATTACGCTGAAGGAAAACATCGTGAGGAAACCTGCACACGCCGGCGGAGAAACACGCAGGTTGTGTGTTAAGTCGAACAACCCGCACTGGGCCCGCGTGGTCGTCTAAGGCCCGATCGCCCTAATTCAGGGTAAGCTCGAGCACCTCGGTGTGGGAAAGTATATGAGCTGATGTCACCATAGGTAAGCAAGGTGAGGTACCGCCAATAAGGAGGGCAATTCAACACCTCGAGTCTTTAATTATTATTCTACACTATCCAAGTTCTAAGATTTATGATTTAACGGACTGTTATTACATCACGATCTCTGATCACGACCTGGATTTGACTTTCACAGTCTTCTACTGAAAACAATACAACTACTTAGTAAAATAACACGCATCAAAGGCCTGATAATTATTCCAGATATAATTGAGTGCTAAAATCACAAGTTTTGAAATCGGCTGACTATTGAAGTGTTGAAGTTAGAAAACTTTATAACACAAGGCTTGATTAAGGCGATAATAATGATGTTTTCAAGATTGAAGGTATTTATTCATAATGAAAACGCTAAACACGTTAAAGAACCGGCTTCCATCGCAACAACTTAGTACATTTTTGCATTATTATTTTTGGTTTTTATTAATTTTCTAATAAAGTACTACAAAAATAAAAAATAAAATAAAAAATAAATAATATTGATAAAATTTATATGGGACCACACGGGGAAAACTAGCTTTCAAATAAAAAAAGAATCATAAAAATAGGTTCACCCAGTCAAAAGTTCTAAGGTAACACACACATAAAAAAAACATACAGTCGAATTGAGAACCTCCTTCTTTTTGGAAGTCGGTTAAATAGGTGCAAATTACACTCTTTCTAATAGTCATAAAATAATAGTAACACAATTTAATTTGTGTAAAATCAAGAAATAAACAATCATTAGTTAATCTAAATATATAAGGTCTAACAATATTAGCTGAAACTATTTTAACTGGTGCTTCTAACCATGAAACTGAACAACTTTCCCCATGAAACCCATAGTCAAATCTCAAAAAAAAAATTGAACTTCCCATACTAAGTTGGCTGATCAGCTGATCGAATAAGTATGGGAGAGCCAAATTTTTTTTTGCGATTTGAGTATGGGTTCCATGGGGAAAGTTGTTCAGTTTCATGGTTAGAAGCACCAGTTAAAATAGTTTCAGCTAATATTGTTAGACCTTATATATAACTCAAAGGTGACTGACTGACTGACTGACAAAGTGATCTATCAACGCACAGCCCAAACCACTGGAAGGATCGGGCTGAAATTTGGCATGCAGGTAGATGTAATGACGTAGGCATCCGCTAAGAAAGGATTTTGGGAAATTTTCACAGGAACCGCAAAAATCGGGATCTGCGCGGGCGAAGCTGCGGACATCCACTAGTATTATGTAAATGTATTCACACAATCACAGGCTTCAGATAGATCAGATAGAAATATTTTTATGTTTATTATTTTTAGTGACAACAAAATTGAAGTAAAATTACGATCAAAGACGATCAATTATTGACTAAAAAACAATTGTTTTAGGGTTCCATGCCAGACCAGGTAACGGTATTCTAATTTTGGAGGGAACGAACACGTGAACCGGCTTCAATCGGTAAAATTAAACGCATAGGCTCCTAAAAACTAAGTTTTATTATCTCCATAATAAATAATACACCGTGTAGCTCACATTATTACTAACTTGAAAAACATAGATTGGTAAACTACATTTTAAAAAATATATTCTTTTGATGTTAGTAGTAGGTATTTATAAGTAGAAAAAAAATAATTGTTTTTTTTTTGTTTGTCTTCTCTTCTCTTTTTATATTTTGTTTGTGTACATTAATGCAATACAATAAATAAATCATTCATTCGTTCATTTGATTCAGTCGCCTGTGTTGGATTAAGGTGGTATACGGCTTCTATAAACCACAAACGGGACCCTATTACTAAGCCTACGCTGTCCGTCCGTCTATCTGTGCGTCCGTCCGTCTGTCCGACTTTTAAAAAACTGTAATAATAATAATAATCTTTCAAATATAATGCGTTGCAAAAAATAAAGAATCGAAAAATTAAGGGGGGGGGGGGGGGGGGGAGGAGGGGGGTTCCCTTACAAGAAATGTGTTTTTAAAAGTTTTTCGCTTTTGATCTATCATAAAAACGGTAAATATACAAGCGTGAAACTTTCAGTGATTACAGTTTAGTATTCGACCAGAATAGTAACAATCCTAAAGTAAAACAACAAATAATAAAAATAGGCAGGTGTGAGTCGTACTCGGACGAAGGTGTATGAATTGAATAAAACAGAGCATTTTTCTGTCGCTCGCGATGATGTCTTTTGTTTAAAATGAATAGGTATCATTGTTATACTTGTATGAAGAGGTGTGGTGGTATACGGAGCCTTCGTTGCGCGAGTCAGACTCGCACTTGGCCGATTTTATAATTTGTAATTAGTATTTCCAATGTTTCTCAAAAGCAATAAATTACTCAAAAAATATTTCTTTATACACACCTACTATAAAACAAAGTCCCCCGCCGCGTCTGTCTGCCTGTCTGCTGTCTGAACGCGATAACTACCGAACGGATTTTCATACAATTTTCACCAATGGACGGAGTGATTCATGGGGAAGGGTTAGGTGTGTAGTTCCCCGCGAGCCGCAAGCTAACCCTCTAGTACATATATTATATAATATACATTTTGATGCCCGCGGCTTCGCCTGTGTAGATATCATGGTTGCGTGGTTACCAGTTTCGAGGAAGTAGAGTTAAACCTCTCCAGAGCTCTAAATAACCTGAGCAGTTATTATCAGGAAAACTCCCTTAAACCCAAACCCTCAAAAACTGAGTCTTGCGCCTTCAATCTCCGCAATAGTCAAGCAAGTGGTAAGCTTAACATCACGTGGCAAGGTGTGCCTGTAGTTCATAGTAGCACTCCGAGGTATCTTGGCATATTCCTGGACCGATCGCTTACGTATAATAAGAACTGCCAAACGATTAAAAGAAAGGTGCACACTCGCAATAACTTGCTGCAGCGTCTCACTACCACTAAATGGGGAGCAACGCCACACGTTCTGCGGACCTCCGGGCTAGCGCTTTCCTTTTCTGCAGGCGAGTATGCAAGCCCTGTATGGTCTCGCTCTGCCCATGCGAAGCTGGTGGATACAGCTCTAAATGAGACTTGTCGGATCATAACTGGTTGCCTCAAACCGACCCCGGTCAGTCAGCTGTACCCACTAGCTGGTATTGCGCCCCCGGCTGTGCGCAGGGCAGTGGCTAGCTCCTCTGAAAGATCGAAGATGGATACTGACACACGGCACCCTATGCATAGCCACTACCCAGTGCAACAACGGCTGACAAGCCGAAATAGTTTTATAAAGTGTGTCTATCCCTTATCAGTAGAAAACAAGAAAGCGAGGTGTAACCTTTGGCAGGACAAAGTAAGCTTACCAACACCCTTCGTCCCGATACCAGAAAGCCTTCCCCCTAGACATGACTTGCCATGGCCGATTTGGAAGTCTTTAAACAGACTCCGGACCCAGACCGGTCGGAGCAAAGAAAACATGGTCAGGTGGGGATTTTTGGGTGAAAGTGAATTAAACTGTTTGTGCGGTGCAGTTCAAACGATGACACATTTAACATCGTGCCCTGCGTGCTTCTACATTTGCACTCATGACAGCGGCTGATAATGCTGTTAACGTGGCCAAATTCTGGGCTGCTACAGTGTAGTGTCTGCCATCGACACGCTAAGAAGAAGATGGTTGCGTGGGCTTTTTTTTGTTTTAAACCTTCTCTGGCGTGCGCGCAACAATACACCAAATATTCATCTACTTCGCTCCAGTCATTTTGGAGTTTTAACTAAACTTAATTAATCAACCGACTTCCAAAAAATAGGAGGTTCTCAAATCGAATGTATTTTTTTTTAGTTTGTTACCTCAGAACTTTTGACTGGGTGAACCGATTTTGATGATACTTTTTTATTTGAAAGCTAGTGCTGCCCGTGTGGTCAAGTATAAATTTTATCAAAATAAAGTACTTAATAGAATATTAACAAAAACCTAAAATAATAATGCAAAATTGTACTAACTTGTTGCGATGGAAGTCGGTTTTTTAACGTGTTTAGCGTTTTCAACTATCTGCTGAACTTCTGTGGAACAGAATACCTATTCTAGCCTTAGGAGGTTTTAGCTTAGGCATGCTGAAGACATCCTCATCATCATACACGGTTCGCCAGATTAAAACGTGATTTTTAAAAGCTTTCATTTAAACTGCAATGTTCTTATGTTTGTATGTATTAACAACAACGAACTACTCGTAAACTCACACAATTCATAGTTTATACATAAACAACAGTACATTTTATTAAAATTCAGCGTTAAATATTTTCATTATGTAAGCAAGTTGTCCGCTTCAAAATTTGCAAGTTCCCGGTTTTTAGCATACCTACACGTTTAGTTTAGATAATAATTCATGGTTAGCTAAGTGTCGTCATTCTAAATCTAATAAGGCAGACTCCCAAAGATGGCGGACCAGTTTTTTTATGCACCCCCATGATATGGGTATAAAATAAAAGGGTTTGCTGAGAAGAATACTAAATAATTAAAATTATTTTTAAATAAAAGCTTGTACATAAAAGTTATTCGAAATGACCTTATAATTCATCCGTGATACGATGTAAGCTCAAAGTAAGAAAGCTATCAAATCATTAAATAGTATTTCGATTTGGTTTTAGCTACAGCGAGTACTTTTTTTACGTGAGACGGCTTAGCTGATTTTCCTTCTCGTGAGACCTCAGATAGTTGCGGTCACAAAAGAAGAAAAAAAAGTAAGTAGGCACTATGCAGTAAAGTAAGCGATCTTGTTTGCACTCGTTTGAGTGCATTCACTGTACTGCACATATTTTGATGTCGGCACGATACAAGGCTTTAGATTTTTATGTTGTCTAGGCCAGATCTCCGCTGCTTTCGAAATAATGCAACTGTCGTTGCACCAATCTCCTCATTCTGGATGCTGCCTCTGCTCTCCCACCTTGACGCTAATGAACCAACTGAACGAATCCGAATTTCTTTAAACAACCTTTATTTGGTCCTATGTCTTGTTAACTAACTTGTAAACTTTAATAGTACGTGACTTGAACAAATAAGCTAGTGGAAAGAGCTTCATTAAGGGCAGGTAAAGAAAAGGGATCACACCTGCTCCAAGCCCGGATTTAAAGAAGATCCATTGATTGGGAGCGGTGCCCAACAATGGACTTACAACAACATCAACAGTGTTACGCAACCGCTTTTTATGATAAAAACGTGCTAATTTCTTATTTCCTTAGCAACTAACCTTTCTTAGGAACTTTAGGCACTCTGATAAAACAAATTGGACTTTAATTTAATTATTAAAGCCCAAACTAATACTTAAGTATGTCCTCAATCCAACATTTTCTTCAGTATCAACTTTAAATATTTGATACAATACAGGATGTAACAAAACCGGTGTAGGTCCCGTTAACTTTATTTATCTAACCTGTGGTTCTTCTTATCATACTGAACAACTTTCCCCATAGAACATCTAGTCAATTCTTAAAAAAAATGGGACCCTCCATTGAAAAATGCACAAAATTAGTCGATCAGCTGATCGATTTGTATGAAGAGTAAATATTTTTTTTGCGTTTTCAGCAAAGTCGTAGAACAAAGGTTGTTCAGTTAGATGAGTAGAGGCCCCAGTTAACGGGACCTACACCAATTTTGTTACAACCTGTATAATACCTCTATGGCACCTTTCACCCAAGTTTGGGACGTTCTTGCTAAAATTATGTAAGTGGTCCTTCAACCCGGATCGAAAGCCTATCTACAAAAGCAATTACAAATAATCACTTTATACTTATTTGACGCGAATTATTTTTACTTCTGTTCAATTCAATTCAATACATTTTATTCAAAATAGGTGCAAATTACACTCTTTCTGATAGTAATAAAATAATAATAACAATGTCATTTGTCGGAATCAAGATATTATCAATCATTAGTTAATATAATAACGTCAAAATTCAATCATTGATATAAACCAGATTATATCATTAGAACATGAAAACAATATGACACGAAAAGTTATACATAAAAATCAATGAATGCTTTTAACAAGAGTAGGCCAGTTCACACGGGCGGCACCCGGTCACGAGTTATAACGCGAGAGTCAGCCATCGCTCCCATCAACCATATTAGAAATTATGTTGTAAAATGACCGACAAGAGCACGGGTCTTAAATTATGATGATGAGTAAAATGACAAACCCAACGCTCAAAGTCTAAGGGTATCAGGAAATGACCATAGGAAGGTTGCAATTATGTGCACGAAGTCCCTAGAAATTGAATGGAAATTCTGAGATTCGCTTGCCGACCGGACGTCGGAAGATCTCCGATTATATTATGTAAATAAATGCTTATTAGAGAATGATGGTCAATTTTCTGCAGGTTTGCGATGTCGCACGGAAGTCGGAAAGGGCTGTCCGTCTGCCTGTGGCAGGGTTGGCAATGTTTAATTAAAACATTTGTTTAAAACAAGTGTTTAAAATAAGTACTGTTTAAAACACTGAAAAAAATACAGACCTGTTTAGAACAAATTATAAAACATTTTGTTTTAAACACGTTCTAAACAAGCCATAAATAACATAATGTTTTAGTGTACACAGACCAGGACCAGGCTCGATGCAGTTATGAAACAACTCCTTTATAACATTTGTTTATACAACAAGTGTTTCTTCTTCTTCTTATCAGCTCATATACGTCCCCACCGAGGGGCTCGAGCCTAAAATAAATGTTTAAAACACTGGAAAAAATACAAACCTGTTTAAAACAAATTACATAACATAAAAAGAACATGAATTTAATCATAAAATGTGTTAAGAACAATGTTTAAATCATGTGTTAAAACACTTAAAATAAAACAATTTCAAAGAAATAATTTAAAACATGTTTCTTTTGTTTGTTGATTAAAAATAATGTTTTGGTCTTTTTGAATAAAAAACAGTTTTTTTTCCAACCCTGACCCGTGGCGGCTACGGCTCCGTACTCCGTGCGCTCATGAGGACCTGCGGCTGACGGACGACGGACGGGATGCACGAGCATTCGCGCGACCACGGCGTCCGCGGCGACACCGGCCGCTCCATTCGACCCGAGTCCGCAGCGCGCATCGCACGCGCTCAAACCTCTCCGTAACAAAACTTTATACGAACCGATCGGCTAATCGTGAATAAAGTGCTCTTTTTTATTGGACCAACAATTTAATTCCTTTAAGTACTTTCTTTTTCGCGACGAACTAAAAGTTGAGTTTTGTGTTGTTTATACATTTTTTGTTTTGTGACTTTGCACATTATTGGAGGTGTACGGTTTATTTTCGATACGGCCGTCTGTTTACGGTAAGTACCTACCTACCTACCTGTTGAATATTTAATTTGTGTGCATGCAGGAGTCAGCCAGCTGATTTATGTGATGTGAGCGTGCAGACCACCGCGTGCACTGCGCACTGCATTTGCTCGAAGGTTGCAGTTTTGTTGCTGAATAGGTTTCTATGTCACCGGCTCTTTGTAGGGTCAAACGGATTTTTACTAACCAACACCAGTGTCACTCACTTAAATTGCTAATTAGTCTTACCTAGCTAATTGTTTAACTAGTTCACATTCATTACATCAATTACCCATGACATTATATCACCCGGTCTAATTGATATTGAAATGATCGGCTATCAAAATAAGTTCAACAGCTTTATACGCGCAATAACAGCAGCAGCGACTTTTAAATTGCAGTGATAAAAGTAGGTAACTGAGATATCTATAGGTATTACAACATAGATATTTATTGTTTTCAATTATTATAAAACATTAAACATGAGGTAATAAACTAATTAGTAAATAACCAATAAGGTTTAGGTAGTTAACTTCGATTCGTAGAACGCCGCGTTAAATAACGTGAGTGTGTCTATCGGTGATGGTTTTTTTTATTGGAACTGGAATTCGCCCGTTGATGTCTTTTCAAAGAAAAAACCTAACCGTTGCGTGGTAAATCACTGTTAGTTGCGCTTTACACTGTTATGGTTTATTTGTATACTACTTATTGCATTTAAAAACAATTAAGTTAACAAAAGATTAACAGCAAAAGAATAACAGGGTTGACCTTTTTAAATGTAAAAAGAATCATATTTGGCTTTGTTATTAAAATGTGTAACAATAGCTAGTTGTTTTTTTTGTTTTTTTTATTCGTTTCTTTGTCTAATGCCTTAGACAATAAATATAATAGGCTTAATAGAATTTGGAGTTCAATTTCGTCTTGACCCGTGATTGTCACTTGTAGGATACAGTGTTTTTATTCAGGTACTGAATCAATTCCCAGAGGTAGTTTCGAGATTTTAGATTCATATATTCTTAAATATGTAACTACAGGAGAACCAAGTTAACCGACATAGCTTATAGCAAACTTAAGTGGCAGTGGGTGGGGCATAGCTCGTAGAAGCTAATGGCTAAGGCTCGATGGTAGTAAAGTTATCGAGCGGCGACCGCGCATCAGAAGACGTAAAGGCAGACCTTTCACCCGTTGGACCGATGACCTGGTGAAGGTCGCGGGAATCTGTTGCATGCGGGCAGAGCCCGACCGGTGATCTTGGAAATTCGTGAAATCCCAGATGATACTCTCAACTCCTCTACTGTCAATACAATAGTGCTGATTACAAAATTAATTACTTGCGTCGCTGGCTCCACCGGTAACGGCTCGGTCCTCCTAACAAGAGGTGCCGGGTTCAAATCCAGACGGCCAATGTACCAATAATTTTTCCGAAACTTACGTACATGTAACTCACCGAAAACATCGTGAGAAACCTGCACACACCTGCGAAGAAACTCGAAGATTCTGTGTGAAGTCGACCAACCCGCACTGGGCCCGCGTGGTCGACAAAGGCCCGATCGCCCTAATTCAGGGTAGGCTCGAGCCCCTCGGTGGGGACGTATATGAGCTGATATGATGACAAAATTACTTACTGTTCAACGAATCGTACCACTGTACGAATGTTGTTCTTCCACTGATAGTTAGCTTGTAAACATGCGCGCGAGAACAATGCCCGATGCGAGCCCCGGCCCGCGGCACACCCGCCTCGTGGTCATTTGTTTGTTGTTCGACAACAGCCGCCACACGGCCCAACTAATTAGAATCCTTGGCCTTTTGTAAATGTGCAACAAAGCAATTAGATAGATGTTATTTATCTAACAATGTACTATATTTTGTAATGCAGGTCGCAAAGAAAATAATACAGCTTGTCTTTTCGTTTTTAGGATTCCGTAGTAATTACTTCATAACTCAAAAACTAGGAACCTACCTAGGTACCCTGCATAGTGATGCGTGGCGTGGCCCAACACGCACTAGCCGGTTTTTGGAAGTTTAAAGTTATAGATAGTATAAACTTTTTATTTATCAATAGGTGTAAGTTGCAACCTTACTGAAATTAATGTTGTTATCATTATGTAAGTACCTGGGAGACTGAGCTTTGCTCGGGGCATAGTACCCAGAGCCGTTAAAAACATTTAAAAAAACGCTACCTTTTGCGCGGCATGGGAAAATAGCCTTTTCCAAGATACTAATTTTCAAGCAAATCGTTGGAGCCTTTTCCGAGATTCAGATTCCGCCTCCTCCTCCCTCCTTCCTTTCTTCCTCAGCAGTGGACGTTTTTCGACTGATATGATGATACATACATAATATATACAAGATTTGCTCGTTTAAAGATACTAGATAATAGAAGTCATTGTTTAAAGATATTAATATTAGGTTACAGATTATTAGATAAGTATGTATTATTAAGTAGGTACTTGATGTTTATATTTTAAGGGCATACGCCTAACTAACTAGCACAAACTAATGACTCGCTAAAAACATACTTTGAGGAAAATTTTAAACGATGAAAATTAAGAATAAGTTTATTTCGAAACTATTGATTCTGTAAAATATATGACCCTCCCCTTATATATATAGCATATCTCTGATAGTACCCCTAATTTGTCCCTTCGCCCGCATGAATACAGTTATTATTACTATAGCGTATGTGGTGCGCGAGCCGCGAGACGGTCCTGCGAGAAGGTATGTTCACTCCCAGTGCAGTTTATTTTTTATCTGAAAAAAAAAATTGATTTGTGGACACCCTGGGCATAGACTACCTATTGTTGTTTGCTGGTTACACATCCAACACACTATTCTTTATTGCATCACAACATAATAAAAGAAAAAAACAACATAGAAGAAATATTTATACAATAGGCGGCTTTATTGTTAGGTGGTAATTTCTTCCAAGCAACCTTTGGGTAGGAAAACAGCGATAGAATGAGATATAAGTGGCGGTGCATAGAAAAAAAACCAGTTACATAAAATTCTTGAATATTTTAATAATAATTATATAAAATGAAAAATAAAATACACATATCTAAGGCGCTACATCTTTGTCAAAGGTCCAGTTACGATAGTTGAACAAAACAAAGAAATTCAAATTGATATAATTAAGCACGTAAACGAGGACATTTGGAACATCTTAAGCAATTTCTTTCACACAATCTTGTTCCTGCAATCTTAACGTATGTGTGTGCTTTATCACTGGCAGAACATTTCCAGTTACTCCTAGCACCCTGAGTAAAGCTGGCACACATCATGTGCTAATATCGCTGCAAATATTCAGTGTGTAGAAAAAATGGTGTAGGACCCGTTAACTGGAGGTTCTACTCATCATACTGAACAACTTTCCTCAAGAAACCCAAAGTGAATTCTCAAAAAAAAATTTACACCCTCCATACTAAAATTCACAAAATTGGTTGATCAGCTGATCGATTTGTATGAAGAGTAATTTTTTTTTGCGATTTCAGTAAAGTCGTAGGACAAAAGTTGTTCAGTGTGATGAGTAGAAGCCCCACTAACGGGACCTACACCAATTTTCTTACACCCTGTATAGAATAAATGTCTTTGGCCCTACTGAGATACCTAAAAAAATGTAAGTTGGGCTTCAGCTCATGAAACTGAATAACCTGTACTCAGTTCGCAAAAAAAAATTGGTCACCCTTTTCTCTTCAAACTTAGCTGACACCAGTGACTTATATATTACTTGTGGCTGACACACTACTGTTTGTCTAGATTGAGTATAGAAAACTAAAGGAAAGATACATGTGCTGCTTTACCAGCTAAGACGTTTACAGTTACATACTACTAGCATTTACCCGCGGCTTCGCCCGCGTGGCCATCGTTTTTATGACTGTTTTTGAGGGTGAGTGATTCGCGAGCCGCAGCGTGGACATGAGTTTTCTCCAGATCCCTCTGGAACTATATTGGGCTATTCTGATTAGCAGTCTATGTCACTTCTCATCCCCTCCACCAATTCTATACCAAAAATCACTTCGATGCTTTGCTCCGTTGCGACCCCGACGTGCGTGAGCGTGGAAATGAGTTTTCACCAAATCCCTCGGGAACTATGTCAGGATATGCTAATTAGTAAATTATGTCTTTTTCCACTACCTCAACCATCTCTGTGCAAAAATCACGGCAATCCATTGTTCCGTGACGTTGTTAAAGAAATTAACCACAAAAAGAGTATTTTTTCAGTTTCTGCAGGAACTGCATCGGACTATGCTAGTTTCACGGAATAAAAAGTAGCCTATGTCCTTCCCAGTGACACAGGCCACCTGCATGCCAAATTTCTTGCGAGAAAAAGGAACAAAAAAACACATATTTTCATATATAATATTATAGTAAGGATTTACTGTGTAAAACGTGTTGATGCTGTACAGTACATATAGTAAAACGAGTGTCGTACCACAATCCACAGGTGAAGTGGTCACCGCTGCTCCCCGTCGAGTCTTTGTCGGGATGCGGTAAGAATAGCGTGACTCATGCGTGACATGACATGGCGATTAAGACTCAAGCCTACCTTCGTCGTTGATGCCCAAACTCATTTGGAAACTGTACACTTGAAGTTATCTACAAGTAGAAAACCATTGTATTGTTTAGTTCCTGTCCACAACCGCTGACACATTACTTAAAGTAACTTAGGCCCTATATCACTGAGAAATAAAGTCTAATTTAAAAAGGAGAGTGGCAATCGTAGGTAGGTACACTGCTTATTGATAGATAATTTAGGTTATTCATTGTAGACAATAGAGTTACTTAATGTTGAAACTCGTAAACACCGTTTCAATTACCGTTGCAGCGTTTTTTTTATTCACAATTGGTAAGCCCTTGGCATCATCTCACCTGATGGTAAGTGACGATGATGCCGAAGATGGAAGCGGGCTTACCAAGATTCTCCAACGCAATGGAGAACTGACTATCCTATCTTCAATGTTGTTAACACTGATGTTTGGCGGCAAGACTAAGATAAGATAGTGGTAGCTAGTCAGGCGGGCTTAGAAAATGCCTTACCACCAACCGAACCGAGTCTTACAAGTGGACCCCACCGAAATCGAACCCCCGACCTCCTGGTGTGAAGCGAATGGACTAGCCATTACGCCGTGGAGGCGGTCAAGGCGGAGGCGTGCCTATATTATTTCAACTTCTGTGGTTGCAGCGCACAAAATGAATCAAAAATATTTGACGGATATTCTTTGAAGTTAAAAATGATCACGACAAAACAAAATGATTAATTAATTTTAAATTCGAAGGAAAAACTCAGGGCTAAATTTGGAGGAAATGATTTAACAGGTTGTTTACTCAAGACTTTGTTTACTGAGGTAGAAGCAGAGTTTGCGAAAGCAAATAAACGAAATTTAACCTCGACAAGTTAAATTTACTTATCTGACGAAGAAAAATATTTTCACTATCGAAATCAGTTGAAATTTGCATCTTTTGGTTTGAAAACTGTTACACATCATTTGATATCAATGTCTGAAAGACTTAATTGACTGAAACAATGTTGAAGTACAGTAAGTTTCCCGAAAGCTTGAATTTGTAGCCCGATTCTTGACACAATAGTCCACAATGCTGCAAAATGTAAACTCGCGCGTTCGTTCGTGAGGCGCTCGGATTAGGTTACGGAAAGAAAGCCAATTGTGAGAATCATCGCCTGTTTCACTGAGAATTACAAAATCAAAATAATTTATTTTAAATAGGTGTTTACACACACTTTTAAATAGTCAAAAAAAACTTATTGTATATTACAAATAATGTCATGATTCAGATTACAGTCTCAGGTAATGGTATTTGTTATAGAATCAACATATATATCTTTGTCATTTACATAATCTATTATTTTATAATATCCTCTAGAGCACAAGCATTTTTTGACATGAGTCTTGAATTTATTCTCTGACAAACTAGTTACATTTTCTGGAATTTTATTGTAGAATCGTAGAATCTTATACACTGCCCCACAAACGACTTTTTAACCATACTCAGTCTCGAAAAGGCTATATCTATTTCATTTACATTTCTTAAATTCAAATTATGCCTGTCACTGTTTTTAGAAAATAAATGCAAATTGTTACGGTTTTCATATACAGGGTGTAACAAAATTGATGCAGGACCCGTTTACTGGGGGTTCTACTCATCGTACTGAACAACTTTCCCCAAGGAACCCATAATCAATTCTCAAAACAAAAATTGGACCCGCCATACTAAAATGCACAAAATTGGCCGATCAGCTGATCGATTTGTATGAACAGTAAATTATTTTTTTCCGATTTCAGCAAAGTCAAACAAAAGTTGTTCAGTATGATGAGTAGAAGCCCCAGTTAACGGGACCTACACCAATTTTTTTACATTCTGTATAAATTGACAAACCATTAAACTTCTAGCTATATATGATTCTAATTCAAAACCTATCGAACGTTCTTTTCTAGGCAAGAGCACTTTGTTTTGTAAATCTTGGTGAGTCAGTTAGCACTGCAACTGTGTAGGCAGTGGATGGAAAATCGAGACTACCAAATGTTTTCTTAACTCCACGTGCGGCTAGCGAAATAACGGAAGAGGTTATCATAATATTGACATTGCGATCTTTGCTTGTAAATTGTTCACCTTGCGTTCAATTGCTATCGTAAATTTAATATTTCAATTAATCGGTTCACTACACTTTCTTCATTGAATTATTATCAGATCAAGACCATTAACTTACATTAGCGTGGCAAGGGCAACCGGTAACATAGTTGATAACGCTGACATTGGCACAAGACGAGAGCCCGAGGCATTGGAACCTGCCGCGAAATCACCGTCGACCTGCGCAGACGCACCTGCCGCCGCTCGACCGACAAACCAAGCTGTTCAAGCGGCGATCATTCGACTTTTGTAGCACTATTACCTATTGGTGAAATTGAATCTGTCGAATGTAGGTGCGATCACATGAGTTTGAATATCTCTCACATAATAATTTTAAAAGCACATTCTTACTTTTTTATACCAATTTCCTTAAGAAATTTACGAGAGGTATTTTATTTATATATTTATTTATTACTAGCTTTTCGTACTAGATGTCGTTTTTATTACTTTCGAGTGACGAAGGAGTGAAATGAAATCGAAGTTGAGATTTGGATGGGGATCGATTGTCTTACACTAATAGAGTCTAAAAATGTATGTTTGGTGTGAGTGTGTGTGTTTTTGTGTGTGTGTGTGTGTGTGTGTGTGTGTGTGTGTGTGTGTGTGTGTGTGTGTGTGTGTGTGTGTATGTTCTTCTTTCCAGTGCTCTATTTTAGGTTAAGTTTGGGTTAGGGCAATAATATTTTTATATCTCTAGCCGGTTTATTACGCTTTTCGACAGTATCATTATCAACCCTAACGAATCTATTAAGTATCGCTCGATTCGCTCGCTCAACTAAGATCCGCCACCCAGGTGTCTATCATGTCAAACCTTTGTCGCTTTGTTCCACGCTACTAAACCAACTTGACCTCCCACCTTGACCCCCCACTGAAGTAAGCAACACATCTATCTATAATATAATAAAACTGTAACGGGGTCGTGTCTGTACATGAAATATTTTTGGAAAATAATAACTGTGGTAGACATTACGAACGATACAGAGGCCAAAACAACAACTTTTGGAATTTTTGTCTGTCTGTCTGTCTGTCTGTCTGTCTGTATGTTCGCGCATCATGCAAAAACTACCAGGCCGATTTTGATGAAATTTTATATGGTGGTTCCTTATAGCCCGGGTTAACATATAGGATACTTTTTATCCCGGAAAATTCAAGAGTTCCCGTGGGAAAATTAAAAGTTATCATTTATAGAATGGCTCAACACGCAAATGTGGCTTGACCTATTACAATCAAATTTTACACGTTGATACCCTTATCGCGAACTAAAACTGGGACATTGTGAATCCCAAAAAAAAAGGGTTCCTGCAGGAATGCAAAAAATTGTATCTTTAGAATGGCTCAACGTAACAATATGAAACCTTTACATTGGGATGGAGTGTTTTGACCATCATTGTATAGTCGGGTATTCTTTATCCCGGAAAACTAAAGAGGTCCCGTGGGAAATTATCTATAGATACTTAAAATAATAACAGCAGAGTAATTTTTCCACATATTAGCTACACATACTACACATTATAATCATAGCAGCAGAATGTCAATAGATGGCACTGCAGGGATAATAAAACGCGCTTAAGTTGTATTAAAACATTAAAATATTATTTCATACTTTTGAGTGGATTTCTTTTATGTATTTTTCAGCATAACCTACTACTTTACACAACTCTAACTCTGGAACTATGGCACGAAGCGATGTGTTTCATAGACGAACAGATAGGTATTTTTTACAGATTCCAATCGTGTAAAAAAATTAAAAACACATAAATCGAGTTTAGCATCTTTTAACAGGGGGCACAGATTTGGGAACTTTTCTAACGGCGACTATTTGCGTGTGGCAGTTGCTCTCCGCCTGCAATATCAATATCTGTGAACCTCATCAATGTATTTTCGGTTCCACGGTGTTTGTGAAGATTCCCACGTCACCAATTCCTTAATGACCTCACTCGGAGGGCACTGGTCTCGGTCAGATGGAATATTCCATCTTTTGATTTGGATTTTTTTACTTGATTGATATAATGATTTGAATTAGTTTTTTGATAGTACAGGTATATGTTTTATTTCATCATATCAATTTGTATATCCACCAAGAGGCTCGACCTGCCCTGAGTTAGGGCGATCAGGCCTTAGACGATCACGCGGGCCCATTGCGGGTTGATTAACTTCACACATAAGCTTCTTCGCAGGCGTGTGCAGGTTTCCTCACGATGTTTTTGTCACCGTAAGAGCGTCGGATAAACGTACATACCAGTATGAAATCGATATTCGTATAGTTATTGTTAAGTGGCAGCATTCGAACCACGGTCTTTCGGATAGGAGATAGTGGCCCTAACCGTTCTGCCACCGACGCTCTATATGTTATTTAAGATTTAGAAATCCTTACTTAGTATTATAAATGTGAAAATGTGTTTGTTTGTTACCTATTCACACTTCAACACCTCTACCAATCTTGATGAAATTTGGCATGTAGGTAGCCTGTATCACTGGGAATGAAATAGTCTATTTTTTATCTGTGGATATTATCATGGCCCGATGCAGTTCCTGAGGAAACTAAAAGAATACTCTTTGTTCGTTAAAAAGTTATTTAAAATCCTAACGAAAAAATGGGTTGGTGTGATTTTTAGCACAGAGATGAGGTGGAAAATGATATAATTTACAAATAAGTATATCCTGACATAGTTCCCGAGGGATCTGGGGACAACTGTTTTCTACGCTCGCGCACGTCGGTGGCGTCGCAACGGAGCAACGGATTAAAGTATTTTTTTGTATAGAATTTGTTGAAGGGGTGGGAAGTGACAAAGACTGCTAATCCGAATAGCCCGATGCAGTTCCTCAGGTACCGGGAGAAAACTCATGTCCACGCTTGCGAGCTGATTGCGGCTTGCGCACCACTCACCCTCAAAAAGAGTCATAAAAGCTATGTCCACGCGGGCGAAGCCGCGGGCAAAAGCTAGTATAGGAATATAGGAACATACGACGGAAGCAGAACATTTTTTTTCGGTAAAACAATATATTTTATTCGGTAGTTTACTCATATGTATATTTATTACAACCAAAAGTTGTCTTTAACCTAACATTTACAGCAGTCACGTGCAATGAGCTCATTTTAATAGTTATTTATTCCACTGCCAAGTAATGAGAGCCATTGTAACATGAGTGCTAATTTGTGCCACAAAGCGAAGCTGAGTGGCACAATAGATAGCACGAGTGTTACAATGGCTAATTGCGTGCAGTAGCATACAATACTTTTTCTACGACCATGAAATAAATAAAAAAATACATTGTGTCATAATCATATATTGATTTTTTTAAGACAAAGCCTTAAAAAATATTTAAAAAGTTTCATTGTAGTAATTATCTCGTTTTGAAATGATCATTGTAAAACGACTTGTAGGAATGAATACTTTTGTAACATGATTTGAGGGAGGTTATGTATTAAGCAAATTACCAAATGGGAGTAGAAAAAATAGTTTTTCCCAACTATTATTACACTCCTTATTTTTCTCACTCTTATTGACACAAAGTTTAATAGTAGGATGAAGGTATTTAAAGGGTGTCGGTCGACCACTTTACAGCCGGATTGGGTAGTATCTCGAGCGCTTGCTACAAATCTTTCCGAACCACTTTCACCGAAAACCACCTTGCAACTCCGCCTTATATGTGTATGTGTTCAATGTTTGTTTTATCATTTATTTACGATATAGAGCACAATTACTCTTGAGGGATATTAGTAGTATTAATAGTATGGTTTTATGACAAACAAAAGACCATAAGCAGCCAATAATATTAGGTGTTAAAATATGAAATTGCCGATTGAATAAAAAGTTTAAAGAAGAAAATTAATATTAAGAAAAATAGTTATTAAAACATAGTTTATTCTCAATACTATTTGATATTAATTGCCGGTGAATGTGCCTATTGTTTACATATTTTGAGAGCTAGGTGGCTTTAAACCCATAAAGACGATTATTTTCAACTCAATAAATCACTGTATTTAAAGGCAAAAATATACACACTTTGAATTTCAAAGCTCTAGAGTTATTGCAGCAGTTTCGTCGTTACTAATTTTGGGAACACCCGCATAAGATTTCGTTACTTTCAAGAATATTCAAATTAACTAGTCTAAAAAATTGCCCTATCTGACCACTAAGAAAACGCCTTTGTTCCATTCAATGGTACATAGCTCAGGGGACTAGAACATGAAAAACATGCCAGTAGTTACTATTAAAAGACCATAAGTAGTTTCACCATAAGGTCAAAAATAAAAAATAATATCTTTTCTTTTTTCAATAAAAATTGGCATTGAATTTCAAAAACTGAATCGGCAATTTTATACTTAACCCCTATTAGTATGAATTGGCAATGTTCAAATATAGAATATTTAAAAAAAACTATTTGAATATCTTTCCTTTTAAATCACTGGTTTTTTATGATTTTTTCAAATGATTAAAAGTAATGACGTCACAGGCCTTAACTTTATAGTTAACTTTATAGTTAGCAGTTACTTTAACAAGGTTATGTAATCCTAATGGAACAGTTCCAAGTCTTTATTTTCGTGTTTAATTAAAAAAACATCGTAATTCAATACAGCTTCAAAGCATGCCAATAACATGAAAACCAGCCAAGTGCGATTTGTACTCGTGCATTTATGGTTCCGCACCACTTTTTGTTTAACCATATTTGTTTAAGGAAACACGAATACAATACCAATTTTGGCACTTTCGATCCCTCGTCGAGGTCGGAATCATGGATTTTTCAACTGGGCCCTTTAAACCCCTGCAACTTGATTACAAACCGCAAATGTCAGTTTGTAATCGAGAAAAAAAAACTACAAATTAACGATTTTAGGACTTTTTCATTACTAATGAATGATGAATAAAAAGCGCCGGTGACGCAACGGTTAGGGCCGCTACCTCCTGTCCGGGAGGTCGTAGTTCGAATCCTGTAACGTACCAATGTGATTTCTAATTTCGATTTCATATCTACGTTTATCCGACGCTCTTACGGTGAAGGAAAATATCGCTAGGAAACCTGCACACGCCTGCGAAGAAACTCCGAAGGTTGTGAGTGAAGTCGACCAACCCGCACTGGGCCCGCGTGGTCGACTAAGGCCCGATCGCCCCAATTCAGAGTATAGGCTCGAGCCTCCCGGGGGGACCGATATGAGTTGATATGATAATGCCGAATGACTTGAAATTTTCTTACCTTACTTGCGCAGTGTTGTGAGACCTTGCTTCTTGCCAAATTTCATCATTGTAGGTCAACGATAAGGGCCCTATGTAGGTTTTGATGAATCAGTTTGTGAGTGCCAAAATATGTCACAATTGGCCATTCAACGGGAATCTATCACAAGTAGAAATATTTAGGTTTTTGTTTGTTTGACTCACTGGCGCCATCTAGTTCCCTGGAGCACAATAGACTTTTTGTTAATTTGAAAAATCTTTGCGTTGACTATGAAGCTTGAATTTTTTACACCTCCAAGCACAAGAGACACCGTAAACCTTACTATAGTATTCGATATTAATTTCGATTTTATATCTTTTCCCGTTCCTTAGAAATAGGGTCTTGAGAGACGAACAGTCACACAGACGGTTTACAAAGTAATAAGAGTTCAGCTTTTTTCCTTTTGAAGTAAATGGAACCCTAAAGTTCTTCAATAGAATGTATTCAGTAAGAATTTACACTGGCGTTACAAAATTGGTGTAGGCGCCACTAACCGGAGCTCCTACTAATCATAATGAACAACTTTCCCCAAAGAACCCATAGTCAATTCTTTCAAAAAAGTTGACTCCTTACAAAAATCTACAAAGTTGGTCAATCAGCTGATCCATTTCTTTGAAGAGTTCAAAACTTTTTACGAATTGACAACTCGTATATTGTGTCTCTTAGAAGCCTAGTTAACGGATCCCGAACCAGTTTTCTAACATCCTGTGTAGGTTTCCATTCAGTAAAACTTTAACAGCTCTAAATCAATAAAAGGAACCTTTCGTCTCCACACGACTACGTCTATCCATTTCCGTATTGGCTCTGCGAGGGAACTGAATTACACGTTTAAATCTAGTTCTATTCACTGGAATTCAATCAATCGTGCGAGAAATATACGTTTATTGTAGGCGTGTTTTTATTTTTATGTTTTCTTTACTGTTTGTGTCAGTGCATGTGAACCCGGCGTGCTCAGGCGTTTCCCGCGGCCGGGTGCAGCCGCGCTCCCACGCCTCAGCCTTCTGTCTTCAACTCATGAGCTTACAATGGCTTTATTGCCTATTTTTCCCAACTCAGCTGTTTACATTAATCTGTAACGTTCATCAAGAAATTCCTGGAAGAGAAACTTGCCTTTTTCCAATGTTTTAAAGAATCATGACAGCTTCCGCGTACAGAGTTTTTGTGGGTTGCGTCGCAGTCGATCGGTTCCATCCACCAGTCCAGACGCAGACGTTGTTGTGACCTGATCCAGTTCTCTAGTAGGCCGCTACGTTTGATCGAACATTTTGTGCCATTTGAACTGGGTAGGTACTAGTTTGTGCATTACCTCTTAAAATTATGATCCATCAGCAGTTCTTGTAATTCATCACCATCATATCAGCCGAAGGATGTCCACTGCTGGACATAGACCTCCCCAAAGGATTTACCTTAACCGCCTCCGTAGCTCAGAGGCAAAGTTCACTGGCTTTACACAGGAGGTCGCGGGTTCGATTCCCGGTGGGGTCAATTGTAAGACTCGGTTTGGTTGGTGGTAGGGCATTTTCTAAGCCCGCCTGGCTAGCTACCACCATCTTATCTAAGTCTTGCCGCCAAATATCAATGTTAATACCATTGGTGTGTTCCGGCATGAAGATAAGATAGCTAGTTCCTCATTGCGTTGGAAAATCGTGGTAAGGCCGCTTCCATCTTCGGCAACATCGTCACTTACCACCAAGTGAGATGTTGTCAAGGGTTTACTAACTGCGAATAAAAAATAAAAAAAAAGTCTCCAGGAGGCTCGCATTTCCATACAAACGTAGTTCCGCTTTTATACAAAAACTACATGCCGTATTGAATTCAAACTTTGCGAACATGTTGAGTAGACACATATCGATGTTTGTAATTAGTTTTCATCGTATTAAATTAAAACATAACTAAACAAAGGCTTAAATTAGTTTTGTACTGAAACTTTGAAACTTTTCTTATTTTTTTCCGTTTTATATTAGTACATCGAAAACTAATTACAAACATCGATATGTGTCTACTCAACATATTATTTGCAAAGTTTGGATTCAATCCAGCATGTAGCTTTTGTATAAAAGCGGAACTACCTTTGTATGGAATCTCGAGCCTCCTGGAGACCCTTAAATGCAGTTAATTAGTCCAAGGCAATAATGGCAGGAGCACCACCACCATTCTCAACACAACCGATAGTTTGGACAGTGCTGAGCTGAGGCATTGGTTAGGTCATATCTCTCCAGTGCCAGGTTCCATTTAAATAATTTTTTTTGTGTTGTATTAACATACACTAAGACTATTGTTACTAATATATATACTTTGATTGTTACTAACGTATTATGGATCTTTGTCCGAAATAAAATTACTAACAATAAAAATAATATTAATAGTTAGCCGACTGTGCTTCCGCCGGAGGTGCTCCTGCAACTTTGCCTAGTGCCAAGGCAGCAGAGTAGCGTTAGTTTTATATCTTGATAAAATAATAAATAATAATTGTTGTGGGAGGGCGGGAGCAGGCTTGTATATGTGGAAGCCAAAATAATGTTTACTGGGAAATTGTGTCATTGGGGTGCAGTAAAAGTGACGTGCGACCGCGTTCCTTTTATTTATTGCCCTTTTAAAACTGCCTCGTTAGTTGGATGGATAGCTCTGAGATACCACTGCCGCCGCTGCTGTCTTGTTTTAACTAACATTGTAACTTGTTCTTACTTTTACCTCATCCATGTGATGGTACCTATAGTCACAGTATTAAGTCTTTTGTAGGCGAAATATTCTTAATCATACTATAGTGATTGTTGATACATAATAATATAATAATATATTGCCACAGTATTAAGATTAATACTATTCTATGCGTACTAATAGATTATTACTGTACTATTGTCGAGGAGCAAGCTTTCCTTATACTCGTAGCTATATTACACCTACCTACCTTTAAATAGTAGAATCCATCAATGCATTACTGGTTAAGATTTTTAAGTATGTATCTGTTTTTGTTACTTACCAAGCGGTTATGATGAGTTGTGATTTTAAATGTAACAATTGCGTTAAAAGTTAGCGGACAATGACATTAAAGTAACGTTTCAGTGCTTTGTATTGTTTTAATTACCGAGTTGGTAATCGGTAGCTCACATCTCGTTGTCGGTTCGTAAGTCGTAACATTACACCGTAAAGTCACAGAGAAGAAAGAGTACGAAGTACCTAATGCCTCGACCTTACAGTATTACGCGAACACAGATTACCGTTGGTCGATGTTTTTTTTTATTTATTTCTTTATTTAATTCCGCGAAGTGGTGTAACGGTGTCGCGTCCGATTGTTTTGGTAGGTACCAGTACCTCAAGAAGTGCGGCCACGACCGGGCGGCGGTGCTTAGTTGCGATCTAAACCGCTTAGGGCTGGTTTACACGCAGTTTAGTTAAGTAGCGAGTTAACTTGCGGTTTTGGCGAGTTAATTCCTTATCGTAGTTTGGCCGGGGATTTGCTGGTTTAATATGTAGTAACTTGACGATAAAGTACAAAGAACATTCCCTCTCGTATATCTACCAGATACGCTAAACTACCAGGTTTATGATAATATAGCATCACCACTCACCGACAGCTAGGTCATACAGTGAGGGCCGCTATTCCTGCCATCACCACAAGGCGAAGGCAAGGACCAGTTGCGGTAGGTCTTGCCGCCAAGACGCACTACAAAGAACATTCCCTCTCGCACATCTACCAGATACGCTAAAACTACCAGGTTTATGATATAGCGTCCCCACTTACCTACCCGAGTACAAAGAACAGAATGAAGTTCTATTTTTTCGAACAGTCAAGTGCGAGTCCACCTCGCTCGTCTAACTAAAGTCGCCGCGTGTGTCAACTTTAGTATAATTCATACAACCGGCAGTTGAAGTAAACCCGCCTGTACGTGTAAAAGCACCGTGCTACTTACTTATCTAAGTCGACTTTAGTTGCATATTAACTAGCTACTTAACTAAACTGCGTGTAAATCGGCCTTTAGATTCGCTTTGGTGTCGTTATGTTTAGTTATATCATCCACCAAATCACTCACGCGACTGCTGTGACTTACTACAATGATTGATCGATGAAATAATATACTTACTTAAGTTATGTGCAGTGATTGTGTTGTAATTTGGGAGGAATTTCGCCGTGGGAATTTCTTTACCCTGGCAGCTGTGTCACGCTCGATACGACCCAACTTGTACTGTCCCTTTTGTAAGCTTAGCACTAAAGCACGGTTGCAGTTTCTTGTGCTCTTCTTTTCTTTATGCTGTAAGGGTCCAGACACACGGAATGCATTGGACACTAGCTGCAAATTCGCAGTTTTAATGAAGTTCACCTAGTAATTTGCGCATTAACTGGCATCCACACTGCGAATTTGGAGCTGGAATGCAGTCCTTGTGTCTGGACCTTAAGGTGTAGTTCTGGTGACGCCGGTGCCGCACGGTCACCGACCAGGAATCCCGAAGTAATCTTGGTGACAGCCGACTATGCAATACTCTGACTCGTGGGCAAAGTTACCAAACTTTACAAAAAAACAAAATGTTGCTAATAGTAAATAATTGAAAACGCTAAACACGTTAAAAAACCGACTGCCATCGCAACAACTTAGTACATTTTTGCAATATTATTTTTAGTGTTTGTTAATTTTCTAATAAAGTACTACACCGATTTTGATAAAATTTATATGGAACTAGACGGGAAGCACTAGCTTTCAAATAAAAAAAGAATTATAAAAATCGGTTCACCCAGTCAAAAGTTCTGAGATAACACACATTAAAACAAAAAAACATACAGTCGAATTGAGAACCGCCTCCATTTGGAAGTCGGTTGAAGAGACAAGTTAATGTAAAGCAAGCATCATAACAAACAACAGCTTAGAGAACATTAGACAACACCGACCCTTTGGTCCAGAGGCAGTGTCCTGTCCGAGGGTCGTGGGTTTGATCCCCACCCAGGGCAAACAGGTGAAGAACAGGTTTGTTTGCACTGTGTATAGGTGTTCAGTATCTAATCTATACAGGGTGTAACAAAAATGGTGTAGGTCCCGTTAACTGGGGGTTCCACTCGTCATACTGAACAACTTTCTCCAATTCAGTCTTTCAGACATAAATATCAAATGATGTGTAACAGTTTTCAAACCAAAAGCTGCAAATTTCAACTGATTTCGATGGTGAAAATATTTTTCTTCGTCAGATAAGTAAATTTAACTTGTCGAGGTTAAATTTCGTTTATTTGCTTTCGCAAACTCTGCTTCTACCTCAGTAAACAAAGTCTTGAGTAAACAACCTGTTAAATCATTTCCTCCAAATTTAGCCCTGAGTTTTCCTTCGAATTTAAAATTAATTAATCATTTTATTGTGTCGTGATCATGTTTAACTTCAAAGAATATTTGTCAAATTCACTATGTGCGCTGCAACTACAGAAATCGGAATAATATAGGAACGCCTCCGCCTTGACCGCCTCTGTGGCGTAATGGCTAGTCCATTCGCTTCACACCAGGAGGTCGCGGGTTCGATTCCCGGTGGGGTCAACTTGTAAGACTCGGTTTGGTTGGTGGTAGGGCATTTTCTAAGCCCGCCTGGCTAGCTACCACCAGCTTATCTAATTCTTGCCGCCAAATATCAGTGTTAACAACATTGATGTGTTCCGGCTTGAAGATAAGATAGCCAGTTCTCCATTGCGTTGGGGAATCTTGGTAAGCCCGCTTCCATCTTCGGCATCATCGTCACTTACCATCAGGTGAGATGATGCCAAGGGCTTACCACATATGAATAATAAAAAAAAATATTATTATTCAAATATATAAAATTTAATCTTCTCTACTCACATGGCACGAAGCAAGGTGGCAGCAGCACCTCCAGCAGAAGCACAGTTGGCTGGAGTTCAGTGCGACGGGAAGCGTCGGACTATCCGGACATTGTCGACGAGGACTGCTTTATTATTATTATTATTGTAACAAGAAAAAAATTTTCGTTTCAAACTTTAATGTGTTTAATGGACAAGATAAAGCGTTGATTTGATGAATCAATTGAGTGAGTAGTAGTTAATATAATTATAATTTTCTGCCCTTCCCTAATGAAATTATTTAGAAAGATATCTTAAACATAATTAATAATTTTCTAGCCAATTAGCAAAAAGTGGACCTTGTAAAAATAATTCTCAAAATGTCGTACCTAATTTTGTTTTAAAATCAAATTAGATTAACTAATTAGTCCGTGTCTTAACATTTTAGTCTTGAGATACCTACTAAGATAAAGCTCAGCTCAGTAAAAGTCGGTACAGTCAACATCAAAATTAAAAGAAACATTTTCTGTGCTAAAATATTTTCATACTATGTATTTTTAATTCGATTTGAAAATTGAAAGTAAAATTTTAAAAATATGCTGACTGAATGTTTTAGTTAGTGAAGTATGTAACGTAATAAGCAAACAATGCCTATTAAAACTGATTAAGGGTGAAATTGGATCTGTCACGTGGCAGGATTTCAATTAATATTTGTTATCATATCAGTTTGTGCTTATGACACTAAATACGTGTTCAAGATAGTTAATTATCGCAAATAACTTAAAGGTAGTATTACTTCATAATAATTTGTCGCAGGAACATGAAATTTTAATAGTTGACCATGACCATCTAGGATACGTATTAGCTACCGAATTTTAAATTACATTAATGAATTCATTATTCATTCGGTCTGGACGATAATAGAGAATATCAGTGTTTTGCTTTTTAAGGTAAAAACTACGCTGAGCTTTATTGCCTGTTGTATTGCTTTAGTTTCCCTTTTTTAAAATAGTATTTATTCCTTTGATTTAGTGGTAAGTAATTTTTGTCTAATTTATTTTTGTTTATGTACCTAAGCAAATAATAAATAAATCAATTGTTAATTAACTGTCGGAAAATTTTGGAAACAGCCCAGTAGTAGGTATTCGCGGGTTCTAGACCACTTAATATGCATGTCTGGCTTTTTTTTAATAGCGACTCGTTGTTTTCGCAAAAAACGCCAGCGACGACCCTAATTAAGGGCTCGGCCCGGCAATAGTAGGTATTCGCGGGTTCTAGACCACTTAATATGCATGTCTGGCTTTTTTTTAATAGCGACTCGTTGTTTTCGCAAAAAACGCCAGCGACGACCCTAATTAAGGGCTCGGCCCGGCAGTAGTAGGTATTCGCGGGCTCTAGACCACTTAGTATGCATGGCTGGCTTTTTTTAATAGCGACTCGTTGTTTTCGCAAAAAACGCCAGCGACGACCCTAATTAAGGGCTCGGCCCGGCAGTAGTAGGTATTCGCGGATTCTAGACCACTTAATATGCATGGCTGGCTTTTTTTTAATAGCGACTCGTTGTTTTCGCAAAAAACGCCAGCGACGACCCTAATTAAGGGCTCGGCCCGGCAGTAGTAGGTATTCGCGGGTTCTAGACCACTTAATATGCATGGCTGGCTTTTTTTTAATAGCGACTCGTTGTTTTCGCAAAACACGCCAGCGAAGACCCTAATTCAGGGCTCGGCCCGGCAGTAGTAGGTATTCGCGGGCTCTAGACCACTTAGTATGCATGGCTGGCTTTTTTTAATAGCGACTCGTTGTTTTCGCAAAAAACGCCAGCGACGACCCTAATTAAGGGCTCGGCCCGGCAGTAGTAGGTATTCGCGGGCTCTAGACCACTTAGTATGCATGGCTGGCTTTTTTTAATAGCGACTCGTTGTTTTCGCAAAAAACGCCAGCGACGACCCTAATTAAGGGCTCGGCCCGGCAGTAGTAGGTATTCGCGGGTTCTAGACCACTTAATATGCATGTCTGGCTTTTTTTTAATAGCGACTCGTTGTTTTCGCAAAAAACGCCAGCGACGACCCTAATTAAGGGCTCGGCCCGGCAGTAGTAGGTATTCGCGGGCTCTAGACCACTTAGTATGCATGGCTGGCTTTTTTTAATAGCGACTCGTTGTTTTCGCAAAAAACGCCAGCGACGACCCTAATTAAGGGCTCGGCCCGGCAGTAGTAGGTATTCGCGGATTCTAGACCACTTAATATGCATGGCTGGCTTTTTTTTAATAGCGACTCGTTGTTTTCGCAAAAAACGCCAGCGACGACCCTAATTAAGGGCTCGGCCCGGCAGTAGTAGGTATTCGCGGGTACTAGACCACTTAATATGCATGGCTGGCTTTTTTTTAATAGCGACTCGTTGTTTTCGCAAAAAACGCCAGCGAAGACCCTAATTCAGGGCTCGGCCCGGCAGTAGTAGGTATTCGCGGGTTCTAGACCACTTAATATGCATGTCTGGCTTTTTTTTAATAGCGACTCGTTGTTTTCGCAAAAAACGCCAGCGACGACCCTAATTAAGGGCTCGGCCCGGCAGTAGTAGGTATTCGCGGGCTCTAGACCACTTAATATGCATGGCTGGCTTTTTTTTAATAGCGACTCGTTGTTTTCGCAAAAAAACGCCAGCGACGACCCTAATTAAGGGCTCGGCCCGGCAGTAGTAGGTATTCGCGGGCTCTAGACCACTTAATATGCATGGCTGGCTTTTTTTTAATAGCGACTCGTTGTTTTCGCAAAAAACGCCAGCGACGACCCTAATTAAGGGCTCGGCCCGGCAGTAGTAGGTATTCGCGGGCTCTAGACCACTTAATATGCATGGCTGGCTTTTTTTTAATAGCGACTCGTTGTTTTCGCAAAAAAAACGCCAGCGACGACCATAATTAAGGGCTCGGCCCGGCAGTAGTAGGTATTCGCGGGCTCTAGACCACTTAATATGCATGGCTGGCTTTTTTTTAATAGCGACTCGTTGTTTTCGCAAAAAACGCCAGCGACGACCCTAATTAAGGGCTCGGCCCGGCAGTAGTAGGTATTCGCGGGCTCTAGACCACTTAATATGCATGGCTGGCTTTTTTTTAATAGCGACTCGTTGTTTTCGCAAAAAACGCCAGCGACGACCCTAATTAAGGGCTCGGCCCGGCAGTAGTAGGTATTCGCGGGTTCTAGACCACTTAATATGCATGTCTGGCTTTTTTTTAATAGCGACTCGTTGTTTTCGCAAAAAACGCCAGCGACGACCCTAATTAAGGGCTCGGCCCGGCAGTAGTAGGTATTCGCGGGCTCTAGACCACTTAGTATGCATGGCTGGCTTTTTTTAATAGCGACTCGTTGTTTTCGCAAAAAACGCCAGCGACGACCCTAATTAAGGGCTCGGCCCGGCAGTAGTAGGTATTCGCGGATTCTAGACCACTTAATATGCATGGCTGGCTTTTTTTTAATAGCGACTCGTTGTTTTCGCAAAAAACGCCAGCGACGACCCTAATTAAGGGCTCGGCCCGGCAGTAGTAGGTATTCGCGGGTTCTAGACCACTTAATATGCATGGCTGGCTTTTTTTTTTAATAGCGACTCGTTGTTTTCGCAAAAAGCGCCAGCGAAGACCCTAATTCAGGGCTCGGCCCGGCAGTAGTAGGTATTCGCGGGCTCTAGACCACTTAGTATGCATGGCTGGCTTTTTTAATAGCGACTCGTTGTTTTCGCAAAAAACGCCAGCGACGACTCTAATGAAGGGCTCGGCCCGGCAGTAGTAGTTATTCGTGGGTTCTAGACCACTTAATATGCATGGCTGGCTTTTTTTAATATCGACTCGTTGTTTTCGCAAAAAACGCCAGCGACGACCCTAATTAAGGGCTCGGCCCGGCAGTAGTAGGTATTCGCGGGTTCTAGACCACTTAATATGCATGTCTGGCTTTTTTTTAATAGCGACTCGTTGTTTTCGCAAAAAACGCCAGCGACGACCCTAATTAAGGGCTCGGCCCGGCAGTAGTAGGTATTCGCGGGCTCTAGACCACTTAGTATGCATGGCTGGCTTTTTTTAATAGCGACTCGTTGTTTTCGCAAAAAACGCCAGCGACGACCCTAATTAAGGGCTCGGCCCGGCAGTAGTAGGTATTCGCGGATTCTAGACCACTTAATATGCATGGCTGGCATTTTTTTAATAGCGACTCGTTGTTTTCGCAAAAAACGCCAGCGACGACCCTAATTAAGGGCTCGGCCCGGCAGTAGTAGGTATTCGCGGGTTCTAGACCACTTAATATGCATGGCTGGCTTTTTTTGAATAGCGACTCGTTGTTTTCGCAAAAAACGCCAGCGAAGACCCTAATTCAGGGCTCGGCCCGGCAGTAGTAGGTATTCGCGGGCTCTAGACCACTTAGTATGCATGGCTGGCTTTTTTTAATAGCGACTCGTTGTTTTCGCAAAAAACGCCAGCGACGACCCTAATTAAGGGCTCGGCCCGGCAGTAGTAGGTATTCGCGGGTTCTAGACCACTTAATATGCATGGCTGGCTTTTTTTTAATAGCGACTCGTTGTTTTCGCAAAAAACGCCAGCGACGACACTAATTAAGGGCTCGGCCCGGCAGTAGTAGGTATTCGCGGGTTCTAGACCACTTAATAAGCATGGCTGGCTTTTTTTTAATAGCGACTCGTTGTTTTCGCAAAAAACGCCAGCGACGACCCTAATTAAGGGCTCGGTCCGGCAGTAGTAGGTATTCGCGGGCTCTCAACCACTTAATATGCATGGCTGGCTTTTTTTTAATAGCGACTCGTTGTTTTCGCAAAAAACGCCAGCGACGACCCTAAATAAGGGCTCGGTCCGGCAGTAGTAGGTATTCGCGGGCTCTAGACCACTTAATATGCATGGCTGGCTTTTTTTTAATAGCGACTCGTTGTTTTCGCAAAAAACGCCAGCGACGACCCTAATGGCGCTACCACTAAGGACAAGAGGGCCACCGGCGCTAAGAAGAAACCCGCCGCAAAGAAGGTGACTTTGCCGGCCAAGTCCACGGCCACAGCGCTCCAGGTGCAAAAAACCACCAAGCCGCCTAGGAAGAAGCCGAAAGCGCCGAAACCCAAGAGGGCCGCTGCCTGAAATCCTCCGGTGCGGGCTTAAAGAAACATCCTGCGTACACACACCTGGAGCACCGACACACCACACCACCACCGTCGTCGTCGTCGCTTCGTTGGTCTGTCGGCTAGTGGCTGCGAGAAGCAGTAGCGACCGACCAGTACCTACTACCTGCTTAAACAATCCTCGACTCAAATAATCCTGTGCGTAGGTATACTCGGTAACTGAATGATAGTGCATATAATACTTACATCATTATTCTTCATTGCATTTTTTTTCTTTATAATTTTAAAAATTGTAAATAATAACCCTTTTTGCGTTCAATGCACAATCAATAAAAATGAATGAATAATATTAATTTAAAGAAATGTGACTATATGCGCGTTTACAAGAGTTGATTATAACCTAATCAATCTGTTCTCACAATAGTAAGAGATGCGTGCAAGCGTATCAATTTCATAACCCTCTGCTTTTTCCAAGTCGGGCAACAGGAATGTTGCAACTTTCTACAGTAAATTTTTACATTCATTCCCCTATAAATTACAATGAGTGTCGTCTATTTAGCCTTTGTAAAACGTGAGAAATGCGGGATTTTTATACTGGCGCATACCCACTAACAATTAAAATCACTAATTTATTACTAGCCTCTATCCTGAATGTATGAGATACTAAAGGCTTTTGAAGTCCATACAATACAGTCCAATACAATACAAACTGTAATTCTATAGAACAGGTGGATCCATACAGGTGCAAGCACCTTTTACTTTCAAGATGTATAAAAAAATAAACCAGCCTGCAATATAAACCACCTCTTCAAGCTTCTATCAAACATTCTGCAATGGACGCTTACGATATACACTCTGACGAATTCGACGAAGATATGTACAATTTGCTTGACGATTTTTATGATCCGTACTCTCCAATAACTGAGAGATCGGAGATCAATCAAATAGAAATGGAGGAGGGGGAACGCTCTCGTCGTCTTACCCCGAGATTAAACTCTCAAGACGAAATATTCGAAGAATATACTCCGGGAGCCGAATCGCATGAACAAAGGAACGGTTATTCCATCTCTCCTACTTACACGGAATATGAGTATACTATGAGTCTGAGGACGAAGACCAGGAATTGGAGGATGGTCAAGGGCATTTGGCGGAATCTCCACCCGATATACCGCCTCCCCCTCTGTTATATCCTGTGGGTGGTTGGGTTTTACAATGTTATGTATTAAAAAGTTTTTTTTTTGCAGTCGGGCTTCCCCACAATATTTTTTTCGTAATATTGTATATTATATTGCGTGTATTTTGGTGATTGATGTCGTCTTGCACGTCTTGTCTTGTCAGATTACACGTAATATTGTAATATTTGACACGTAACTCAGCGTGTTTCCAATGATTTGCAGGTGAAACACCTTTTAACTCTTTTAAGTTAAAAATTTCGATTTTTATAAGGTGACTTGCTCTTGACCCATCGTCTCCATTTCTTGATATCGCACCTCCGCTAAAATAATATCATAACTTGAAATGCCATGATTTCGAGATAATACGGTTTGAAGTTTTGAAAAACTGTATTTGTTAAAAATTCATACAATTTTTAAAGTAAATCTTATAGGTATTTTATGATTCCGGTTAGTTAAAAATTACCGTCAAGCAGGTATAGATATAATTTCAATATTTTTTAAAAAAAGAGTAAAAATTTCAATTTATGACTCTATTATGGATTAGTTTTAGTATTATATTGTACACCAGATATAATTGTCAAGATAAGACGAAGAGGATTTTACAGTAAAATATTGTATTTTATTAATAACTCGCTTTTTATTTAATAATAGACAGACTGGCATGTCAACGGAACATTTTTAAGTCATTTACCTAGCCAATATTAAAAAAGTTCAATCTATTAGTATTACTATTTTTATTTTATGCATATATTAGTGTCGATTCGGTGTAACACGATTTAACTTATTTAACAGGTAGGACTAAAGTAAATTAAAGCAATCTGTCTTTTTCTTTCTGTATCGAAAAGACAAGGACAGAATGCTTAAATTTAATTTAGTCCTTTCAAATAAGTTAAATCGTATTATACTGAATGGATACCAATATTTAAAAAGCAACACAGCTACCGTGACAAAATATTTTAACCTAATAATGAAAGAAGCATATTCCTATAAATTTGTGACGAACGTCAAACAAACGCACTCAATTTTTTTTAATAAAAAATAAATAAATAAAAAAACGTGAGTAATCCATCATCCATACTAATTGTGTTAATGTGAAATCAAAACCTTAATATAATATCCAAAAGAAACTAACGGTGATAGCCCTCCCAAAGAAGTCGATCTTGACACTTTGAGTTTTTCAAAACTTACGTACATATACTTACCGATTGCTTTAACGGTGAAGGAAAACATCGTGAGGAAACCTGCACACACCTGCGAAGAACCTCGAAGGTTGTGTGTGAAGTCGACCAACAAGTTTTTATAATTTATAATTTATAATTTTTATATTTTGTAATTTTTATAATTTATAATTTGTAATTTTTTATATTTTGTAATTTTTATAATATTTAATTATTATATTTTGTAATTTTTATAATTTATAATTTTTATGATTTGTAATTTTTAAATATTTAATTTATAATTTTTATAATTTGTAATTTTTATAATATTTAATTAATATTTTTTATAAGTTGTAATTTTTATAATATAAAATTTATAATTTTTATAATTTGTAATTTTTATATTTTGTAATTTTTATTATATTTAATTTATAAGTTTCATAATTTGTAATTTTTAAATTGTAATTTTTATAATATTTAAATTATAATTTTTATAATATTTAATTAATAATTTTTATAATTATATAATTATAATTTGTAATTTTTATAATTTGTAATTTTTATAATTTGTAATTTTTATAATATTTAATTTATAATTTTTATAATTTATAATTTTTATAATATTTATAATTTTTATAATATTTATAATTTTTAAAATATTTAATTTATAATTTGTAATTTTTATATTATTTAATTTGTAATTTTTATAATATTTAATTTATAATTTTTATAATTTGTAATTTTTATATTGTAATTTTTTTAATATTTAAATTATAATTTTTATAATGTTTAAATTATAATTTTTATAATTTATAATTTTTATAATTTATAATTTGTAATTATATTGTAATTTTTATAATATTTAATTTATAATTTTTATAATTTGTAATTTTTATATTTTTTAACTTTTATAATATTTAATTTATAATTTGTAATTTTTATAATATTTAGTTTGTAATTTTTATAATTTTATAATATTTATTTTATAATTTTTATATTTTGTAATTTTTATAATTTGTTATTTTTATATTTAATTTATAATTTTTATAATTTGTAATTTTTATATTGTAATTTTTATAATATTTAATTTATAATTTGTAATTTTTATATTTATAATTTGTAATTTTTATAATTTTTATAATATTTAATTTATAATTTTTATAATTTGTAATTTTTATATTGTAATTTTTATAATATTTAAATTATAATTTTTATAATATTTAATTTATAATTTTTATAATTTATAATTTTTATAATTTATAATTTGTAATTATATTGTAATTTTTATAATATTTAATATATAATTTCTATAATTAGTAATTTTTATATTTTGTAATTTTTATAATATTAAAATTATAATTTTTATAATTTGTAATTGTTATATTTTGTAATTTTTATAATTTATAATATTTATTTTAATATTTATTTTATAATTTTTATAATTTGTAATTTTTATAATATTTATAATTTTTATAATATTTATAATTTTTATAATATTTATAATTTTTATAATATTTAATTTATAATTTGTAATTTTTATATTATTTAATTTGTAATTTTTATAATTTTTATAATATTAAATTTTTAATTTTTATAATTTGTAATTTTTATATTGTAGTTTTTATAATATTTAAATTATAATTTTTATAATGTTTAATTTATAATTTTTATAATTTATAATTTTTATAATTTATAATTTGTAATTATATTGTAACTTTTATAATATTTAATTATAATTTTTATAATTTGTAATTTTTCTATTTTGTAATTTTTATAATTTGTAATTATTATATTTTGTAATTTTTATATTTTGTAATTTTTATAATTTATAATTTTTATAATTTGTAATTTTTATATTTTTTAACTTTTATAATAATTAATTTATAATTTGTAATTTTATAATATTTAACTTTTATAATATTTAATTTATAATTTGTAATTTTTATAATATTTAATTTGTAATTTTTATAATTTTATAATATTTATTTTATAATTTTTATATTTTGTAATTTTTATATTTGTTTTATAATTTTTATAATTTGTAATTTTTATAATATTTATAATTTTTATAATATTTAATTTATAATTTGTAATTTTTATAATATTTAATTTATAATTTTTATAATATTTAATTTGTAATTTTTATAATATATAATTTATAATTTTTATAATTTGTAATTTTTATATTGTAATTTTTATAATATTTAAATTATAATTTTTATAATATTTAATTTATAATTTTTAAAATTTATAATTTTTATAATTTATAACTTGTAATTATATTGTAATTTTTATAATATTTAATTTATAATTTTTATAATTTGTAATTATTATATTTTGTAATTTTTATAATTTATAATTTTTATGATTTGTAATTTTTAAATATTTAATTTATAATTTTTATAATTTGTAATTTTTATATTTTGTATTTTTTATAATATTTAATTTATAATTTTAATTTTAATATTTTTAGTTTGTTATTTTTATATTTTGTAATTTTTATAATACTTAATTTATAATTTTTATAATTTGTAATTTTTATAATATTTAATTTATAATTTTTATATGATATTATTTATAATTTTTATAAACTGTAATTTTTATAATATTTAATTTATAATTTTTATAGTTTGTAATTTTTATATTTTGTAATTTTTATAATACTTAATTTTTTATATTGTAATTTTTATAATATTTAAATTATAATTTTTATAATATTTAATTTATAATTTTTTTAATTTATAATTTTTATAATTTATAACTTGTATAATTAAATTTGTAATTTTTATAATATTTAATTTATAATTTGTAATTTTTATAATATTAAATTTGTAATTTTTATAATTTTATAATATTTATTTTATAATTTTTATAATTTGTAATTTTTATAATATTTAATTTATATTTTTTATATTTTGTAATTTTTATAATTTATAATATTTATAATTAGAAATTTTTATAATATTTAATTTATAATTTTTATAATTTGTAATTTTTATAATATTTAATTTGTAATTTTTATAATTTTTATAATATTTATTTTATAATTTTTATAATTTGTAATTTTTATAATATTTAATTTGTAAAATATTATATTTCATAATTTATAATTTTTATAATTCGTAATTTTTATAATATTTAATTTATAATTTTTATAATTTGTAATTTTTATATTGTAATTTATAATAAAAATAAAAAATTGTAATAAAAATTTTAAAAAATTACAAATTAAATATTATAAAAATTACAAATTATAAAAATTATAAATTAAATATTATAAAAATTACAAATTATAAAAAATATAAATTATGAAATATAATATTTTACAAATTAAATATTATAAAATATGCAAATTATAAAAATTATAAAATAAATATTATAAAAATTATAAAAATTACAAATTAAATATTATAAAAATTACAAATTATAAAAATTATAAATTAAATATTATAAAAATTTCTAATTATAAATATTATAAATTATAAAAATTACAAAATATAAAAAATATAAATTAAATATTATAAAAATTACAAATTATAAAAATTATAAAATAAATATTATAAAATTATAAAAATTACAAATTTAATATTATAAAAATTACAAATTATAAATTAAATATTATAAAAATTACAAATTTAATTATACAAGTTATAAATTATAAATATTATAAATTAAAAAAAATATAAATTAAATGTTATAAAAATTATAATTTAAATATTATAAAAATTACAATATAAAAAATTAAGTATTATAAAAATTACAAAATATAAAAATTACAAACTATAAAAATTATAAATTAAATATTATAAAAATTACAAATTATAAAAATTATAAATTAAATATTATAAAAATTACAATTTATAAAAATTATAAATAAAATATTATAAAAATTATAAATTAAATATTATAAAAATTACAAATTATAAATTAAATATTATAAAAATTATAAATATTATAAAAATTACAAATTATAAATTAAATATTATAAAAATTATAAATATTATAAAAATTACAAATTATAAAAATTATAAAACAAATATTATAAAAATTACAAAATATAAAAATTATAAAATAAATATTATAAAATTATAAAAATTACAAATTAAATATTATAAAAATTACAAATTATAAATTAATTATTATAAAAGTTAAAAAATATAAAAATTACAAATTATAAAAATTATTAATTAAATTTTTAAAAATTACAAATTTTAAAATTAAAAATTAAATATTATAAAAAATTACAAAATATAATAATTAAATATTATAAAAATTACAAAATATAAAAAATTACAAATTATAAATTATAAAAATTACAAAATATAAAAATTATAAATTATAAAAACTTGTTGGTCGACTTCACACACAACCTTCGAGGTTCTTCGCAGGTGTGTGCAGGTTTCCTCACGATGTTTTCCTTCACCGTTAAAGCAATCGGTAAGTATATGTACGTAAGTTTTGAAAAACTCAAAGTGTCAAGATCGACTTCTTTGGGAGGGCTATCACCGTTAGTTTCTTTTGGATATTATATTAAGGTTTTGATTTCACATTAACACAATTAGTATGGATGATGGATTACTCACGTTTTTTTATTTATTTATTTTTTATTAAAAAAAATTGAGTGCGTTTGTTTGACGTTCGTCACAAATTTATAGGAATATGCTTCTTTTATTATTAGGTTAAAATATTTTGTCACGGTAGCTGTGTTGCTTTTTAAATATTGGTATCCATTCAGTATAATACGATTTAACTTATTTGAAAGGACTAAATTAAATTTAAGCATTCTGTCCTTGTCTTTTCGATACAGAAAGAAAAAGACAGATTGCTTTAATTTACTTTAGTCCTACCTGTTAAATAAGTTAAATCGTGTTACACCGAATCGACACTAATATATGCATAAAATAAAAATAGTAATACTAATAGATTGAACTTTTTTAATATTGGCTAGGTAAATGACTTAAAAATGTTCCGTTGACATGCCAGTCTGTCTATTATTAAATAAAAAGCGAGTTATTAATAAAATACAATATTTTACTGTAAAATCCTCTTCGTCTTATCTTGACAATTATATCTGGTGTACAATATAATACTAAAACTAATCCATAATAGAGTCATAAATTGAAATTTTTACTCTTTTTTTAAAAAATATTGAAATTATATCTATACCTGCTTGACGGTAATTTTTAACTAACCGGAATCATAAAATACCTATAAGATTTACTTTAAAAATTGTATGAATTTTTAACAAATACAGTTTTTCAAAACTTCAAACCGTATTATCTCGAAATCATGGCATTTCAAGTTATGATATTATTTTAGCGGAGGTGCGATATCAAGAAATGGAGACGATGGGTCAAGAGCAAGTCACCTTATAAAAATCGAAATTTTTAACTTAAAAGAGTTAAAAGGTGTTTCACCTGCAAATCATTGGAAACACGCTGAGTTACGTGTCAAATATTACAATATTACGTGTAATCTGACAAGACAAGACGTGCAAGACGACATCAATCACCAAAATACACGCAATATAATATACAATATTACGAAAAAAATATTGTGGGGAAGCCCGACTGCAAAAAAAAAACTTTTTAATACATAACATTGTAAAACCCAACCACCCACAGGATATAACAGAGGGGGAGGCGGTATATCGGGTGGAGATTCCGCCAAATGCCCTTGACCATCCTCCAATTCCTGGTCTTCGTCCTCAGACTCATAGTATACTCATATTCCGTGTAAGTAGGAGAGATGGAATAACCGTTCCTTTGTTCATGCGATTCGGCTCCCGGAGTATATTCTTCGAATATTTCGTCTTGAGAGTTTAATCTCGGGGTAAGACGACGAGAGCGTTCCCCCTCCTCCATTTCTATTTGATTGATCTCCGATCTCTCAGTTATTGGAGAGTACGGATCATAAAAATCGTCAAGCAAATTGTACATATCTTCGTCGAATTCGTCAGAGTGTATATCGTAAGCGTCCATTGCAGAATGTTTGATAGAAGCTTGAAGAGGTGGTTTATATTGCAGGCTGGTTTATTTTTTTATACATCTTGAAAGTAAAAGGTGCTTGCACCTGTATGGATCCACCTGTTCTATAGAATTACAGTTTGTATTGTATTGGACTGTATTGTATGGACTTCAAAAGCCTTTAGTATCTCATACATTCAGGATAGAGGCTAGTAATAAATTAGTGATTTTAATTGTTAGTGGGTATGCGCCAGTATAAAAATCCCGCATTTCTCACGTTTTACAAAGGCTAAATAGACGACACTCATTGTAATTTATAGGGGAATGAATGTAAAAATTTACTGTAGAAAGTTGCAACATTCCTGTTGCCCGACTTGGAAAAAGCAGAGGGTTATGAAATTGATACGCTTGCACGCATCTCTTACTATTGTGAGAACAGATTGATTAGGTTATAATCAACTCTTGTAAACGCGCATATAGTCACATTTCTTTAAATTAATATTATTCATTCATTTTTATTGATTGTGCATTGAACGCAAAAAGGGTTATTATTTACAATTTTTAAAATTATAAAGAAAAAAAATGCAATGAAGAATAATGATGTAAGTATTATATGCACTATCATTCAGTTACCGAGTATACCTACGCACAGGATTATTTGAGTCGAGGATTGTTTAAGCAGGTAGTAGGTACTGGTCGGTCGCTACTGCTTCTCGCAGCCACTAGCCGACAGACCAACGAAGCGACGACGACGACAGTGGTGGTGTGGTGTGTTGGTGCTCCAGGTGTGTGTACGCAGGATGTTTCTTTAAGCCCGCACCGGAGGATTTCAGGCAGCGGCCCTCTTGGGTTTCGGCGCTTTCGGCTTCTTCCTAGGCGGCTTGGTGGTTTTTTGCACCTGGAGCGCTGTGGCCGTGGACTTGGCCGGCAAAGTCACCTTCTTTGCGGCGGGTTTCTTCTTAGCGCCGGTGGCCCTCTTGTCCTTAGTGGTAGCGCCATTAGGGTCGTCGCTGGCGTTTTTTGCGAAAACAACGAGTCGCTATTAAAAAAAAGCCAGCCATGCATATTAAGTAGTCTAGAGCCCCGCGAATACCTACTACTGCCGGACCGAGCCCTTAATTAGGGTCGTGGCTGGCGTTTTTTGCGAAAACAACGAGTCGCTATTAAAAAAAAGCCAGCCATGCATATTAAGTGGTCTAGAGCCCGCGAATACCTACTACTGCCGGACCGAGCCCTTATTTAGGGTCGTCGCTGGCGTTTTTTGCGAAAACAACGAGTCGCTATTAAAAAAAAGCCAGCCATGCATATTAAGTGGTTGAGAGCCCGCGAATACCTACTACTGCCGGACCGAGCCCTTAATTAGGGTCGTCGCTGGCGTTTTTTGCGAAAACAACGAGTCGCTATTAAAAAAAAGCCAGCCATGCTTATTAAGTGGTCTAGAACCCGCGAATACCTACTACTGCCGGGCCGAGCCCTTAATTAGTGTCGTCGCTGGCGTTTTTTGCGAAAACAACGAGTCGCTATTAAAAAAAAGCCAGCCATGCATATTAAGTGGTCTAGAACCCGCGAATACCTACTACTGCCGGGCCGAGCCCTTAATTAGGGTCGTCGCTGGCGTTTTTTGCGAAAACAACGAGTCGCTATTAAAAAAAGCCAGCCATGCATACTAAGTGGTCTAGAGCCCGCGAATACCTACTACTGCCGGGCCGAGCCCTGAATTAGGGTCTTCGCTGGCGTTTTTTGCGAAAACAACGAGTCGCTATTAAAAAAAAGCCAGCCATGCATATTAAGTGGTCTAGAACCCGCGAATACCTACTACTGCCGGGCCGAGCCCTTAATTAGGGTCGTCGCTGGCGTTTTTTGCGAAAACAACGAGTCGCTATTAAAAAAAGCCAGCCATGCATACTAAGTGGTCTAGAATCCGCGAATACCTACTACTGCCGGGCCGAGCCCTTAATTAGGGTCGTCGCTGGCGTTTTTTGCGAAAACAACGAGTCGCTATTAAAAAAAAGCCAGCCATGCATATTAAGTGGTCTAGAACCCGCGAATACCTACTACTGCCGGGCCGAGCCCTTAATTAGGGTCGTCGCTGGCGTTTTTTGCGAAAACAACGAGTCGCTATTAAAAAAAAGCCAGCCATGCATATTAAGTGGTCTAGAATCCGCGAATACCTACTACTGCCGGGCCGAGCCCTTAATTAGGGTCGTCGCTGGCGTTTTTTGCGAAAACAACGAGTCGCTATTAAAAAAAGCCAGCCATGCATACTAAGTGGTCTAGAGCCCGCGAATACCTACTACTGCCGGGCCGAGCCCTTAATTAGGGTCGTCGCTGGCGTTTTTTGCGAAAACAACGAGTCGCTATTAAAAAAAAGCCAGACATGCATATTAAGTGGTCTAGAACCCGCGAATACCTACTACTGCCGGGCCGAGCCCTTAATTAGGGTCGTCGCTGGCGTTTTTTGCGAAAACAACGAGTCGCTATTAAAAAAAAGCCAGACATGCATATTAAGTGGTCTAGAACCCGCGAATACCTACTACTCAGCCCAATCATTTCCATTGAATGGTCCTTCTGAAATCATCATATCAGCTCATATGCCGATTGGGCCTTAGTCGACTAGATGGGCCCCAGTGTGGGTTGTTCAACTTACACACAACCGTCGAGTTTCTTCGCAGGCGTGTGCAGGTTTCCTCACGATGATGTTTTCCTTTGCGTAAGAGCGTCGGATAAACGTACATATGAAATCGAATTTCGAAAAAACATTAGTACGTAACAGTATTATAAATAAATTCATATTCTGGGACAAATCACACATAGTCATCTGGCCCCAAAGTAGGATTCCCTGTGTTATGGGAACCAGAGACTGATATACATACTTATATACGTTTAAATACATACATATATAGTTTTTTAATACCCAGACACAGAGCAAACAAATCTGCTCATTACACAAATGTTTGCCCTGGGTGGGGATCGAACCCACAACCCTCGGATCAGTTATCAAGAGCATTAACCACTGAGCCACCGAGTCAGTCAAGCAGTCAATTATACGGCCCTATACAGCCGTTACGCCACCGACGCTCTGAAAGACCTGAAAACAATTTAAAGTGTAATGCAGCTCATGAAATCGAATATTTTTTCCCAAGGAAAGTATATACTGAAATTGCAAAAAAAAAATTCGCCATCAGCTGATCAATTCAGTATGACAAGTCTAAAGTTAACTTTGCGATTTGAGCACAGATTACTAAATAGTTACTTATTTGAGTACAATTTCCATTTCCTTGGGCAAGTTGTTCAGTTTTATGAGCTAAACACCCCCCTCCCCCCCCTGTCTCCGCCTGCCTTCTTAAAATTATTTTCAGGTATTTCAGAAAGACCCTAAACAATTCAATTCAATACTTTGTGTTAAATAAGTATTTTTTACCTTTCATACTTATTGAATATAACAGCCGATCGACGTCGTATTTCCAAAAATTTCATTATAAATTGTTATACTTATTAGTGCTATTGTAGACCCCAAACAAACGGTTTATCTAGAATCGTTAAATATTGACTTTATTTGCCAATATTGTGCTCTTTGTACTGTACACAAAGATAATCGGGTTACCAACAAATAACGTACCTAACGCGGATCTACCTATATTGGCGTTGGACCTACTTTGAACGTAATTGCTTTAATTTTACTGCACTTGCCCAAAATTAATGAAACCTTTGTTATTATGAATAATTGAACCATTTACGGTCGTTGTTTATGTTCATCATCATCATCATATCAGCCGGAAATCATCAAATGCTGGACAAGGCCTCCCCCAGGGATTTCCACGACGACCGGTCTTGCGCTGCCCGCATCCAGCGGCTTCCCGCGATCTTCACCACGTCGTCGGTCCACCGCGTGGGAGGCCTACCTACGCTACGTTTTCCGGTGCACGGTCGCTACTCGGGAATTTACTGCCCCAACGGCCATCTGTTCTACGAGCTATGTGCCCTACCCACTGCCACTTCAATTTAGCGATTCTGTGAGTTATGTCGGTTACTTTGGTTCTCCTTTGTTTGTGTTATCTTTAAAAAATGAATCCCTATTTCCCTTGGTCACGGCATCACGCGTGAACGGCTGGACCGATTTCGCTAATTCTTTTTTTGTCGAGTTCGTTATTGTCAGAAGAAGGTTCTTATGTAGGGTAGTGTAGTTTAGTGTAGTGTAGTGTACGTTAGGGTATGGTAGTGTAGTGTAGTGTAGGGTAGGGTAGGGAAGGGTAGGGTAGGGTAGTGTAGTTTAATGTAGTGTAGGGTAGGGTAGTGTAGTGTACGGTAGTTTAGTGTAAGGTGGAATGTAGTTCGCCGGGACACCTAGTGTATGATAAAACCGATTCAATTTTCTATAATATCTGTTGAGTTGTTTCTTACTAAAAGTGACGTGAAGTTTGATCTTGCATACCCTAAGGGCATGAAACATTTTAAATCCGGCACAGCTTAGAACTCGCAGTAAAACGTGTCTTCTCAACAGCTACGATGACGCTATTTATATACGGCTAGTCGCCTTCTACGGCAACTAGATCCACTACAGAACACCAATTATATTAACAAACAACATAGACGATGATAGATTTATAGATTTTGCCATGGTCGCTAGTTAGATCATGCTAAAATTGCTGGCTGTGAAGGTAATTAAGTCATGTAAGGTATATACTCTCTACTCATAAACAGCGAAAGAAAAATTATCTATAAAGCTTTTGAAACACTTGACTCTACTCATAAACAGCGAAAGAAAAATTATCTATAAAGCTTTTGAAACACTTGACGATATGACACACTAGACATATTGAACAGAAACGGTTTAAATTCACCCTACCTACATATACCTAGACTCCCTATACCCAAAATATGGCGTGTTTTAAGCAGTCGTTGTCTGTTATCTTTCAAATATAAACAGTGGTGGCCTTTGCAATCGAAATGGCAAACTAACGAACACAAAACACAACTAGCCTAGTGTCACATTAGCTCATATATACGTCCCCATCGAGCCTACCCTGAATTAGGGCGATCGGGCCTTAGTCGACCACGCGGGCCCAGAGCGAGTTTCTTCGCAGTTGTGTGCAGGTTTCCTCACGATGTTTTCCTTCACTGTAAGAGCGTCGGATAAACGTATACATATGAGATCGAAATTCTAAAACACATTGGTACGTAGCAGGACTCGAACCATGATCTCCCGGATAGGAGGTAGCGGCCCTAGCCGTTGCTCCACCGACGCTCTCAGCCTAGTGTAAACAAAGCCAAATGGTTTCCATTTAAATAACTCCCACAACTCTCTATCGCTGACTGGCAGTTTTTCCACCCTAGTTTTTTTTTCGTAGAATTTTGTACATGTTTGTTTACAAACCTGTGTGACAAACAGAGTGGCCACCAAGCAGTGCTACCTAACATCAAATACGAACAGGAAATCGAATTTCTCATGTCACATGCGCGGGGCACTCTATAAACCTCGTATGTTCGAGTTGAGTGTGGCTCAAATCCATAGGGTCGCCTCAAACAATGCGATCGTAAAATGAGCAGCCTGCCCGCGGTCCAATTATTGCTGATGACCCGCCCCTGGTCCCAGCAATTGACTGACAATCGGATGTGGTGCCATTCAGAGGGTCCGGTGATAAAAAGAAAGCAACAAACAGCGTCGATTGCAACTACAACACGATTGAATACAAACATGTTGTCGGTTAGTAATGTAAACAAACAAATAAGATATGCCAAGAATGTTGATTGCGTTTGCGCAACTCAAATTTCAACGTTTAAAAGTAAAATCAAACGTGGGATCAATTATCAAAAGTGTATAAGTAAATGAGTAGAGAGAGAAATGGAATGTCCAATGCCCATGCCCCATGTAGTAAGATAATTTCGATTTCCTTTTATAGAAAGTAAGATTATTCCGATAGGTGGACACCGTTGACCGGAGGCGCGATAACAAGCGCCAGCAGCGCTGCTCCGTCCGGGAACCAGTCGGTGGCCTGCCAGCGTAGCTAGCCCGGCTAATTAACTCTTTTTAACAACCCAAAATGTGACACCTTCGAATTATTATTTCAACTGGTTAAAGTTTCCATTTACTGCGTTTTCTGCCCACTTCTCCTTTTATTGATAGACGTAATAAAGCCCTAACGCCTCTGAAATGGGTACTGCGACCCTTAACATTTTTACGCCCTGTTGCGATCACCAACGGGTTTTATTTCGAAACCATAGAAATAAATTGCAATTTAATTACCTGATAAAATTTAATTACCCTCAAAATTAATTGCCTCTAATAGGTATATAGTCTCGTCGACAACGGAGTGTAAAATAACACGCTGTTCTTAGCGAGGTATTGATTAGAAGTTGTCTCTGTCTTTTTCTTTACGTGAAAAGAGTAAAGAAAATAAGCACATCTTTTCACTTTTTCAATAATTTTTCGCTTCAATCAAAAACTACAATGAAAATATTAAAAATAATAACATTACTCGCGTTGTATTATCATAGCAAATATTGTTGTATATTTTATAAATTTATGCTTCAAAATATTGGTCATAATTCTAGAGTTGAAAGTAACGGTTTGGGATTTTTTTCTATCGAGCCAGAACTGCTCAATCGTGTTTCTGATAGCTTTTGGACTTTAAGGAACACCATCAACAATAAGGGTATTTTTTCAACCTTGGATTTTCTACTGTTTAGGAGTAAAAACGTCAAAAATAACGAAAATCTGTAATATTACCGCCTTAATGAATTGTCTAAATCCGTGCCATCCGATTGTAGATACAGGAGAGCTTTTATTTTCGTAAAAAAACTTATTATAACTATTTATTTTAGCAAAAGACAACGTAAGTCATAGTTTTCTTTTAGCAAGTCTCCTCGCATTTCTGCTTTTGAAGTAAGTTACATTTTACAATACAACCACCATGTAATTTAAATTTAAATTCCTGCACTTCAATAAGGCATGAATTTTCTACTTTAGTGTCCATAAACCTGCATTCGTGTAACTGTATTACGTATGTTTGTATAAGCGTTTCCTTCACCATGCCGCCATACGTCTTGTGAGTCCCATGAGGAAAATTTTCCCTGTTCCCCTAAATTGTCAATTTTATTTGTACCTATGGTTAGTGATAGAGCGAGACCGCCGTCAGGTGAGGTGAATACACTGTAATTACTATTTGAAACGCAAAGAAATGCTAGTCCCTACTCCCTTGTGTAAGGTGTACGAAGTGATGAATCAGCAACTAGAGGAAATGCACTAATGACTGTACTAATGAGACTTGGCATGTATTAATTTATTATACTTAGTTATACGCCATTTCAACACAAGAGTTATAACTCCAGTAAACCTATACCTAAACTTAAGTCTGACTCGCTAACTTAAGTGGCAGTGGGCGGTGCACGTAGTAAAGAAAAGGCAGTAAAGTTCTCAAGTGGGACCGCGCACCGAAAAACGTAGCGTAGGCAGGCCTCCCACTCGGTGGACCGATGACCTGGTGAAGTTCGCGGGAAGCTGCTGGATGCGGGCAGCTCAGAAGCGGTCGTCATGGAAATCCTTGGGGGAGACCTTTGTCCAGCAGTGGACGTCTTTCGGCTGATATGATGATGATGATGGGAGCACTAGCATATTAAGAGTCTAAAGGGACTCTATTACTAAGCCTACGCTGTCTATCTGTCCGTCTGACTGACTTTTATAAGACTGTATCTGTAAACCTTTGTTCAGGAGTGGACCCTTTCGGCTGATAATATGATGAAACCTGTACCTATAGGTACCTATTTATTTTTTTTTGCCACTGAGCCTTATTGAATAGTAGTGCGGTGGATTTTCAGTACTAATATTTATTATTCTTTAGTATTACTATAAAAAGATCAATTGAATTTTAGTAGATTATCATTATTCTCTCATAGACCCGTATAAAGCGATGTTACAGTATGGAAACCGGTGTCCACTGTGATGACTTCCACAGAGTTGGTAGATGAACACTTGGCGGATGTTATGCTCACGCCGGGAGCAGCAAACAATGCGTTACCGCGCTTCGGGTGACAGATCTTGGCGATAAATGACAGTCCAGGAATGTGCGGCCTGCTTTGGTTAGTAGGTATCTCGATGGGTTCCTTGCACACGCAGGATTTCACTTTGTGTGCTACGGCATACTCGTAGTTCAGATAAAATATCCGCTTTATCCTAAGTGAGTGAGAACCCTTCAACGTTTGTCGAGATGATGCAAAAGCTGGCTTTAAAATTTGACTGCCAGAGAGGTAAAGAGTTTGACTTGTCATCGTGGTGAAAGGATTTTCCAATCCGTTTGGGAAACCTTGGGGATTGCCCAGGGTGTGCGATAGGAAAGTAGACGCAGGGGTGGCACGAAAGGAGTCACCCGGGGCGACTCCTTCCATGTACCCCTTCACCTGACGTCGCGTCGACATCCTGAGTAGCTTTCCCAAGTGTCTTGCGAACTACAGGGCTGGCCCTCTGTATGCATGTCTTGTAAGGAGCCGCTGAACTTACACAAATCAAGTGTATACAGCTTTAAATGAAACGTGATTGTCACTTTAAGCGTACCCCGGTACAAATTCTGTATAGCTCTGGCTGGAATAGCGCCCCCACATATCCGCAGGAGCCTAGCCAGTTTAGCTGAGAGGGCTAAGGCTTAAGCGTACATACTCCACCCAATGCGTAAAATACTCCTCTATGCCTCAAAGGCTTAAGAGCCCCAATAGCTTCCTTAAGCGCACTGACCCTATTGAAAGTGCGGCCGCCCAAGCAAAATGCGAATTCTGGCGTGAAAATGCGCACTGCCCGCCCCATTTGTTCCGATTTCCGACGAATTGGCGAGGCAGGTCTGGAAGTCGATTAATAGACTGCGCACTCAAGTCGACCGGAGCAAAGACAATCGGTTCAGGTGGGAATTCACGGACTGGGGGTCAAACTTACGGTGTAGGTGTGGTGCTCCACAAACAATGGTTCATTTGATTGCATGTAAACACCTGCACTCGGGAAGAGCTAATGGACGCCGCCGGTACCACCGCCGTTTAGAGGATTGTGAAGCTACCACTTTTCATACAAATGGCGTTAACGATTTTCTCCTCATTTTTCATAGGTTGTCAGTCAGAACAAAAGCTAGGCTTATACTTTTAGTTTTTTTTTAATTACTGATTATAAATAAACAAAAAATGGCCGAAATTAGTTTTTTTATGAAAACACGTGAACGACAATAAAATTAAACTTATTAACTTTATCGAAAAAACAAAAAGCCTAGCTTTTGTTCTGACTGACAAACTATCAAAAATTGGTCCAAATCGGTTAAAATATAAGTGGTGAAAATTGCTAACGCCGATTGTATGAAAAGTCGCAGCTTTACAATCCTCTTAAGGTGGCCACATACTGGGCAGGAGAGATATGACTTGTCGTCGACACGATAGAAGAAGAAGATAGACCCGTGTGCCGTCTTCTCCTACTTAGGGTAAATTTCGACTCTGTCCATATGGACTATATAGCTATAACCAATATCGAAGCAAAAACAAAAATTTTCACGAAAACATGAACTTGTTTAATACCACATTTCGCGATTTTCATTTCAAACAGCCATATTACCTGTTTCCGTTCCGAAATTGCATAGCTCACATTGCAACAAGTGCAACATTGCTACGCGCCGTACGCGCGCTATGCCTGGCAACCCGATCTGATCACATTGCAATTTGCAATCCTTGGCCGTTTATATAACATTTTACAAATAGGTTTGGAAAATTTACTTTAATGAATTTTCTTGTAAGCTTATTAAGAAGTCGAACGACCAAAGCTAGTTTTAAATATTATATTGAATACCAGTTGTTTCCTGCGGCTTCGCCCTCGTGGATGTGTTTGAACCATGAAAAATCTCATAAAAAAAGATAGATACATAGATAGTTAGATCAATGCTTTTTACCGACTTCAAAAAGGAGGAGGTACTAAGTTCGACTGTTTTTTTTTTATGTATGTTCACCGATTTTTTCGTCATTTGTGGACCGATTTTCAAAATTCTTTTTTCATTCGAAAGAGTATTACTCCCGAGGGGGTCCCATTGTCACCAAGTCAGGATCTGTTTCGTTTTTCAAAAAAGTAATGCGGTACAGACACAGATATACGTCATGCGATTAGCGATATAAAATTATTTCAAAAACGGTTGTTTGGTTAACAAATGAATCAAAGACTACGTTTGTATGGGATTTATGAACTTCAGCGGGCTCTTAACCACAATCTCTAATAGTATTCCTTGCATATTAGTGTGGACTGTCAAAAGCTCCTTGATAAACACAGTCCCTTCGCAAGGTATTGTTTTGTTTTGCTAACTAGTTCAGTACTAACTAGTTGACATACGGAACCCTCGTCAAGCCAGTTACGTCAATTAAATGAACATTCTAGACTTGGGTTTGTCTATTGGCATTGCTCAGTTTTTATGAGGCACGCAAATAAAAAAAACATTTGGAAATACATATAACGTTTTTATACTGTAAAAAGTAATTTAATAACACAAAAAACTAAATTAATTTCTTTAATTGACTACTGAAGCTGTTTTGTGATTTAAAAAAACCGGCCAAGTGCGAGTCGGACTCGCACTACGAGGATTCCGTACAACCACATCTCTCCCGTTGGTCACCCTTTGGTTGTACGGAACTTTTAAAAACAAATGTTTGAATTCGTTCCTTTAAAAAAAATAGTCTACATTTTCATAGTATTTTTTTAATTTCATCGTGTGCCCTTTTCTTCCACACAGATCGTGAAACATCACAAAACTTTATTGCTGATATTATGTGAGCGTTCGACTCCAATCTCACGTCTAAGAGACGATCTATGAGATCAATCGAATTACACTTTTACAGAGATTAAAAAAAAACATAACAAATTAAAAAATGACTTATCATACAATTGAATAGAATCTATTGTAATGGAAGAAGATCTAAAAAACCATATCGCACATTTTCCTATAGAACAAGACCGCGCACAGACAAAAGCGGTTATTCGGCGCGTTCCCACCGCCACTCGGATCTTTGACCCGAGAATGGCGTCGGCATTCGGCTGGCTTCTGTCCGATTGTCCATCCATGCAAACAATGCATTGTTCGGCCCAGCAAGTTCGTAATAAAGACATCGAGACACCAGTAAAAGTGGAGGCGAATAGGCGAGCCAAAGCGTACAATGGGCAAAGCCTATTTGGTTCTGTGTCGTGCTTTCCCTTCGTGTTCAATTGCCTATTCAATCTAAGTAAATCGCAGTTATGTTTACGACGAAACATCATTGTAAATTATTATAAAAGTACACAGGATTACTGGTGAACTTGTAAATTTAAGACACATGACATTTATTGATTCCTTGACTGGCTGACATAATATCTGTACAAATCAAACAACAAGAAATGAGGAAAAATATAAAATTAACAAATCAAACCATAGTCAATTCTCAAAAAATAAAGTGGACCCTCCATACAAAAATGCGCAAAATTGGTCGATCAGCTGATCGTTTTGTATGAAGAGTTCAAAATATTTTTTTTTATTTCAGCAAACTTGTAGAACAAAAGTTGTTCAATTTGATGAGTAGATGCCCCAATTAACGGGACCTACACCAATTTTGTTACACCTGTATTATTTTAAGTGAATTGCATTACAAGTGGAAAAAAAAAACAATAATCAAATTAAATAAATCAGATCAGATCACTGATCAGGGAACCCAGCCGCCAGCCGCCAGCCGCTACCGCACACCAGCGCACCTTGTGTAGTATTTAATTTACGACGTTGAACAACTTTTTTTTAACAAATTGCAATAAAGTTATTGAATTAAAATCCAAATAAAAAACAAGCTTACGTTAACATATTTCATTCATTAACACAAACTATTATTGTTTGGTACAATTATCAGATTTGGATTCCTGCCAAAACTACGTAAGTTGGATACCTGCGTCAAACTTCTAAAAATATAATATCATTAACTGCAAAACGCGTAGTTAAAATCTTTTAATATTTGATAATGACGTTTAAAAATCTTAAATTTATGTCTGTGTAAATTATAGTTCAAAATTTACCCTGCCGTACACGAGCCCGTATAAAATCTATAATACATATTCACTTAAAATTAATCCTGTCTATCTATATACACACACATCAAACCTATTATCGCTCGCTTTGCTCGCTCAACTCACATTTTCATGATCAATGGCAAATTTCAAAAATATCGCCACGACATAATATAAGTTTGCCGGGTCAGCTAGTTTCAAATAAAAACAGAGATGTACATACATCCAAGAATATTGATAAATTATTTCCTTTTAATTAAGATAAGTTTTGAGTTCCTATTTCCTAAACTTAAATTTTAAGTCTCTAAATACAAAATGGGATGAGGTGAACAGATAGGCCCTCTCGTACATCTACTAGATACGCTAATTACTGGGTTTATAATAAATATAGCGTCCCCACTTACTGAACTAACTATTAGCTGAACCAACAGTAGGAGTGCCACGTTATTGAGATTGCTAAGAATATGGATAAATGTACAGATTAAGTCACTTTGGGCAAGTGCTCCAGGTCAAAGGAAAACGCTCATCTCAGGTTTCTCTCAAGAGTACACATCGGGCACATTGGGACTGCAAAAGCCTAGACTTCACGCTCTTATCAGAATTAAGCCTGGCCACTGCAAGCTTAATGAACACCCAAATCAAATGAAATCAGTTTCAGACAAGTGTCGATTTTGCCTCAAATAAGAGGATACACCTCTTTACTTACTCTGTAAGTGCAAGACACTGCTCGTCTAAGCCAGAAGTCACTCTCTGAGTGGACAAATGGTACCACCATAAGTGATGACTTGATCCCAAGTTCATCAGAAATAGTAGTCGTGAGGAAGTTATAAAACAGGGGCAGTGGTCACAATAGATCTTCTTAGGTCGCAGTGAACTATTAGACCCTCTTTTGGTCCTACCCCCTCTTACCCAAATAATAATAATACAGTAAAAGGTTTTAAAAAAAATAAATCATCATCATATCAGCTCATATACGTTCCCACCGAGGGGCTCGAGCCTACCCTGAATTAGGGCGATCGGGTCTTAGTCGACCACGCGGGCCAGTGCGAGTTGGTCGACTTGACACACAACCTGCGAGTTTCTCCGCAGGCGTGTGCAGGTTTCCTTACGATGTTTTTCCTTCACCGTAAGAGCGTCGGATAAACGTACATTTGAAAAAAAAATATCTTAAACCGACTTCAATCGCAACAACTTCCAACATCATCATCATATCAGCCAAAAATCGTCCACTGCTGGACAAAGGCCTCCCCCAAGGATTTCCACAACGACCAGTCCTGCGCTGCCCGCGTCCATCGGCTTCCCGTGATCTTCACCAGGTCGTCGGTCCACCGCGTGGGAGGCCTTCCTACGCTACGTTTTCCGGTGCGCGGTCGCCACTCGAGAACTTTAAATTGCATAACTTCGAACAATTTTGCATTATTATTTTTGGTTTTTGTTAATTTTCTAATAAAGTACTACACCGATTTTGATAAAATTTATATTGGACCACACGGGAAGCACTAGCTTTCGAATAAAAAATGAATTATCAAAATCGGTTTACCCAGTCAAAAGTTCAGAGGTAACACACATAAAAAAAAATGTACAGTCGAATTGAGAACCTCCTCCTTTTTGGAAGTCGCTTGAAAAATGTAATAAACATGAACTTACAATTTACAAGTTCAACGGGTCACGTACGAAGAACATGGAAAAGACTATACTGTACATCTACGTCGCGGCGTCCCGTAGCGGAACTTTTTTAATTAATTAATCTCACTGTGTAGATTACACATTAGCCGAGCGACGGAATTTAAGGAGTGAAGAAGGTATTGTCGTATTGTGATGGTTACGAAAAACGAAGTTGAGATTTTGATGGGGATCGATTGTCTTACACTAATAGAATCCTAAAAACTAAAAATTCAAATATTTATGGGGTGTATGTAACAAACGTATAATAAGGAACTAAAATCCAATTATCTGGGTTTGTATGGGAGAACATAATACTAAGATTCGACACATTTCCACTCTGTCTACTTATACAAGATCCACTTGAATGTTTAACACAGCATTAAACATTACAGTGAGAGCTCTTACCATCTACAATAAATTTTCAGTTAATCATTATCACGTGCATATTTAACATTTTTCTCTTCTTTCTCTCTCTCTGTTCCGGGAGAGAAGGACTAAAATTTCTCTTAGACGTCCATGGTTTATGAGCGCAAATGCAACTCCAATAAAACCTATGAGTTAGATAATAGATGAGTAAGGAAGTGCTTGCTTGCTTGAAGTTTAGATTTTAAAGGGATCTGCTTTCTTGCACTAATAGAGTTCAAAAAGTCATAAAATTAAAGCCGGCCTAATATAGAATTGGTGAGGGAGTAGTGACATAGACTGCTTATCAGAACAGCCCGATACAGTTCCTGAGGTATCTGGAGAAAACTCATGTCCACGCTACCGAGCTCACCCTTAAAGACAGCGATAAAAACGATGTCCACGCGGGCGAAGCCGTGGGCAAAATCTAGTCTATATATATAAAAAGAAACCAAGAGTGACCGACTGACTGATCTATCAACGTACAGCTCAAACCACTGGACGGATCGGGTTCAAATTTGGCATGCAGATAGCAGTCATGACGTAGGCATCCGCTAAGAAAGGATTTTCGGAAAAAAACGGGATCTGCGCTGGCAAAGCCGCGGGCAACAGCTAGTTTAAAATAACGGAATGTCAATCACCAGTTGTTGTTGTCAACATCATCATCATATCAGCCGGAGGACGTCCGAACATAAAACAAACCTATTATCACACCCTGGACACTTCAAACAACGGGCCAGAAATGACATTTCAAAAAACGAATGACGAAACAAACAAAATGGTGGCGAAATCCTTTACGTTCGACAACCAAACTTTAACCAGTCTATATCAATCTGGGTGACGAGGGGGTGCGGTCGCAATTTAGAGAGCGGCTGGAAGTGTCCATACTGTATGTTAGTACTAATGTATATAATTTGCTATTATTGAACGTTTGCGCACACGCGTAGTCAGCTAGTAGTAATTCAATGTAGGCAGCAGGCAAATAATCAAGGCGTGACTGGATGACACTATTTTTGTTTTCCATTTCAACATACGAGTACTTACTGGTAGTTCATAGAACCAATTCCGCCTAATGAGAGTGGCGACAAGCGACAAACTAGCCCTTTCTTTCTATCACTTATTCTAATTACTCTGAGTAATGGCTGACTCTCGCGTTACACTCGTGACCGAGTACTGTCCGTGTGAACTGGCTTACTCTTGTCAACATTGTCAATAATTTTAATGCAAGTATAACTTGTTTCGTGTACTTTTATTGTGTCATATTGTTTTCATGTTCTAATGACAATTGATTTATATCAACGATTTTATTTTGACGTTATTAACTAATGGTTATGGCAGCGCAGAACCGGTCGTCGTGGAAATCCTTGGCGGAGGTCTATGTCCACAGTGAACGTCCTTCGGCTGATATGATGATGATGATGTTTGTTTTTAAGTTTTTCACAAACTTATTACAATTGAATAACGTAATGTCAAAATTTGTAGAAATATGACTATCAGAAAGAGTGCAATTATGTATCTAATAAACATTTTGAAAATAAAGAAAAAAATTGTTCGTGCTCTCGCTGGCTTTAAGTAACACAAAGTAAAAATAACAGTAACATTCAGAGATCGTCGCGTCACACCCTGGACACTTCATACAACGAACCAGAAATGACATTTCAAAAAAGGAATGACGGAACAAACAAAATGGCGGCAAAATCCTATACGTTCGACAAACAAACTGTAACAACCAATCTGTATCAATCTGGGTGACGAGGTGGTGAGGTCGCAATCTAGAGAGCGGCAGGGAGTGCCCACACTGTATGTTTGTACTAATTATCGTATATATACTTTGGTCGCATCGGGGTCGTAACGGCTAGGGCCGCTACCTCCTGTCCAGGAGGTCGTGGTTCGAATCCCGCCACGCACCACTCTTTTTTCGAATTTCGATTTTATGTGTACGTTTATCATGAGGAAAACTGTTCACGCTGCGAAGAAATTCGAAGGTTGTGTGTAAAGTCGGCTTACCCGCACTAGGCTCGCGTGGTCGACTAAGATCTGATCGCCCTAATTCAGGGTAGGCTCGAGCCCCTCGGTGGAGACGTTTATGAGCTGATATGATGATCATCAGTCAGAGGCATCATAATATCTTACACATTTAGTTTCTAACAAATTGTGACTGCCAAGCCGTGCACAATAAACAATGCATTACGTACTGTTTCTTTGCACTTCCTGCACGGAACATGCGAGTACAAATAACAAAAGATATATGTTTGATGAAATTGTACAATAAGTTCAACGACAAGCAAGTTCAGTCAGTAGCTCCCCGTTACTCCGTGGAGTAATGGCTTAATCTATTCGCTTCACACCAGGGGTCGCGGGTTCTAGTCCCGTTGTAAGACTCGGTTTGGTTGGTGGTATGGCATTTTCTAAGCCCTCCTGGCTAGCTACCACCACCTTATTTAAGTCTTGCCGCCAAACATCAGTGTTAACAGTATTGATGTGTTCCGGCTTGAAGATAAGATAGCTAGTTCCCCGTTGCTTGGGGAATCTTGAGGCCGCTTCCATATTCGGCATCATCGTCACATCAGGTGAGATGATGCCAAGGGCTTACCAATTGTGGATTTTAAAAAAACGTCGCTGGAAACCGCTGGATGCGGGCAGTGCAAAACCGGTCATGGTGGAAATACTTGGAGGAACCTTTTGTTCAGCACTGGATGTTATGATGATAGTGAATTAAAATAAAATACCTCTACATTAGATTCAAATAAACATGCACATTTAAAGATTTCCGCGAGAATGTCTTGTGATATTACAAAAAAAGCAATATCTCACGTGTAATGAGGTGAGTGGTAGATGTCCTTGTGTTACCCATATATAAATTATCACAGACACCAATGCAATAAACATTGCACGTAGATGCAATCGAGGTACTTAATGTTTACAAGAACCGATAGCGAAAATTTAAATACTGACTTCTCACTAGACAACTAGACACGCCCATAAATGTATGATTTCTCACGAAACACGCCTTGAAATTTTAGTCAATAAGCAAAAATGTTCAAAGACATTTTGATAAATTATTTACTATAGAAATCAACCACAACGAGTCATTTTCTTCAAGATCTTCCATAGAAGATGACTTGAGTGATCCAGTTGTATAGCAAATAATATATCAAAATGATTTCATAAAAATTTTTTGCTCATTGATAAAAAAATTAAGGCTTGCCTTGTGAAAAATCTATCGTAGACTTTTTATGTAAATTAAAGGGCGTTTCTAGTGAGAAATCAGTATTAAAATTTTAAATCTTTCGAAACAAGACTTTTTTCAAATATATACATCACATTTTTCCTTCTTAACTAAGTGACCGAGTTTAGACTGAGGCTAATATATATACTGTGACTGAGGTTTTCAACATCTAAATTATTTATTATTTGTTTTAGGGGGCCTGGTCCAAAATTCCTACTACTAACGGGCGTAACATTAACATTAACGAGAAAAATTGCAGTATAATATGAGCTGTTGTGCTCAGTTTGCAAATAAGTCTCTTTGACTAAATATTGGTACCAAATTTATCAAGAACCATGTACGTTTGCTATACTTTTTTCAAGGAACGCCGAAACCAGTAAGTTGTAGTAGTTGCAGACCCTTAACACTCGGCTCAATTTAATCTCAGTTGGCATGTCTTTACAGTGCAATATTTAAGTGTGGGTGACCGTTGCACTGCTATCCGTTGTCTCATGTATGTCTGTTACTTTCCCTGGTTTTTGGTCTTCTCTAAAAATAAAATAATACTTACAAAGTTTATCCTGGAGACCTAGTTTTCACTTTCAGGGGATTTTCGTAATGAAAAACACTCCGCGTGTGTACTAACTGTAATATGAGCTATTGTGTTCAGTTTGCAAATAAGTCAAAGTTTATGTGACGTGATATTGCTATTCGGTCATTTTTCTTTTTTTATTTTTTTTTTATTTACCAATTTTAAAACAAAATACAAAAAAATGTATCATCTAGCACCATTAAACCTGAATGGTTTGTCTAGGTGCTCAACAGTCGTCTACGAGCTATATACTTATAAAAATTTCAATTTCTCTAGCATTATTTGATGTACTAATAAATTTTAACCGCATTTTTTCTTAATTAAGTTACACTCACTCTCTTTGGCTAGCAATTGATACCAATTTCATTAAGGCGAAACCCTTTCAGAAAATAATGCAAACCCCGAAATCGAGGGTTGGAAAAAGTCATTTTTCTGCGGTTAAAACTGCAATACATTTATTATTTTTTGTTATAAATTTATTACAATACTAGCTTTTGCCCGCGGCTTCGCCCGCGTGGACATCGTTTTTATTATAACTGTCTTTTAGGGTGAGTGGTGCGCGGACATGAGTTTTCCTCAGATCTCTCAGGAACGATATCGGGCTAATCTGATTAGAAGTCTATGTCACTTCCCACCCAAGAAACCCAGTCATATTCCGAAAAAAAATTGAACTCTTCATACAAATGGATAAGCCACAGACTTATACTGTGGGATCAGCTGATTGATTTTAATTTGTATGCAGTCCAAATTTTTCAAGTGGATTCTTCTTTGTTCGGTGTCTGGTTCCAGCATTGAACACATTACTTATTTGTACACACATTACTTGTAGTTCAATAGGTTCCATGTTCAGAGTTTTATACGTTACAACTGGCTACTCATCTGGTTTAAAAAAATATGCCATATGCTAACATATGCTAAAATAGTTGTCATTTTAAAAACTAAAAACTGCAATGGTGCAATGGGCTATTTGGTGGGGTGTAGGAAAGGAGACGAGTTTGGAAGCTGCCTCAAACTTTATCTAACACTACCTGTTTCCCGCGGCTTCGCCCGCTCAGATCCCGGTGATTTTTTTTTTTACCTTTTTAACGCAGGAGAGTTTTTATCATCATCATCATTATATCAGCCGAAAAACGTCCATTGCTGGACAAAGGCCTCCTTCAAGGATTTCCACGACGACCGGTCCTGCGCTGCCGCATCCATCGGCTTCCCGCGATTTTCCCCAGGTCGTCGGTCCACCGCGTGGGAGGCCTGCCTACGCTACGTTTTCCGGTACGCGGTCGCCACTCGAAAGTTTTATTTCTGATTATTATTACGTTTTTTAATCAATCATGATTTGCCATTAGTTATTGTTTATGTTATGTTTACATGATCGAAATAATAAATCCTTTGAAATATCTTTCATTCGTCAAGAGACGCGTGCGCAGCCGGAAGTGGGACGGTGCACATTGGTCACAGTGACTTATTTTGGTCACTTCTATTTCAGTTCCTTTGTGTGCATTGAGAAATATAGGTCAAACTGTATTTAATCAAATATGAACTTTATTTCATGAAATCACGTTACGAATATGACCCACTTACAACAGCTTTAACAGAAAAAGTAACTTAATTATTCGTATCAACATTAAATCTGAATAGGTGTGGTTTGTTTGAGTACATTGGTCAGCATTTTTTTAACCGCCTTCGTGGCGTAATGGTTAGTCCATTCGCTTTACACCAGGAGGTCGCGGGTTCGATTCCCGGTGGGGTCAACTTGTAAGACTCAGTTTGGTTGGTGGTAGGGCATTTTTAAGCCCATCTTATCTAAGTTATGCGGCCGAATATCAGTGTTAACAACATTGATATTCCGGCTTCATTTCGGCTTGAAGATAAGATGGCCAGCTCTCCATTGCGTTGGGGAATCTTGGTTAGTCCGCTTCCATCTTCGGCATTATTGTCACTTACCATCAGGTGAGATGTAGCCAAGGGCTTACCATATGTTAATTTTTTAAAAAAAATTGACAGCACCTCGCCTAATCGAGGATGTATCACGCAAGTTTAAATTGAGCCTAGTCACTATCGCCTTGAGGGTTTTAACTTAAATGATACATGCTAAAGATACTAAGGGAAAGTGTACCTTTCGTAAGCTTGAAAGATCTTTTATTTGAATTTTTTTTACACCCTGTATATAACGCAATGCCGACAGAAGCTGGTAATGGGGTACCACCGCCGCCGGTGGAATAGCTAATGCGCTCATTCATCAATCCAAATGAAAACGAAAACACCTACCGTACTCTTGCATGCCTTGGATTCATTACCAAAGCAATGCAAGAAGTTTATATTACCTACTTTATTTTATATAATGAACGTTTTAATAACCACCACGCTGTAATGCCCATACATAGCCCTCATCGTTTACGAATTAATAAGTTTTCAAGCGGTGATTTTGGGTGCATGTCCCTACTACATATACAAGCTACAAACCACTGTTTCAGTAAATCTGCAAAGTATCACAAATAGTGGGGCAATACCTGATAATACCTACTTTAAATTGCATAATTAACGTTTTAAAAACCACGCTGTGCTGCATTGCCCATACATAGCCCTTATATTTTTTTAAGTGGTGATTTTGGTTAGTTATCCCCTCTGATCCCTATACAAGCTAGAAACCAATATTTTTAAGGAAAGCTGAAAAGTATCGCAAATAGTGGGGCAATACCTGATAATACCTACTTTAAATGCATAATTAACGTTATTAAAACCACGCTGTGCTGCATTGCCCATACATAGCCCTTATATTTTTTTAAGTGGTGATTTTGGTTAGTTATCCCCTCTGATCCCCTATACAAGCTAGAAACCAATATTTATAAAGAAATCTGAAAAGTATCGCATATAGTGGGGCAATACCTGTTCATAGTTACTTTAAATTTCATAATTAACGTTTTAATAACCACGCTGTGCTGCATTGCCCATACATAGCCCTTATATTTGTTTAAGTGGTGATTTTGGTTAGTTATCCCCTCTGATCCCTATACAAGCTAGAAACCAATATTTTTAAGGAAATCTGAAAAGTATCGCAAATAGTGGGGCAATACCTGTTCATAGTTACTTTAAATTTCATAATTAACGTTTTAATAACCACGCTGTGCTGCATTGCCCATACATAGCCCTTATATTTGTTTAAGTAGTGATTTTGGTTAGTTAACCCCTCTGATCCCTATACAAGCTAGAAACCAATATTTTTAAGGAAAGCTGAAAAGTATCGCAAATAGTGGGGCAATACCTGATAATACCTACTTTAAATGCATAATTAACGTTATTAAAACCACGCTGTGCTGCATTGCCCATACATAGCCCTTATATTTGTTTAAGTGGTGATTTTGGTTAGTTATCCCCTCTGATCCCTATACAAGCTAGAAACCAATATTTTTAAGGAAATCTGAAAAGTATCGCAAATTGTGGGGCAATACCTGTTCATAATTACTTTAAATTTCATAATTAACGTTTTAATAACCACGCTGTGCTGCATTGCCCATACATAGCCCTTATATTTGTTTAAGTGGTGATTTTGGTTAGTTAACCCCTCTGATCCCTATACAAGCTAGAAACCAATATTTTTAAGGAAATCTGAAAAGTATCGCAAATTGTGGGGCAATACCTGTTAATAGTTACTTTAAATTTCATAATTAACGTTTTAATAACCACGCTGTGCAGCAATGCCAATACATAGCCCTCAACGTTTACGATTTATTAAGTTTTTAAGCAGTGATTTTGGTTACATGTCCCCTCTGCATATACAAGCTTCAAAACCACTATTTCAGGAAATCTGAAAAGTATCGCAAATGTGGGGCAATACCTGATAATAACTACTTTATATTTCATAATTAACGTTTTAATAACCACGCTGTGCTGCTTTGCCCATATATAGCCCTTATAATTTTTAAATGGTGATTTTGGTTAGTTATCCCCTCTGATCCCTATAAAAGTTAGAAACCAATAATTCAGGAAATCTGAAAAGTATCGCAAACAGTGGGGAATTACCTGATAAATTGATAATACATACTTTAAATTTCATAATAACCACACTGTGCTGCAGTGCCCATACATAGTCCTCATCGTTTACGAATTATTATGTTTTCAAACGACTTCAAAAAAGGAAGTGGTTCTCAATTTTCGAATGTATGTTTTTGTGTGTGTGTATGTGTATGTTACTTGATTGACAGATTGTGAACCGATTTTCATGATTCTTTTTTTTTATTCGATAGGGTATGGTTTCGAATTGGTCCAATATAAATTTTATCAAAATCAGTTAGTACTTTGTTTTAGAAAAATAACAAAAACCAGAAATAATAATGCAAAAATGTACTAAGTTGTAGCGATGGAAGTCGGTTTTTAACGTGTTCAGCGTTTTCAAATATTAAGCGGTTATTTCGGTTACTTTTCCCAACTCCCTATACAAGCTATAAACCACTATTTTAGGAAATCTGAAAAACATCGCAAATAGTGGGGCATATACATATCTAATTAATTTAAAAGTAAAATTATCACGGCTATCTTATTTGATGATATGATTTGTAAAAAGTTCATGGATTTTGTATACAAAAAAAAATATACCAACTCCTGTGGAAAAACTTTGTTTTTTAAATGTAAGTCTAGATTATTTTTTTTAAAGAATACGGACCTCTTACTCACATTACTGCAGCGCGTGATAAAAAAAACGCATTTCGCCACCTTTTTATTCTTTATAAATAAAAATGAACCCCTATTTCTTTTGGTCATCGCATCACGCGTGAACGGCTGGACCGATTTCGCTAATTCTTTTTTTGTTGAGTTCATTATTGTCAGAAGAAGGCCCTAATGTAGGGTAGGGTAGGATAGTAAAGTGTTGTGTAGTGTAGTGTAGGGTAGGGTAGGGTAGGGTAGTGTAGGTTGAGGTAGGGTAGGGTTGGGTAGGGTAGTGTAGTGTACTGTAAGGTGGTACGAAGTTCGCCGTGACAGCTATTATAATATAATTAACATAAGTAAAATGTAGATTTATTTATCTACAGTTTGTATGCCCTTGGTCTAATCACCTAATGATAGTAACAATGATGCCAAAGATGGAATTGGGCTTACCAAGATTCCCCAACGTAACGGGGAACTGACTATGTTATACATATGCATGCCGGAACACATTAACGCTGTTAACATTGATTTTTGGCGGCAGGTTTGATAAGATCGTGTTAGCTAGCTCGCCTGGCTTAGAAAATGCCACACCACCAACAAAACCAAGTCTTACAAAAGCCGGGAATCGAACCCGCGACCACCTGATGTGACGCTAGTGAGTGAATTAACCACTACGTCAAGGAGGCAGTTAAAATATGGAAATAGAATACGTCCTTTAAGTTTAAGGTAGCTTCAGGCATTTTCTCTTTATTCGCATCATAGTGAAATATGGTTTCTAGAATAGAGATGACGAATGCTGATCATCTGAGTTACTTTTCAAGCGACTTCCAAAAAGGAGGAGGTGCTCATTTCGTCTGTATGTTTTTATTATGTGTGTTACCTCGGTACTTTTGACTGGGCGAACCGATTTTTATGATTCTTTTTTTATTTGAAAGCTAGTGCTTCCCGTGTGGTCCCATATAAATTTTATCAAAATCGGTGTAGTACTTTATTAGAAAATTAACAAACACCAAAAATAATAATGCAAAAAGGTACTAAGTTGTTGCGATGGAAGTCGGTTTTTTAACGTGTTTTGCGTTTTCAATTATTATTATCTGTCCAAAACGAAATTTTGTTCTAAAAATGTTAGAAATACCTAGGCGTGACGTCATAGTTTAGCAGCGTCATTTAAGTACTTATTTTGTGATTTTGGTGAATTAAAAATCGAAGGCAATTTAGTGATCAAGAGTTCATAATTTATTTCTGATGCTGTCGTCATCCCTATTGTACTACTACACACCAAAATCGGTCTTTTATTCTGTAGTATTTGTCACCTTCCTTTCTCCCACACTGAGATATCTAATAACAATAGACAGCACGATAAACCGCCTTTATTTTCAGAGTAAAGTTTTGACCACTACCACTTGTTACATTTCTCTTCACTTTTACTTATTACAATAAGTATAACAATGAGCCTGTACAATAAGCTGGTGACATAACCGCCTTTGTCGTCTCAATATGGCCAAGTAAAAGTGAAATGTATTATATCAGTCTGTGCGTCCTCGCTCAATGCCAAAGAAGGATTGGTGATTATGAATGTGATGCCATTGTGATGAATATATTAATAGGTACTATTTATTAGTACAGTTTAGGAAACTACCTAGAACAGATGGCCGTTGGGAAAGTAAAGTTCTCGAGTGGCGACCACGCATCAGAAAACATAGCGTAGCGTAGGACCGATGACCTGGTGAGGATCGCTGAAAGCCGCTGGATGCGGACAGCGCAGAACCGGCGGTCGTGAAAATCCTTGGGGGAGGCCATGTCCAGCAGTGGACGTCCTTCGGCTGATATGATCTCTTAATTATCTAGAACTAGCTGTTGCCTGAAACTTCGTCCACGTGGTCTTCAATTCAATTAAGAAACCTTCGCAGGCGTGCGCACAACTACTGTATAAAATTTCAACTCAATCGGATCAACGATGCGCGAACGCATAGAGACGAACACATAGATATTAATGTATGTATGTATGTATGTAATATATGCTAAACGTGTGTTATTTCAACGTAACCTAGACAGAACAACAATGAAATTTATACCTAATAGCTTACTGCCAAGTAATATTCGGAGAAACTATATACCTAATCTACTCATCGATCTCACTGTAACATTGAGACCAATAGTAATTATTGAAACTTCCTGATTACTGCCGTATAATTATTATTTGGATTGCTAAAACATAGCATTAAACAATGATTCAAATGTTCACAACGCATGCATAAATTGTTTTCAATGGGCTTGTTCCTATCTCTTGCATTGTTTTATCCATTTTGATTCGAGAGGCTATTTCGAGTAGGTATCTCGAACCTCTTCTTTTGCCCTCTTTGCTTGTATTGTATATTAACTTTAACTAAAATTTATGTAGGCATGGGTAGAAGCAGATAAGTGAATTTACTATACAGGATGTAACGAAATTGGTGTAGGTCCCGTTAACTGAGGCTGCTACTCATCATACTGAACAACATTTGTTTTTACTCTTCATACAAATCGATTAGCTGATCGACCGATTTTGTGCATTTTACTGTGGAAGGCTTAATTATTTTTTTTTGGGAATTGACTATGGGTTCCTTGGAGAAAGTTGTTCAGTATGACGAGTAGAACCCCCTAGTTAACGGTACCTACACCAATTTTGTTACAGCCTGTAGATACAACAAAACCAAAAGAATTATTATAAGAAGTGAGAACTAATCTTGCATTTCAAATAATTCTTTCTAACTTCTCGCTAAAACCAACTTTTAATGTGTTTAAGATTGTGTAGAGGATTAAATTTCCTTTCATCTGGTGTGTGCGTGTGTGTTAAACCACTATGCATTAACTTACATTACTTAGTCTTGGTTAACTCCGTCTATAGTAAAAGTGACCAAACCAGTAGTTCAAAAATGTCTTAAAATATATTTGGCTTAATCTGAAAGCCTTAGGCTGCATTTAAACGACGCGAAAAATTTCGCGCGGCGGCGACCGTGGTGACGACATTCGTGTCATATAAACGCGCCCTTAAAAGACACGTATACAGCTTTTACATAGGTATTTGATTCGTATCTTTGTAAGAAATAGATTTGTATGTAGTTAAACCTACGTGGGGATAAGATACAACGGAACAACAAGATTGTCTTGTGAATCGTGAAGTTCGATCTTGGTGATCGTCAAATTGTCGATACCTGATGTCAAAGTAAAAAGTTTCATTATTGTAGTGTTTGCTGGTAGTCTTAATTATAGCTCCACAGTAATTGTTAACACATACGCAGAAGTAGTACCTTACAGTATTTTACCAAATGAACTTTGCATTGAGAATTTGTATAAGACTGACAAAAAAGGCACTAAAAAAAAAATCAATCTAATACGGCAACAAGCTTAACTCTTGCCTATAATATTCGATATCGTATTGGCATAAGTGGAAACACGATAACGTTTAATTTCCGATCACATTAGCGAGGTGTCATAAGACGAGGAGTGTGACCACAGGAATCAGCGTCGCTTGCGCAACCCGCGCGCCGGTGCAGTGCAGTGGGCGCAATTACTGGCGCCAGCCGCACAGCCTTACACCTCCGTGATCTAAGTGTTAGTTGATCTTAGTGCGAATTTGTCATAAACATTTTTGTTTCGATAACAATTTTACTTTTTTTTTTTTTACCGCCTACTGTACACTATAATTATAGTATCTCTACGTATTAGCATTACGAAATTGTTTTTGGTGTACTATAAGTGTAAATAAATAAATTTTATTCCTTTGAAGTCAAAAATCTTGTAATTTTACACCCATAATCTTTAAATTTTAACTTTTTAATAGATATGTAATGTAATGTAATATTCTTAATATTATTTAGATACCTTATTTTTTTTTAATATATTTTTCTAAACCCTTCGGGTTAACACGGGCCAAAGTTTCGTAGGGATTACAAAAAAGCAATGATTCTGAGAAATTAAATTGTTGAAACGAACAATTATATCATTAAGAATCTACGCCACCAAATTTATTAACTAAGTACTATATATACGAGTATATCTGTGTATCTAGAATCTCAGTTAAAACTCATTCTTTCTCGGGTCTGCAAGGAAAAAAAAATGTTAGAAATAAGTAGTAGATACCCATTGAATTATTTAATAAATTAATAATTAATAAATTTAATAAAATATTATGTCTGTTAATATCTTTTTGTACTTATAACTGAAAAATAAATAAATAAAAAATACCATGAATGGGCCAAAGAATACAGTGGCCAATATTCACTAAATCGACCGGATCGGCGTTGCGTAAACCTCCACTTGAGATTGATTGCAGACCCTACATGCAGGTTTCCTAGCTTTTCTTAGAGTACCTGGGTATCTATCGGTCAGTTATAAATAATCCCGATACGTAGTAACTAATTAGTAATCTGTGTCCCGATGTCGGGGTTATTCACATACGTGTAAATTGCAAGTATTGTAGGTACCTATTCACGCAAAGTCTATGTATGTTTACAACTACAAAGGATGACGACCAGCATCAGAATTAAAATATGAACTCTTGATCACTAAATTGCCCTCCTACTTAAACTTCGGAAAACCTTACTCGTTTTGTTTTCCATCAAATCTTCGATTTTTAATTCATCAAAATCACAAAACGAGTACATAAATGACGCTGCAAAACTACGACGTCACGCCTAGGTATTTCAAACATTTTTAGAACAAAATGTGGTTTTTGACAGATGATAAAAAGTAACTCATATGACTAGCATTCGTCATCCCTATTGAGACATGGAAAATTTATTGATACCTAACTAAAAGTAGGTATGCGTGCGAGCATCGCTATCCACGTATCTTGGTATCTCTCACGCAAAACAACAATAAACGCGGGTCATCGCCGGATTGTTTAGGTCAGCACGTCACACGATAAATTTTGTACGTTTGACCAGCCGCACTAGCCGATTTCAAATGTAGGTTTTGGGCTAAGGCTGAGCGAGACCCTTGTCTTTGTCCCTGCTCTGATTGGCGGAAAATTAAATTTAAATTAAATTAAAAATTGGGTATGCTAAATTTTTTATAAGCCATGAAAATAAAAAAACCATTTCGAGATATTTTTATTTAAAGCCATATTTTTTCATTTTCCACTCGAAAAAGTAAAAGATTGCGTAAAAAAATCGGAAAAGGACAATAACCTTCATTTGACCCCTATGACGTCACGAGTTTACAATAAAACCTTATTTCACCACTGAACGGAACGTGCACTCTTACTTGTCATATCAATTACGGACCTTGCATTTGAGGACGAGCTTTCGTCGAGCACTGAAAAAGGCACTATTTATTTATCATCCACCAAAAACTACGTTTGAAACAATCAAATATTATTAGAACGTCATTCAAATTAAATACTTAAATGGGTAAGATATTCATTAGAAGTCCAATTTTTATTGTGGTTCTAAAAAACATTTAAACTCTGAAGGCCTTGTCCATACATAGATTATGATGTTTGATGACAAGTAAATTTTGACTTTGACGTTTCGTTGTTGGCTTTGTGATAGTTTCGTTTCGGAAAAGGCAAAGGTTACTAAGACCATACAGCCAGGTCTGACGTATTTAGGCTTCCTTAGCTGTTGGATTTGTAATGCTAGTGCCGGTGCAATGAAAAAACAACAAAATAAAACTACGAATGCGTCTACCACAAATCCCGCCAAAAAACCTTTGGGAATGATTGACTTGAGTGACTTGAGTGAAATAGGGCTGTTCGTTTCATAGTAATGTGAACCGATGACGTCATCAAGGTTTCAAAATTTAAAAAAATATTTAAAAATATCTAGAGGCTTAAAAAATGAAATATTCAAATTAGTTTTTCAAAATGGTCTAAACCATCAGAAAAAAAATTTAAAAAAATACATTTTTTTAGCATACCCAATTTGTGTGTTTGAGTGTGATGTGTGAGTGTGTGTGGGTGTGTGTGTGTGTTATTTTTAAGGTTCCGTGGTCAAACCAGGAAACCCCACTTTGCGTTTGATTCAACACGCACTTGACCACTTTTTAGGGTTTCATAGTACAACAAGGAACCCTTATAGTTTCGTCATGTCTGTCTGTCCGTCTGTCCGTATGTCTGTCCGCGGCCTAGTTCCTAGATTATTGGTAGTTAAGAGCTGAAATTTGGCAAAGATATATATAATAATACCGCGGAGAGAACTGTAAAAAAAATGGAAAAAAAAACTTTTTAAGGTTACAAGTAAAGTGGGGATGTTTTTTTTTCCCGTCAAACTTAGTCGTGTGGGTTGGTTAGAGCTTAAAAATAGTTGTGAGTCTTCTAAGACCATTTCATAATTTAGGGTTCCGTTTTCGAAAAAAATAGGCTTGAAAGTGCTAAATTTTGTTGGAGTCAAGTATCCCCACCCCCTAATAACTAAATCGCTGTATTTGGAAATTTGAAAATTAGATATGGACGCGATAATAGCAACTACGGAACTGTCTTAAAGTAAAGACATTAAAGTAATAACATTGCGGGTGGCCCGACACGCACTTGGCCGGTTTTTTATGTGCTTGGGGAGCGTTCAAGTATTACGTAACGCAATTTTTGAAGATTTCTGACCCCCTCCTCCCCGCATGTAACGCGCCGTAACGTTTTTCTGTACCCCCCCTTCCCCCTAGTAAAACGTTATGTAACCACCAACTGACCATTTTTACCTAAAAGTCAAAATAATAATTATGTGGCGTAAAGTACCGGAAAATCGCTAAAATACTTTTTTTACTGTTTTAATCGCGTTAGTAAGAAGAAGAAAAAAACATGTTACGTAACGCGTAGTTCAAACGCCCCCTCCCGCCCCTGTAACGCTTCGTAACGTTTTACAAGACCCTCCCCTCCCCCCAAATTTGTTACGTAATACTTGAACGCCCCCTTGCTTGAACTGGTTACCTAAAAGTAAAATATAAATAAAAGCTTCTCATTATAGAAATGTCCAAAACTAAGCAAATGCGATTTATTTATGCAGGATATTTTTAGGGTTCCGTACACCCAAAGGGCGACCAAGCGGAACCCTATTACTAAGCCCCCGCTGTCCGTTCGTCCGTCTATCTGTCAGCGGGTTGTATTTCATAAACTGTAATAGGTATATAAGGTCTAACAAAATTAGCTGATAATATTTTAACTTGTGCTTCTACCCATGAAACTGAACAACTTTCCCCATGAAACCCATAGTCAAATCTCAAAAAAAAAATTGAACTTCCCATACTAAGTTGGCTGATCAGTTGATCGAGTTAGTATGGGAGAGCCAAATGTTTTTTTGCGATTTAACTGGGTTCCATGGGGAAAGTTGTTCAGTTTCATGGGTAGAAGCACCAGTTAAAATAGTTTCAGCTAATTTTGTTACTCCTTATATAGATGAAAATAACTACAAGAATCAATTAAAAACCTGATTGCATAAAACCTTAACCCCTCTTTTTTCTTTAGTCGGGTCAAAATGAATCCTATATCACTCACGGGATCAAAATCTCAGCAAAAGAAACAGACAGACATAATGCACACGAAAAACATTGCCCTCCTAATTGGGTAGTCGGGTAAAAAGTCATGTATTGTAAAAGTGAAGAAAAGCTGCTGGTCCATAACTTATTCTATAGCACAAAATCTTAACTTTATTATTTAACTAGCTGTCCTGGCGAACTTCGTACCGCCTCACACTATACTACACTACCACTACCACTACTTTTTGTAGATATTATCCCTAATTTTTTGAAAACATAATATAGCCTATAGCAACCGCGGATAGTGTAGCTTCCCAACGGTGAAATAATTTTTCAAATCGGTCCAGTAGTTTCGGAGCCTATTCAAAACAAACAATTAATCAAATCTTTCCTCTCCTGTGGTTATAATATTATTAGTTTAGTATTAGTATACAGGGTCTTCGGCAGATGGTTGAAAATACGAAAATTGGGGATAGGTGGAGTCGCCTCCCACCTATTTTGAGAATTAAAAAAAATCTAGGACTTGTAATTTTTTTTACAGGATTTTTTTTCCTTTTTTTAGAAATTTTGCCATTTTTATACCTTTGAACACATGTAACTTTTTGTTTTTTAAAGCTAGCTCCAAAATCTTTTTTTTAATAGACTTTTATAAGATTGTCGGCTCTAAAAAAATTATGTTTGTTTCAAGTTATTGCTAAAAACAAAAATGTGGGCCCCCGAACTTAAAAAAAAAGTTGAACAAAAATTTAAAACTCAACCTTGCGATGCATTTAAAAAAAATAATGGGGCTGGAAGGCTTCTGATTTTTTTAAAACATCTCTAAAGCTTAGGCTTTTGAATGGTATGTAATTTGTTTCGGTATCTTTTTTGTAACCGGAGTTGTTAATTTTTTTTACTCAATTGGACCATGTTGACGAAATTCCACTAGTTACATGTTTTGTGAAATGTATCAAATGCAAAGTTGAAAATAATGTAAATACTTACTGTTGGGACGGTTACAAAGAGCAGGTACGTTTTTTTACATTCTTGCACACACATAATGGCTATCTTTTGTCATTTATTGGCATATTGGAGTTAGCACTTCCATATGCCAATAAAATGTCCGCATATTCCGCATTGGTAAATTGAGCCATTTTAAACCACAACAAAGTCTTAACAAAACGTCTGATAATAACAAAAAGTGACAAACAACAAAAAAACTTAACAAAATCACAAACACAGCAAAGTGAAATTAACGAAAACAAAAAAAAAACGTTAACGTTATTAACGTTTGTGATTTTGTTAAGTTTTTTTGTTGTTTGACACTTTTTGTTATTATCAGACGTTTTGTTAAGACTTTCTTGTGGTTTAAAATGGCTCAATTTACCAATGCGGAATATGCGGACATTTTATTGGCATATGGAAGTGTTAACTCCAATATGCCAATAAATGACAAAAGATAGCCATTATGTGTGTGCAAGAATGTAAAAAAACGTACCTGTTCTTTGTAACCATCCCAACAGTAAGTATTTACATTATTTTCAACTTTGCATTTGATACATTTTACAAAACATGTAACTAGTGGAATTTCGTCAACATGGTCCAATTGAGTAAAAAAAATTAACAACTCCGGTTACAAAAAAGATACCGAAACAAATTACATACCATTCAAAAGTCTAAGCTTTAGAGATGTTTTAAAAAAATCAGAAGCTTTCCAGCCCCATTATTTTTTTTTTAAATGCATCGCAAAGTTGAGTTTTAAATTTTTGTTCAACTTTTTTTTTAAGTTCGGGGGCCCACATTTTTGTTTTTAGCAATAACTTGAAACAAACATAATTTTTTTAGAGCCGACAATCTTATAAAAGTCTATTAAAAAAAAAGATTTTGGAGCTAGCTTTAAAAAACAAAAAGTTACATGTGTTCAAAGGTATAAAAATGGCAAAATTTCTAAAAAAAGGAAAAAAAATCCTGTAAAAAAAATTACAAGTCCTAGATTTTTTTTAATTCTTAAAATAGGTAGGAGGCGACCCCACCTATCCCCCATTTTCGTATTTTCAACCATCTGCCGAAGACCCTGTATATTAGTATAGATATGCAATCATCATCTTATCCACTGAGAAGTCTTACCTTTTATGACGCGTTGGGACTACTTGCGACGAAGCAAATCTCAATTAAAAGGTATACAGGGTGTGGCTGTGAACAGCGACGGCCGAATCGTGGGTGTTCACATACACGAATTTGATCGAAAATAAATACATATTTCTGAAAAAAAAATACAAAGGACAGCATATCAAGCTAGACGCTTTGGACTTTTTTACTATTCTTATGCTGTATGCGTATGGATCAGAATCGCACTACGATTATCTAGCTTAATATAATATGCTTAGTGTACACATTTTGGCACCATAACCCAGCAGTTCCTGTTCATTGGTTATACCTACAATGATTAGGCTGATTGATTTGTAAAGTAGAAAAAAAATTAAGACAAAGACACAACAGTTTTATTTTTTTATTTTACAGATAAGATACCCTGTATTGCACATTATACAATTAAGAAAAACACAAAAAAACATAACGGTACAATTTGGAAGGTATTTGGAGACAAAAGCACAAAAATAAGTAGTGCACACAAGTATCTAAATGGTTTTTTTCAAATATTAGTACATTACTGCAGCGGCCAGCAAAAGAGGCATTGATTGACGAACGTGTAAATGGGCCGAGGCGAAGCTGAGGCATACATACGAAGTCCATCAATGCCTGTGGCCAAGGCTCAGAATTATCAGGCTAATTTTCTCAGATAGTGGGCGGAAATGAAAACTTCAATATTTAATTACTTTTCAAAATCAATGACGAACAACGAACAAAAATATTTTTTCACGCGCCAAAGAGTTCATTTGTTTTTTCTTTTTCAATTTGCAAGTCAGTTCGATATTTAAGTAAAACCTTTGATAAGTTACCTCCTTGGTTGCCATGTTTCGGAGTAAAATATAGTTCAATGTTTAAATTACACGAGATATGAGTTTACATAGTAATTTATTTGGCCGCTAAACACGACAGATATAGATTTTCATACAACTTTTGCCGGCCGCTGCTCGCATGTATTTGGCCAGTACAGCAATATCTATTTATCTCGAAGAAGGTTGTCAAAATAATGCTCTAATTTCCAGGCATGTTTGAGAATATTTTTTTTACATCTGTGTCGTGCCTCGTGTACTTAAAAACCCTAGGTCGAACTTTACTGACAAAAAACCACACCCCGTTTAGAAGATTTTCTGTGTTTTTCTTCTTAGTGACATTTTATCATTTTTGTTATCCGAAACCTTTTGCACTCATCAAAGTTTATCATAAAATTAATTTATTTTATTGTTCGTATCAATGTCATGCCAAGTGCCGAGTCCCACCCAAATCGTCCCTCTTTAAAGTACGTAGCGTGCGTGACAATTTATTTTTTCATACGTCGTACTATGATAGTTTGCGTGTAGATTGTTGAGATTTCAGGTTTAAGGATAGTTGAAACAGTAAAAATAAAATTAAAGATTTTTTTTAAATAGAATGCGGTCAGTTACAATGATAATAAAAATATACATGATGTAACAAAAATGGTGTAGATCACGTTAACTGGTTCTTCTACTCATCATACTGAACAACTTTTTTTCTATGAATTTTCGTAAATCGCAAAAAAACTCGAATCGATCAGCTGATCGACCAATTTTGTGCACTTTTTAGGGAGGGTCCAATTTTTTTTATTGTCTATGGGTTCCTTGGGGAAAGTGGTTCAATATGATGAGTAGAACCCCCAGTTAACGGGTCCAACCCCAATCAAAGGATCAAAGCGTTGCGTTAATTAAAGGGAAAGCACCTTTGGAAATCTGAAGAAACTCTGTAGGTACCTAACTACCAACTAAGTAAGCTTACCAACACCCTTCGTCCCGATATCAGAAAGCCTTCCCCCTGGACATGACTTGCCTTAGCCGGTTTGGAAATCTTTAAACAGATTCCGGACCCAGACCGGTCAGAGCAAAGAAAACATGGTCAGGTGGGGATTTTTGGGTGACTGTGATACAAACTGTTTGTGCGGTGCAGTTCAAACGATGACACACTTAACATCGTGCCCTGTGTGCCCCTACATCTGCACGAAGGAAGACCTCATGACAGCGGCTGATAATGCTGTTAACGTGGCCAAATTCTGGGCTGCTACAGTGTAGTGTCTGCCATCGACACGCTAAGAAGACTACCAACTCATTTCCTTATAATTTTGGGTTGGTTGTTAACAAATTTAAGATTCAAGTTGCTGAAGATGGCTTCCTTGTACTCACATTATCCATAAAAAACACTGCTCGTCGCAGTGGCCATTTACGTAAATAAAACTGTTATCTATCTGGCTAGATATTTTACTATTCAAGACGTGCCGTTTAAATTCGCGAAACATAACAGACGCGAAAACTTAGTAGAAACAAACGTGCGGATTGCACAATAACAGTTAGTAAGCGTTATCTCACTCAATGCATGGAGCCAATGCATAAACACAAAATAAATAGAGAATTCCTGAATCCTTGCCAATTTCATTGTAAGGTACTCCCTATACGATATTCCCTACTCTCTCTACTATGAATAGGAGTCGCTAAGGATTTGTACCTACGAGTAACTACGTAAGGTATCCGAAGGTTACACCATCTACGTGTTTTTAAAGCTTTTATTTAAGGCAGTAATATTACAGATTTTCGTTATTTTTGACGTCCATACTCCTAAACGATAGAAAACCCAATGTTGAAAAAAAAACCCTTATTGTTGATATATTCCTTAAAGTCAAAAGCTATTGGAAACACGATTGAGCAGTTTTGGCTCGATAGAAAAAATCCCAAAGATAGGTTCTACACCGTTACTTTCAACCTCTAGTTATGAATAATATTTTGAAGTATAAATTAAAAAATATATACAGTAATATTTGCTATATTAATAGAAAGTGAGTAATGTTATTATTTTTTATATTTTCATTATAGTTTTTGATTAAAACGAAAAACCATTGAAAAAGTGAAAAAGTGTGGTTATTTTCTTTACTCTTTACACGTGAAGAAAAAGACAGAGACATCTGTTCCAATCAATAACTCGCCTTAACTTGCAATGTTTGTATATATGTTAGTTGGTTTAGATAGGTTCAAATCTCGTGATCAGTTTTAAAGCGGCTTCCAGGGGTCCGATTGTGCAGAAATTTGATACGAAGCCGAATTCTCGGTGATGTTTAGTAGTCGACGTGATGATGAAGTTTGGAGGTGGAGTGGAATCAAGGTCCGAGGATCGTCTTTATTTTCAATAAAATGCTCGTAAGAACATTCTCGATGTCCAAAATGTAATGTGATTAGATTAGGATAAAATTTAATTAATGATAATTGATAAAATACCTTGTTTACATGTTTGGCCTTTACCAAACAACTCTATAGACTTTACTGTAGGCGCTTTTTTTGAACATGGAAAAAATTGAATTATATCCATTTGAGCATTGGTTATTAGATTTTTCCAAAAATATTTTAACAAGCTTTTATTTTACTTCGAGACGCGTACGGTTCAAATATTGTAATCTATTTAAGAACAACTCCCACGAGTAATGGAGTTCAAATTCTGTGTGAAGCCGTATTCCTGATGATAATAGCTCTTTTTGGTATTTTGGAGTAGATCCTGATGATATACTTTGGGGGTGGAGTTAAGGTCACAGGATCGTCTATTGTTTTCAATGGAATCGAAAGAAATACTGTGAGACACTCGCCTTTTTTCTAATTTGGAAACATGTCTTATTATGGTAGATAATGCATGGTCAAAATAATGCCCGACCCGATATTGCACGACCCATGAATGTACAACCCGTTAATGACCGGCCGATGACTCGTGTCATATACTTGAATTGGGTATGCTAAATTTTTTATAAGCCATGAAAATAAAAAAACCATTTCGAGATATTTTTATTTAAAGCCATATTTTTTCATTTTCCACTCGAAAAAGTAAAAGATTGCGTAAAAAAATCGGAAAAGGACAATAACCTTCATTTGACCCCTATGACGTCACGAGTTTACAATAAAACCTTATTTCACCACTGAACGGAACGTGCACTCTTACTTGTCATATCAATTACGGACCTTGCATTTGAGGACGAGCTTTCGTCGAGCACTGAAAAAGGCACTATTTATTTATCATCCACCAAAAACTACGTTTGAAACAATCAAATATTATTAGAACGTCATTCAAATTAAATACTTAAATGGGTAAGATATTCATTAGAGGTCCAATTTTTATTGTGCTTCTAAAAAACATTTAAACTCTGAAGGCCTTGTCCATACATAGATTATGATGTTTGATGACAAGTAAATTTTGACTTTGACGTTTCGTTGTTGGCTTTGTGATAGTTTCGTTTCGGAAAAGGCAAAGGTTACTAAGACCATACAGCCAGGTCTGACGTATTTAGGCTTCCTTAGCTGTTGGATTTGTAATGCTAGTGCCGGTGCAATGAAAAAACAACAAAATAAAACTACGAATGCGTCTACCACAAATCCCGCCAAAAAACCTTTGGGAATGATCGACTTGAGTGACTTGACAGTTGACGTCAAGGCCTATTCATTTCATCGTCATAGAAATAGGGCTGTTCGTTTCATAGTAATGTGAACCGATGACGTCATCAAGGTTTCAAAATTTAAAAAAATATTTAAAAATATCTAGAGGCTTAAAAAATGAAATATTCAAATTAGTTTTTCAAAATGGTCTAAACCATCAGAAAAAATTTTTTAAAAAATACATTTTTTTTTTAGCATACCCAATTATTGATACACTAAAATAAAACCTTGTACCCTCAGATCAATAACCATTAATTATTAATCTGAGCTTGTACCAAAATTTTTTGAGTGTGGTTATTGCCATTTACACTTGCAAATTACCTTAAATTTAAACAGTCACATCATAGGAATATCACAGTAATCTCACAAATAGGTAACTTATAGGTCTCATAAACTTGGGAGATAGAACTCGTTTAAGGTCGTTCCTCAGCCAATGTCCACACAATGTTTGAAACTTAGCACCAGGTGAGATGTTGTCAAGGGTTTACCAATTGTGAATAAAAAAAAAAACTCCAATGTCGGGGAAATCAGTATGGTAAGTTAGTTGCTTATGTTCTATGGCCTAGACTTGGGCCTATGTTCAACAGTATACGGATTTCGGCTGAAATATATACAGGGTGTAACATAATTGGTGTAGGTCCCGTTAACTGGGGCTTCTACTCATTATACTGCACAACTTTTTCCAAGGAACTTTTTCCAAGGTAAATTCTCCAAAAATGGACCCTCCATACAAAAAAAAACGCCCAAGTGCGACTCGGGGTCACACAAACAGAGTTCCGCATCTAAACTTTAACTACCAACAGAATAAGACCTCTCACTACATACTTAGTTGTTACCGAGCAAATAAGGGTTTGGTTTTTACCTTTTGTGGAAAGGAACCCTAAAAATGAACAAATTGGTCGATCCATTGATCAAAGAATTTTTTTTTAGGTTTCAGCAGTCTTAGTACAAAAGTTGTTCAGTATGATGAGTAGAAGCCCAGTTACAGGCCCTACTTACACCAATTTTATTACACTTTGTATAAAAATTAGAGTGAATAGGCACTATTTGAGTTTGCGTGTCACATCCTCGGCTGCATCGGCACTTACCATCAGGTGAGGTGCAGCCAAACGTACTCAAATTCTTAATAAAAAAAAATAAAAAAAATAAATGCTGTTCGTTGGTTTGTTAGAGCATTACTTGAGAACGGCTAGACCGATTTGGCAATAATGAAAAGTTATGTTTAGTAATATTCCCAATAAGGTTTTGACGGAAACAAAAATTGGAAAAGTTGCCTTAGAATTGAAAACTCAAGAAAACTAAAAGTGCTTTTAAACATATTTAGGTTTTTCCTTGCACTATTCCACAATTAATATAAATAAAACACAAATTTGTTTATACTGCAACTGGTTTCGTGATCATCTTCAGGCAGTAGACAAGCGAAAAGTGCTTTTTTTTCTATGGGATTTTTGTATGATAGACCATAACTACCATAGGTTATATAATCAAGCTAGTCTGTGATCATAGCCGGGATGATTTTGGCGCTACCGCGCAATGCACACCTTTTGCGCAGTTAACAATAATATAGGACCCTTACTTGACAATAATATATAAATGCGTCTCTTTGAGCATTACCGCACAGCAAAAGCGCGGCTGTCCCATCAGCACCCTGAGCGCGTCATTCATTATTATTATTGTTACATCATACCTAGTTTAAGTTGCCAATTGATGTCTAATTTATACTCTGGGCACACCCTGGACACTTCATACAAGGGACCAGAAATGACATTTCAAAAAACGAATAACGGAACAAACAAAATGGCGGCGGAATCCTATACGTTCGACAAGCAAACTGTTACCAATCTGTATCAATCTGGGTGACGAGGGGGTGAGGTCGCAATCTAGAGAGCGGCAGGGAGTGTCCATACTGTATGTTAGTACTAATATAAATATACTTTGCTCTGGGGTAATCTTTTATTTGCTTGACTTTTACCACACAGTATCGTATCACACTTTTTTTATTGTAAGCTGTTGATTACCTTTGATATTTTTTTTTAAACTCACGATTCGAACGATGCACCCTCGGTTATAGTCATAAAACCACATGGGCGATGCCGAGGGCAAAAGCAAGTTATGAATATTGGAATGCTACCAAGTTATTGAAGTTTGCCCGAAAGGCTCTATAACATCAAAGCTTCTCTAAACTTTGACTTCATAATCAGTAAATCAAATATTGGTATAAGAACAAACCCAACAAACGCAGCAGGTGGTTCAGATATCTAAGACCGGAGCTACAAATAAAACAAACAAACATTGTTGTTGTCAAGTAAAAATAGAAAGAAATAGAGAAGAAACAGCTGTCATGTCACGGCGAAGACAGGTGTTCCCCGCGGGGCTATGCGGAAGTGAAGTGACATGTAGCAGGGTGATTATGAACAATGTCTTCGTGTTTCTAAGCGCTTTTTCTAAAAAGCCGTAGAAACCTGGTTCCTTAGTCAGTCAAACTAGGAACTCTTATACAGTTCCGCCTTGTCCGTCTGTCTGTCCATCCGTCGGTATGACGCAGTCGTTTCACTCGAAAGACTACAAAGCTGAAGTTAGGTATGTAAACTTAAAAACTTTTTAATTGTGTGAAAATGTATTTTCAGAATAAATAGGTTTTAACCCAGAACATGCAGAACAAGTTGAAATTAACCAATAACATAAAAAAATGACGGGTTGCACTCCGGGAGTGCCGGCAGAAGCGAAAACTTGAACCATCCGTCTTACGAATTTTCGATCAGGTCACGTGTCCTGACGCGAGTTTAACATTTTTACCCATTACAAAAAAAGTGCACAACGCCGCTAAAGAAGTTTTCACTTCAACCATCCGTCTTACGAATTTTCGATCAGGTCACGTGTCCTGACGCGAGTTTAACATTTTTTACCCATTACAAAAAAAGTGCACAACGCCGCTAAAGAAGTTTTCACTTCAAAAATCTAAAAGAACTGCACGACTCTGCCGAGGTTGTCGGATTGCTGGTTGGATTAGGGGCTATCCTCGTTATAGGTGAGCTGTCTCGCTTGTAGATAGATTTGTTAAAATATACCGATTTTGCGGAAAAGATCATGTGCGTGAAAACTCGGAAAACGCGTTAGAGCTAGATCGATTTTCGCCCTCCGTAAACCCATGTACAAGTAGCACAGACAAATCGTTACAGCCGTTTCCGAGAAGCCAATTACAATAATTGCTCATTAGTAACAGGATAAGTCATAATCATAACTATTTTATTAGTAATTTACATTACAGCATTTACATTAATTAAAATCGTACAGCGAGGAATGTAAATATATTAGAATATTACCTATAACACGTTATCAGTTTACTTATAATAATGTCGAAATCGCAAAATCTTATTTATGTAGTAATAAATAAATAAAATTATTGTGACGCCTTACAAAACATGGAATAAAATCTGTAAAGATTTTTCTAGGATTCCTCCCCTACGTGTAAAGTGGGGTTGAATTTTATTTAATCATGAACCTCATCGTGTAACGTGAATCTTTTTTTTTTACAATTGACTATCCATTGCGTAAAGTCGTCCACTATGATAAGAAGAATTAGAGATAACCATGTCTTGCAAAATCCCTAGTTAATGGAATCTACGTTACACCCTGACCACCCTGTACCTACACTATACAAGAAAATAAAGACGGATTCTCAGGACTCCGGTGTTTTGTGTACATCTACACAAACCATGTTGACACTCGCTTTGTGCACTAACAGACGGCTAATCTCATTGCATTATCTCTTCCTTGCATTCTTCTCCATTTTAAAAACAAATTTAATGAAAAGCTGGAAATTTTGGCTCAAGAAACTTTTGGCAGTTTGTTATACAGGTGGAAAAAATCACGAATGAAATTTTAAGGGGTTACTCAGTATATAATAAAGATAAAATATTTCTAAATAAAAAATGACTTTCCCATACAAACCGAGTCAGACTCGCGCTACGAGGGTTCTGTATCACCACACCTTTCCATACCTATTCACATTACAAATAAAAGACATCAACGCGAACGACAGAAAAATGATGTTTTCTTCAATCAGCTCAGACTTCTTAGCGCGAGTATGACTCGCACTGTTTTTCTGATTTGCTTTATATATTTTAGGATTAGTACTATATAACCACATTAAGTTTTACGCTTGTATGTATAACAGTTTTTACGATAGAGCAAAAACCAAAACCTTTATATTTCTTGAATGGGAGCCGATTTTTCTTATAATTAGTTGTTAAAGCGGCAATAGAAAAGCACACTCTCTGAAAATATCAACTGTTCACCTAATAAGTAGGGATGCATCCGATACCGATACCGATATATCGACGATACTTCGGGTTTGCCGATACAACGGTATCGGCGATATTTTTATGGCAGATTCAAAGATACTTTTCAAATTACGCTTTAAAAATGTAATGTAAACGCGCGTGTTGTCCCATCTATTTCGTTGCAAACGACGCATCTGTCGCATCTGAGAGACTATTTTCCACCGCAGGTCTTATTCAACCAGACTTGCAAAATCGCCTTTGCTTAAGCAAGCTTTGTTTTTTAAATAAAAATCTTATAAATGTTAATTTTGATTACTAAAACTATTAATTAATTGTGTTTTATTTATTCTACCTTCCTTTTTGAATTCAATAAGCGTATCGGTATCAGTATCGCCGATATTTTTATAAGAGTATCGGTATCGGTATCGTATCGGCAAAAAGGCGTATCGGGACATCCCTACTATTAAGGTTCATGAAATACAGCCCGCTGACAGACAGACGAGCGGACGGACAGCGAACGCTTACTTATAGAGTCCTTTGGGTGAATCAACCCTAAAAACGGTAAGTAGGTAGATGTCTAAAGAAAAAAGAAATAGCTCACTGCAAGGTCGTTCGCCTGCGCCCGGTTCCTTCAGAGTTCCGCGTATTCCCAGTTTTTATGCCTACTGTCTACTGAGTCAACGAACAGGCGGGCATTCACTTGTTCGAGTCATTTGATGAAAAACGATAACGATTTGAATGAATGGAAGATTTTTGAAGGATGGTTTTTTGATATTTTTTTCCTCTATTCTATACCAGATACAGAGTAACTCCTTAAAATATCACTCGTATTTTTTAACACCCTGTATATAACCAACCTTGTTATCTTATTTACCTACTACATCTAGGAATGAACTATGCCTCGTTCCCTTAGCCAAAGAGAACATAATTCACTAGATACTTTTTACGTTACGCTGGACCTATCCCAGTAACCTGTCATCATCATAGGCCTTCAGTCCTTTTGCAGACGGTTGCAGCACAGTATTCTTGGTTGGATTTCCACTGCAAGGCACCTCTTAATAACCAGGCTCAATACATTAAGAGGGCTTTGGGCTCGACGACGGTCTACTTTCGTGCAGTTTGTGTGCCAGGCTGTGCAGCAACCTTGCGCTGCGGCATTCTCCCTACAACGCGTACATCACGCAGGTATTGCTAGAAAGCGTCCTTGACCTAGACGAAACATGTCTCTAGGACGCGCTGCTCTGCAATGAAATATGAGGAGAAACTTCATTCACCGTCTTAGGTTCGATTACTAATTACTATTTGAAATGTTAAGTGTAGCCTCGATATAAGATAAAGCGCCGGTTAGCATAACTGGGCATTAACTCGTTAATCCGTTGATCGTTAGTTAAGAACGAATCTTAATTCCTATGACTGTCTCCGAAGGTGCGCAGTGCGCGAGCCGCAAGCGGCTCGCGAACGTGATAAACAGTAGCCTGTATGTTAATCCAGGTCCTAATCTGTCTACCTACCAAATTTCATCCAGATACGTTCATTTCATTTCATCAACATTGGTCAAGATGTGGAAGCGTGAAAAGGTAACATACGCATTTATAATATTACTAGCTTTTGCCAGCGGCTTCGCTCGCGTGAACATAGTTTCTATGACTGTCTTCGAGAGTGCGCAGTGCGCAAGCCGCTTATATGTTAATCCAGGTCCTAATCTGTCTACCTACCAAATTTCATCCAGATACGTTAAGTAGTTTTTGCGTGAAAGAGTAACAAACATTCGTACACCCATACACACAAACTTTCTTTGTTTATAATATTAGTAAGAATGTTTATTAGCTGCTAATTCCTTGTTGCAGGTCCAGGTCTTCGCCTGCACGCGGCCCCAACGCCCGTTATAATGTGAGCGGCGCCCCTTGCGCGTCTCCTCTCAAGGTAAGCACCTTATACCACTGCACCATATTTTGTGATGTGGCGTGGTTTTACTCTCGATAAAATATCATATTGTGAACAGAGTACATTTTTTTTATTGTTCACAATTGGTAAACCCTTGACAACATATCATCTGATGGTAAGTGTCATCACTTGCCGAAGATGGAAGCGGGTTCACCAAAATACCTCAATGATTGTGAAGCAATAAAATATTTTTAGGTAATAAAGCAGTTACTAATAAGTACTTTAGATGAACTATTTCAAGTTTAAAATTAAATATTAAAAAAACCGGCCAAGTGCGACTCGGGGTCACACAAATAGGGTTTAGGCGTCTTGGTGACGATCTTTCAAATGAAAAAAGAATTTTGAAAATCGGTTCATAATCTGCGAAGATATCGCGTAACAGACACAAAAAAACAGCATACAGTCGAATTGAGAACCTCCTCCTTTATGAAGTCGGTTAAAAGCTGGTGGCTATTAAAACAAAGCTATAAACTATAAAACATACCGTTTAAAGAGATTTAAACACAATCAAATTACTGGAACGAAACGCACTCAAACTTTTAATAAAAATAAAAAAAAAACGAGTCCTGCAAGGAGACCGGTAACCTTTACAGGGCTGTCTGCATATTCATGCACAACAAAGCTACAAAGATAACCTGCAAGCTCGAAATCACTATCTCTACATATATAACGTAAATAAAGTACTTGGTGTAATAGGGTTCCGCACAAGGTAACCCTCCTACGCTGTCCATCTGCCTGTCCGACTTTTAAAAGGCTGTATCTTTGTAACCTTGACCTATCACGGCTAAGACAGTGGACTGAAATTTTCACAATATTATAATGGGGGATTTACCAACAAATAATAAAATTTAAAAAGTTATAAATTAGGAAGCGTGTTTTAAAGGTTTTAAGTGCTTGCTTTTTTGTAAAATCTGCTATAATGACAGCGTGAAACTTGGTGTGATTGTAGTACTAACTATCCTAAGGTAAAAAAAAACAATAATAAAAGCCAGCCAAGTGTGAGTTTTCGCGCTAAAAAGTCTGAACTGAATAAAAAACAGTTTTTTTCTGCCGCTCGCGTTGTTGTCTTTTGTCAGAAATAAATATGTATCATCATTATACTTTTTTAGAAGAGGCATGTTGGTACGGAACCGCCGGTGCGCGAGTGCGACTCGCACTTAGTAGTTTTTTGCAATCACATTTTTATTTTATTTTAGTCGGAATTCCCGCGCAAGAATCAAGACACCTTTAAGTAAAAGGTCTTTTGACTAGTAGATTGATAATAAACTTTTTCATCGTTAATCCAAAAGTTATATTAATGGCAAAGCTTACGACCTAATAAGCACAGATTCACATCTATACATACAATAAAACTGTAAAGGGGCCGTGTCTGTATATGAAATATTTTTGAAAAATAATTACTAAAATTAATGTACTGGCTAAATTCCCTCACTTACGAGGAAGTTGAGGACCTGATGCAGGTGTTTAGATGATTAAATAAACAAATAAAGGTAAACACACAACACGCACACATTTACACACACACACATACGCTCACACACACACACACACACACACACATGCGCACACTCATGATTACACACGAGCATACACACACATGCATACATATACATCAAAATGTTAAATTTAATTGGCAATTTATTAATTTATATTGTTTATTTCAAGTTAAGAAACTAATTACTATAGAAGAGCGGGACCTCCTGGCACAAGTATCCGTATACTTAAAAGGGGGTCCCATCCATGTCTGTAGATATTTTGTATTTTGTTACTGAAATAAACATTTTTCATTTTATTCATTTTCATTTTCAATTACTGTGGTGGACATTACTAACGATATAGAGGCCAAAACAACATTTTTTGGAATTTTTGTCTATCTGTCTGTATGTTCGCGCATCACGCAAAAACTACCAGTCCGATTTTGATGAAATTTTGTATGGTGGTTCCTTATAGCCCGGGTAACATAATTATAACATACATTTTATCCCGGAAAATTCAAAACATCGACGCGGACGAATTTGCGGGCACAGCTAGTATACAATAAATTTCTTGTAAAGCGTAGGTATAAATTCAGGAGAGCCTCGATAATCCGAACAAATAGAAAAATGCCACTGTTCGGACTCACGGAGCGTTTGGATTATAGTAGATATGTTAATCACATAAACTTATTAAAAGACCAAGAAGAAGCTTTATCTCTCAATTTTTGAAGCAAATTTTTTTTCGGACAACGAGAGGTCATAAAGTGATTGATTATAGATTACCCGACACCATATTTATGACAAAGTGACGATTCAGACATTCCAGCTGTTAAACTATCCAGTATGACACCCTTCTGCTCTATGGCAAAAAATGGGCAAAAGTCCTCTTATAACTAAAGAAAACATTGCGTCAGCGCGGACATTGGGCAGTTTGGGTTATAGCGGCGTTCGGATTAGCCTGGGTACAGATTATCGAGGCTCGCCGGCTCCACTGTAGCACACCCTGGACACTTCATACAACGGGCCAGAAATGACATTTCAAAAAACGAATTACGGAACAAACAAAATGGCGGCGATATCCTATACGTTCGACAACCAAACTGTAACCAATCTGTTTCAATCTGGGTGACGAGCAGGTGAGGTCGCAATCTAGAGAGTGTCCATCCATGCTGTATGTTAGTACCAATATATACGAGTATACTTTGACTGAAATTGAATTTGAAAATAATAGAAACAACAGCATAAATAAAACTTATACATTATTGCTGAGGGAAGAAATAAAGCAATTTGTAATCGAATATGAGTTTGAATTTTTTTATTTCTTATTATTACGAGTGCTTTATTAAAAAAAATTCAATGGAATAAAATCGATTGTCGAATAAGCTCAATTAATTTATTTGACATACTGATGTAATTAAGGTACGCCTCTTATAAATCCGTCCGTTCGTCTGTCGGTCCATCCGTCCGTCAGTTCATCCGTCGGTCCGTCCGTCCGTATTAAGTTTTGATTATTATACATGCGCGCATGCGCGACACCCCCCCCCCCCCTCTTGCACACCATTTCAGACATCTTTCTTGAACACTGTCGAAGAATGTTAAAAAAGAGACACCATTACATACAACTTTCTGGGAGCGGTGTTGCTTTGTACTGAAATGTGATACTTTTGTAATAATTGTGATTTTTTTTTCAAGTTTATAACTATAAGTTAAGATATAGTTTCAAGTTTTGAGAAATATAACGGACCTTAGGACCCTGAACCGTATGTCGTGAATCATTATTATTCTGCAGTGAAATCTGTCGCCGACTCCGTCGCAACTTCCAAAAATACTCCATCGCACCAAACGCATTCGTCTCGGTTCTGTGCTTCTTGACGTGTCTGAGGTTCGAATTCGCGCGCTTATTTGCCATCTTTTGCTGGCTTACTGGTTTGCTAACCCATTTACTTAATAGAGCACAAAAATCAGACCCTCAAATTCTAAGTTCGGAAAAATTTAACGCGCTGTGGAAAAATATAATATGTAGTTATTTATGCCACTGCCAAGTAAAGAGAGCCATTGTAACATGAGTGCTAGTTTGTGCCACGAAGCGAAGCTGAGTGGCACAATAGATACAGCACGTGTGTTACAATGACTAATTGCGTGCAATGGCATACAATACTTTTTCTACTCTCATGAAATAAGTAAAAATACATTGAAAATTTTACAAAATTATATTATTTTAAATTTTTGAAGCCTAAGCCATAAAAATATTTAAAAAGTTTCATTGCAGTATATTTGTCTCGTTTGAAATGATCATTGTAAAACGACTTGTAGAAATAAATAACTATTTTTTTAAACCAAAGCCATATTTTTTTTTAAAGTTTCATTGAAGTACAGTTGTCTCGTTTTGAAATGATCATTGTAAAACAAGCTGTAGGAATTAATACTTTTGTGATATGATTTGAGGTTATGTATTAAGCAAAGTACCAAATGCGAATAGAAAAAAATAAATTGTCCCACGAGCTTCTTTGGTTTTGTTCTGTTGATCGCCTTGCAATTAAATTAAACATTTTCTTCCTTCCAAAAATCGTGACTTGAAAACTACCGAGTAGATTACACTCAGATCTACGTTTTCTTTGTCGTAGTCAGACCATTTGTGGGTGTTGCTACATTTATTTAGCAGGTAATACCTACTTTGAAAGCTATTCGAACATAATTCTCCGAGCTATCTTCTTAAAGCTCTAAGATCACTCAATCCGAGCAGGTTGATAACGTGTTTCAATAATATCGAACGTAAGTTTATTCATTTTAAGTTCAAATCAATGCGGGCTTCAACGCGGCTGTTACGTTGAAACCGAACGCCAAATTTTCGATTTTTACGAGTTTTTATTACTTTTCATCACTTTCAAATACGTTTAAAAATAATGTGTTCAATTAAAATGAAAAGTTTTGCAATTAATGCCAAAAACAGGGTCTACAGTATAATTTTTTACATCAAAAGTAATAATATTTTTATAATTATATTCAATTAAATCGATTTTCTATTACTTTAAGTATTTTATATATTTTTTTCCATGGTGATAGCTTTACACAGTCTTTCAATAATTTTAATTGAATATTGTCATTTGACCCATCTTAAGGCCTTAACAAAATTCAACAACAATCAAAATTTTGTCACGAGTGGCCTGTAAGCTTCAATTGTACACTCGTGGCTTGAGGGAAATCCGAAACACAAATCTAAAGAAGATGAATGGGTCGCTTTTATAAATAAACGGTGCAAGCCGGAGGCCGCCGTACTACGCAGTCTGATCAGTCTGTCTGCCTCTGTAAACTTACTGACATTGACGAGACGCGTTTGTTTCGTGAAACGATGGGCTAGAAGTGACAATACCACGGCATCGCCACGGCAGCTGTATCTTTCAGTTTCATGGTATTCAGAGGTCCCGGTATCGAATCCGGACGGCCAATGCACCGATGAATTTTTCGAAACTTACTTGCATTTAGTTACTGATTCCAAGATGTGTATGATAGTCGCAATGCACACGTCCATAGGTGTAAATCTAAAAGCCCTACCACGTGACCGCGGTAGATGCTAGTGCAACATCTGGCAACCGCCGTCTGTCCCAAGGACAGCACAGTTAATTGTACGTGTACCACACATAAGAGATGGTATTTAACAGCCCTGTATGTAAATGTTAGTGTTATGTATAAAGTTTAAACTAGCCTTAGATGGTTCACGTCTCATCGTACAAAGTTGCCTCCTAGGTACAAATTGATATCGATAGAATTAAAATTAATTAAATCGATGTGAATTGATGCCATCTCGCTTTCTTATATGTTAGTTGTCTATGACTCACGTTTCGTTAGTTTTCACACGTTCTTGTACATTCATAATCAATAGCTTTTGTAAACAATATGCAGTTTATATCTTCAACCGACTACAAAAAAGGGGAGGTTCTGTGATCGACTGTACATTTTTTATGTACATAATAATGTCCACCGATTTCTCCGTCAATTGTGGACCGAATTTAAAAGTTCTTTTTTCATTCGAAAGAGTATACTCCTGAGATGGTCTTATACAAATTTTATCAAAGTCGGTGTAGTATTTTTTTAGAAATATAACATAAACGAAAAAAAGGTGCAAAATCGTACTTAGTTGTTGCGATTAAAGTCTAATTTTTTAACGTGTTAAGCGTGGTCAATCCTTTTCTTGACTGAACCACATGGAGTGACATGGATCATAGAACCTCCATAAAGAAGACTGGAAGACACATTGCTCCTTAACTGCAGCTAATAAAGTTCAGTTTCGCCTGGGAGACAATATATAAATCTATATCTGTTCTTTTCACGGGTACCTCCACATATAAGAACTGCGACTGCCAAAATCGCCTCAGACGCAGAATAGAAACGATAGTGAAATGTCGCGGCACTTGACTCAGTCAGTCAGTAGGTCGACGCTCTCAGCGACACACTTGCTCACGATATGCACGAAACCACTTTGCATCTCAAACATAATATTTTATGACTAGTGATGAGCGTCAAACAGCACCTCTGATGCTTCTTTGTCGCCAGATGTTTTTCAAACATCTTCAGTTTCAAGAATTCACCCTGTTGATGTGCTCATATGCTATCAGTTTTAACAACAATTCTCTAATTTCAGGCGGCATTGTTTGAAATATCTAACTAATAAGTTATCTTATAGTTTACTAGCTTTTGCCCGCGTCTTCGCCCGCGTGGACATCGTTTTTATAACTGTCTTTTAGGGTGAGTGGTGCGCAGACATGAGTTTTCCTCAGATCCCTCAGGAACGATATCAGGCTATTCTAATTAGAAGTCTATGTCACTTTCCAACCCCTCAACCAATTCTATACAAAAAAACCACTTCAGTCCGTAGCTCCGTTGCGACGCTGACGTGCGCGAGCGCGGAAGTGAGTTTCCCCCAGAACCCTCGGTAACCATCTTAGGATATGCTAATTAGTAAATTATGTCATTTCCCACCCCCTTAGCCATCTCTGTGCAAAAAATCACAGCAACCCATTGTTCCGTTGCAATGTTAAAGAAACTAACCAAAAAAAAGAGTATATTTTCAGTTCCCTCAGGAACTGCATCGGTCTATGGTATTTTCACGGGATAAAAAGTAGCCTATGTCCTTCGCAGTGACACGGGCTACCTGCATGCCAAATTTCATCAAGATTGGTTAAGGTGTTAAAGCGTGAAAAGGTAACAAACAAACAAACACATTTTCAAATTTATAATACATATTAGTAAGGATTGATAGACTAGCTTTTTCCCGCGACTTCATTCCCTTTATTCCCTATCCGGTGTTAATTATCATAAATGGAACATCTGTGCAAAATTTCAGCTTTCTAGGTCTAATGGTTTGGGCTGGGCGTTGATGAGACGTCAGTGAGCGAGTCGGGACTATTATTTATAATGTAGGTATCTTACTTTCTCAATCAGAAAATATATGTTTATAGGCGTCACAGATTTGTATTACCATACCCAATTGTGGCTTTATAGCTGTAATAGTTTTTGCGTAACATACCTACCGACCGACGGACAGATTGACAGACTTGGCGATACCATAAGGGTTTGGTTTACGAAGTAACTAGTATCTCATCTGTGTTTGACTACGGAGCTTAAAAAACAAAAAACTAATATAACTATTATGATGCTAATAGAAAAAAAACCGGCCCAGTGCGAGTCAGAACCGCACACATAGGGTTCCGTACCATCATGCTAGGTGGCGCTAGTTTCTTCATGTTGAAAACAACACGTTTTTTGTATGGAGACCCCCCTAATTTTTCACTTTTTCTAAATTTTAGGATTTGTTGTTATAGCGGCAACAGAAATACATCATCTGTGAAAATTTCAACTGTCTAGCTATCACGGTTCATAAAATACAGCCTGGTGACAGACGGACAGACAGACGGACGAACAGCGAAGTCTTAGCAATAGCACACCCTGGACACTTCATACAACGAGCCAGAAATGACATTTCAAAAAAGGAATAACGGAACAAACAAAATAGCGGCGAAATCCTATACGTTCGACAACCAAACTGTAACCAATCTGTATCAATTTTGGTGACGAGGGGGTGAGGTCGCAATCTAGAGAGCGGCAGGGTGTGTCCATACTGTATGTTAGTACTAATATATATACTTTGGTAATAGGGGGGAAGCGTCGGTGGCTCAACCGGTAACGACTCGGTCCATCTAACCAGAGGTACCGGGTTCAAATCTGGATGGCCAATGTACCAATGAGTTTTTCAAAAAACTTACGTACATCCTACTTACCGATTGCTTTAACGGTGAAGGAAAACATCGTGAGGAAACCTGCACACGCCTGCGAATAAACTCGAAGGTTGTGTGTGAAGTCGACCAACCCGCACTGGGCCCGCGTGGTCGACTAAGGCCTAATTGCCCTGATTCAGGGTAGGCTCGAGCCCCTCGGTGGGGACGTATATGAGCTGTAATGATGAATAGGGGTCCCGTTTTTACCGAACAAGAACAATGGCTAAAACTGCAAAGGGCAGGTGCAACATCTTTGAAATAGGTAAGTACCCACGTATAACCGTTAATACAAGACACGAACACTTTTTACCGTAAGGACAATATTGGTCATAACAGTTTTAAATTAGTTAGTATCCTGGAGTGAAGCAACAAAACTCTTTGAACGTGACCGTATCTAAATAGTTCCTTGACAGTCGACGTATCACCTTAATGGTTGACACAGCCATTAGGTCGGGAACACCGAACACCATTCTCATTTGTATTTAGGTATAGCCGTTTAGAGCCGCGCGCGCAGTGCTCGGGCGACAGATTTAACGCCGAAACTGTCAACGGTTAGAGGGTGTCAAATTCTGTTAAAACAACAATGGGTAGCACGGAAATATGATTGTCGTCTATAGCGATAAATAAGTCAAAGGATCGGATAGATTTTAATAGGGAGTTAAAAGCGACGGAGTGGAACTCCTTGCCTGCGTCTGTGTTTCCCGACTCGTACAATTTGGGGATCTTCAAGGCGAGAGTGAATACGCATTATTTGCGTTTGCGTGTACCATACTCGACTACATCGTCACTTACCATCAGGTGAGTTGTAGTCAAACGCACTCAAATATTTTAATAAATAAAAAATAAAAACTAGGGAAAGCAAAAAAATAAGACTTAATTCCTATACTTATATAACTCTTAATTATAACTCCTACAATTTGGGGATCTTCAAGGCGAGAGTGAATAAGCATTATTTGAGTTTGCGTGTACCATACTCGACTACATCGTCACTTATAATCAGATGAGTTGTAGTCAAACGCACTCAATATTTTTAAACAAAAATAATTTTTAAAAAACTAGTGAAAGCTAAAAAATAAGACTTAAGTTTTACAATAAGTTTGCAGGCGAAAAAAACAAAGTACCGCCTATTGCATAATGTGTTCGACATCGGTTTTTAATTAATGTAAATATACGTCTGAAAAACAGCATAACAAGAGGCGCATAGGATGGAAACAGGAACCTTGCGAAGAGAGATTTTTAACGGAATCGACGCACCAATCGATTCATCCTGGCTGGCTGGCTTGTTATCAACGTCTCTGCAGTTCCTGAGTTACCTAACATGTGAATGCAAATTCGACCGACATCGTGTCCGGCAGTTCAGTTACTTATCGACACTTTCTCGTTGCCGTCACCATTAGCATACAATGAACATTAATAGGCAGCAACACGCGAGCAGACTTCAAACATTATATTTGAACGAGCAAAAAACCAGGCAGTTGGTCATTCTAGTTATCTTTATTAATTTCGAAGGAAAAAAAACTTGAAGTTGATTGTAAACAGTGTCAATTTAAAAGAGTGATGTGGTGTTTTGAAGAGAATTTCAATTTTATGTCTATTAGTCTATTGTACTTACTCACTAATTTGAGCGTTATATTAGTTTTGTATCTGTGTTATTTGTTATTTATTAGTTCCTTATTTATAATACTTATCTCCGTAGGAATTTTCTGTTGAGCTGGAGATAATTTTTTTATTCATAATTGGTAAGCCCTTGGCATCATCTCACCCCTGATGGTAAGTGACGATGATGCAAAAGATGGAAGCGGGCTTACCAAGATTCCCCAACGCAATGGAGAACTGACTATCTTATCTTCAAGCCGGAACACATCAATGTTGATAACACTGATGTTTGGTGGCAAGACTTAGATAAGATGGTGGTAGCTAGCCAAGCGGGCTTAGAAAATGCCCTACCACCAACCAAACCGAGTCTTACAAGTTGACCCCACCGGGAATCGAACCCGCGACCTCCTGGTGTGAAGCGAATGGACTAACCATTACGCCACGGCGGCGGTTTTCTTTACCAAAATTAATTTAATGGGAAAAACCAGACTTTATCACATAATGATCAAACTGAAACTGAGATATTACTAATTTGAAGGCAAGTTCTAAAATAGTGTCATTCATATTATCTAAATAAATAATAAAAGCCTTATGAAAGTATACTGCTATACTTAAACTATATACTACTACTAATTGAAACTTAATAATGTAATTCTAATTATTATATGGTATACTCTTAATGTCTTAATGTCATTAATCATTATCAAAGTCAACCACGGACAAAGATTGTTTTTTCCTGAAAGTTGTATATTTTTCCCTTTACCCATATTTCAAATGCATTGGAAGCTCAAAGACTATAAAATTATATTGCCCTGTTGTTTTTGACAGAAAATAGCGACAGATACAATCATTTAGTTGCATTGCAGTTGAAAAAAATTGTGACAAAAGCTGTTCTTCTCCTGACCCGTTCCTTTGTATCAGATATAGACGTCAAGATATGCCAAACAGTGCAAACTCCCCTCTCAACTCTTGAAACAACTTTCATGTCGTCCGTCTCATTAAAAATTCTATAAATAACAAAAAAGGTTCCGGCATAGCCACCCCAACGTCCATAAATTCGTCAGTGTCAAAGTTTCGTGTAAATGTAGTGCACCTGCCGATCCTTGGCGCTTTGGCCGGGTAAGCGTGACTGTGAAGAGTTAGGAACGGTTTGATATGATGTAAATACACGCACCAATACGTTATTTTATATTGAAAGCCAAGTCGAAGGCGAAGCGTTTTGCTTCTTCGTTCGTTATGAGCAAGGCCAAGGAGTGGAATTCCCTGCCGGCATCTGTATTCCCCGATTCGTATAATTAAGTAATCTTCAAGACGAGAGTGAATAGGCACTATTTTAGCTTGCGTATTAATGTAAATATACGCACCATTACGTTTTTTTTTATATTGAACAAGTGGAAGGCGAAGCGTTTTTCTTCTTCGTTCATTATGCGAAAGGCCAAGAGTGGAATTCCCTGCCGGCGGGCGTCTGTATTCCCCATTCGTATAATTTAGGAATCTTCAATACGAGAGTGAATAAGCACTATTTGAGCTTGCGTTTTACTTCCACTCCTGCATCGGCACTTACCATTAGGTGAGGTGCAGCCAAACGCACTCAAATTTTTATTTAAAAAAAAAGTCAACGGAAAGGTTTTAATTGCTCGCGGGCCAAACGACTAATAATGACAACAAAGTTCAATAATAAATCTTATAATAAAACAAAATATATCAATTTTAGGTCGTCGTTTAAAAAAACTTGACAACTCATAAACCTCCCGACTGCTGGGGCATGGCTTTCTTCCCAAACTCGGGAAGATTAGGCCATATAGGTGTATTCCACACACACACACACACAGGGACCAAGTCCGGATTGATGGAGGTTGTAGGGCTAGCTGTGGCAAAACCCACTGTTGGAACTTTTTCAAGCCGCCTATAGACATCTGACACGGCTTAACGACTGCCATCTATTATATCAACCGGCACTAAATACTTTACGTGCCTTGCGAAGCACGTATACGGTCGAGAAAAATGCCACTAACAGACAAATCGTACAGAGCTACGTACGATCGCTTTAATTGTGAGCAGTTATACAAATCTGATAGGTAATGTATCGAGACCTTCTGTGACAGGCAACGTCAAGTCGACCTACACATTAGTTCGGAGTTCGGACTCTCCGCAAGGTTTATAGTTGGGGCCTAGTGTCAACAAAAACAGATTTGCCATAAGTTGAAATAGATATGATTTTTGTAGAGAATTTCCTTTGCAGCTAAACTCATTTATCAAACTAATTAAGTTACTTTTAAAAGTTAATTTATCAAAAGCTGCGCATGTTGTAGCAGCTACATATGTAAGAATAGCTTTAAACGGTCCACGTTAACGCGTGGTCTTAATTAATTAACGAACCTCTTTTATCTTTAGCTTAGTGAGCTTTTGAAGCTGGCCCCGAGTGTTCCAAGAAGCACTCGACTCGAGTTCTTGATTGGTTAGCTATTTGTGATCAACCCTGCGCGGACGCACCTCCGCCGCGTCAACGACGTCTCGCTCTCGCATACATGTCAAGGTAGAGTTCAACACTCGAGGATCCAGTGCGTGCAGATAATTTTATATTTTCAATGGAACACACGAGTCACGAGACGCGTCTGTTTTGTGTAAACAGAATGATCTTATTAGCCCAGACCAGACTGCTACCGTCAGTCAGTCTCGACGGGAAACATTAAAAGCTCGGTAAATGCATTCACATTCTTCTTTCGATAATGACGCGTGACAAGGCTGAAGTAAGAGCGAATGCGCCGAGTAATCAAATTAAGTTACAACATCGGGCGGGATTATATCACTTTCTAATCCTTTTCACACACCAGTCGTAGTAATGGGATGGTTTCAATCAAGAACCCATTGAATCAGGGCATCAGGGTCAATTCCCCGATGCTTCCGCGTACGGGCGCGTGCCGGCTGTGCAGGCGCCGCCGGCGCGCCGATCATTGCCAGATGCTGCCGGTGGATCGCGGGGTCAGCAACCACTGCCCTTGTTTTGCGCACTTGAGTTTTTCTTTATTTTTTATTATTATCGTATACGCCAGGTTCCATCTACTAGGGTCAAGGAAATTAACCGTAAGTTTACGAGGTGCCCCTACATACTTGTATATCTATATATCTACATTTTACATTTATTGTCTGTAGTGTAGAATATTCCATATACAACTTAACTTTTTTAGTTATTATAATAGGACCTGTACCACTTAAGTATACCTACATAAATAATAAATTTATTTATACATGTATAGGTGTATGTATACATAAAGTATACCAATTTCATAACCAACGTTGAATTAAATACCTACTTCCATCTGAGACTTCTACAATTTAAACCTTCTTGTCTAAGATAAACATATGCCTATGCCTTTAAAATAAAGGACATTTGGCAACCCTACTACTCGTATATCAGGGCTATTTTTTTAATCCCCCAACAAAACTACAGTAACTTCTGCTTATGAAATTGAAAAATTTTGTTAAAACCCCTTTTTTCTTAAAAAATCAATCAGCTGATGATTTCACCAAAGTTTTGAAACAAAAGTTGTTCAGATTCATGGTCACTGTAAAGTTTTGGCAGGGGGCCAAAAATAGCCCTGTATACTGAGTTGTTGATGAAGTAAACTCGTTATTAAGGAAACGATTAACGAAACCAAAGACGAATAATTTTTAATATCTTTGATGAAACGCACGATTTAGCCACAAAAAGTAATTTAAAGTTCCACAAAACTTAGAATATTGGGTTACATATTTAGCTGGATACTAAAACCTCAAACTGGGATATGTTTTCTACGTGACAACGAGCGTCCAATCGAATAAAAGTATTGTAGGTAATGTTAGTGATTGTTCGTGACGTGGCAATTCAATTTAAGAATTTAAAAAATCTGAGCTTTTTCAAATTCAATTAATGTTGCTACCTTTTAGGGTTTTTAACACGTTCAGTGCGGTGTAAAGAATCTCTTACGGGTCTTTCAGCTAGTGCACCGCCAAAAATCGTGTTCTCCCCCTCTGTGTGAGAGGTCATTACTTCTTTATTTCTATGTATTTGACAGAGACAAATATACATACTTGCTTTCCGCTTCAAGTTTAATTCAATAAAAAAATTGGAGATCGATGACTACCCAAACTGAACTATCATTAGCTTGCCATGCCATGCGCCATACAATTGATACCTATTTTTTTTCGTATTTACTCTTAGTCCATTTGTCATAAATGCGTGCTAAGCAACCTAAAGATAGAGCAATCGATTATCTATAAATTAAAGAAATTACATATAATATATGTTATTTTTTGAACGAGTCATGTATTATTTATAAAATCAATTTTTAAGGAGACTGTTTAGGTTTCATACGCGCTGCAGTAAAGCGCGGTTATGAAATCTAATAAATAAGTCTCAAACGCACTGGCTCGAGGTCCTATGAAAAAGTCACCGCAGCTAACGTGTTTATATCGTCTAGAAACCTGATATAAATATAAATTACATGTTAAGTAGGTACATACGATAAACTATCTATATGCTCATAAGTACTCAGAAAACAAATTACTTAGGCAACAAAATAAGTACCTAACCTTCTAACATTAACTACCATACATAAACCTTTAAAATGAACGACCCGTTTTAAAACCTTCAATAATCTTTAGATTTTGGTGTCATGCCCAGGATTATTGACAACCTAACATTCTAGACCCTGTAATCATAAAACCCATGTTTTATACTTGTATCTTTCATTTTGTAACTGCAAAGCTACACTGCTCAACATTGCCTAGGGATATTTTAATAACAAACCTTTAAAATGAACGACCCGTTTTAAAACCTTCAATAATCTTTAGATTTTGGTGTCATGCCCAGGATTATTGACAACCTAACATTCTAGACCCTGTAATCATAAAACCCATGTTTTATACCTGTATCTTTCATTTTGTAGCTGCAAAGCTACACTGCTCAACATTGCCTAGGGATATTTTAATAACAAACCTTTAAAATGAACGACCCGTTTTAAAACCTTCAATAACCTTTAGATTTTGGTGTCATGCCCAGGATTATTGACAACCTAACATTCTAGACCCTGTAATCATAAAACCCATGTTTTATACCTGTATCTTTCATTTTGTAGCTGCAAAGCTACACTGCTCAACATTGCCTAGGGATATTTTAAGAACAAACCTTTAAAATGAACGAACCGTTTTAAAACCTTCAATAACCTTTAGATTTTGGTGTCATGCCCAGGATTATTGACAACCTAACATTCTAGACCCTGTAATCATAAAACCCATGTTTTATACCTGTATCTTTCATTTTGTAGCTGCAAAGCTACACTGCTCAACATTGCCTAGGGATATTTTAATAACAAACCTTTAAAATGAACGACCCGTTTTAAAACCTTCAATAACCTTTAGATTTTGGTGTCATGCCCAGGATTATTGACAACCTAACATTCTAGACCTTGTAATCATAAAACCCATGTTTTATACCTGTATCTTTCATTTTGTAGCTGCAAAGCTACACTGCTCAACATTGCCTAGGGATATTTTAATAACAAACCTTTAAAATGAACGACCCGTTTTAAAACCTTCAATAACCTTTAGATTTTGGTGTCAAGCCCAGGATTATTGACAACCTAACATTCTAGACGTTGTAATCATAAAATCCATGTTTTATACCTATATATAAATCTTCTGTCCGTGTGTTAGTCATTGAACTCCTCCTAAACGGCTGGACCGATTTTGATGAAATTTTTTGTGTGTATTCCAGGGGGTTTGAGGATGGTTTAGATTCACAAATCAGCCCAGTAGATGGTGCTGTTAGTGTAGGGTGGAACGAAGTTCGCCGGGACAGCTAGTTTTCATATAAAACATTTTTTGAAAATCTGCAAAAATTACTGACATGTGTAGGATTTGTGTACAACGCAAAAAACCAACAACTGTGTTTTTAGGGTTCCATACCCAAGGGGTAAACACGGCACCCTATTACTAAGACTCCGCTGTCTGTCTGTCTGTCCATCTGTCACCAGGCTGTATTTCATGAACCGTGATAGCTAGACAGTTGAAAGCTAGATGTATTTCTGTTGCCGCTATAACAACAATTACTAAAATTTAGAAAAAGTTAGTCTCCATAATAAAAAAAAAAGTGTTCTTTTTGAAACGTGAAGAAACTTGCGCCATCTAGTATGATGGTACGGAAGTCTTTGTGTGCGGTTCTGACTCGCACTTTACCGGTTTTTTTCTATTTGCGTAGAAGAGCGGTACAGATTGTATAGAATTAATAGTACCCAATTTTCATTCTCTATGCGTTTATATACAAAAACCGGCGAAGTGCAAGTCAAACTAGTACAATGGGGGTTCCGTACCAAAAAAAAACTATTTTACATCTACAGCGCCATCTTTGGATGTAAAAGGGAACTAATGCTGTCTTCATATTACTATGCAAATCAACTATGTACGAGATACTACTAGATCCTACTAGATGTCGCTTGTTTCTTAAAAAACTGCAAAAAAAAATACGTTTCTTGTATTGGAAGCCCTCTGTAATATTTTTTTTTCTTATTTTGATTTTTGTTGTTATAATGGTAATAGAAATACACACTTTGTGAAAATATCAACTGTCTGCCTATTATGGTTCATAAAATACAGCCCGCTGGCAGACAGACGGACAGACGGACAGACGGAAAGCGTAGGATTAGTAATAGTGTCTCGTTCGTGACCCTTCGGGTGTACGGAACCTGAACACAAAAGAGCGTAAATAGCACTTGCACACTTTGAAAGTTTCTAACCCTACACACAGTCCTGAATATTTTTTATAGATTTACAAAAAAAAACATGTTTTTTTTATGAAAAAACCATAAATATACCTAGGCATGTTGACAAATGAACTTGCCTGCAGCCACAAGAGGGGAAACCTATTAGGTTTTCCCGCGTCTTCGCCCGCGTGCACATCGTGTCTTTGAGCGAAGAAATGGGTTATCTCCAGATCCCTCGGGAACTATGTCGGGCTATGCTAATTAAAAGTCTTTGTCACTTCTACACCTATATCTACAACTATCTCTGTCAAAAATCACGTCAATCCTTTGCGACTTGTACGAACGCAGCGAGAGCGTGGAAATGAGTTTTCTCCGGATTGCTCAGAAACTATGTCTGGCTATGCCAATGTCATTTACCTCCCCCCCCCCCCCCCCCACCCACCCCGTCAACTATCTCTGTCCGAAAAATCACGTCAGTCATTGCCCCGCTGCCACGCCTATAACACTTCCCAAGTTTTCACCCCTTTAACTATAATATCTGTGCCAAAAATCATGTCCGTCCGTTGCACTGTTGCGACGTGAAGGAAGGACAAACATGCAAACACTTTCATATTTAGTTTTCTCTCGTTAGAATCGCAAACTGTGTTTACCTGTGACGCCACAGAAGAGTGAAGGATTTTTTTTAATATACTAATCTATGCCTATGCAAAAAGTGGCACCACCTCCGGTTGTCATTATCCAAACAAGAATGTAACGAGTGGCTAATTTGTCTTTCACTTTCTGATCTCACTCGAGACGGAAGCACAAGCTATGCACACCCAATTAGGGATTTATTAACATTCCAGAGCCGATAGAGCCTGTGTCATTGTCAAGAACCGGAGTCAACAACCTTCAGAAGATGACGGCGAAAACATTCATATTATATCATTCATACAATCGAACTGATTTTGATTTGATTTAAAAGGGTTCTGCGTGAGGATACTAGTAGCTTTAACCGCCTCCGTGGGGTAAAGGTTCTGTCCATTAGCTTCACATCGGGAAGTTGCGGGTTCGATTCCCGGCGGAGTCTAATGTTGTTGGAAGGGCATTTTATAAACCCGCCTGGCTAGCTACCACCATCTTATCTAAGTCTTGCAACCAAACATCAATGTTTACAGCATAGATGTGTTCCGGCTTGAAGATAAGATAGCCAGTTCTCCATTGCGTTGGGGAATCTTTGTAAGCCCGCTTCCATCTTCTTATCATCAGGAACGTTTGTATGGAAACTCGAGCCTTCTGGGTTCCTCCTTGTTCTTTAACAAAATTGGTGTAGGTCCCGTTAACTGGGGCTTCTACTCATCATACTGAACAACTTTTGTTCTAAAACTTTGCTGAAAACGTAAAATTTTTTTTTTACTCTTCGTACGAATCGATTAGCTGATCGATCAACTTTGTGCATTAGTATGAAGGGTACAATTTTTTTTGAGAATTGTATGGGTTCCTTGAGGAAAGTTGTTCAGTATGACAAGTAGAACCCCCAATTAACGGGTCATACACCAATTTAGTTACAACCTGTATACGTGCGTATCTACGTAGTATACAGCCTTTTATTTCTGTTGATTGATAACAGTATTTAGTTCTAACTTTTATGCAAAAGATAAATGAGGAAAAAAGACGATTTTAAAAAGTGAAGGTTAAAATAGAAGTGCATTCCTGTGGGTACGTACATACCTACCTACTTTACCTATGGTTGATGGTGGCTTTCACTTTCTCGAATGATAAAGGGTCTCAAGGCCGACTGATGGTATTTGGAACATGTCACTGGTGAAACCATAATGATAATCTGTTGGAGAGCAATGTCGGACCATAAGTTTGGCCACGTGCCTATGAGCTTGCGCTATGGCGATTAACGAATTCCGGTGTAGAAACCTGGATAATTTAAAAACAATTGAAACGACTAATCTAAGACTTTCACAAATAAATATAATTATGAGAATCTGTTCTATTCTGCCAAGTCAAGCCTTTAAGTAGGTATTAAGAGTGCCTAGGCGAGGAACATGAGGGGATGGCGGTTACTCCACCGTCACAGTATTACCAAGTACTCATTATTATACTGTGGTATTACGATATGGCTTACAGTAGCGCAACGCAACGCCTTTGATGTCGCACGATGCCGCCACCGGCGTAGGTACTAGCATTACTAGTCTGTAGTCAGTTCACTAGGCTGTGCCCCGCCGCCCGCTGCCCCGCAAGTACCCTTCCGTTGCTCTACGTAAGTTCATTAGTTGCGCTACTGTAAGCCGCTATATTGTAATACTGTACCACCGTTAAGAAGCAGATTTGGTAGGTACCGTCTATGTAGAATGGAACCTAAAGTAATTACTATACCCTACTTTGTGCTAAAGCTCAATAACAGAATTCGCTCATTCAGAAAAATGACAAATGCACTAGGTATTACAACCGCCTCCGTGGCGTAATGGTTAAGTCCATTAGCTTCACATGTCGGTCTGCCTGCGCAAAGAGGTTGCGTTATCTACTAAAGCGCCTGAAAAACTAGTTATCGTGACCAAAAAAAACGATAAGGGAAATGGCTGGGTAAGATATCAAATTAAAGTAGGTACTAGTTGTACTTATGACAATTATGCAAAAACTGACCAAATATTCGGTTGCGTTGTAGAGCAACGCCTGTTAGTAGTAGGAATAGCGAGAGCGAGACCTTCACCAAGTCATCGGTCCACCGAGTGGGAGGGCTACGTAAACAAACTTTTCACAAATGCAAAGGTCACAAAGTCATAAGACCTGAACTACATAACCGATACATAAGTGATCGGTGCGTTCCGTTCTCAGAACTATTGAACTAACGGAAAAGACCTAACCTTGCTCTAGTTGACATCCTAACGATTCTGGATGTAACCACAATACTTGATACTTACGTACACTTGGTTTCATTAAAAAAAATCAAAAAAAAATGCCGAGATTTCATTAAAAAAACCGACTTCTAAAAATACTATATAGTACAGTTTTGCATTATTTTTTTGGTTTTTGTTAATTTTCTAATAAAGCACTACACCGATTTTGATAAAAATTTTATGGAACCACACGGGAAGCACTAGCTTTCAAATAAAAAAAGAATCATAAAAATCGGTTCACCCAGTCAAAAGTTCTGAGGTTACACACATAAAAAAAACATACAGTCGAATTGAGAACCTCCTCCTTTTTGGAAGTCGGTTGAAAAACTAAATGCCGCCGGATCGAATCCAAACTTTCCAAATAGACATTGATATGCATCGATATACAGGTGTAAAAAAATTGGTGTAGGACCTGCTAATTGGGGGTTCTACTCATCATACTGAACAACATTCCCCAAGGAACCCATAGTCAATTCTCCAAAAAAAATTGGACCCTTCACACTAAAATGTACAAAATTGCCCGATCAGTTGATCGATTTGTATGAAGAGTAGAATTTTTTTTACGTTTTCAGCAAAGTCGTAGAACAAAAGTTGTTCAGTATGATGAGTAGAAGCCCCAGTTAACGGGACCTACACCAATTTTCTTACATACTGTATATGGTAAAATACCTAAATCTTGAGACACTGCGGTATTTGGGACGTGAAGATATTGCGAAGCTTCCCGAACGCTTCCCAGCCAAGTTGGATTCGTCGATGTACTATTGATATGTCTTTGTATTGCATGTTTTTGTATTAAAACGGAGGTACGTTTGTATGGAAATTGCAGCATCTTGGCGTCCCATAAATGACACGATCTATGAAGTAGGACGAGTAAATGGAAACCGTCTACTAGGATAGTTCATTTTGTCCAGCAAAAGCCACAATCAGGTCAAACGAATGGACCAAAGTTTATGCGCCTGTTTACCTGCTGGCTTCATCTTAGTGATTGTTCTAAACTATACAGGTATATTAAAGGTTAGGTAATAGGTCTTCGCTTTTATGCACTGACCTTTTTCTTAACGTAAACTCCTCGGCTCAAACTCGTTTCACCTCTTTGTTTCCAGGTGTTTGCAATGCGCTACCTGTGGGCCGTGTCACTGGTGTTGTCGTGCGTTCTGGTGGCGGCGGGCGGGGCGGGGATGGAGGGGGGAGCCACCGCCACCACCCGCGCTCCCCCTCGCACCCTCGACCGGCAGAACTACGAGCTGGCCTGGCGGACCTGGCTGCAGAGCCCGGAAAGCGGCAGCCAGAACTCTCCACCCAGGCGCATCACGACGAAGAGTCTCTTCATCACCCCGCTGGTCTGTCCAAAGGGGCAGAGACTTGATCGCAACGGATGTGTACAGGTAATGTCCACTTCTAATGAATACGGGAAAAGAATCTGGGCGTACACTCTTATGCTCTAAACAAATTACTAAGAGATTGGATAATTAAGTATATTCATGATAAAAACCAATAATCTAAAAAATATATGTCTGCATGATATGACGGTGAACCCAGACGGTTCCCCAAATTAATTAGTGTCAAACAAAATCCAAGCCTACTATATAACTCGCATGTATTATCTATATGTATAACTAATTAATTAAAAACGCGTGTGTGTGGGTAAGCCCTCATCATATCAGCTCATATACTACCTCACCGAGGGACGCAAGCCTACCCTTATTTAGGGCGATCGGGCCTTGGTCGACCACGCGGGCCTAGTGCGGATTGTCCAACTTCACACATTTCTTCGCAGGCGTGTGCAGGTTTCCTCACGATGTTTTCCTTCACCATAAGAGCATCGGATAAATGTTCATATGAAATCGAAATTCGAAAACACATTGGTACGTGGCAGGAATCGAACCTACCTATTCGAAATCTGGATGTTCTGAGTTCGAAATAAACAGATAAATTTTATTTTTTCTAGACTGATTCAGAACACAGAGCTTTTGTTTTGAGCCTTTGCTCTTTCTACTCAATAACTTCCAAAATTGATAATGACAAACTAGAAATTGGCTTATCTCTTAAGGTTTATTTTGATAACAAAAGGACAATGCTCTAGCATGCGCTAGAGATCTTGCAATTTAGGAACCTAATTAGCATATTTCCTTATAATGTTCTTCCAATTCCAGGTAGTGACGGTGAACAAAGACGAGCATGAACGCATCCTGTTGGAACAGCTGAACGCGCTGTTCACGTCGGCGCCGAGTGGCGACGTGGTCTACGACTACGGCGACGACGAGCCCGGCCCCTACCAGCTGTCCATCCCCATCGCACTGGACCCCCAGGCCTCGGCGCTCCAGGCGCAAGAGCCGGCTGCACAGGTAACAAATTTCCTATTTGAAAGGAACTTGACTAGGCTAATTGAAGAAATGAACAAATTAGTTTATTGAGAATTCCGATTTCTTCTTATTAGATTTAAGAAACTGACGAAGACACAGCTAACCTTTTTCATTTTAATTGCTTGGGTTGTAAAGAAAGAAAATTATATACGTAACTTTCCTTTTTTCAGGCTCAAGACCTTCAACCGAACTTTGTGAAAGTTGACAAGAAGGACGAAAACAAACCTAACGCTGATGCTGGCATAGAAGCTGAACTGGAACTGCTGAAACTGCAACAGTCTCTCAGTAGCCATAACAACACTGCCGCGTCAGATAACACAGACCTCGACCACGACGTTTTAAACAACTTGATGCCCCCTGTAGACAAACCTAAACGTGACAGCCAAGTTGTAAACAAAACTGATGAAGCAACTATAAAAACTGATGAAGGACAAAAAGAAATAGTATATGGGCACGTGAATATAGATCCTTACCTGTATAAAACTGAGAGCCAAACAAATACGGAAACTACAACTGAAGAACCAACTACTACACCACCACCACCACCTGTCACTAATAATGACAAAATTATTGAAACAAACGACAAATTGAATGGATCTTCACCCGAAGGTTTAAACAAATCAAACACAACGACGACATTCACCCACGAACTAAAGAAGGATGGGGAGCAAACCAAACTAAACCCAGAGCACGATTATGCAGACATAGGCGAAGCAATAAAACTGATAAGCCGTTATGCTGAAGTGACTACTGATGATAATTTTAGCAAGGACCATAAGAAGTACGCTTTCAAAGATGACAGTATACTAGGTACACGAACTAAATTGCAATACCGTCGCAACAAACCGAGACCAGACACTGAGAAACTGCCTCCGGTACCTGTGCCTAGCTATGAAAATAAAGTAAATATACAAATGCATGCTCCCTATGTAAAGAGTTCAGCATATTACAGATATCCGTGGCAGGACCAACACTCACCCACGCCTCCACCAGACTACCCGTTCCGCCACCTTCAGGACTATTGGCCAGGTTGGAATCAAATCGGAGGAGTCTACAATACCGGACATGAAAACCCAAGACGCCATCATCACACTTATCCACACAATTACTACAGACTGCGCGACACTCACGCTAAACTCCCCGAAACGTATCCAAGAACTCAGGAAGCGTACGCCGGGCAACACGACTATCCCCCTAGGGTGCCGGCCTACAAAGGCAACCCCATGCGTTCTCACTCCAACAACCAAGACCTCTACAGTCTTCTCGGTCTAAGGCACTGGTTTAGCAGTGAAGGCGCGTCGAAGAGATAGCTTCTTTGTAAACAACTTGACATCGATGTTACCCGACAATGTATACTGGAAGCTATGATGAGGAAATTAACGTCGATGACAACTTAACATGGACCTTTCTGACAAAAATGTCAAGAAATAAGGATTGTTAAAATATTATTAGCTACGTCCCACTTCTGATGTTTTTTTGACCATAGCTTTCAGTATATTAGCCTATTTATTACAAAGCCAAATATTAGAGTCATAGTTAAGTTAAATTTTGTTAGTTTGTGTAAATATGCCTATTATTATGTAAGTGTTTTTTTTTTATTTGAAGCTAAAAAATCGATTGCCTAGTATTACTTGTTTTGTATTTTTGTGTTAAATGTAATTTAGTTAATTCATATGAGATAATACTTAAATGTGCATTATTTATGTTTGGTGTATATTTTTAATCATTTATGTTGTGACTGTAAAAACTATTGTAAGTGTTAGATGTTCGTTCAAGTTATGAGGTCGGCTTTAAAAAATACGGCACTGGTTTGCCACTATATCATTTGACCCAGGTTCCGATTGCTGGCTGGGCTCTTAAAATAACGACTAGCTTAGTTGGTTTGTGGATTAACTCGGTGTTTTATTTTATTCCATCAAATATGTAGATACAACTGTCTGTCTGCATGTTTTATGCTGTACTTTTGTCAATATTTTAGATTATTTTGTATGTTTCGGAAATAAGTAGCCCACCTGAAATCAAACTGTTAATTAGTTCCTTCTATAAACTTGCCTAAACTTGAACACAATCTTACTGGTAGTACATTCTGTCAGTTTTTCCTATCAACAGTTTTAAAATTAATATTTTGTTTACAGAACATTTAAATTAAACATAACACATGCTAACAATCACAATATATCATAACGATCCCACCAAAGCTTAGTATAAGAAATTAGTCTAATAAAATAAATACATTAATCAACTATTGTACTACTTTTAATCAAGTACCTATCTAGAAAAAAATTATAACTTTATAATTATGAGCATTGAGCTTTGGCAAAGTGTATATTGGCTTTAGTAACTAACATGTACTACGAGAAAAGAGTTTAATATTTTTTGTATTGTTTAACCAGACCGACGCTCTTACGGTGAAGGAAAACATCGTGAGGAAACCTGCACACGCATACGAAGAAACTCGAAGGTTGTGTGTGAAGTCGACCAACCCGCACTGGGCCCGCGTGGTCGACTAAGGCTCGATCGCCCTAATTCCCCTCGGTGGGGACGTATATGAGCTGATATGATGATAGACCAGTGTTAAACAAAAAGCTCTCAAAGAAAGTAAAGCATGGACAGACAAAAGCTATTAAAGTTTAATGCTGATTGTTTAAATTTCTAGAAATCAGGAAAAGCAATGGCAAATGGCTAATACACTAAATACCTACTGTACAAATAGATTAAGTGAAGTAATGTATTTCTGAATTGAAGAATTTAATTTAGAGTATGTTCCGCAATTTAGCGAAAGAAAATATCATTAATAAAATTATCAATGCCAGTATTTAATTGTAAATAAATGTGTTAAATTAGAAATGAAATCAATCTGAATTGTATTTTTTCATTTTGAATAAACCCTATATCAACCCTTACATCATCATCTTTTTAGCTTTATTATTTTTAATCATTTGGGGTCGACTTTGAATTTTTTTTGTCTCCCTTCTGGTCTCATTCCAATTGTTCTTGTGTCACTCCACATTCTTCCATGTCTTTTTAAACTCCATCCAACCATCTCTTCCTCGGTCTTTCTCTCTTTCTATATCACTCCACCCTCAAATCCATCACTCTTCGAGTCACCTGTTCCTTTTCTCTTCTGCTCACGTGGCCAAACCATGTCAACCCTTACATAAAACTTAATAAAACCCCCAAAAAAATAAGTTGTGGAAAAAATATTGAATAAAAACAAAAATGCACTGCAAGATGTTTTATTGGAAAAGAATATGCAATTTCATTAACATCATTTTCAATTAAGTAATAAAATCTACAACAGTTAAATCATTTATACTCATTTAAGCGAGAGGTTCTCTGCACTTGCAAATACTTTGTCCATTTCAGATTGAGGGTAACTTAATCAATTCACAAATGCACGTAAAGTGACATTCAAAAATATACCAACATAAAGATTACTTACTTGCAAGTAATTTGTACAAAATATCACAATAATAATAATACTTAGTATTACTGAGAAAATTATATACACAGTGCACTCTTCATGTCCATGACAAATTAATATTCCAAATGTCAGTGTTCCTAAATTATAATTCATTGTTTTCTATAGGGTACATCACTACTCTGCCAAGGTACTTAATTGAACACAAGTATATGCAAGAGCAGGCTACGACACAAGTTGTTCGGGATCACACGTAAATTACAAGTATTACTGGGTTTTGTTCTGAGTGAAATCTATTTTCATTGGCTTAGACCATGTTTATCTTATTTTAAAAACTTAATAATTGGTAGTCATTGTCTTTTGTGAAGATATCAACTGATAGACATAAGGAACAAGTAAGTACGAGACACATTACCCATCAAAACGGCGATGAACTTGTGTGACCATTCATCTGAACTCGTAGATTTGAATGCTATGCTCTGGGACATGGCTTAATGTCAGAGATTGATACCTAAAACAAACAAAATTATGCTTGGAAAACAGTCAGATATCGCCGCAACAGCAATTTGTACAAAATATCATAATAATAAACGTAGCGTAGGCAGGCCTCCCACGCGGTGGACCGATGACGTGGTGAAGATCGCGGGAAGCCGATGGATGCGGGCAGCGCAGGACCGGTCGTCGTGGAAATCCTTGAGGGAGGCCTTTGTCCAGCAGTGGACGATTTGTGGCTGATATGATGATCATAATAATGTTACTTTTACATGTCAAGAATTAGCAATTTATCAATTAATGATAAACGTTATTGCATCCCAGAAAAAAAGAATGCTCACTGTGGCTGTGGTTTCATTTAATCAGTTTTAATTTCTAAGTACTCAAAATAATTAAAAACAACCTTGGTATAAGCATTTGAAAAGTTTCCAAAGTTAATTAAAGCTTAATATCAGAGATATGCTATATATAAGGGGAGGTAGATAGGTTACATGCGTCTAAAAAGTGAAGCAAAAAAAAGATGCCAATTGGCATCTTTTTTCTTAGTAGCATTCGGTGCAATAGAAGGGAACTACCTATAACATTGTGTGTGTAAATGGCTTCGATTTTCAAATGTTGTTTGTTAGTGCATAACCCATCTATGGTAACAAATCTCTGCTTGATATGATATAACCTACACAATATTAAACTTCAAACACAGTATAAATAAATGAATGTTTCATATTGGTATCGATTCGGTTTTGCACAAATCAACTAAATTAAACTAAAATTAGAAGATATTATGTGTCAAAATTATGTTTGCTATTTGGAAAAACTCGACTTAAGTTATCTGACAGATCTAAACTTAAATCGAACTAAATTAAGTTTAGAACGCCATATTGCTATTTGGAACGACCATATTATAGATGTGTCAAACTAAAATTGAGCCAATTTTAATACTAAATTTTAATTGCTCTTGGAAAACCAAAGTGGAAGTTTTGTGATGAATACCTAAGAAAAGTGATGATATAAACCCTGATTAAGTACTCCAGGACACTGCACCTTTGACCTGAGGGTCTCATGATGACCAGGTTGGTGGTGGACAGCTCTATAAAGCATTCAAAGCTAGAACTTTAACCAAGATGCATCAGCACACTGCGCGACTCTGACCCGAAGAATTTTGATTTGAGGGTTTGACTCTGATGATGGTGACCAGGTCAATAAACCAGGTTGGAAGACGTCTGGTCTTATGTCTTTCCAACTTTCAGCTTCGGCAGTTTTAGAAAGCCATCGATTGCCAACCGGGTTATCATCAAACCTTCCATTTCTCCAGATTCTGACAATTCACAATGCCCCGACGCACTTTTAGGCAAATTCAAACTCCTAAATAAATCACTCAAAAATCCTTGATGCCAAGCCAAAAAATAAAACAAAACAAAATCAGCTGTTTCATAGATTATATTCGTAGCATAAATGATATAATAATATGCAACAGACACATATTGTTCATTCTTCGTTCAACCTTTAACATAATATTCTGTGAATTCAATTTAATCGTGTTTAGTCCTGTCAAACTAGGCAACCAAATTTAGTTTGTGCATAAAACCGAATAGCACATGAAAACGACTAAACTTATTTTAATTGTATTTTGGTTTAGTAAGTCGAGTGTTTTGTTCGAATCGACACCATTGTCCACTTTAAATGGTAATTAGGGGACAAACTCCCTTTGACTGTGCACATCCATGTTCTGAATGCATGCAAACAGTCTTATCCCTCGGTGACCTCTCTGATTGAAATAAAAGGAATAGAGCAAGGGGAAACTTTTTGGTGTGGACGAAAAGCTTGACTCTATAATTATTATAATTGGATGTACACTGACTGGCAGAGTAAAAACAGGCTTTTAAGTCACAAGGTTTATTATATCCAAAATTGGTAAGCCCTTGACATCATCTCACCTGATGATACATGACAATGATGCCAAGATGGAACCAGGCTTACCAAGATTCCCCAAAGCAATGAGGAACTGGCTAAGTTATCTTCATCCCGGATCACATCAATGCTGATAACATTGATGTTTGAAGGCACTTAGATAAGAGAGATGGTAGCGATCCAGGCAGGCTTAGAAAATAAATTCCCTGCTGAAATGCCTTAGGACTCATTATACCCTAAAGTTAGCTCTATCTCTATCTCAGAGATCTTAGTAACAAAACTTCATATCTCATACTCACCACTCAGAACTTCTATGATAATAATATCCTTCAATAGTAGCCGCAGACTTGTGGAAGCATATGTAGTAAAAACCCGCAAAAGAAGCACCATTGATGTCTTTGATTGTGTGATCAGGGACTAGGAAATGTTCTTTCCACCTCATGAATACATAATCAGCTTTCGCAAGGGACTCATAGTCAAATGAGTCTGAATTGAAAGTCTTCAAATATGGTACAAACAAGTCGAATTTACTCTGAAATATAAAAAAGATGCATATTAGATAATATACATAGACTTTTGAGACACTATTTTATCGAAAGTATTCTAAGATTTTTTCCAACAATCGAGAACATATTGGTACCTACCTATATACATAATTACTGTAAGTAATAATGAAACTGACTGATCATCTGTGATCAGAATAGGTTGAGAGATTTAGGGTCATTGGCCGAGAAGGACTAGTAAGTATAGAAATTGCTTTTATCCAGAAGAAATTAGTACAAAAATAAATATTGTAGTAATGAGACAGAGAAAATTGTGATGTGTGTAGCTGGAGTTACCATTTGACAGTTTCAGCAACAGATATGTTTATTCGCAATAGAAATATTTCACACAAACCTTCATTGTGTACATGTATATAATTATATATCTAGAACATCATATGTTCCATTTCCCATATATAAAATTTGGGTGAATGGAGCTGATCATAATATCAGCCTAAGGATGTCAACTGCTGGACATGGGCCTCCCCCAAGATTGCCATGACAACCAGTTCTGCACTGCCCGCAACTAGCAGCTTCCTGTGATCTTCACCAGGTCATCGGTCCACCGAGAACTGATAATGATAAATTTCTTAAAATCTGGTAATATTTAATTTAAAAAGTCATATCCACATAATGAGAGCTTGTTACAAGATCAAAAAATCACTACCATTCCAATCACTACTGATCATTAATGCAAATTACAGTATAACACTTTAGTTCAGATAGAAACAAATCATTATAGAAAAAAAATCTGCATACCCAGTGTTTTCTGTCAACATCTTCGTCTGCATCCCATTTGCGTGTCAGGAAAGGGTATTTGGCCGATATAATTTCTCCATCAAAGAATGTCGTGAGTGTTGGAAATTCTTCAGTCAGTCCTTTTATTTTTAAATAACCACAAAGATATGAGTTTTCCTCATCAACATGCTGCAAAAAATAATTGCATAAGTATACTAGGCAAGTGAATGGTAAAATACCCAATTATCATGGTTCACTCAACACCCAACACTCAATTATTCGCTCAGACCAAATACTAGTGTGATCAGTACAACTGCAGCAGTCGTAGCTCAGTGTGACTTGCGTGATTGGGTTGACCTGAAGCACAGTATTACTTGGGTGTGTTTGACTGATAGTGACATTTTCTGACTGTTTCCGTGCTTTGCAAGGCAAACTAAGCCATCATGCCAGTTGCTATCACTAGATGGCAGTCTTTAAGCCATATCAGATGCCATAAAGGTGGCTTGAAAAACTTCTGACAGTGGGGTGCACTACTAGCCCTACAACCTCCACCAACCTGGACTCGGCCTCCAAGTGTGGAGTATGACCTAAACATTCCCGAGTTTGGGAAGAAACCTGTGCTTCAGCAGTGGGGTTGTTAATGAAGAAAATCGTATTAGCGCAAAAACAACAACAAAAAATGATATATTCTATGAATAACAATGTAGACTGCCTTAACCAAGGGTCATCAAAATCAGCTCTCAGTTATAGCTCATAATCCTCGAGTTCCTAAATATTGCGTACTTACTTTGCTTTTGTAACTAACCTGCAAAACGACTTCTACTTCATAAGAGTTGCCTTTTGATTTCTGGTGCCCTTGAAATTTAGAGCCGTTGTATAGCAGAGATTTTGTGACACCCGGCTGCTTCGAGTTTGCTGGAGGCGGAGGAGTTATATCAACCTTTACTGGCATTATTTTCCCATCCAAACAGTGACCCAGCTTTCGACGTTTGTATATGTATTGACAGACGATGAACGATGAGAACGACAAGCGTGCGTGATTTCTACGAAGTCTCTCTCTTGACAGATTTATTTCCAGTAGATTCTATCTTTTCAACTCAACCAGAACAACGAATTTAAAGTTTAAGATAATTTTGTAGATGAATTTAAACAAATACCAGTTCAATTTTTGATTCCGAATTTCTTTTTACAAAATTTTGTAACAAAAAAGGAAGTGAAAGTTCTGTTCTGTTCTGTTTACGTACGTGCACAGATTATAAAAGTAGTTAACTAACAAAGGGCAGTATTGTGAATGCCACGGAAAGTAGCTAGTACTATATCTAACTGTTATTTTTCAACAGTTAGTGTAAAACTTAATTAATTTACTTCATGATGCCAAGGGCTTACAAATTGTAAACAAAAACAAAATATTAACTATTTTTATGTTTTTGGCCTTATTGATATTGCTAATTTTAAGGATTACCATGACGACCGATTCTGCGCTATCCTACTACCTTCACTAAGTCATCGTTCCACCGAGTGGGCGGCCTACCTGCGCTACGTTTTCCGGTGCGCGGTTGCCACTCGAGAACTTTACGACCCTAACGGCCATCTGTTCTACGAGCTATGTGCCCCGCCCACTGCCACTTAACTTTAGCAATTCTGAGAGCTATGTCGGTTACTTTGGTTCTCCTACGGATCTCCTCGATTCTGATTCGAACACGCAGAGAAATTCCGATCATAGCACACTTCATTGCCCTTTGGGTGACCTTGAGCTTTCTTATGAGGCCCACAGTAAGCGACCATATCTCAGTTCCGTAAGTCATCACTGGCAACACACACTGGTCGAAGACCTTGGTCTTAAGACACTGCGGTATTTGGGAGGTGAAAATATGGAAATCCTTGGGGGATAGCCTATATCCAGCCGTGGACGTCTTTCGGCTGATAATTATGTATTATGATGATATTGCTATGGCGTAATCTTCATCAAAAAAAGCTATAATTTTGCTAAATTACGTGGGTTAAGGGTTAAGGCACATATGAGATACTACTTTAGTTGTTAAATAAAGTAAGTGTAGTTCACAGATAATTTATGCAGGTTTTTTTGGTGTATAATGTTATAGGTCATCTTGTCATCTTTGGTGTAGGAATTATTTTAAAAATTGTGCACTGCAAACTGCAAACAGCCTTATAAATAGAGAAACACGCATAGAGAATAGCCTGGTTGCAACAAAACAAATATATGAAAGGAAGTCAAGTCCGATACAAAAAAATTACAGCGATCTAAATAGGTATGTAAAAAGTTCTATAGTGGTCCCTAAATCATAGCTACATACGGAAATTTAAATAGAAATATTTATTTTGTGCTGCTCTAAATAATAGAGAATGTACAACTGTGTTATGTTCTGTGCTACTAATGGAGTTTAGGGATTCTGTGAATGAGGAACTTTCTAGGCTCCTTTCCTTGAAAAAATCATAGATGGCGCTGTCTAGTGTACTTAGAAAAGAGAGTTTAACAAACTAAAGTTTTTACTTAGTCAAAGATGACCTTTTATTACCCATATATTGTATTATATGGGTCTAATTACGTTGTAATTTTTTACCCTAATATGACTGCCTCCTAGGCGTAATGGTTAGTACAATCGCATCACACTAGGAGCTTGAGGGTTCGATTCCCGGTGGGGTCAACTTGTAAGACTCGGTTTGGTTGGTGGTAGGGCATTTTCTCTAAGCCCGCCTGGCTAGCTACCACCATCTTAACTAAGTCTCGCCGCAAAACGTCAGTGTTACAAGAAATTATTTTAATCTTTAAATTTAGGAAAACTTGAATGTCTTCAGTCTATTTCGAATGCTTACGTGGTGAAATATAAGTAAATATTTCTTCCATGCGCATTAAAAAAAATCCAATAAATCATCATACAAATTCCTAGAAATTATCAAGTTATAGTTAGTTTTTTTCGAATGGAATTTTATGAAGAGACTTTCATTGTTTAGTTGAATTGAAATAATAAACAAATTGCGATTATTCAATGTATTATGAGGGTGTTGATAGAATACTTTTATGATATTCTAAAGAGCTTTTCAAAAACCGAACAGAATGACTGAACAAATAACAGCCAGTTAATATTAATGGCATTATGTATAAGAGAACTGAATCAACATTCATAAACTATGAGCAGTCATTAACGTAAAGTTATATGTAAGAGGTATTTAAGTATTGATCAGCAAGTCAAAGATTTAAACAGTTTTAGTCATTCAATGTATAAGTTCAATGAACGAAGATTTAATTGTTTTTATTTTTTTATTTAGCGAAACAAACTATTTTTCCAATAAATTGATGTGGATTGTCCCCTTAAATGACGCAATACACACTTGAATATGTGATAGCATATCCGAACTATACTCAGCGTTGTGCGTGTCTAAATGCAAATTATACTAGTTGCGGCTGCGCATATTTATAGACACAAGTTGCATATAAATATCTTCTTTAAAGACTGTTTAAAGACGCCCACTAAAGCAATTTATTCGAATTCGAAAAATAATCAGAATTTATCTAATTGTATGTATCAACAAAATAATTAGTATTCAAATGCCTACGGAAGTTAAAAACCAAATGAAATGTGGCATGTACCGATGAAATATGACATCTACCGATTTTTTGACTTATATTAGGATAATTTTTAAAATTTTGATGAGAAAAAGAATAATTTCTGATAAAAATTAAAATATTTATTTTCTAATAACGAATTATTCTTTCTGAAAAGCTGTTAAAAAATTACTCTTAGTAAATAAAAATTATTTTTCAAAAAAACCGTCAGGAATCATCTAGCTAGATGTGACTGACCAAATTTGTGACCAAGCTAAAATTTGTGACCAAAATCTCGTGACGGTCACAAATTGTCATCTAGCTCATCTAGCTAAATGCGACTGACGAAATTTGTGACAAAAAAAAGTCTGACGGTCCGTCAGTCACAAGACCGTCAGCGGACCGTCTTGTGATCAAAACTTTAAATGATGGTCATTTCACATCACTAGTGATAGCCTTTAACAGTAACACAAAACTCAAGCGAACACAGGCTACAATAATAATATGTAAATCGTTAAATTGGTGCGAGACACAAACGGGTCTTTGAATTATCCATTAGCCGACATTGTGACTTGCTGTACACTTTATACGCGCAGACGGATTGACCCAGAAACTTTTGGAGAAATGGAGCTATCAAAATTCACAGATGGATTGAAGAAAATACTGACAATAAGTAACAGTAAAGGTGAAAATTTCTTCCATGAGGTGACCAGAAGTGGAAGTTTCTCCCTCATAGGAAGATTTGCGAACTCCCACTCTTTCCTGCTTCACAGCATTAAATACATTTAAAAAAAAAAATTTTTAATAATTTTATGACTAATTTTCATGAATTTTGAGTGAAAATACAATGAAATTAGTACTACTTATTGTGGTTGTTGTGCTCTGACTCGGAATCGAACCTAGTCACTCATTGGGCACAACACGCGAACACCGCCCAAGCTAGGACAATCTTCGAGCTCCGCCGTCCATTTATTTAATACTGTGAAGCAGGAAAGAGTGGGAGTTAAGGATTATTTATTACGTGAAGCGTTCCACTTCTTCACGTAACAGGATAAAGGCTGCTCCCAGCCGACATTATAATGGCATGCAATTCTTATTTTTGGTATCGCATATAGCGTGCGGTAGCCGTACAGAGTTTGAGTCTGTCTAGACACTGCTGGGCATTCAGTCCTGTTTTTGCAAAACGTTCCAGTGAATTGAAATCAAAATGATACGAAGTATAAGTATACACTACTTTTTTTTTTCATAAAAGTGTTTCACAGATTTAGCTGTTTCATCCATACCGAGTTTGTAAATATATTGATCACCATCTTCTCGGAAGTAAAATTGAAATTTTTGATTTAGGCTACAGAGAGATTTATTTTTTCTTGGTTCAACAAATGTTAATTTTTTTTCCAGCCATTTCCACCTGGTCGACTCACTGGAGCTCAGCGCCGTCAAATAGAAGTGTTCCGAGACAGGATCTATGTGTTGAGCCAAAAAAAGGATAAATTGTTTCAGCAGACGGATTCCGCAAGTAGAAGGAATGAGATAAGTCAAATCGACCGTGACATTGAAAGTTATAAACAATCGCTGATTAGGATTTACAGTAGCAGTAATTTCTTTCCCATGGATATTCATTTGTTGTGACTCAGTTTTTTAATTATTAAATGTTTAAGAACACTTATTTGAGTTTTACTTTCCATATCATTAATAAGCAGCTATTTTATAAGTCGAATATAAAATTACCTGAAAAAAAGCAATTCTGACCCCTTCGATGATATCCGATAACTAGGTCATGAATATTTTTGATAACTAGTTCAGTCATCTTATCTTCACCCAGCAACTGCCAGTTATAAACGAATTTTCTCAAAGAAACGACGTGTGTTGATAAGAAATCAAGTGACTATTGTTATCGACACCTTCCAAAAATCACAATGGCACAAAATGTAAGCATACTAATTTTATTTTTTCGTCAGTTCAGCTTGAAGTTTTTTTATGAACATGCACTCAAGAACCTGTTTCTTTCTACAGCAAAATATGGAATACATGACATCACTCACAAAAACAGAAATAAAAGTGCGCCTTCAGAGAATTGAAGGTTTAAAACGAATTAAGGAGCAGATGATGAACTTACCCCGTTCTTCTGCTGTTCAAGAAGAAATAATTAGAATCGACTCCGAAATTGCCCAACAAAAGCGCCTTATCCTGGAAATCTATCATCGATTCGGTTTCCATCCCTTAGATATTCATCTCTTGTAATGTAAGTTTTTATAAATAAATCTTTTCAAACCACGAAGGCTAGATAGAAGGAGGACGCATGAATATGTACCTGTAGTTCCGAACGTTCAGTTGAACGAAATTATCTAGATAACGAAGAAAATTATCTAGATTGTTAAAATGGCTGACTGGCCTAGAAAATGACGCAGTGAGGTATCTCGGGACTTCTGAGATTGGGAATAACAATTTCGGTACAGATAATACTCACCCCTCGATATTCCACCCTTATGCATATAATTACAGTTAAAATATTCAATTATATTTATAACAATATGGGAAAATGAAAAATATTACTCAAAAATATCACATACGATATTGCGGCCAAATCTTTAATACCGTTTTTGACTTGCGGACTAACCCCCAAGTCCCACCCTCAATTTTTAAAATTCAATTCCACCTATCCTACGCTCTTTAAAAATTCTTAAAAATATTCATATAATCTTTTTTTTTCATCCTTAAGACGACCGAGACATTTTTGACTTGCGGACACACCCCCAAGTCCCATCATTATACTTTGCGATTTAATTCCACCGATCCTCCACTCTTTACAAATTCTTAAAAATATTCATAAAATCTTTTTTTTTCATCCTTAAGACGACCCATACATTTTTGACTTGCGGACTCACCCCCAAGTTCCACCCTTATTCTTTGAAATTTAATTTCACCGATCCTCCACTCTTTAAAAATTCTAAAAAAATTCAGTGAGCTCTCTCCTCACATTCTAAAGACGACACAGACATTTTTGACTTGCGGACTCACTCCCAAGTCCCACCCTTATTCTTTGCAATTTAATTCCACCGATCCTCCACTCTTTAAAAATTCTTAAAAATATTCATATAATCTTCTTTTCTCATCCTAAAGAGGACCCAGACATTTTTGACTTGCGGACTCACCCTTAAGTCCCACCCTTATTCTTTGCAATTTAATTCCACCGATCCTCCACTCTTTAAAAATTCTAAAAAACTTCATATAATCTTCTTTTTTTATTACATGCATATGAACGCCAAAGTAACTTAAAGCTCATTCATAATAGCTTTACATACTTCTGAAATTTCAAACAAGTAGTGTATAAACTGGGGCACGTTCCTGTTTACAGAGCGGAAAGATATATCACGTTAACTCGGTTACACACGGTGTTAAAAAATGTTTTCACGTTTAGTTAGCGTATTTTGATGAGGAAAGTAAACCAAAATTAATGTTCTAGACTAGACAGTGCGGCGCCGCCGGTAGCGTGCGCCGCCTAGAGTTCAGGTTATGACGACACATAGATAAAAACATATGAATTGTCGTCCGTCTTTATAATAATTTAATAGTTTAATTTGTCTTTTAACTATTACGAAATGTATAAGATATTAACAGAGTTGATTTTTGACTATTCTGAGTTAATATTCTACATAACTTTTAAGCTGTCTATTTATAGGCTAAGAAAACTTCAATGATATTCAATTTACTATTATAAAACTTTTATTATAAAAATACTGATTACATACAGAAAGCAACTTATTATACCTTAGAGATAATTTTATAAAATTAACAATAACAATTACCAATATCTGTGGAATAGCCTAATATAACGATCCAAAATAGAATAGCAAAATACATAGTGGTTAACGTTAGACAAACAGTTGTATCTTTCACGTCTTAGCTTACAAACGGTGGAAAATAGGTTTACCTTACCCGTTTCTAAAAATGAAGATATACAGATGTCAACTGCACAAAACACCATTGATTTATTCAACCCACTATTGCAATGAATCACTATTGGTCGTCTTGGATACATGCAGCTCCCACTGGGTGACTCTTGGTTGGCCATCCATCGACCACACATCCTTGTCGTCATTACCAACTCCAGAAAGTCAGACTCTACTGCAGAAATATCATGCTCTTGCCATTTGTCAAAAAGAAGATGAGTAACTTTCAGGGAGCCTCCAGCTTCGTGTGTCACATGAAGGTGTGTTATTTGAAAGTTCGATCGTTGCGAATAAGTTTCAAGCGTTTCTATCTTAAGCCTTCCAAATTCCACAGCTGTTCCTTCTACTGGACTCCAGTACTGGTAGCATTGGTTCACTCCATTTTCAACAGGCTTGCATAGCATGATGATGAGCTCGCTCTGATGATCCCATATGGCCCTCCAGAAGGTACTAGTTGTCTTCTCTGAGGGTGCCGAAGAGCATATATATTTTTTCGGGTGTTTGAAGCCATTAATATAGCTCGCGTTTAAGGAGGCCTCGGAGCTTTCGTCTTCTGATATCACCACGCGGTTGTGGTCATAACACGGTGCGTCTTCGAATCCGTTGTTTTTAACGATTTCCAATGCTGGACCCCACGTTTCTTTGATTTTCTTCTTCATGATTTTGTTGTGCTCTTTGCAAAAAATTGTGGTGGCTTTGTCGTCATTAATTAATTTAATAAAATTTTTCAGGCTCAGCGCTTTCGAATTTTCAGCCCCCATTTTAATGTTCAGTGTACTTACTGATGTATGTACAGAAACTTAATGTAATATTACTGTTACTGTGCCTCGATTTATAGTTAGTCTTTTTCCTTATGACTTGACGCATACGAGATTATTTTTGTGGCTTAATTATTGTTATAATCCTATATTCGCTATGAATACGTGACCTACCCGGTTTTACGTCATGGAAAATACCATGGTTGCTAACTGTTACAATATTGTTGCTAACCACTGAAAAACAGTATTTTTAGGTATCTGCGGCTTTTAGGTTTATTAAAACAATTGCACAATGTTAACTAATTTACAGCAACTAGCGAATAGTAGCTTACATAGATTTTATAGTAGTTAACTGAATTAGGATTAGCACAGTGCGCTAATCTAATTAGCCAGCCGAGGTCTCAAGCTTAAGAGAAAGAAAATACCTTCGCCTGTCTACGAATGTCAGTTAAAAAAAAACAGAACAGCGTGTAAGGAAAACTGAATGCTTATCTCGTAGTCTGTTTGTTGTTGTTTATGTTAAGCCGCCACTAGCAAATGATCAAGTAATTCATAAACTTATGATAAGGGAAGCAATAAAAAGCATCGGCATGTCGAGATGTATTAGGTATCGATTAAACGGCCGTTATACATATTTATTTTCTATCATGTAATGAAAGGGCATAACTTACGTTATTTCAGTAAATACAGAATCTAAATATATAGCTAGATAAGTGTTATAATATATATAGATAGATCAGTATTTTATTTATTTTACCTTAAGCTTACCCTTAAATACTATGTATTGTGCTTACGCACTTACCTACAACTTCAATACTTATGTTTGCGTATTCGCAGTACCTACGTTTCAGATCCTTTATTTACCTGAATTACATTCTATTAAGGCCTAATGGATAGACTCAATATAATTTATAATTGATGTCGTTCAATCATAGTAAGAAACAACGATATGCAGTGTAGTTCTATAAGCTTACGTTAGAAAGGTAGAAATAACGGTGAACGTGACCTTCAAAGATTAGTATTCCCGAAAATCATTTTAGTGCGTTCCAACTTTCAAGATGTTATGGAAAGTGAGCATGAGTTCATCAACCGCATATCGTTCGAGGATGAAGGTCTATGGGAAAATAGACCTAGAAAAAGGAGGCGCCAATCGGTCGTCATGAGCACCAGGTTCGACATATTTTCCGCGAATTGTGTGGATGGATACCATGTGAAAAGAAAGTTTATGATAGTCAGCAGCCTAGTAGCTGAAGTTGATTCCTCCAATTTTTGGAGCTTTGTATGGGAGAGTGGTTGTAAAGTGATTGTGAGGTTCGACAAGAAGAAATTAAAAAGTTATAATTGGCTTAGTAATTCACAAGTCTTCGAGTATTTTGTGAGTGAATTTTTCATTTTGAAGAAGATTATTACTGATAAATACTACACGCAGCTTGTGTTATATTTAAGAAACACAATGGAAAGGAAATCAAGGACACTCACGCACTACCAGTACCACGACTTTCCAGATCGCAACGCCCCTTTCAACTCTACTCAGTTTATCTACTTTTTGAAGATAGTAAACAAAGAACAAGGCTACGGCACAATAAGAACAGATTGCAAAAAGCGTGCAGTCAGTCCAATAATGATCCATAGCATAGATTGCTTCGAAAGAGCGGTGTCGGTCTGTGTGTTAGATAACTGTTTGGACCAATTGATAAAGAAGAGTACATATTCATTAACAAGACCTTGCTGCATAGCATATGCACGTTAGATTCAGGAAGGAAAAAATCTAAAGACAGTGACCTCGAAAATATTACTTTCAGAAGTCGCGTTAGGAAATATTGCTCGCTTTTTAAACGCATGTCTGTTCCCTGAGTGTATCGAAAAAGATAGGGTTGGCACCATCGTCAAAATAAGACATTTTAGTGTTAGTGCTTATATAGGTATAAGGCTGGTGTTATAGAATAAATGAGAACTAACATTAAACTATAATGTATAAGCTTTAATTATGTCATAAATTTTTTTTAAGCGACATATGTGTGTAATTCATCCTACCTAAATAATACCATTTAAGTAGTAAGTAGGCTACACTAATCACAATGATTTTACCGCAATGATATTCGCGTGCATCATAAGCACGCAGGAACAAACGGATAACATATAATAGGATCGGTTTCCAGACATGTGTTGAATATATATTTTTTTGCGTCCTTACGCATTTTATAAACACAACTCTTAATGCACCTGACAATCAATTACTATTCTTATATGCAAACATAAATCCTGTATAATTGAATTGGCCTACTGCCAAAGTTAAGGGAGCAATATTTTTATTGTATACGTTTCAACCCTATTTGATAACTCACAGTATTATAAAGCAGTTATATAGTAAACTGTATTGAGACTGCAAGCAGATTAAATTTTATTGATGTACCAGTTTGATGTACCAGTCACGTGAATTTCGTTATCACGTTGCAACACTTGGTTACATCACAAGTTACGCAATCTTATAAATTAACGTAACGCGCAAAATAGACGTTTGGATATTGTTCTATTGCTTCACATGACCAAGTTTTCGTTTGAAAATAAATGTCCTTTTGGAGTAACGGTAATAGATTCGCTGAAAATGATTTTATTGGTAACATTTTTGGGTAAAGTTTTTTTTTTTTAATTTTGAGCTCTAATTCTTTGTAAATTTTAATTTGAAAACTATGCCTATTTAACAACATTCCGCTTGAAGATAAGAAAGCCAGTTCTCCATTGCGTTGGGGAATCTCGGTAAGCCCGACTCCATCTTCGGCATCATCGTCAATTACCACCAGGTGAGATGATGCGAAGGGCTTACCAATTATGAATTTAAAAAAAATTAAATAAATAAATTAATTAACTAATAAAATATGTCCTAATTTTTTGGATGTGTGCAAAAAAGTATTATTTTTACACATGATGCAATTTTTAGGCACGATAGGGACAAACCCTTACCTATAGTTTAGACAAGAATAGACTATGTTTTTCTTGTCGTTATGATATTTGACCACAATTAGGAAGACCTGAGATTTTTTTCTTATTTGTGTATTCCACGCTAATAGTTGGTTAGATTGGCTTTGGTCAAAGATAACCTATTATTACTTGCTATGGTTGGTCATACGCAAGAAGTTTATAGATTTACCTATAAACTTCTTGGTCATACGTTAGTCTAATTTCATCCATTCGCATTGTATCTGCTTTGTTCATTCAATCATTCTATATCTTCTCTCATTCTATATCATCTCTTTATGATACGAGCTACAGATATTGTTTCAAAGGAAAAACTTGTACATGAATTAAGTAAACAAACAATGTAAATGAATTAAGTAAACAAAACAACTAATATATATTTTTTTTTACAGTTTTTTAAAAAAAAACAATTTCACTTAAAACTAAAATAACGAAATAGAAAGGTAATCAAAAAATACCGACTTCAAAAAGAAATAAACACTCAATACATATCAATATTTTCATTAAAAAATATTTGTTTAAAGAGATTTAACTTTCATAATAAATATCGATTGTATTTATTCTACTACCGTACGCGTCACATCGCTAGTCTAAGTCCGAAGCGTGATGCGGGATAGTGCGCGCGGAACATAACCCCGCCCCTCACGTCTCCTTTACCCCCGCAATGCGTGATTAATTTTTAACTTAAAAGTATAAAAAATGGACTTATCGCTGAAATGTGATAATAGATTTGTGTTCAGTATGTTTCCAAATATCGTTTTTACAAGATTTGACCATTTTAATAGAATAAATATTTAAAATCACTGCTAGGAATTTACCACTGACGCACACCGTCAATTATGACCACTAGCGCTTGAGGGCGGAACGTCGCGTTGTTCTCACCCGTACCTACTGTTCTCACTAAAAAAGACCCACATACTACATATGGGGAATAAACGATCATCTTTGACTAAGTAAAAACTTTAGTTTATTAACCCGGCGATAATGACGCTGGGTCATATCGACCCGAGCGATTTTCAATGGGGGAAATTTCGAAAAAAACATATTATAATCTTTCATGGTTTTCTCAGTAGCTAGAGATAAGACCTCAATTCATATGATTTGTACCATAGTGTAGTGAGCAAGCGCCAGTGAAGAATGGTAATATCCCTTTTCTTGAATAAAACGGGAATAAAATGGCTAAAGCTCCATACATTTTTAGTTCTAAAAGATAAGTTATTTTTGTTGCCCTTTTGAGGTGGTTGTATTAAAACCGAATCATAATTTGATATCTAAATTAACTTAAACATCTTGGTACTACAATGACTTAGTACTCATGCAATAGTTCTTACTTTGTATTAAATTTGTTATAATTCAGCAGATAACCAGATAATTAAGAAAAAAAACATACGGGTCATATTGACCCCGCGTCATCGTCCGCGTTATTTTTTATACGTCATTGGCGCCGGGTTAAACTCTCTTTGCTAAGTACACTGGACAGCGCCATCTATGATTTTTTAAAGAACAGAACCTGGAAAGTTCCTCATTCAACTAAAGACGAAAACAATCTTTTTTGTCTTTTTTTATGAGTCATTGTGAAAACTAATTTTAGCTGAAGGCCTCGATGTCAAAGTCCTAAAAAAACAACTTTAGTCTATGGTGTATGTAATGGTAGTAGGTTTTCGTTCGTCGTCGTTTTCGTTGATTTCATGTAGCGATAAAATTGAGAAATACTTTGTTTTGTTTTTTGCTTCTGCTAAATTAGATATCTACAGTTAACATCGTGGCATAATGCTGAAAAAAATTAAATCAAGCTGTACCCGTGAAACCAATACGTCTGCCTACGTTTTGTGATAGAGGTAATGGTGGAAGTGTTACTTTCCCATATAATTATGGTTAACTGACGTTAGTGTGTGCATCCTCAATTATGGCAGACCCAGGTTATTACCACAGTGATTACATTCGCCACCCCGTTCTCTACGAACTAGGCGTTAAATATGGAATCAAGACAGAGTGTATTCCAGAAATAGCATTACCATCCAAGTTGGAGGAACTCAAAGATGTCATACGTAGGGAGATACGTAAGGAACTCAAAATAAAAGAAGGTGCCGAGAAGCTCCGTGAAGTGGCTACCGATCGTCGCTCGTTATCGGACGTTGCTAATATCGTGAAGAAGGCCAACGTCAAGCTCAATGAGCTTAAATCGGATTTGCAGGAGTTAGAGTCGCAACTGCTGCTATCACGCGGGCAGTCCACTCCTACGTCACCTGAGGACCTATCTTACGACGACGAGATCATCCTTGCGTCGGAGGCGGCGCAGCAGCAGCGACAACTTGGAGAGGCTACAGCAGACCGCAAACTAGCCTCATTGGAAAAGCAACTGAACATTGAATTGAAGGTGAAACAGGGTGCTGAGAATATGATCCAAAGTATAAGCACCAGCAACCAGTCTCGAGATAAGAAATTACTAGCTGAAGCCCATCAAATGCTAGCAGACTCAAAAGATAAGATAGAATATTTAAAACTACGTATCTCTAAACTAACCAAGCAGCAAAAAGGTGAAAACGCTGGTGCAAATGGTGACAGTAAAAATTCAGTAGAACCGTTGCTAGATGAGAGAATAGCAGAGCTCAGGAACCGCCTGAGGATTGAGGCAGCTGTTGTGGAAGGGTCTAAGAATGCCATTAGACTATTACAAAGTGATAAGAAAATTACTGACAAGAAAGCACTACAGGAGGCCCAAACCAGTCTTCTAGAGTCTACTCAAAAGTTGGACCTGCTTCGTAAATCTTTGGACATGAGACGTCAAGAGCTTCCAGCTGAAAGTTCGGCATTTATAGAATTAGGACATGAACTTCGAAGCACTGGTTCTAGCCCTGGTTACACAAGTTTGACTGGTGGAAGTGGATCAAGATCCCACCTCCTATCGCCGGCTCCAATGATCAGCCCATGTGTTCAGGTGACTGGAACACTGGAAGTAAGGCTCATGGGTTGTCAGGACCTGCTTGACGATGTACCAGGGCGCAGCCGTCGTGACCCTCTGGCTAGCCCGTCAGATTTGAAATCTTTTGTCAAAGGGGTTGCAATTCGTAATTCTATGAAATACACATACAGCATAAAGGATGACACAAGCAATGAGATCAGTGCTGTATTAAAGTTGGACAATCACACTGTTGCACAGACCAATTGGAGACCTTGCTCTCAACAAGCATGGGATCAAAGGTAATTTTTTTTTTGTTTTTCTATTGTATTACTGTCTTGCTTGTTAAAATCAATAAAGCTCTATTCAAATTTCATAGACTAGAGACTGCCTTTGACTGAATTGGCATGCACTCTACAATAAGAACAGACTGCTTGTGTGCCATATTTCATCCAAATCTGTGGTTTTATTTTAACAAATGTCTACACATTTCTTTATTGGTAGGAAATTAGGACTGTCATTGGGTTAAGAGTTGAATTGTTAACCTTTTTGAATGTATGTATCTATAATCTTTACGGCATACTTCCTCCTTATCTCCTTCTTAGAATTATAATCTTTTATGATTCCTTACCTGTGAGTGGATACTTTATCTTATCTAGAAACTAGGCACACAAATGACTAATTGACTTGAGTAGGACATATTGTGATGTTTTTGAATTAGGAAATCTATGAAAGACCATTATTGTGATCAAAACAACATTTTCTTTACAGATTCACCATCAAGCTGGACAAATCAAGAGAACTAGAAATTGGTGTTCATTGGAAAGACTGGAGAGGTCTTTGTGCCATTAAATTTTTGAGATTAGAAGAGTTCATTGATGACATCCGACATGGAATGGCACTGGAGTTGGAGCCCCAGGGTCTCCTGTTTGCTGAGATTAAGTTTTTAAATCCAATCATATCTAGAAAACCAAAACTTCAACGTCAAAGGAAAATTTTCAAGCAGCAAGGTAAAAATATCCCAAGACCCAATTATGGCGAAATGCATATACCTGCCGTTGTATTGGGTAGACTTCTCAAACGGTCATCACCTTCAATTCAAAACATACAAACTGCACATATCTCCCAGCCACAGCAACAAGCTTTATACAATAACTATGAATCATCCCTTGAGAATAAAGAATTCGAAAATCCTAATGCTACTCTTGGGGGAATGGCTGGAGTACGACCCCTGGGTCTACCATCTTCGCCTACAACACCACAAGTGCCTGTCGCTCATCCACCAAAGCCTGCATTGCCCATGCAACCACCCCCACATGTCTCTACACTCAGAATGGAAAAAGAACTTCAAGAGGCGTTTGCATTTTTAGATGACTCTTACAACAGAGACAATTATGTTGTGAAAGAACCACAAACTCCCTCTTGCGACACGCCCCTAGTGGAATATCCTCCTTCACCATCACCTAAGCTGGTCCTAGATTTCCCGAGCAATGAAGATCAAATAGTAGATGTCACAAATCTAAGGATATCTTCATCCCGTTCGTCTTCAGTTATCGAAACCTTGGGCAAAGAGGATTCTCGACGACAATCCGGCGAAATGTCCATGGACAGCTTTAGATTGTTGAGTGTTCTGGGAAGAGGGCACTTTGGCAAAGTAATATTAGCTCAGTACAAATCTACAAATGAATACTTTGCCATAAAAGCTTTAAAGAAAGGTGATATAATTGCCAGAGATGAAGTAGACTCCTTATTATCAGAAAAGAGAATTTTCGAGGTAGCTAATGCAATCAGACATCCATTTTTGGTTAATCTGTTTGCCTGTTTTCAAACAGACCAACATGTCTGTTTTGTGATGGAATATGCAGCTGGAGGTGATCTTATGATGCATATCCATGCTGATGTGTTCACCGAACCAAGGGCAGTATTTTATGCAGCTTGTGTAGTATTAGGACTACAGTATTTACATGAAAATAACATTATTTATCGAGATTTGAAATTAGATAATTTACTCCTGGACACTGATGGTTATGTCAAGATTGCTGACTTTGGATTATGCAAAGAGGGGATGGGATGGGGAGACCGCACCGGAACTTTCTGTGGCACCCCAGAGTTCTTGGCGCCGGAAGTTTTGACAGAAACGTCATACACGCGCGCCGTGGACTGGTGGGGCCTCGGCGTCTTAATATTTGAAATGTTAGTGGGCGAGTCACCTTTCCCAGGTGAAGATGAGGGTGAAGTATTTGACTCAATCGTAAACGACGAAGTTCGCTATCCCAGAACCCTGTCGTTGGAGGCTATAGCGCTGATGCGAAGACTCTTGAGGAAAAACCCCGAAAGGCGGTTGGGATCCTCTGAGCGCGACGCTGAGGATGTCAAGAAGCAGGCATTCTTCTTCAGTGTTAATTGGGAACAATTGCTTTTGCGCAAAGTGAAGCCTCCGTTTGTGCCGACAATACGGAGCCTAGAGGATGTGAGCAACTTTGATAGCGAGTTCACCTCGGAGGCCGCCGTGCTCACGCCGCCCAAGGAGCCGCGCCCGCTCAGCGCCACCGACCAGAAGCTTTTCAACGACTTCACGTACATGGCAGACTGGTGCTAACAATTCAAAATCATACAACATTCAAGTAGCAATATTATTTAAACAATAAACCCCCAATGCCTTACAATATCGTGTGAAATATTCTTATTTGAATAAGTGTTATCTCTAACAATAGAGTGTCTTAACATGATTCTCTTGTTATCTTGTATTTAATGCAGTTGAATGCAATATTTTTAAATTGTGTAATTTAATAATAACGTAAGTTTTAAATAGTGCTAATGTTTATTTTTTTAAAACATCGTGTTATAGAGTTATATTATTATTATGTAGTTATGAATGGAATAACTTAGAAAGTAATATTGATTACTAATAATTAAGTGAAGGCGTGTCAAATCATACTTATTACGTTTTCAGTCAATCGGTTACTTATTCATTGAAATAAAGGTATCATAAAAGCATTCTTTTGTTTTATTGAGGTGTTTTTATGTATTCAAAAGTTAAATTATGCAGCACTAGGGATCACTAAATTCATTTATTTTTATTATTGTAGGTTCATACATTTTGCAATAATTTAGGTACAATGAAAAGTCAGTACAGGAGTACATACTACGTAATATATGGAATAAAATACAACTTGAAATACAGAATTATTTTATAAAATTGATAATAAATGCACTGTTTTTTTGGATTATCACCTTAACATATTTTATCTTTTCCCACAACCATGATTATGTATTATTGAAAGCAATTAAAATGAGTATTTTTAGACATTCTCATACAAAATAGTATTTTCATGGCTGTAGTGTACAAAAGTATAAGGCAGCTACCATGCCATGCATGTCGTCCATTACAAAAAATATGAAGTCACTATAAAATGATCAAGCTAAACTTTTCAGATTAACAAAAGTTGTTGAAGATACCAGTTACTATATTTGTAAAATGTTTTTTTTAGGTTTCTGTACACCCGAAGGGTGATCAAAAGTGCCCTATTACTTAGCCTCTGCCTGTCAGAAGGCTAATTCATGAACTATAATAGGTAGACAGTTGAAACATTCACAGAGTATTTGTATTGCCGCTATAAAATTAAATACAAGAAACATGATTTTTTGCAGTTTGTTTAGAAACTGGCGATATTTAGCAGGATCTAATAGTATCTTCTGCATAGTTGGTTTCTTACAAGTATTGCATGTATTTACTTATTAGTTAACAATTTAACCATCAAGCAACTAATTTTAGTAAAGGTATTATGTCCCCAAAAAATATGTCAATAAGTAAATAAGTTAAGACTCCCATTGGTAAATAATTTGACTAAGGTATAACTCCCAATTTGAGTAATTTCATTATATATTCACGGGTCAAATAAAAGTTCAGATAGAACCTCACATAAATTTAATGTCAAGCCATCAAAACTACTCCAAATACACTGCACAAACACACATAACACACCGATACTGCTCACATGTTCCAAAAAATGGCTTCAATTTGACAGTTTGCAGCATTCTATCTAAACTTTTATTTGAATCTGAGTATACATTAGGTGTTTTAAGTATAAAATTGCCAATTGTATAAAAAAGTTTAAAGATGAAAATTAATATTAAGAACAATAGCTATTAAAACAAAGTGTATTCTCAAAATAGCATTAGACTATTAGAAATTAATAGCTGGTAAATGTGTGCCTATTGTTTAGATATTTTGAGAACATGGTGGCTTTAAACCCATGAAGACAGTTATTTTCAACTAATATACCCCGCATAAGATTATGTCACTTTCAGAATTATTCAAGAAACTTAACTAGCCTAAAAAATTGCCCCATTTGACCACTAATAAAACACCTTTGTTCCATTAAATGGTACATAACTCAGGGGATTGGAACATGAAAGACATGCTACTAGTTACTAATAAAAGACCTTAAGCAGTGTCACGATAAGGTCAATAATAAAAAACAATAACTTTTTTTATTTTCATTAGAAATTGGCATTAAACTTCAAAAACTAAATTGGCAATTTCATATTTAAACCCTTATTATTTAGAATTTTTCTAAATATTTTTTTTATCTCATATTATACACATAAAAAAATGTTTTAGGAAGATTCTTCATGATAATCTGAGTTTTCTTTATAATTCATTACTTTATGGGTGGTTCCATTGCAATCATTAACATTTTCCTTTCTGTAATACTTTGAAAGTGTAATTTTCATATGTATGAAGAAAGAAAACATATTCACAAACCCTTTTTATTCAATAAAAAATATTTTAAAATTTGCAAGAAATAATAATTTGCGATTGCAATGATCTTAGTCTAGGGCCAGCTCTTTATTCTACAAAAACTTATATACACCTTTCACACACACATCAAATCAAAGTCTGGGAAAACATCAGCACTACAACACGGGGAAGCTCACATTCTTGACCCCTTTTGCTGAAGCACTTTTGCACGGTCTGTAGGCTCTACATCATTACTGTTCACAGAACTACCGCACTCACGACTGACAACACACAAGAATTCTGCATGCTCCTCATTACCATAATTATACTGTGAACCAATATTTATCAACTGTTCGAACTTCCAGCCATCTGACATCGTAGACACCATCTGAGTAAGTTCTTCTTCATGCAACTGCAAAACTCGGTATACGTGTTTCTTGGAGTCCTTCAACGGTCTACTTGCTTTTGAACGTATTCTTTCCTTGACTAGTCTTATAAGCTCAGTTATATTGTAGAACTCTGCCTCCTCAAGCACGCCTTCCTCAGCGATGTCACTGTTGATGACCAGCTTACCGTGTCGAAGGTAATTGAGCACTGGTGAAAAGTAAGTGGGGTCTCTATCTATTAAATATGCGCCTGTCTCGTCCTGCAAACAAAGATTCAATTTATATTCGTGTTCAATGCAGCGCTAATAAGGAAATCTCATTAGCATACAAAAAATCTGTGGAATTACAAACCCTGTCCGAAATCAAGTCGCTGTCCTCTTGAACTAATCGATACAAAAATGAATTAGGATCTCTACATAATGTAGTTTTCGTAGTGAGGAAATATGTTCCTCCAACGTTGAGTTTTACCCACTGCTTACTGCTCCGCCTTTCATTGATGTATTTAATTGTACTTTCATTCGAAAAATCACAATCACCCATTTGATCCGCCATGGTGTGGTGTACCACAGATTACTATATTAGTAGCAAGTGGTGTACTGTACCATAGACACACACATCCACAGAACACTATTACTCCACAAGGGTCTCAACTGGAGATGGATGACATTGCGTACCAAGTGATGATTTATTTCGAAAACTGTTCCAAAATAATATGTTATTTTTATTACTTTTTATATGACCGCAACCCCAACGTTTATACTCCGATTGCCCGAGAGCCCTGAGTCCTGACCTCATTATACAAGTACAGCAGCGATTAGACTAACGGTTTATTGTGCCCTAATTCAGTTGGGGTCCTAAAAAAGGCACGAAAACATTACGACACGCCGGATTTCACACTGTTTTTTTATCCACAATTAACCCTTCGCATACAAGGTGGGGTCTTTTAGACCCCAACGGTTTTAAAATCTAATATTTAAAAAAAAAACGTAACGGCGAGGACTGTCATTTTGAGTAGCTGTATGTATAAGCTGTTTCTGAGAGAGGCCATGATAGAGCGCATTAACCTATCACTTCAGGCAGTGTCTGAATGGGGTGATTCCAACCTCGTAAGGTTTAATGCCTCTAAAACACAGGCGTGTCTTTTTTCCGCCAAAAGGAGTCCATTCACCTTGACTCCAACTCTCCGGAATGAACCGATTCAGATATCTGTCCACCTGGAACTCCTCGGCGTGGATTTAACACCCAATCTTAACTTCGGTCGTTACATTGAGTCCAAGGCAAAAGTTGCTGCAATGAAGCTGGGCATTCTCTCTAAGGTGAGACGGTACTTCACACGTGGACAGCTGGTTACCTTGTATCAAGCACAGGTCCGCTCATGTTTGGAGTACTGTTCACACTTATGGGATGGATCAGCCCGCTATCAGCTGGATACCTTGGACGCCATCGACCGACGCGCACGGAGACTCATTGGTGACGACGAGCTAGTCAATGACAAGCTCCAAAGCCTTGAGTATCGCCGCAAAGTCGCCTGTCTATCGGTATTCTATCGAATTCATTTCGGAGAGTGCGCGCAAGAACTTCACGACCTCATTCCCCCTGCTCCATTCCACCGTCGGTCAACGAGACGCAGGGAGGGGTTGCACCCCTTTGTTGTTGATGTTCCACCTTTTCGCACGAATCATTACGCTTCTTCATTTATTATGCGTACAGCGCAGGAGTGGAACTCCTTGCCTGCGTCAGTGTTTCCCGATTCCTATAATTTGGGGATCTTCAAGGTAAGAGTGAATAGGCATTATTTGAGTTTGCGTGTACCATCCTCAACTGCATCATCACTTACCATCAGGTGAGTTGCAGTCAAACGCACTCAAACATTTAATTAAAAAAAAAAGCTGGGTTGACGGCGTTGCCACTTTGACCTTTTGGTTTATATCAGTGCTGCGTAGGCGCTTGACAGTGATAGACGTGTTTAGAGACAATGAGACGCATATTTTTTTGTAAAGATTGTCTTAAAAATGAAAAAAATATATGCCTGGAAGTTCCCAACACTAGTTCCTATTTTAAGACATAATATTATTTTTTGTTTTTTCTAACATCATTCAAGTTTAAACGAGGTTTTAAGAGTGATTTGTCTTTGCTTAATTTTACAGTTTTAATGAGCCTCACAAGCCTCATATTTCACTGCAAAATTAAAAGAAACCATTGATTGCAAGTGAAAATTGGCTTTTCATTGTCGTTCTAACTATCCTCTAAATTGATAAAAACGCATTTTTGAATGTATTTTTAAAGTGAATTCACACAGGAGTCACTTAGACCCCACCTTGTATGGCACGTAACTTTTTGTCACCTTGTATGCCAAGGGTTATTATAAGCCCTTGGCATCATCTCACCTGATGGTAAATGTTGTAGAGTTTGTAGTAACGTACAGAGTTTCATCAAAATCGTTTTAGCCATTTTTAAGTTAAAAAAATAATAATACGGACGGACAGATAGAAGGACATGGCGAAACTATAAGGGTTCCTCGTTGACTACGGAACCCTAAAAAGAAAAATGCGTTTTAGTAATAGATCCAGTCACTTTTTAAATTCCGTACGCCCAAAGGATGACCAATGGGACCCTATTACTAAGCTTCCGCTGTCTGTCCGTTTGTTCGTCTATCTGTCAGCGGGCTGTAATTCATGAACCGTAATGGTTAGACAGTCGAAATTCTCACAGATTGTGTTGTATCTATTGCCGCTATAATATCAAATAATAAAAACAAAAAAAAATGAAATAAGGGGTCCTCATACAAAACAAGTGTTTTATAGGTATTACACATGTATTTTTGATTTAGCTCTATCGTAAAAACGGTAATTCATATTATCAGTTATGCAAAAAGAAAAAGAAAGGAACACACGAAAGATGGTTACGAAAAGGGAACGCAGGACCGTAAAATAGAACGCAAAATATTCCAAAAAGAACGATCTGGCAACGCTGGCACAGATTACTAAATAGTTACTTACGCTGGCACGGTGGCAGAGAGTGAATAACTTTGTACTTGAGTGCCGCCCGCCGCCGCCAGGAACACAGCCAGTGTCAAGTACTCATTTCCAGCGCTTTTCTCTGTTTACTAATGTAGGTGAACAGTGCGCTCGTGTGCGTGCGTTTAGGAGCGCTTGTATGAAGCTGCCGCACTCTTCGTTCACTCTGCCAGTTTCGTATGACTTGTTCGGTAACAATAGGTCAACTTTGACTGTACTAAACTTGACCGTCTACACCAGAGATGCACAGACTTATTAAGACTAGGGGCCACTCGGGCAAATCATGAACTGATGGCGGGCCGCCAGAAGTGTAGGTAATTAAAGACAATAAATAATTGATAATAATGTATTAAAATTAAAAAGGAATTTATTAATTGGAAGCGTGGCACAATCATAGTGCTTACAATCTTTTTTATATTTGGCTCCAATTTACTTGTAGCAACACGTAAAACTACTTCCAAACTTTCATTTGCAAGGCGGTTTCGATTTTTGGTTTTATTATTATTAAGTATTGAAAAAGTTTGTTCACATATATAGGTAGAACCAAATAAGCTGGCACATTTCAGAGCGTTTATGCGCAACTCTTTGTACATATTTTTATCAATGCAGCGGTAAAAGTTCAGCAAGTCTCCTTCGTTGAATTTGTTGCGTAAATCTTCGTCGTTTTGAATGTCGATAATTTCTAACTGCATTGACTCTGGCGCATTTTCAACTGAAATCGTGAAAGGATTGCTGAATAAGTCCAACAGAGGTTTCACTTTTTTAAACTCCGAAAATCTGTCTTGAAAAGATTGATACAAAATATCTAGCTTTTCTACATAACTGAAATTAATCGCAGTTTTGTTGAATTTTTCAGCCATTTTCTTATAATTCGGAAAATGATTGTAATTTCCAGAATTCAATTGCGATCTGAAAAGTGTCAGCTTGCATTGAAAGGATGATACATGAGCGTAGAGCTGGGATATCAGTTGATTTTTCCCTTGAAGCCGTGTGTTCAAGACATTCAAATGATTTGTAATGTCAACTAAAAAAGCCAAATCACACAACCAATCAGGATTTTTAAGTTCTGGGACATCCCTTTGCTTTTCCGCCAGAAATATTTCAATTTCTTCTATTAAATGTAGAAATCGTTCCAGTGTCAATCCACGACTTAGCCACCTTACTTCTGTATAATACAGTAAATCTCCATATTCGCTTTCGATGTCATCAAGGAATTGTTTGAATTGCCTGTGATTGAGTACTCGTGATTTTATAAAATTTACAGTCGAAACTACCACTTTCATGACATTTTGAAATTCAATTTTTTTTGCACAGAGGGCTTCTTGGTGTATAATGCAGTGAAACTGCATGAGATCTTCAGCCTTTATGTTTTTTTCTTGCAGATGCTTTTTCAGCAAAGTAACTAGCCCGGAATTGACACCAATCATCGAAGGAGCACCGTCAGTCGCAACTCCCGATAATTTTGATAAGTCCAAATCAGTTTTTGAACACTCATCCAAAAGTACATTGAGTATATCAACTCCTTTGGTTTGACCTTTCAATGAACACATTCCTAATAACTCTTCTACGACTTCAAAATCTTGAGTAACACCTCGTATGAATATTAGAAGTTGAGCTGTGGAACTAATATCAGTGGATTCGTCGAGTGCTAATGAAAAAAATTCAATGATCTTAGTTTTTTCAGTTAATTGTTCCGCAATATTACCTGACAAAGACATAATTCGTCTTTGGATAGTCATACGATTCAATTGAATTTTCTCAAACTTTTTTGCTGCTTCTGGACACATTTTCTTAGCGGCAATTTCTATGCATTTTTTTACAAAATCCCCATCATTGAAGGGGCGACTTCGCTTTGCTATCATTCGAGAAATTTCATAACTAACTTCTGTAGCTGTTTCTGAATCTTCAATGGGTTTTGTAAACATAGCTTGCTGACCAATAAGCTCCCGTTTTAAAGACAACATTTTTTGCTTTCTTAATTCACCTGTAAACTTGGTAAAAGAAGGATGCTGCGTTTCATAGTGCCTTTTTACATTATATTCCTTTGCAATCGCAACAGAATTCTTGCAAATTAAACAAACGACTTTGTTATGCGACCGTACAAAAAAGTATTTCTCAGTCCAAATTTCTTGAAATTGCCGATTTTCATCTTTAACCTTACGTTTTTTACTAGGTCATGGCTTGTCCATGTTGCGTTCTAATCCTGGCTAGTATTAACACAGCACCTAAAAACAATTACAGTACATACTTAAATTACCCATCCTTTTTTTAAATTATCAAAAATAATTGATTAAATAGGTAGGGAAACACTTATTAATAATAGAGTTTAACTTACGATTTCACAACACAATTATACACGGCACTTGACGGGTTAACACTACAAATACAAATACAAAAATACAAAACACTGCAACAGAAAATCTACGTTGAATGTAGATCAAAATATATGACACCGGCTAGTGGAGTACAACTATTGCCTTCCAAAACCTCTATTAAACTCACAGAACACTAATACACCTAGCGGCAATTAAACGTGGCTTTTATACCGCGCGTATAGAGTCGAAAACTGTCTGGAGAAATCTCGAAATCGACTCTGGAAGCTTCGAGTCGTGTACTATCTACCTACGCGAGCGATCGTCATCTTCTTCAAGCAAACGAATTTAACCGAGATCAGCACGAACATTACCGACGACGCGCGACGCACGTACGGCGCACCGTAATACGCGCGAGATTCAAATTACTTTTCGAACATATTTTTTTTGGTTTTATTCTGGAATAGAATTCAATATTTTTAGAATGTACGATAGTATTATTTTTGCGGTCTGTGCATCCATGGTCTACACACACGGCGAGTTTAGTTGGCAGGGTGCGGAAGACGCACGGTGCAGGTGGAATAACAAATAACACAAAACTTGACTGGCCGAAAAATAGAACATCATTCTATTCTCTGTACTTAATTAATCATCAGGTTGTTGCTACATATAGCTGACAAATCCTCGTCCAAACGTTCATCGATATGTCAAAACAGCAAGTTAACTCGCTACATAACTAAACTGGTGTAAATCTGCCTTTAGTCTACGATACAATTTTTTTGTTGTTTTGGTTGTCTATGGTAAAATAATAAAATAACTTGCTCGTTGCAATCTAACATTTGAGACTCAGTTTGGTGGACACAGATTTTGAAAAAAATATGCAATATTTCTTGTTTTCTAACAACTCATATTATTAACAATCATTAGCCCAAGATTATGACATGTTTCCTTCATAAAAGTTACAGTGTAGTGTGTCATTATGAGTGGCAATTTGGAAAACGATAGATCGGTCACGGCGGGCAAAATGTACCCAATAGATTTAGCTCCGCAAAAAATTACTATAGTGAAGAGTGTAACCAACAGTGAGGTGAAGATGGCTCATCTGATTACTGGTCAGCCGAAGACCACATCCGCAGGCCAGATTATAACCCATACCGGTCCCGTAGGACTGATGCGTCCAGCTGCCCAGATTCTGTCTCCAGGCGTCTCATCACAGGTAATAACTGCTATTAAATCATTTATTTTATCCATATAGTGTAACAGAAGTGCTACAAAAATGACAGTGTTGTTAGTAGCAAACATGCTTGTTTATTTTTGTTCTATCAGCAGTGTTTTCTATGGGTTGTAGAGTGGCCTGTGCTCAACATTAATTTACAGGCTGCATAGCTATTATTATTATAATTATACGTATTTAGCCTAGAAAAAGGAAAATAGAGGAAACAGTGTGGTTTTAAAAAATTGTACAGTTCCTTGAGGTGGCTTGACGAACATAGTCAAAGTCCCTGAGGGTGGGGGAGTCTAAGTGTACTTTGCTGTAGTTTTTTCTTTTCCAGTAAATCAGGAAACTGTCAAGGATCATATAATCTACATAAAATTACCTAAACATCAATATCAGTATTATATTTATGAATTCTTTTTGCAATATGGCTGTTGACATTGCATGAAAATGACGAAAAGTCCTATTCTTTTGTTTAAATTTAAAGAGAACGACAGAAGCTGTGTTAGGATAATGTAAAAACATATTAAACCTTATTTTTTTACCTAAATAGCAAGACATAGTTGATTTGCTGTACAAATAATGAATTTCAAGCTGCAGTTTTAGAACTAAGACTTTACTTTAGAAACAAATTCTTATACAACAACAAATTATTTTAAGTCATATCTTTTTTAAGTAAGTTCAAAAAATTAATTTTTCCATAAGCAAATAGTGATTAAGACAAAAAAGCAATCATACAATACAAATCAATGTCTAAGTGATTTTCTTATTGACCAGCGTTTAGATGTTTTGTTGGGAAAATAAAAGAAAGTTTTGAAAATCCACTGTTCATTTCTTGGGAAAACTTGTTCAGTGTGATAAGTAGGAGCTCCCATTAATGTGTACCACACTGTTGTTATGTACACCATGTATAATGCAGCAAAAGAACATAATGTGCTTCCACATGTAGCTTGAAAACCATTGCTTGTCGACAATCAACTAGGTTTTTTTTTTGGGTCCAAGGTAAGGTTTTTTATGTTTTTACTTTAATATTGTACCATAGCTTCTGTTGTTTTCATATAAATAAAAAAAAAACTAATATTTTTTGCTAAATTAAGGCAAAGCCCACAGCACAAATGAGATACTAGTTACTTCGTAACCCACAGCTGTATTTCAAAAAGTTTTCGCCATGTCTACATAAAAGTGTTAATTTTAAATTAATTTAATAAAGATCATTATGACCCTTTGTAACTGCTACAGTTATCTGTACAATGGGAAAGAACCTCAGCAAGGGACACTTATACATCCCCCCCTTCTACTAACCTCCCCCCATAATCGGGAACCTTTTTTTTGTTCATCAGGACACTTCAAGAAACAGCTTTATCATCTTCTTCTTCTTCAAATTTAGGAGCTAATGCTCTTGTCGATAGAGCAATCTCCTCTTCTTCTTCAAATTTAGGAGCTAATGCTCTTGTCGATAGAGCAATCTCCAATTTTTTCTGTCCTCGACCATCATCTTTACCTCCCGATACGACACGACAGCAACCTTCTTCTTAATCAATCTTCTAACCTACACTAATTATTTCTCTAAACATACAGGGTCCTAGGGAGAATGAAGTAGGCATTCAAAAACATGATAGCCAAATTCTAGTACAAAGTTTGTTAGATTTTAAGTCATGGCAAATTTAATTATCTAAGTATGAATAAATACATCATTGTTATTTTGAAAAAAAATATTTTAGTATGGCAATTGTGCAGAATGTGGAAAAATCTTCATTTAATAACTTTCTAAAAAGGTATAAAAGTTAAAAAGTGTGTGTGTCAGCTCCGACGCACAACTGGAGTTTACTACTTAAGTACGATTGTCTAAACAGGCACAAAACAGGGCTTGACTTTGGTTTTAAGTTCACTCTGCACAGTTTTTATAACTGATGATACCAATTTCCGGCCTCTTTTCACAGCTGATGTGTCAGGTGTTTCAGCTCCCATGATCGCAGCTACTAATGATCCATCTGGTATTTAGCAGGGACTAACCTCATATGCTTTGAATGCAGCATACGAGCATATCTTAGGTCATACCAGAAAGGGCTCTTACATTGGTTTCGAGTTGACTTTTCAATTAAATCAAGAGCATTTTTGTTAAGTTTCTCTTGTAATGTTTCTAGTAATTTGTTGACATCATTCTTTATATCATCACTCGCTTGAATAAGGAAATGATGAAGTGAAAACTGTCAAACATCACTGTGTTTAAAGTCATTCTGATACTTCAACAGTTCACAATTCATAATTTTCTTCAATAATTCCAGCCACAATATACACTGTTGTGTTTGTTACTGCTAATCTTTGATTTAAATTCTTGAAATCCTTTTACATAGTCTTGTTCCTGTATTTTTCTATGAAGCTCTTCACAGCGCTGCTCTCTTACTGTTTGTCTTTCAGCAGAATCCACCCTAGACATCTTCGTTTTACTCAGATATTGAGGCAGGTTGGGGAAAATATGAGGTACAGCATCATCAACTAACTTTGGGTTTCTCAAGAGAACAACCTCGCGCGTTCCATCACTTTTTCTTATATTTTCACTCCGTATTATTTCGTTTTCACTAAAATGTTTGCAGCACATAAAAGATCCTTTTGAAGGCTGCCATTTGGCTCTTGCTATTGCCCTTGTCCAACGGCTACGAAAGGTTTTCATCTTGTGGAAAAACAAAAGTAGAAACTGGCTTTTTTCCATTTTTCAAACTAGAATCATAATTTGATTTACAGCCAGGTACACAGCAATGTAGAGGCATCTGAAAGAAAATTGAACTTGTTACTTTGTTACCAATCAGCTCTAGAAACTGAATTGGTTTTTAACAGAAGATTGTATGAAATTACTTAATAACAAACCTTGTTCGATAGCACAAGCTTTGAATATAATGTATAATAATGTTTTCTTAGGAAAAGCATAAAGTTTCTTCTAATTTTCTTTAAAACCCACTGAAGTCATATCGAAACATGCACCGAAACAAAAATTTATTTTAAAATGACACTTGTGTATCATCCGACTAAGTTTGCTTTGTAGGAAGTTACTACCATATTATTACTTCCCTAACGCCTACGCAAATAGGTCGCATAATCTGTGGTGTGACTTCATCTTAGATTCAGCCAATCCTGACTGTTTTACTGGAAGTGAAGCTGCGCACAATAGTTTGCGCGCGAAAAACGTGACACGATCACTAGATTTTACTCCTCATATTTTTTCATACCGGGCGCCTTATATGAAAATCGATTCTTAAGGAGTAAACTCAAAAAAAATAAAATTTGTCACAACAAAGTAAAAATAATGATTTCTGTTAATAAAATAAATTTAAAACAAAACTAAAACCCAACTACAGAAAAAGTGTGAAAACAATAGTTTCCCACCTAAAATCATAGCCTTTATTTTTCCCTTCATTTGAGGTAATAGCCATGGTCTTGCACAATTTTGATTACAATAGGGCATGCGACTATGGCTATTACCCCCAATGAAGGGAAAATAAAGGCTATGATTTCAGGTGGGAAACTCTTGTCATACTTTTCTGTAGTCGGGTTTTAGTTTTTTTAACTTCTATTTTATTTCCATATTTTTTATGCTCAGATTACAATGCTACCTACCCCACCTCGCTACACGCTACATGATATACAAATAATCTAAGATACAATTTGTTTTGAAGTATAATTTGAAACTGCTGTACCAAAAAAGAAAGTATGATTTTTTGTATTTCTGATACTGGTATGTACTTACAAATAGAGTTTATTACAGGTTCTTTAGGGAGAGTAGGCATGTTTTTCGGGTTTGGGATTAGCTTTATAGTTTAGTAATATTGTATTTTTTTTTATTCACAGTTGGTAAGCCCTTGGCATCATCTCACCTGATGGTAGGTGATGATGATGCCGAAGATGGAAGCGGGCTTACCTAGATTCCCCAACGCAATGGAGAACTGGCTATCTTATCTTCAAGCCGGAACACATCAATGTTGTTAACACTGATGTTTGGCGGCAAGACTTAGATAAGATGGTGGTAGCTAGCCAGGCGGGCTTAGAAAATGCCCTACCACCAACTAAACCGAGTCTTACAAGTTGACCCCACCGGGAATCGAACCCGCGACCTCCTGGTGTAAAGCGAATGGACTATCCATTACGCCACGGAGGCGGTTAAAATGTAATAGGGCTAAAAAACATATTAGTTACTTACTATTTAATTATATCAGTAGTACATAAATTAACCTTAGATTGGTAGTATTGGACTAGCACAAAGTAGGGTTCCTGTCTTTTTAAAAAATAAATGCATATTTTATTTTTGCAATTGAACATTTTTTATGGAAAATCTGTGAAATCGGTGAAGGTCGCGGGAAGCTGCTGGATGCGGGTAGTGCAGAACCGGTCATGGTGGAAATCCTTGGGGGAGGCCTATGTCCAACAGTGGACGTCCTTTGGCTGATATGATGATGATGATGATCTTAAGTTGGTCGACTATTACACCTAAACTAAGAAAGCCTACTTAGCTGTGATAGTTTTCCTTTTAAATTGATTATATTATGTCCTCATATTTTCAATTTTTTTCTAATGTGGTTTAGTTGGTGACAGACGGTGGAGTAGACAGTTGACTCTAACAAAATTAGCACTTTAAAGCTTAATATTTCGCAAATAGATAGCTGAATCGAAAAATCTATCTAAATATTATTTAAATACTTATCTAACGACACCCACACTAATGTCTACTACTTATCTGTATTTTTCAGAATTTTATGTCCCATAGTTAAAAAGTTTGAGGGAAACATTAGAGGTTGTTTCTTGATTTTTGACTTTGACATTGACTTAAGCATTTTGAGATTAGATAAAAAGTGACATGTAGGGGCTAAAAAAGTTCTCGAGGGGGTAAATAAAAAAAACCCTCTCTTACATGTTGTGAAGATCCAATATATTTTTTTGATATATTTACTTCATTTTCCATTAAGGGTATAATTTTTTTTTTACATAATTTCATTACTGTAGTTTTAATGATGACAGAGAAAATTGACTGTAAATTACTGATGGATCAACTGACTGACATGACAAAAAATTATGAAGATTTCGTTTCTTGCCATTTTTTTCCGGAACTCTAACAGTTAAATGCTGTTTGCTTACCAACAAATCAAAGCATCACATGAAAATCGCTGGACTGATTTGGCAATTTTTTTTTTATGTTTATAGTCCAATTAAGGTTGTTAGAGAAAGAAAAAATGTGACTGAAAGTGCTTTTTACTTTCGAGCAATGAAGGGGTGAAGAAGGTATTATACTCGTAATGTGATCGCAAAAAAAAACGAAGTTAAGATTTTAATGGGGATCAAATTGCCTTACACTAATAAGAGTCTAATAACTAAAAAATAAAAAATGTGTGTGTTCTGTGTCTGTATGTCCGCCCGGTGCTCCGCTTCCAAAACTACTGGATGGATTTTAGTAAAATTTTGGTTAGGGCAGTGTTAGTTTATATCTCCAGCCAGTTTTTTTTTCATATTTTCCTTATCCGTTTAGGCTTGTCACCATAGTAAATAATCACTTATTATTTTTTACTCAAAAATGGCTCTAACGATTTTGATGAAACTATACATGGCCTACAGCATGCGTTTGTTATTCCAAGAAAAATCGGAATAATGTACCTCCCATACAAATCAACGTTTTTTGTTACTTTTTCTATAAAATGGCTCTTACCATTTTTATGAATAAGGCCTACTGCACTGGGTAGTTAATTATTCTAGGAAAAATCGGAGTATAGTATACCTCCCATGCAAACCATAATTATTAATTGTAAATTTTTCATCAAGTCTGATATGTCTTACTGTATTTATTGCTACTAAGTAAATGTTATGTTTATAGTTATTTGTATATGCCTGACTACACGACAGACGGTGAAGGCTTCACGTGTAAGTATGCACAGTGTGGCTCTACAATTTATTTCTATTATCAGGCAGGACAGGACAATGTATGTTGGGTCAGCTAGTAATAAATAAAACACTATTCATGCCATACTTTGCACATCTATAATTATTTGTAACTACATTATTTAATAATGGGTTTTAATTTCAGCCCCAGATGATTGTGAGTGGATCGCCAATCCTGCAGGGCGCTCAGATAGTCAGCCAAGGGTCTCAGTTGATCAGTCAAGGCACACAGATCATATCCCAACCACAGCTCATCACCCACAGTCATGGCGGCCAGATCTTGAGTCCCGGCACCCAAATAATAAGCCAGGGAAGCCAGTTGTCAGCGCAAGTGTCAAACGCAAACACAGGTTCTAGTAATGTCCAAGTGACAGTACCTTCCTCTGTCAGTGGAGCTCAAGTCCTGAGTGTAGGGGGGCTTGTAAGTGGGAATCAGGGCCAACTGGTTAGTGGTGCTGCTAATTTGGTTGTCAGCTCGTCAGTTCGTACTCTACCGCCTAGTGTCAGAGTGCTACCACCACTGCCACACCATAATACCAGGCCAGGTAAAAAAATATATTTAATTGAAAAAAAATAAGCTTAGCTTAGATATATTTTCTGAATTTGTTAAAGTTTTGCATGAGAAAAAAGTATGGATTCAGAAATCGCTCAACATTATCTAATACCGGCTTCTATTTTAAAGAAAACTTCTGTTCCTGTTTTTTTTTTAATTTAATATTTTATTGCATGAATGAAGTTGCTGGTTTATCTGAAACGACCCTCAAAATTGAATATGAAATGTTTATTATTTGTGTTAGCAGTTCTATCAACGGTGAACGTGAGCACGGCAGGGGTGCTTGTAAGCAAGGGAGTGACTAGTCACGTGCCACGGGGCCTCGCCGCTGGCGCCTCCCTCGCCGTGCGCCCGGTAGCTCCTATCGTGACGCCTGCTAGTCAGAGTGAGTATCAACTGAGAGTCTATGCAATTTTTTTTTTACATATTGACTTAATTTTTCATTTCCGGTCATACATAACTAATAAGTTTACATTTTGTGCTAAACTAGCAGAGAATATTTACTGACATACGGACACATAGACACGCAGAAGGTCATGACGAAATTACAGTGTTAATGTGTTTTTACTGACAAACGACTGAAGAGCAAGCATCAGCGAGGAAGGTATTGTGATTATACAAAAAAATCTAAATTGAGTTTTGATTTGGATCAGTCTTACACTAACATTCTAAAAAGTTTAACAAGAAAGAGACTAAATAAAAACGTGTTAAAATAAAAATAAAATGTATGTACATACATAAGAGAAAGTATTTGCTCTAGTGCCTATAAACCAGTGAACGAATTTGGGTAAAATTTGGGTGGAGACAATATTACTTTTATATCTTGAGCAGTTTTTAAAATTTCTCCTACGTTGATTTTGTAGGGTTGCCACCATAAAAAACACTCAGTTTCCGATTCACATAATTGAATTCAATCAAATATTGCATAAGGAACAATGTGCATTAAAAAAACTAATAGATTTTAGAATTAATAATCTCTGTAATAGATTTTATAATTTAAGTAAGAAGACACTAAAGTCATAATTATTATTTTGTACTGAATTAGTAGTAAATTGATAACTTGCCCATTGTAAAACTCTATATATCTATCTTAACAGATGGATCTTCATGTCATCCCAAAATCTTAGTCTTGGCTAGATGACCGGGTGTGTTTGTCCCTGAGTATTTATTTAATTCCTATGCTCTTAGACTGGCTCGGTGGGGGCCGCGGGCGGGCACTAGTCTACGGGTCGCGGGCGACCGCGCCACGTGCGGCTACCCCAGGCCCAGCACAGGGCTCCGCCCCCGTGTCCGTCGTGTCGGCGTCTACTAATACACCGCCACCTCATTCTGCTGTGATCACACTGCCTACGACTACTGTTCTCACATGTGAGTTATTTTACTAGCTTTCAACCGCCTCCGTAGCTCAGAGGCAAAGTTCACTGGCTTTACACAGGAGATTGCGGGTTCTATTCCCGGCGGGGTCAATTGTAAGACTCGGTTTGGTTGGTGGTAGGGCATTTTCTAAGCCCGCCTGGCTAGCTACCACCATCTTATCTAATTCTTGCCGCCAAATATCAATGTTGATATCATTGGTGTGTTCCGGCATGAAGATAAGATAGCCAGTTCCCCATTGCGTTGGGGAATGTTGGTAAGCCCGCTTCCATCTTCGGCAACATCGTCACTTACCACCGGGTGAGATGTTGTCAAGGGTTTACCAATTGTGAATAAAGAAAATTAAAAAAAATATATCTAGCCTTTGCCCGCGGCGTCGCTCCGCGTGGATATTGTTTTTAAAAAAAATAGTAGTTTATGCAACTGTTATGTAATGACAGGTCTTAAAACATGAGTATGTTTTAACGAAATCAGGCGAAGCCGAATTTCGTTATAGCATTACACGAGTGTTTTAAGACCTAATTGCAACAGTTGCATACATAATTTTATCTACATACATATTATAAGTACTCTAAGATGGGTTCAGAAGCCGTAGGGAAATGACCTGCATTGCTACCTGTAAAATATCTATAGACTATAGATATTAAAATAATGCAATAAAAAATAAATTTGAACAAATACAGAAACAAATTATTTATTGTATAAGTTTACTTTTTTTGTTTAATGTACATTAGAACAAGGGTATATATTTAATGATCCTGGTTATATTGTAGTGGGAGGGTCTTGGTTGAGACCCACTTGAGTTTTGACAGTTGTTCCAAATTTAAACTCATAACGTTACAAAAATCGATACTGTAATAACATTTTACCTACAGACAAAAAAAACCTCATAGTAAAATTGGTTGTCATAATGCTGGTCTTTGCCTACGAATTTTAAACTCATTTTAGAGGGCTATGATATGTGTGTAGATAAAGCTTTTTACTTTTTCCCGAACATTCCAATTTTTCGACCAAATCCATTTCTTCTTCACCTAAAAACCTTGTATAGACTACTACATACATTTAAAAAATTAGCCAAATCGGTCCAGCCATTCTTGAGTGATGCGCTCACCAAAGAACAGCACTTAATTTTTATTTATATAACCCTTGGCATTAACTCACCTTATTTATATAACCCTTGGCATTATCTCACCTTATTTATATAACCCTTGGCATTATCTCACCTTATTTATATAACCCTTGGCATTATCTCACCTTATTTATATAACCCTTGGCATTATCTCACCTTATTTATATAACCCTTGGCATTATCTCACCTTATTTATATAACCCTTGGCATTATCTCACCTTATTTATATAACCCTTGGCATTATCTCACCTTATTTATATAACCCTTGGCATTAACTCACCTTATTTATATAACCCTTGGCATTATCTCACCTTATTTATATAACCCTTGGCATTATCTCACCTTATTTATATAACCCTTGGCATTATCTCACCTTATTTATATAACCCTTGGCATTATCTCACCTTATTTATATAACCCTTGGCATTATCTCACCTTATTTATATAACCCTTGGCATTATCTCACCTGATGCGAAGTGATGCTGCTGAAGATTGAAGCAGGCTCACCATGTACAAGGAGCGGTCCAAAAGTGTCCGGCCTAACAAAGAAAACAAGTAGATATATTTACAATTTTATTTTTATTTTTCGATATAGTCCCCCTATATTTCAACGCACTTTGCAGATCTCGTGATAAGCATTTCTATCCCCTTATAAAAATATTCTGGAGTTTTGTCCTCGAAATGGGTAAAAACTGCTTGGGCCACTTCATCATCCGAAGAAAATCGTCTTCCCCTTAAGTCTGCCTTAAGTCTCGAGAACAAGTAGTAGTCGCTTGGGGCCAGGTCTGGGCTGTAAGGAGAGTGGCGAATTTCCTCGAAGCCACATTTAGCTACAGCAGCTTTGGCAATTGCAGCAGTGTGAACGGGAGCATTATCGTGGAGAAGCCGAACACCTCTACTAAGTTTTCCACGTCGTTTCTGCTTGATCGCCTCTCGCAACTGCTCAATAAGGGTGGCGTAGTAGCTGCCATTTACCGTGGTATTCCTTTCTTTTATGTCAATCATTAGTATTCCGTGACAATCCCAGAATACCGTTGCCATAATCTTTTTGGTGGATTGCGTTACCTTGGCCTTTCTAGGTGGCTTTTCACCAAGACGACGCCACTCCATCGATTCCCTTTTAGACAGGGGATCATAGTACAAAACCATGGTTTCGTCTCCCGTAACAATCGACTCCAAATAACTTTTTCCGTAACGCCTATACGCGTCTAAAACTTCTTGAGAACACGCTTTTCTCTCAGTACGCTGCAAGCTCGAAAGAAGTTTGGGTACCCACCTAGCACTAACTTTATTCATGTGAAGATGATCATGTAGTATCCTAAGTACTGAAGTTTTGGAAAGTCCGGTTCTTGCCGCTATTTCTTTAGTCTTTAGTCTACGATCACTCAGAACTTCCTCTTCCACTAATTTAATACATTGCTCGGTGAGTACTTCTATAGGCCGGCCGGAGCGAGGTTCGTCGTCAATGGATTCCCGCCCCAATCGAAACTGTTTACTCCATTCTTTTACCGTGGAAAATGATGGAGAAGAATCCCCGTACACGGCATCCAACCTTTTTTTTATATCGGTCGGGCTGACCCCTTCCTTAGTCAGGAATTTGATCACGGAACGATATTCCAATTTGATCATTTCGAAAGTTTTCCGGATTCGTATCGTTAAAACGCCGTAAAATCAAAACTACAACCAACAGAAACGCCAAAACCAGACTCGAAAAAGCAGACTAAATGACAATCGCGATGACATCTTTTTTAATTTTTTTTAAGCCGCCAAATTTTTCCAGCTGAAAGTTTTGGACCGAACAGGTATCCCCGTACTACGGGAAATTGGGTATCTTACGTATTACTTTTTTGCGTGACTAGTAGGTACCTGTGATTTATTATTATTATTATTTGGTACTTCAAAGTACCGAATTTGACTACCTTAATAATTGGTAAAAATTTGACCTCCTGATATTAAGGTGGATGGTTTTTGTCATCTACCCAAAAAAATATGGTGGATTGTTTTTTGAACATTATTAGCACATATACGCAGAGGTGTATTTAAGAATCCGGCGCCCGGGCACAAAAAAAATCCGCCCCTCTTAAGTGAAAAAAAAACCGGCCAAGTGCGAGTCGGAGTTGCGCGCTAAGGGTTCCGTACTGTCACACGATATACGTCACCTCACTGTAACCTACTGTTTGCATGTTCGTAGTGGTTCGTCATTCGTCACCTTTATTACCGCTAGTCCAACTCGCACTTGCCTAGCTTTATTATTTTCCAGTGAACCAAACGGATCCCTAAAAAAAGAATACTAGAATGATTCATATGATTAAAACTTTTAATTTAAAATTAAAATAAACATTTTCTTCTTTATTCATTCTTTCCTTGGCTTTTTTTTTGTATGCGTAACCGCTGAGTTTTTTCTTATTTGGAACCATGGCGGCGATATAAATAAATTACCTTTTCTGATCTAGCAGAATAGAATCCGTAAAAGATGCAATGCCTAGGTTAGGCAGTTACAAACTCAACTAAACTTATCAACTTAATTATTTGACAATGAGACTATCTATTAAGGGTTTAAGATGCTTCAATCCTAGCAGGTGGATTGATACGTTTTAAAATATTATCGAACGTAAGTCTAACTTAAGTTCAAATCAATGCGGGCTTCAACGCGGCTGTTACGTTGAAACTGAACGCCTAATTTTCGATTTTTACATATTTTTATTACTTTTTTATACTTTCAAATAAGGTTAAAAAAATATGTTTAATTAAAATAAAGTAAGTTCATAAAGGCATCGATTTTTGTGTGTTGGTTTCATTCAACATTAACTATTTGTTTTTGAGAAATTTTGCAATCAATGCCAAAAAAAGGGTTTACAGTATATTTTTTACATCAAAAGTGGTAATATTTTTAGAATTGGATTAAATTAAAGTGTTTTTTTATTAATTTAAGTATACTGTATATATTTTTACATAGTGATAGTTTTACACAGTCTTTCAATAATTTGAATTGAATATTGTCATTTGACTTATCTTAATGTCGTTCGTAGGTGTGATTACTTTCATATTTTGTTTGTTTGATGTTAGTCGCTCACTGCCGCTGCGCCCCACCGCCCCCACCCCGGTGCCATCGCGCGCTTAGTAACAATGAAAACACTGATGTATCTACCCTTCTTGTAAAACTCGCGTAAAATATTTTTCCGCTACTTGATAATTTGGTAACTCTTTGTCTATTGACATTGTTTTTATCAAAGAAAATCTATAAGAAATTATCATATACCTAATTCAAATTTTGCTCTAATTTTTTCTACTACGACTGGCGAAAGAACAACCGAAACCAGTCCAGGGACATAGGGTAAATACGCATCTGCATATACGTCGGTACGTCCCCACACAGGGACTTGAGCTTACCCTGAATTAGGGCTATTGGGTCTTAGTCGACCAAGCGGATCCAGTTCGGGTTGGTCGACTTCACACACAACCTTCGATTTTCAGGTTTTCTCTAAGAGCGTCGGATAAACGTACATAAGAAATCGAAATTCGAAAACACATTGGTACGTCACCGGGTAGTCACCGGACGGGAAGCAGCGGCCTAGCCGTTACGCCATCGACGGTTTTTGTTATCAACAACGCGAGAATAGGAAATAAAACATAAAAAACCGGCCAAGTGCGAGTCGGACTCGCGCAAAGTAGGGTTCCATAGTATTTACAAAAAATGTATGTATATTTTAAAAACAAAATTATATTTGCAGTTTGTAATAGAACATTTTGTATGTAAAATTTATGAACTTTTTACTAATCCATCTACACATCTTAAGTTGGTCGACTGTTAATCCTAAACCACAGTATATATATTAGTACTAGCATACCTAAACTAAGAAAGCCTACTTGGCTGTGATGATTTTCCTTTTAAATTAATTATATGTCCTAAAATGTAATATTTCCGCGAACTAAACTCAAACTCAAATTCATGTATTGCATAACCATAGGTATGTAAAAAGGTCTTACATATAATTAAAAAAACTTCTGCCGTGGCTTACCTTAAGAGGTGTACAATGTCATTTTCTTAAATAGACTAGATTATCGTTACTTGCTTATGTGTATAAAGTTTCGTTAGAATCGGCCCATCCATTTTCAAGAAGTAGAAATTTTAGGTTTGTATGGGAAACAATTTTGTGAATACCCTCTTAACAATTTCTCCCTAACTATATTCTAAGGTATCATAATCATCATGTGATGAAATCTATCCCACACCTCTGAAGGTTGAAGACTACACTCGAAGTTGTTGACGAATACGTATACCTGGGACAAACAGTCAAGTTAGGTAGGTAGGTCTAAATTCGAGAAAGAGATCAATCGTCATATCCAACTCGCCTGGGCAGCGTTCGGGTAGCTCCGCAATATCTTCAGGTCCCAGATACTGCAATGTCTCTAGGCTAAGGTCTTTAACCAGTTTGTTTTGCCATATGGAATGATGACACATGGAACTGAGACATGGTTGCTTACTATGGGTCTCATAAGAAGGCTCAAGTCACCCAAAAGGCGATGGAGCGAGCTATGCTCGGAGTTTTCCCACGCGATCGAATACGTAGCGTAGGCAGTCCTCCCACTCGGTGGACCGACGACCTGGTGAAGCGGGACTGGTCGTCGTGGAAATCCTTGAGGAGGCCTAATAAATGATGATAAATAAATAATGAAATCTATAACTGTTTAGATTACATTTCTTTGCCTTGTTTACGAATTTCATATCTTCATTTTTCTTTCATTTGTAGCGACGGGAATAATATCGGGCACAGTACGCGCCAGCACGCCGCGTCCGGGGACGCCGACGTCCGTCACCACGCTGGGCCCGAGGCCGCTGCCCCTGCTCCAGAGGAACTACCAGCCGGCCAAGGTAAGTCAACTAATACTTAGCAATTGGCATTGTTCAGTTTTTTATTAGGCATCTATGTATGTAAATTAAAAAAATGGAGATATAACAGTTTTTTACAGTTAAAAGTAATTAAATAATTACGAATAATGTAATTAGTGTTATTTATTACACTACCTAAATAACTTAATTAGTTTCATGATCGTCAAATGAAATTAATACTGAGACCGTTTTTTTTTGTATTTCTCATAGGGCATGTGATGTCATCACTTCTTATCATTCGAAAAATATAAGAAAATAACCAGTAATTAAAAAATAATAATAATTTGTTTTTAATATATTCGATTTCATAAAAAAATATACAAACGACCTTATTATTTTTGATCAATGCCAATTTACAATAGTTATACTTCATACAAGAAACGTGATTTTTTTTTGTTCAAGAAACGTAAGGCCGACTCGCTCTTGGCCGGTTTTTATTTATCAAGACCGATTTATGAGCGTTGCCGCACAACTGGGCTTTCAAAAACCGCAGGCTAGTCCGGTTAAAACGCCACTCTGCCTCTTTTAATTCACAATTAGTAAGCCCTTAACATCATCTCACCTGATGGTAAGTAACGATGATGGCGAAGATGGAAACTGGCTTACCAAGATTCCCCAACGCAATGGGGATCTGGCTATCTTATCTTCAGCCGGAACACATCAATGCTGTCAACACTGATGTTTGGCGGCAAGACTTAGATAAGATAGTGGTAGCTAGCCAGGCGGGCTATGAAAATGCCCTACCACCAACCAAACCGAGTCTTACAAAATTGACCCAGGCGGGAATCGAACCCGTGACCTGGTGTGAAGCGAATGGACTAACCATTACGCCACGGAGGAGGTTAATTATGGAGAGGCTTTTCAATGCTATCGGACGGAGATGGAGATTTCACTGTTTTCAATCTATCTTTGTCAAATTGAATAGGAGAGAAAGAAACTTGCTTTTGTGACGCAAGTTTTGTAAATGTTCTTTGGTATTAGGTGGTAGGCGTGGCGAGCGTAGGCGTTCGGGGCGTGGTGGGCAACAGCGCGCCACCGCAGCTATATTACGAGGTGCCGCGCGCGCAGCCCGCCCCACACCCCGCCCAGGCCGCTCAGGCAGCCCAGCACACGCAGACACCACACGCGCTTTACCACAATAAAGGTAAGAAATTACACAAAACATGAAGTTATAAATACATAAATATTAGGTTACACTAATGAGCGCCTTTCTTAAAAAAACGTAGCTATTTTGGAATTCAAAAGTTGGCAATGTATGTCACACTATAAAGTTTTATACGCTGGAAATGGCCTACGTGTCTATGGTCGGTCCCTATTAAAAAAAAATCAAGTCAAATATTGAAGCTGCGCGAAAACTTATAATTCATGACCATCATGTTACGTATCGCGAGATAGAGGCTACTCTGGGCATATGTATGACGAGCATTTTACAAGAACATTTAACTGTAAAAAAAATTGATCGCGTTGGATCCCGCACGACTTAGCTAAGGATCAAAAAGAGGCTCGCGTCGAATATTAAGAAAATGTTAAAAAAAAATTATCGTGGTGACTCAAAAGCTTTTTATATAATATGTAAACAGGTGACGTGACGAATGATGCATATGATCCCGAAACTAAACAACAATCATCAGTGTGGATGTTTCAAAATGAGCCGAACCCTACGAAAGTAACTCGTGCAAAAAGCACCTTGAAGCTAATCTGTTGTTTTGGTATTTGGAATGTATGAGGGTTGAAAATGGGATGGGAGCCAGTTAGCTTACGGTTTTGGAGTCCTGCAGGCAATCACCGTGGCTCGTATCTCACTTGCCGCCATACATCGTTTGGCGCTGGTTCTTACACTAATTATTTGTTGAAGTCTTGGAATTTAATGTTTTGGGTCGACCCACACAAAGTTTGCACCTTTTAGAGCACTGATTCTGTTTTATTTTAAATTAATTTTCGGAGCAAGTCCACGCGCACTGGCAGATGAAAAGGAAGGGGAAGGAGGGTACAATGGTTTTATTTTTTAGTGTGTACTACCTACATGAATAAAATGACAACCTATCATTGATTACAATAGATTAAAAATAACCAGTATTAATGGCTAAAGTGCCACTAGAGAATCGTAAAACGGTTAATACAGTGTGGTACACGTACACGACCATTTGTTTGCCGGAAGTATTTGAAGAAACACGTAAAAACAACCAGCGGCGCAGAATCATTCTTTACCATAACAATGCCAGCTTCCATCAAGCGAAACAACTCGATTTTTGTAATGTCAAAAAGTAGAGTTAACCGGTCATTCGCCGTACAGCCCTGATTTGGCACCCAATGATTTTTATTTATTTCCAAATGTAAAGAATAAATTAAGTAGTAATAGGTTCGTAAGGTTTGATGATGAGTCTGTCGAAGTCTCGCGGATCTGACAGTTAAAAAAGACCGCGGTTGAGAATCTGTCCAGCTGCAACGGGACCATTGGGTATACAAGTTCCACGTGGTAGGAAGGTAGCGAAAAATCCTACGTTCAGTAAGGAATTTTCTATTACTTACATCAAATAAAATATCTATTTATTTTTTACAATGCATTGAATAAAATACTTAATTTACTTAATAATCTAACTGATAGACAATCGGAGACTGTACTACTATTAGCAATGTATCAGCTACATCGCATATACAGCCACGTATTGGTGTGTCCACAACTATCAACAAATAAATTTAGTATAGCGTAGCGAGTCATTTGTGGTTTTATTATTATTGTTATCATTTGTTTTACAGACACCATGGGCCCATGATATGTTAGTAAAAAACTTATTGACTATGTTAGTAAAACAAGAAAAATACAAAGAAATCAATTTATATATGAAACCTGCCCAGCGTGTGGGTAAATCAGGGCTGACACGCAGTGCTTCTGCAGCACACTGTCGGGTCTGTCTGCCAGCACCCTCAGGATGGTGTTGTTGTCGCCCAGCATTCTACTGCGGACCGAGTCTATTTTTTTGCGCATAAATGCGTGAAACCCGTCTACTAGGACTGCGGCAAACATGCCTGAAGCACTGCAGAACCTGGGCAACCTTAACGCCATCCTTAACACATTATTGTACTGGCCCCGTAGGGCATTGAAAGCCCGAAGGGTATAGCTAGCCCACAGGCCGCTTGTATAGAATGATTGACAGTAACAGTATAACAGAAGTGATTTTTCAGGGAGCATAGTGAACACATCAGTGCATCAAGTGAACGAGATCCGCCATACAAGCACCCCCGTGTCTGCGCCAACAACCACAACTCTTCCCAGGCCCACCATATTGAGGAAGCGAGATATGGAAGAGTGAGTTAACTTTATATCTATTTGAAATGTTTCTAAGTGAACTATACCATAGTGAGAGATATCGTGGGCCCCTGAAAGATCCACATAGCAAAATAGTTGCTCTGTACAAAAATGTAAGAAAAGACGGGTTTTGAAAGTCCACTAAGGTCGAATAGGCAAGATTTTCTTTTATTATTTTCTTTGCTTGCAAAAATATAGGTTTTTAAAAAAATCAAGAGTGAAATTTTAAGGTATAATTCAGTATTGAGTAAAGAATATAGGAAAAAAGTATTTAAAAACATAAAATTTTAAAAAAGTTTCACTTTTTCATGCAAACATAGAAAATACCGAGAGGAAAATTGGTAGGTACATCATAGCGCACTGCGATATTGTAGGTAAACCTACGTAAAACAAGATCCGTCCTTTCGCGGATTCCCAGTTTTTTATGCCTACTGCCTGCCGGGTCAACAAACGGGCAGTTTTAATAGTGGCGAGCGAGTGGGCTGTGTCTCTACAGCAAACACCAAAAAAAGGGCCCGGATCAGCGGAGTTTATTGTCTACGACACAATACAACAAAATAAACAAAGAAGCACAGTACAATAATACACGATCCCTGGCGATATAGAGGCACGAAATCCAGTGTCCGATAACTCGTAGTGATGAGGGCACGCGGGTTACAGAAGAAGCACACCGGGCAGCACTCCGACAGGTACGCGGCATGCTTGGGTACGATCATGGACACACGTAATGTCCACGCGCACGGCACTCCTGATCACAAAAAGGCACACTGGGCACTAGTCGCGGTATAACTCCACTACACTGGATGGTAATACTTCTACATGGTTGGTTTGAACCACTGTTCGCTATTCCAAATCTGGAACACACTGTGTAGCGGTGCGATTCTGCGCTGCTTATATATTGTCATAGAAAATTCTCCATCGGCGTAGATTATATTCCAATGAACGCACACATACAAACAGCTGACACAGCGACGCAATAAACCCCGCCCCCTGATTTTTCTAGTCTATCCGAGAAAAGTGCTCTCTCTGTCTTGACAGAGATCAAAATATAATCTAGAAACTCCTTGCCATCTACGTCAACAGATGGCGCTGGTAGCCTCGTTTTTAAACTACTATTATCGATGACGGCGCAACATCTTATGTACTGGCGCCAAATTCAGATACAGACCGACCTGTCCGCAACAGGCAGGCATTCACCTGTTATAGTGCAGTATGAATTACGATGACGATTTATATAAAGTGTTTTTTATATGCATTTTTTGATATTTTTCTTGTATTTTATACTATCATCATATCAGCCACAAATCGTCCACTGCTGAACAAAGGCCTCCCCCAAGGATTTCCACGACGACCGGTCCTGCGCTGCCCGCATCCATCGGCTTCCCGCGATCTTCACCAGGTCATCAGTCCACCGCGTGGGAGGCCTGCCGACGCTAAGTTTTACGGTGCGCGGTCGCCACTCGAGAATTTTACTACCCCATCGGCCATCTGTTCTACGAGCTATGTGCCCTGCCTATTGCCACTTCAGTTTAACGATTCTGTGAGCTATGTCGGTTACTTTAGTTCTCCTGCGGATCTCCTCGTTTCTGATTCGATCATGCAGAGAAACTCCGAGCATAGCACGCTCCATTGCCCTTTGGGTGACCTTGAGCCTTCTTATGAGGCCCATAGTAAGCGACCATGTCTCAGTTCCGTAAGTCATTTTATACTATACAGGGTGTTAAATAGTAAATTGTATCATAAGGGAGCAAAATAATATTTTTACGGCGAGGGCGCTTTTTTGAATCTAGAGCGAAGTGAGGGATTCTTTAGTAGAATCCTGAACGTAGCGAGGGATTCAAAGTACGTCGCCCGAGCCAAAAATTTTGCTCCCGAGTGATACACTCTACTTTTCATCACCCTCTATGAGAAAATAAAAGGCGCCTCATATTTTATTTTCACGGGATTTTGCAGGTAATAGAATCCATCACATTTCTTGCGTCGGTTCTAATACTTTCATGAGTTAATTTTATACTTTCACTGTCACTTAAAGAGCTCATTTTTCTAAACAAAACCATGAATTTCTTACAATCCGTTAAAATTGACGAAAACGCGGCCTGTATTTCGCGAGTTTATAATTTGATTTCTTTTTTTTAATCAGCCGGCGGCACGAGTATGGGCCGTCGTCGTACCAGCCCGTCTTTATTCTAACAATATTTGAGTTCGATTTCTTTGGCGCTGAACACTAAGATGTTCCAAATTCAAAAAGTGCGCAGCAAAGATAATTGCTGCAATTGATAAAATTTATTTCACTTGTGTGTACTTATCACTGAATAAACATTTATTCTATTCTATTCACTTATAAATAGGTCTAAAAACTCATTACTGCCCGCTAAAAGTTTCTTATAGAAAACACCACCTTTGGGTGCGCTTAAAGGCGAACCAAGTCGTCCTTTTCGAATAGATGGGATGAAAAAGATATTAAGTGATATTTTATCCTTTCAACTGCTCCGTCATCTGTAACGGATGACGACGCGCAGTTATTTATACCTACCCAAAGATATTGTATTACCCAGTTATTTTTTTTAACTCTCTGTTTACACCTATACTGTTCTGATCTATGTCAAATTATACCATAATACTGTGGAGGGGCTCTGTTTTGTTTATTTGAGTCTTTCCATATATTTTTTCCCATGGTGACGGTTTCTGAACTCTTTCGGTGTCAGGTTTCATACAATCATCGAATCCTGACGCCGTTGTTTGCAAAAAAAGCAAAAATAATGCAATCGTGTTTAACGTAACATTGATAGAAAGACGATTTCATTAGCTAACTAGATCAGTAATTATTTTTTAAAATATTGAGAAATCTCAGCCGCCCCCGCTAATCTGGCGAAATTATCTCGAAAAAAGATGCGCCCTGGACGGTCCGTTGATCTCAGCAGTGGAAGGTTTAAGGAGTTACTCTATCTAATAATATAAAAAGAAAAATACAAAATAATCTAGTATTCTGCTAGTAATATCGTATTATGAGATAAGGTATGAATAATAGTTAGGTGAATCAATTTAGCATTGTGTTTGCATTCATTTGTCATCCATAGCTCCATATGAATTATTTTTTTCGTATGTCAACTGTTTCAAGACAATTTCGCTTTATTTTCTACGATTTTCAATAACATTTGTTTGTATTTTTACCCGACTACGAAAGAAGGAGGGTTATGATTTTGACAGTCTATGTGTGTATGTATGCATGGATGTTCATCTGTTCCCTCGTATTAAAAAGAAGGGTTATGTTTTTGACAGTCATTGTGTGTATGTATGCATGGATGGATGTTTATCTGTTCCCTCGTATTAAAAAGGAGGGTTATGTATTTGACAGTCAATGTGTGTATGTATGAATGGATGTTCATCTGTTCCCTCGTATTAAAAAGGAGGGTTATGTATTTGACAGTCTATGTATGTATGTATGGATGTTCATCTGTTCCCTCGTGTTTCCGAAACTACTTAACCGATCTTGACAAATGTGGTCTCTTTGGATTTGTGCGATCACTCCGCGTGTCATAGTATATATAGGTAGCATTTAAAAAAATCAACATGGCGGATTTAATAGGTGAATTAAACAACCAAAAAAATTTTTCTTATCATGTTTGATATCAAACGGAAGATTTGACGAGCACATTCTAAATATATATGCAGTACATATGCAATTATTTTTATTTTCTTTTCAAATGGTCTCACTAGCGATAAATTGAAACGGCTCAATGTACGCGCGCTATAATCAAGCGACACGACACGCGGCCGCGGCTAGCGAGGTGTGTGGCGTTATACTCTGAGCACAAAAAATATGGACATAAAATAAAAAAATAATGAGATGGTAGTTTGTCCACTCTGTGATTCTGATGTACAAGGTCTCGTGATTTGTCTAAGACCGCCGCGCCCTCTCTTTTTCTCGAAACGGTATTACCATGCGGGGAAACGAGACAAACTATGCCTAAGCGTGTGGTAATAAATGGATGTACCTATGTGTTTTTAAAATGTATATTAAAGACGTTAATTATCGAATTTCCATAATAAAATGTAAAAATTTCACGGTAAACAATTTTCAGGGATATTTATTTAAACAAAAACAGGAAAATAAATTAAAATTACTTGGAAACGGAAAGACGCGCTGCGCTGTCGTTTGCAGGTAGCGAAATAACTTCCGGAAACGCAACTCAGTGTAACATGTGGCTCTAACTGGTCGCCTCGTCTAGAGCCGTAGGTACATATATATATATATAATTATATAGCCGTTGGGATAACTCCTTGAAATATCACTCGTGATTTTTTATAAGTTTTATAACTGTAAAGTAGATGTATAAAACATTTCTTCATATATATTAATGGCCACATGTCTGGCGCCAGCAAAAATGAGCTTTTATTTCTTATCGAACTAACTCAGTGTTGCCAATAATAATAATAAAAACTTTCATAACTAAATTAAAGGTCGCCAACAAAGTCCTGCGGCGTTAACACAGTCCAACCGGGCGTAACCGGTTGGGAAGATGTGGTCCTCCGACAAGACCGCCAAGAAATGACCGGGGCGGAGGCGGACGGGTCCAATACGGGCTCTGGGGGATCCACCACTGTGTCTGCAGCCTCATCACCCGCGCCTGACGAGGAGCCCGCGCCAGAGATTGCGGTATCGCCGAGGAAGAAACCGCGGAAGCAAGTGTAAGTGATATAGCTTGGTGGCGCCAACAGTTAGCGTGATTTAATGCTACGGAAACAGCGGGATGGACGCAGATGGGTCCAGTAACATGACAAAAGCGCAATAAAAGACCAGTAAAAGCCATGTTCATGTAGTGAATCCGGTTGAATCTGGTACAGATAGGCTCCAGTTGTTCTACTACTCTGTCTGTGGCTTCATCACCAGCAACTGATGAGGAGGAAGAAAGCATAAGATGACTACAGATGAGATACAGTTGTGAGCAATGCCTTTTTTGCAAAGAAAACAGTTCGCAAATAGATTGAATGTAACGTTTGTAACTTTTTTCGTTTTACAGACTAAATAATGACGTGAGACAATGTCAAGACATCCAAGTGGAGGAGACGCCGCCTACACCGCCTCCTATCACAATTCTTCCTCCACTCAAACGTAAGTTGAGGGATAAAATAAAGATCTGTATTATTTGTTAAGAGGCCATCGAGAAACGTGGGGATTTGCCGTGTCACTCGACGAATCTAAGTCTGTCAACGGGGTCTGGCATGGTAGCTTTTTTGGCAAGCTGCCTTCATACGGTTTTTCATCGGGCTCATGTAATTGAGTTTCCCATTTTCTGAGGGAACAGTCCATGCGAGTTGTCATTTATGGTAAATCATCGGACCTATTTGCTATTGATGCTCAGGGATCTGTCCTCTCTGCGACTTTATTTCTGCTACATATTAACGATCTGCTTAGACCCGGTTAATTCTTTGTGTAAACAGCCCACTAGCCGATAAGACTGAAATAAATACCGTCAGATAGGCCATGGTGGAGCGCACTAACTTGGCATTTCAAGCTGTGTCCGACTGGGGCGACATTAATCTTGTCAAGTTTTATGTTCTCTAAACGCAAGCGTATTCACCGCCAAGCGGAGTCCTTTCAACTTGACTCCAACTTCCAAAAATGTCCCCATACGTATTTCCAACCACATTCTTCTACAACTTCTTAGCATGGATCTAACGAGCAACCTAAATTTTAGGCGCTACATTGAATCGTAATCCCAAACAGCTGCTATGAAGCTTGGCATCCTCTCCAAGTTCAGGCGCTACTTCACACCGAGACTGCTTCTCACTTGTACCAATCTCAAGTCCGGTCTTGTGTGGAGTATCGTCAGATATCAGCTAAAGGCAATAGATTCGATCGATCGCCGTGTCAGAATACTGATAGCCAACAAGGAGCTGTAACCTTCAACACATTGAGAAAGCTCCAAGACATTGAGAATAGGCGCAAAGTCGTTTGCCCTTTAGTTTATGAAAGGTTTACGTTTTGGTGAGTGTAAGCAGGAATTGCACAATCTTATTCCACCAGCCCCGTTCCATCTTCGGTCAACCAGGCGCAGGGCTCCTTTCCACCCTTATGTAGTAAACATTACACATTTGCGAATGAAGCGCTTCCCTTCCTCGTTCATTATGCGTACCGCTAATGAGTGGAATTCTTTGCCAGCATCTATGTTTCCCTAGACAGTCTGTGTTTATTTTAGTATGCGTATCTTCATAACTCATTCATGGCCAGAGGGATTAAATAGCCTTTGTTTGAGATTGCGTGTTTCATCTTCAGCTCCATCGGCGCTTGATATCAGGTGAAATCGGAGTCAAATGCTCCAAAGACACCAAGTCGTTGCAACAAGTCTAGTATCATCTGCCTCAACTGACGATTACAAATAACACACCTTATATTCTTACGATCAATATCCGTTATATTCACTATATCTTCAAACTAAGCTGGAAAATTCGTTGCGACCAAGCTACAACAAATATTTATAGCTAGTTAATGCAAGCGAGACACAGCAATCAATAATGTACTTGTGAACTTGCTGTAGGTCCCACACTTAGCTCGAGCTTTGTGTGCGGGTGGCGCAGCACGGCGCTGCACTTTACGCGGCCGAGCGACGTGCGCCGCCGCGAGCCGCGCGCAGCCGACATCCTGGCCATCGCATCCCAGCGGCACGCGCTCGCCGCCGCCGCCGGGTGGAAGGTGCACCACCTCACCGCGCAGATGGACGACCTGGTGCGTACTGACTCACACGCGACATGTAACACATTGTGTCTTAGCGGCACGCGCTCGCCGCCGCTGCCGGGTGGAAGGTGCACCACCTCACCGCGCAGATGGACGACCTGGTGCGTACTGACTCACACGCGACCTGTGACACATCGCGTCCCAGCGGCACGCGCTCGCCGCCGCTGCCGGGTGGAAGGTGCACCACCTCACCGCGCAGATGGGCGACCTGGTGCGTACTGACTCACACGCGACATGTGACACATCGCGTCCCAGCGGCACGCGCTCGCCACCATCGTGGGGTGGAAGGTGCACCACCTCACCGCGCAGATGGACGACCTGGTGCGTACTGACTCACACGCGACATGTGACACATCGCATCCCAGCGGCACGCGATCGCCGCCGCCGCCGGGTGAAAAGAGCACCACCTCACTGCGCAGATGGACGACCTGGTGCCTACTGACTCACACGTGACATGTGACACATCGCGTCCAAGCGGCACGCACCGCACTCGCTGCCGCCGCCGGGTGGAAGGTGCATCACATCACTTCCTTTCTCACCAATCACTCTTCATACGCACGCACACTCATTTGCCAGCAATGTTTGACATAAGATTCTGTTTGCAGGTGGCTTCAGAAGGAGATGTGGGCTTACAGTTGGCGTCTCTGCTCAACAGGCTGGAGACGAGTGGTGGGCGCGCATTCTCCGCGCTGCAGCCGCACTCGCATGCGCTGCTGGAACTACTCAAGGTAAAGTTAAATAGTCTCATGGCAAGTGTCGCGCTTCTCAGCACGTTGGAGACGAGTGGTGGGCGCGCGCTCTCCTCGTTGCAGTCGCTCTCGCACGCGCTGCTGGAACTACTCAAGGTACAATTGACAGTCTCTTGGCAGGTGTTGCCGCAGGCACGTGGACTCGCGGCTGGTGGCGCTGCTCAAGGCAACACAGTCATTTAAAGACGCCCCAGGCTGGGTGTATTCCTTTTATTAAAATTTTAAGTGTTTCTTACTGCATCTCACCTGATGGAAAGAGAATCGGGAAACATTATCGTGTCTGGCTCAAAGACGAGCGCACTGAAATGCGTCCCCCATAGTCGGGTTGCACTACTAAGCTACTTGTCTTGCTTTACTTTGTACATCATAGTCAGGTTAGATATCAAAAATACTTTTACTTCGTCTACGATAAAACGAAGGTAAAAATTGGTTTTGTAGTTTAAAAAATGGGCTAAGTGCGAGTCGTATAATAGACCACGCAGAGTGTTGAGTACCAGAGTCATTAGTTACTGGAAAGTCTTCGGATACCATAAATCCTATGCTTATGTGCCCATCTTTTCAAATAGGTATATCATCAAGTTTTTACTGTATTTTTTTTCCTATAGGTGGATCCATATTTTATTTCATTATTATTTTTGTAATACTGATGTATTTTCTTATTTATTTCTTTTTTCTTTAACTGTTTGATTTTTGCTAACATAGGCTAGGTACTTACTTTAATTAAGCTTAAGTGTATTTTGTCAGCAACGACATTAACTAATGCACGGATAAACCTGTAAAGGTTTTTGATGTACTATTATCATAATTTTTTTGGAACCTCCTTTTTGTCAATTAAATAAATAATAAAAAAAAAGTCCCATTAGAAACACCAGGGAATTTTTAAACTACTTTGACGAGCTTTATTTTGGAAACGCTCAAGGTCACCCAAAGGGCAAAGGAGCGTGCTATGCTCGGAGTTTCTCTGCGTGATCGAATCAGAAACGAGGAGATCCGTAAGAGAACCAATGTAACCGACATAGCTCTCAGAATTGCTAAACTTAAGTGGAGGTAAGCGAGGCACATAGTTCGTAGAACAGATGGCCGTTGGGTCATTAAAGTTCTCTAGTGGCGACCACGCACCGGAAAACGTAGCGCAGGCAGGCCTCCCACTCGGTAGACCCATGACCTGGTGAAGGTCGCGGGAAGCTACTGGATGCGGGCAGCGCAGAACCTGTCGTCGTGGAAATTCTTGGAAGAGCCCTTTGTCCAGCAGTGGACGTCCTTCGGCTGATATTGTGATTTTGGAAATGAAATATCTGATAAAAAAAGTTGTTCCTACAAGCCTAAACACGACTAGTAAGCGTTGTCCCATTATGGAGTTCTAGTGACTACCTACTCTCCAATTCCATAACGTATACACATTGAAAAATTATTTGTTGCAGGGTAACATGCAAAGAAGCAAAATAGTCTGCGAAGGCATACAAGAGGCTCGAGAGGACATCCTCCGCGTGTTCACGCATCGGAACTCCGTGTCAGACATATTGACGCGGCAGGCGGACAAGCGGTGCTTCCGGAAACATCGCTCGCAGTCGTAGCGAACGTTCGGCGCTTCCTTGGAAAATACGTTGTAAGATAAGACTTTTTGTTCTGTGAGGGTCGTACGACCAAAAGTGCCGTCTAAAACTATGGGTGCAATATGTCATTAGTGCATTCGTTTGAAGGTGGTCTTGCTAAAGTGGATACTTCGATCTCGCGTTTTATGGACGTATTTGGTACTACTGTGACTTTGAGATCTATTTGTAAGAAAAATGAGCCATTGTTTGTTTATGAGTATATCATATATAGTCCATGGAAATGGTACATTTTGCCTTGCAACAAATCGGGTAGTCCTGATTTTTTTATATGTTGTATGTGATGAAGTAGTAATGACAAATATTTTTTTCTTGTTGACTCTCCGGAACATTGTTAAATTCTTGAAAAACCATTAAATTTACGAATCTTTTTCATTTTTTGGCATTTTTACCACCAAGGGCCTGTGTTACGGTAGAAGTCACTATGAAATCTTTTAAAGTAGACTAAATTTGCAACAAAATGAGAATAATTGGGTCTCCATAAACTGAATAGTTTCTAAAATACAACTCTATTAAAGAACACAAATACAACGTTATTAAAGAACACAAATTTTCCAACAAAACGAGACCAATGTGGTCTATTAAGATCTGATAGTTTCCTAGCAACAGCTGTTCAAAGTTGCCGAGGTAAGTAAACAAAATGAAATACGACCTATGAAATAAGCATTATAATTTATAAAAAACATACATGGTACTAATAAAAATTTAAAGAATGTGTTATATTATGAAACACCTCATTGTATGAGTACTATAAGGGAGTATTATGATTCGTTTTTCTTGTACATCTTTTGTAGACCAGGCTGATCCTCTACATACAGTACACCTTTTGGCAGCTTGCTTCAGTAGGATTTCGTCATTGACTAGCTCAGGCAGGTCGAAATTGTCATCTGATGGTGGTTCATCGATGGATAGTTCGTCAATGTCGTCACACATTAGGTCTGATTTTTTCACTCAAGATTGACCGCTGCAGTGGTTGCAAACAGCCGAGCATTTGAGTCCTGCATTTCTGCAACCACAACTGCTGGTACAACCTTTTTTGCAGTTGCAGGAAATCATGTTTAGCAGGGGTTGAGGAGCTGGTGGTTTCGTCATTAGTTGAGGAATGAGGCCTCTAGTACTCCAGCACTTGGTCTCGTTTTGTTGGAAAATTTGTGTTTTTTAATAACGTTTATGAACTTATGCCGTAAAATAGGCCAATAGTTGACCACATTGACGAGAACTTGTAAAATCTCTGAATTTTATTTTTTTGAAATTTTGCAATTATTTGTGACCACATTGACGAGAACTTGTAAAATCTCTGAATTTTATTTTTTTGAAATTTTGCAATTATTTGAACAGTTGTATCTTAGAAACTATTCAATTTATGGAGACCCAATTATTCTCATTTTGTTGCAAATTTAGTCTACTTTAAAAGAATTAATAGTGACTTCTACCGTAACACAGGTACTTGGTGGTAAAAAATGACAAAAACTGAAAAAGGTTCGTAAATTTAATGGTTTTTCAAGAATTTAACAAGGAGAGCTTTCAAGGTGGAAAAATTTTATTTGTCATTACTACGTCATCACATACAACATATAAAAAAATCTGAACTACCCGATTTGAAGCAAGGCAAGACCCCTTTAAGGGTATGATTTCCATGGACTAGTATTTAGATTGTACGTTATTATATTAATAATAAAAAGAGCTCCTCGAGGATAGATCGTAAACTGTAAATATTGTACATTTTTGAAACTTTAAGCATACAAAAATATAATAAGAAGATGAATTTCTTTAATGAGTTGCGGTTGATTTGTGATTGATTATTTAATTACTTAAATAAATATTTTTATATTTTAAATTTGTTGTTCATTAATCCGTTAACGTTAATAGTCAATGTTGTTATTATTATTAAGCTTACACCTTCCGTCCGACCTACCATTATACGGCTGTATCTTTTAAGGCGATATTATTACAGATTTTTTATATTTGACGTCAATTACTCCTAAACGATAGAAAACCCAAGGTTGAAAAAATACCCTCATTGTTGATGATGTTCCTTAAAGTCAAAAGCTATTAGAAACACGATTGAGCAGATTTGGCTCGTTGGAAAAAAATCCCAAAGACAGGTCTACACCGTTACTTTCAAATCTAGTTATAACTAATATTTTGAAGTATAAATTTTAAAAAATATACAACAATATTGGTTATGATAATACAAAATGAGAAATGTTATTATTTTCTATATTTTCATTGTAGTTTTGATTGAAACGCAAAACCATTGAAAAAGTAAAAAGTGTGGTTATTTTCTATACTCTTTACACGTAAAGAAAAAGACAGAGACATCTGTTCCCATTAATACCTCGCCTTATACCGTAATAAGTTTAAATAGTAGGTTAAGTTTTCACAAAATGTTTTTGAATTATTATAGTATATCTTTATATATATAAATCTTCTGTCCGTGTGTTAGTCATTGAACTCCTCCTAAACGGCTGGACCGATTTCGCTAATTCTTTTTTTGTCGAGTTCGTTATTGTCAAGAGAAGGTTCTTATGTAGGGTAGGGTAGTGTAGTGTAGTGTAGTGTAGGGTAGGGTAGTGTAGGGTAGGGTAGTGTAGTGTAGGGTAGGGTAGTGTAGTGTATGTAGGGTAGGGTAGGGTAGTGTAGGGTAGGGAAGTGTAGGGTAGGGTAGTGTAGTGTAGGGTAGGGTAGTGTAGTGTAGGGTAGGGCAGTGTACTGTAATGTAAGGCGGTACGTAGTTCGCCGGGACAGCTAGTCTTCTTTATATATATAAATCTTCTGTCCGTGTGTTAGTCATTGAACTCCTCCTAAACGGCTGGACCGATTTCGCTAATTGTCAGGAGAAGGTTCTTATGTAGGGTAGGGTAGGGTAGGGTAGGGTAGTGTAGTGTAGTGTAGTGTAGGGTAGGGTAGTGTAGTGTATGTAGGGTAGGGTAGTGTAGTGTATGTAGGGTAGGGTAGTGTAGTGTAGGGTAGAGTAGTGTAGGGTAGGGTATAGTGTAGTGTAGGGTAGGGTAGTGTAGTGTAGGGTAGAGTAGTGTAGGGTAGGGTAGGGTAGTGTAGGGTAGTGTAGTGTATGTAGGGTAGGGTAGGGTAGTGTAGTGTAGGGTAGAGTAGTAGGGTAGAGTAGTGTAGGGTAGGGTATAGTGTAGTGTAGGGTAGGGTAGTGTAGTGTAGGGTAGAGTAGTGTAGGGTAGGGTAGGGTAGTGTAGGGTAGGGCAGTGTACTGTAATGTAAGGCGGTACGTAGTTCGCCGGGACAGCTAGTATGTATATAAAAGGACAAAGGCATCCCCTAAGAGTTTCCACGACGAACGGTCCTGCGCTGCCCGCATCCATCGGCCTCACGCGATCTTCACCAGGTCGTTGGTCCACCAGTGGGGAGGCCTTTGTCCAGCAGTGGAAGATTTTCGGCTGATATGATGATGATGTATATAAAAAACCGGCCAAGTACGAGTCGGACCGAGTGTTTCGTACTACGTGCCTACGCCACGTCTTCCGGTGCGCGGTCGCCACTAGAGAAATTTACTCTTCAAACAGTAGCTATGTGCTCCGGCCATGTAGCTCGTAGATCAGATGGCCGTTGGGGTAGTAAAGTTCTCAAGTGGCTACCGGGCACCAAAATTCACACCGCATTGGGATTGACCGAGTGGGAGGCGTGCCTACGCTACGTTTTCCGGTGCGCTGTCGCCACTAGAGAACTTTACTGCTCCAACAGTAGCTATGAGCTCCGGCCATGTAGCTCGTAGATCAGATGGCCGTTGGGGTAGTAAAGTTCTCAAGTGGCTACCGGGCACCAAAATTCACACCGCATTGGGATTGACCGAGTGGGAGGCGTGCCTACGCTACATTTTCCGGTGCGCGGTCGCCACTAGAGAACTTTACTGCTCCAACAGTAGCTATGAGCTCCGGCCATGTAGCTCGTAGATTAGATGGCCGTTGGGGTAGTTTATTTTTATTTTAATTTATTTTATTTAATTCATATTCAGGATTCAAACAGTCACATACAAACATAGACTAAGAAATACTGATTACTTAAAGACCTAGTAGATCCCTAACTTATTGTTACACAAAAACAGTTTCTATTTCTAAGCTAACACGATAAAAAAATAATAATAAGAAACTTAAGAAAGTACAGAAAAATCAAAATAACATTTTTTTTGTGATAAACATTATTGAATTTTAAGAGTTTTAAAAATTTCTTTCTTAAATTTAAGAATAGTCGAATGAAAAATGTCGATGTCACCGCTATTGAGTCTGGTATTGTATAACTCACAGGCACGTCTGAGGAAAGTGTTGCCTGTATTATTGGTCCTAGATCGGGGAACTGAAAATAGTGCCTTTTTTTTACACGTCCTTTCCTGCCTACGAGGAACACGTAGAGAAATTTTATCTAGTAGCGAGGGGACATCCATAATATTATTAACAAATTTATAAAGAAGGACAGCATCAGCACAATTTCGACGATGTTCCAGAGTAGGGAGTTGGTGTCTATCAATAGAAATATCATAATCAGAATAAATAAAACCAGTCCTGTAGTCTAGAGTTTTAACAAATTTCTTCTGAATTCTTTCAAGTCTCTCAATGTGGATTTTATAAAAGGGACACCAAACTGCACTAGCAAATTCTAACCGACTTCGAACATAACTATTGTACAAGAGCTTGTAGGTAGAAGCCATTTTGAATGGTTTACCCATTCGCAAAATAAAACCTAGTTGCTTATATGATTTCTCCAGAACTTTATCTATGTGAGGAACAAAAGTCAGTTTAGAGTCCATAATGACTCCAAGATCCCGAATTTCAGTTACTCTGGTAAGAGTGGTGTTACATAGCTTATAAGAATGGAGAACATTATTTCGTTTTCGAGAATATGTAATTACATAACATTTACTGGGATTAAGAAAAAGATTATTACTAACACAAAAGCTCTCGAAATTGTGCAGATCTCTCTGCAATAAATTGCAGTCGTCATTGTTACGAATAACTCTGAAGATCTTGGTGTCATCAGCGTAAAGTAAGACATTAGAGTTATGTATAATAGATGTCACATCGTTAATGTACAAAATAAATAACAAAGGACCTAAATGGGAACCTTGTGGAACCCCGGAACTAATATGTTTGTATTCAGAGGTGTAGCCTTTCAGCACAACAGCTTGACTTCTGTTTTCAACATACGATTTTATCCACCGAAAAAGGTCTCCGTGTATACCGAGATGCCAGAGCTTCCGTAACAGTTTGTTATGGCAGACTTTATCAAAGGCCTTTGCGAAGTCGGTATATATAACGTCTACCTGGAAATTATCGTCCATTGCATTGTGAATGTAATCTACAAAACTAACCAAATTACTCTCCACACTACGCCCTTTAAAGAAACCGTGTTGATTAGGGTCAACTATGTGTCGCACGGCGCTAAAAATTTGATTAGTTACAATTTTCTCCAAAAGCTTACTAAACTGACAGAGTTTCGATATTGGGCGGTAATTTTGAATATCTTGACTAATTGACCCCTTAGGGATCGGGGTAATCCATGCTTGTTTCCATAATTTTGGGACACATCCCTCTCTGATAGATTTTTTAAACAGTAGAGTTATTGGTTGTGTTAGTGTGGATGCACAATTGCGTATAAATATGGGATGAATGCTGTCAGGCCCTGAACCTTTATTAATGTCAACATTGCTTAAAAGCCTAAATACCATATCATGAGTGATCTCTATTGTGCCGAGATCCAAAGTCGACTCTTGAGATGATTCCGCATAGCTGAAATCAAGTTCGTCACAGACTGATTCCTCGAAAACTGATTGAAAATGAGTGTTAAATAAGTTACAAATCTGCTTGCCATCACTAGTAACACAGTCATTGTAGTTCATGGTGTCAGGTATCCCGTTATTCTTAAAAATTGATTTTACATAAGTCCAGAAATATTTGGGGTTTGCCTTTATTCTCTCCTCTGAATAGTGTAAATAACTATAATAGCACTCTCTCTCCATTTTGTTTGCCCTAGCTCTGAGTTTTTTAAAACTTTCATAATCAAGAGGGTTTTTATATAATTTCCATAACTTATGAAATTTTCTTTTTTCCTTCAACAACTTCCTGAGTGGCGTGCTAAACCAGACTGGTGAACGGTCCCTGACTAGTGATACACGACACGGAATAAAACGAGAAATTAGGTTATTTAAAATTGAGTAAAACTTTAAAATACTACTTTCCATATCTAAGGCTTTAAAACATTTAGACCAGTCAATATTTTGCAGCTCGCAATTAAGTTCATCAAAATTAGCAGCATTATAATTATAGACGTAAGTAACTGCTTGCTCAAGCGGTGACACGTAATTTATGGATAAATCTATTAGCAGTGCTTTATGGTAAACATCTTCTGATGTAAGGGGATTGAAGGGGATTGTATGAATTGAAACTCCATAGATTTGTTCGAAGTTCGACGTCAGAGCGAGACACATATAGTGAGATAGTTGCAGAGAGAAAGTATGGCGGTGATTGCCTTTATTTGTAAGTTTTTATCTATCTCGCTATTAGTGGGATCATGGGTGACGGTTTATTTAGACAGAGACAACATTACAAAAAGTACTTAGAAACTAATTATACATGAACATTTAAAACAAAGGAATATAAGTGCTTAAATAACATTATTTACAAATAGGAGGGATTATTGCCTCTAGTCGCTTACAGTCTCCCCCTCGGTGCGCTTTAGTAGCACCCATAGTGATCGGGGTAGCGACGTTTTCTTCTGTGCTTTCGCCAGTTCGCATCTTGCGGTTTTTTCTTAACGTGAGCTGCTATACGATTTTTGTTTTCAAACAGGTTTTTGAACACGGCGATGTACTGCAGGAATCGGGTTGTGGCTCGTAAAAGGCGTAACCATGTAGAGCATCGCGTCGGATCGTGAGTAACAATGGTTACACGTCTAATCGTGTGGGTTGTAAGACGTTCTTCTCCGATTGTTACGGGTACATTAGCGGATCGGTCAAGCGGCCATTCTGACTCGGACTTTCGTAGGAAGGCGGTGCCGGAAAACCATCTATGGCTTGAGTTGGAGTTTCCTGGGGTGCCGCGGGTTGCGTCGTCAGTCACGTTTTCTTTCGTGGGTGCCCATCTCCACTCATCGGATTTGGTATGATCTTCCATCTCGGCTAGCCGGTGAGCTACGAACATCTTGAACGTGCGTGGGTCGGACTTGGCAAGAACGGTGCGTGAGTCGGACCAGTATAATCTTTTCTTTATTTTCTTATCCATTTCTGTCTGTATGGTGGCGTATGCTTTTTCACTGGCATCGCAGAACATGTGTAGCGCCGCCTCTTGGTTCGTTTGCGATACGCATCTTGGTATATACAAACTAGTTAGTTCGTGTAGGTGCGATAGCCATGCGCGCCATTGCAGGTCTTGTGCGAGCTGCACGGGCTCGTCCCATCTGGCTCCCGTTCTCCACAGGTCTTGGATGAGCATCTTTCCTTGGACGAGCGTAGGTGAAGCAAGGCCTAGCGGGTCATATATTGACATCACAGCGCTAGTTATCTCCCTTTTGGTAGGCGCGCGTTGTCCTGTAAGCGCCTCTTCGGGCGTGTGTCGCATGTTTAAAGCGAAATTGAACGTATCTTCTTTTACGTTTTCTCCCTTCGCTAGGGTTTTTATTTCCCTTTCAAAGCAGTCGCGCTGAACAATTTCGGAAAGCCTTTCTTCGGCGTTTTTTATTGTCTCTTCCGACATAGGCAAGAGTTCGTTAGTGCGAGCGAGAGGGGTAGCGAGTGAGTCGGGTAGATTGTTTCTCATAGACGAGCGAGCGAGAGGTGTAGCGGGGTTGTGTATCTGTCCCTTTCTAGCGTGAGTTAAGTACCAAGCGCGACGCGTAGTAGGCGCGTAGTTCGTAGCAACTTCCGCGTAGCCGCTGTCTATCAAATTTTTCATTTGCTTTTCGTAGCTTCCTTTGAAGTTTTTATCCTTCTTCATTTTCTTTTCTATGCCGAGCAGTCTTCGCAGAGCGTTGGGTCGGCTTTCAGGCATTCGTGTGTCGTCTGTCTTCCATAATAGTCCGGTTTCGAACCATCTTTCCTCAGGCACGTACTTGCAGGTGGACTTCAGTATTGTGAGAGCTCGTTCCTCCGGATCGTTCCCCGGTTTTCTAGGCGCTATTCCGAGCGAATCGATGGTGAAATGTTCTTCTATGAGCTGCTCAACGGTGTCTTCGTGCGTACTGACATGTGTGAGGTGGTTGATGACGTGTATCGACCTTACAGGCTTCGTTATACTGGAGTTACAGCCATGAAGCACCCATCCTAGGGTCGTAAGCGAAGCGACGGGCCGAGACTTGCTTCCGCTGCGTACGTCTTGTGACACGATCAAGTGCCAGTTATCTTGCCCAATCAGCAGTGAAGGCTGGGCAGTGTCGTACGTGAGCTCGTAGGGCACGTCTTCCAGGTGTGGACAGTCATCCAGGTCTTTCTTCCTGACCGCTTGAGGTGCCAGTTCCAGCTTTTCTATTGTAGATGCGGTCATGTCTTCGTACTCGCGGCAGTAGAGTCCTCTTATTTTCAGTTCAAGCCGCCGGGAAGTAGCTTCCTTTAGTCTCTGTCCTCCCATTCCCTCGATGAATAGTTCCTCCTTGGGGCCCCGCGCGCCTATCTCGTCGGCTACGCTTTTCTCGATCAGCGTGACGGTGGAGCCCTCGTCGAGAAGAGCGAAGAGTTTCTTTGTTCCCGTTGGACCCGAGATTTCTACTGGAGCGATCTTTAGGTAGGCCTTCGTGGCCACCAACGTGTTGACCGATGCAGTTTGCTTATATTCTTTGTGTTCCTCCTGTTTTTCTTGCTTTTCAGGCGCTGAGTCTGCGTGCAGTAGCACGTGGTGGCCACGCCTACACTTGGAACACGGTTTCGCCTTGCAGTTGAAACCTCTGTGTTTTGCACTTCGTAAACAGCGAAAGCATACGTGAGCTTTTCTCACTATCTCCCATCTCTTTTCCACGTTAGCGTTTGTGAATATCGCGCAGCTCTTCAGTTGGTGGTCTCTTTCACACGCAGGGCAGGCGGCATCTTTTGTCTCTTTCTTCTGATTAGTAGCGAAGACGTGTTGCATCTCTCTTTCGCATGCTTCGTCCTCGTCACTCGTCGTTCTGCCGCAGTCGTAATCTGACTCGTAACTTGCTTCTTCGACCACTGCTGTAGCTGCGTTCACCCTTCGTGGTTTTCGTAATGCGCCGCCGTTGTTTGTTTCCCGCTTAACGCTCCCTGTGTCGTAAGCTTCAAACTGGTCGGCTATCTTGTTTAGGAATGTTGACAACGCGAGTAGTATGGGTTGCTCCTCGTCCAAAACTCGATAATCGAACCACCGGAACCGTATGATGGGGCTCATCTTCTCAATGATTTTCTCAGACAAATCGCTCGAGTGTAGAAAGTTGGTCTTCTTCATCTGGACGATGGTGGCTACTGTGTTGGCTACAACACCTGCAAATTGCACTATTTCTCGTGCGTCGTCCGTCATCGGGCGTAATTTGTCGATATTTGCCATCTCGTTCTTTATGAGGTATGATGGGCGGCCGAATCGTCGTTCCAGGGCGGTGAGGATGTCTTCTGGGTCGCTCGCTGTGTAGAGCCTGCCTTTGATTGCCTCTCTCGCTCTACCCTGTACAGCGCGCCGTAGCCTTGCGACATTTTCTATGCCGCTGAAGTACGACTCCGTGTCCCGGTAAGTGGCGCGGAATGCGATCCACTCGTTTGGGTTCCCGTTGAAGGAGTGCAGCTCTGCTATATAGCGCGGCGCGGTCTTCGGTCTGTTGCCCGTGGTACTCGCTTTGATAGCTTCCATTATGGCGTTCGCCAAAGAACTTTCCGTGTCCTTTTTCCTTTCTTCCTTAGGAGCCGGTCGGGGCGCGCTCTCCTCACGCTTCTCCCCTGCCGCCGGCTGCGGCAATATGGCCTCCACTCCAGTAGCAATGTGTGCGTGTTGTCCGACCCACTGGTCTACTCTCTCGTTGACGGTAATGATTTCTTCGTCAGACTCGGAGTCGGAGTTCACCTGCAGTAGTTCCAGACGTAGCCGAGCGCAGTCGGCAGCGGCGCGCGCCTTTTCCAGGTTGAGCTGTTCTAGCTCTAGTTGGGCTTGTATTTCGGCCCTGCGGCGCCCCGCTATTGACTTTCCTCCTCTCGACTTGGTTAGGACGGGCATCACTGAAGTGAGCTTTGATGTGTCTGTGCAATCCTTCGCAACCTTCTCTCTCTCGAGTATAGGTGCGTCTCCCTCTCGCGGCGGTTGTTCCTCAACGCCGGTCTTGTTCTCGCTCATCGTCCGATCCGTCGCGTTCGTTGCTGTGCTAGTAGCTGTAGATTCGGTGCCTGATTCCGTAGATACCGTGCCCGATTCCGTAGATACCGTACCCGATTCCGTAGATACCGTACCCGATTCCGTAGATACCGTACCCGATTCCGTCTCGCTCGTTGTGTTCCCACTACCCGACTTATCAGTTCCCTCGCTTTCTCCCCTTTGCGACCTCGTCTTCATCTCACTGCTACCGAACCGGCTCTTCTGCACGGAACGGTGCGATGAAGAAGCTACCTTGAAAAAGGCCGCCCCACCGCGTACTAAGCCTTGAAAAAGACTGCGGCAGTTACTCCTGCAAGGTTATTGCTGGAGCCTAAATACTCACTAGGAAACTTATGAATTCAGAAACTTTGAGGTCAGAAACTATATGACGGTTGACGGTTGGGTGTCTTCTTTGCCAGCGGTGACCTCTCGACGGTGCGTGGACTCGATGATGCTCTGCTCTGAACGCCGCTGTCCTCTTCTAACCTCGAAGTCAGCTTGCCCGAAGTGAACCTTCTTATTTGAAGATCTTCTATATTGATTCTTCTGTTCTTCGATAATGAATCTTCTGTTCTTCGATAATGAATATTCTTTCTTCTATAATGAATCTTCTTTATTCGATAATGAATATTCTTTCTTCGATAATGAATCTTCTTTCTTCTTTACTGACTTCTTTCTTCCATGTGCTGTTTCATTCTTCTAAATCCGGCACTCGATGGACCAAAACTGAAGGGGATTGTATGAATTGAAACTCCATAGATTTGTTCGAAGTTCGACGTCAGAGCGAGACACATATAGTGAGATAGTTGCAGAGAGAAAGTATGGCGGTGATTGCCTTTATTTGTAAGTTTTTATCTATCTCGCTATTAGTGGGATCATGGGTGACGGTTTATTTAGACAGAGACAACATTACAAAAAGTACTTAGAAACTAATTATACATGAACATTTAAAACAAAGGAATATAAGTGCTTAAATAACATTATTTACAAATAGGAGGGATTATTGCCTCTAGTCGCTTACAGGGATTGTCACAGCTCGACACGCAACAGACAGTATTATCACTGGTAAAAATTAAATCTAAAATATTTTTATTAATGTTGGAAAAATTATTACATTGATTTAAATTTGTAAAAGCTAAAAACTCGTTTAAAATCTGTACTGCAAAATTACCACTCTGTTTGACAGCTGGATAAAAATTATTTGATGGATGAGAGGGAATCCATTCTGCTTCCCAAATATTAAAATCACCGGTTATTAAAAAAATATCGTTTGGATAGTCTATAACCAGTTGACTAGCAATATCAAAGAATGCTTCAAAAGCATCCTTGAAGCCCTGACCACGTGGTATATAAATACAAGCAATGTTCAAGTAGGCATTTGATCTATTCAATGGTATAGATACCCATACACAGTCGGCGGGTGCGCGTGGCGGGCACGGCCAGTCGCGGCGCACGGGGCACAGGTGGCCGCGCGCCGCCACCAGTACGCCCCCCCCACGCGAGTAGCCGCTCTCCGCAGCCGAGCGATCACTCCGGTGAACCACATATCTACCGTCAAAATATTCTCTGTCGAAAAAATCAGGGGTTAACCAACTTTCACTTATACAAACAAAATCGAAATTAGACAATGTCACCTGCGATAAGAACTCATGAGATTTAGTACGAAGTCCCCTCGTGTTTTGGTAATAACCTTTTAAATTTCTATTAAACTGAGAACCTATAACTAATTGAAAAAAATACGTAAATATTATTACAAGACAAATACAAATATGTGTTAGTGTTTCTCTCTGTTAGGCAAACGAAAGGCACGAAAATAATCCCAAGTAATTCACAGTGGTCATACTTGTTCATGAGGCATGTTAATATCAATTTTAGCTGTAATATAATATATAAATATAAGCAATAAAAGTAGGCTTGACAATGGCTTTAAGTGCACAAATCAGAAGACACAATGACATCGATGGTATTAATGGATGGTAGTAATGTTCTCAAGTGGCTACCGGGCACCAAAATTCACACCGCATTGGGATTGACCGAGTGGAAGGCGTGCCTACGCTACGTTTTCTAATTTCGATTTTGTTTGTATAAGTGAAAGTTGGTTAACTTTCACTTATACAAACAAAATCGAAATTAGACAATGTCACCTGCGATAAGAACTCATGAGATTTAGTACGAAGTCCCCTCGTGTTTTGGTAATAACCTTTTAAATTTCTATTAAACTGAGAACCTATAACTAATTGAAAAAAATACGTAAATATTATTACAAGACAAATACAAATATGTGTTAGTGTTTCTCTCTGTTAGGCAAACGAAAGGCACGAAAATAATCCCAAGTAATTCACAGTGGTCATACTTGTTCATGAGGCATGTTAATATCAATTTTAGCTGTAATATAATATATAAATATAAGCAATAAAAGTAGGCTTGACAATGGCTTTAAGTGCACAAATCAGAAGACACAATGACATCGATGGTATTAATGGATGGTAGTAATGTTCTCAAGTGGCTACCGGGCACCAAAATTCACACCGCATTGGGATTGACCGAGTGGGAGGCGTGCCTACGCTACGTTTTCCGGTGCGCGGTCGCCACTAGAGAACTTTACTGCTCCAACAGTAGCTATGAGCTCCGGCCATGTAGCTCTTAGAACAGATGGCCGTTGGGGTAGTAAAGTTCTAAAGTGGCGACCGCGCACCAAAATTCGCACCGCATTGGGATTAACCGAGAGGGAGATCTGCCTACGCTACGTTGGCAACACTGCCCTCAGCTATGCGTAGCTTGCGTGCAATCACAGCTTGTTAGTTCGTGTAAGTAACTGTTTACTAGATAAGCCCTGCGTAGGTACGCCGCGATTATTACGTTTTCAGTTTTGTTTGTCTAAATAAATTTGCTGTTTTTTAGTTTTTAGATAAATTACCTTAGTTGGATTTTAATTTTTCACTTGGATTGTTTAGTGTTCCTTTACGTTTCTCTTAATTTATGTAGTTTTAATTTTACTGTGAACATTTTGATTTTAGTTGACTTGTTTATTTTTTGTGAAAATGGCTAAGCGGCCGCGCCGTGATCTATTTATCACTACAGTGCTCAAGAAATGGTTTTGTTATGGTGTGAAACATAGAAGTGCCGATGCCGCCTTGGAACTTTATCGAGAGAGGTATCCTGCACGCCATCATCCTTTGATTCGAGACTCATTTACGTTGCGTGTCAACGAGTCTTAGAAAATAGGCCAATAGTTCCGCAAGCGCGAAGTGGTGGGCAACAGATCAACTTGCGCAATGAAGAGCGAGTCCTGGAAATAGTGCAACGAAATCAACATCTCAGGACCCGCACTTCTGCGCAGCAATAACGCCGTCGCAACTTTAGGGTATCACATTCTACAGTTCACAAAGTGCGGATGAACAATAGGTTACGACCAGTACAAGATCCACAAAGCCCAGGCACTGGCCAGTGGAGACAGAGAGCGTCGTCGTCGCGCTTATTACTCATGGCTCATCACAGAAATTTAGTCAGTAACATTTTTTGGACGGACGAGTCAACATTCACGAGGAATGGTATGTGGAATCGCCGTAACGCCCATATCTGGGCGTCAGAGAACCCGCATGCGACTCGGGAGACAGGACACCAGACGAGATAGTCGGTAAATGTGTGGGCCGGTATCTATGGCAATCAAATCTTTGGTCCTGAATTTTTAGTTAATAGGCTAAACGGCCAAAGGTATTGTAACCCATTCATATGTATAAATAAATATCTATAGGTATTACAGTGAGTCTTGATAGACTCAGAGGGAACTGTTTATTGGGAAAAACATAACTAAGCTTTGTTCAGTCGGGTGAGGCTTAACCTCGAGTCGAGTGAATAGACAGTTGTTGAAACAAATTAGCTCAGGATTACTTCCGAGAAGCCAGGCTGGCGCCTGTCGGTCGTCATTCGAACCACGCGGTGCGCACGTTATAACAGGTTGCCTTAGGTAATAATTGGCGCGAAAACTGAGGCCGAAGAGATAGAGGCGCCAGTCTGTCTGGGTCCGGGCGGCGACCGACGCTTGCGCAGGCGCCTCGATGTCGGGCGATGATCGCGCGATCGCCGTAGATGTGTGTGTGCAACTGCCCGCGCACCTCCGAGATTGTATTTGTGTGAAAGCTTATAAAACCACGGACACGCGGACGCTGCGGCACTCAGTCGAACAGACCACCACAGGAGAAGGACGTATTCAAAGGACAACTGCGAGGACGCCACGCTGCCCGACGACCCCACACATGGGCCGTGTCCATGACCTGTCAGCTAAGTAAGTCAGATGACACAGAAATAGGAAATCTTCGTTCTACGAGGCACGTGAGTGTTTATTTCTTTGAGTTTATTTAATGTGTGTTAATTTCCAATCTATATTTAATAGGTTTTAATGCTAACATTTATTTCAGGGTTTTATGTTTTATGCTTAGGATAGGTAGTATGTAGGCCCACAGTTGGACAAGGGATAATATCCGTCAATGCAACCAGTTGTGACATGATATCATTGCTGTAGCAACGTTTGTAGGATGTGGGAAGAGACTGTCCACTGCTGGGACATTTGTCCAACAGAAACTGATGATATAACTGCTGTAGCCACATGCGCAGGAAGTGGGAAGTGCTGAGTCCACTGCTGGGGAGAGATGATATCTATTCTGCAGCGGCTGATATGATGAAATCACCGAGGCCACGTGTGCGGTCAAAGCTTAAAATTATGTATTGGCGTGAGGCCTAGTTAATTCCCCACATTTTATTTATGTACGAACTGCCTTCACTGCAAGTGCCACGCGGCATCATAAGCTTTAGGGTTCCGTGAACACGAGGTCCACTCAGTTCACTAATCTCATTCGGGATATTATGGCGCTATGCTGTCGCGGGAAGGCCTATTTCATCGAACTGCCTTCACTGCAAGTGCCACGCGGCATAATAAGTTTTAGGGTTCCGTGAACACGAGGTCCACTCAGTTCACTAATCTCATTCGGGATATTATGGCGCTATGCTGTCGCGGGAAGGCCTATTTCATCGAACTGCCTTCACTGCAAGTGCCACGCGAAATAATAAGTTTTAGGGTTCCGTGAACACGTGGTCCACTCAGTTCACTAATCTCATTCGAGATAGTACGGCGCTATGCTGTCGCGGGAAGGCCTATGTCATACTTGAGATGGCTGTTTACCAAGCTCCATGCAATATGGGCTAGTTATGTAGTTTAGTGGTTCATAGATATGAACAACTCCTAATTTTACCAAATTTTAGCTAAATCTGTCCACACGTTCATGGGATAACTGTAATGGACTAACAAACAAACTATAGGCGTTCGAGCCTCGCCTATTCTGATACTAAAGTAATTTTAGATAGGTAGGTAATATCTGTAGCTTATCACAAGCATGCCTCGGCAGAATTTCACCCAAATCGGACCGAGCGTTTAGGAAAGTATTGGGCAAACAAACGAATAGTTTGGGCGTTCGCGCCTTACTAATAGTGATTATAGTAAGACCGATTATGATGTAGGTAGCCTACCCATCCTGGTGGTAACCATAGCTAGGGTCAGTTAATATGTGCTAGATTTAGAAACTAAATCTATTCTACGGTTTTTAATTATTATGAACGGGTGTCCATGGTGTCCACGTTCGGTCGGTTCCTATTGCGTCCAGAACTAGCGTCTCGACCAAACACTTGGCTTACACGCCTTTTCGCTTTGACTTAATTGTGATGCTGCGACTATGCTTCGCGTAGGTGTCACAATGGGTTGCGACTGTGTTGGTTCGTTGTTCTTCACGTTTAGCCAACCTACTGATCTGATAGTACTTTCGCCCTTTATCGAGGGTTTACTACGTCTAAAGACAGATCTTCAACACTATGTATTATTTTGGAGCCGGCGGCACGATGGATATTGTGTCCATTTCGCTTTAGCTATATAGACCGTAGGTCTTTATATCGTTATATACAACTGTATGGCACAGTTCCAGGTCTAAGAACCATATTAGTAGATTATCTACTTATTTCACATTCCGTGGTGCTCTTCTCACAGGATGAGCGACATTCAAGGCGGAATATCTACTTTGTTTTAGTACCTTTAGTGCTAATATGTATTCGCGATCAATCACTGTTCGAAGGTATTAATCCTACCTGACGAATAGGGATGGACAAGCTATGGCTGTAAAGTTTCAGTCATAGTTCACACTATACACGTATAATAAGGCGCCTCACAAGCGTTTTATATACACTAGCTTTGGGATTCTGGGTGGTACACGGCTTAGTACACTATACATTGTCGTGTAGCTTAATTAAATTACACTTTAAGCGGGTGGACTCCTATCTGTGTATCTTAGTGGTTTGCAGGCAGACAGTAGCTAGCGGGGCTCATCTTAGTCGTAAATACCTGTTTGGAGCTAAAATCGCTCGTTCAATTACTTTGAATTAGATGTACATTGTTTTAATCACCAAAATAATGCAGTACTGACGTCAGTCAAGTATTACGTTATTCCGAGCACTGGGGGCTAGCTACCCTCCCCAATTTGGGGGGGCCCAAAATAGGGACCAATCACAGTAGGGAAACTAGGGTTCCGCGCGAAATACTTCAAAATTATAGGTTAGACTACATCGTTCGTCCAAACACAACGTAATAGATTAATCTCTTTAAAATAACTTGTCATTCACCTTCAAAAAGATTCTGAGTTACTGCGATCACAAATTAGGGTTCTCTAGACGATCTGGCCAAACGTTTAATTGTATTTTGAAATGCAAAAAAAAATCAAGTATAGTTTACATACTTCTTATAGGTAGATAGTGGTAGGTTGTATGTTGTATGTACGTATGCGTATTATAGGTAGGTTTAGTTAGTTATATTTATATGTATAGGGGGTAAGGGGTGTTACAGTATCTGGAGTTCATTAATAGGCCATTATCTGACATAGTTGATGACATCCCTTTAGCGTAACTCAGAGAAATCTGGTTCCAGCATAATGGCGCTCCTCCGCATATTCTGCTTGCTGTCTGTGCGTCGGAGACTGGACCAGATGTTAGACAGACTTCTTCTTGTAAGTTTATGTTTAGAAAAGAGTACTTTACAGCAGAGATTTGTTATATATAGCATATCTCTGCTTTACAGTGCAAAAGAAATTAAAAAGAGGATAAGCGAAGTGTTCGATAGGCTGAGGGACGATTGCGCCGAGGATCCAAAGCTGATGCCTCGCCAGCATGAACTGGGGGGACTCTACCTTGGAATGGGGGGCGCCCAGTTTGAGCCGTACCTTATTAGATCTAAAAGAAGACGGAACTAAAATGGTAAGTTTTAATTTTAAACATATTTTTTTTCGTTGAATTTTGTTTAAACGCGTAAGACTCTGTTTGGTTGGTGGTAGGGCAGTTTCATAGCCCGCCTGGCTAGCTACCACCACCACCAAGTCTTGCAGCCAAACATCAGTGTTAACATCATTGATGTGTTCCGGTTTGTAGTTATGATAGCCAGATCTCCATTGCACTGGGGAATCTTGGTAAGCCCGCTTCTATCTTCGGCATCATCGTCGCTTATCATTAGGTGAGATGATGCCAAGAGCTTATCAATTGTGAACTTAAAAAAATAATAATGAGCGAGCGAAATAGTGGCGGCGGGGGTGGCCGGCCGGCAGCGAGTAAACAGTAAGGTATGTTTATGTGAGGGGTGTATTGACGACGAGCGACGGTCGTCGCATGCATTACATTTCGCGATTAAATATGAACACTATGTTTCCATAAAGTTTCTGGGAGAGGTCTTTTGACAGTGACACACCTGTATATTATAGTCTATGTTTCAGATAAACATTTTTAGCCGCTATGTACTTTTTGCGTCACTGAAAGGTCTATAATAATAACATAAACCTGTAATTACGAACATCATGCATGAGTTACGTATTATACAGGTTGTCCTGCGATAAAGTGCAACCCCGAAAAAGGGTGAAACTAGATCAAAAATAATCGTCCAAAAAATAGTTTTTTTTTATTATTAATTTTTTTACTGCAGATTTTAGATTTAATTTTTTTACAAGGACTCTTATGTGCAAACACATCAATTTCTTCCAAAGTAATAGGTCGATTTCGTTGAAATAAAAAAAAGGCGACAAATACTTGTCAAACAGAGTAAAGTAGCAAACAGCTTGCAAAAAAGTAGCTATCATGAATTAAACTTGAATTTTTGTAATCAAAATGCATTTTAAAGAGCTGTTTTTTTCAATGAAATCTTAGTTTATCAAAATTTTGCCCATATAACCAGAAAATTTTATGGCTTACTATTGTTCTTTATCATATTAGCTTTCAAACAAAAAAAAATCTGCGCTTTAATTCGAAAAAACAAGCTAGCTAAGAACTTTTGAAGTGGACCACTGATTACGTCACCACTCAGGTAGAGACTCTTTTTTATTATTGTTGTACCGGTTCAGTTGCCGGGCTTATAAAAAAGTGGTCAGTGGTCCACTTCAAGAGTTCTTAGCTAGCTTGTTTTTTCGAGTTAAAACGCAGATTTTTTTTGTTTGAAAGCTAATATGATAAAGAACAATAGTAAGCCATAAAATTTTCTGGTAATATGAGCAAAATGTTGATAAAATAAGATTTAATTGAAAAAGCTCATGAATATGCATTTTTATTACAAAAAGTCAAGTTTAATTCATGATAGCTACTTTTTTGCAAGCTATTTGCTACTTTATTCTCTTTGCCAAGTATTTGTCGTAATATTTTTTTTTATTTCAACTAAATCGACCTATTACTTTGGAAGAAATTGATATTTTTGCACATTAGATTCCTTGTAAAAATTGAAATCTTAAATCTGCAATAAAAAATTGAATAATTTTTTTTAAACATTTTTAATTATTTTTTTGTCGATAATTTTTGATCTAGTTTCACTCCCTTTCGGGGTTGCACTTTATCGCGGGACACCCTGTATAGAACTGTTTGTTGTAAGTAATATTTAAGATGGTTTTAACATGAAATATTCGGCATGCATGTTCAAAATACATCTCAATAATAAACACAAACTCAAATTCATTTCAATTTCGCGCCGTGATCCCGATAAAGGATCCGTAAGACTGACAGCCCTACAGTGAATTTAGGCACTTATGAAAATATGTAAAACTATAGTTATAGGTATTTTTCTCATTTCTCTAATCCAAAGTACGGAGTATCATAATTCATAGTAGGCGTGACTCAGACCACTCTCCGCAGGCGACATTGTCAGCGGGGGGAAGTGAGTGTCGCATTTTTATGCTAGTAATAATGGGTCATCTTTGGGGCAGCTATAAGAGGTATAGGTAAGTCAGTTAAAACTTTATAACAGCTCATTTTTTATAAAGGTTTTAGTGTTAAAAACACCGAGGAGTAGGGTTTTTGTAAATTACGTTTTCTTTTTTGCAGAATTCGGTAGATTTTCACAGAATGCCGACCGATATAGATTTTCCAAATAAAATCTGGTCACACTGCTAGTCAAGACATATGTCAAACAAACGAAGTGATTACATGCTCAGTGCATGTGTCAATCAAAAATAATCAAAATGTAAATTGTAACCTCTGTACTTTACTATAAATTCAATTAACTCAGCGGTTTAGAGTAGTGTATTTTTATTAGTTTCGCAAAATTTTCCAATTTATTGCTAGGAATTATGGCGAGCAGCCGATTAGAAAGGATTGGGACTATATTTACTAGGTAAGTATGTAAACTTATGTACCTACTTGCCTCTTTTGTTAATACTTTTAATATACTGGCTGACTTATTTTTTTTTTAATAAACTGTAAGAGAACTTACTAAAACCTGTTAGAAAAGAGCGGGAAAAAGGTTGTGTGATTCAGATAATCTGTAAATTTGTTACCTATCTCTCAAAAAACTTTTGAGCTTTAGTAATCGCGTAAGCATTTTAGTTTCATTTGAAGTTTAAGAATGTCGAAAGTTGCTTCTTCCACAAGAAGGAACGCTAAACTAAAAAATAACATGGATATGGATGAACCAGATGACAGTTTCCTAAAAGGCTTTCTTCAAAGAAAGAGGCCACAAAAGAATGAAGATGAAGACTTCTCCGAGTTGTTAAGCATGTATGAACTATCAAAAAAGAAAGCAAAAAGTTCATGCACTGCTTCTTACGAGGAAACAAAGAAAAAAATCATCAATGCCATGGATTTTCAAATAGAAGCAAGGTTAGTAATTTTTATGACTGGTACAAAATTATTCCATAGTTTCTAGTTTTATCACAATTTTAATTCTTTTTTTTGCTCTTTGAAAACGATAACAATACCTGTTTATTCACATTCTGTTTCAGAAAACAGGCAAGCAGCGACATCCTTGAAAACCTTACTGATATAATAAAGGAGTTAGAAGCTGACCAAGATGTATTGAAGGCCAATGAACAGAAACTTGAACATGTTTCTGGTATTCTTGTAAAGTGTGTCAAACAAGCTAATGTGGCTCAGAAAAAAAATCTGAAATCGCTCAAGGAACTTCAGACAAATTTTCAGAATCAGTATGTAATAGTTATTTGTGTAACAAGGGGACAAAATAATGTTTTGTTCCAAGGGTCTTACTGAGCTATGTGAATATTTTAGCTCTGAGTGACACACACAATTTTGTATCATAACCTATGAGAAAAGCAAACTAGTATGTACCATTAGACATTGGTTTTAGCATTCTGACTTCTGATATTTGTATAAGAGCATGAAAGTGTGCAGACCAATCAAAAGAAGTAAACAAAACTCCCTACTATGGGCAAATTATAATTTTGTTTTCACTTCAATCAAAACCAAGGAGTTTATCGAATAGCTGTGATGCAAACTATATTTACCTTATAAATACTTTTCCAGACTTCTATAATTATTATAGTTTTATTTTTCAAATATATATTTTTCTTACAGATGTGAAGAGATGCATAAAATTCAAAAGGTAGAATCTTTGAAACTGGCAGATGCGATAGAAGAAGATATAAACAACTTGCAAAAGAAACTAGTCGCAGAAACTAAAAAAAAACAACTTGATTACTTGGGAAAAGCCATTTTCCAAATTAATGATTTTTAATTTAACTGTTAAGATTTTTATGTGTGCATTCTTAATAAAATTACATAAAATAAATTGTTATTAATTTTCAATCCTACTAAAATGCCATCTACCAGCCCACAATAGTAAAGGTATCTGGTCCATTCCATTAGATACTACTGGTCACTAGGACCTTTCAGAAAACTGGTGATGATGCCCTCCAGAACATTTGCCTAGATTCTTATTTATCTTTTAAGAAATACTAGGTTAGATAAATATTGATGATGACAGCAGCGAGCTCAACAAATACTTCCATATGCAATAGAGAACTGGCTATCTTTGTTGTTTTAGTAGCAAGACAGATAAAATGGTGGGGTAGCAGTGCATGCTCAGAAAATGTTCTACCACCAACCAAACAGAGTGTTACAAAGTTAGACCCCGCTGGATGTCGAATTTGCAACCTTCTGGTGTAAAGCGAGTGGACTAATCATTATGCCACCACGTAGGCAGTTTAAGATACCGCTTTAGTACATCTTCCTTCCTACAGTTTTTACTTTAAATTATAGTAACTAACCTTTACTTACATACATATTGGGTACCATAGTCACTATCAGGTATTACGAGGGTGAATCAAAAAGTTTATTTATTTATTTAACAGTTTACTGTGTACAAAAAAGATTACATTACGGCAGAAAATTAAATTATACAATAGGTATTACTTATTTCTAATTGGAAATTTCTTCCAGCAAACAAGATCTTAGAGGCAGGGTTAAAAACAAACGAAGATATATATATTTTTTTCTACATAGTTTCCTTGTTGTTCTATACATTTATTATCATCATATCAGTCGAAGGACGTCCACTGCTGGATATAGGCCGGTGGACGACCGGTTCTGCGCTTTCCGCGATCTTCACCAGGTCATCGGTCCACCGAATGGGAGGCCTGCCTACGCTACATTTGTTATATCAGTTTCCAATTGTTTTTTTATTACTTCTTAAAAAAAATATTTTTCTTGGATCTCGAAAAACTCCTCTACGGGAGCCGCGTTGTCGTCAGATTTAGTTGGAAGAACAGTTCTAAGAACTTCTTTATTCACCCTCGTGTTATAGAACTTTAAAAAAAAATAGTATTTTTTCAGAGTGGAAGGCTTGCTAACACGCGGTGCTATGAAGCCCGATGACCGTCCCCTCTGGTTCGATGTGTACAGAGCCTTCCCGCCAATCTCAGAGCCCAAGTTCGCGAAGCCCAAGCCAGAGATTAAGCCGATAAGACAAATACTCTACCACGAAGACGTTATTAGAGCGTAAGTTAAAATCCTTACCTGCTTAATTATTTTATAAATGTCTGTTAGTTTGTAATTCTTTTAAAAATAAAATTTGATGTAGAGCTAAAGTAAAGGGGAGATAAAAACTAAAAGGGGGAAAAAATTAGGGCTTTATCCCGAAAAAAAAAAGAATAGTTCCTGAGGGATTTGAGACAAACTGAACCCCGGATGCGCACAGTGCATCCTCGAGTACAGTCCTAAAAACGATATCCAAAAGTGAGTTTTTTAGGAACATACTTGACTGCACATTTCTAGAATTTATTCCTGAACACTCCTAGAACTTATTACTTGAACACTCCTAGAACTTGTTACTTGAACACTCCTAGAACTCATTACTTGAACACTCCTAGAACTTATTACTTGAACACTCCTAGAAATTATTATTTGAACACTCCTACAACTTATTAGTTGAACACTCCTAGAACTTATTACTTGAACACTACTAAAACTTATTACTGAACACTCCTAGAACTTATTACTTGAACACTACTAGAACTTATTACTGAACACTCCTAGAACTTACAACTTGGCAATACAAGACTTTTAACACTTTCGCTGCCCGAATCACGTTGCTAGTCACTACAACAGCGGCGCGCGGCGTAGAGAAGAACCCTATGAAATAACGGAAAGCCTAATTTTCATTTTATTCTAACAGGAAATTCCATTCCAAAGGCCAAGGTTTGGGTGCGGTTAACATGCTGAACCCAGCTGGACAGACCCACACAGGGAAACTAGTGAAACAATATGAGAAGCTCAACTCCGAAGGGGTGGCGGTAGAAGACCTTATAGAGAAGTCGATTGCAGCTGTGAACGGCGAGAGGCAAACTGAGGCGCCTAAACTAACCCCAAAAAATCTAGAGTCCGCCACTGGTCAAGTGTTAGCTGATGCAAACCTGAAGAACATCTTTAAAGAAGAGAAATAGTAGTAGTTCTTAGAATTATTATGTTTACTTAGTTAATTTGTGGATTAGATATTATTATTTGTCTCTAATATAGTACATACACCTATCTAGTTGTTTAATTAACAGTGAAGAGTCCAGAGTGTATCCCGGTCCCTATCAAGCACATAAAAGTATGTCCTAGGAGAATTCTGCATGTCTTAAAAATTTAGGGCATAATTTGGGAATTCATCATGCCAATCCGAATAAATTGTATTATTCTCGACATTTTAGGCGCAACAAAATATAAATTTTATTTTTTTTCTTCTGAGAATTTGAGCCATTATAATTTACGAGATACAAGTGCTTAGCTGGATTCCACCTAGCACAATTCCTGGTGCACGAAAACTACCAAGACTGGGAAAAAAAAATGATGTAGTGATTTAGAAGCAAATAAAATAACCCAAGGTAACCGACGTAGCTCACATAATCTCTCAAATAAGTGGCAGTGATCTAGGCACATATTTCGTAGAACAGATGGCCGCAGAGGGTAGTAAAGTTCTTGAGTGGCAACCGCTCCCCAGAGGACGTAGCGTAGGCATAGCCTTCCACTCGACAGACCGACCACCTGGTGATGGTCGCAGGAAGCCGCTTTGATGCGGGAAGTGTAGGTCCGGTGTCGTGGAAATCCTTGGCAAGGCCTTTGTCCATAGCAGTGGGTAAATCTTTCGGCTATATGATGATGAATGATGATGAAAATAAGTCTTAGGTAATACAAATTTTCGTGACTCATGTCAATAGTCTTCTCGCAAAAACACAACGACTGCTTCAGATCTGTTTCACAAATCTTTCTAGCAGTCACATGAGATCACCTTCATTCTTGGTTCATGGTAATCAAGGTATAATATGTAGTAAAAGTGTCAAGATCCTAGAGCCACTGTAGAAACCTAGGCTCATTTGTTTCTGTAGTGTTCGTGCTACGTGCCGCAGCGTTACTTACTTCCTTACTGGGTAGAAGTGACGGAAAAGTCCCTTCAACAAAAAAAATAAAGAAATACATAGGAATATAATTCTTGTGCTCAGATTTGGAGCCGAAATTGGGCTATCTGTTCTAAAAAAAGGTGTTATACCTAAGGGTTGAAGCACACATATCCACTCGTAAACGGATCATCACCGCCTCCACTCGACGCGTTCAGTATTCTAAGTATGAAATTCCCTACTGCAACGCACACTAATCAGCATATCGTAACGATATCGCCTCGTCGGGACCAGAACCTCAAGCGGTGCAGGGTCAACTCGCAGGCCCCGCGCTTACGTCTCTACCTAAGGCGGGCGCCCCGCTTGTCCCTCCCGCGGTCATAATAGCTATCTTACTTATTGTAAAATGGGACATAATACCTGATACGCGTGCTATTCTTCAAGCTCGACTTGAAACTGGGGTATACTCGTTCAGATCAAGTTCGCCGTAAGCGCGACGTCGCCTAGCCGCAAGCGCGGCGATGACCGTTTGGTTGACGCCTGGTTACGGCAAGGAAAAAGGAGGAGGGTGTCGATCCGTCACCACCGAGTCGATATGTGTGCTTTAACCTTAAAGCGCTAAATGCAAAAATCTGAATTTCCCGCCAATTCTTAGAATACTTGCGACATACGCATCTGATCGCAACGTTGCCACACTGATTTCACCGGAGTTATACTTTCTTTTTAGGTTGGTAATATCACATCTACTTTTTAAATAAAAATATCCCTCCCAGAAACTTAACAGAGGTATTTACTTATACTCATAATACCTACTAAATAACTTTTTCCAAGGAAACCCATATTGCGTTATAATATAACTGGAATGAATAATCGGAACCATACTGCGCTGCGAGCCACGTTAATGGTAGCTACCTAGTTAAATAAAGCGCGGACGGCAAGGGCTGTAATGCTGACCAAGATTGAACGCCGAGAGCGTAGCTATAAGCTAAGCTCGTGGCCATTAGTGCAGTCATTACGGACCAAGGCTTGTATAGTGCATCGCCTGCCAAATTACTAAACTGGTTTAGTCAGAATAGTCTAATGCTGAACTTTACTAACACCCAATATTTGCATTTCGACTTGTCCGGTCGCCCTCGCGCGCCCTTAAATGTTAATATTGGAGGAACTCATAGATCAGGTACCGACAGCAGAACCCCGTACCAAAAGTATGGAAAATGTGGTTTCAGTTAAATATTCTGAGATTTTGATATAATATAGATTTTAACGTCCTGAACAAAAGTATCTATGGGGGCTACCACTGTTGCCGAGTCCCTTTCAGAGTTACGACTGATTTTGTATCTGACAACAAATCATTAATTAGATGCAATTACCAACTATTTATATAAACAATTGACTCTTATTAATTAAATAAGATTTAACGAGTAACACTATTTTTCTTTCATTATACCCGTTATTAATAGTTTGTTTTGTCTGGTACTACTGTAAAAATATACGTTCATTAAAATGCACAAAAATATGTTCCAATGATCTGTGTGTCGTTGTAATAAGAACTTCGTAAAATATTTATGAAACGATTTATTTTGCACTTGAGAAAGACGCTGGAGGTGTCATATTACTGTCACTGTGACAAGTCGATTTCCTTGAGGGTACAAAATCAGTCGTAACTCTGAAAGGGACTCGGCAACAGTGGTAGCCCCCATAGAGACTTTTGTTCAGGACGTTAAAATCTATATTATTTAAAAATCTCAGAATATTTAACTGAAACCACATTTTCCATACTTTTGGTACGGGGTTCTTTCCTTGGTTTCCAAACAGACCAGTGTCTCACTTGGGAAACCCACATTGAGTCTCTGTGTGAAATTAGGACGAGCTTGTTTTACAACGAGTCGCCTTAGCTCCACGCTTCCGAAGGACGTAGTTTGTTCGTGCTATATTTCCATGCAATCGTTGTTGCAGTACGGCATAGAGTTCTGGGGTCGTGCTGCTGATTGGGAACGCGTCTTCAGGCTTCAAAAACGTGCAGAAAGGACGATTGCCCATGTGCGTCGAGCCGAACCCGCTAAGGAACATTTTAACACTACCGTGCCTGCTAATTAGCACTAGTGATGAGCAAAGCAAGACCAAGACTTGGACAGTCTTGGTCTTGGTCTTGGTTATTCAGTCTTGGTCTTGGTCTTGCTCAAATTCGTCTAGTCTTGGTCTTGGTCTTGGTCTTGCTCACTCGGTCTTGGTCTTGGTCTTGCTGAAATACGTTTAGTCTTGGTCTTGCAATAAGGTCTTAACAAACATTTTTCAACAAATTTTTTCAACATTCCGTTTTTTATCGACAAACATTTCTAAATATAAAATATAAATTCACTGTCTATAAATTAAAAAAAATAATTGTTAAAACGTTATTGCTTATTGTTATCTAATCATAAATTATAAATAAATAGTTTAAAATTAATTATTAACTACTAAAGTACTATATTTTATTGCAGTTTGAAAATATTATAATTACATTAATTATCTTATAATTAACTTATTATTGTTTATTTTTTATTGATGCCCACGAATTAATGCATAGCAGCCATCGAGCTGACTCGTTATTTAATCGATTGCGATGTTTACGTTTCAGTTATGAAAACTCGAGAACCTACCCTTCCACCTACGCATAAATTGACCTTTTAGCGAGAAAAAAAGTCCTTGAGAAAAGTGAAAATATTGAAAGAAAAATTAAATTTCCTTTGTACTTTATCCATGTGTTATTCAGACGTTGGGACAAGGAATACTTACTCTTGGAACATTTTTTTTAATTTTTTTTTTATCAGTGGTAAAGTTTCTTTGTTTTTTTTATGTATAACGTTAAAATGTAGAAAAAAAACTGACAATTCGACACGCCAACTATATAGTTCCGAGAAAAGCATATGTTAACGCTGTTACAAATATTTTATCTCATTTAAACACTGTTAATAAAAATTTTCGATTGAGTCTTGCGTATTTGGTCTTGGTCTTGCACAATCGGTCTTGGTATTGGTCTTGTTCTTGTTTATTCTGTCTTGGTCTTGGTCTTGCTAGACTAAGGATAGTATTGGTCTTGGTCTTGCTTTTTTGCAAGACCAAGACCAATACTGCAAGACCAAGACCAATTTTACTCATCACTAATTAGCACGGGTGTCTTCCAAACTGTGGAAGGTTAGAGCATGCTGCACACACACGGGTCAGGTCCGGGTTTGTGGAGGTGGTAGGGCTAGTTGTTCAGAACGTTTTTTATGGAGAAACTACTTATGTTTTTACAAATCCAACTGCAACTTTGGTCGATCTACTCCTAAACTAAGAAAGCCTATACAGGATATTAAAAAAATCGTGTAGGACCCGTTAACTGGGGGTTCTACTCATCATACTGAACAACTTTCCCCAAGTAAATTCTCAAAAAAAAAATTGGACCCTCCATACTAAAATGCACAAAATTGGTCGATCAGCTGATCGATTTGTACTTATCAAGAGTATTTTTTTTTGCGATTTCAGCAAAGTCGTATAACAAAAGTTGTTCAGCATGATGAGTAGAAGCCCCAGTTTACGGGACCTACACCAATTTTGTTACATCCTATATATATATGTTAATTAGCTAGCCGAGATAATTTTCCTTTTAAAATATTGATGTGCCCTACTATTTCCAATACTTATCAAATTGCTTGAAGTTAGTTAAAAAAATAGTATTTCATTTTGCAAAAAAAATATATTTTTCAAACCCTCAATAGTTTTAAAACGTCCGTTTCCCACCTTACTACCAGTAGTAAAGGGGGCAAATTTTATTACCCACCTTACAACCAACGCTTGCAGTAGTATGGTGGGGGTTTTATTTACCCTCCTTACTATTATGTAGACCACGTTACCACACCCCGGACACTTCATACAAAGGGCAAGAAATGAAATTTGTAAAAATAAATGACGGAACAAATGAAATCACGTCGAAACTCTACACGTTTGAGAACCAAACTAACTAGTAGGTATCTCATCTGTGACCAAACTGTAACCAATCTGTATCAACCTGGGTGAGCAGGGGGTGAGGTCGCAATCTAGAGAGCGGCAGGGAGTGTCCATACTGTATGTTGGTACTAATATACATATATAGGTACTTTGACGTTACCAAGTCAAGTCAGAGTTGATAGAGGTTCTAGGGCTAGTGGCGAACCCCACTGCCACTGCAGAAGATTTCCAAGCCGCCTAGGCACCTGACTGACTTGACTGCCATCTAGTGATAGCAACCGGCACCAACGGCTTAACGTGCCTTGCGAAGCACGGAAACGGTCGAGAAAAATGCCACTTAAAAGTCAAACCCATCCAGGCAATGACCGTGCTTCGGGTCAGTTAACCTGCGTGATCGACCGACCCAACCACGCAAGTTGCATTGAATAGTAGATAATTTCCACGAAAACTTTTTGACTCATTCATACTCAGGTATACATACCTACTTACAATAAACATATGCGTACTTATTAGTAATCGTAGCCCTTCCCCACCTATCTTATCTGTCGTGTTATCAACACCGAGATAAGCTCCATACTGAATGCGCGTAAGTCTTGCGTAGTCCTGTGCCACCGATTTTTGGATTTCCAAGTGTTTTTATCATTTGTTTGGTGAAAAGTGAAACAAAGAAAGCAAAATGGCTCAAAGAAAATCTTTGTTGTTCTATTTTGCCGTAATTTTAGGTGAGTGATACGACATCTACCTTTTCAATTCAAATATTACAAAATTTATGACTCAAAATGCCCGGACTACCTGCGCCGCTCATTTGCATGACCTCATTTTTCATACCAATTAGAACCTACTAGTGTTTGCTTTCAGGGTTTCATCCACAAAGGTTATAACAACGGGACCCTATTACTAAGCCTATGTCTGTTTATCCGATCTTTAAAAGGCTATATATTTTGAACCGCAATAGGTAGCCAGTATTTTTTTTATAGAATAAGTTATTATGGCGGATTTAGCAACAAATCAAAACAAAAAAAAGGTAATTTAAATACAAGCGCCAAACTTGTGATTATAATATGTACTTCCAAACACTAATGTAAAACAACAAACAAGAGTAATTAATTACACTATTAAGGATCCCAAGCTATAGAAATGAAAAAAAAGGCACTCTCCATACTTTTTATTTAGTCCGAGCTCTCAATGTTTTTTAATTTAAATGAAATAATGGTGTCATTAAGAAGGAAATCCTTGGTGAGGCATTTGTCCAGCAGTGGACGTCTTTAGCAGCTGAATAGTTATTATTGTTTTAGGTACCCGTGTGTAGAGGTGTGATGGTACGGAACTCTCCGTGCGCGAAATCAACTCGCATTTAGCAGATTATTTCTTTCAGTGGTTTGAAATATATCTATTTTCTCCCATGCAATTGCTAGGAAGTGTATTGCTGTTTTTCGGCTATTTAGGCGCACCCCTATGCCTCAAGCTGCAAGGTGTCTAGATCTCATTGGTGTCTATTGATTTTTTTTGTTTGATTCCTTCCTTTACGACCAATGCAGACAGTAATGCTAACAGAGATCTTCCTATTTTGCAGTGATCTTAAGTACCCTCACACAGGAGACAGAGGCGAGGAGGAAGATTCTGAGAGGACGGCGTGTTATGACAAGGAATTACTACCGTAAGTTTGTTACTACCTAAGTCATCCTAGACAAAGAGTAGAGAATACAAATCCAAGATAACTCTTGGATCATCATATCAGCTCATATACGTTCCTACCGAGGGGCTCGAGTCTGCCCTGAATTAGGGCGACCGGGCGTTAGTCGACCACGCGGGCCCAGTGCGGGTTGGTCGACTTCACAAACAACCTGCGAGTTTCTCCGCAGGCGTAAGTTTCCTCACGATGTTTTCCTTCACCATAAAAGCGTCGGATAAACGTACATATGAAATCTCAATTCGAAATCACATTGGTACGTGGCAGGACTCGAACCACGACCTCCCGGACAGGAGGCGGCGGCCCTAGCCGTTACGCCACCGACGCTCTTGGATAACGGAAGCTAAAGTGCGGATCACTAATAATGTACCTAACTTATCTGGTATACATTTCTGATTTAGGATATTTTCTACGTAAATCTGAAAAATATATACTAGCTTTTGCTCGCGGCTTCGCCCGCGTAGACACCGTTTTTATGACTGATTTTTAAAGGTGGGTGGCGGCTCGCGAGCGTGGACATGAGTTTCTTCCAGATCCCCCAGAAAATATACCGGACTGTTCTGATTAGCAGTCTGTCACTTATCCCACCCCGTTAACCAATTCTATACAAAAAAAACACTTTGAAAATGTGTTTGTTACCTTTACACGCTTCAACACCTTGACCAATCTTGATGAAATTTGGCATGCAGGTAGCCTGTTACGGGGAATGGCATAGGCTACTTTTTATCCCGTGAAAAAAGCATAGTCCGATGCATTGCCTGAGGGAACTGAAAAAATACTCTTTTTTTGGTAAATTTCTTAACACCGCAACGGAATAATGGATTGTTGTGATTTTTTGCACAAAGATGGTTGAGGAGGTGGGAAATGACATAATTATCATATCCTGGCATCTAGGGAAAACTCATTTCCATGCTCGCGCACGTCTGTGTCGCAACGGATTGAAGTTTTTTTTTTTGTATAGAATTGGTTGAGGGGATGGGATGTGACATAGACATTCGAGAGAAAGTGCGATTCTCAACTCGGAGTATTAATCGGTCACATTTTTCTCTCGGTGAACAACAGCGCCGGCCCTAGCCTAAGATAAGGGTAGAGCGTAATTGTCTGTCAGCGACCTTTGGTCGACGCTTTCACCCATCAGATTTAGCTTTTAAAAGTCTGTAGATCTACGGATTTATCTAGAGGCAATCTTTCGGAAATCTACGGATTTTTTAGCGTCACCCTAGCGATGTTTAAAAATTAGATCTGGCCTGGCCACACTGACCACGCACCACTCAAAAGGAGTTTTTTGGCGGGATTTGTGGTGGACGCATTCGTAGTTTTATTTTGTTGTTTTTTCATTGTTTTCTGCTGGGATTTTGTTCAAGAAGTGGTGCATTTTGGAGAAAATCGTCTAGTGCACGTGAGCAATGTGGAGAACAAGAAAATAAAACGAAGGAGGACGTGAGAACCCAACTTGCTCTGGGTGCAGTTTTATAGACGCCCAACAGCAACTGGGTGTTCCACCTCAGAATGCAGCTGCTGCAAATGCTGTCAAGAACTTCAGAGAAGATTTGTAATGCACCGGCACTAGCATTACAAATCCAAAAACAAATGAAGAAAGTGAAAATTATTTACGAATCCGGCTGAAGGACTAGTTTCCAAGGCCAAGAAAAATTACCAAAAAAAAACCTCTCAAAAGGCGCCATCAAAATGTTACTTTCGAGCTGGATATTGTTTTTCGCATTTAGCTTATTGGCGCCCCTTGCCACCTTTTTTTTTTATTCTCAATTGGTAAGCCCTTGGCATCATCTCACCTGATGGTAAGTGACAATGATGCTGAATTTGGAAGCGGGCTTACGAAGATTCCCCAACGCAATGGGGATCTGGCTATCTTAGCTTCAAGCCGGAACACATCAATGTTGTTAACACTGATGTTTGGCGGCAAGACTTAGATAAGATGGTGGTAGCTAGCCAGGCGGGCTTAGAAAATGCCCTACCACCAACCGAACCGAGTCTTACAAGTTGACCTCGCCGGGAATCGAACCCGCGACCTCGCGATGTGAAGCGAATGGACTAACCATTACGCCACGGAGGCGCCTAGAGCGACCGCTCCTCTCGCTCTACACCAGAGCCGGCGCTGACAATGTACGATTTGTTGATTTCAGGTGGCAGCTCAGTTCCCGCCTGGGCCATTAGCTTGATGTCCGGCATCGGGATGCTGGTGGTGGGAGGGGTGCTCTACGCGATCATGAGGAAAGTAGTTCTCTCCGCCGAAACTGGTACCTTCAACACCTACAGGCAAGCCGCGCAGGAAGAAGTCTAATCAAATGTGACCTTCTTTTTAATAGCTGTAAGATATATATAAATAAATAATAATTAAGTAACATTAATACTACAATTTTTTTTTTCAACACACTTGCTAGTAAAATGACTTATTGCACTGCTTTTAGGTTCTTAATGCAGCTTGTTAAACACGCGTGTTTTTGACTTAAGGCGAAATTTCAGAAAATAATGCTAACCCGAAATCGAGGGTTGGTAAAAGTCGTTTTTCTGCGGTTGAAACTGCAATACATTTATCTTTTTTTAAAATAAATTTATTTCAATATGTCTGCTACAAGCTGTAGGAGGCCAAAACACGATTTGATAAAATTTTCTTGATAAAAAAAATTGCAAAGTTCGCTTAAATTTATCAATTTTCGCTATACTTTAGCCCACAAAACCAGTTTTACTTCACTACAGTCAGACATAGCACCTTTTTTTTCTCTTATTCCTCAATAAAATTCTGACATATTTTCAGACTCACTTTTTTTTTAAATGCCTAGGGACTGCTGCGGTAAAGCTATTGCATAGCATTTTTTATCAACTTATGCAATTATAATTATTTATTTTTTATTTATGCAGTATTTATTCTTTATTTGATGTTTTACTGTTTTCATGTGCTCCTTTTGATTAAAGGACCATATAGTTTTGAACTTTTTAGTTACTGGATTGATTGATTCCAAAATCAATATCTGAGGGTTCCCTGAAGTCCCTTAACAAGAATCCGTTGCCAGAATTTAAAAAAGTGGCCGACAATTTTGGAAGCAAGCGGTCCAGTAACTAAAAAGTTCAAAATGGCGGTCACTTTTTTCAATTCGGGCAACGGATTCGTGATAAGGGACCTCAGGGACCCTCAGATATCGATTTTGGAAGCATTTGGTCCAGTAACTAAAAAGTTCAAAATGGCGGCCACTTTTTTTAATTCGGGCAGCGGATTCGTGATAAGGGACCTCAGGGACCCTCAGATATCAATTTTGGAAGCACTCGGTCCAATAACTAAAAAGTTCAAAATGGCGGCCACTTGCGGCTATAGTCCTTGGGACGCGGGATGTTAATGTAATAAATTAACACCAAGAAAATTACACCAGTAAAATGCTAATAGATGGCACTGTAAGTTTTTTTAGAACGCGGGGTTTTTTAATTTGTTCTCAATCGGACTAGATTCAGTCTCCAGAGCCAAGCGTGACAGACGGACGGAATTGAGATGTTAGGTTTTTCGGTATGTGTTAATGAAATAAAACACATTTGCACAAAAATTGGAAAACTTTTTTTCGCGATAGTACTTCATTTTTGTCAACGAATTAACATTATGTAATAAAACTACAAAAAAAACTCAACTAAACTTGCAACTCCTTAGCGTTCGCCTCCTTACCTCCTTAGTTCTCTAGTGGCGATCGCGCACCGGAAAAAGTAGCGTAAGTAGGCCTCCCACTCGGTGAAGGTCGCGGGAAGCCGCTGGATGCGGGCAGCACAGAACCGGTCTTCATTGAAATCTTTGAGGGAGGCCTATGTCCAGCAGTGGACGTTTGTCGGCTGATATGATGATAGCGCGCGCAGTTAAAGGAAATCCACGCGCCATTTTTATTTGCAAGGAGTAGATAACAGCTACGTTTATTTTTTAAAGTTTTTTTTTGTGATAATAATTGATTGAGAGATACTTATTTTATTTTTTATTATCCTCGCAAGTGTGTTGAAAAACTTAAGTCAATCGTGAGCATTGGTCATTATTCATTTCATTACACTCGAGCCGGGATTGTAGCCTGCCTCGAGCGTCTAAACACAAAATAAAAGGCCCGTTTTGACAGTTCACGCCCATGAAGCTCTATATTTTTTACCGATCGAAATGTTCTAAAGGTAATTATTACATTTTTCATTGATGGGTACCACCCACTCGGCTAAGTACTGTGCATAACGATTTTTTTCATATTGTCCACAGACTATTTAATAATTGGTTAAGGAAAAAATTAATCGAATAAGATATTTTTAAGGCCGACTCGCACTTGGCCGGGTTTATTTATTTAAATACTAGTGTTTAGAACAATTAATTACTGAATTTCACCAGCTGTATAGTGATCTTTACTGAAAATTATGAGCTTGGAGCTCAAAGCTGTATAAATAATGGCAACACTGATTTCTATAAAATGGCTTGTCTCTGACCAAGTGGCATATGACTTAGCGCCCGCGCGCACACTGCGCAGTCTATTATTCGCCATCTTGTGAAGTTGACTGTGCGCCCGTTTATATTTGATATTTTTTCTCGAAATTGACCTTTCGAAACATTGTATCATTTCAAAATACCTACAATATCAAAATTCAAGTTAAATTATCTAATCAGAACTTTAATCCAATGCACTTTACAATACATATTCAAATCAATCAAATACTCATGCAAACATGAATCGATTTATCGTGAGTATCGAGTACCGAGTCGTATGGTTAATCACTAGTTACGTCGTGAAGACAAATGTCAAAACGGGCCTATTATTTTGTGATAAGTTTAGCTCACTTGTATCAAAATGTATTATTTTAGCTGTAGGACTCATGCCTTACCTAATACTAAGATAAAGAAACTTCTTCCATATTACTTACTAGTAGTTATCGAACAAGAACTTACAATTATTAAAGTTCTTAAAGATTTTGTGTAAAAGTTTTGGAATAAAAGTTTTTAAGTTACGACATTAATATTTAATTCATATCCAGAAAAAATATCTAAGACGGACTGTTACATAAAAAGCCATTGAAATAATTGGCATGACACCTTTGAGATACGAGTAAGTAGGTGTAAAAGTTTAGACATCTCAACAATGATACTTGTCAGGGTGGGTACAGACAGAATGTGGCATGTTAAAATTATCTGCGATGATACTTGTCAGAGTGTATATAGAATGTGTAAGTTTAGAATTCTCTGTGATGATACTTATCAGGGTGTGTATAGAATGAGGCAGTTTAGAATTATCTGCAATGATACAGTTTGGTGAGCGCGCATTTGTCCGAACCGACCGCGTCGAAGGTGCCGAAAGAATCGAATTTTAGAATTTTTTGTATGAATTCATACGAAACCTTGCGCATGTATCTGAGCCGAACGCACGAAATCGTAATAATTTCGATGACGTCATAAAATTCGGCGCGGCAAGTTAGACGATTATGACGATGCGGCCGGCATTCTGCCAGTTTGTACTAAAACAGTCGATTTTCGTACAGCACATACTTACATTTTATACCGTGATTTTGATAAATAAAATGCACGATTGAACTAGGTAAGCTCAATCAAACGAAACCTTGCGCATGTATCTGAGCCGAACGCACGAAATCGTAATAATTTCGATGACGTCATAAAATTCGGCGCGGCAAGTTAGACGATTATGACGATGCGGCCGGCATTCTGCCAGTTTGTACTAAAACAGTCGATTTTCGTACAGCACATACTTACATTTTATACCGTGATTTTGATAAATAAAATGTACGATTGAACTAGGTAAGCTACCCGAAAAGGAAAGTTACATGTGATGTTTTATATTTTAATCTAGGTAGTATTGCTTTTAGAACATCAGCTAAGTACTAATCCTTTGAAATTTTAAGAAAAAAAAGGTTTGACTACTGATCTAGTTGATATGTCGAAAAAATGTGGGGGTAGCTGGAACATATTCAGAAGTTAATGGATTTTTTTACATTTTAAGAAACTTTTTCTAACTTTGACCAGCTGTATCTCCGTTAAGATTGGGCCTAAAAATCTGGTTTACAAACAAAATTTTAGGAAATTTAGCTAGCAAAATTTGTGATACACTAATATGCTTAGTTTAAGAGAAATAAGCGAAAACTCAAAAAAAAAGAAAAATTTTAGGTTTTTCGAAAACTGAGAATAATTTATTAGGATTAAAGTAAATTAGAAAAAGTTAATTTCATGATAACACTAAAAAAAATAGGGTGGAGCTGTGTCAGGGCACACTGCCGTTGGTTTAACGTGAATCAATTTCAACCTCCGTAAGTAGATAGGTTTGCTTGTTCCAAGAAATGAGGTTGCTTATTAAATTAGTCGGTTCTATCGGAAACAGATGTATAAGTCTCTTTTGTTATATCCATTTCATTTCAGTTTTCTGACCTGGCGTACAATATCTGTGTACAATAAAGAATATATATATATAAACAAGTCTTTTTTGTTATATCCGTCAAATTTCAGTTTTCTAGCCTGGTAAGTAAATTTTCACGATAAAATTTCTAAAGCAAGGGGGCGATCTAGATGGGGTCACAGTGAAGGTCGAAGTAGGGGCTAAGGTCGGGGCCAATGTCATGATGACTCTCCATTTTTATTAGTGCATAGTGAAGGTTTTTGGTCAAGTGAAGAAATGACGGTGACCACCTATTTTTATTGGCACATCGTGTAGGGGTTTGACGGTCGACGCCTACTTCGGTCTTTTGAAAAGAATCATCTTCGGTCATGCAAAGTTTTTTCGTTAGAAACGCCATTTCCAAGAAAAATCGACCCTTAACTCATTCTTGCCCACTATACACAGCACAACACAGGTAATTTTGAACCTTATTATTATACAATCAGTGTATATTTTACAGAAATGTACAAATTACCTGCATTTTATTTAAATTAATTTTTGAATTTTTTTTAGGAATGTAAAATACAATGAGATTTTTTAAAGTTTATTTTTAACCCTTTTTTAGTTTTATTGTATTTAAATGACTGCTGTGTCATGTATAGATGTACTGTGGCAATAGAGTTCATGTAAATAGTACATTCCCTTCAAGGTTTGCTCTAAATGGGTTAAAAAAGAAATACAAAAAAGCCTTAAAATACACCTTTCTTGAATAGGCACCGCCTTTATTTACTTTGTCCTTTTTAATGTTTGCAAATCTGCCAGAAAAACAAATTCAGTGAAAATTTGCTAGCTATTATAACTCAATTAGATACACCCTTTAAAGGTCAGAAAAACAGATAAACAGGCGCACGGTGAGGTCTTGGTAATAGGGTTGCGTTGGCACCCTTTTGGGTACTAAACCCTAAATTCCTTGTGTAACTTTGGTATAAGAGCGATGGCAACACTTTCAGATTCTTTCTGCGCGGTAGATTCCTTCGGCTCGGTAGAGTAGGTCGGATAAGTGCGCTAATAATGCGCGCTCACCTTTATCAGGGTGTGTATAGAATGTGAAAGTTTAAAATTCTCTGCGGTGATACTTGTCAGGGTCAAAGTAAGATGTGACGACGACTCGATTGCTGAACTTGCGTCCAGTTAGCGTCTGCTGTGCCTTCTGACAGTCCGCAATACTGTTGAACTCGACGAAAACCTGGGGAAAAACAACATTTTAGAACTACGTCTTTGTTTCTTAAGCTTATTAGAATGAATCCTTGACTGATTGGTATGATCTAATGGTAGGAGTTCCTCGATGTGGTGTGCTCCCTCCACTACTTTTCTCTTTAATCTCTTTAAAAGGACTGTAACATGTAGACTTTACATACAATCTCTAAAATGTTCACCGATTTTGACCAATTTTTGATTATTTGTCAGTCAGAACAAAAGCTAGTTAGGATTATAGGTTTTCACCCAACTTCCGAAAAGGAGGAGATTCTCAATTCGACTGTATGTTTTTTTTATGTTTGTTACGAGATATCTTCGCACATAGTGAAGCGATTTCCATGATTATTATTTTATTCGATAGTGCTCTCAAGTTGTCCCACATAAATTATATCAAAATCGGTGTAGTACTTTTTTATTCTATAGTCTGCTCTCAAGTTGGTCCCATATAAATTATATCAAAATCGGTGTCGTACTTTTTTATTTGATAGTATGCTCTCAAGTTGGTCCCATATACATTATATCAAAATCGGTGTAGTACTTTTTTATTTAATAGTCTCTCAAGTCGGTAACCTCTTTTTTTTTATTTGATAGTATGCTCTCAAGTTGATCCCATATAAATTTTAACAAAATCGGTGTAGTACTTTTTTTTGAAAATTAACAAAAACCAAAAATAATTATTCAAAATTGTACTAAGTTGTTGCGATTGAAGTCGGTTTTTCAACGTTTAACACGGTTTTTTTTGTTTTTTCATTAAAGTTACTAATTCCAGTTTTATTGTTGTTTACGCCCGTGTTTTCATACAAAACTTTTTAATCAATAATTTAAAAAAAAAAGAAATCTATATACCTAGCTTTTGTTCTGAATGACAACCTATCAAAAATTGGTCAAAATCGGTTAACTTTTAAGAGGTGAAAATCGCTTTCGCCGTATGTATGGTAAGTCTAATTTTCGCCGTGGGTTCACAGTCCTCTTAACAAGTATCATTACATCCATTACCATGTTTACGCTGACGATCTTCGGCTATATCGTCATTTTGCTGTGATATTGATGACTGGAACGTCGGTGGGCACTACCCCTTGTCCGAGAAGTCGTGGTTCGAATCCTGTCACGTACCAATGTATTTTCGTAATTCGATTTCATATGTACGTTTGTCAGACGCTCTTACTTGGCGTTACAATTTTGAAAAGTGTATGTGGTCTCAATATAAAAAGCGCCATTTTTTAATAATCATAAGCAAGAAAGAGATAGAGTAACAGTTTTTTTGCTTATGATTATACAAATAAAGATGACGTAATCGGTTCTAAATCCGCGTCGGACAGGTTTGAAGCTGCCTGAGTGTAGATGTAGGAGGATAGCCGGCATTTTCTTTTTTGATTTTTATTTTGTCATGTGCATATCGAATCGTAAGTAGAAGCGGATGTTTATAGGAAGAAAATATCACGGGACATAAGTATGTGTCACGTATTAAACAGTTCTATGTGGGTAGCATAAAATTTGTTATTTAAATACTCTGTGTGGGTATTTGTTGGTAATATCTGGGCGCACTGTGGTACGCCGCGAAGTACATTTACATATGAGCTTTTCCAGATGAAGAATCCGGCGCCCCGGACACAAAAAAAATCCGCCCCTCTAAGTGACAAAAAAACATCCAAGTGCGAGTCGGAGTTGCGCGCTAAGGGTTCCGTACTGTCACACGATAAACGTCACCTTACTGTAACCTTCTGTTTGCATGTTCGTAGTGGTTCGTCACCCTTATTACCGCTAGTCCGACTCGCACTTGGCTAGCTTTATTATTTTAGAAAATCAATAAGAAATTATCGACTACCTAATTATAATTTTGCTCTGATTTTTTCTACTACGACTGGCGAAAGAACAACCAAAAAAGGCCGCCCCGGGCCAAGTGCCCCCCATGGTCTATTGCGCCTACATGGCGCGACTTACTGGCGAGCTTTGCATGATGGTTTCAGTCAGTCAAAAGAATGGAATAAGTCCACTCGTAGCAACAATCGCGCGTGTACTGGACGGACCAACGGCGGCGTCCCTAGTATCTGGAGTCGCGCGCAGATCGCGCACTTGTCGCGCGACTCAGGGTTCTCGGGACTTGCACGCGATCAACAAAGCGCGCGACTGCATGTAGACGGAATGTATGAATCTAGTGTCTCTCAAGTTGCGTATATACCGATATTGATTCTGTATGTCGAATTAACACCGCGATTTTTTATGTTTACATGTATATGTGTGTATATTATACCTTGTCCCGGTCATGACTTCTACAAAGTGTAGGCAAGCCATTTGGATTTCTTTATTGATTTAGACAGTAAATGTGTATGTGTCATGTGTATTGGATATGCAGTTAGTAATACGAGGATGTTAGCGCGTGAATAATAAACGGTGGCAATCCTAGCGTACGTGACGTGAAGAAATCTGGTTTGTTTACGTTCTTAACTTCAGTACATTTATAATTTTATTGGTGCTGCATCCACTCGTAATGATGAAGTTTTTTCTCGATAATAATAATCTCAATTATATTGAAATCGTTTAGTGGAATGAAAAACATAGTTGACTACAAGCTAAAAATTGGTTGTAAAATGCATCAGTTGAATAGTTTTGTAACAATATATGCTACGATTGAAATTGCCAATTTTAATTAAAGTACCAAGAACTAGTTTGAGATTTGAGATCTCTTTTTTTGTAAAGATAGTGAATGTATTTTTTGGTGAAAAAATGGCGATTGAAAAACTTATGTTCATGTATTTATAGCCACCGTACTAGCAAAATATCTAAACAATAAGCATAAATCTATCACTTTCACTATTCAAGTTAGAAAAGTTACATGCTGCTTGAAAAGTTTAGTTTTAATACTTATTTTTTTATATTAATTTTCTTCTTTAAGCTTTTTTCATCCAATTGGCAATTTCATAAACACCATCTGTTACTGTTCACATAAAAATTTTATCCTAAAAAAATGCAGTTTCCGAGAGATCTGCAAATGTAGCTTGAGCACTATGCTATGCACCATCAAATAGAGTCATAATATCCGCGCGGACGAAAGGTAAAACCTAAAAAGGTGAAACTATATTAAAACAATATACCTTTCCACATCCAGGTACTTCAACACCTTCAATGGGTCTTGGAATTTCTATACTGCGCACGCAGCCATACTTGTTACATTCCTCTCTGAAAAACAAAATAATTGTTTGATAAAACTTTGTATGGAGTAAATTTTTAAGCGATTTTGGTTCTTTGGAAATATTTGTTCAGTTTAATGAGTAGAGCCAATCCTTAAGCCGTTGCAGACTATTAAATAAATTGTACAGCCATGCTGTGTATACTTTCTAGCAAAGTGTTCACCGTCTGCATACCCAAATCGACAACAAAAATTATTACGCTTATTTAGTAGCAAAAGTATAGCACACTTCATGAAAAATTTACAAATACTTTGGGTTTGTATGGGAGGTATCTTATTCAGATTTTTCCTGGTATAAATAACTACCTAGTGTAGTGGGCCTTACTATTTCTAGTTATTCACAAAGTTTTATTGAAATCGGTAAAACCATTTTTGGGAAAAAGTAACAAGATCTGATAGGGATGCCGAACGCTAGTCATCTGAGTTACTTTTTATCATCTGTCAAAAACGACATTTTGTTCTAAAAATGTTTGAAATACCTAGGCGTGACGTCATAGTTTGGCAGCGTCATTTATGTACTCATTTTGTGATTTTGGTGAATTAAAAATCGAAGACCTGATGGAAAAAAAAAACGAGTAAGGTTTTCCGAAGTTTAAGTAGGAGGGCAATTTGGTGATCAAGAGTTCATAATTTATTTCTGATGCTGTCGTCATCCCTATTATTCGCGTTACGGACATAGTGACGTCACAAAAGCCAAGTTAGTCTTTGACGAACTTATTTGCTGTTTTTAATAAATATAAAATTAAAAATTGTTTAATTTCAAATGAGCAAGTGATTTTGCTATTCTAGAAGAAATGCTATTTATTGAATAGTGTTTTTTAATTTATTTTTTATAAGGTAAAATAACACCTTATTATTATGCCTGAATAGACTGCGGACTCAGGTTGGCCGATGTAGGGAGAAAATGTGTCGTTGGGGTTTCTGTGACGGAGAAGAGTGCCCATGTGGAGTCACCCCACAAACTATGACGCACTTATTGGCTTGCCCCGAGTGCCCGGACACCTGCACAATGGTAGACCTCTGGGGGGCCACTGATAATGGCATACGCGTGGCTACCTATTGGGCCAATAAGATATAAAATAACAAGAGTCAATATTCAAACCATCGATTCGAAAAGAAGAAGAAGATTATTATGCCAGTCAGACATTTGTATAAATACTTAACCATCATCTGACCAAGTGGCATGACGATGTGATCATTCTTTTGATCTACTCAAACTCATAATTTTTCACTTAACCTGTTGGATTAAGTGAACTTATGAAACTAGCCCTGAAATAAAATAAATGAACATTGTGTCACTGCAAAACCCTCTCACTATTGTCACATGCCAAATCACGCTGATTAGCACTATGTGGCCTGTGATGTTTGCATCAAAGCCAGCATCAGTAGACACTAGTCACCTATGTGAATGGTACAGAGTGACTAGGACAATTTGGTATCGCCCGCCCCTAACTCCCCAGACGATTGGGGTCTTCACCATCTCCATTGGCCACCTATATGGTTTCTTTCGACTGTACATAATCTGATCACTCACTTAATGTCCTCGAGAATGTCCTCATACTCCTCTTCGTCGCGTAGCTCGTCTGGTGTCACCATGTTGAGCAGACAAAGCACTTCAGTTGGGGGACCCGCGCCCGCCAGCGTCAGCCCTGCCACCTGCAGTTGTACCGGCGTCGCGCCCGTCATCGCTAAAAAAATATAAATTCAGTTTAGAACACATGAGCAAGGGCAGATCTATAAGCTATTTATTTTTCTCAGCTACACCTTAGTTTTTGTTACATGACTCCACTCTCCCAGGGCGTGAAAAGACATTGCTTCTCTGTTGCAAGATATAGAATACCATTCGGGGCAGATACAGAATGAGCGAAGCAAAGAGTAAAGAATTAGATCATTATTCAGGATATCTATCCAACCACATTGGGTTTTTTCTGTAGTAGATTAGACAGTTACATTTGCTCTGTTGTTGTGTTGCATCTGTCATTGCTGAAGAAATTACAAATTCAACTTAGGACACATGGGCAAAGGCCAGTATACAGAATAAACAAAGCAAAAAGAGGTTATCCTTTGGGCTTTTTATGTAGTAGATTAACAAATAATGCAGTTGCACTGGTGTCATACCCGTCATCATCGAAGAAATGACCAAACCAAATTAGAACATGTTAGTAGTGGCGAAAACAGAATGAGGAAAGCAAAAAGTAAGGAATGAAATCATTTTTAAAGGTATCTAACTCCTGCGATTCTTTGTATAGCAGATTATAGATAAAACCTTTTGGAGTAGATTCTAGAGCTACTGCTACTCTTAAAATAATCATCACCATATCAGCCGAAAGACGTTCACTGCTGGGCAAAGGCCTCCTCAAAGATTTCCACAATGACTTGCAAAGCAGCCAAACCAAATTTTACTGCTTTCCCTTGCATTTTTGTGCATTTATAGTCTACCTACTCTTTTATCCTGTGGCACAAAAATTTGTTACAATGCATAGAAGGCCTAATTTACACATAACATCACTTGCAGTCAGGTGCAATAATTATTAATTTATTAATAACTACACAGTAATACCCACCTAAAGTTGAATTCTTAGCTCCAATACTTGCACGTTGCACGATTAGTTTCTTATCACCTAGCTGCATTCCATTTAGACCAGCAATAGCCTAGAAGAATTTAAAATGTCTATCAGATCAGAGTATTCATCTACCAATGTGGATAAAATAAAAATAACCATATTACAAGTTTACCTGGTCAGTCATTGAGACGTCAACATATTCGGCAAAAGCGTAACCTTTGCTTAGTCCCGTGGAAGAATCCTTCACCAAATTGAAGGCTCGAAGTTGTCCAAATGACATCAGAAGTTCTTTAACCTGTTTTGCATAACATAGTCACTTTTAAGGTAATTTATATTTAAAAATCACATTTCTATATGTTTTACAAAAATAGTTACAATTAAAAAGATAAAACTGTACTGTACTCTCTTTGGATAATAATTTTTCACCAATGATTTTTAGTGTTCCCGTTAACATTTGCTCATGGTAGGTAATGCAGCAATATGTAATATAATGTTATCTGACCTGTCATAGCCGCAAGTTAGAATCAGATGTGAATGGAGGAGACTTGCCTTGAAGTGCCGCCGTCTCATTCAAGTACAAGACGTATAGGTGAGAATGAGAGACAACAGTGACACGCGGGCCGCGAATGTGCCAAATCTAAGCTAGGGAGGGGCAAAAAGCAAACTATATCAGTGAGTTGTTTCAGAATATATCGAGCGTGAAAGGTGCACGCTCGCCCGGCTATGGGTACCTGAAAATACCTGAAACGGATCAAAATACGACGCGTCTCACTGCTTGCTGCGCCACAGCCCTGTCAACTGTTGAATCTCGCCCTGAAATGAATATGCGGCTCCTAGGCTGTCTAAAGGGAATTGGCTATGTTTGTATACTTGTGCTAATTTTTGGAATCGAGCTATAAACTGTTGTTCAATAATATTTTAGTTTATATTTTACTCATCGAAATGTAATAAGTAATAAACAATACAGAAAATTTCTAATTTTATGTGTTTGTGTTTTTTAACAAATGAATGCTGTCTTGGGTGTACCTGGAAAACATAATTTTGAAAAATCAAAACTACATTTGCAAAAAAATACAACAAAATAGTAAATTGTTTTCTCAGTCATTAGATGGAAGATACTGCTTAACATGTTCTTTAATGATCATTTAAATCATCAAGTAACATCATCAATAACTGAAAAATACCAACATCAAGTAGGATATTATTAAATGAGGAATGCAGACTATTTAGGGAGAAGGTACACATTTTAACCTGAAAGTTTGTTTAGAAAATAATAAGTACTTATTATTCTGCAGAGGAAACTTCTTCTAACTAAAATTGGTATAAAAAAAATAGGTCTAATCATGATAGGTTGAAAGAAGTTGCCTCTGACATACATAACATAAGCCAACTAGACACTATTTTAAGTAAAATATGTAGACAACTTACCTGGTCTTCATTAAGGTAATTGGGAAGGCCTCCAATAAATATTTTGTGTGGTGAATCTGGTACCACTGTACTTATGACACCAGCTAGAGAGGAAAAAGGTAAACATTACAATATGGTCGAGGTTAGTTACAAACAAAGTAAAAAAAGTTTTCTCACCCGGCACATTGATAGATGGATTTTCAGTGCCTGGCATGGGTTGGTAGTCATGAGGCCGTCGAATCTTCAAACTCTGCCCTTTGAAGTTGATGCCGTCAAATGCCATAGCTTGTGTGGTCTCGTCTATAGACCGGAACTCGAGGAATGCAAAGTTTTTGTCCAAGTTTATCTGACAGGCTAACACTGGGTTGCCGGCAGCTTGTGCCAGTCCAGAGAGGTGCATCTGTTGATTGAAGAACTCCATGGTTTCTTCTTCAGTGACGCCGAAGGGTATGTTGCCGACGTAGAGGCGACGAGCCTGACGGGTGATGGTAGAGCCGACGACGGGCACGGCGGCCTGCGGCGTGTCAGCCACGATGTTGGCGGGAATCTGGCCCGCGGCCTGCATGGCCTTGTACTGCAGCGGCGTGATGTGCTCGAAACCAGGCGGGGGCACATCCCAGTAAAGAGAAGGCTTACGCCTACGGGAGCGCTTCGATGTAGGCGAGCGGGATTTACTCTTTCTCTTCTCTGCTGTTCTTTCTCCTCTCTCTCTGCGTTCCCTCGAACGAGATTTGGAACGCCGCCTGTCCCTTGAACGTGAACGCCTTCGACGGTCTGAAATACAAGTACAACAGTAAACGGTCTGAAAATATCTTCTATCAAAAAAGATAGGTATTGTATCACTTACCTTTATCTTCTCCCATATTATGTAATTACTCAACAACAATTTAAGCAAGTATTATTTGTTTTACAGCAGGTACTTCTCAGAAAAAATACTAAAGTACGGCACAAACGAGGGCACAAAATAAACCACGCAAAATGGCGGAAGAGAGAACGGTCAACGAACGAATGGATGAGTGTGACCAGAATTAAATTAAACATTATGCTAGCTGCTTGGCTAAATTCTTCTAAAGGCAGCTAAATGTTTAGTTAAATTCTGCTAATGAATAAACTCATATTTTGTACGAATACATTGAATAAATACGCACAAATAATTATTATAAAAATTTTTGGTCTAAAGTCCATTTATTTACGTTACACATTCGTCTTTGGATTGCTGATTTACATATACTTATGTGTACCAAATTTCAACTCAATAGATCCAGTAGTATCAGAGCTAATTGGCTGTGACGCGAACACGACAGTGTAGTGGATTTAACATATTGTCGCGAATGAACTTTACAAAGGTGACCTAAAACAAACAGCCTTTAAAAATCTAAAAAGTGATTGTATGCAAGCATTTCTCGAATTCATAAAATGCAGTGAATAATCAGACAAAGTAAAGAGTGGTTAGCATACCCTAAGAAAATAACTTTTTGATTGCTTTGTACAAATTGAAAATATTATAAATGTAATTTTAAAAGATGATTGTGTCGAAGGTTTAGTAGTAAATTACGATGAAATTTAAATTTAATTCATAATGATTTTTCATCTATCGATTGTAGAATACATAAAAAAATAGTAAAATTTATAACTAAATAATTACCAAATTTGTAATAGATAATTGGTTTAAAGAGGTGATTCATTCATTCTTGACTGCTGATCCGAGAGTTGTGGGTTCGATCCCCACCCAGGGCAAACATTTGTGTGATGAGCAGATTTGTTTGCTCTGTGTCTGGGTGTTAAATATCTATATATGTATGTACTTAAACGTATATAAGTATGTATATCAGTCTCTGGTTCCCATAACACAGGGAATCCTACTTTGGGGCCAGATGACCATGTGTGATTTGTCCCAGAATATTTATTTATTATATTTTTCATTTATTTATATAATAAGTGAAAAATCGTTATTGTTTGATATGCAAGACGATGTCAAGAAATAAGCTTATGATTAAAATCACTAGGCATTTTAATTACTATTAACATCTCGTTTATTTTGCACTTTGGATTATTGCAGTTAATACAAAATGCATGGTGCGGCTAGCTAGCCACAGTCAATACCTCAGGTATATACAATACTAGTCTATAACCCATACCATGCATTATGTATTAACTGAAATATTCTAAACAGAAATTAAGAGCTAACAGGGGCTTACTGTATGTATGCATTTAGAGATATGTTTAAAAAATAATTAATTGGCATAAATTTACAATATACGGCGATGTCCGTGAAGAATCACTAAAGAGGGTCGAAAGGGCCGTCTATCTCAGGTATATACAATACTAGTCTATACTCACGATACAACTGATTGACAACGACTACTACGCACTACGCAGAAAATGTACTAAACTCGAAAGAAAATATACATATTCGAAAGTTCGCCTAAAGGCTGTAAATAATTTGTAAATCTCATCCTGCTTATTTTCTGCTGAGGTTTTATACAATTCTGCCAAAAACTAATATCTTAAGCTCTAAATGGGGGGGGTCTAATTTTGCAAAAATCGCAGAATAGTGCTAAGTCTGGTGACACTGTATATTGTTGGTTGGGTTTTGGTTGGTTAGAATGTTACATTAAATTAACGGCTGGGTACAAGCCCTTTTGAGACAGTCTCTCTTTCTTTTTTGATTTGAAATTCTAGTGCCAATGCATTACAAATCTTCTCTTCTCTGGAGTTTATTCTCTGAGTTATTATGAGTCTGGACAGTATTTCCAGCCGCCTCATTCTGAGTTGGAACACCCGGTCAAAGTAGGGCGTCTATAAAACTGCACCCAGTGCAAGTGGGTCTTCCTTTTTTTTTCATCTTGGTCTGCGGTGGAGAGGAGGAGGAGAATGCTTTTACGCATACGCAATAACAGCCGGCTGTAATGATAATGTGGGACTCACAGCCCTGCGCCTATATGCATACATACCCATTATATACATAAGGTATATATGAATAAATATGCACAGGCCCAAGACCGTACTACCCACTAAACTCCCCCTAAACTTTGGCAGCAGGGCCACCTTAAAAGTACATCGGAGCGACGCCCCCCTAGGGAGGGGGGGGGGTGCGAAAATATCACGTTAAGGGGATAGCGCGGAGAGCTCCTTCCTGATAGGAGCGGCCGCTTGGTGATTCACATTAGGTGTGCTATTGAGAGGGGTAGTGTCATTCAAGAAGTGACACTATCGGTTTCTTCCAGAGCTGCCAGGAGGCAGTTCAGGTCGGCTGAGATTTTGTCGGGAGGATCAGACAAGACATTTCTTGGTCTACGGACCATATAACTAGATAGTTCGAGCGGCGGGGAATAGTCCGCTGCCTCTCGAATTAACTGATTGGGATCAGACTCCGAGGACTTGAAGAAGTTCCTTCACGTCCTCCTTCATTGTATTCTCTTGTTCTCTACATTGCGGGTGCACATCACCAGACAATTTTCTTCAAAACGCACAACTTTTTGAAACAAAACTTCACCACAAATCCCGCCAAAAAAAACCGATGTTGTCTGTGAAGCCGGTTTACGGACAATAATTTTACGTGATAAAGTGTCACAAGCCGAACGCTTGTGTGCTTTAGATCACACGACTGAAGTAAAACCTTGTTTAGCTCCATCTTTAAGGAGATGTGAAGGGTGAGTTAGCTCTTTGGCACTGATGTGCTCCTCGTACTTTTTCATTGAATACTAAAGTACAACTACAATATATCTCACAGTTGGAACACTTATTGTAAGCTCCTGGAAGCCTAGTACTTTTAATCCATTGAAACACTGATGTAAGGTATGTACAAGAAACGCCTCTTTTGAGTATAACGGTTTTCCTCACAGAGAATCGACCACATTGGAGCACCTCTTGTAAGCTCCTGGAAGCCTAGTACTTTTAATACATTTACACACTTGTTTGACGGTTCGTCTGTCCGTCCGTCCATCCGTTCAAGTCCAAATCCAAGTACAAGTACAAGCACAGATGAGATACTAGCTACTTCGTAGCACAAGTACTAGTAGAAGTACAAGTAAAGTACAAGTACAACTCTCGCTTGCAACAAGTAACTCTCGGGATAACCTCATACAATACACACACACACACACACTTCGCACTAGGTTTGGTATACCAAGTTATCCCAAAACCCTCCAAGAAAGCAAGGACCTGCTGCAGGCTGGACTTGGGTAAGTAATAATCTAGGTTTATTGATGTGACAGGGCGTTACTGACCCACAATCTTTGTAATAATTGCATGGCAAAGGTTGTGTAGCGTTATGATGGTCTCCAAAAATCACTTAATAACAAGTTGTTCGATATCCAGCTTTGGACGGGAGCGTTACATAATCCTAGTTTTAGTTGTCTGGAGGAACGATCAAGGCGGCTGTTTTGGTTTGACTGTCAATCCATTCCGTGCTTGCTCGGGTTGTTCTTTCAGACTGGTAGCAGAGAAGATTAGGGACTTATAGATTATTTTTTATTTTATTTTTTTATTCCAATTATTGGTAAACCCTTAATTAATTTTTAACTTGCGCGGTGTTACTGCCAGCGCTTCGATGAACCTCCCTCTGTCCCAGGGACTTAAATTGATAAATTTTTGGTAGCACAGAGCGTGCCTTTTGTTGTTCACGCCATACGTTTACTCGCTAGAAATTTGGTATTATATAAAATTAAATAGTTATTTTTTCTTGGATCCTGTATAATTATAATTTATGGTAGCTAACTAAGAAGCTTGCAAAGGCTAAGTTTTGTAAAATTGTATAGGAAAATTAAACTATTGAGTTTAAATTAGCTAATCTTTGATTCATTTTAAGGTTTATTCCTATAGGTAATTTAAAATTAGCTCATATTTTATCGATTTAAGATTTTGATTCGGATATTATTTAACATTAGCTCATATTTAAATCAATATGGTTGCGATATTTTATTTCAATTGGTACCATGGCTCTGAAACTGCCATCTTGAGGTCGCTACTTGGCAGCAGAGTTAAAATGGTGGTACCAGTACAAGTATAAGTACAACTCTCGCTAGCACGCTCGGCTCAGGCGTAACGTGACAATGACGTCACACTGTCGTAACGCGACATGGACGTCACAATGGCGTAACATGATTACGACGTCACACTTTTTTATATATGCAGCCCGTGTCATCAAGTCAAAAACACCCCGAACGAATGTTTTTTATATATAATGTATTAACGTCTCATGGGTACAAAAGCCCTTTTGAGACATCATCATCATCATCATATCAGCCGAAGGACATCCACAGCTGGACATAGGCCTCCCCTAAGGATTTCCACGACGACCAGTTTTGCGCTGCCGGCATCCAGCGGTTTCCCGCGACCTTCACCAGTTCATCGGTCCACCAAGTGGGAGGCCTACCTACGCTACGTTTTCCGGTGCGCGGTCGCCACTCGAGAACTTTACTACCCCAACGGCCACCTGTTCTATGAGCTATGTTTCCAGCCCACTGCCACTTAAGGGCTCCTTATACCGCAAAGTTCTCCATTGCGTTGGGGAATCTTGGTAAGCCCGCTTCCATCTTCGGCAACATCGTCACTTACCACCAGGTGAGATGTTGTCAAGGGTTTACCAATTGTGAATAAAAAAAAAAAAAAGCTGTTTTTAAAATCAATATGAATCACTCAAAAATTGACGTAAAATTCTGAAAAAAATATATGTTTCAGTTGAGGATCTTACAGAGTGCATTTTGCTTACAGTTATACAATCAGATGAACTTCGCTCGATAGAAAAAAAATCCAAAGTTGCCTCTTTTTAACATTTATTTTCAATACTGTGCCTAAAATAATAAATTTATTGACGTTATTTTTATACCAATCTTTATATAAATCATTTTTCTAGTAAAAATCGCTAAGGTGGATGTTGTAGTGTTATTTTCCTATTTATGATGTCTAAATACCTATGAAAACCGCGAGCGCCGCGACTCCGTGGTCTTCGTCTATCGCGCGGTGGCGTTTACCGACGACGGATGTATGCCAGTGCTCTTCCCGCCCGACGCTAAAAGTCACTACGAGTTACATCAAAGATAAACAGGACGAATGCATTACAAAGAAATGCTACGTACAGTACAGTTTATTTAGAATCAGAATCAGAATCAGAATCAGAGTTTTTATTGTTGATTATGGTACAAAGATCTTAAAGTAACATAAAGTTTCACATAATCTGCCTAAAGAGGCATACAATACATTTCAGCTTACACAAAAAAAAAACATAAAAAATAGAAAAAAATTATTAAAAATTGCATAATACCTTTAAATTTTAAATTATTAATGTCAAATGTTGTACTCAAGAACATAAATTTAATGTATAATGTCGAACTTAAATAAATCAAATAATTTCACAATATGTCATCATTTAAATATTCGTACATGTCATAGTATGTCTTTTCTAGTAACAGTTCACGTAACTTGTTTTTAAAACTCGTAATGTCGTCAAACTCACGGATTTCCCGAGGTACTTTATTATATATTTTAGGACCTAATGTAAATACACTTTTGTGGAGCAGGGCTGTGTTACATGGAACTGTGCAAAGAGTGTTACCATGCCTTTGAGATTTTAAAGTCTTAAATAGATGCAAATTAGATTTCACAAATACAGCTACTTCGTAGATAAACATACAAGGAAAAGTTAACAGTTTTAGTCTTTTGAAATGAGGTCTGCAGCTGTCAGTTCGATAAATGTTACAAACAGATCTTATACATCTTTTTTGAGCCTTAAATATTAATTCCCTACCAGTTGCGTTTCCCCAAAATATTATCCCATATCTCAGAGTGGATGCGACATAACCATGGTATGCAGTCAGCAAGGCTTCATGGTTTACCACTTTACTCAGCATATAAAGAGCGTATGAGTATCTATTAAGTTTATTGCAAACTTTCTCAATTTGTGTACTCCAGCTCATATTGCTGTCTATGTAAAGCCCTAAAAATTTTGTTACAGTAGCTGTTGCTATTGTTGTATCCTGATACATAATTTTGAAATTAGTTTTATTGGCTGGTCTTTGTTCAAATTTCATTATTTTTGTCTTACCTAGATTAATATTTAAATTGTTAATTTGCAGCCAGCTAATTAAGCATTTAATATTTTCATTTATGTCGGTTTCTAAATTATCAGAACTGTCATATATAACTGTACTGTCGTCAGCGAAGAGTACCATGGGGAATTGAGATGCTTTAGGGAAATCATTAATGTAAACTAGGAACAGTAAAGGCCCCAACACGCTGCCTTGTGGTACTCCATATTGGACATTTCTAAGCTTTGATGTGAATTCTTCATTTGTCTTATTTTTAAAATTTATTCTGTTGATTTGTGTTTTTTGCTGTCTATCTGTAAGGTATGATGATATTAGATTTAAAATGTTTCCCCTTACACCATATGTATTTAATTTTGATAAAAGAATGCTATGGTCCACGTAGTCGATGGCTTTTGTCATATCCATGTATAAAGCTAATACTGGTTTACTTTTATCCATTTGTACTAAAATTCTACTTAAGAAGTCGTATATTGCCTTATTTATTGTTTTATTTTTTCGAAATCCTTTCTGCTCGTCTACAAAAATTCGAAAATATTCAAAGTAGTCATTTAACCGAGAATATATGACCTTTTCCAAGATTTTTGAAAATATAGATATCAAAGCTACTGGCCTATAGTTAGTTATTGAGTGCGTATCTCCTTTTTTGAATAGTGGTTTGATGACTGTTAATTTTAATGCATTTGGGAAAACACCACTTTCTATACATAAATTCATCAAATAGCTTAGAACAGGAGCAATGACTGGAGATGAATACTTTATTACCTTTGTATTTATACCGTCAAAACCTGTACTATTTGTGTTTTTTAGTTCACCAATAATGCGTAACATTTCTTCAGGTGTTGTAGGCAACATGAACATAGAACCACAAACACTGTATTTGCAGGTATTACAAGAATTATTGACCGTTAAGATAGGTTTTACTTGATCTACATAAAAATTATTAAAAGCCTCAGCAATACTTTTAGGGTCAGTTATTACTTTATTATCTATGTGCAATTCACTGATTAGTTCTCTTGGGACAATAGTTTTAGTGTTATTTATTACATTCCACGTAGCTTTTGATTTATTTTTCGATGTTTTGATATGATAATTGTTTTGAGATTTTTTCGTTTGTTTTATAATCTTACTCAACCTTTTGGAATAAGTCTTAAAAGTCGTTCTGTCGCCTGTTGTACCAGAAAGTCTATACTTCCACAGAAGTTCACGCTTACGCTTACAACATTGTCTTATACCATTTGAGATCCACTTGGGTCGAACTGTTGTTGAAATCTTTATTCTTTTAAGAGGAAAGCATAAATCATGAAAGAGCCTAAAATTATTGTAGAAAATGTTAAAAGACTTATTTGGATCTGTTTCTTCATATACATCGTTAAAGCTAAGTTTAGAGATACATTCCCAAAACTTCAACAAGTTCTCCTTCGAATAGTCTCTTTGGGTACAGAACCAATACTTAAATCTGCATGTTTTTTTGACAGGAAATTTAATAACTTGAGCAGTGTGGTCAGAAAGAGCCAGCTCAACTACTTCACTTTTCGCACCCCTAAAATTGTGGATTATGTTGTCAATGCAAGTGCGACTCTTAGGTCTTGTCGGTTCTTTTATAGAGATATTCATATCAAAGCTTTGTACAACTTGACAAAATTTATTTGTAGTTTTATTGCTTTTAAGTAAATCTATATTGAAATCTCCACAAAGAACGATTTTTTTGTTTCCGTACGATAGAAGACTTAAAATATCATGGAGTTTGTCACAAAAAATGTCAATATGTTTAACGGTATATTTTGGGATCCTATATAAGCATACTATTATCACCTTATGGTCCACAAGTTCAACAGCGCAACCCTCTATGACCTGCGGTACAGACATGCGGGACACATCATCAATCTCTCGTATCTTCAGATCACTTCTTGTTAGAATACAGGCACCTCCATTTCTATTTTTACGCGTAAAGCTAGATGCAAGAGTAAAATTTGGTATATTTAAAACAGTCAAGTCATCTAAAGTCATATTGTGCTCTGTGAAACAAAGTATGTCTGGGTGTTTATCACTACTCTTTAGATCATCTAAGTACACCGTGAATATGTCCGATTTATTTATTAGTCCATTTATATTTTGATGTATTAGATTAAGATAGTTAAACACGAAAAAAATTTACATCGCCATCATTACAAGTATTGTTTTTGTCAGATACAACTAATGTGTTTGAATTGATCGTCTCGATATTAATGTCATTTACAGTCGCTTCAGCGTTTATGTCCTCACTTAAAAATACCTCTGTTTGAGTACCTTTGCTACACATTTTCTCAGAAAGATTTATATGGTACTCATTGTTGTAAGCCTCCAGATTACTTTTATAGTTCAGACGTATCAATTCTCTGAGCATGTGGCGGGATACATATTGAGGAAAGTACCTTCTAGCTGGAATAAATCTACTGTAATCAAGGTCAACATAGGTAACATATTCAAATTTACTACATATTAGCTTAGTTTCATAGTTAAGTTTTCTCTCCTTTAGATGCAAATTTCGAGGCGTTTCGCCAACAATTACATTCGTATTAGCTACTGAATGCAACCATACTAAAAGACTAGATTTATAACAGTAAGGATCTGTGTCGTTTGTACCTCCTAGCAAAATCACATAGTCTTTTTTTGATAGGCTCATTATTTCTGTTTTATTAGGTTCAAGTATATCTTGTACTCTAGCGTAAGGATACCAGTAACACTTTACGGTATATTCAGAACCTAGTAGAGTTTGTAAATTATCCCGAAGCTCCCTACCTTGCTGATCTGCGATAATTATAACTCTCTTATTTTTGTTGCTGTCCTTCTTCTTATGTGATAGTATTATTCCTTCTTCTTTTTCTTTTTCTTCCAGGCTCTTTAGTTCTTGTGAGTTTTTAACCTCCTTTTGCTCATCAACTTCCTTAGATTTCTGTATCTTTGCTGTAATTTCTTTGTTTTCCTTGGGTAATTGCGTTGTTCTTTCTACGGGGTTTAGTTGTATGTTATTACTATCGGTACAATCAATCTGTTTTATTTCAGTTTCTTCTTTCCTTTGAGTAGATGAGCTCGCAATAGTTTTGTCTGTGCTTTCAATAGTATCATCCTGACTTGTAAATATACTTTCTTCTATGCTAAAGGTACGTGATAATTCCTTTAACTCGTCTTCTACTCTCCTTACACGTTTTTGGGCAAAGCTTGTCAGTTTTTTTCTTTCTTTTTTGACATTGTTTAATTTTATGTTTAGTTTCTTGATTCTGTTCTCTTGTTTTCTTATTTTCTTTTCTAGTTTTTTATTTTTCATAATCTTTTTACTTATATTGTTTACATCCTGCGTATCATATAAAGTCTGACATATCTTATCAGCTACATTTCTATTTTCCGTTACATATTTTCGAATTCTCTTTGCCGCCGGTGATGAAATCGTACTCACTAGATTGTCTGATATTCCAATTTTTTTGTACATTGTTATCACTTTGTTTAATTGATCAATTTTCTTTTTTAATTCAAAATTTTCGGCGAGTTGGTTAGCCACTTCAGCATTGGCGGATTCTAATTCTTGACTTATTCTTAGTATATGACTGTTGGCTTCCTCTAAATCATATGACTGTATGATTGGAAGACTCTTTGTAGATGAATCCAGTGTGTTAGAACTTTCTAAGTCTGTGTCATTCATTGTACTGTTGAGCACATCATTTAAATTTAATGAACAGTTTTTTCCTCCACGTTTTTTGCAATTAATATTATTTTCATCCATTTTTTCAAATATTTATAAAGTGAATGATTATGGATAAAAAAAAAATATAATAACAAATACAAATACAAATACAAATACAAATAATTTATTTAAAACAGTTATTTACAAAGTATGTGTACATATCGGTCCCAAACTAGGCACAGCCTGTATCTTGGGCACCAACAATAGATTAGACAACGTAGATACTGCTTGTTGAACTAACTACATATTTAATTTTTAAATACTATATAATTATTAATCACTGAAGATACTGTTCACACTGTACTACTATTTAACATGTTAATAGTACTAAAATAATTAATTAATGGAACAAAAAAGAAATAAAAAAAAAAAAAAATAAGTAGCGTATAGTATAAGTTGTGTGTGTGTGTGTGTGTGTGTGTGTCTGCGTGAGTGTATTTATGTGTCATTTAGTGTAACAATGTGATATCTTCAATAAGTTTATTCAAAGAAATGGAATAAAGACACCGTATAAATTTTGTTAGTTTTTGAACGCAGCCTGAGTCATACTTCAATCAAACGTCAAAATCACAGAATGTCAATCACAGATGTTTGTTTTGGTCGGAGATGTTTGCAATATGTTAGCAATCAATAGCATTGGACCGATAAATAACCAATCATTTCTTAGGATCTGTTGATTCGTTGTTAATAGTATGGCTTATTCAAATTTGTGACAAATAACCGTTTTAGTAAATCGTACCTTGTGAAAATTATGTTGAAATCGGCATCTTTTTGTGCAGCAAACACTGTAATACAACTCTTAGATGTTATGTTCACTTTGATTGACTAATTTTGGTAAGTAAATTTGGATTTTCTTGTCAATTTCACAATAAAAATACGAGCGCTTCCTTAGACGTATTACTCAGCGGGCTTCCCCCACTCCCATTTCTTATTGTATCTTATTTAATAAGTAGAAACGTATTTTGTTCTCTTAAGCTAGTAACTTTTAAATGTAGATACTTTTCCATAATGAATGGGACACAGTCTACCAAAATCAGTATAACCATATTATTTTTATCCCAAAACGCCCGGTAGCCAGTTTGAACTCCGCGACAATGGGAGAGATTGTCAACGTACAAAGCTGCGGCGCTCAGAAAAAAAATCTGGCGTATTATTATTTTGAACCTTTCAGTCAAGTTTGGTTTCGTTATCAGGTAACTAGATGATGCCTAATTCATTCTTCATACCAGTTTTTTAGGGTTCCGTAGCAAAATATAACGTAATCCTTAAAATAATAAACTTTTAGTAGTGACACAATGCAAACAAACCCGGATCACACCACACTATCACACTAATATTATAAAGGCGAAAGTTTGTGAGTGTGTATGTTTGTTTTGTTTGTTTCCGAAAAGGCTTTAGTACAATAGACCACATACATACGCTGCGATAGATTATACAGAAGACCGAAGAGTACAATTAGCCACTATGCTTGGCGTTTGTGGACTATGAGAAGGCCTTTGGTTCAGTCGAAACCTGGGCTGTGCTACAGTCTCTCCAGCGGTGCCAAATTGACCATCGATACATCGAGGTGTTGAAGTGTCTGTATGAAAACGCCACCATGTCGGTTCGCCTCCAGGATCAGAACTCGAAACCTATCCAGTTGCAGCGAGGGGTGAGACAGGGAGACGTTACATCTCCGAAACTGTTCACCGCCGCCCTGGAAGATGATTTTAAGCTTATGGGCTGGGGTGGACTCGGCATCAATATCAACGGCGAGTACATATCCCACCTCCGATTCGCTGACGATATCGTGGTCATGGCTGAGACTATGGAAGACCTAAGCACAATTCTCGATGGTCTCAGTAAAGTCTCTTAACAAGTGGGCCTTAAAATGAACATGGACAAGACGAAAGTAATGTTAAATGTCCGTGTCGAACCCACCCCTCTAAAGGTTGGAGACTCTACACTGGAAGTTGTTAATGAATATGTATACCTGGGACAAACAGTCCAGCTAGGCAGGTCCAACTTCAAGAAAGAGATCAATCGACGAATCCAACTAGGCTGGGCAGCGTTCGGGAAGCTTCGCAATATCTTTACGTCCCAAATACCGCAGTGTCTCAAGACTAAGGTCTTTGACCAGTGTGTGTTGCCAGTGATGACTTACGGAACTGAGACATGGTCGCTTACTATGGGACTCATAAGAAGGCTCAAGGTCACCCAAAGGGCAATGGAGCGTGCTATGTGCTACGAACTACTAACAAGTAAAGCACACGGGCATCTTCATATATGTTAATTGTACCGCGACATAAAACGACGGCGTTCAGGGGCAGTTTTAAATACGCAGCCAGTAAAATCTGGAATAATTTACCGCCGCCAATCAGGGAGTGTGTCTCGGTCTACAGTTTCAAACGTCAAATAACATCTTTTTGCATAGAAGAACAGAAGGCCGGGCGCACTACCCACCTTGCTTAAAACTGCCTTTTGACGTTTGTCTATTTACAATCGCTGAGGAGAATATTACAAAATTTTATAATATTGGTTATACAGTATCTTCTTTAGTTTTCTTAATCTAAGTAGCATCTAAAATAATGTATCTGTAATGGTTGTAGGGTTTTAGTTTTGAATGTAACTTTTTTTTTACTATGTTTAAATTTATGATGTGTACTTCGTTTAGGTTCACCCCCCTTCCCTGAAGGGGTAGTAGCTGAAAATCAGCTCTGTGATCTTTGTGATGACAGCATATGCTGAGCTGCTACCTTTTCAGTGATAGGTACAAACTATTGTATTTTAAAAGCTACGAAATATTTCACTTGTGTGTACTTATCACTGAATAAACATTTATTCTATTCTATTCTATGTTCGGAGTTTCTCTGCGTGATCGAATCAGAAACGAGGAGATCCGCAGAAGAACTAAAGTAACCGACATAGCTCACAGAATCGCTAAACTGAAGTGGCAGTGGGCAGGGCACATAGCTCGTAGAACAGATGGCCGATGGGGCAGTAAAGTTCTCGAGTGGCGACCGCGCACCGGAAAACGTAGCGTAGGCAGGCCTCCCACGCGGTGGACCGATGACCTGGTGAAGATCGCGGGAAGCCGATGGATGCGGGCAGCGCAGGACCGGTCGTCGTGGAAATCCTTTGTCCAGCAGTGGACGATTTGTGGCTGATATGATGATGTTTGTTAATTCTTCACGCAAAAACTACTAAACGGATCTGGCTGAAATTTGGTAGGTAGATAGATTAGGACCTGGATTAACACATAGGCTACTTGTTTTCACGCTTTCGAGCCGCTTGCGGCTCGCGCACTGCGCACCCTCCAAAAGTCAGAAACGTCCACGCGGGTGAAGCCAGTGTTACCAGTTTTTTAGGGTTCCGTAGCAAAATACGACGCAATTCTTAAATTAATAAACTTTTAGTAGTGACAAAATGCAAACAAACCCATATAGTTTTTTATTTTTGTAATAAACTGAGTTTATAAAAAATACTATTCGAAAGCCCATTTAATTCAAATTATAAATACATTAACGTTAAATACACATTTAACTATTTTTAATGTAAAATAAAATAATTGTTGCACGTACCTACTTGATTTTTGCGGGCAGCGCGCGGGCGTCGCTCGGAGGGGCAAATGACCTTCGCCATTTGCAGTAACACAGAGACGCTCCATTGCCCTTTGGGTAACCCTGGGCCTTCTTATGCGGCCCATAGAAAGCGATCATGTATCATTTCTATGTTATCACTGGCAATACACACTGGTGGAAGACCTTGGTCTTAAGACATTGTGGTATTTAGGGACGTGAAAATACTACGAAACTTCCCGAACGCTGCCCAGCCGTGTTAGATTCGACGATTGATCTCTTTCTTGAAGTTGGACCTACCCAACTGGACTGCTTGTCCCAGGTACACATATTCGGCAACAACTTTGCGTGTAGAGCCTCCAACCACAGCCGAGATACTAGTTACTCTCCAACCTTCAGAGGAGTAGGTGCGACACGGACGTTTGACATAACTTTCTTCTTGTCCATGTGCATTCTAAGACCTACTTGTTTAGAGTCTCTACTGAGGCCATCGAGCATTGTGCCTAAGTCGTTCCAGATATGATCCTGCCATCTTCAGAATTCAGCTTGGTTAGTTGGCTTTGTCCAACAGACAGATCTCTTGAGAACACTTTTGAGCTTTTGTTGTTCTTATCATCATCAGTGGCCTTATGCGTCTGTTACTAAGTTTTTTTTTATATTTGTAGCTCTGAATAAGGTGCCACTTCGACAATCGATTTTGGGATTTTTTTTTCTTCATAACCTTGATTTTGGACGGATTTTTGGTAGATTTAGGAAGAAGCCGAGATGTTCATCTGGCAACACTGTCAATCAAAGTCAATGTCAGGAATGTTTTTCTTCGCGAATTGATATAATTTCAGATTCAAAAGTTTCAGATTTTATGGATAAAACAGCGTACTTTTATGTAGGGAATACAGGAATTTTCAAACGTATCCGTGTGAGATAAAGAAGGAAAATGAAAGTTCGCCATATCCTTAAATCTAGTGTTATTCAACTATGTTCATTTATTTTCGTTTTGGTCTTTCTTCTCGGGGTTTTGAATGTCCATTTCAGTGATAAAAATGATTACTGTGTTATGACATATATGTACGAATATCCTCAATTTGTGGTAGGTAAGAAATTATGTGTAAATACACAAAATGTTGGATAGAAAGTAGTAAACAACAATTTAACATAACTTTGTATTTCAGAGAATATCATTTCCAGAAAATAAATTATATCCTCAATATGGACTGTATGCATACAGTGAAGGAAGATTTACAGAAAGAGCCAGGAAAATGTGGTTTGTACAGAGATTTGTTACCATAGATGGGTTATGCACTAACAAACAACATTTGAAAATCGAAGCCATTTACACACACAACATTACAAGCAGTTCGCTTCCATTGCACCGATGCTACTAAGAAAAGAGATGCCAATTGGCATCTTTTTTTTTGCTTCACTTTTTGGATGCACGTAACCTATCTACCTCCCCTTAAGCCCCGTATTCATTAGGCAACATTTGTTGATAAACACTTTGTATAAACAGTTTATAAACAGTGTTTCATCATCTATGTAAACAGTTTATAAACAAAGATGATGAAACATTTGTTTCAGAAACATGTTGCCGTGTTCTCCACTCAAAGTGGAGAGCACGCGAAACATCTAGTTTATAAACAGAAGTCAACTGGTGTGGACGTGTGTTGCGTGAGTTTATAAACATGGAAGTAGTGTGGTCAAACAATCCTTTTCTTCTTTTTTTTCTATTAACACTCTCATGAATTATTATGTAAGCAGCAGCGAGCATCACTACCTCCTCGGGCAACATCCTAGCAACAACTGACAAATGTGGACTGCCAAGTTTCAGGAACAGTGTTTACGGTAAACTTGTTTATAAACACGATGATCGACTTCATAAATAGTTTATCAACAAATGTTGCCTAATGAATACGGGGCTTGTTATATAGCATATCTCAGGGTTTGTACCTTAATTCTTACTAGTAGAAATTAGTAGCCGAGGATCAGTAATTTCTGAATTATGGGGATCATTAGTTGAGTTAAAGCCATTTTAAGTTTGACTGCCCTTATCCAAAATGAAGATCTCGAAGTAGTCCAGGATCAGAAGTTTTGGCAGTTTTAAATTTTACAGCTGTCCAAAATGAAGAACTTGACAATATCTGATATTTCAATTAACCCTTCAAGTGTGTCGCCATCTGAATCGCCTAGGCTGGTGACACTGCTCAAGTGGGTTCGCTGCCGATTTGCCTAAATTTGTTTAATTTGAAATAAAAAAATCCTGTACTTTATTTATTTGTATTCCAACACAAAAAAATAAAAAGCATAAGAAATGCAATTTTATCAGCTTTTTAAACATATATTAAAAATAAAAAAATTTCATTAATTACATAAGAAATAAATATGCAGCATAAAATTTGTCATTTTTTATTATTTTTTTAAATCTATTTTAAAAAAGGCTTTTCTTTTACTTTTTACATGAAAATATGTTAGAAAGAGGTAGTTTAAAATGTAAATAATGTGTAGTATATAAATAGATATAGTAAATGACAAGAAAAAGGAATGGCAAAAAATTAAAGAAATAAATCTAGCATATTTGTTTTTAATCTAACACTTGTAAAATAAATTTGTATAGATAGGAAATTTCATCCGCTTCCTAGATCAGTAATTATCTTATATAGCTTTTATAAAAAATACTGAGAAAACCGTGGATATTGGCAAAGCGCCAAATGGACACCCATGCGGCGAAATTACTCTACTCACTTGAGCCCCGGCGGGCGGCACATTTGATATACACGCTGGAAGGGTTAAAAAACTGTAGCCCAGGAGCAATAGTTTCTAAAATATGAAAATTTGAGTCTTACAAAGTTAAGACAATGCCACAACCTCCTAATATGAAGGTAAAAGACTAATCTTTCAACCACTGAGGTGGTAAAGGAAACATTTCTTCATTAAACTAAAACAAAGTTTTATTTGCCGCTGCTAACATGTCTTGGAACCCTCATGGATTTAGTTGTGATGATTCAATCTTTGTATTTTTTCCTTAATTGATAGGTATGACAAATTTCTTTAATTACAGGGGCAGTGGTATGGTTTTTCTGTTTTCATATCTTAGTATAAACCAAAACAAATCTACTTGCTTTTAATATGTTTTAAGTTTTTAGATTAGTCAAGTTCTCTTCAAATACTTTCACGGCCAGCATCAAATTTTCAGAGGTCACTTGTGCGGTCCATGATGTCCTTGGCGGGTGATGAAGCGGGTACAATTATATTTTTTATCATCATATTGTCATCACATGGATGCTGTAGGCGGTATAATTAATATTTCTATCTACTATAGTTTAGCCCTACCAAGCCCTCGAAAGTATGCGTTTGACATAATGTTGTTTTCTGGTATGCTGATTCGAAACTTAAGGATGAAAGAAAAGATTTTAATTGAATTCACATCAATCAATTTTAGAAAAACCTAAAAACTATTTTTAATTTTTATTTTCTATTTCTCTCAGTAAACCCTTTCATTGGATACCCACATCTCAGTATAATAAAGAGTACTAGCATACACACATCATGGGTGTGCATAAAAATCAAGCAAGCCTTACAGTAAGTCGCATATGATGTGTAACATCTGAAATAATTGAAAAAACCTTCCGGACTTTAGCCTCTGGCCTTGCATCAGGCGGCATGGCCATGCCATGTGTTAGCTTTTGTGACCAAAAAAAGGTGGCTTTTTTAAATTTAGAACACAAACAGTCTTAAACAAACAAAGTGTACAAAATATAACACAAAAAGACCTCAGGTCCATTAATTGATATGATAACAAACAAAAAACATGTTGGTATCGCTAATGATCAAGTTGATGAGATTACACAATGTAGAGTCTATGTTCATCTATACCAGCCTATCACGTGTAACGGTTTTATATGATGTAAGAGTAAAAAAGATATACATATTATATTACTAATAAATAAATATAAATTACCTTGCTCAAACTTTGTTTTTGGGCCTGTTCATGGCTGTTCATGTTAGGCGGCATGGCCAGGTTTCCTTAACTTTCTTGAAAAAAAAATAAGGCGGCATGGCCAGGCCATGTTTCCTTAGCCATCGTGTCATAAAAAAAATTAGGAGTCATGGCCATGTTAACCTTTGTGACTGAAAAAAAAACGCATTTCTTGTTACACACTTCCGTCCCTTTCCACGTCCCAGAAATCACTCCTTCAGATTGCAGGAAAGTGAGAGGAGCTTTATATTAATAACTTGCCATGTTAGTTAGTTTGGGACAAATCTTGGAAGCTAAATTAGAACTACTTCCCCGTTTCCGATGGAGCTGAAATTTTGTAAAACGAAAAGTTTGGAGAAAAATGCATCATTAGCTAAGTGACGTCATTCTAAATCAAATTTTTATGCACCTTATGGTATCTGGACATGGTGCTGGAGGTTCGCTTGTAGGACCCTACAAAGTGAGAAAGGGCGCGCTGTCTAGCAACAGCAGCGCCTTTTTCGACGAGACCGCCCAACCCCTCGATACATTCATCTCCGCCCTCTTCCAACTTGGGGTTGTCCGAAGAGCTCTGACGAACGCCCGAGGTGGGAGACCGCACGGCTTCCGTAGGAGCCAGTGGCGCGGCAGCCTCTTTCATAGGCTCCGGTGTGGTTGTATGGTCCTTCCAGGGAGGTTCCTGTGGACCTGCCCCTCGGTCTCCGGAACTTAAGATAGACCGATGCTACCACCAGGGCAAGCTGGCGCCGGTGTTCCAGCAGGACCTCTAACAGATCCTTCGGCAAGCTCACGACAATAAATGTGTCGATGCCTTGTGGTAGGACCTTAAGCAACCTCCATCTGTGGCCCACGGGTTTCGGAAGCCCAAGGCACGTCCGGCTTTTACCGCTTCCCAGACGCCGGGGAGCATTCCCCTCTCGTATATCTACCAGATACGCTAAACTACCAGGTTTATGATATATACGCCGGGGAGCAGTATGACTCCAAGGAACATGCGGGGCAACTCATTCTGCTGCTTGATGGTAAGCGCCTTTCCCGGGGCAGTGTTATACTGGAGACTGCCGAGTCGTTGCACCATATCTTCAGAGCGCCGTCCGCGTGGACGGGTTTGCTCTTGAAGACCGGGCCAGCAGATCCGAGATGGGTGAGCGACTGTTCCAGTACCCGGTCGATAAAGGCGCTCAGAATGTTGTCCAAGTCCTACTGACTGCGACTGCCAGGTGCTGCAACCGCAAGGTCAGCGGAAGCGGACTCTGCGTATAGTTAGCGCGCTGGGGCTTGCTCGCCGACCCCAGCCTTTTCGGCTTTTTGGGCTCACCACGTGGAGACAAAGTCTCATCGAGGCGAGCCCTCTTCGCCGATTGTGCGGTCGCCGTCTCAGCTGGGCTCTTTCGCTGCTTCCTGGGAGCTCGGGGCGACCCGATCTAAGTTACCTCCGATGCGACGCTCCTCCCGCAACAGGCACAGTAGAAGGCCCTGCAGACGGCTCTATAGGGGCAGTAGAGGTGGTGGCAGCCTTGGCTCGGGCCTCGGCGCGCCTCGCTACCTTCCATTCGCTCGGGGCTTGGGCCGGGAGGAGGCAGTGTCATCACCTTTTGGCGTCGGCGCATAAGGCCTCTTACGGCTTTTGCCCTTCCGTTCAATCGGGGTCCAAACAGCGATCAGCTGACCTGACTCTCGCACCGGGAACACTGGAGGTGACTACCTCCATAGCTCGAAGGTGGAACTGATTTCTCCAAAACCACGGCACCCAAGGGGGCCACGTTCGGTTGCCGGGGATGAAGGGCGCGACTTTGGAGGGTCGCGGTGCTCGTAGAAAGCGCGGCTGAAACGGCAGAGTGAGGAGGAGAGTCTGAGGGGTTTCCCCTTTCGAGCTCTCCTCGCTCTGCGCCTTGCCTGGCGCTTTGACAGCTAGCCAATCTCCCCTGACACTTCACTCAAGGAGGCTTGGGATTGCTCTCCTACACCGAGTGCGCCGGGCGAGTTAGCGGGTTTTGGGTGTCCATACTGACGTGTTTGGTTTCTTCATCCTCCTGATTCCCCACCCTCCACGGAGCCCGCACATTTAGGGGAGTACTAGCGTACGTGGGATACTATCACCAGGGCTATCAGGAGGATATAGATACAAAGGGGATCGGGACTCACTGCGCGACAACGAGAGCTCGAAGTGGGCCGGGCTGGGACAAATCCCAATTCCCTGAGCTATGTACCATTGAATTGAACAAAGTGGTCAGATGGGGCAATTTTTTAAACTATTAATTTTCTTGATTTTTTCTGTAAGTGACGAAATCTTAAGCGGGGTATTCCCAAATATTACATAAGTAACGAAGAAACTGATGCGTTAACTCTAGAGCATATAAATTAAAAATGTGTATTTTTTGCCTTTAAAAATTGTGATTTATTGAGTTCGGAAAACCTGTCTTCATGGAATTATAGCCACAATGCTCTCAAAATATCAAAACAATAAGCACACATTTACCAGTCTTATGCTATTTTGAGAATTTTTGTTTTTATGGTCATTTTTCTCAATATTAATTTTCTTCTTTAATTTTTTTTATCCAATCTGCAATTCATACTTAAACACCTAATATGAGGTAATAACGATCGTAACATTGTTTAGCTTTTGGCTAGTTTTTAGGGTCCCGTACCCAAAGGGTAAAAAAGGGACCCTATTACCTCGGACTCCACTGTCCGTTCGTCTGTCTGTCTGTCTGTCCGTCTGTCACCAGGCTGTATTTCATGAACCGTGATAGCTAGACAGTTGAAATTTTCACAGATGATGATTTCTGTTGTCGCTATAACAACAAATACTAAAAATTAGAAAAATTGAAAGTCTCCGTACAAAAAACTTGATATTTTTTAAACGTGAAGAAACTAGCGCTCATCTAGTATGATTGTATAGAACCCTTTGTGTGTGGTTCTGACTCGCACTTAACAGGTTTTTTTATATTTTATTTTTTGTTTAATTTAGGTTTGATGGAGTGCCAGTGCTGTTTTTGCCTGGGAATGCCGGAAGCCACATGCAGTCAAGATCACTGGCCTCAGTGGCTTTACGGAAAGCTTTAGGAAAGGGATATGAATATCATTTTGATTTCTTTAGTAGTAAGTTACCATTTAAGGGGATCCCCTAGTTAACTAGCACCGCTATCAGTTAAAAAGTAATTAAAAAAATAATATAGATAATGTTGCTCTCTCTATATAATCAAAAACTATAGTTATAGTTGTTGGTAGAAGTAATGATATTTTTTATACTCTTACAGTTAGCTACAATGAGGAGTTATTTATACAATCATAAACTCTAGTTATACAGGGTGTTTGTTTAACACCAAGCAAGCCGTTAAGGGTGTGCTCTACTCATGAAATTTAACAATTTACCCCAAGAAACCCATAATAATTTCGCAATTATTTTTTTAGACTTCATAGAAATCGATCATTCCGATTAGCCAACTTTGTATGGAGAGTCTAATTTTTTTTACTATTTCAGGTTGTGTTTCTTGGGGAAAGTTGTTCAGTTTCATGAGTAGGAACCACCCCTAACGGCTTGCTCGATGTTAAAAAAACACCCTGTATTTGTTAGTAGAAGTAATAATATATTTATACTCTTACAGTTAGCTACAATGAGGAGTTATCTGGACTGTATGGTGGAGTTTTACAACATCAGACAGACTATGCCGCTGCTTGCATATCAAAGATTCTCTCTTTGTACAAAAACAACAAATATACTAAATCTGTACCAGCAACTGTTATTCTTATTGGACATTCTATGGTAAGATATATATTTTTTATTTTTAAAGTGAAACTTTTATTACATCGTCTCAAATTTTTTCGCTTGTGTGTCGCGTGACGGTCGGTATGATCGTTTCGTCCTCTGTACCGTAGCTCCAAGACGAGAGCTCAGCCATGATCGTTTCGTCCTCTGTAAATGTCTATAATGTGAAAAAAAGTTTCACTTTTACCGTGGTTTCATAAAACCAGACACTACTTTTTTAGGCTTGTTTATAAACTTTCTGGCTCCCTGTATTTTTGCCAATTTAATTTAATTGCATTACTAAACAATTGTCATTCAATCCAATTAAATTTTGGTGCTAGCATAAGAGAGGTTAAAAATAATATACATATTACGTAAAAATAATAACTTGCTGTTGCCCGTGGCTTAGCCCGCGCAGATCCCGTTTTTTACAGTTCCCATGGGAATTTCCCAAAATCCTTTCTTAGCGGATGACTACGTCAAAATTACTACCTGTATGCCAACTTTCAGCCCGATTCGTCCAGCGGTTTGAGTGTTGATAGATCAGTCAGTCAGTCATTCAATCACTCTTCTTTTTATATATACAGAAGAAGTTGAAGACCGCGTCACACACTACGATTGCCTAAATGCGGCCCTCACTCCAAAACTTGCTTTGTCCAATGGTTATCGGTTTTGCGATAGATGTATACGACCCACTTCAATCGGCTACTGCGCTGAGCTATGTCGGTCACTTTGGTTCTCTGGCGAATGACTTCGTTTCGGATTCTATCCCGCTGAGAAACTCCGAGCATATAGCTCTCTCCATAGCACGTTGTGTGACTTTGAGCTTTTGGACTAACTGTACTGTCAGTGTCCACGTTTCGGCACAGTATATCATTACGGATATGGTGCACTAATCGTCTTCAGGAACTATGGTATTGGCTACACGAAGATATAACAAAGCTTCCCAAACGCTTCCCAATCCAGCTGTATTCTTCTACTGGCCTCCCTCTAGCATTTGTTTCTACCTAATTGCATGATCCACCCGAGGAGGTAGACATATTCTTGAACAAGTTTTGCCTTCGACTATAACCTGTTTCTGACTGATGTACTTTTTAAACATGATCTTGGTCTTGTCCAGGTTCATTCCGAGACCGATCAGTCGTGAAGCAGCATTTAGGCTATCGAGCATTTCCTGTAGGTCCTGCAGCGATTCTGCTATTATGACGATATCATCGGCAAAGCGTGGGAGATATATGCCCTGACCATAGATATTCATGCCACATCCTTTCCAGTCTACAATCTTGAGGACATCTTTCAGCGCATTTGTGAACAGTTTCGTGGATATGACGTCCCCTTACCTCACTCCTTGGGTTGGATCCGCAGTTGGATGGGTCCTGTTTGACTGTTCTGTATTATCCTATTTCGATGCATTGTCAATCGACTTGGCATCGCTCTGCAGGGACTCCATTACAACACAGGCTCCTATAGAGTCGAAGGCCTTCTCATAGTGCAAAAATGCGAGACATAAGGGCTGATTGTACTCCCGTAAAATATATGGAAAGTATTTTATTTTGCTCCTCTTTTTAACCGACTTCAAAAAAAGGAGGAGGTTTCTCAATTCGACCGTATATATATATATTTTTTAATGTTTGTTCGCGGATAACTTCGTCGTTTATGAACCGATTTCGATGATTCTTTTTTTGTTGGAAAGGAGATATCCCAAGGGTGGTACCATGATAAGTAAACCAGGACCTGATGATGGCATCCCGAGAAATAGAGAATAACCTTCAAAAATCGTAGTGGCGAGGTGACTAGTGCGTTTGAAGTCGGTTTTTTTTGTTTGAAATTATATTATAGGGCCCCAGGGAAAGTTGTTCAGTTTTATGAGTAGATAGCACCTAACATTTCCCATTTTTCATTGATCACCTATTAAAGTCGATTTGTACATTTTAATATGCAGGGTGGAGTCATTGCTAAGAGACTCTTGGCGTATCCAGATACACTCCACACGACAAGGTTAGCTATAACATTAGCTGCACCGCTAGAAGCTCCAGTCATAAATTTTGATGTACATATGAATGATTACTACATGTATATGAATGTTGAGTGGGATATGTACCGAAACACCAATATGGAGCAAAAGAAGATTTTAATCAGTTTTGGTGGTGGTCCAAGGGATATTCTGATGCCCTCCGGGCTGACTGGCTCCAATGAAAGTTATATCAATGTTCTGGTAAGTTTATTGTTATAATCTAGCGGGATTCTTCACACACCTTGCCCCGCCATTACCGTGACTGCTACAAGAGCCAGGAATAGCGAAGCCGCCGGGAACTAGGGGAAGTAGGGGGCTTCTCTAACAAAATAATGTTTTTGCTGTTCCCGTGGGAATTTCCCAAAATCCTTTCTTAGGGGATGCCCAATTCCTAATTGCTATATGTATTCCAAAATTCAGCGAAAATCGTTTAGTGGTTTCGGCTGTGTGTTAATATATACCAGTCAGTCACCTTTTCTTTTGTATAATTTTGTTTTTCATTGTGAAAATGCCATGTACAACAGTATTTGGACATGGCGGTGTGCTATGAAGTTTGTAAAACCACAACCTAATAGACACCAGGAACATGTTTCAAGATTTTCATAGCCGTAGACCCCATCTACATGCCATCTACACACAATACTATAGGTGCTTTGCAGCGATTCCGGCATTATGGTACTTTTACGAGTATGCCACGACCTGTGGATGCCAGTCAACCAAGAAAATCACCGGATACTTAAGAAGTAATTATGTAGGTGGTTCGCCTTAGCCTGTTTGCGGACGAGTCACATTAAGTGAAATCTATTTGTTTGGAAATGGCCAAACATGTAAACAAATCATTTTATTATTTTAGCTTAATCACTTACATTTGGACATCGAGTACGGTCCTACAAGGATTTTATTGACATAAATACTGTGTTTTAGTTCATTTAAGACATGAAAACCAATTGAAACTAGTTTATTTTGAAGTTCATGTTTTGTTCACATGTCTGGCTATTTCCAAACAAATAGGGTTTAGATACCTACCTATTATGTGTCCTGTGACGTCGTCAACGAGACGCCGGGGGTGTAACTCGTTTAGTATACTACAAATAAAAGTTTAGTATGCTTATCCAATGATCATCGGTGATGATATTTATTGTTAAGCAAAAAAAAGATAGAAGGCTCTGTCGGCTGACTGATTATTATTAGCTTCAATGATTCCTCTCAATCTCTTGCTATGGTTTAGGGGAACTCAGCCCAGTCGCGCGGATAATTGAAATATACTTTTACTCAAAGGACCTCCGTCCTGGCTCACGGTCAGCCCTCGAATCTATCTATTGTTTCAAAAAGCTTCCGAATGACTTACAAAATCAAATTTAAACTAATATTCTAAATTCGATTCGCGTCAGCAAGAAACTAAGCAAAGAGGCTGGGAGTAGATGTATGTAGAGACATACGATCTCTACAGTCCGACGCGACGGAAGACACGGTACGATGGCCAGTGCCGGATTTATTAAGATTTCTTTTTTTTTATTGTAGATTTTTTTTCTTAGATTTCAGTATGGTCGCTGAAGAAAAAGTTGTTCAGTTTCGTTTACTGAACTTGCCCTTAAAATAGTTTCAGTTAATTTTATTAGACCTTATATACTTTGCTACTATTATGATTTTGCAGACTACAGCAGTCCCAGGCGTTTGGGTTTCTACTGACCACGTCAACATAGTGTGGTGCAAGCAACTGGTGATGGCTATAACCAGATATCTCTTTGACATTGTCGATCACAGAACAGAACAGATTCATGAAAATGAACAAATACTGAAGACAAAAGCTGTACAGTATTTTCAGGTACCTCATCATAAAAAACACAATGTTGTTATCTTAACACAGTTTAATTAATCAAATTAGTTCTAAGATTAGTAGGTTATACCGGAAAGAAGTTTTTAGGGTTCCGTAGTTAAATTAGGAACCCTTACATTTTCGCTATGTCCGTCTGTCCGTCGTCGGTATGTCACAGCTGTTTTACTAAAAAAATATTATAGCTATAAACCTAAATTTTGTTATGGTTAATCAATTGTTTTCAAACAGATTAGGGTATCCCGTAAAGTAGGAGGGGGGAGGGGGGGTTATGCATTTACCCGATCGTGTGGGGTATCATTGTATAGGTTTTTTGCAAACTATTGAGGGTTACGTTTTTAAAATGGTGATTTTTGTTATAGTTACAAGGGGGGGGGGGGCTTACCAACTAAACCACTATTTCAGAAAATCTAAAAATATTGGAAATAGTAGAGCATATAATTAATTTGAAAGGAAAATTATCACTGCTATGTAGGCTTTCTTAGTTTAGGACTTATAGTCGATTAACTTTTGGATTTGTAAAAACTTCATAAATTTTCTACGATATATTACAAAATGTTCTATATCAACCGGAAAATAACCTTGTTCTCAAAAATAGTACACATTTATTTTTTTGCTAAGACTACTGAAAACGTGCGCGTGGACTGACACGCATTTGGAGACTTTTTTAGTTTTATTCTTTCAGGCTAATCGTTCAATGACATTGAGTTCAAAATTAACGCGAGCCAATATAACGATGCTGGCCAACGCTTTCTGGTACGAAGACAACAGGAGGATTTATCGGATATCACAGCCACAGTTTGAAAAGTAAGTTATCAGCTTTTGATTAGGTCATATTGTTGGCAGCAGAACGGCCAGAATGGCGCAGGATTGTGAATAGGCAATTGCGCGAGTTCGAGGATCAGCGTAAAGCTGACCTTGATATTAAACGCGACCAGTTGAATCCCAATGAAATGGTCGCAGGTGGTCGGGACCTACGACCATTCCATACAATTACTAGGGTGGCATACTTAAATGCCCTCATTGTGCGAGGAGTTTCGCTGCGAAGATTGGATACATTAACCATCTTCGAGCGCACGCGCGGTAAACCGACTGGGAGTCGAAGTGGTCGCCATGAACGAAATCGGTCGGATAGATCATCATCATCATTGTTGGTACGTATTTTACTAGTAGAAATGTGATGATCTGTTGACGCACACATTACCCACGTAACATTTGGCGTTTTTCCAGAACTATAGGAAAAGTATTTTAAGAAGACATTTACGTCATTCATTGATTATTATTACTACGCCTATGTTTACATAATTACGTTTCTGTTATACATATAAGTACAAGTCTAGTAAAAAGTAAGTATGTGATTACATGCTTAGAATGTAAGAACTGAATAAAATAATTTACATTAACTCATCTATTTTTAACTAAAGTAGGGCCGTTCTGTGATGAGTGATGACCGCTATGTATGACATAACACTATTTTTGTCCCCTCATTTTTTTTGTTGAAATAATGCAAGAAAACGGCAACCCATTTTATCTGCGACTCGCCCTTCAGACAAAAATAAACAAACTAGTGAAATAGTTTCATGATTTAGCGGTTACCGTAAAACGGCCCTACAGTACCAAGTAGTTGTAAGGCGCATATGGCGCCTTTTAAAAAAAACCGGCCAAGTGAGAGTCAGAACCGCACACATAGGGTTCCCTACTATCATACTGGATGGCGCTAGTTTCTTCATGTTTTAAAAAAAATACGTTTTTTGTATGGAGACCCCCCCTATTTTTTCACGTTTTCTAATTTTTAGTATTTGTTGTTAAAGCGGCAACAGAAATACGTCATCTGTGAAAATTTCAACTGTCTAGCTATCACGGTTTTTGAAATACAGTCTGGTGACAAATGGACAGAAGACGCACATCGAAGTCTTAGTAAAAAGGTCCCGTTTTTACCCTTTGTTTACGGAACCCTAAAAACTGCCACTACAGCTGAGATACGAATCCGAACCCCAGCAGAGCGGTCTCCAGCTAGGCTACTTCTTCTTTTTCTCCCGTGTCGAGGTTCCATGTAGTTAATAGTTAAATGTACTAAAGATACTTTTAATTAACAACATTTTGTGTCTATAAGCACCTCCGCCACACAGGTTGGGGGGTTGAGCCTCGCGAGCCTGGACAGTATCATCATCAAAGCTAACGAAACTATTGTCGCTCGCCTCGCTCGCTCAACTCTAGTCCAGTCATGTCTTACTTAAATACAGTGAGGTATTGACATCGACTAACACGGCAGCGTGGCAGCAGCGTGCTGAGTTAAAGTGTTCCGGTATGAGGATATTGAAGCCTGTTCCCCATTGTCTTGGGGAATCTTGGTAAGCACGCTGCTTCCATCTTTAGCGTAATCGTCACTTACCAACAGGTGAGATGATGCTAAGGGCTTTCTAATTTTGGATTAAACAATTTTCGAAACATCTAAAAACTTTTAGGTACAAGCTTTTAATATTGTACTGTCACGCGATATACATATGCATGCAAAATTTCAGCTCAATCGAAAACCCACCCAAGTTCCACCCAAACAAACATACATACATTGCAAGTTAAATAAAAGCTTGTAAAAAGGAAATAAGTTATCAGCGTATCAATGAATTATCAATATAGTAAGTAGTAACCCACCATGTGTTGAGTGCTAAAATAGGTAGTTATGGCAATATGTTACCGATGTGATAAAGATTCAATTACGTTTTTCAGAACATCTTATCTCATGATAAGACTGGTAAATTATCCTCAAAATCGATTTGCGGCTATTGAAGCTGTCAACGTTGAAGATAAGGATTGGATTTTCGGATGCAACGCTATGTTTAGTATGAACACCTACAGATATTGGTAAGTGTCTGTATGTTTGTAAACTCTATATGACATAGACTGATAACAAGAAAAATACACACTAAACAAAATTAAAGATGAACGAAGGCGGATTTATCGCTTCATTATATCTTCCAATCAGCCTTAGAATGTTTAAAGGACTTTTGAGTGTGGCAAAGAAAAAAAATTAGGTACAAGACAAACTACGAAATATACATAGTACCTATGTATATTCTCACAGTCGCGATCCCACCTAAAATCGCTTCTGAAGTATTGTTCTGACTTATATTCCTACCCTTTCTTATCTTTTTTCATCTTCATATGATGCTGTTTCACATTCAATGTTTCTCGTTTTAACCAGCTAAGTGATGCATACCTATGAAAGAGATAAAAATGAAATGTTGTATTTCTATCGCCCTGTTTAATGTGTTCTAGATTTCACCTACTTATCTTTTTATCAAGGCCCTATCACAGTATTACAATATAGCGGCTTACAGGTAGTGCAACGAATGTACTTACGTAGAGCAACGGAAGGGTACTTGCGGGGTAGCGGGCGGCGGGGCACAGCCTGGCAAACTCGGCTGGCTACATGCTACTACTGCTAGTACCTACGCCGTGGCGGCATCGTGCGACATCAAAGGCGTTGCGCTACTGTAAGCCATATCGTAATACTGTGACCCTATGCTGTTTTACGCACAATGTTTCACGTACAAATAAAGAAGGTAATGCGAGTTTTCCAAATGTCAGGTAGTCATACAAGTCGATAGTATTGTAATTATTCGCCACAAATATCAAAACGGTTTCCGAAAATTGAATCCCGTGTGTATTGATCTACTATTTTAAATGTTTTAAGTATTCTAAAATTTGTAATGTCTAAAGTCTATAAGCAAGTTATCCCTGTTTGCAGTCAACACGCGACCTCTCTAACAGAGCTGAGCCGCTGGACCGGCGCAGCTAACTACTTCGGCAGGCGGAAACTGGCCACCATACACCTACATGACATAAAGGCACAAAACCCTGACTGGTCTCACGTGGTCGTCAAAGTTTCGCCTACAAAAAAACCGGTGAGTTAGGGCAAAGATAATTCTTATACAGTTAAGAAAATCAGCAATTTTCATCGTCATCATCATATCAGCCGAAAAACGTCCACTGCTGGACAAAGGCCTCCCCCAAGGTTTTTCACGACGACCGGTCCTGCGCTGCCCGCACCCATCATCATCTTCCCGCGATCTTCACCAGGTCGTCGGTTCACCGCGTGGGAGGCCTGCCTACGCTTCGTTTTCCGGTGCAATTTAACTTTTATTATTTATTTCGACAAATAAATTAGTACAATTCAGTCCGCCATATTTTTCAAGACAAACCAAAGACACACACAAAAAACCTTACCATAGAGTGAGCCACAAAGTTTTTAATTACTTTTTATATGGCTCAAAGACGTGTAGTACCAAATAGATTAACAACCCGTAACGTCTTCACTGCTGGAGCTCTCATCCCAAACTCGGGGAGGTTTTTTTTTATTCACAATTGGAAAGAAAAATTGGCATCATCTCACCTGATGGTAAGTGACGATGATGCCGAAGATGGACGGGGCCGAGTTCGGTTTGGTGGAGGTTGTAGGGCTAGTGGCGAACCCCACTGTCAGAAGTTATTCAAGCTGCTTTTAAGGCATCTGACTCGGCTTAACGACTGCCATATAATGATAGCAACCGGCACCAAAGGCTTAACGTGCATTGCGAAGCACAGAAACAATCGAGAAAAATGCCATTATCAGTTTAACCCTGTAGCACGACTTCGTAGGTAAAGTAGGTAGGTACGGTAAGGCGTGGGTAATATAATAACCGTACGTGCTCACAGATATTTATAGAGATATAAGACCCCGAGATGGGTCTTAAGAAGATATCAGGTTTGAGATAATTTTGCGAAACACAGAAACAGTCGAGAAAATGCCATTATCAGTTTAACCCTGTAGCACGACGTCGTAGGTAGGGTAGATAGGTACGGTAGGGCGTGGGTAATATAATAACCGTACGTGCTCACAGATATTTATTTACATATGAAATATAAGACTCGAGATGGGTCTTAAGAAGATATCAGGTTTGAGATAATTTTGCGAAGCACAGAAACAGTCGAGAATAATGTCATTATCAGTTTAACCCTGTAGCGCGACTTCGTAGGTAGGGTAGGTAGGTACGGTAGGGCGTGGGTAATAACCGTACGTGTTCACAGATATTTATTTACATATGAAATATAAGACTCGAGATGGGTCTTAAGAAGATATCAGGTTTGAGATAATTTTGCGAAGCACAGAAACAGTCGAGAATAATGTCATTATCAGTTTAACCCTGTAGCGCGACGTCGTAGGTAGGGTAGGTAGGTACGGTAGGGCGTGGGTAATAACCGTACGTGTTCACAGATATTTATTTACATATGAAATATAAGACTCGAGATGGGTCTTAAGAAGATATCAGGTTTGAGATAATTTTGCGAAGCACAGAAACAGTCGAGAATAATGTCATTATCAGTTTAACCCTGTAGCGCGACGTCGTAGGTAGGGTAGGTAGGTACGGTAGGGCGTGGGTAATAACCGTACGTGTTCACAGATATTTATAGATTTATTTACATATGAAATATAAGACCGGAGATGGGTCTTAAGAAGATATCAGGTTTGAGATAATTTTGCGAAGCACAGAAACAGTCGAGAATAATGTCATTATCAGTTTAACCCTGTAGCGCGACGTCGTAGGTAGGGTAGGTAGGTACGGTAGGGCGTGGGTAATAACCGTACGTGCTCACAGATATTTATAGATTTATTTACAGATGAAATATAAGACCCGAGATGGGTCTTAAGAAGATATCAGGTTTGAGATAATTATTTTAGATATAAATTGTTTATTAATTTGGATAGTGTTTTGTGATGAAAATATTTTTATTTTTAAATCATGTGTCACACTTTGTTTTCCAAAATGTAACACATGGATTGTTTTGTTGGCTCTGACGAAAAGGTAGGTCGGAGGGAAGGACAAGTCTAAATTTTCGGTCCGGTAGTTTCGGAGCAAATTGGGTAAGTAAGTAAGTAATTATTCTTTATTCCGCACCAAAAAAGTTATTACAAAAACATAATTAAAAATATATACATTGCAAAGGCGGCCTTATCGCTTTTAGCGATTTCTTCCACGCAACCTTAAAATAACCAATTAAATCAACCAAAGGATTGGTAGGTAAAAAAACTGAATACGGGTGACTGCAGATCAAAAATAAACAAGATTTTAGCAATGGGGTTGCTAATTGAAAACAACCGTAGTACAATGGTTATAAAGCGTTTACTTGAGTTAGCTACGTAAGGCACAATACATTAGCGTAATTAATTTAGTAGGTGAAGCTAGCAAGCGGCGATACAGGTTTTACGCGTAAGCTGATCGGACGTGCACTGCGGAGCCTCGCTGCCAGTGTTGCCAGATGACTTTTGTTAAATGTGGCTAAATGTATAAAAAGTCACTAGAACAATATAAAAATGGCAATTCTGTCGCTAGATGTATGGTGTATGACAGACACGCGAGTGATCTTATAATGGTTCCGTTTTTACCTTTAGAGGTACGGTAAATTGGAAACCTAAAAATCCAAGATTTACTATCAGTTTAGAATGGCGTTCTGAAAGTAGCTACTATAATATGTCGCTAATTACCCTATTACCCAAAAAGAAAGGTAATGTTTTTCGGGTGTATGTATGTATGTCTGTTTTTTGGCTGAGCCTGTAGCCTAAACGGTTTGATAACTTTTGGAGTGCGAGTGTCGTTATATACGTCTTGATCCCGTGAGTGACTAACCATTACGACGCGGACAATAGTTTCTTTTTAAGCGACTTCCAAAAAGGAGGAGGTTCTCAATTCGTCTGTATGTTTTTTTTTTTTTTTTTTTTTTTTTATGTTTGTTACTTCATAACTTTGGACTGGGTGAACCGATTTTTACGATTCTTTTTTTATTTGAAAGCTAGTGCTTTCCATGTGGTCCCATATAAATTTTATCAAAATCGGTGATGTACTTTATTAGAAAATTAACAAAAACCAAAAATAATAATGAAAAATGTACTAATTAGTTGCGATGGAAGTCGGTTTTTTAACGTGTTTAGCGTTTTCAATTATTATAACTTTAATTAAGGCGGTAATATTATAGATTTTCGTTATTTTTGACGTCAATTAGTCCTTAACAGTAGAAAACCAAAGGTTGAAAAAAAACCCTAATTGTTGATAATGTTCCTTAAAGTCAAAAGCTATTAGAAACACGATTGAGCAGTTTTGGCTCGATATAAAAAAAACACAAAGATAGGTTTACATCGTTACTTTCAACTCTATTTATTACTTATATTTTGAAGTGTAAATTTTAAAAAAATATACAACAATATTTGTTAAAGTAATGCGAAGTCAATAATGTTATTATTTTTTATACTTTCATTGTAGTTTTTGATTGAAATGAAAAACCATTGGAATAGTGTGGTTATTTTCTTTACTCTTTACACGTAAAGAAAAAGACAGACAACTATTCCAATCAATACATCGCCTTAATCGAAAAATTGTTTATTAATTTTCTCAGGTGGAGATAAACGTTGACATCAATGACCTAGCTTCAAGACAAATCACCGTTAATTTACCATCCATACTTTCTTTTGATAAGACCGTTGTTGTACAAGAAACCGAAAAAGACAGCTTATATTATGAACTGATATTGCCAGGATTTGACAAAATATATCAAGCGTATTTACTGTATGTTGAACCGATAGGAGGCTGTAAAGTAAACCAGTATCACGTGTCAGCAGAAGTGCATGTTCCTTGGGCGGAAAACCATGAATATTTCCATTATTACACGTAAGTGGATAGCATGAAGAATCAAAATTATGTTAATGAAATGATATAAAACATGGAATCTTCATGTTTATAAACTGATAATAGTGTTGCTCTTATTCCAGTCACTTAAAGCGTACGCCAATGAAACTGCGCCTCTACAAGTCGAACCCAAATGTTACGCTGGGGATTAGTCCCACAGAATATGTGAAAGTGACTCTTCTTTTGGATCCTCAGTGTTCATTTACCATAAGGTGAGATTAAATACTTCCGCTAATTAATGTTCTTTTTGGTGTGTAACATCTTTCCTTTTGCTTATACTGCAATCTGTGAGAGTGATTTCGTGAAAAGGGATGGACGTGTGTAACAGGAAATGATTTTTTAGTCACGAAGGCTAAGGAAACATGGCCATGGCGCCTAATGCGAGGCCGAAAGGCCGGTAGGTTTTTTTACACATATGCGACTACGGTAGGGCTCGCTCGTTCTTTTAAATTTAAACAACCCATATATGGTTTTATACCCATTTATTATATTTTGATAATCCTGTGAAAAGGTCATAACTGTACTGCAGTGTTATAAATAAAAAATAAATAATTAAAAAAAAACGTACGACAGGTCATTGGGGCAAAATCTGGTTTGGTGATGGTTGTAGGGCTAGTGAGTAGCGAACCCCACTATCAGAAGTTTTTCAAGTCGTCTAAAAGGCTTAACGACTGTCATCTAGTGATAGCAGCGGGCACCAACAACGGCTTAACGTGACTTGCGAAAGACGGAAACGGTCGATAAAAATGACACTATCAGTCAAACACAACTAGGTAATGACAGTGCTTTAAGTCAGTTAATCTGCGTGATCAACCCAACCATACAAATCACCGCATCGTCTACGACCGCATCGCATTACTTTAACGCATACTTTGACTAATTATTTTAAAAACCGTGCTCTATTTATTTTTCAGTAAGTCTTTAATTTTTAATTCGTAAAAATCACAAAATGACTACATAACGCTAAAAGATTATGATGTTACGCCTAGGTATTTCAAACATTTCTAGAACTAAATGTCCTTTTTGACAGATCGTAAAAAGTAACTAAAATGACGAGCAGTCATCATCCCAGGTGTAATCTATGTGAACACAATAATTTCGTTTTTGTTATAAAGGTGTAACAAAATTAGTGTAGAAGCCGTTCAAGGCGCCTATAAGGCTTCTGACACGGCTCAACGACTGCCATCTAGTGATAGCAATCGGCACCAACGGCTTAACGTGTCTTGCGAAGCACGGAAACGGTCGAAAAAAAGCCACTAACAGTCAAACCCATCTATGTAATGACCGTACTTCATGTCAGTTAATCTGCGTGATCAGTTCAACCACGCAAGTCGCACTGAGCTACGAAAGAAATTCAAAATTCAAAAATATTTATTTGAAATAAGTCACAAATAGAAAAAAAATATATTTCATGACTGTTATTTGTATAATAGAAATTTTTTTGACCGCTTAAAGCGTCGTCCAGACAGGCGCGGTGGCGGTAGCGGCGGCGGCGCTGTGGCGGTCAGTTGTAATGTTCTAATTATGTCGGAGCTATTTACACACACGCGGGCAGCGCGCGGGCAAGCAGCGGTTGCCCGCCACCGCAAGTTACGCCCTGTCCGCCACCGCCAGAAGCACACATTTCGGTGGCGGTGGCGGTTCAGCGCTCATTTGTACTGACCGCCACCGCCACCACGCCCGCCACTGCGGCAGTGTGTGCTTCTCGCGGTCACTCTGCGGTCAGCACCGCCACCGTGCCTGTCTGGGCGACGACGCTAATGTACCGATTTTTATGTATTTTTATTTTACTTTCAGCATTACCTCATCATGGTATTACCAGCTAGGCCAATACGTTCGCAACTATGCCACTACGCTTACACCATACGTGGCAGCCATAGTACTTTTGGCAGTCAGAAGCAATATCCTTAGTCTACGCGATCAAGGAACTTGCATGTCCATCCATATGGCGTTGATGAGTAAAGATGTGAAACCGTATTATGTGTTAGTGTTTGCGAGACTGTTTTCTATGGCGATGTTGTAAGTATATATTGTTTCGTTTCTTAGTTATTGAACATGTACGTACAATACTTATTATGATGATTTCTGACCTTTAAAAAATAAATCAACACATAAGGCATTATAACTGAATGAAGTCCCTCATTCAGTTAATGCCTTATGTGTTGATTTAAATGTATGGAAAAGGAGTTGGCTTGGCTACTGCCCCAAGCATGTATAGAAACTTCTCACTAACACATAGTTTTCAAATATTCATTGATTAATTACTATGTACTTATTAATCTCATAGAACTTTCAGGAAATAATTAACAAAATAAAAGTTTTTTGTTTATTTAGTTTGTTCCTTGAAAAAATCATAGATTACACCATGGAAACGCTACTGAACTTTTTTTTAAATCATAATTGGTAAGCCCTTGGCATCATCTCACCTGATGGTAAGTGACGATGATGCCGAAGATGGAAGCGGGCTTACCAAGATTCCCCAACGCAATGGAAAACTGACTATCTTATCTTCAAGCCGGAAACATCAATGTTACTAACACTGTTGTTTGGCGGGAAGACTTAGATAAGATGGTGGTAGCTAGCCAGGCGGGCTTAGAAAATGCCCTACCACCAACCAAACTGAGTCTTTCAAGTTGACCTCACTGGGAATCGAACCCGCGACCTCCTGGTGTGAAGCGAATGTAGTAACCATTACGCTACGGAGGCGGTTAATACAAACAAAATGTTTTCCTTCGAAGTTGAGTTTAGAATGTATTGAGAAAAATTTGGTGTTCCGTCAAGGCGGTATCTGACTACTAGTCATTTGAGTTACTTTTTATCAAGTTATCGTGTTACTAACTTGTGACGTCATTGTCTTTGGCGAACTAATGGTTACGGAGGCGCGGCGCGGCCTAACAAATATTATTTGTATTACTTTATATGACCCAAATCGCACTTGCGAGGCAAGGCGCGGCACTGGTGCCTCCGGAGGCAACTCCACCGCGCCGCGCCGCGCCTCTGCTGTCGGCAGTGCGTCTGCCTTGGCGGCGGCGGAAAGGCGCAGCGCGGCGAATTCTCCAATCAGTTCACGTTCTACCCACGTCCAAGCAAGGCCAAGAACCGTGTTGTCTGTCTGAGCGTCGCATTGCTAATGCGAAGAAAGGGCCGCGCCGGTCCGCTGCAGTGTAGCACCGCGCCTCTATAGTGCGCTCAGCAGAAGCCGCGTCGTTCCGCGCCGCGCCTCGGTAGTGCAATTCTACCTTTACCGTCATTTAGTGATTGTAATAAATATAAAATTGAAAATGGATTACAATGTCAAATGAATATTTTTTTATGCTTTTGTAGGAGAAATGCTATTTAGTTAATCATATCAGCTCATATACGTCCCCACCGAGGGGCTCGACCCTACCCTGATATAGGGCGCTCGGGCCTAAGTCGACCACGCGGGCCCAGTGCGGGTTGGTCGACTTCACACACAACCTTCAAATTTTTTCGCAGGCGTGTGCGGGTTTCCTCACGATGTTTTCCTTCACCGTAAGAGCGTCGGATAACCGTACATATGAAATCGAAATTCGAAAAAATATTGGTTAGTAGCAGGATTCGAACCACGACCTCCCAGGACAGGAGGTAGGATTATTTAGTTAATAATATTTTATAATATATTTTCATTTTCATTTATAATTATATCGTCAAATTAATATTTTTTATGCTTTTGTAGGAGAAATGCTATTTAGTGATAATATAATATTTATTTACAATTTATTTTGATACTAATAAAAAACCCAAATACCCTAATAGGGTGTCGCTGGGTGAATTATTTATTAAATTGTGTCAGCTGTTTACAAAACATTCAGTTCAAACCACTTCAAAATCTAATAACGCAGGTGATATTTTCAGATTAACCCCAGCATTATCGTTTCTATTCGAGACTTCGGGATGGAGGAACCTTGAGATGCAATACTTCATACGGTCGTTGCTAGTGATACCGACATACATGATAGCGCTGGGCTTGCTAAATATCGCCGCTGCGGCTGTGGTAGCTGTCATGGTTTTCTCATCGCAGTTAGCGCATCGTCTGTTATTCAGGTCAGTAAATATACCTATTACAAGTTAAATTGAATTTTCGTATAAAAATACAAGCCATACAATGTACGAGTATGCCTTGGTCATAACAAGACGAGGAGAAGTTACTATCAAAACTCGTAGTTATTCGCTCGTGGGAGGAATAGAGAAAACGAGGTCTATCTCTTTAATTTACGTGAAATCGATAACGTTTCTTGGGTGGGAAAATAATGTATCTCGTTCAATAACGATATATTTTAAGGAAGAAGTCTTAAAAGTCCGTAATATTCAATTTCGGAAAATGGCTCGGGCAGTATGCAACACTATGCCTCTCTTCGCCTCCGCTGCGGCTCTGGCGGTCGCGCGGACTGTTCGGATTACAGAGATCTTCGGAGTACAGCTACGGGTCCGGATTATCGAAGCCCTACTGTAATTAAAAAATCGATTTCTGTAAAGTCGGTTTACGGACTATAATTTTACATGATAACGTGTCACAAGCAGAACGCTTGTGTGCTTTAGACCACACGACTGAAGTAAAACTTCTGTAGCTCCATCTTTAAGGAGGTTTAAAATACCGCCCGTAGTCGGGTGAGTTAACTCTTTGGCATTTCCTCACAGAAAATCGACCGCATTGGAACACCTCTTGTAAGATCCTGGAAGCCTAGTACTTTTAATCCATTGACACACACATATACGTGTTTTCCTCACAGAGAATCGACTGCATTGGAACACCTCTTGTAAGATCCTGGAAGTCTAGTACTTTTAATCCATTGACACACTTGTTTGACAGTTCTTCCGTCCGTCTGTCCAAGTCCAAGTACAAGTACAACTCTCGCTTGCACGTTCGGCTCAGGCGTAACGCGACAATGACGTCACACTAGCCTAACGCGACAATGGGCACACTTTGGTCACACTTTTTCGTGAATGCAGCCCGTGTCATCAATTTATAAGACGTTATCACGTTAAAAAAACGGAAGTTGTCGGTGCCAAGTTAGACAAACTATAGGAAAACTCGTTTTGTTTAAGTTTGATTTATAATACATCACTCATCATAAATATTAGCTGAAAGACGTCCACGGGTGAGCATAGGTGTCTCAAAAGATTTTCACAACGATTAGTCCTGCGATGCACGTATCCAGAGTAAAGCTGTATTAGGTTTGTAAATTTCCCTATTTCTTTGTTTAAGATATTATAATTTATAATGTATAATTTATAGCACTCGTGAAAATAGTAAAAATTTAAATTGTAAATTTTTCTTCTCACTCCTGCCAAATATCCTTTACATTTTCAGAATAATGTGGCGAGGAGGTCCTGGGCTCGCTGAAAAAGTGGCAGTAGTCTTGCAAAAAGTGCCGATGCTTGTGAGCGCAGCCTTAGTATGCGCGGTGCCTTTGTCGTGTGGCGCCGCGTCCCTAGCGGCCGGCGCAGCGTTCTATGCCTTTATGGTGAGTTAGAAATAGGTTAGGTAGATAGGTTTAGGTTTTTTATCAAAATATCTTTTTATTCCTAATCTATTTATCGACATCAGTCGAATCCGATCAAGTATCATTTTAAATCTTCAATTTTTTTAATATATGTTATTATCTCAACAACCAATAACGTTCCAGCTTCTGTGCCCCTGGGTTTTCTTTCTAAAATCGGGATGGTAATGGCATATTCGACACTTGGTTAGGACATATTCTACACTTTTCCAGGCAAGGATTGGTAAACGTTGTAGGGCGAGTAGCGAACCCCAATCTCAAGTGTTTTCATAAGGTCTCTGACAGAGCTTCACGAGTGCATCCAGAGATAGGAACCGGCATCAACAGCTTAACGAGTCTTGCGAAGTTCTGAGACAGTCGAAATAAATACACTAACAATCGAACACATCCAGGTAATGGTAGTGCTTATGTTCCGTTAACATGTTTTAACCGTCTCCGTGGTGTAACGGTTAAGTCCATTTGATTCACATCAGGACATCGCGGGTTCGATTTCCGGTCGACTCTAACTTTGTAGCTCATTTTTTTGAAGGGCATTTTCTAAGCTCGCCTGGCTTGCTACCACCATCTTATCTATGTCTTGCCACCAAACATAAATGTTAACAGCATAGATGTGTTCCGGCTTGAAGATAAGATAGCCAGCTCCCCATTACGTTTTGGAAACTTGATGATCCCGCTTTCATATTCGGCATCATCGTCACTTACCATCAAGTGAGATTATGCCAAGGACTGACCAATTGTTAGTAAAAAAATGCATGAACGACGGCAAAATCAGATCAGCTAAAATCTATTAGAACCGAAGAGGGAAAACTGACTGGATCTGGGAAGGAAACATTAGAAGTGATGTTTAAAACCCACTTCCCGGGCTGTGAAATAACAGATAGCGAAAAGGATGACCCAGTAACTCGGAATGAGCTGAATACTCAAACGAGGAAAAAAAGACTGGGACGTAGCTAAGAATGTAGTAAATGAGCAAAAGCTTCTATGGTGTATAGGTAGCTTTCAACCATTGAAATCGCCAGGACCAGATGGGATCTACCCCATCATACTACAAAAAGGATCAAAAGCGCTTCTTAAGCCATTATGCAGGCTATACAAAGCGTGTATCGCCTTCGGATATATTCCTAAAATCTGGAGACGTGTGAAGGTTGTCTACTTGCCAAAGCCAGGAAGAGACAGATATGATGAACCGAGGTCTTATAGACCCATAAGCCTTTCGTCATTCCTGCTAAAGGCTTTGGAAAAGCTGGTCGACAAACATATAAAGGAGGGTCCCTTGCGGAAAAAACCACTTCATGGACTACAATGTGCATATCAGTCTGGCAAGTCGACTGAAACAGCACTTCACCTTGTAGTATCACGTGCTGAAAGAGCGTTGGAGAACCAGGAAGTATGTGCTGCTGCCTTCCTTGACATAGAAGGAGCCTTTGATCGCACTACTTTCGGGGCAATCAAGAATGCAGCTATCTCCCATGGCATAGACCAAACGTTATGCAAATGGATAGATATCATGCTTAGGAAGAGAATTATAACATCTTCACTAATGGGGGACGAGGTTACTGCCACCACTACAAAAGGATGCCCACAAGGTGGCGTTCTGTCACCAACACTTTGGAGCCTAGTGGTCAACTCGCTCCTACAGGAGCTGAACACCGGACCTCTTTACACGATTGGTTATGCTGACGATCTAGCTATACTAATCAGCGGCAAATTTCCAAACATAGTATCGGAAATAATGCAAAAGGCCTTGCGAAAAGTTGAAAGGTGGTGTGGTGAAAATCACCTGTCGATTAACCCTAGCAAGACAACGGTTGTACCATTCACAAGGAAAAGAAACCTACAAGGTTTACAAACTCTCAAACTGTATGGTACAGAACTAAACTGGTCCACGAGCGTCAAATATCTAGGCATGACCTTGGATAAATAATTAACGTGGAGTCTGCACACAGAAAGGATCATGGTCAAGGCCACAAAAATCTTTTGTATGCTAAGATCTGCGTACGGGAAGACCTGGGGCCTGAAACCCAGAGTCATTTATTGGCTATACACAATGATAGTAAGACCCATTATTACTTATGGCAGCATTGTGTGGTGGCCTAGAACGGAGTTAGGCACGTGCAGGCAAACACTGACAAAACTTCAGGGGTTGGCCTGCCTGGCAATTACCGGAGCATTTCGTACAACACCTACTGCATCCATGGAAATGCTGCTAAATCTAAAGCCACTTCAAATACACATTCAAACAGAGGCGGCCAAGGCCCTACACAGGTTATCGTTAAATTGCATGTGGAATTTTGACATGCCCAAAACCAGACATACCAATCTACAACTAGACACATGTATGGAAAGGCTTATGCGCATGGGATGTGACAAAATACGGACTGTGCACATATTCAAAAAAGAATATAAAATCTATGTTCCTACGAGGGAAGAATGGAGTAAAGGACTTAAACAACAAGGACCAAACACTCTTACATGGTATACAGACGGATCGAAAATGGAGTCTGGTGCTGGTGCAGGCGTTTATGCTAAGGATTACTCAGCGAGTATTAGTCTAGGGCAATATGCAACAGTCTTCCAGGCGGAGACTTATGCTATCATTGCATGCGCACATGAGATTATAGACAAGGAAGTCAAAGACAAAACCATCTATATTCTCAGCGATAGCCAAGCTGTTCTTAAAGCTCTTGACTCCTTCAAGGTTGACTCCGGGCTAGTGCTAAATTGTGTAAAGGTCCTCAATAAGGTGGGCCGACACAACAAACTGCAACTCGTCTGGGTCCCTGGACACGTAGGAGTGGAAGGCAATGAAGAAGCAGACAAACTGGCCAGAATGGGATCACAAACAACAATGTGTGGTCCAGAACCGAGGATAGGGCTACCAAGGAGCACTATTATAAGGGCATTAAAGGAACAGGCCGAGGGAAGACACAGATTGACATGGCTATCCAGAGATGGACATAAACACTCTAAGCTCTTCATCGGCGAGGTCACCACAGGGGCAACCAAGTACATTTGGAATAACAGCAGGACACGAGTCAGGGCGATAACAGGAGCGTTGACGGGCCACTTTGCCACAAATGCACACCTGCAAAAAATCGGCCTGACGCTCGACCCGACCTGCAGGGCCTGTGGTGAAGATATAGAATCAATGGAACACTTACTGTGTCACTGCGATGTCCTGGTTAGTAAGCGTATGTACCTCCTAGGTGATGGCTACCCAACACCGGAGGACTACAAGCACCTTCCAATCAGCGGAATTGCTGCATTAATGCAGCACATCTTCGAGTAGGTTGGGGTGCAAAGGTTATAGGGGTAGACACAAAAGATCCCATTGGGTCGAAGTGTCGCTGCAACTGCAGCCCCCACTTACAAAGATAAGATAAGATAAGCGAACCCCAATCTCAAGTGTTTTCATAAGGTCTCTGACAGAGCTTCACGAGTGCATCCAGAGATAGGAACCGGCATCAACAGCTTAACGAGTCTTGCGAAGTTCTGAGACAGTCGAAATAAATACACTAACAATCGAACACATCCAGGTAGGTAGTGCTTATGTTCCGTTAACATGTTTTAACCGTCTCCGTGGTGTAACGGTTAAGTCCATTTGATTCACATCAGGACATCGCGGGTTCGATTTCCGGTCGACTCTAACTTTGTAGCTCATTTTTTTGAAGGGCATTTTCTAAGCTCGCCTGGCTTGCTACCACCATCTTATCTATGTCTTGCCACCAAACATCAATGTTAACAGCATAGATGTGTTCCGGCTTGAAGATAAGATAGCCAGCTCCCCATTACGTTTTGGAAACTTGATGATCCCGCTTTCATATTCGGCATCATCGTCACTTACCATCAAGTGAGATTATGCCAAGGACTGACCAATTGTTAGTAAAAAAATGCATGAACGACGCGACTACGAATATCTCACTAAGCTTCGACCGCTTCATATAAAAGGTACACATTTTATCTATTAATAATACTTGAGAGCTTCACTGCCCCAACGGCCATCTGTTCTACGAGCTATTTGTCCCGCCCACTGCCACTTATGTTTAGCGATTCTGGTGAGCTATGTCGTTTACCTTAGTTCTCCTACGAATCTCATTTCTGATTCCATCAAGTAGGGAAACTCCGAGTACAGTTCCCGTACCGGAAGACGTAGCGTAGGCAGACCTCCCAGCGCAGGACCGGTCGTTGGGGAGGCTTTTGTCCAGCAGTGGACGTCTTTAGGCTGATATGGTGATGATTATTCTTAAAAATAACTCCATTTGCAGATATCTAAGATGTATGAAGAATATTTGGAAGATTACGTATACAAATTGATGGCGAAAGGGGCAGCGAGATTATGTCGTATATTTGTAGCCAGAAAAAGAAATGGCAGCAACGAAAACGCAAGCGAGACCGAAATTGTTCCAACAGAAGCGTCTAATGCGGATGATATCACTGAACATGTTAATGCGGAGGCTAACACTGAACATGTTAAGGCTATAGAAGATAAAGCGGTAGAAAATAAAGAGAACGTTAACCAACAAATAGTTAAAACAGATGAAACGAAAGTTGATGAAGATGACGAACCTAATGCCTTAGTTAAGAAGGAAGATGATGCTTTAGTTCAAAAACAAGAAATAACTCAACAAATAGAAGAGAAATGTGATAAAGGTCGTAAAAAAAGAGTAAAAACTGATGAAGATATAGACGAAGAAATCAATAACTTAAACTTTCACGTTACAATGTTCTTTATGTGGATGACAGTTACACTGGTAAATGTTCCTGCTTTGCTGACTTGGGCACGGAATTTCAAGTAAGTTGGTTATATAGGTACACCTAAGCCTATACACCCCGGTAGGATTTGGTGCGGGACCAACGATATACACGACATCATCTTTCTAAGTTTTAGGTCTGTCTCCCGATGTACCTGTATAGGAAGCCCACAGAACTATAACTGAAGCTATAGAAATCGTAGAAACCGTGTTAAAATAACTAATTTTACAGCCACTCTGTGCATACTTACTCGTGAAGTCATTACCGTCTGTCGTAGTCGGGTATACACAAATCAACAATAGCTTACTTAGTAGCAAATGATAAAGCTAGGTATATAAGACTTGATGAAAAATTACCAAATAATTTGGGTTTGTATGGGGAGTGGTTACCTTACTCAGATTTTTCCTGGAATAATGAAGTACCCAGTGCAGTGCAAAAAGTAAGAAACAACCCGGATTTGTAACTTGTTCAGATTTTTCTTGGAACAACGGACTACAGCGTACTGTAAGCCATATACAAAATACTTAAAATAAATGCATTGAAATAAAAAAATAACATTGCTCTAATCCGAACTTCACCTAAATCCGTCCAGTAGTTTGGAACTAGAGCACCGGACGGCCGTACAGACACACACTCGTCACTCACACACACACATTTTTTGATTTTTTTGTTTAGTGTAAGACAATCGATCCCCGTCAAAATCTCAACAAAGTTTTTTTTTGCCATTACAATACCTTTTTCACTCCTTTGTCGCTCGTAAGTAAAAAAGAGATCATTAGATGTTGCATTTGCTGTTGCTTAAGTTGGTCGACTATTACTCCTAAACCAAAGTATATATATCAGTACTACCTAAACTAAGAAAGCCGTGATAGTTTTCCATTAAAATTGATTATATGTCCTACTATTTTTTTTTTCAGATGTCCTGAAATAGCGGTTTAGCTTTTAGCGTGGGGGGAGGGGGGGGGGGGGGAAGGAACCATTGAACCTACAAAAATTAGCACATTAAAGTTTAATATTTTGCAAAGTGATCCCTGGAACGAAAAATGGATTTAGAAAGTCCTCAGTTATTTTAAAAGACCTATTCAACGATACCACACACGATATGATACGTCAATGGAAAAAAAATCACCCCCTCTTTACAATTTTTTTTTTTAGATTTTATTGTATCACTTTGTCGGTATTTTAATATGTACACCCATGCCAAATAGGGGATCGGACTGCATCAAAAATAAAATCTGAAATATGATTTCCTAAATTGCTCTCCCCTTGAAGTTTCAAAAAACCTTACTTGTTTTGTTTTTCCAACACGTCTTCAATTTTTAATTGATCATATTCACAAAATAAGTTCGTCAATGACGCCTAAAATCTATGACGTCATTTGTGGGTATTTCAAACATTTTTAGAACAAAATTCAGTTTTTGACAGATCATAAATAGTAACTCAAATGACTAGCAGTCCGATCCCCTATTATAGCTTTCTAGTACTAAAAGTATCTGAGCTAAGCCGTGTTCAGACTGACAGACAGACAGACATGGCGAAAATATATGGGTTCCTTCTTGACTTCGGAACCCGAAAACAGGCCTCCCCAAGGATATTCTTGCGGAACCCGAAAACAGGCCTCCCCAAGGATATTCTTGCCGACCGGTTTTGCGCTGCTTGCATCCAGCTGCTTCCATCGACCTTCACCAGGTCGTCGGTCCACCGAATGAGAGGCCTCCCTACGCTAGGTCTTCGTCTACGTTTAGTTCGCTAATCTAAGAGCAGCCTGGTTAACTTGTGTGCTCTTTTTAGGTACAGTATGGTATTGAAACCAGATTCATCGTATCACACTGGTCTTGTTATGACTGCTTGTTCCTGCATTTGGCAAATTGACGGACCTCGGAAAAAGTTGTAAGTAACATATTATAACCTTGTTGATTTTAGGTGCATTTATGAACAACTGATGTGAAGAGATCCCTTGACACGATGACAAATCACACACCGTCATTTGGTCCCTAACTAGTACTAGGACTCCCTGTACTATGGGAAATAGAGCACAGATTACTAAATAGTTACTTACTAGAGCACAGATTACTAAATAGTTACTTCGTAAGACTGATAAACATACATACGTTTTAAATATACAGGGTGTAACAAAATTGGAGTAGATTCCGTTAACCGGGGCTTCCACTCATCATACTGAACTGCAACTGAACTCAATTGCTGAAATCGCAAAAAAAAATACTCTGCATACAAATCGATCAGCTGATCGACCAATTTCGTGCATTTCAGTATGGAGGGTTCATTTTTTTTTGAGAATTGACTATGGGTTCCTTGGGGAAAGTTGTTCAGTATGATGAGGAGAACCCCCAGTTAACGGACACCAATTTTTTTACACCCTGTATACATATACAAATTGACTGGTTAACGACGAACGCATGGAGGTGAATCAGAAGACGAAACTGAATAAGTTTAGGTGTATTTATGAGTAACTGCATGGAAATAACAGGGATAAGCTACGAATAAAGTTCTTCGTAGGGGATAAGTCTGTTTTTGTACTGTAGGAACTAAGTGTTCCTTCTTCAGGCGAGGTGGTATGCTCCTTGCTCTAGACGCCATCTCTTGACGATAGAAGAAACTCCATATGGCTGGACCTATGATTCAGTCTTGAGCTGTGGATGTAATTGTTTGTGGCGAGTACTGCAGTGACGATGGATGAAAGTACGGATAAAAGTGACACCGCTCAATTATTGATCTTCATTAGAGGTGTTGACGACGAGTTCAATATTACTGAAGAGCTAGCTTGCTTGCAATCTCTGAAAGGAAAAACGAAGGGCCAAATAGTTTCTAACGAATTTTCCGAAGGCCTTCAAAATTTAAATGCACCTATTTCCAAATTATGCAATATAACTACAGGCTAAAGCACTTAAATTATTATTTCAAGTGTGATTTTTCTTCAGTATAATAAGGAGATTACAACTATTAATGAACTAAAACGATGATATATTATTTACAGGAGGTTCTATGATGCTGTTGCAACGTTGTTATCTACTATGGCAGTTAGCATTATTGCGCTTGGTCCCTTTTCACCCACAATAGTAAATTATGGAGTGACATTCATGTTTGCTGTTATAACATTACAACAACTGTTAGATCGAGAGGCTGCTGAAGAGACTGCTAGTGTAGAAACCGGTCGGGGTAAACCAGAAACTAGTGGCGACAGTGAACCGATACCAAAGAATGATGACGTAAGCAACGGTCAGGAAAACTCAAGTAGTAGAAATAAGACTGAAAATACACCCAAAGATGATGAAAACTGGAAAACTAATGATAATGTTGATGAAAAAATTAAAGAACCATCTACATCAGATCAAGATAATGATTGTGTGTGCAACGAAAATAGAATATATGGTATATTTAAAAATTTTAGAGAAAAGTTTAGTCATGAAGATTGACATTTTTATTAACAGCTAGCTTAGTATATTGTACAGTTTTTTTTATTATAATTTATGTATGTTTGGTGTATTATAGAGATTACAAAGAAAAAAATATTGTTACTATATTGGATTACAGTTTCCACCAAAACAAATATTTTTTGAGAGTCACAGTTTTCTTATGAATTTTCAGTACTGGTGTCTAATTTAAATAATTTATATCTGTTGCAAACCTAAATTATATTGTAGTCTTTTTCCTAAATAAAAATAAACGTACCTGTATAGTAAATAGTACAGACAGCCACACTGTGCATACTTTCTCGCAAAGCCTTCACCGATTGGCTTAGTCGAAAATACACAAAACAAAAATTAACATTGCGCATACCTAATAACAATAAAAAGAGTCGTATTATAGATTTGATAAAAAAATTAGAAATAGTTGTGGAGTCATTAACATTATTTTCGGCCGCAGGTATTTCCGGCACGAAAATAAGAAGTACTTACTCTTTCAGATAAGATCTTTATTGCCCTGACCTTCTCTTCTTCTTCTTTTCGAGTCGACGGCAAACTCAGATAGTCCCATCCCAAACCCGAGCCACGCAAATTGCCTTGTCCAGTGGCCTGCATCAAGACCTCCCGCATGCAGGTGACAGGGCAAGAAGGCCACGTAATGAGGTGGTCCATCCTATGAGGGACCGCACCACACCTACACTCCAGGTTGGTATCTCCAATGAATCTCCACCTGAACAAGTTTTCTTTACTTCGGCCAACCTGTGTCCGGAGTCTGTTAAGAGATTTCCAGGTCGACCATGGCAACTGACCTTTATGAAATAACACTACCAGGACCTTAGATCTGGCAAAATATAGAATGAGCCTTATGGATCTTTTAACTTAGTATTTTTAATTACATGTAAAATTGTTTTTTTAACTTTCGTTCCATAGTCAACAAGGAACCCTTTTAGTTTCACCATGTCCATCTGTCTATCTGTCCGCGGATTGGCTCTAGTACTAGAAAGCTGTAATTTGGCATGGGCAATGGGCATACAAATTAGTAAAAGGAAAATCTCTAACTATATCAGGACATCTGAAAAAAAATTAAATAGAAGGATATATAATAAAAACTGTCACGGCTAAGTAGGCTTTCTTAGTTCAGGCACACCCGGACACTCCATACAAACGAGCAAGAAATGATATACATATAAACAACTGACGTATCTATAGCCACAAATGCAGGTAGGGTTGAATCACACTGGCGGCGTTGGTCGCGAGATGTTTTTTTATTATTCACATTTGGTAAGCCCTTGACAACATCTCACCTGGTGGTAAGTGACGATGTTGCCGAAGATGGAAGCGGGCTAACCAAGATATTTACTGCACGTAGGTAACAATCAACAGTACCTACCTACTTAGCAGGTAAGTTACATGAATAAAATTGTTCTTCAAACATAGCGAAACAGTTACAATCCCGGGGCCCGTTAGTAATAGGTCAATGATCCCCGCACGGAGGGTCCGTATATTCCCGCGCAAAATAAAAAAAAACACGTAAGCCTTGACGTGACCTGGAGAGCATTGTCCTTGAGGTACCGACCGTTGATAATAATTATCAAGGATAATGTGATAAACTTTAAAAATGAAGACGTAGTCAAATTACGTAATCTTTAACGTGAATCCGCAGAGCAATGACCTTTTGTTACGGATATGCTACAAAAAAAGCAAGGTTAATCCGTTTTCTCCAGATACTTACCCAAGTGTGACAAAATATGAAATAAAATAATGAATTGGCTTTTTGTGTTGCTTTTTATCCAAAGGATATCTGTAAACGCTTTTTTTTATTGCCTTTATTATTATGTGAACTAAAACATCAGTAAAATGAACAGTTTTCCAAATTATTAATTATTTATTAATTCCCAAACAAAATCACAGCGACCAGCGTAGCTCATCCTTTACGTTGGTAACCAGTCTAGTAACCAATCTGCATGACGGGGGGGTGAGGTTGATTTTAGAGAGCTGCAGGGAGTGGTACTAATATATATACTTTGGTTTAGGAGTAAGTAATCGATTAGCTTAAGATGTGCAGTTGGACTTGTTAAAAGTACATAGATTTTCTATACAAAATGTGTTAGAGCTAGCAATTGCAAAAAAAAAATTGAAAACACTGGAACCCTACTTTGCACGAGTCAGACTTGCACTTCACTGGTTTTTTTTACTTTAAGTCTACTGAACGAAATTAAATGTGAACAAATTAAACTTATGAGGGCAGACATGATTGCATTTTTGTAAATCTTACACAATTAATCAAATCCAGAGCTTACTCCAGCGTTGAAAAAAATCCAAGTTTGAACTACAGCTCACACCATAAGTTCTGGTACAGCAAATAAGAGGAAACATGAATACTGCCACATAGGCAGAAATATTTAATCTCTGACAAAGCTTACTTTTCACTCCTGTTATTTTAGTCATTCTCCCAGGAGACAATCAAAATAGGATACCTATGTATGTGCAGATCGCAGGGTAAATGTCATTCATCAATTAAAATTACATATGCCTTACAAACTATTTATTTGAGAAAAGCAAATATACACAATTTTTAGGGTAGACCAAGTAAACTACAAATCACTTTTTTCCTTTCTTGCTGGACGCTTTATCTTCGGTGTTCCTTGGGTTCTGCCAGTTGAGCGGGTTGCGGCGGTACATGGGCCACGGCGGGATGGTCAGGATCGCCGCCAAGAGGAAGCCGGCACCGAGAATGTAAACTGATTGCGAGAACTGCTGAACGATGTAACCCCAAACGAATCCGACGATACTGAACAGGGTTATGATCGCCCTGTAAAGTTTTTCAGCTTTGGCTTGGCCTACGTAGTCAATGTGAGTCGGAATAGAGCTGAAGAATTCCATTTTTGTGTTATAATTTTATGGAGTGCAAGGTTATAATGCGATTGGAACAATCGCAGTCTAAAGACACGTATTGTTGTGGTAATGAATGTCAAACTCAAAGTCAATTTAATACAAGTAGATCTGTGGTAATACACTATGACCACAGATCACTACTATATGTAGACTATGACAATCTGATTCTGAAGCTGGCTGATGTCAAGCCAGCCACACCAGTGTTGCCAGACCCGATCAAAACTTTCGCCCACGCAAGTTGTTAAAATTGCCCTTTCCGACACAAAATTGCCCTGGCCCATAATCGTTAAAACAACGACGTGCAGGGGAATCTATTGTACCTTACCTTGACACACTTATAATCATACTTTATACCTAGAACCAACTTATTTTTTCAAAAACTCCTGCCCTTAAAACTTTTTGTCTATGACATTAGCGTCTTTTGACAACTCCAAGTCCGACGTGACGTTAGTGTAAAACAGTAAACCGCAACGCGAACGGACGGACGGCGTGACACGAACCTCTGGCGGTGTACAAGTACTACGAGTGGAGTAAAAAAGTTAAAATATGATTTCTTATTAAATATATATAATACATGCTTAAGGCAAACTTTTTGTATGCTATCTGAACTCAGTTATAATAGCTATTTATCACCGAAAATGTTGTTTCCAAAATTACTCATATTTTACCGGTTCCAAGACCTTCCACCCTTTTTCAAAAAAATCCTAAAATTGCCCATGGTGTGGGCAATTGCCCACGGTCTGGCAACACTGAGCAACAGCCAAACAAAGCAAAGAGAGTTGAAGAGTCAAACAAAACTCAAAATCAGCATCGGCTGTCAAATGTGCGTTCCAAAATTTACGTGATTCTGGTCGGTAGATAATCCCAAAAATCAAAGTGATGTCCAGTTTAAAAAAAATATGGGTTAGTCAATTGTAATTTTCTAGATAAAAGTGTTATGGACCGTCGATTTTAGGGGGGGAGGGGAAAGTGGATCCCCCCCCCCCCAGTAAAGAGCGCCACCCCCCCTTTTAAGAATATTGACTATGACTTTGAGCATACATTCTGTAGGTGGCAAGCTTTGAGTATACATTCTGTTACAGGATGTATACTTTAAAGTGGCAAGCCCTTTGCGTTCGCCCTTGCGTAACAAAGCGCAGGCACCTAAGCTTTTTACAAAAACACTGTAGAGAACGAAGGGAGAGCCCTAAATTTTGACTTGTAAATGGTAATCGGGAACGACAGAACCATATTATGATTTACGGCATCTTTGTCTCTTTCATTCACGCGAATTAAACATTGTAAACTACTGCAAGAAGACGTATAGAAATAAGAACAGCAAAGTGGGTACCCACCTAATTAGACTTCCGCGGATGGCAGACTAAATGCCAGTTTTTTTGACGACAAACTAGTATTTCCGGATTTTTTTAATTTTCTAGCTGTTGGCAGGCCCGGTCGAGCAGGCGAGACAAGTACTTACCTACACATTGGCGCGCCCTACAGGCCGCGTGTTAACGTGTATTGTCTGACAGTGGGAAGGATTAAATGAATAAATGCGTAGGTATTTTCATTTTATAATGAAGTGTAATATCTGTTAAGAAGTATTTAGTATCTCATCTGTGCTGTTGGGGGTAATTCAAATAAATATTGCTAAACTTTGATTAAAAGCTGTCAAAGATGATCTAATTTTTAATGTCTTAAGTCAAAGTAACAAGCTTTGATTATACATTCTGTAGAACGTATACTCAAAGGTAATAACAAGCTAGTATAATTTTCGGGATATTTCCGTTTCTCTAACTGTTGAGAGTAACATTTTTTAAAATCACAATTGGTAAGCCCTTGGCACCAACTCACCTGATGTTATGATTGATATTGATAAGTGACGATGATACCGAAGATGGAAGCGGGCTTACCAAGATTCACCACGCAATGGGGATCTGCCTTTGAGTATTCATACCTACATAATGTATGCTCAAAGGGATCTGGCTAACCTATCTTCAAGCCGGAACACATCAATGCTGTTAATACTGATGTTTGTCGGGAAAACTTAGATAAGATGGTAGTAGCTATCCAGGCAGGCTATGAAAATGCCCTACCACCAGCCAAACCGAGTCTTGTAAAGTTGACCCCGCCGGGAATTGAACCCTCGACCTCCTGGTGTGAAGCGAAGCCATTACGCCACGGCGCGGAGGTGGTTAAAAAATGTATAAATACCGATAACGCTAAACTTAATGTTATTAATTAATGCTTAAAAACTATCAAAGATGACCAAATTTTTAATGAGTTTATTGTCATAGTAGACTAATGAGGGGATACTTTATGGTCTATGCCAAGTCCTATTGTAATTTGTAACTATGGGGGTTGTAGAGAGTGTGTAGAGATTTTTATCTCGTGCCGAGCATGAACGCACCGGAATAGGCTTATTTTGACGTTTGAATTATTTTGTCGGCACCCCCTTGAGGTGTCGACAAACTTCTAGAGACTGTTTATAGATTTTTTGTATTTTATTATTGTATTATTCGCCCTAATTCAGGGTAGGCTCGAGCCCCTTGGTGGGGACGTTTATATGAGCTGATGTGATTATTGTATTATCATCAAATAACAAATTAGGTACTTACTTTTTCCTTTATTTTCCTTTGCTTTAGTCTCAGAAACTTGCACGAAAACCAACGGAGCCAGACAGTCTCCTCACCTCTAAAGAGCATATAATCACTACGTTTGCCCACCTCACAAACTATAACATTTGTTTTTTTGTCAAATTATTACTTAATCAAGCAAATTTTCATATCTCGGTCTCTTTTTGAAAATACAAACCGAGCAATCTGCGAACAACAAAACAAAATCATAAACAGATTTGTCGCCTATCAAACTGCTATGTCGCCGCGACTTTTCTAGAACTTTTCTGTAACGGAATGCTCGCACACGCAACAAAAGCCCGTAGAAAGATATAATTTAAAGATATAATTATATCTTTCTACGGGCTTTTGTTGCGTGTGCGAGCATGCCGTTACAGGTAGAGAGTGTGTAGAGTAAAAAGTCGCGGCGACATAGCAGGTACTCGTATATAGGCGACAAATCTGTTTATGATTTTGTTTTGTTGTTCGCAAATTGTTTGGTTTGTATTTCCAAAAAGAGACCGAGATATGAAAGTTTGCTTGATTAAGTAATAATTTGACACAAAAACAACTGATATTGTTTGTGAGGTGGGCAAACGTAGTGATTATATGCTCTTTGGAGGTGAGGGGACTGTCTGGCTCCGTTGGTTTTCGTGCAAGTTTCTGAGATTTAAGCAAAGGAAAAAGTAAGTAAGTACCTAATTTGGTATTTGGTGACAAAACAATAATAAAACACAAAAAATCTATAAACAGTCGCTAGAAGTTTGTCGATACCTCAAGGGGGTGCCGACATATATGTCTTCAATCAAACGTCAAAATTAGCCTATTCCGGTGCGTTCATGCTCGGCACGAGATAAAAATCTCTACACACTCTCTACAAATGACAGATGAGAGCGCCACCAGTCTTATCTCGCGAGGGCCATGCTCGGTGTCGAGATACAACCGTTTTTTCGCGCTTCGAAGTCTACATTTGACATTAGCGGGTAGACAAAATAGACCTAGAAGGGACCTCATGCTACGCCTGCTTTAAGTACTCTCTTCCGAGACTCGCTAACTACGTGACTGACACAAGCTACATCATCGCTATCTTTGAGTATACCTACAATGATTACTCTGAGATCGCTATCTTGTGTTACCATTAGTGTAAACAGAATTACCCGAAAGTCTGAAATGTCTTTCGTGAATCGGAAAATATTGCTAACGAATAATTAAAAATGACGTGTTGTTGTAAAATTCAAGATAAAATACATATAAATGAAAATTATAAAATTACAAAGAAATATTTTAACTATGTAACCATAGATATAATTTACCCATGTAACATGTTATGTTGAAATAAGTGGCAATGTTATTGTGACGTAGGCTTGTGTCACTTTGGGAAGAGAAGACCAAACCCCAATAATAAATATCTGATTGTTACTCACAAGTAATATATAAGTCATTGTTGTAACTTCACTTGTCTACTAATCCAATACGTTTAAAAATAGTCCAAATAAGAAAACATTTTTACCTATGAACAATTACTTGATATCTCTTGAACCCCGGGTTATAGAAATAGACTGCGATTACTTTTTTTCTTAGCCTATCCAACACCTACTTGCAAGCATTTTCATATCCCGAGGGTAAACAGAAGTAGGATACCCAAGATGTATGTAATTTCGCCATTCTTCTTTAGGGCTCATTCTTCGCACAGTTCGAGTTTTTACAAATATCAAAGCAATCATTGCCCTATTGCCTTACTAATGATAAAGATAATTTTTTATTTGTCAAAAACACAAGTAAATTAAAATACAGATGTTAGTGGTACAATAGAAGTTTTTCATGTTTGCCTTGCAGCACACAAAAACAGTTGCAGTCACACTCCATGCAATGATTAATTACATTCAAATTACAGTTTAGCTCATAAACAAATACAATTTATACAACTGAAGTCTTTTTAATCTAATTTATTTCAATATCATTTAAGTCATGTTTAAATACCTATACATATTAAAAAAAAGTCAAATTTAATCCAGTCTTAGTATAAGATTAATTAAAATAGTTTTGATTAGGATTACATTAATTTATCAATTAAAAATTCATTTATTGTGTAATAGCATTTTGTAGTCAATAGTTCCGTCAATGTTCTCCTAAGTAGATTAACATTGCAAGTTCTTATGTCTACTAGAATTTTGTTATATATTTTTGGCTCCATGCAAAAAACACTTTGTGACAATAGTGCTGTATTGCTCCATTGTTGACAAATTTTCGTTAGATCTCGTGAGCGAAGATAACTATATATGCTGTAGGCTCTATATTTTTAAACAAACCAGGATTTCGTTGAACAAATACTGCTGTCTCCAGTATGTATACTGATGGAAGTGTCAATATGTTAAATTTTACAAAGAAAGGTTTACAGCTATCGATGGGTTTAAGACCAAATATTGCTCGAATACATCTTTTTTGATTCCTGAAAATGGTTTCTTTTTCTGTGCAGTTACCCCAAAATATTATTCCATATCTCAAAATATAGCCAACAAGGGCATGCCCTTAGGACAGCAGCGATATCCACTATTTGTGAAAGTGAAAGGGCATAAGCGGATCCGGATAGTTTTGAGCACAGTGTTACAGCGTGTTCCTTCCATGTGAGTGAACTATTCATTGTTACTTCTAAAAATTTTATAGACTCCACTTCTTCTATTTTGAAGTCTTGGTATTTAATGTCTAAGGAGAAAGGGAGAGGGGGACAAATTGTATAATTTCTGTTTTTAATAGGTTTACCAGCAGGTTTCTGTTTTTCATCCAAGAAATTATGCCACATAATGTGCTGTTTATTTCATATTGATAAGAACTCTTATATTTGTACTCTATCACTACCGTACTGTCATCAGCAAATAGTGTCATGGGATACTGTATATGTGTAAGTAAGTCATTTATGTAAATTATAAATAGCAGGGGCCCTAAAGACGCTGCCCTGGGGCGCCCCGTATTTTACAACTTTTTGACGTGAACAATGGTCTCTTAATATTTTTTGTCGACATTGATTTTAGACAATTCAGTTTATGGCTTCCTATTATGTAAGTAGCTTTTTATTAACTTTGAAATAATTCCTTTAACTCCATAATAAGCAAGTTTATGTAATAATATTTTATGGTCAACATAGTCAAAAGATTGCGTCATGTCCATAAATACAGCACCAACATGTTGCCTTATGTCAATATTTTCAGTAGTTCTTTTTAATAAGTCAAATGCAGCCAAGTTAGTCGATCTGGCTTCAGCCTTGTTGTTCATCTGAGAAAAGTTTTTTATTTTCCATGTATGCATTCAGTTCTTTGTGAATAAATTTTCAATGATTTTTGCAAATACCGATAAAAGAGCAATCGGCCTATAACATGACATATCTTCTTTATCGTTTTTTTTGAAGAGAGGTTTAATAACAGCAATTTTTAAAGCGTCTCATAGCACTCAGAATTGCTAAACTTAAGTGGCAGTGGGCAGGGCACACAGCTCGTAGATCAGATGGCCGTTGGGGCAGTAAACTTCTCAAGTGGCGACCGCACACCGGAAAACATAGCGTAGACAGGCCTCCCACGCGGTAGACCGACAACCTGGTAAAGAATGCGCGAAGCCGCTGGATGCGGGCAGCGCAGAACCGATAGTCGTGGAAATCCTTGGGGTAGGCCTTAAGGTACCACATAATGTATTCGCTGGGTGCGAAGTACTAGGTGGGGGTAATATAATCGATCGCAGCGCTTATAGTGGCCAAAAGTAAAAATAATGTTGGCGCTGTCATCTGTCATATCTCATATCTCATACTAATCTGTTTAGCCTTGGTTACCTAATTTTAATAAAACCCGGTCCATAAAATAACACTCATTTCGATCTGAAAACGATATTTAATTTATCACACGAACAAACGCGAAACAGGAACAGGAACAGTTATATATGTTTATCATTATTGAATGAAACCATTAAAGTAGCTTTATCTTCTTGTTTTACAGTAAAACTACAACTAAAAATGAAGTAAACAAATCCTGAAGATTCAAAATAAAACACACTTTTTGAATAAATTTTACATACCTCATTTGATTTGAATGACCAAAAATAATTTTACAACCCTTTCTCCACCCAAATCAAGATATCACAGTTATTTAGGAAATAAATTAATATATAATTTTGGATAATAATAATATTTTGTCACAATGTCGTGATTAAATGTCAAACGTCAGAGCCAACAAAGTTGCGGACGCTAGGTGGCGCTGAACTCGTGCTTAGTAGATCTGTGTCGTGCACAGAGCCGGACATGAGTATATAATTGATGTCATCTTTGTCATTGATAAGTATCCGTTGCCGAATATTTCCCCTTCAGTCAATTTGTTAGCAACACCAACATATTTTCCGTCACCGCTCCGTCAGTCAGTAAGCCGTCAAGTCAGTCTGTTGTCAACATTCTGTACGGTCAGTCAGACTCATTAGGTTTAATTTTAGTTAAAAACAAAGGTATTTTAATTTATTTTCCGAAAGTACAACATACAAAATTTACCAAATACGATGACAACTTTGAAGCAAGTTCCTCTCACATGTGGTGGCCATACAAGACCAGTCGTGCATTTGGATTTTAGTGACGTGACTAAGGACGGATATTATTTGATTTCGGCCTGCAAAGGTGAGTTTCTTCGGCTAATTTATGTAGGGGAGCCCTTTTGCCTTGGCCTGGATGCAGGTGGAATACGTGCAAGTGTTTTTGGGTGTGTTTGTTTTGATTTGTCACGACAGATGTTAGTGGTTGCGATGGGCACGAGAGACCTTCACTTTTCTTATTTATGGTGACCGGTCGCCTCCGGCGTGCATTCTATGCATGTGCCGTGCCGACCTTCTGTTTCCGGACATGCAGGAAGTACCTTGAGTGTCCGCTCGTGAGTTTCCTCCGAGCGGCTCGCCTTGGCCGTCGCTTTGTGCTTTTATTCACGAACATGTTACATGGATTAAAAGCTCTGCGCCTTTGTGCCATATAGAGTTATTATAGACTCAAAAGTCTTTCCTGTTTTCTTGATGATGACATTTCACTTCTGGGTCACCTTGGTGCATGTTCAAGGTTTGGCGAAGTACCTACTTGACATTATTGCATTACTTGTATGGAGTTTTCAACATGTTTGATGTACCTAGCTACTTTCATCATTTATATGGATAAGGAAAATTGTACAATAATGATTGTAATTACAAAGATGGGCTTTGTATTGTTTCTCAAATCACTCCTGTTCAGTTATCTATCTTATAAACATCTATTGTGTACTGATATTAGTAGCAAGCAGTTCCTTGTTTTATTTATCAATATTTACTTACCAATTATAACCACACATCCCTTATAAATGATAATACTTTTTGTAAAATATCTACATTATATTCTGTCCTTGACCACACAAAATAAAAAGCATTGAATTCAAAATTATAATACTAACTTATCCTTTAAAACAATTAATGTACCTGATTGTATAAAGTTACTTCATAACAGTGCTCTCAAAGTCAACTGGTATGAATCATGTAGCAAGTGAATGCAATAGCTGGATGGTGTCAAAGCTAAGTGTATTGTTTAGAAGTGTGCCCTGTTTACAGATGGCAAGCCCATGTTGCGGCAAGGTGAGACAGGAGACTGGATCGGTACCTTCGAAGGTCACAAGGGGGCTGTGTGGGGGGTAGCTTTGACACAGAATGCCAACTTAGCAGCTAGCGGCGCAGCAGATTTCTCAGGTATTAAAGCGGTGAAAGAAGTTTTTCACATCTAGTTAATGTCCATAACTTAACCAATTAAATTGAAAATAAAAAATTTGACTGCCTATAAACATTAGCCTTCTTTTTTATATATCCTATGACACTCAGGGATCAAGATGAATCTAACAAAACCTTGCACTCCAAAATCCATCAAGTGGTTTAGGGTACAGGCTTAGCCAAAGGAACAGACGGACATACATACATCTAAAAAAGATTACCTTCCTTCTTGGTCAATCGGGTAAAAAGGCTAGATAATATTGAAGTAAGCCTCAATGAGATGTGCTTTTCTTTCTTGGATCTTTCATATTTTATCCACAATCCATCTTTAATTATTTTGTCATAATTCAATCAATCATGATTTAATTCAACTAGGTATGTTTCTAATTAATTTATTACATTGCTTTTATTCGCTTATTCATCATTGTTTGCTGCTTCTGATAAGTTCATAAGTTGTAGGTTTAAATTAAATTAAATCCACTGATCTTGCCATGATGGATTTTCTTATTGGAATTGATTTTGACCCCAAATGATCTTACCAATTTTAGTAAAACTGCTAGGTACAATAAAAAAAAACAATTTATTAAATATCCATATTTTATAATTTATAAAGTAGATTTAAATTGTACATTTAATAGTATTACAATTATTGCTTAGGGATGAAATGAAGCTTTTTATGCTCGTGTAAGAGTTTGAAGCCCGAGCAGCAGGTGGGGCTTTATAACACTTAAAACTATCACGATTATTCATTATGACAAAATCAAAGCGGGACTTGTGATTTTATAGAAGTTTTAATGAAGGGAGGGTAGATGGAGGTGTTACGGCGATGACACCGCGGCTTCAGTCTGCTCGAGACCACGGCTATGGCATAGTCAAAACGTTGAGGTGAAAACAGCATCAACACCTATGTTTTATAAAATAACGTCAAGTCCCGCTTTCAATTTGTCAGGTGAAGCTTTAATTAATATGAGATCTAAAATTGCCATTTCCCTTGTAAAATATGTAGTGCTTTTCTCAAAAAATGAAAGGAAATAAATACGAAAAACAAGGAATATGTATGACTATTGTGTTAACTCACCTAGAATCCATTCAAAGTCTAAGAACCAAGATTCCATCCATCTTTCAATCCACCCATGCTCAATCCGTCGGTGCATCTGTTGATCCGTCTGTTGCTCCTTGGACCCATCCATCTGTTTGTCGGGCTGGCTTTCCATATGTCCATCAAAATTGAACTTAGATTATTCAGTCAAAGCGCGTGCATGCACCTCCTACCATTTCATACAACATTCTAGGCCAATGATCATTCAATTTATTTCAGGAACTAATTACATTGTGTTTGAATGTACTTACACAAATAATAACAAAATATAAATTTATATTAATCAATACCTAAGAAAAATGTAAAATGTCGTAAAAGAGTTAAATAATAATAATGAAATTTGAAATATAACACAATGTCATAATAATAAAATTCACATGTAAATACAACATAAACAATAACCATTTTTGGCATGTTCTAAAATAGTAATGATTTCAAATAAATGTCGCAAAAGTTATAATAGTTTACAATGTCATTGTATTCATGTTTTAAATAAAATAGTCATCCAGGCTATAATATCTGACTGGTATATACTAAGTTTTTAACATCCATTGGCAACTTGTTAAACAACCTAACAGCCTGGTATTGTGAACCGTGCACAACTACTGCGAGTTTTGGTTCTACTTTTTTACCATAACCTGCCTTCTCATAGTTACTTACCTTTCTTTCAAATTCTGTAATGTTTTTGCAAAATGACACAAAATTACCATTATGTATAAACTAGGTACTGTCAATAACCCTCATCATCATCATCATATCAGCTCATATATACGTCCCCACCGAGGGTCTCGAGCCTACCCTGAACTAGGGCGATCGGGCCTTAGTCGACCACGCGGGCCCAGTTGGTCGACTTCACACACAACCTTCGAGTATCTTCGCAGGTGTGTGCAGGTTTCCTCACGATGTTTTCCTTCACTGTAAGAGCGTCGGATAAACTTACATTTGAAATAGTAATTCGATAACACATTAGTACGTAGCAGGATTCGAACCACGACCTCCCTGATAGGAGGTACGAGGTAGCTAGGAGGTAGCGGCCCTTGCCATTATGCCACCGACGCTCTATCTCTATTTCAAACTTTTTAAAATCTACACAATTCTCTTTGAAAAATACGTACTATATAGTTTTGATGGCACATTTTTGCAGAACAAATGTTTTCTGTACATTGTAGCTGTAGCTGTGTTACCTGACAACTGTATGCTATATTGTAGTTTAGATTCTATGAGGGCTTAATAAACTGTCTTCAAGTCATCCATGTTAACATCGTCACACAAACTTCTCAGGGCATAGCATGCTAAACTTTAGCACTTTCTACATTTGTTAGCTCATGTTTTTAATTTAACTGATCATATATTATTTTTAACTAGATCACCTTGCTAGGCCTTCATTCCATTTACTTGGAGTCAGCCTTTCCTGCCCTCTTTCTGCATTGCGCAGAATAACAAATTCTAGGACAAGAATGTTAAATAAAAACCAACTTCAAAAAGAAATTAACTAAAAATTAAAATTAAATTATGAACAATTATGAAATAAACGAAATTAACCAACAGTAACAAAATCAAAAGTAGGTATTAATCAAATTAGGGGCCTAAATTTTTTTAGAGTTCATACCAGCACTTTTTTTTAGATTCATGGTTTTGCTGGCACCAACCTGAAAAAAATTGTAGGTCCCTAATTTGCTTCATACTTACCTTTGATTTCGTTATTTTTGGTTAATTTCATGTATTTAAAATTGAAAATATTATTTCATAATTTTTTCTTGTCTCTTATATATATATAAAAGAAAGTTGTGTTAGTGTTATCTCACCGGATGGTAAGTGACGAGAAATTTAAATTTACCGCCCCTAACTGTCCATAAGCATACGAGTTTGAGTTTGAACTAGCTAGCTTATTTTATTATACTTTGTGTACAGTTAACTACATGTCAATAGTAAAAATACCAGTTAAACTATTTTTGTAATTTTTTGTTACACCATGTATAACTCAAGAATGACTGGACCGATTTGGCTAATTCTTTTTTTGTTGAGTTCATTGTCAGGAGAAGGTTTTAAGGTAGGGTAGGGTAGGACGGTAAGGTAAGGTAGGGTAGGGTAAGGTAGGGTAGGGTAGTGTTGTGTAGTGTAGTGTAAGATGGAAAGAAGTCGCCGGGACATTTTAAGTGAATTTTTTTAAAGTTGATTTTTAATTTCTTTAAACGTTTTTTTTTATTTTTAGTGACCCACTAATATCATCAAATTATATGCATGTGTTTTAATTCCATCATCATCTCAGCAGCATGAAAGTTAAGGTGTCAAACCTTCCATCATCAGCTCACCTGAATAACCTTAAAGAATACAACTATCGGTCTATACGTACCTATAATATTTAAAGAATTATCCTCCATCATCAGTTCATCAACACGAGATAATGACTACCAGACACAAATACTTTAGATAATATATGAAACACGTTATACAAGCCTTTAAAATTTGAGGGTTTCATTCGATTTCCCTGGGATCTCATCATCAGATCCTGACTTGATGACAATAGGACTACCTGAGGAGTATAATCTTTGAAATAAAGAAAATATTTTGAAAACCGGTCCACAATTGAATGAAAAATGATAATTAAACATAACTTGTCAAAAAAAAACAAGAAATTATTTTACACATTAAAGATAAATATTAAATATACAGTTATCCTTGGGGGAGGCCTTTGTCCAGCAGTGGACGATTTGTGGCTGATATGATGATACAGTTAAACTCTGTACTAAAAAAATATAGGAAATAAAACAAGAAAAGAATAAAAATAAAAATATCAAATTCTCTAGTTAGTAAATAAACAGGATAATTAATAAAAAAAAAAAAAATGGCACATTTGAAATTTCTTTTATAGTTTTAAAAACTCGTCTACACTGTAGAAGGCTTGCTTCCCAAAATACTTTTTTAATCTTTATTTAAAACTTTGACATTGCATCAACCACCTGCTCGGGAAACCATTTGTAAACCGCTGGTCCCATTACTAGTAATAAGTGGATAAGTTATATTTTTGCACTTAAGAAACTACATTACTTACTAATATCTTGTAATACCGCATTTTTTAATATATTGAATTTCAGTGCGTTTTACTAGGTCTCACCTGGATGGAAAGTGACAACGCAGTTGAGAATGGTACAATCAAAGTAAAAAAAATATGCCTATTTTCTCTCGCCTTAAGATCTCTTAATTATTTTTGACCACAAATGCTCTGCAAATATTACTCCTTCAGTAAATAAAGTAATTTAACTAGTCCAGTAAAAAAACAAAACTTCCTTTTTAGCTAAACTTTGGGACGCACGTTTTGGTGAAGTGGTCCACACATTTGACCACGAGCACATCGTGAAAAGCGTCAACTTCAACGCTGATGATACACAGCTCCTGACTGCCAGCAATGAAAAGCTGATACGGGTGTTTGATCTTAATAAACCGGAAGCTGGACGTAAGTTTATACCATCATCATCATTTAGCTGAAATACCTCCACTGCTGAACAAAGGCCTTCTCCAAAGGTTTCTAAAATGACAGGTAGTGCGCAGTACGCATCCAGGGGTTTCCTACGACCTTTACCAGGTCGTCAGTCCACCTAGTGGGAGGCCTGCCTGCGCTACGTCTTCCGGGGCGCATCCCCCCTTTTTTATTCACAATTGGTAAGCCCTTGTCATCATCTCACCGGATGGTAAGTGACGAGAAATTTAAATTTACCGCCCCTTATTGTCCATAAGCATACGAGTTTGAGTTTGAACTAGCTAGCTTATTTTATTATACTTTGTGTACAGTTAACTACATGTCAATAGTAACAATACCAGCTAAACTAGTTTTGTATTTTTTTTTTATATTTCACTTTATTCTGGTACTAATGTGTTTAATTCTTGGTTTGTTATGCCGAGCTACAATATAAATTTTATGATAAATTTACGTGCAGTTATTGACGATACCCACAAATCCTATAAAAATTATTAACTTCTTTTGTGGTTATAACAAGATCTCAATGACACACAATTGTTTTTTAATTGTCTCTGGATAAAGAATAATAAGAATAATGTTTTTAAAAAATATGAAACAAAAAAAAAGTAAACAGTTCATACTCCATCATAATATATTCTATGCTACTTAAAATAAAGGGCATAGGTTCCAAAGCAACTGTATCATAACACCACCTAACATGACATCTGTGTTTAACATATACTATATCTTCTTAAATTTTATCTGCGAAAACTTGTCATCAGCTTTTAGATACATAAAGTTTATTAATCATTATTGTATAATAGCAGTAAGTTTTCGAAATATAATAAAAAAAGAAAATTTAAAAAATAAAATAAAACTCTACCCTTTGACAGCCGTGGAAAAGTTGAGCGCTCATACGAACAGCATCCGCCACGCGGTGTTCCTGCACAACTCGCGCATAGTGAGCGTGAGCGACGATCTCACCATGCGCGTCTGGGACCGCAACAGTGGCCAGGTATGTTCCCACTATGTCTTATGACAATAGGGTAAGGTTGCCTTTGTCGTACCCTCTAAGGTTAACTATTAATAATTTGCGTCTTTAAAAAAATTTACATGTGTTATATATATTGTGAAACTTTATTTATTTGTTAATCTTTAAGTAATAACAACAACTGTTGAAGAAATGTATAAGACTACAAAATCAACGATTGAAAAAAAATCCTACCGTACGACTTCTGGATAAGGGTTGCCAAAGTCGTACCAGGTATAGCCTAAATCGTACCTAGCAAAACACTTAGCAAATTCCATGGTTTTGCCTAGTGTTATATAAATAATATGTAATTTAGTAATAAACTTCCAAACAAAACAACTAAGCAAACAAACATCCAAACTTTCATATTTATAATATTAGTAGATTGTAGAAAGTACGACTAAAGAAACTCAATGATGTACGAGTAAGGAAACTGGGTCACACATATTTTAAACGAATGACAAAAATTACCTTTAAATTATTGCGCGTCACTCTCTATGAAAAAATGAGCTACAGATAACACATAATCCTAAGGTTTTTATGAAAAGTAATAAAATGAATCACAGGAATCTTAGTAATAACATCGAAAATTGTAAAAAAGCTTGCAAAAATCTTAACTTTTTAATATTTTTGAACAGAAAAACCGTATTGCGTTGAAATTTGACATGTGAAGGGCGCTGACTAATTTGGTCCCATTGTCTCCACTACTGTATATTATACTAGGGAAGGATGACGAGATATCGATAAGGTACGACTAAGACAACGGTACGACTAACGCAAACAAACCCTACTGTAGTTAGATAAGATGAGCGCTCACAAGAGCAGCATCTGCCACGCGGTGTTCCTGCACCGATCGCGCATACTGAGCTTACGACCTCACCACGCGTGTGGGACCGCAACAGTGGACAGATGTGTTCCCACTTTATCAAATGACAATACTGTAGTTAGATAAGATGAGCGCTCACACACGCTGCGTCGTCACGCGGTGTTCTTGCACAACTCGCGCATAGTGAGCGTGAGCGACGGCCTCACCATGCGCGTGTGGGACCACAACAGTGGCCAGGTGTGTTCCCACTTTATCATATGACAATACTGTACCTAGATAAGATGAGCGCTCACACAAGCTGCGTCGTCACGCGGTGTTCCTACACAACTCGCGCATAGTGAGCGTGAGCGACGGCCCCACCATGCGCGTGTGGGACCGCAACAGTGGCCAGGTGTGTTCACACTTTATCAAATGACAATACTGTAGCTAGATAAGATGAGCGCTCACACAAGCTGCGTCGTCACGCGGTGTTCCTACACAACTCGCGCATAGTGAGCGTGATCGACGGCCCCACCATGCGCGTGTGGGACCGCAACAGTGGCCAGGTGTGTTCCCACTTTATCAAATGACAATACTGTAGCTAGATAAGATGAGCGCTCACACACGCAGCGTCTTCACGCGTAGTTCCTGCTCAACTCGCGCATAGTGAGCGTGAGCGACGGCCTCACAATGCGCGTGTGGGTTCGCAACAGTGGCCAGGTGTGTTCCCAATCTATCAAATGAAAATACTGTAGCTAGATAAGATGAGCACTCACACATGCAGCGTCGTCACGCGGTGTTCTTGCACAACTCGCGCATAGTGAGCGTGAGCGACGGCCCCACCATGCGCGTGTGGGACCACAACAGTGGCCAGGTGTGTTCCCACTTTATCATATGACAATACTGTAGCTAGATAAGATGAGCGCTCACACAAGCTGCGTCGTCACGCGGTGTTCCTACACAACTCGCGCATAGTGAGCGTGAGCGACGGCCCCACCATGCGCGTGTGGGACCGCAACAGTGGCCAGGTGTGTTCACACTTTATCAAATGACAATACTGTAGCTAGATAAGATAAGCGCTCACACAAGCTGCTTCGTCACGCGGTGTTCCTACACAACTCGCGCATAGTGAGCGTGAGCGACGGCCCCACCATGCGCGTGTGGGACCGCAACAGTGGCCAGGTGTCTTCCCACTTTATCAAATGACAATGCTGTAGCTAGATAAGATGAGCGCTCACACAAGCTGCGTCGTCACGCGGTGTTCTTACACAACTCGCGCATAGTGAGCGTGATCGACGGCCCCACCATGCGCGTGTGGGACCGCAACAGTGGCCAGGTGTGTTCACACTTTATCAAATGATAATGCTGTAGCTAGATAAGATGAGCGCTTACACAAGCTGCGTCGTCACGCGGTGTTCCTACACAACTCGCGCATAGTGAGCGTGATCGACGGCCCCGCCATGCGCGTGTGGGACCGCAACAGTGGCCAGGTGTGTTCCCACTTTATCAAATGACAATGCTGTAGCTAGAATGGATGAGCGCTCACACACGCAGCGTCGTGACGCGGTGTTCCTGCACAACTCGTGCATAGTGAGGGTGAGCGACGACCTCACCATGCGCGTGTGGGACCGCAACAGTGGCCAGGTGTGTTCCCACTTTATCAAATGACAATACTGTAGCTAGAATGGATGAGCGCTCACACACGCAGCGTCGTGACGCGGTGTTCCTGCACAACTCGTGCATAGTGAGGGTGAGCGACGACCTCACCATGCGCGTGTGGGACCGCAACAGTGGCCAGGTGTGTTCCCACTTTATCAAATGACAATGCTGTAGCTAGAATGGATGAGCGCTCACACACGCAGCGTCGTGACGCGGTGTTCCTGCACAACTCGTGCATAGTGAGGGTGAGCGACGACCTCACCATGCGCGTGTGGGACCGCAACAGTGGCCAGGTGTGTTCCCACTTTATCAAATGACAATACTGTAGCTAGATAAGATGAGCGCTCACACACGCAGCGTCTTCACGCGTTGTTCCTGCTCAACTCGCGCATAGTGAGCGTGAGCGACGGCCTCACCATGCGAGTGTGGGTTCGCAACAGTGGCCAGGTGTGTTCCCAATCTATCAAATGAAAATACTGTAGCTAGATAAGATGAGCACTCACACATGCAGCGTCGTCACGCGGTGTTCCTACACAACTCGCGCATAGTGATTGTGAACGACGACCTCACCATGGGCGTGTGGGACCGCAACAGTGACCAGGTGTGTTCCCACTTTATCAAATGACGATATAATGCAGGTTAAGCTCGACAATTTTTATTATTGAGGGAATTCGAAAAAAACTCTGCCTTTACCTACCTTAACTCGTCAATAAGCCATAAATGTCCCACTGCTGGGGCACGGTTCTCTTCCCAAACTCGGGAGATTAGGCCATACTTCACACAAGGACCAAGTCAGGGTTCTCATTTTAATTTTAATTAAAATATTGATAACGTTTGTCTGCATCTCACCCTGAATCGGCAATTCTTGGCAATCTTAAATTACTATCTACGATTGCTAATAAAGGTACACAATTTACCGAAAATCTTAAATGTTATTTTTATTTAATTTTCACAATGTTCATCAGCCTCACATCAGCCAAACGGCGACAACTCCTGCTCATAGGCCTCTCACGAGTTAGAGGGGTTTTTGTCGTAATCGCTATGTTTGGCAAGTGGGTTTGTGATCGCAGTGTGCAGTGTGACGACACAGTACGCGCAAAGAACGCTGCTGACCATCCTCCGGTTTTTGATCACTTAATCGACTCTTACGATGGGGTCGCACCACAGGCAATAGGGGATCGGACTGCATCAAAAATAAATTTTGAAATATGATTTCCTAAATTGCTCTCCTCTTGATGTTTCAAAAAACCTTACTTGTTTTGTTTTTCCATCACGTCTTCAATTTTTATTTGATCAAATTCACAAAATAAGTTCGTCAATGACGATTAAAATGTATGATGTCACTTGTGGGTATTTCAAACATTTTTAAAACAAAATTTCTTTTTGACAGATCATAAAAAGTAACTCAAATGACTAGCATTCCGATTCCCTATTCCCATTATAATATCCTAAAATATCAACTTTTACTCAGTTAACATTAGACATGATATAAAACATTGTCTGGTCGTCGAGAAATTATTTTTAGCCGAAAAACTTAAAAAAATTGAAATTCTTGCCACATTGTTTTCTATTCACTTTAATATGTATACGATCTATAATTTCCTTAGCAAAAATGGTTGTGAAGGTTTTGTAAACTCTTTAATTTCAGGATAATTATTACAGTATGATTTAGTTTTTTAATTAACGAAAATTTAGGGAGCTTTCTTCCTAAAATATTTCGATCTATGATTTCCTAGGCTAAAAAGGTTAAAGGTTTTTTAAACTTTTTAATTTCATTATGACTGTTACAGGAAGATTTAGTTTTTTGATTAATGAAAATTTAGGGAGATTTCTTCCTAAAATATTTGGGTCTATAATTTTCTTGGCAAAAAAAGTTTAAAGGTTTTGTAAACTCTTTAATTTCACTGTGACTGTTACAGGAAGATTTATTTTTTTAATTAACGCAAATGTAGGGAGCTTTCTTTCTAAAATATTTCGGAACACTAACAGTTTTGTTTTATTTTTCTAGGAGGTGCATAAAACAGAATTTCCAACAACTCCTAATAGCTTAGAGCTATCAAGAGATGGTGCAATCCTGACAGTGGCACATGGTGAGTCCCGTAGTCGCGATATCGAGCCCAGACACAATAGTTAAACAAAAGACGGTTTAACTGCGGTATGGAGCAATTGGGATCCCCGAGCGTTGGTGGCGTAATGGCAGGGGCCGCTACCTCCTGTCCGGGAGGTTGTGGTTTGAATCCTGCCACGTACCAATGTGTTTTCGATTTTCGATTTCATATGTACGTTTATCCGACGCTCTTACGGTGAAGGAAAAACATCGTGAGAGAACCTGTACACGCCTGCGAAGAAACACGAAGGCTGTGTGTGAAATCGACCAACCCGCATTGGGCCTTCGTAGTCGACTAAGGCCCGATCGCCCTAGTTCAGGGTAGTCTCGAGCCCCTCGGTGGGGACATATATAAGCTCATCATAACTAACGCCTCCAACAGTGAAAAAATAGTATATTAAATAATAATATGATCATTTCATCGTTGAAAGTGATTAATAGGTTCTGTAGTTTATTTAGAAGCCATCAACCGCCTCCGTGGCGTAATTGTTCAGCCCATTAGCTTCACATCAGGAGGTCGCGACTTCGATTCCTGGCGGAATCTAACTTGATAAGACTCGGTTTGGTTGGTGAAAGGACATTGGCTAGCTACCACCATCTTATCGAAGTCCTGCCGCCAAACATCAATGTTAACAAGCATTGATGTGTTTCGGCTTGAAGATGAGATAGCCAGTTTCCTCATTGCGTTGGGGAATCTTGGTAAGACCGCTTTCATCTTCGGCATCATTGTCACTTACCATTAGGTGAGATGATGCGAAGGGCTTACCAATTCTGAATAAAAAAAACTTCATCATACCCGAAAGATGTCAACTGCTAAACGAAGGCCTATCCTAAAAATTTCCACTACGACCGCTCCTGTGCTGCCCGCATTCAGGGTCAGTCCACAGAGTAGGTTGGTAACTTTACTATTCCAACGGTCATTTGTTCTACGAGCTATGTGCACCACCCACTGCCACTTAAATTTAACGATTCTGTGAGCTTTCACTTTAGTTCTATGGATCTCCTTGTTCCTTACTGGGTAACGAGACTCTTATTACTAAACCAGCGCTGTTCGTCCCTCCCCCCATCGCAATGGGGAACAGATTTAGACAAAATGGTGGTAGCTAGCCAGGCGGGCTTAGAAAATGCCACCCCACCAACCAAACCGAGTCTTAGATAGTTAGACCCCGCCTGTAATAAAACCCGCGACCTCCTGATGTGAAGCGAATGGATTAACACGGTTTCTAGCTGAAATAATAATATGACGACATTGATTGTTAATTCGGTACTTACCTACTAGTCATCTAATTTACTTTTTATGAACTCTCAAAAGCGAGATTTTGTTCGAAAATGATTGAAATATGAACTCATCATCATCATCATATCAGCCGAAGGACGTCCACTGCTGGACATAGGCCTCCCCCAAGGATTTCCACGACGACCGGTACTGCGCTGACCGCATCCAGCGGCTTCCCTCGACCTTCACCAGAAATATGAACTATGACGTCATATTTTGTCATTGCCGTTGACGTACTAATTATTTGTTTTTGATGATGATGATGATATCAGCTCATATACGTCCCCACCGAGGGGCTCGAGCCTACCCTGAATTAGGGCGACATGTTTTTGATAAATGATAATTATTGAAAATGATAAAGCAAATGTGTAAGTTTTTTGGAAATTGCAGAAGGAATTTAGTGAATTTTGTTTCATAATTTATTATTGATAATGGCAAGTTCCCAATTGTACTTGTGCAGGTACGAATGTGTCGTTCTACTCTGCGGACACGATGCGCAAAATGCGCGAGTTTCCGGTGCCCACCAAATGTTACTCGGCGTCGCTGGCGCCGAGTCGAGCTAGCTTCGTCTGCGGCGGCGAGGACCTCAAGGTCTATAAGTTTGACTACAACACCGGGACCGAGCTGGGTGAGTTACGATGTCTTTGCTGAAGCTTGATGGTTTGTCGGCAATGCGTCCCGGTGGCACCTAGTCGAGCCACCTTCGTCTGCGGTGACGAGGACCTCAAGTTCTATAAGTTTGGCTGCAACACCGGGACCGAGCTGGCTGAGTTTCTATGTCTTTGCTAAAGCTAGATGGTTTGTCGGCAATGGGTCCCGGTGGCACCTAGTCGAGCCATCTTCGTCTGCGGTGGCGAGGACCTCTAGGTCTATAAGTTTGGTTACAACACCGGGACCGAGCTGGGTGAGTTATGACGTCTTTGCTAAAGTTAGATGGTTTGTCGGCAATGCGTCCCGGTGGCACCTAGTCGAGCCACCTTCGTCTGCGGTGGCAAGGACCTCAAGGTCTATAAGTTTGACTACAACACCGGGACCGAGCTGGGTGAGTTACGATGTGTTTGCTGAAGCCAGATGGTTTGTTGGCAATGCGTCCCGGTGGCACCTAGTCGAGCCACCTTCGTCTGCGGCGGCGAGGACCTCAAGGTCTATAAGTTTGACTACAATAGCGGGACCGAGCTGGGTGAGTAACGATGTCTGCTGATGCTAAATGGTTTGTCAGCAATGCGTCCCGGTGGCACCTAGTTGAGCCACCTTCGTCTGCGGTGGCGAGGACCTTAAGGTCTATGAGTTTGACTACAACACCGGGATCAAGCTAGGTGAGTTACGACGTCTTTGCTAAAGTTAGATGGTTTGTCGGCAATGCGTCCCGGTGGCACCTAGTCGAGCCACCTTCGTCTGCGGTGGCAAGGACCTCAAGGTCTATAAGTTTGACTACAACACCGGGACCGAGCTGGGTGAGTTACGATGTGTTTGCTGAAGCCAGATGGTTTGTTGGCAATGCGTCCCGGTGGCACCTAGTCGAGCCACCTTCGTCTGCGGCGGCGAGGACCTCAAGGTCTATAGGTTTGACTACAATAGCGGGACCGAACTGGGTGAGTAACGATGTCTTTGCTGAAGCTAGATGGTTTGTCAGCAATGCGTCCCGGTGGTACCTAGTCGAGCCACCTTCGTCTGCGGCGGCGAGGACCTCAAGGTCTATAAGTTTGACTACAATACCGGGACCGAGCTGGGTGAGTTACAATGTCTTTGCTGAAGCTAGATGGTTTGTTGGCAATGCGTCCCGGTGGCACCTAGTCGAGCCACCTTCGTCTGCGGCGGCGAGGACCTCAAGGTCTATAGGTTTGACTACAATAGCGGGACCGAACTGGGTGAGTAACGATGTCTTTGCTGAAGCTAGATGGTTTGTCAGCAATGCGTCCCGGTGGTACCTAGTCGAGCCACCTTCGTCTGCGGTGGCAAGGACCTCAAGGTCTATAAGTTTGACTACAACACCGGGACCGAGCTGGGTGAGTTACGATGTGTTTGCTGAAGCCAGATGGTTTGTTGGCAATGCGTCCCGGTGGCACCTAGTCGAGCCACCTTCGTCTGCGGCGGCGAGGACCTCAAGGTCTATAAGTTTTACTACAATACCGGGACCGAGCTGGGTGAGTTACAATGTCTTTGCTGAAGCTAGATGGTTTGTCAGCAATGCGTCCCGGTGGCACCTAGTTGAGCCACCTTTGTCTGCGGTGGCGAGGACTTCAAGGTCTATAAGTTTGACTACAACACCGGGACCGAGCTGGGTGAGTTACGATGTCTTTGCTAAAGCTTACGATGTCTTTAATAAAGCTAGTTGTTTTGTCGGCAATGCGTCCCGGCAGCACCTAGTCGAGCCACCTTCGTCAAAACCTCAAGGTACACAATTTTCACTTCAACACCGGGACCGAGCTGGGTGAGTTTGAAATTGAACGTCAGTAAAAGGCAAATATTGACTACAAAACTGCGACTGAACTGAGTGAGCCATACTAATGATTTTGGTGATAGAGATTTGGTCATCATCACATCAGCCAAAATTCATCCACTGCTGCTCCCCTGGGTTGGAGGGTTTTGCCGTAATCGCCACGCTGGCAGGCGGGATGGCGATTGCAGTGTGCGATGTGCTAGCAGAGTACCTGGAAAGGACGCTGCTACCCTTTCTCCGATTTATTCCCTTAGTCGTCTCATAAGACACCCACGGGAAGAAATGGGATGGCCCTATTGTAAGCCCTAGCCATAATTTTTTTTATAATCCACAATTGATAAGCCCTTGGCATGACATTGATGGTTGGCGGCAAGTCTAGGATAAGATGGTGGTAGCTAGCCAGGCGGCCTATGAAAATGCCCTACCACCAACCAAACCGAGTCTTATAAAGTTAACCCCGCCGGGAATCGAACCCGCGACCTCCTAGTGTGAAGCGAATGGACAAACCATTACGCCACAGAGGCGGTTAAAACGTGTATATGATTTGGTCATACATAATATTTTTATCCGGCATCATATTTATTAGATAACTGCCTTTACAGCCTTCAATAATTTTTATTTATATAGGGTGACCTCAAATTAGTTCTTGATACCAAAGGGTATGCATGTGCTCATGACAAAGAACAATTTTCCCAAAGAAACTATATTAAAAAAAAAACTTTTTCATCTTAATCAAAAATAAACAAAAAATTCCTACTAACGGTGTGAGTGTGTCACCCCTGCCTGGAAATACCACACCTGTAAGCCACTCTCTTTTTTCGCTACATTCCAACTTTTCTACCATAATTTTTTAGACTTCAGACAAGCACGGACTACATAAGTAATTTAGTTGATATCAGAAGTTAAAAATAAGAAAATTAAAAAGAAATATCAGTATCACAGAAATCACAGAAAAACTATCAAGCTACTAAAGTACCTGCGGTAGGTATGACTGCCATGTTTCAAAAAAGTCGCCTAGCTGCTGCACTGTTTCCATCTTCAACGTAGAAGGTAGCACCACACCACATTATTGTATCGAATTTCTACTCAGTAAATCACAAACAAACAAAATCACGATCATATGGCGTATACGCATTACGCATCCAGGAAGGTTGCGGGAACGCGGGGGCACTGACGGACGACGTTGACCTCCATTATTACTTGCATAGGGGTGACTGCGTGACGTGGTAGGGATCCGAGAAAAGTATCGATACCTGAGTTGACTCGATACTTTTATTACAATACCAAGTATTTTGTTACTTGATACTTTTTAGTACGATACTGAGTGGGAATCAATACTTTTCACATTACTGAATACTTTTCTACCAGCTAGCAACGGGAAGATATGAAAACGGTATTTCTGGCGAATAAACATTTGTCGTAATCATTTTATTAAATAATTAGCTAGGGTCACAATATTTTTGTGTTTTTATTAACTGTAATTAGCTAAACAAAAAAGTACTCGACACCTAATTAACTAGATACTTTACAATTAAACACAATTATCGATTACTTTAGTTGCAATATTGCTCATGACTACAGTATCGATACTTTTGTTTTTGATACTCTTGTTACAACGCTTTATCGACACATCGACGTTGTAGAAGTTTTGATGTTAAAACATCAATGTTTTTATTTTTCTTTCAATGTTATTAAGAAACAATGAAATAAAAACTAAAAGAAAATAAATAACTTCCATAGTAAAAAAATCATATGATAAGAGCTGATGATCTTGAAAGGGGCTAAATAGTTTTTGTTTCATTCATAGCTACGGACACTCTTGATGAATTCACCTTTCAACAATAAAGAAAACTAAATCAAAATCGGTCCATATGTTCGTAGCTGCGATGCAGACAGACAGACACACAGATACACACGTTAAACTAATAACACTACTCTGTTTACATCGGGGGTTAAAAAATCGTATGGTAAGTAATAATCTTTATTCAATAATAAGTAAGTAATTTAACCTAAATAACTTTTAAATCATCAGTAGATTATCATACCAGCTCATTTACGTCCCCACCGAGGGGCTAAACCCTACCCTGAATTAGGATGATCGGGCCTTAGTCGACCAAGCGGGCCCAGTGCGGGTTGGTCGACTTCACACACACCCTGAGAGTTTCTTCATAGGCGTGTGCAGGTTTCCTCACGATGTTTTCCTTCACCGTAAGAGCGTCGGATAAACGTACATATCACACTAACATTTTAAAGGCGAAAGTTTGTGAGTGTGTATGTTTGATACTTCTTCATGCAAAAACTACTGAACGGATCTGGCTGAAATTTGTTAGATAGACAGTTTAGGACCTGGATTAACACATAGGCTACTTTTTCACGCTCGCGCACTGCGCACCCTCCAAAAGTCATAGAAACGTTGTCCACGCGGGTGAATCCGCGGGAAACAGCTAGTGAAATCTAAATTCGAAATCACATTGGTACGTGGCAGGATTCGAACTAAGTCATAGAAACGTTGTCTACGCGGGTGAAGCCGCGGGAAACAGCTAGTGAAATCTAAATTCGAAATCACATTGGTACGTGGCAGGATTCGAACCACCACCTCCTGGACAGGAGGCGGCGGCCCTAGCCGTTACGCCACCGACGCTCTAATCGTCAGTACTCGTAGGTAAGTAAAAAATACGATCAAAGTACCGAGATAGTATGGAGTTACAGGTAGCTAAAAACATCGATATTCCCGAAACATCGTAGGTATCGTTTGCAACCCTACCGAATTCATGGAAAACCCGACCCAGGTTTATTGTTTGTTTCCGCACTGATTTCCTATCTCTTTTTGCCATACCAAGTCGCCCGGCGCAAGACGAGGAGCGCCGACGCGCTGACAAGTTACAACCAGCTGATAGTATCTAGTGCAAAAAGAAGTTAGTAGCACAGATTTGAACATTTCGTTCGTTAGGTACTAATTTGCAAACAAAAATAAAAATGTTGCATTGTTGCTACAGTGGAAAGAAGAGAGTTGTGTGTGTTTGTGTGTGGAAGATAGTAAATAAAATTTGTGTTTGTGAATACGATAAAATGCAAACTGTGACAGAAAGTTCGGTCACATGTTTTTACATCTAAAGGTAGGGAATACTAAAGTTCTCTACTCCAGTGACAAGCAGGACTGATGTAAGTTTAATTGATTTCCTTTATAACAATTCAATTATCAAAAGGTATGTACATTTGTTGAAATTTAAGCTTGCTGAAGATTTTTTTTGTTGACGTCCTAGAAACTACCAACTCATTTTTCTTGTGAAATTCACTCGTGTTGTCGGAGGACGAGTTCGGTGTTCTCTTGTACTGGCGCGGTTTGCCGACCTCAAGAAATGACGAGAATTTACATGCATTCAAGTAGGTAAACTACACATACTATGTCTTCAGTCTTCGCGGTAATTGGCTATACTTACATAACATTTTAGTAGGTATCATTCAATAAGGGCGGCCGGTGTGAGAGAGATGGTAGGCGTGCGAAACGATCAAAATTTAAATATGATTGAACTGCGGCCGACCGGCGCTTACACCGTAACAGCTTATTAATTAATTTAATTTATGTAAAATTAAAAAAATGAATTTAAAAATATATGTTTCTTAGGGAAAGATGTTTGTTATCATGAACACATGCATACCCTTTGGTATCAAGAACTAATTTGAGGTCACCCTATATAGATTATGGATATACATAAATGTATTGATAGTGTAATGTAAACTAAAAAAAATAAAAGTTAAAAAACTAAAAACCGACTTTAAAATGAAATTCACTCAAAAGTATAAAATAATATTATTACACTTAGATACACGACATTAACCAATAGTAACGAAATCAAAGGTGGGTACGAATTAAATTAGGGTCCTTAATTTATTTTTGAGGTCGGTACCAGCACACAGCTATTCACATTTTACTTATGGCATTGCTGACACCGACCTCAAAAAAATTTTTGGCCCCTAATTTAATTTGTACGCACCTTTGATTTCGTTACTGTTGGTTAATGTCGTGTATCTAAGTGTAATAATATTATTATATAGGGTGACTTTAAATTAGTTCTTGATAGCAAAGGATATGAATGTACTCGTGATTACAAACAACTTTCCCAAAGAAACTATACGTCAAATCAGAAAAAAAATTTTGGTCTTCGGTACATAACAAGTTATTAAATCGACAAAAATGTATGAAGGACCAAATTTTTTTTTTCATTTTTGACATATAGTTTCTTAGGGAAAGTTGTTTGTAATCACGAGTACATTCATATCCTTTGCTATCAAGAACTAATTTAAGGTCACCCTATATACTTTTGAGGGAATTTCATTATGAAGTCGGTTTTTAGTTTTTTTAAACTTTTAGCTCATATACGTCCCCACCGAGGGGCTCGAGCCTACCCTGAATCAGGGCGATTAGGCCTTAGTCGACCACGCGGGCCCAGTGCGGGTTGGTCGACTTCACACACAACCTTCGAATTTCTTCGCAGGCGTGTGCAGGTTTCCTCACGATGTTTTCCTTCACCGTTAAAGCAATCGGTAAGTATGTACGTAAGTTTTGAAAAACTCATTGGTACATTGGCCGTCCAGATTTGAACCCGGTACCTCTGGTTAGATGGACCGAGTCGTTACCGGTTGAGCCACCGACGCTTTATTTTTATTTTATTTTTATTTTATTTATTTTTAGTGATATTGCTATCTAACTAACAACGTTAAACCCAATCGGCAAGAGGAACCATCAAATTATAATGCATGTGTTTCTTTAACAGATACAGATTCCTGTGGCTTTCAATAGCATGAAAGTTAAGGAGTTAAATCTTCCATCAACAGCTCATCTGAATAACCTGAAAGAATACAAGTATTGGTCTATACGTACCTTCGTATCTACGTAATTTTTTTGAAGAATTATCCTCCAACTCCTAACCGTTAAGGAGCTGTACCTTCCTTAATCAGCTCATCAACATGAGATGATGACTACCAGACGCAAATACTTTAATAATTTAAGAAAATACATGAAACACGTAAAACTTGCCCATAAAATTTGAGGGTTGCCCTCGATTTCCCTAGGATGCCATCATCAGATCCCAACTTGGTGACAATGGGAGTATACTCTTTCGAAAAAAAAATGAATTTTGAAAATCTGTTCACAATCGGCGGAGATATCGCGTAACAAACATAAAAAAAAACATACAGTCGAATTGAGAACCTCCTTTTTGAAGCCGGTTGAAAATAACGAAATATACCAAAATACTTAGTTTAGTGTGTTATCTATTTAGCAATTTTAGTTTTAAATATTACTTTGGTAGGGTTCCTGTTATGCCTTAAAACTTACTGTTACACCTTAAAATGATACATTATAATGAGTATGAGCAAATTGACTACGATCAATACGTCGCTGCAGTACCTAGGCTTGGAAGAGAAAAACCTAGCTTCAAACATTTTTTGGTGGTGACAAATACGTCGTTGTTAGCTATTCAGCGCTTTATTCGTATATATTTCTCATTCAAACAATCATGGTTAAAAATATAAATTTTCTACGAGTCGCTCCAATAGACTCGTCTTGCCGCGACCACCAGAAGTTCAATTTAGTACATTTAATTCTATGAGTTTGTACCGCTTTCAAAAATCGATGCGAATCGGTGGTTGTGGCAGGAATGTAAACACATACTTTGCTCTTTTTTATCCACAATTGGTAAGCCCAAGTCTTAATTCATATTAATTTATCTGATTGTTAAGATGTGATGTGATCTCTGTGTGAGCAACAATATCGATGCACTTAACTTATGCAAAGTATGTATAATAGTACTAACATACAGTATGGACACTCCCTGCACTCTCTAGATTGCGTCCTCAGCCCCTCGTTACTCAGGTTGATTCAGATTGGTTATAGTTTGGTTTTCGTACTTATGGGATTTTGCCGTGATTTTGTTTGCACCGTCATTTGTTTTCAGAAATGTCATTTCACGACGGTTTGTATGCAGTGTCCGGGGTGTGACTTAAGCTTGTTGTTACATTTTCAATTTCTTTGAGTGGTAATTTGGAACTAAGAACCCAGAAAATAGAGAAGAAACATTTGTTTCATACTTACCCTAAACTTTTCCTTATTTATAAATTCACTTGACCTTTTCAGAGTCGAACAAAGGCCACTTCGGACCTGTTCACTGCGTGCGGTGGTCTCCAGACGGGGAGCTGTACGCCACGGGATCTGAGGACGGCACCGTGCGTTTGTGGCAGGCTGTCCCCGGCCGCGTGTACGGCCTGTGGCGACGCAGTAACGATCAACCCATCGTCAACGGGTTTAAGGAGGTGGCGGCCAATTGACGCGAGGCACACTGCTTGCCGGTGAGTAACATCATTAATGGTAACTAGGAAGGCTGTGGCAGGCCATATCAGGACGCGTGTACACCCTGTGGCGACGCAGTAACGACCGCCCCGTCGTGAACGGGTTTTAGGAGGTGGCGGCCAACTGACGAAAGGCACACTCATTGTCGGTAAAACCACAGTATATATACAGGGTGTTTTTTTAATACCGAGCAAGCCTTAAGGGGGTGTTATGTAGACACGAAAAAAAAAAATAAGATTTTTTTTTCAAATAAAAATCTTTACTAGTTTTCCCACAATCATTAGTTAAGTTTGTCTAAAAAAGTCCACATCGCAAAGCTACCGTCGTACAGCTGGCTGGGGTCAGTAAACTTGCGCGTGACGTTCGGATCTTGCAACAAGACGGCAACGTCGCATGGTTTCTACCTACGTACCTCGTCTCGATCGTGAATAACTTTGGATTTCAGTAAATAAGTGTTTTTAATAAAATAAAAAACAAAATCATTCTGCGTCATTTTGATAGATTGAGTCAGTTTTCCCTTCGTAATGTACGGGCTTAGGACCGTCAAAATACCTAATTAAGCTGACTGGCAACAACACAATAAAAAAAACGAAGCGCGAGTCAGAGTTTCACATGAAGGGTTCCTTACCTTCCTACTTAGATTTTTTTTGTGAATAACTTCAAAACGTTTTATTTTATTTTTGACTTCACGTGTACTTGCCAAATTTCATGATTCTAGGTCACCAGGAAATTTATACCCTTGTGAACGTCAAAACGGCTATTTTTAAATAACGTTAACTTAGAAGTTTGATTTTTTCACAGCTTCAAGGGATTACAGATTTGATTCATTTCAATTTGACACCTCCACACGTTCCTGAAAAAAAGGGCAGACATACAGACGGACAACAAAGTGATTTAAAAAAAAGGACCCTTTGTTTCTTTTAAAGTACGGAACCCTAAAAATTAGGAAGGTAATTTTTTTGTTACGTATAAATTAGGTGTTTTACTTAAAAACTGAATCAACTTATTTACAATTTACAAATGATTAAACGAATTTAAGATTTACAATGATTTAAAAAAAAATGTTCACTTACGTCAGTCGCATTAAATGTTCAAAGTGTTTGCTCGTTTTGAAAGTATTCAAGAATTCTTTCTTCGAGATGTAATGAAATTCCCGGCTGGCCTTGACCTCTGGCATGTCGAGGTGTCTCGAATTGTCCGTGATCTCGTAGATTCTGTACAGTGAGAGAGATTCTGGCTCTTGTTGGTACACGGCGGTTTGGATATCGCCGCATATACTCTCTTCGAGTCATTGGCACGTTACCATTACACTCGTGGTACAAACAAACCAAGTCCAAGAAATCCGCATTCGAAAATAAACTGCGACGTGGCATTTTCGCGTAGCGCGCCGGGCGTATTACGAAAGCACAAACACAACCTGCACCAAACGCGAGCGGGACGTTACTGTCGTGTCGATTGTCGGTCGGTGGGGCCGAGCGGGTGGCCGGGCGGGCCGCGGGAGCGCCCGCGCGGGAGTTTCCCTTCTTTGCGGCGGCATGGCAACGTCGCGTGCGTCACGTGGAACGGACGGTGCATTCAACTTTTCAAGTCGTGCATTATTTTTGAAAATGAAAGATTTTTTTATAAAAATTTAAGGTACACTTTTTTTTGTGAAATGTGTTTAGAATCATGTCAGGGTTCACCCCCTTAAGGCTTGCTCGGTATTAAAAAAACACCCTGTATTAGTATTAGCGTACAGTATGAACACTTCCTGCCGCTCTATGGATTCGACCTCACCCCCTCGTCACTGCAGATTGGTTATTAGACTGGTTACCTAACATGAGAGTTGTCACACACGGGAAAGATACTATGAGATATCTTTATCTGACCAGATATAAAACTGTAATTATTATTCACTTATGATATTTGAATTTGAATGAGTATCCATGATAGTAGCAGGACACTGGTTAGTCAAGTACTGATATTTAAATGAATTACAAGAATAGTGTTGCGAGATTTTTTTGATTCTGCTATTTCTGCTTGTTTTAATTAGGGCAACTAAAGAACAGCTATCGAAAGGGGAAAGTGTTCAAAGAGTCTCGTTAAGACTGTGGAATTTTTTGGTGGTGACAAATACGTCGTTGTTAGCTATTCAGCGCTTTATTTGTATATATTTCTCATTCAAACAATCATGGTTAAAAATATAAATTCTCTACGAGTCGCTCCAATAGACTCGTCTTGCCGCGACCACCAGAAGTACAATTTAGTACATTTAATTCTATGAATTTGTACCGCTTTCAAAAATCGATGCGAATCCGTGGTTGTGGCAGGAATGTAAACACATACTTTGCTCTTTTTTATCCACAATTGGTAAGCCCTTGTCATCATTCCTTCTAATGGTATGTGACGTTGATGCTGATGAGCCGAACATAGAAGAAAGCTTCCCAGATTCCCCAACTCAATGGCGGTGCTGGCTATCTTATTTTCATGTCGGAATAGATCAGTTCTGTTAACATTGATAGATATTTGGCGGCAAGACATAGATAAGAACTGCCTCCGTGGCGTAATGGTTAAGTCCATTAGCTTCACATCAGGAGGTCGCGGGTTCGATTCCCAGCGTAGTCTAACTTTGTATGACTCGGTTTTGTTGGCGGAAGGGCATTTTCCTAGCTACTACCATCTTATCTAAGTCTTGCCGCAAAGCATCAATATTAACAGCATAGATGTGTTCCGGCTTGAAGATAAGATAGCCAGCTCCCCATTGCGTTGGGAAATCTTGGTAAGCCCGCTTCTATCTTCGGCATCATCGTCACTTACCATCAGGTGAGATGACGTCAAGGGCTTCCCAATTGTGGATTAAAAAAAAGCTAGTGGTAGCTATATAGCTAGGCCGGCTTAGAAAGACCACGCCGGAAATCTAACTCGCAGCCTTCTGGTGTGAAGCAAGTGGACTAACCGCTATGCCACGAAGGCGGTCAAAAAGCGCATAGGGATGACGAATGCTAGTCATCTGCGTTACTTTTTATTGTGTTAGAAATACCTAGGCGTGACTTCATATATGTACTAATTTTGTGATTTTGGTGAATTAAAAATCGAAGACTTGATGGAAAACAAAACGATTAAGGTTTTCTGAAGTTTAAGTAGGAGGGCAATTAAGTGATCAAGAGTTCATAATTTATTTCTGATGCTGTCGTCATCCCTATTCTATATTGTTACAGGTTATTAAAGAAAAGTGAATGCAATCAAAATTGTTCGCTTGGCACGCTCGCTCGCACAGACTGGGCGGCGCGGCGGCGCCATGCGCTTGTGAACTTACGAGGGGCAATCCTGACAAATCAAGACTTTATCAACTGTCAAACTTATATTATTGTGTTGTTTGTTTTTTTATTTATTCTTTGCAACATCAGTTTTATACTCAAAGGCGATGTATTTATTGTAAAAAGGAACAGAAACTGAATAGACTTGATATGCAACAAAATAAAGTGATTTGTAAATATTACTCCATCGTTTTGATTTGTTTAAAATCAGAATGAAATTTATTGTTAGTGAAACGGACATTTGTACAAATAAAAAAATGAAAACGAAAATATTTTTTTGTTTTTTTTAATTGTTCAGTTTTGTTTTTGGAAATCTTAAAAAAATAAGACTACTTAGGTACAAAATAAAATTAGGTTTGCCAATATTTTACACAGTAATAATTTATATAAACTACAATCCTAGTGGACCAACTAGGCAGTGAAGGAATTTGAGAAAAAATGCTTATAACTATTATATTTTGACTTTGTTTATAATAATGCTATTATGGTAATACAAAATGGTAACACTGGATTTCTTGTTAATTCACAGGGAGAGTTTAAATGTTTTGTTTTTGCCTATACCAAATACTTATAATATTTTGTCTCCTATCAGTTAAAGCTACATGCTATAAATGTAAGTTAGGCACAAATCCTTGTGACCTCAGACCAAAAATAGGTAGATATAGTGTTAGCGCTTGAAAACGGGGTATAAAAAAACTCAGCTCCAATCACGACTGAGCAGAATTTTGCTTGCAGTCACCCGTTTTCCAGACTTACTGTCAACATGCCAAAACGTGCTGTCTCAAATGCACCTGTCTCAATTACAGTAAAGGATAGGGCCTATCAAGTGTCGAAACATTATACGAGGTCACCACTTAAGGTAAAGATGCATATGTATATAGTAGAATAAGCGTTAACCCAGTTTTTGAGATTGTTGTTTGAAACTCCATATCTACATTATTCAGAGACCGCGTACAGGAAAACATAGCGTAGGTAGACCGATGACCTGGTAAAGGTCACAGAAAGTCGCTGGATGCGGGCAGCACAGGACCGGTTGACGTGGAAATTTTTGGGGGAGGTATTTGTCCAGCAGTGGACGACTCGGCTGAGCTTTCAGAAAATCCGTTTAATATTTTTTGTTTTACATGCATAGGAGACCCCGAGCATCGCTCGGTCGGCCAGGTACTGATTGTTGTATGAAACTCAATATCTACATTATTTTTAATCTGAGGTTGTGACGATATTAAATCGCCTTCGTACAAATCGTTCAGTGGACGATTATACCTAACTAATGTGTTTCTGATTTAATGTAAAAAGTGGCTTACTACTTATAAATGGCCTATTAAGGTAGTTAGTCACTTCTTAATAATGTAAACAGTTTTCTAAAGAGTATTATAGAAAGATAAGGACTTCTCTTGAAACTTTCAAGACTTACAGTAAGTAATATTTGTGTTAATTTTTATTTTCCTACATCAAATTCACACACACCACAATCACATTTACACATAGACTTACACAGTATTTGCCTTTCAACTTTTATATCTAATTGTTTTATACCTAATTCATTTGTAAATTGCATTAATTTTTAGGAAGATTCACTGGGCTTCACTGGGCCCTTTTGATGACGCCACTTGTCAATAATAAAAAAAAGAAAAAGTGATTCGCGCCTGATGACTGGTTCTTTCTATCGATTAATCAAACCACAATCCATGTCTAACCTTTGTTCATATTTTTTGCCCACTGCGAGCAAGAACTAAATGACAAAACGAACACCAATACAATATCGTCCTATTTTTAACAACTTATATGGCACAAACAAAAACGTGCTCACTTAGCGATGAATGGTGTCAAATCTGGGAATTTGAAATTAAGGGGCGGCCTCCGAGGTGCACGGGCCGTGGGCGGGGGTGCGGAGGCGCCGCACTGTGCCGTGCACACGTCGTCGCGTAGCACGGCCTCGTGCGGCCACTCGCGCAGCAGCTGCGCACAGTCGGTGATGCGCAGAGATGCACATTGCGCCTGAGAATAGAATAGAATATCAATAACACACGGCCATGGATCACGTTCAATTAGGTAAGCAAAACAAAAAAAAAATGATATAAAACATTTCAGTACAAGATACGACAATTGGCAACTTTCAGAAATAAAAATTAGAGATAAGTACCTTTTATCTTTTTATTTTAGAGAAACATACAATGAATGAATGATACATGATTTTATTTCTATTCAAAGCGTTTGGCGATAGGGGATCGGACTGCTAGTCATTTGAGTTACTTTTTATGATCTGTCAAAAACGAAATTTTGTTCTAAAAATGTTTGAAATACCCACAAGTGACATCATAGATTTTCAGCGTCATTGACGAGCTTATTTTGTGAATTTGATCAATTAAAAATTGAAGACATGATAGAAAAACAAAACAAGTAAGGTTTTTTGAAACTTCAAGAGGAGAGCAATTTAGAAAATTATATTTCTGAATTTATTTCTGATGCAGTCCGATACCCTATTGTCGGTTCATTAAAGACAGTCTACAGTAACTTGTCAGAAATCAATCTTTGATAAATATCAAATACTTTTCAGTAAGCAAAAACCAATAATCTTACTTTATCGATATGCTATTAATTTAGGTTGTCTTGTTCATCGGTGCAGATGCACGAGGTGAAATGAAGGAGAAGGCGCACTCGCCGAAGGAGATAAGAGATGATCTTTATTTCCTAAATGCAACTAGGTATAACAATGGTGATAAAAATAAATTAAGTTCCTTCTATTCTACCTAGACTAGTGGGGGAGGTGAGTTTCGCTTCTTTACGTAGTAATAGTGTTCTTTGGTACTGACCCCTTCATCGGTGCAGATGCAGGAGGTGCAGGGCGAGGGAAACGCGGACTCGCCGACGGCCACCGAACGCCCGGCGATGAGACAACCCTGCGTCGAGCTCTCCCTCCACGCCGAGAGATCCACCTTGGGAAGCGATGCGCATGGCACCCGGGGGTTTCTGAAACAATTTAGATTTGGGAAGATAACCATTAGGACACTTTGTTAATATTGGTGAGTGATTTTGATTAGTACTTTTGACGTTAAACATCTTTAAAATCATATACGAGGTACCAAGTCAAAAACCAGGACCTTAACGGAAGTACCGGAAGAGACTTTGATCTGTTTCTATTTCACGACAAGGCTAAGGCTCCAAGCCATACCGCCTAATTCCATAAAACCAAGTAACAAACCTCAGAGTAGGACTACTCCCGGAACGTTCCTTCTGTAAGGTCAGGGACGTCAAAAGCAGAGGTTGCACTTTACATCAAAACGGCAGTGTGGTGCGACACAGTCTCACCCGATTTTTAAGCACTACCACGGTCTATGTAGGACCACAGCTGACGTTTGTGTGGCGTGAAAATAGCTCTTGAGTTAGATGATGTTTTGTGACAATATAGCCGACTTAAACCTAAATAGTTAGTTATTATGAATTAGCTTAGTCAAATTATGGATTTGCTTAGTCAAATTATGAATTTGCTTAGTCAAACTATGATTTTGCTTAGTCAAATTCATAATTAAATTATGAATTTTTTTGACCAGGGACTTGAAAAGATTAAAGATCATCCTTGGCCGTAGTAGGACACTTTTTATCAACGTAGAGTAATTTGATAAGTATTTTTGGTCCACGATTTTTGTCCAGATTAGTGTAGCATGAAATTTCTTTAAGAGAGACTTTTTTGGCGATGTTTTGTTTTAGATACTAGAAGTTGACCCAGTTGATCATTGGGTCTCTTTCACACATTCCACGGAGACAACAGAATAGATTTTTAAGAAGGGTTAGTTCTCCTGAAACTGAACAACTTTGCGGAAATCTGAGAAAAAAAATGACTTTCCATGCAAAGCTGGCGAATCAGCTTGATGATTCGTATGAGAAGATAAAAAATGCGATTCCAGCAACGTTGTCGAACAAATCAGTTGTTCAGTTTAATGAGTAAAAGCTATCAAAAATACCTAAGTTCTATTTTACCTTACAGTCTGTATAAATGAATTCACCACACGACTATTAATAAAATAGTGTTAAAGGTCTTACAAGAAATTGCTCGGCAAGTCGAACGCTGCTCTTTGGATATCGCCGTTGACATCAAAGTTCTCGCACAGGACCTTTGATAATGTCACTTTTCTGATCTCGGCCAGTTGTTGCTCCGTGAATCTGGCTGCAGGGTTGTCGTTTTCATACCTGAAAACATTTTGCGGCTTAAATAGGAGATAGGTATGTAGTACAGTTTGACTGACACAACATATCTATAGACATAATGCGACTTGGTAGTTTTCGTTTGCGCAAATGCGCAGAAAAGCGTAGACCAATTTCCGACACTTGCCGAACCACAAATAGGTACGTACCTATACGAATCCTACTATTCTACTAATCCTATCCTACTTATATTATAAACGCGTAAGTTTGTAAGAATGTATGGATGTATGTTTGTTACTCTTTCATGCAAAAACTACTAAATGGATCTGGCTGAAATTTGGCAGGTATAGACAGATTTGGACCTGAATTAACACATAGGCTACTTATTTCCACGCTCGCGAGCCGTCTGCGGCTCGCGCACTGCGCGCCCTCGAAAGGTCATAGAAACGTCCACGCGGGTGAAGCCGCAAGAAACAGCTAGTAATTTATAAATGGAGCTGCACTGGTGGCACATTCTTGCTTATACTATGCATTCATAGTTCTATCTCGCTAACATGATTCAATAAAATGGCACACGAGCGGCTGCGATTGTGCCGCGAACATAATCGATTTATCAGGACGACGGAATTTAATTTGTCGATCGATATTTGCCGCGCTATTTTTGGCTACTGCGCATGTACATCTAGCGCATTTGCGCAGAAAAGCGTAGACCAATTTCCACTTGCAGAACCACAAACGTACCTATGTAAATAATTTATAATGGAGCTGCACTTATGGCACATTCTTGCTTACTGTGCAATCATAGTTCTGTCTCGCTCACATGATTCAATTAGATGTCACACGAGCGGCCGAGATTGTGCCGCGAACATACGACTAATCAGGACGTCGGAATTTTATTTGTTGATCGATATTTACCGCGCTACTTTTGGCTACTGCGCAGGTACATCTAGCGCATTTGCGCAGAAAAGCGTAGGCCAATTTCCAACACATGCCGAACCACAAACGTACCTATGTGAATAATTTATAATGGAGCTGATGGAGCTGCGCTGATGCACATTCTTGCTTACTGTGCAATCATAGTTCTGTCTCGCTCACATGATTCAATAAAATGGCACACGAGCGGCCGAGATTGTGCCGCGAACATAATCGACTAATCAGGACGTCGGAATTTAATTTGTTGATCGATATTTGATGCGCTACTTTTGGCTACGGCGCAGGTACATCTAGCGCATTTGGCAAGAAAAGCGTAGGCCAATTTCCAACACTTGCCGAACCACAAACGTACCTATTTTAATAATTTATAATGGAGCTGCACTGATAGCACATTCTTGCTTACTGTGCAATCATAGTTCCGTGTCGCTCACATGATTCAATACGAGAGCGGCCGAGATTGTGCCGCGAACATACGACTAATCAGGACGTCGGAATTTAATTTGTTTATCGATATTTGCCGCGCTACTTTTGGCTACTGCGCAGGTACATCTAGGGGCCTTTTTTCTTTGTCTGAATTTTATTGATAAGTAGAAAGCGTCTTATTCGTTTGAATAGTGTAAGAATATTTACCAGAATCTGTCGCACTTCCTTAGTTGTCTGAACTGGATGGCGATAATGCAAGCGAATGTGGGCCCGACCAGACCACCTTGCAGAGGCCTCTCGCTCATACCTCCAGGGAAGAGATCGATGTCATCTACCGTCGGGTATATCCTCTTAAGTCTGAAAGAACAATTTCAAGTAGGATCTCAGACTAGGATCAGTTTGGATACTGTTTCCAAGTGCCTAGAATTTTATCTAAATGATCACACTTTCTACATTGTTTTGTTGTGTTACTACTCCGTAAATACTTAGGTTGTATAAGAATAGACAAAGAGAAGAAAATTGGTGCTTACACTAATAAGTATAGGTGTTACTGTATTAGGTGCCTCAACAGTACGGGCAAAGTATATATATTATAGTAATAACATACAGTATGGAAACTCCCTGCCGCTCTCTAGATTCCGATCTCACCCCCTCGTCTCCCAGATTGATTCAGATTGTTAACAGTTTGGTTGTAGAACGTATAGGATTTCGCCGCAATTTTGTTTGTTCCGTCATCGTCATTTGTTTTTTAAAATGTCATTTCTGGCCCTTTGTATGAAGTGTCCACGGTGTGGTACGGGGGAGGAGGATGCTGATTGATGTTCTGATATACTAGACAATCATTTAAAATCACACTCCAGATGTTTTTAATTCACAATTAGTAAGCCCTTGGCATCATATCACCTGACCGTAAGTGACGATGATGCTGAAGATGCAAGCGGTCTTACCAAGATTCCCCAAGGCAATGAGGAACTGGCTATCTTATCCTCAAGTCGGAACACATTTATGCTGACAACATTTATGTTTTGTGACAAGACTTAGATAAGATGGTGGTAGCTAGCCAGGCGGGCTGAGAAAATGCACTTCCACCAACTAAACCGAGTCTTACAAAGTCAGACTCCGCCGGGAATCGAACTCGCGACCTCCTGATGTGAAGGTAATGGACTTGACCATTACGCCACGGAAGACAAGAAAATTGATGCTTATATTAATAACTACTCCCTACTGTGTTCAGTGCCTCATCAGTATGGGGGGGGGGATGATGCTTGATGTAATGATATACCTACTAACCTTGCAATAACTTCATCCGGAATTTCTCTAGCTAGATCTTCGAAGGACGTTGCTCTCTTCAAATTGCAAAGAGCTCTGTAGTTATTGTAGCTAGGTATTCCATGGTCTCGGCCTCTTTGTAAGTTCAACGCGATGAGGTCAACACCGGAGAATGGTATCTTTCGATCTTCGAATAAGTGATTGGTGACTTCGCCGGTGATGAATTGATCGAGGGTTTCCATCGGAGTGGATGCAAGACCACGCATTAATTCGTCAACCATAGTTGGGTTCTGAAAAAACAAAGTTGAGACGTGTAATTTCATCCTTAGGGTCAGGAAGACATTCCATACTAAGTCCACATTTAGGAAGACATTCACAAGACGAAGTGATTTAAGATGAATAGTGTCGGATACTTACAGTCATAAACATATCAGTCTTGAAGAATCCATCTCGCAGTAAAATCGGAGGCTCTACAGCTTGATATGTGTGTGAAAGACGAGGCAAATGCGGCCGCAATAAGGAGTGACCAATTCGGAAAGCAGCTGAAGCGAACTCCGTAACGATAGCTGGATTGCAAGTAGGGGAGTACTCTTTGTAGTAGCCTGGAAAGAGACCAATATTTTGTATAGTTTTACAATACAGTATTTAGGAATAGTACCCATATATTATATCTAACCTGGAGAGATACTTTTTTTAATGAAATTTTACAATACAGTATCTGGGAATAGGCTTGGAAAAAGGCCATTGCATATAAAATTAAGTAAGTTAGAATAAGGTACAAGTTTGAAGCTGGAGCTGCAGGAAATAACTTTTTTTTATATATATTCACAATTGGTAAGCCCTTGGCATCATCTCACCTGTTGGTAAGTGATGATGATGCCGTAGATGGAAGTGGGCTTACCAAGATTCCCCAACGCAATGGGGAACTGGCTATCTTATCTTCTAGCCGGAACACATTAATGTTGTAAGCATTGAGGTTTGGCGGCAAGACTTGGATTAGACGGTGGTAGCTAGCCCGGCGGGTTTAGGAAATGCCCTTCCAAGTATTTGGCATAACTTTACACATTACTTCTATCAAAAAAAAAAAATGTTTTCCCAAAAAAAACCGTAATTATTTCGTTAAATTTAACTGTTAAAACTTAATCATAAATTTTTAATCACCTATAAGTACCTTTGATAAATATAACCTTTGTGGGTATAAATGTGATTTTCGTGTATTTATTTTTGATAAAATTTCCGCGCATGTTTGACAAAATATAGTTAAGTAGATATATGGTGCTGTTAGAGCTCATTACTAATTTCTAGGAACGTACCTGAAGGCAATAATTTCAATCCATAAAGATTAACAGCATTCCATGATAATAATCTGGGAAGGAATTCGTTGTAAATAATATGCGTGAATTCGGCAGCCAAGATGCGTCGAGTGTGCTCGAAGAGAAGTTCAGCATCCCAATGAGGATTGACACCTCTAAGACCTTCCACTATGCGGTTATGCTCACGGATGAAAATCGTGTGGATGGCTGTGAGACCTGGCTGTTCTGATGCTCTTCCGTCACCTTAAAGGAAAAGTGTCAAAGTTTCAATCAAAGTCTATGTTCTGCCAACAGATCATCAGTAAAATCTTAAAAATCAAACACGTACCACCTATGAAACAGTATCCACTGGGAGCCTTACACTCAGGATGGCTATCGGAGCGCGGCAACAAGTCTTTGCCATGGAAGGGATTGTCGGTGGCGTTCATTCGTCCATTGAACCCTCGAAGTTTTCGACAAATGCAAGGATTTTCGCCGTATACTACCGAAGCGTCGATGAAGGCAGTGTTCTGGTTCACCTGTTCTCTGGGACCTGAAGAAAAATCATGATATCAGGGTGAGATTTATGTAGGTCTTGATCCTTTCTTCAAGGTGAAATGTGCAGATCAGGTTTTCTTACCTAGCTGTTGTTGTCCAGGCAAACTTCTCATGAAGGGGAAGCATAGTCTTTCTCCGGATGTAACGTTCACCTCGGGGTAGTAGTGATCCCCTCGTGGTACAGGGAATGGGTTGCATTCTGGATGCACAGTGCGTGGGGAATCACAGGAACGACAATCTGGGATTGATTCGTGGAAACCTGAAGGAAGGTTAGGAGATTAGCATATGGCTATACTTCTCAATGGTGTTCCAGAAACAATGTAGGTTATGAAGTAGCTAACAAAACCCCAGTTTATCTTTATGTCTGACGTTCTTCAACTTACCTTTATGAATGGGTGTCATAGTGAGCTCATGGTCTAGGAACTGCGCAAACTGCATCACCATTAATGTGTATCGAGTGTGTAGGTTTGATATGTCTGGATGTATCACAGTTGAGACGATTCGCGGCGATGGCAGAGGAGTGCCTGTCACTGAGTTGATACGTGGACGACTTACACCTGAAAAGTATTAGAATTCCTTTTATTAATAGAAATAGTATAAACGTTCCAAAGGATTAAGAAAAATTACGATGATTGAAACCTACCATCTTCATAAACAGGTGGCAACAATCTTGCAAATGTGGTCAAACTTTTTCCCAAATTAGGATTTCTCAAGTTGTTACAGTAACCAGTGTAAGTTCTAAACGGACTGTCAGGGTCACATGATCCCGTGTCGTCACACTGAGGCTCAATGGTTGGTCCCAGCTGGTCTTGGTTGAGGAAACCGGTGACGTCTACCGATTGTAGAGAATCCACGAAATCGTTTGAGGTGCTGAATCCTAGTGCGTCATCGAATATTTGACGCTTGCGACGATGACTGCAAGAAAGTACACGATAGTGAATAAAATAAATATTCCATACACAGTCAGCTTGTCCCTTACTAGGATTACCTGTACTATATGGGAACCAGACAGTGATACAAGTAAATAAACATTAATTGTTTCTAATTCACTTGACCATTCCTGAGTAAAGTATTGCTTATTTTGTATAAACATATTATGAATTGAATTGAATTTAGTGCTTTTATCGATTGTACCTAGTTCCAAAACTATAATTTTAATTTAATTCCTGATATCACCTACTAATTTAGATATGATTGGAACTTGTAAGTGACGGAATCTTACCCATTGTTGATAGAATTAAGTAATTCATTGGTGGCGAATTCGAGGAATAGTGACGTGTTAGCCAACTTCAGAGCATATTTGTTGGCTTTAGAGAACGAAGCCGCTGTACCCACTGGAGACTTAGGATCAGCACCTCCATCTGGAAAGTTAGAAAATGGTTTGAAAGTGTAAGGTATTCTTTGGTTTAAGATCGTTTGCTTGTAAGGTGCATCAGTAGGGAATTTCGTTGACATATGACACTCACGGGTTTCCCAAAGCATGTATTCTAACTTCTTCCTGTCTGCCATTTCTTTTTTAGCTTTCTCTAAGGCCGTAGCAAGCATATCTTGCGACAACCTTTCTGCTGCTTTTGCTCCAGACTCGTCCCTCCAGGCTGCCAATTCTAACCGGTTATGCTGTGAGCAGTGCTGCGCGGCGTTTCTGTTCAAAAAATAATTCATATATTGTACTATTATATGACTCTATTTAAATGGTCTGTAAATTATTCAAATGGGCAGAAAAATATTGCATATTGTGAGGTTTAAAACTAAAACTCGGGTAGTTTAATAATTGATTAGGCGGTTAAATATTTACAATAAAATAACAGGAAATTGACGTTAAAATATTTTAATTGGTTATTAAAATTAAACCCTGGGCACTAACACATTTCGAGTGGATAGTAACTAAGGGCGATGAGTTAGCAAAGTTGGTACTGGCACTTCGCTAGCTTGGCTCATGCTGGTGTGTAAATCCTAACAGCTCGTTGCTTCGCTCCTGGTTAGCTAACTGATTATAATCTAACCTAACCAACAGCCAAAGACTCATTGACCCCATCTTAACCTCCACCTTGACTTTCACTTTAAACCCCACCCTGATTCCCACCTAGAACCACACCTTGACGCCCGCCTTGACACCCACCTTGTTCCTCACCTTGACCTCCACCTAGATCGCTCCAACCAATAACTGTCCATATTCTACAGTATTATCCCATCAAAATTAAATAATCGCCCATATTCTACAATATTAGTACTCACGTGCTACCGCTCGACTAATTAAGTTACCGCCCAAAACCAAATAAAATATCGCTCAATAAATTACTTCCCCCATTATAGTTGCATTTCAAGTGGAATAAACAGAAATAAATAATTTACTCACAAATACGGATCTTCTTTAACGAAAGCCTTGGGTTGGATATTGACTAGATTCTCATCAGCATCGCACAGTAATCCAGCTAGAGATACCTTCCTAATAGCGCCTAGTTGTTCAGGAGTAAACGACGAAGGTGGAATGTCGTTCTCATACCAGAATCTATCGCTCTTTTTCAGATTCGCGAATTGCAAAGCCAAAACGCACGCCAAAGTTGGTCCAATAACTGCACCTGTTGCTGGCTTTTCCATAGCACCTCCGATCATCAATTCTATGTCTTCAGCGTTTCTGCAAAGCAAAAATAAGGAAGACTATTATCTATAATATGTTTTTAACTTATCTAATGAAAACTCAACTTTTGTGTATTTTGTGGAGGCAACATTGCACTTGACAAACCTGTACATATCAGCCATCATTTCCTGCTGCGTCCTATCAAAGCCAAGTTTATCGAAGTCTGCATAAGATTTGATTGGCATGGTTGGCTCACAAAGACGCAGTGCTCGAAGGTAACTAGAAACTCCATGGTCACGAGATCTGTTGAGGTCCCATTGAGATGACTGGGTGAAGCGAGACACGCGATGAGCACTAGTGTGGACCAGGTCTTTCAAGGTTACTGTGGCATTAATCTGGAAAATAAAAGAGACATGATGAAGACATTCGGTGATATGATCAGTCCAATAGTGAGTGGTCTGTCTTAGGGTGTGTTAACGTACCAATTTCTCGTTCATCATAGCCTTGAATACTGGTGCAACAGCAACGAGCTCAGCGTACGCGCCAGCTCGGTTGGCGCTGGAGTAGCCTCGCCAGAAGCCAAGACTGATAAGTTTTAGCTCAGCCTTTGCCATGCCTACCTGGAATTCATTTATAGTTCTTTATTAATGTAACAAAGACTCAAAAATATGTTAGTTATAATTTGGCTACATAACTATGTAAGTTCACCTACATCTAAACTCTTCATAATTTAACTATAACCATTAACAGTTTTTCAGTAAGTATCTGAACCTCTGTTACAAGATCATCACAGAGTTGGAGAACCTGCAACAGCAGTTCATATACGAACAGTCGAGCCGGCTCCCGTTGCAGTTCAGGATCCGAATGGGGCTGGCCCGTACGCGGTGTACCAGTGACACGAATCTGAATCTTTTCGGCATTGTACAGAAGAAGCATTCAACGTGCGTTTGCGAACATCCCTGATGCACTACAGAAACGGGGCAGTCCATACAACGCCTGAAATGCGTTGTTCCATTGAACACGAAGGGCGCCTTAAGACTTCTGCGTAAAATTTTCCCACAGGCTACACGTATGAACTGGGGGCACATACTCCGGGTTGTGACCGCCGGCTCCAAAGACCATGATCGCGCTCTTGTTCACATTGCATGCTGCCAGTCCACTGGCAGTACTGGCACAGCTTTCACACATGGTCACCAGTTTTCTGAGGCCACAGACGATCGAATGTTTAAAGATTGTAATTTTGCGTTAAAGTTCTTGATCATAGGACCACGCTTTAGCACAACCATTCAAAGAGTTTTTTTTTCGGTAACTGTATTTTTTTCTAAGCAATGGATGCTTAACAAAGGTCTTCCTTCTGTTAGGGTAGGCCATCCATAATTCCAAAAGTATGTGGCATGATATTTTGTCCCATAATGGATAAGTAGGTATGGGTTTGAAGGTGTAAAGCTAAGGGAAGGTATAAGACAATTTTAAACGTTTTCATCAAGCCAGTTCCAGTTTATATAATGGGTCAAAATAGTTTGATCCCTTACCTCACCCAGAAGCACGGGCAGGAACTCGTTGAAGGTTATGTGCTGGACGACGGCAGCCATCGCTCGCCGGGTCTCCAGGAAGAGCGTGGTGTCATCCCAGAAAGGGTTGAGCGAGTAAAGCTCGCCCGCGATACGGTTGTGCTCCGAGAGCAACGCCTTGTATAGGGGTGCTGTCGGGGAGTTGTCATTGCACCTGTAAAGATAGGTGCCGAATAAGTAGGGTACCTACTTATGATATACTTAGTGGTAAAGCTTTACACCATCCATAACAGTCTCTATTACACTATTGAAATTGTTGAAACAGGTATCTACTCCACACCTTAGGAAAAAAGGTTTTAAAAACCGGTAAACTGAAGCGGAAATCAGAACCGCGCGCAAAGGGTTCCATAATACCATCATACTAGATGGCGCTTGTTTCTTCATGTTAAAAAAAACACGTTTTTTGTATGGAGACCCCCTTATTTTTCCACTTTTTTTCAAGTTTTAGTATTTGTTGTTATAGCGGCAACAGAAAAACATCATCTGTGAAAATTTCAACTGTATAGCTATCACGGTTCATGAAATACAGCCTGGTGACAGACGGACAGACAGACAGACAGACAGACGGATGGACAGCGGAGTCTTAGTAATAGGGTCCCTTTTTTACCCTTTGGGTACGGAACCTTAAAAATAGGTATTAAACTCAGGCGTTCATGTTCCCAGACTTAAATAATGCGAATCGCTTGATCGAGTGTTGTTATAAATCATGAATATGCGAAACGCATATTATTGTGCGATAATTGAAAACGCTAAACACGTCAAAAAACCGACTTCCATCGCAACAACTTCGAACAGTTTTGCATTATTATTTTTGATATTTGATATTTTTTTAATAAAGTACTACACCAATTTCAATTAAATTTATATGGGACCACACGGAAAGCATTAGCTTTCAAATAAAAAAAGAATCATCAAAATCGGTTCACCCAGTCAAAAGTTCTGAGGTAACCCACATAGAAAAAAAACATACAGTCGAATTGAGCACCTTCCTTTTTGGAAGTCGCTTGAAAAGAGAATAAAACCTAGACACACCTACTTAATCCTAATGTTCCGAGAAAATTGGGGTCTTTTCCAGTGCGTGGTCAGATTGATGGTCAGACTAGTCAAGCCAACGAGAATTTATTTTCCCGTCGTTCAGGTTTGTGTAGAATAGAATAGCCGACAAGGACCATCTTAGTAAACTGTCACTCACATTCATATCTCCACATTCAAAGTCTGCCTTTTATTGCCGCATACCTACCGGTAGGACGATTTAATGAGCTTTTTGTGATTGACAAACAACTCGTACACCGCTTTTAATAAAAGAGATGTAAATCTATAAGCATGTGAGAATGCAAATCGTCTCAAGGCTGGCTGATCGCTGAACCTATTTGCATACAATTCATTTATTTATGTGACGACACTTCGGAATTCCATCTGCCGTCATCAAAGAGGATATACCTACATAGGTAAATAAGCTAGCCGTCATCTCCCATACGTATATTATCATCTTTTGACTATAGTCGTACAAGCATGGATTATGTATGACCATATTACGTGTAATGGAAAACAAGTTGTAATGAATCAGAATTCATCAATATCCAGTGTACAGACAGATGATTTTACGATCGCACATGAAGTTAGTAGCATAGATTTGTCATCGGAATTATCTAAGTGTTTTTTTTTACTATTCGCGGAAATATTGCCATTATAAAAAAAAAAACAGTACAGTGCAAAACCAGTCCATCTAAGTTGAATGAAATGGTTGAATATTGTTGTTGGTGTCTTCTTTTGTATATTCATTTTGTAACAAAGCAGTGACGATATACAAGTTGTGAAATAGTTTTTTTTTTCAATAGCATTACAGCAAAAGTTTGTCTGACGTCTTGACTCTCTGTAAAAAAACATAAATGGCCAAGTGCGTGTAGGACCACGCGCAAAGTAGGGTTCCGTAATTTTTTCAAATGTACATTTTTGTTAAAAAAAATTGGAGTCGGTATGAACTACAAATCCCACAAACAATCTTAAGTTGGACGTCAATTACTTGTGACTAAACTAAGAAAGCCTACTAAGCCGTGTCATTTTTTCTTTTCAATTCATTGTAATATGCCCTAAAATTTCCAATATCTTTCAGAATTCCTGAAATAGCGGTTTAGTTGCTAGGGGTAATGAAAAATAATTTAACAAACAAGATGGACCAAAAATTAGTGATGTATTGTTCTACCAAAACCCACAATTACAAGTATCAACTAATTCAGAATATACTTTTACTAGATCACTATGATACTCGTAATTTTTAATGGTTTTTTTTCCTTTCATTTTTGGAGAAAAGTACTATATTTGCCGATGGTAATTTCAGGTCGCGTATTAATTAAAGTTCGGGCTTCAAACTCTTACTTTTTTTTTATTTTATTTTTTATGCCCAATTGGTAAACCCTTGACAACATCTCACCGGTGGTAAGTGACGATGTTGCCGAAGATGGAGTTAAATTGCTTAATTTTCTTCCTGAGTGTCGTTGGGGAAATCCTTGGCCTTGTTCAGCAGTGGATGTATTTTGGTTAATATGGTGATGATGATTTGAAATCGCTAATCATCACGTAACAAAGTTCCATGAAGTTTTTTCGGATCATATTTTCATTCAAAATCTTTTTCAGTAATAAATTAAAACTAGGATATTTCAACTATTGTAGAGAAAATACACACTGGGATAACCATTTTTAGTTGTACCTTCAATGCTCTTCAAAGGTAACTTTGTAAAAACCTGTTAGAAACAAAGGCTACAAGCTAACATGAGCTTACTTGCGACATGAGCCAAGGTCCATTTTGCCAGCGTCATAGAGTCTGAGCGAGCGCAGCTCCTTTTCAGAGCTGCCGTACAACGCAGAGCCATCCACGAAAGCTGTCGCCAGATTCATCTGCTCACGGTGGTCTGGAATTGAATACCAGTCAATAATTTGTAATGTAATGAAGAAGCGTCGGTGGCTCAACCGGTAACGACTAGGTCCTCCTAACCATAGGTCGCGGGTTCAAATCCGGACGGCAAGTGTACCAATGAGTTTTTAGTACTTACCGATTTCTTTAACGGTGAATGAAAACATCGTGAGGAAACCAGCACATCTAATTCCAGATGGTTATTAAGGTCGCGTTGCACAAGTCCGTAGGTGTAAATCTAAAATGCCCTACACGTGACCGCGGGTGATGCTAAGTGTAACACCAGGCAACTGCCTTCTATCCCTTGGATATCACGGTGAATTGTGCCACACGATAAGAGAAAGAGAAGAGAGAATGTAATGAAGCGGTCGCAGCTCAGTGTGATTTGCGTGGTTGAGTCGGATCACGCATGTTAACTTACATGAAGCAACTATATACGTTTGAGTGATAGTGGCATTCTTCTCGACCCTTTCCGTGCTTCACTAGATGGCAGTCGTTAAACCGTGTCAGATTCCATATAGGTGGCTTGAAAAAATTCTGCTGGCAGTGGGGTTTGCCACTAGTCCTACAACCTCCACCAACCCAGACTTGGAGTATGGCTTAACCTTTCCGATTTCGGGAAGAGACTCGAGCTCCAGCAGTGAGGGACGTTTATGGCAAAGTATATATATTAGTACCACTAACATACAGTATGGACACTCCCTGCTGCTCTCTAGATTGCGACTTCGCCCCCTCGTCACCCAGATCGATACAGATTGGTTACAGTTTGGTTGTCGAACGTATAGGATTTCGCCGCCATTTTGTTTGTTGCGTCATTCCTTTTTTCAAATGTCATTTCTGGCCCGTCGTATGAAGTATCCAGGGTGTGTTTATGGGTTGTTGTTAACCCTTTCACGAGCATTGGCAACATTTTTGCGAGGGATGCTGTGGCAAATTAATCTGAATTGACCTCGAATAAGGTTCTATTTCCTCTTGTTCGGCGTAGTTGCGTTGCTCGTGTAAGGGTTAACCCATTGACAAATGTCATTTGTCGTATTCGCCACGCATATTAGTAGCAATCGCAATGTTCAGTGAGGTGGGGACATCACGCGGAAAGGACGCTGCTGATCATCCTTCGGTTCGGTTCCCTTAGTCACCTCTTACGAGACCCTCGTAAAGAGGCCACCACAGGCAACCTTCACTAGATAAACAACTTTATTCTTACCAAAACCACACGAGTCGATGTTCCTCGCAGGAGCCGATCTTGCATATTCGCAGCTCACTCCTACGCAGTCCTGAAATCAGAGAAAACATTATTTAAATCCTACTTACATTTCATAATAACAAGCTTTTATTTAGGTAGGTGTAACAAATATAATTTTAAATAAAAAAAAACGACTTCAAACAGGAAACTAAGGATCCTCTCGATTTCTCTGGGATTACATCATCAGATCCTGGTGTCCTTATCATGGTACCACCCTTGGGATATCTCCTTTCCAACAAAAAAAGAATCAACAAAATCAGTTTATAGACGACGAAGTTATCCGCGAACACACATAAAAAAATATATATACGATCGAATTGAGAAACCTCCTCCTTTTTTTTAAAGTCAGTTAAAAACAACACTTTAACCGGTAGCCTTTTAACCGCCTCCGTGACGTAATGGTTAAGTCCATTAGCTTCAAAACAGGAGGTCGCGAGTTTGATTCTCGGTGACGTCTAACTTAGTAAGACTAGGCTTGAGTGGTGGAATGGAAGGCTATTTTGTTAGCGCGCCTGGCTGGCTACCACCATCTTACCTAAATCATGCCGCCAAACAGCATTGATGTGTTTCGGCTTGAAGATAAGATAACCAGTTCTTCATTGCGTTGGAGAATCTTGGTAAGCCCGCTTCCATCTTCGGCATCATCGTCACTTACCGTCAGGTGGGATGATGCCAAGGGCTTATCAATTTGTGCATAAAAAAGGAGGTAATACTCGATACACGATATCATGTAACTTTCACTCGTTAACGCATCTTGCATATGTAATTCACATAATCATATTTGTTGAGGCTTTATCACGTAATAGTCCGTTATAGTCTTTGTCAAGTGTAAAAGGAAGCCCTATTTCAAATAGGCTTTATTACACGTACTTATTGAGGAACAATGGTAAGGGGAGAGTTAATTTGGTAGGATTATGTAGAGTGTAACGAATGGATTTAAAAATATGTTTATCTAATCTGTACAAAACAAAGAGTTTCTTTAATATCTCAAGAGGGAAATTCTATCACGTAAATGGTCCCACGTTTTAGCATGCCGTGCGGCATTCTCCTCTCATAGATTGGTGTAGCGAGAGTGAGACAGATTTAGTGTAATGTACATACAGTTTGAATTTCTCAGCTGCGTCCTTGAATTTGTTACTTTTTACGGTCAAGACATTGCTTCTCTATAGAGATATTATAGAAACACTGTGGATGATAAAAGATGATCAAAGACTTGTAACATTAGAGATCAATTTCTTTGGAACATATGTTTATGAAACACGAGATTGCCTAATTGCTTCACGATTACATCGTGATGTACGTCTGTAGTCAGCGTTAATGATTAACCATAGAGTGCTCGCACTATGAGCATTTTTCCGCCCTCGGCAAATAATGTATATAATAAAATTTTATAAACTATGCACTCGCCAAGGTTAAGCCCAGTAGGTATTCCTTTACCTATCTGTACCATAAGTTGGAAGTACATCAGTGTGCGGGTGACCGCGGAAGGAAAGTGTTGTTGTGGAATAATAATGAAATTAGGAGGAAAATAGTTGCATTATATGAGCAATTTACTGTGGAGTGAGCACTGTTCGCAAACTTTCAGGACTTATTTTTACTAAAATATATGCCGAAAGTAATGAAAATATATAAATCTAAACAAAAACTAATGAATATATAATATATAGATGGTCAAAATTCAGCAATTTTCCCAAAGATATTGTCAAGTGTATTTTCAAAAGTTTTTAAATTAAACTTAAATAAATATTGCTGTTTTAAATAGTACATGATTGATATTTATTCTTCTAAAAACATTTATAAGTTTTTTGAAACTATTGTGTGAAAAAAAACCATTTTAACACAGGCGGCAAAATGCTCCCCACGCGACCACTCACGTTTCATGGAAAGGCGCGACTACTCTAGGGTTAAGGGTTACATCTGATGAAAAAAATGAATCTTTATATCACTCGTGTGTCTGTTCGTATATCACAACCGTTTTTCTCTGGTAGAAAAAAAAAGAAGAACAAACTTCGATTTATGTGGGTTAATTAAGGTGGACAAATTCATTAAGTAACGTATCAAGTTAAAGGGCTCGTTGTAAGATATAAAAAATATATTTTTTATAATTTTAAAATGCAAAATAATAAGGTAACAAGTACGAAATCTACAAGAACGAGAGTTCTCCCTTTATCTCCGAAACAACTGAAGCTAAAGTTTTGGAAATAATAGGATATGTAGGTGCACTCTTATAGTGTACAGAAAAAAAATCTAACTTTTAACATTTTTACGGGAAACGGAATAGTACGTTACGGAACCCTCTCCACGCACGTTCGACTCGCACTTGATCGGTTTTTATTCTTTTACGAGCCAGCGACTTCGTGTTATACCCTGTTATATGTTTTTCTATGCAAACCACGGAGGAAAAAAGTAAAAAGCATTTCTATCACCAATTTAGTAGCTGAAAGGTATAAATAAATAGCAGATAAATCCTTTCTTATGCATCTCTACGCCTCCCTTTCCGTTTCCTGTTTTTACTTACCTAATTTATTGGTTGTAAGTGCGTTGTCTGTCAGTCAGTCACGGAACTGTTTCATATTAAACTACATAGATTATTGCCTCTGTTTAGTACATAGCGCATGCTGGCTGGCTTTCACCGAGTAACGTAACCTTTCTAGCTGTGACCCCGCGAACTGCCTTGCGTAATCCAACCAATGCCTTTGATAACTACGTTGCGACACTTCACATGCTTGGTAGTATTGTTTAATACAGGTAGCAGTTTTGTTACAGGTGAGAATGGTGTATGATTGCCAATAATTGGGACTTTTGTGGCTGCTCAAACTTTTCACTAAGTAACATAACCTTTTTAGGTGCATCCCTGCGAACTGCCTTGCGTAATCCAACCAATGCCTTTGATAACTACGTTGCGACATTTCACGTGCTTGGTAGTATTGTTTAATACAGGTAGCAGTTTTGTTACAGGTGAAAATGGTGTATGATTGCCAATAATTGGGACTTTTGTGGCTGCCGAAACTTTTCACTAAGTAACGTAACCTTTTTAGCTGCAACCCTGCGAACTGCCTTGCGTAATCCAACCAATGCCTTTGATAACTACGTTGCGACACTTCACATGCTTGGTAGTATTGTTTAATACAGGTAGCAGTTTTGTTACAGGTGAAAATGGTGTATGATTGCTAATAATTGGGAGTTTTGTGGCTGCTGAAACTTTTCACTAAGTAACGTAACCTTTTTAGCTGCAACCCTGCGAACTGCCTTGCGTAATCCAACCAATGCCTTTGATAACTACGTTGCGACACTTCACATGCTTGGTAGTATTGTTTAATACAGGTAGCAGTTTTGTTACAGGTGAAAATGGTGTATGATTGCCAATAATAACCGGAGGGCGGTTCCATCCCTTTGTCGTCAATGTTCCACCTTTACGCACGAAGCGTTTTGCGTCTTCGTTTATCATGCGAACGGCCAAGGAGTGGAATTCCGGCGTCTGTATTCCCCGATTCGTACAATTTAGAAATCTTCAAGACGAGAGTGAATAGGCACTATTTGAGCTTGCGTGTCACATCCTCGGCTGCATCGGCACTTACCATCAGGTGAGGTTCAGCCAAACGTACTCAAATTTTTAATAAAAAAAATATAAAAAATAATTGGGAGTTTTGTGGCTGCTGAAACTTTTTACTTAGTAACGTAACTCTTTTAGCTGCTACCCTGCGAACTGCCTCGCGTTATCCAACCAATGCCTTTGGTAACTACGTTGCGACACTTCACATACTTGGTAGTACAGTATAATCTCACTAATCCGGCACTTCGATAGATCGGCACGTCCAATAATCCGGCACACTCCGCCCACGCCTCACGTGCTTACGTATTTGTTTTTTTCAAGCGAGAATAGTTTATAGTTAAAAATGTCAAATAAACGCAAACACAAGACACTAGATTTAAATAATAAAATAGAGATTTGTTAGTTTAATACATTACATACATTTATTCCTTTTATGAAATGCTTTATTTTATTCATTACCTGTGACTTTTTCAGTATAATCCAGTAATCCGAACATTCCATTAATCCGGCACCCTCCGGTTTTTAATAGTGCCGGATTAGTGAGATTACACTGTATTGATTGTTTATAACAGGTTGCAGTTTTTTTAGACGTGTGAATGGTTGTATACGGTTACGAGAAATTAGGTCTTTTGTGACTGCTCAAACTTTTCACTAAGTAACGTAACTTTTTAGCTGCAACCCTGTAAACTGCCTTGTGCAATCCAACCAATGCTTACGATAACTACGTTGCGACAATTCACATACAAACTTGGTAGAATCGTTTATTACAAGTTGAGTTTTGTTACAGGTGAAAATGGTGATATTTCGGGTAATTGGAACATTGCTCTATCGAGTTTTTAGAGTATTTTATCTCAGTGAATTTAACATTAGCTTAGCTATAGTCAGTCTGCTAGACTTAGATCACAGTATATAAAAGAACGAGTTCCATGGTCCGAGCATAAAAGTCTAACATAGCTATTTGCATATTTATATCCTTTTGTTCTAGCAGGCGATTATCCGGACGTTTTTTGAACTTTGTTTTGTATGAAACCGGGGATCTAGTTCTTCTAGAGTTTGCTTCCGCTAAAAACGTGGGTACGAAAACTTTTTATTCGTTAAATAACTTTAATAATACAAAAAATTACTACCAAATGATTCATATCAAAGGCCAAGTTCAAGATGGTCTTCAAAACGGCGCTAAGTGGAACAGACCTATCATTAGTCGGCTGATTGGTTGGTCTCAGAATGTGCGCTTGCGACACCAAACGCGCCACAAAACAGCGTCCGGTAGCCTTCGGGCATTTATCACGTGAATTACGAACTTAATGAGCCATCTTTATTATAATAAAGACGCATCATTTTGGTGTTTGACTTGAAGAACTTTAATAGTTTTGCAAAAAAAACAAAATATTTTTGTTTAAGGAACGAAAGTCTAGTTTTACTTAAATATAGTCCTAATTGTGAGGAGGTTCCTTAGACCACCCTCTACCTAACTAGTGCCGCCATTGGTTAATAAGTAATTACCCGCTGAGTAGATCATCATATCAGCTCATATAAGTCCCCACCGAGGGGCTCGAGCCTACCCTGAATTAGGGCGATTGGGCCTTAGTCGACCACGCAAGCCCAGTGTGGGTTGGTAGACTTCACACACAAGCTTTGAGTTTCTTCGCAGGCGTGTGCAGGTTTCCTCACGATGTTTTTCCTTCACCGTAATAAGAGCGTCGGATAAACTCGTACATATGAAATCGAAATTCGAAAACACATTGGTACAAACCCGCTGAGTACATACTTTAAAGAAAATTTTATACCAGCCAAAAGTAGTCACTTTTAACACTAACCAATGTTTACAATATTTCAAAGACTATCTAAATAAACTACAGTAATATTCTTCAAATTCATCGTTTGATCGTTAAAGTATGTAATCAAATCAGCGAGTAATTATTTTTTAACTAATGGCGGTGCTAGTTAGCTAGGGATAGGCCCTTAAGGGTCCCCAGGAGATTTGAGTTTCCATACAAACGTAGTTCCGCTTTAATACAAAAACTAGATGCCGGATTAAATCCAATCTTTACGAATATATTCACATATCGATATTTATAATTAGTTTTCGATGTACTAATATAAAACGGAAAAAAAGATAAGTTTCAAACTTTCAGTACAAAACTAATTGAAGCCTTCGTTTAGTTATGTTTCAATTTACTACGATGAAAACTAATTACAAACATTGATATGTGTCTACTTAATATATTTGCAAAGTTTTGATTCAATCTTGCATGTAGTTTTTGTATTAAAGCTAAACTACGTTTGTATGGAAACTCGAGCCTCCTGGGGACCTTTAACTGAACAGGATGTGTGAACTCCGTTGAAATAAGGCTAGATAAACACATCTAGGAAAATCTTCAATGCTTTATCGTTATATGCAAAATTTATGTGGCTCTGCGAATACTATTATTGTGAAGACAAAAACCATGACCCAAATTACCTAATCGTACGTAACTTAAGATTACAGAATGCATTATGGTTAAATTAGATTTTATTGTCACTAATGAAGTAGATATCTAATTACATTTGATGTCTTTTGACCTGAGGTGAGGTCAGGGTGCTATAAGTTGCTCAATATTTACGAAGTGCTGAGAAACACATACATTTCAACCGATTGTGTATTTTCCCCAAATGTTTCTTAATGTGGCGTTAATTTTTGTTACGGTGCGGTTACTATGCAAATTTCACACGATCATCTTGGGGCCAGATGATCACATGATGACAAGGATTGCTTGGTAACATCCTGATGTATAACGTCACCATGTTCCTACCTTGTTCCCGTTGGCGGTGATGAGGTCATCTATGAGGCACTACCCTCAGGCCGTCAGCAAGCTGGTCACAATCCTTTTTCAGTCTGAGTCAGCTGTGTGAGCCACGTAGTGGACTTCCAGCGCGGAGTTGTTTGGAATCATCCTGATGACATCACCATGTTCCTACCTTGTTTCCGTTGGCGGTGGAGATGAGGTCGTCCATGAGAAACTGCCCCCAGGCGGACAGCAGGCTTGTCACATAGTCATGTTCTTCTGGTTGGGTCAGCTGCGCCACGGCGCGGACTGCCAATGCAGGGTCGGGCAGTTTTGGAGGCGAAAATGGCTGGGCGATTCCTGAGAACAACAAAGATTGTAGGGTTACTTCTTAGATTCGTTGGGGATTATACTATATACGTTCTCATAGCAATGATTAAACAATTGTAAAGTCACGTTAGCATTCTTTCTCGTAAGTATAGCCTTCTCCATCTACCTATAGATATCAACATTAAAATATACGTTTTATCTTGTAGTTGCCTATTATATCCTTCGGCTGATATGATGATGATGAAAGAAAGAAGATGTATCAGACTTGATGAAAAATACAAATGATCTGAGTTTGTATGAGAGGTTACGATCACGATTTTTCTGGAATAACGAACTACCCAGTTTAACCGGCCATATTTTGACAAACTGAAAACGGGGCTTGACGTGATTTTATATAATTGATGTTGTTTTTACCTCAACGTTTCGACTATGCTGCGATAGCCGTGGTCGCGAGTAGACAATCGCTTATACGGCCATATTTTGTTCTAGTAACTAAAAAAAAGTAAAATCTTTAGTAACATTTTTAACATTTCGACCTTCCTGTACATTGAAAATGAACTCAGGCAAAATTTTAAATTTCTCAAATATCTTTTTAAATTGTTATAATTTGTTTAATGAAAAAAACAATTATAGATAGGCATTTTCTATTTAATAAATCGAGTCAGCATGCATATGTCGCAGGCACACTTTATAATTCGTCATTATACATAGAGTAAGTTCCCTAAATATGGACCCCCATATCGTTATCGTTAAATAAAACTCAACATTTTACAGATTGTGAAAGTCTTTTATTCTCAGTACCAAGGTAATATATTTAAACATAACAATCTTTTATCAAAAATAGAAAAATGATCAATTTTATTAACGAAATCACTCGTTTTTTAAAAGTTGGTAAAAAAGGCACTTCCAAAAATGGCGCTTTTTATGGACTACCAGGTTTTTAATATGGAACCTGGGTATATAATATGGACCATAATTTTACAATAACACTTACTCATTAAATTTAAAAAAGCGGAAAAAAGTAAAACTTAAAAGATTTGATTTCAGCACACAGACTGACACCGAGACAGGTGAAGCTATATAAAAATAAAAATTAAAGAAGGATCTATAAAATGGACCACGTGCACATAATATGGACCCCTGGTCCATATTTAGTACATGCTTAGTAGTCCATATTTCAAAACAGTGACTTTTTGAGGTTATGATTGCGTAAAAAAATATTTCAAGGAGGTGTGGTTATATGCAATATCACAAATATCTCTCGATAAAATAATGCTTCTTATATATATATTACTAAAACTGAAATAATAAAAATATGGTAGTAATATTCTTAAGAAACTCACCAAAAAACTTCATCAAATGAAGACATGGTGATGAAATTGTTGCCACTTACGCACACGTGAAAATATGGCCGCTGTGTTCGAGGAGCACTAAGATGCGGGGCGCGGGCATTGAATGTTGCTAACTTCATTGCGCTAGCAGCGCCGCCTACCGAGTTAGGGTGGGAGTCCATATTGCAAGACTAGTCCATATTTAGGTATCTTACTCTATACAGGGTCTTCGGCAGATGGTTGAAAATACGAAAATGGGGGATAGGTGGGGTCGCCTCCCACCTATTTTGAGAATAAAAAAAAATCTAGGACTTGTAATTTTTTTTACAGGATTTTTTTTCCTTTTTTTAGAAATTTTGCCATTTTTATACCTTTGAACACATGTAACTTTTTGTTTTTTAAAGCTAGCTCCAAAATCTTTTTTTTAATAGACTTTTATAAGATTGTCGGCTCTAAAAAAAATTATGTTTGTTTCAAGTTATTGCTAAAAACAAAAATGTGGGCCCCCGAACTTAAAAAAAAAGTTGAACAAAAATTTAAAAGTCAACTTTGCGATGCATTTAAAAAAAATAATGGGGCTGGAAGGCTTCTGTTTTTTTTAAAACATCTCTAAAGCTTAGGATTTTGAATGGTATGTAATTTGTTTCGGTATCTTTTTTGTAACCGGAGTTGTTAATTTTTTTTACTCAATTGGACCATGTTGACGAAATTCCACTAGTTACATGTTTTGTGAAATGTATCAAATGCAAAGTTGAAAATAATGTAAATACTTACTGTTGGGACGGTTACAAAGAGCAGGTACGTTTTTTTACATTCTTGCACACACATAATGGCTATCTTTTGTCATTTATTGGCATATTGGAGTTAGCACTTCCATATGCCAATAAAATGTCCGCATATTCCGCATTGGTAAATTGAGCCATTTTAAACCACAACAAAGTCTTAAAAAAACGTCTGATAATAACAAAAAGTGACAAACAACAAAAAAACTTAACAAAATCACAAACACAGCAAAGTGAAATTAACGAAAACAAAAAAAAAACGTTAACGTTATTAACGTTTGTGATTTTGTTAAGTATTTTTGTTGTTTGTCACTTTTTGTTATTATCAGACGTTTTGTTAAGACTTTGTTGTGGTTTAAAATGGCTCAATTTACCATTGCGGAATATGCGGACATTTTATTGGCATATGGAAGTGCTAACTCCAATATGCCAATAAATGACAAAAGATAGCCATTATGTGTGTGCAAGAATGTAAAAAAACGTACCTGCTCTTTGTAACCGTCCCAACAGTAAGTATTTACATTATTTTCAACTTTGCATTTGATACATTTCACAAAACATGTAACTAGTGGAATTTCGTCAACATGGTCCAATTGAGTAAAAAAAATTAACAACTCCGGTTACAAAAAAGACCGAAACAAATTACATACCATTCAAAAGCCTAAGCTTTAGAGATGTTTTAAAAAAAACAGAAGCCTTCCAGCCCCATTATTTTTTTTTAAATGCATCGCAAAGTTGACTTTTAAATTTTTGTTCAACTTTTTTTTTAAGTTCGGGGGCCCACATTTTTGTTTTTAGCAATAACTTGAAACAAACATAATTTTTTTAGAGCCGACAATCTTATAAAAGTCTATTAAAAAAAGATTTTGGAGCTAGCTTTAAAAAACAAAAAGTTACATGTGTTCAAAGGTATAAAAATGTCAAAATTTCTAAAAAAAGGAAAAAAATCCTGTAAAAAAAATTACAAGTCCTAGATTTTTTTTAATTCTCAAAATAGGTGGGAGGCGACCCCACCTATCCCCCATTTTCGTATTTTCAACCATCTGCCGAAGACCCTGTATAATACGGTCGGGCAAATGTCAGGCAAATTATATGGCACTTTGACAGTTAAATCAATCAAACCTGACCGAACCTAATATCGCTCGCTTCACGAGCTCATTTACAATCTGCGTACGGTATTTTGACAATTTGCCTGACTCGGCATTGGCCGTTTATACAGGGTGTAACATAAAGGTGTGGTGATACTTTAAGGTGGGCTTGTACCCATCAAACTGAACAACTTTCTCCATGGAACCCATAGTCAAATCGCAAAAAAAAATTTGGCTCTCCCATACTAACTCGATCAGCTGATCAGCCCACTTAGTATGGGAGAGCCAAATTTTTTTTTGCGATTTGACTATGGGTTCCATGGAGAAAGTTGTTCAGTTTGATGGGTACAAGCCCACCTTAAAGTATCACCACACCTTTATGTTACACCCTGTATATACGGACGAATTATTAGAATTTGCCTAGCTCGGCATTTTACAATCTGCGTACAGAATTTTACATTTTGCCTGACCGTTTACATACGGACGAATTATTACAAATTGCCTTAATCGGTGTAAAGCATTTTACATTTTGCCTGACCGTTTACATACGGACGAACTATACAATTTGCCTGGCGGTATGTAAAATAACTTTTTCTGCGTGATCGAATCAGAAACGAGGAGATCCGCAGGAGAACTAAAGAAACCGACATAGCTCACAGAATCGCTAAACTGAAGTGGCAGTGGGCAGGGCACATAGCTCGTAGAACAGATTGCCGATGGGGCAGTAAAGTTCTCGAGTGGCGATCGCGCACCGGAAAACGTAGCGTAGGCAGGCCTCCCACGCGGTGGACCGATGGCCTGGTGAAGATCGCGGGAAGCCGATGGATGCGGGCAGCGCAGGACCGGTCGTCGTGGAAATCCTTGGGGGAGGCCTTTGTCCAGCAGTAGAAGATTTTCGGCTGATATGATGATGTAAAATAACTAATCATATAATTTGCCTGCCACACATACATTACGAACTGCGGCGCTGTAGGCCCACGCGCTCTACATAATGTACATGTCGTAGCTAGCGATATCATACTTGTAGAATTGACCATTTTATGAAATGGCATCGCGAGACTGTTCGACAGTATCATCATCAAACTGAACGAACCTATTATAGCTCGCTTCGCTCGCTCAACTCAAGATTTTCATGATTTCGCCAATGTCCGCCCGGCCATTTCAACAAAATGCCAAATTTGAAACGATATACACAATCTACTTTATGTATTAACCAATTTCAATTACAATGCATTTAAAATATGTCATCACTGCTCTATGTTATTTTACATTTTGAATTTTATTCGTTCTATACGACTTAAGTCGAGAAAAATGATCATATTTTCAGTATTTTTCAATTTTCCAAAAAAAAAAACGGGTGGGGCTGTGTCGGGGCACACGGCCGTTGGTTTTAACGTGAATACGTCTCGTAACGGGTAATATGTAGTTTCTATATAAAATATTATTATTATTAATATTATTATCTGCGTAATTTCAACCGTCCCAGCTGCAGATGTACTGGCACCGTCGTCGTTGATCCGCTCGGCCGCATTCATTACTTTACGTTGCCGGCACTGCTTGACTCGATCATATGGTGTTTTATTGGTACCATTCGATTGCTGTTGAGATGCCCTTTCCAACCGTATACGATCTCTGTATTTCGATTTGGCTTTTCGACGCGTATAGGCCGAAATTATATATTTTTTGATATTATTTTTTTATTTAAACACCTTATTATAATCACAGTTACAACTTTACACTAATGTTTTATATATAATCGATAGATTTTGACGAGAGCTGACGATTGAAACTTGAATGAACGTCGTAGCTTCACCGAGTCGAAAGTTATACTAAATGGAAATCTCGATACGCAGCAAAATTACCTTCAAAATGGCGGGGCTGCCCCCTCCCCCGCGCGCGATGTGTTACAGTCCTTACTTAGCGTAATAAATTCTTTGATTCTTTAGCTATCAAGTGGTGTAAACGAAATTTGGATGGAGATGATAGATATGTAGCTACAACACTAAACTGTATCCCCCGATTTTGTTATCATTCGTTTTTTTGGATTGCATCCCTATGGAGGTAATTTTAAAGACGTATTCACGTCAAAAATGTGATTAAAATTTGTTCTTCGCTATAGCCGTTAGTACTATTAAATATACTTTGCTATATCCCTTGCCAATACGTACACTTCGACACTTAAATCATCACGACAAACCCAAATACTTTCAGAGCAATCGCCATGTCACCCTTACGCTGGAAAAAGTACCCCCACCAGGGATGATTTTCTTTTTATCATCTGTCAAAAACGACATTTTGTTCTAAAAATTTTTGAAATACCTAGGCGTGACGTCATAGTTTAGCAGCGTCATTTATGTACTCATTTTGTGATTTTGGTGAATTAAAAATTGAAGACTTGATGGAAAACAAAACGAGTAAGGTTTTCCGAAGTTTAAGTTAAGGGGCAATTTAGTAATCAAGAATTCATAATTTATTTCTGATGCTGTCGTCACCCCTATTTCCAATGTTTCAACCACCTTAATTTTTTGTTTTTGGAAAATGGAACTTCATAGTGTGAGTAGGCTGCATAAATTTGTAGTGCTGTACAATGTTTCATTCAAACCGTTACAGCCATTTTTGAGAAAAGAAATAAAAAATGATTTTTCTCTATGGAGGCAACCCTTAAAAAAATGACCAATTGCGAGTTGAACTTGCACACGAAGGGTTCCGTACCATCGTTTTAAAAATCATTTTTCTTAAATGGAAAATAAACGAGATTTTATAAAATTGAATTGATTTTTATTGTTTGCTGATATAGAAATATACACTCCGTGAAAATTTCTTCTGCCTATTTAAATGAAATACAGCCCGCTGACAGACGGACAGCGGAGGCTTAGTAATAGCAAAGTATATATCATCATCATATCAGCCGAAGGAAGTCCACTGCTGGACATAGGCCTCCCCAAAAGTATATATATTAGGACGTAATAGGGTCCCGTTGGCAACCTTTGGGTACGAAACCCTAAAAAAATCGGCAGAAATAATAAACCGAACAAGTGCGAGCGTTCCGTACTACATGGTACTATCACACCCCTCCACACAAGTATGACAATGATACCTGTTCATTTCAAACAAAAGACACCAACGCGACCGACAGAAAAATGGTTTTTTCAATGGTACTTTTATTTTATAGTCTTGGCGTAGCTTAGACTGAAGATAGTGCATTTTTAATATTATTAAGTATTTTCTTTTGAATAGTTCGGTACCTTTCGTCGTGTTCGTTCGTAGCGAAATTACTAGGGATGCATCGATACGCTTTTTTGCCGATACGATACTGATACCGATACTTTTATTAAAATATCGGCGATACCGGTACCGCCACCGATACCAATCATAGCAGCTCATATACGTCCTCACCGAGGGGCTCGAGCCTGCCCTAAATTGGGGCGATTGGGCTTTAGTCGACCACGCGGGCCCAGTGCGGGTTGGTCGAAGTCCCACACAACCTGCGAGTTTATTCGCAGACGTGTGCAGGTTTCATCACGGTGTTTTCCTTCACCGTAAGAGTGTCGGATAAACGTACATATGAAATCTAAATTCGAAATCACATTGGTACATGGCGGGGATTCGAACCACGACCTCCCGGACAGGAGGCGGCGGCCCTAGCCATTACGCCACCGACGCTCTATAATATAACCGATACCAATACTCTTAGTGAATTTTATTTAATTATTTTCGACGCTGAAGCGGTGTTCACTTGAATGATACCTCTTCATGTAGATCTACAAGTTTGATGTGTTATAATTTTTTAAATTGATGCCACGGGACACGTTTTTCTATTGCTTGGGAATTATCAAGTGTCAAAATTTTAAAGATATTCTTTAAAACACTTTTGTGTTTTTTGAAACTGACATTATTTTGCCATTTATTTTATTTTATTCACTCGACTAGTTATAAAAATACTCATACGCAAACTAATTATTTTGATAATTAATTTTGAATTTTATTCAGCATGGAAAAAGTGAAAATAGAAGCAAACAGAGACAACTGTTCGTGCCTCGTTTACAACGAAACAGACGAAACAAGAGGCGCGATTACATTACTACTTTTTAAAAATATCGCCGATGTCGATATATCGGCAAACCCAAAATATCGCCGATATATCGCTATCGGTATCAGTATCGGATGCATCCCTGGAAATTACGTAACCGTAAGCCAAAATGAATAAAAAATAATTTTATAAGCTGTGATGGTTATTTATCATCTGTGACGGTTAATTATTTACTCTATCCATATTTTAATACGTACATTCATCTGTCATTTTACGTATGATTCGGCTTCGTAGCTAAAAGCCTACTTTAGCCGATTATTACAAGATTATTTAACTTGTAATGTTCGTATGTATAAGTATTCCGCTTCAAAATTTGCAAGTTAAATTTGACCCACTTCCCGGTTTCCGATTAAGCTGAATATTGCACACACGTTTAGTTTGGATGACATTATGTCATTCTAAATCGATTATGGCGGACTCCCAAAGATGGCGGACCAGCTATTTTGCACCCCCATGATATGGGTATTAAATGAAAGAGTTTGCTGAGAAGAATATGAAATAATTGAAAATAAAAATAAATTAAAACATCTTTTAAACTTCTACATCAAATGTTTAGGTTTTTAGAAATGAGCTTATTAAATAATACGTTTATCTCTTGTTTCTTCCGCACACAGCACACTCGCGGTGCTCTACTATTTATTTATTTGTCAATTAGGTGTCTAGATACAAAGTTTACAAATAGTTACAAAATATTTATAGAAAGGAATAAATCTTTCTGATATCCAGTAGTTTCCCAATTCAGACACATTGACGGTAATAAATTAATGTAACGGGCGATAAGGCATGTCCCACCTGCTTGCAAACACGAAACCATGATTTTGTAACTGATCCAATTTAGCGACATTTAAAATAAATAATCTATGCAAAGCTTAAAGTGAGCAACGAGTTATACGTAGATTTGGATGCAAATTGTATATCGATTCGTGATTAGGGTAATTTAAGGCTAAAGACTTTAGTTGACCAGGACCGTTGATAATTGCACCTATTATGCGTTCATGGTTATCAAAACCACATGATTGTTTGGTACAAGACACCATCTATATACCTTATACCAATCAAAAAAAGCAAAAGGTTAACAAAAGTACTATAAAATTGACATTTGAAACTGTCAAATTCCTACTAAGTTTGTTTAGATTGTACTTTTTTTTGATTGGTATAAAGTATACATGTTTTTTTTTCAACCAACTTCAAAAAAAGTAAGAGGTTCTCAATTCGGTCTTTTTGAAGTGAAAACTTCTTAAGGCGCGTTAGGAATTTTTTGAGATGAAAGAAAACTATTGAACTCGCGACACTGTTACCGTTACCGTAACCGACACCTCCGTAATTCAAGTTTTCACTTCTGTCGGCACTCCCGGAGTGCCTTTGTGTGTGTTTTTTTAATGTTTGTTACCTCAGAGCTACGTCATTTCTAATCCGTATACAATTTTAATTTAAAAGTATACTTTTAGATTCATCCCACAGAAATTTAATCGAAATCAGTTTTATACTTTTCTAGGTAATAAACAAAAACAAATAATGTTACAATGTTTGTACTTGGTTCTTGTGATTGTAGTCGGGTTTTTCAACGTGTTTTGAATTTCCATTAATTTCCTCCACAATTAATAAGCTCTTGCCATCATCTCACCGGCCTACCAAAATTGTACTTGGTTGAAGTCGGTTTTTTAATGTCTTTTGTGTTTCCTATTATTTCCTCCACAATTGATAAGCTCTTGCCATCATCTCACCGGCCTACTAAAATTGTACTTGGTTCTTGTGATAGAAGTCGGTTTTCTAACGTGTTTTGTGTTTCCTATTATTTCCTCCACAATTGATAAGCTCTTGCCATCATCTCACCGGCCTACTAAAATTGTACTTAGTTCTTGTGATAGAAGTCGGTTTTCTAACGTGTTTTGTGTTTCCTATTATTTCCTCCACAATGGATAAGCTCTTGCCATCATCTCACCGGCGTACCAAAATTGTACTTGGTTGAAGTCGGTTTTCTAACTTGTTTTGTGTTTCCTATTATTTCCTCCACAATTGATAAGCTCTTGCCATCATCTCACCGGCCTACCAAAATTCCCTAACTCAATGGCTATCTTATCTTCATACCGGAACACGTCAACGCTGTTAACATTGATTTTTGGGGACAAGACTCAGATAGAATGGTGGTAGCTAGCCATGCGGGCTTTGAAAATGGCCTACCACCAACTAAACCGAACCTTACTATACATCGTAAAATTTAGCTTGATGCTGCAACAGCTGTAATCTTAGTACATTTTATATGTTGTGTCTCTTTCACACTAATTGAACTTCCATCTATCTTACCTGATGTCGCAGCGGTTAAGCTAAATTTTTCTAACTATAAGAGACCCTGCCGGAATGGAACCTGCGACCTCCTTATTCCTTATAAGAGATCTATACAGGTTGATTTCTGTTGATTATTTGGTTCTTTATTTGTTTCTGCTATGAAAACAGTTTTGCCCACGAAACAGAACTTTTAATAGGAACCCACAGGTTCTTAAGAAAAAGTTACTACCCATATTATTGATTACATGTCCATTTTATATAAAAACTATATTTTGCCAGCGGCTTCGCTCTTGTGAACATTGTTTCTATAACCGCATGCGGCTCGCGAGCATGGAAAAGTAATCTATGTTTTAATCCAGGTCCTAATCTATCTACCTACCAAATTTCATCCAGATGCCTTCAGTAGTTTATGCGTGAAAGAGTAACAAACATCCATACACAAAAACTTTCACATTTATAGTATGAGTAGGATAAAAGTTAAAAAAAAAACCAATATCAAAAAGAAATTCACTCAAAGTTATGGCATAATATTTGGATACATAAATACACGAAATTAAGAAACAATAACAAAAAAAATTAGGGGACTACACTTTTTTGAGGTCGGTACCAGCACTTGAGATAAGTATACTTACCTATAAAATGTTTTAGATTCGATGGCTTTGCTGGCACCGACCTCAAAAAAAATGTAGGCCCCCTAATTTGTTTCGTACCTACCTTTGATTTCGTTATTGTTGATTAATTTCGTGTATAAAAATACTATTTTTTCATTTTGAGTGACTTTCTTTTTGAAGTTGGTTTTTAATTTTTTAAAACTTATAATTTAGTTAAAAAAATTTAATGGCGTAATTCGCTTGACCTTAGGAGGTCGCGGGTTCGATTCCCGGCGGGGTCAACTTTGTAAGACTCGGTTTGGTTGGTGGTAGAAGTAACTAGTATATCATCTATGGTGGTAGGGAATTTTCATAGCCCGCCTGGCTAGCTACCACCATATTATTTAAGTCTTGCCGCCAAACATCAGCGTTAACATTATTGATGTGTTCCGGCTTGAAGATAATAATAATAAAAAAAATAATAAACTATATTTTATTGCACCAAAAAGAGACTTATAGCTAAAGCACAGTAAGTATCCCTGGTCCCCACACTAGGATTCCCTGTGTTGTGGGTAACCAGTCTCTTCCCTAATTTAAGAACAAAAGATAGCCAGGTCCCCATTGCGTTGGGAAATCTTGGTAAGTCCGCTTCCATCTTCGGCATCATCGTCACTTATCATCAGGTGAGATGATGTCAAGGGATTATCAATTGTGGATTAAAAAAATATGTAAATGTATGATAAAAAAAATTCAATTTTAGTTTAACAGGTAAACACCACTTACTATAGCCATGCAATAGCACAAAATAGAAAAAAAATCAAAGTATCAAATAAGTAATCATATCAATAGGTCATCGATGAATAATCTGTCAAACAGGATGCTTTAACATGCGATTAAGTTAACTGCCGGGTATGCTTCATTCATCTAGAAACATTTACGCGCAATGGAACAAGTAGGTAGGTAGGCATCATCTGGTCGAGATGTATCATTATCTTCTTAATTACAAATGTAACTTTGTAAATAATACTTTGTTGGCTTTTGTTATTCTTAGCGCTATTTTTGTAAAAGGAGGTAAGTACCTAGTTTTTTCAAGTTAAACTTGTTTACGCACACTTGACTTGGGGAGTAAGCTGGTGGATGCGTACCGAGAGCGTTACGGAAGTGAGATCGGGCGAGGCGAGCGGAAGATAGAAAGAGAGATACTATTTATTTTTGTTTACCAACAATATCGGTTGCCAAGGCAACAAAATCGGTTGTCAAAACAATCAAAACTAACATATAAGATTTGATCATTTTCAGTGGATAATAAAACTCTTTTCATAAACTGTCTATACCTCCATATGACAAAAAAGATTTGATTATTTTCTGAATACTAAGTATTTACTTTCATACATATAGATGGAGCTAAAGAAGCCGTGTGGTCTAAAGCACACTCGTATTTTTTTAACTCTTACTCGTTTTAATTTTTTTATACACTATTTGTAAGCCCTTTACATCATATCACCTGATGGTAAGTGACGATGATGATGAAGATGGAAGCGGGCTTATCAAGATTCCCCAACGCAATGGGGAACTGGCTATCTTAATATATTTAAGCTGGAACACATATATTGGTAACATTGATGCTTGGTGGCAAGACTTAGATAAGATAGTGGTAGTAGCCAGGCGGACTTAGATAATGCCCTTCCAAACTAAGTCATACATAGGTAGACTCCACCGGGAGTCGAACCCACGACCTGTAGATGTGAAGCTTATAAACTTAACCATTACGCCACCGAGACGGTTAAAATTGTTCTGGGACATTAGTATTTTATTTTTTAAATTAAGTTTAAACGCACTCTTTCACTCTTTGTAGATACCTACCTTCTCTTACTTATAGCTTCTTTTTTACTATCTACTTGATTAAAAAAAAAACCAGACAAGTGCGAGTCAGAACCGTACACATTCTGTACCATCATACTAGATGGCGCTAGTTTCATATTTTCTAAAACCATCATACTAGATGGCGCTAGTTTCATATTTTCTAAAACCATCATCCTAGATGGCGCTAGTTTCATATTTTCTAAAACCATCATACTAGATGGCGCTAGTTTCATATTTTCTAAAACCATCATACTAGATGGCGCTAGTTTCATATTTTCTAAAACCATCATACTAGATGGCGCTAGTTTCACATTTTCTAAAACCATCATACTAGATGGCGCTAGTTTCATATTTTCTAAAACCATCATAATAGATGGCGCTAGTTTCATATTTTCTAAAATCATCATACTAGATGGCGCTAGTTTCATATTTTCTAAAACCATCATACTAGATGGTGCTAGTTTCATATTTTCTAAAACCATCATAATAGATGGCGCTAGTTTCATATTTTCTAAAATCATCATACTAGATGGCACTAGTTTCATATTTTCTAAAACCATCATACTAGATGGCGCTAGTTTCATATTTTCTAAAACCATCATACTAGATGGCGCTAGTTTCATATTTTCTAAAACCATCATACTAGACGGCGCTAGTTTAATATTTTCTAAAACCATCATACTAGATGGCGCTAGTTTCTTCATGTTTAAAAAAAAACATGTTACTTGTATGGAGACCCCTCTTATTTTTTTCACTTTTTCTAATTTTTAGTATTTGTTGTTATAGCGGCAACAGAAATACATCATCTGTGAAAATTTCAACTGTCTAGCTATCACGGTTCATGAAATACAGCCTGGTGACAGACGGACAGACAGACGGACAGCGGAGGCTTAGTAATAGGGTCCCGTTTTTACCCATTGGGTATGGAACCCTAATAAGAAACTGAGCAAACGAGCGGTGCTCGGAGTCTTCTAGGCATGTAAACTAAAAATGTTTTTTTTCGTGTAAAAACGGATTTTCTCAGGGATGACACCTATCTAGAAAGACTTGCAAAACATTACGTAAATACAAAATTTCATCTAAATTGTTAGATTCGTTACAGAGAAACTAATTTTATGCATATGGCTTCGACCAATAAACAGCTATGGACCGGCCCACGCGAACAACGGTTTTGATGCCTACAGAACGTGTGAATTCACTCATTTCGTCTCAGTCGGCCTTTCGGAGGCCAAGACAAAGTATATATTAGTACTAACATACGGTATGGAAACTCCCCGCCGCTCTCTAGATTGCGACCTCACTCCCTCGTCACCCAGATTGATACACATTGGTTACAGTTTTGTTGTCGAACGTATAGGATTTCGCCGCCATTTTATTTGTTTCGTCATTCGTTTTTTTAAAATGTCATTTCTGGCCCATTGTATGAAGTGTCCAGGGTGTGGCCAAGAGGTCACATGCTCTTATGCTCTGATAATCACACAAATAAAACATCACTTTTCATTCGTAAGTAAATATTTGTAATACTATTCTAATGATATTTTCTAAAATTACTTATAAACAATTCGCATGCTTTCATGATTATTTGACTATTTATTTATGAGATTAATGAATGGATAGGGCCAGTCCATAGCTGTTATATTGTATGTAGAAATAAGAATAGCTTACAAAGTAAAAAGACATTTATGTAAGCGTAAAATAGATTACAGTATATTTCACGTGATTGCATCTCGTAAAATCAAAGTTTTGCAACCTTCATCTGTCGTCATCACCAATATCTGTTTCACAAAATTTTACAGGTTTTTTTTTGTAAGTTCAATTTCATGCACAAAGTTGCCGCAGTAACGGAACTATCTAACCAAATCTACTACAAAGATTAGTCTGTGGCTTGCTTTATAGGTTTTGTACCATCATAATAATATGCTTTTACCTATACGTAATCTGTAATTATTAAAAACAATCCATAACAATGTTGTGATTACATGCCTTTTCTATTGTCCCGAGGTTCCGTGTCTCGAGACCAATCACCCAAGTAAGGGGCTTCTTCCACTATGCGCTACTATTTTAAATTAATTATATGTGACCGTAGCTTGCTAGGAACTAATTAAATTAAATTAGAAGTTTTGCAAATTTTTTTTTTTCAGATATCCTGAAATAGCGGTATAGCTGCTCCCTACCAGTGTCCCGGGGGAAGGATGGGGGGAGAGAAAGGTCCACACTTAACTTTAACAAGAATTAGCATTCACGGAAAAATGGTTTTAGCACACCCTCTCTTTACATATAGGGGAGGTACCCTAAAAATTTTTTTTTCAAGATATTGTTGTACCACTTTGTCGGCGTAATAATATGTATACCCATGTCAAATTACAGCTTTTTAGTACTGATAGTCTCTAAGCTAAGCCACGGACAGACAGACAGACAGATAGACATGGCGAAACGATAAAGGTTCCTTTTTAACTTCGAAACCCTAAAAACCAAACTATGTTATACCTTAAAAATGTATTATCATCATCATCATCATATCAGCCAAAAATCGTCCACTGCTGGACAAAGGCCTCCCCCAAGGATTTCCACGACGACCAGTCCTGCGCTGACCACATCCATCGGCTTCCCGCGATCTTCACCAGGTCGTCGGTCCACCGCATGAAAGGCCTGCCTACGCTACGTTTTCCGGTTGGGTCGCCACTCGAGAACTTTACTGCCGGCATAGCTCACAGAATCGCTAAACTGAATTGGCAGTAGGCAGGGCACATAGCTCATAGAACAGATGGCCGACGGGGCAGTAAAGTTCTGGAGTATTATAATAACTCTAAATAAATTTTATAATCGTCAATTAAAATTAGTATACTGGGCCTGTTTTTTCATAATTTGTTTGTTTGTAAACTCTTTTTTGTACAACAAAATATACAGTCATAGGTATGGGTACAAATTAGTAATAACATGTACAAAGGCGGACTTATCCCAAACAGGGATCTCTTCCAAATAGCCCTTAATTACCGAAACTATTACCATCAGGTGAGATGATGCCAAGGGCTTACCAATTATGAAGAAAAAGAAATAAAAATGAAACTTTTTAGGCCTGTGACGTCGTCACTTTTTACCATTTGAATAATCATTAAAACTAACCAGTGATTGAAAAAAACATTCAAATAAGTTTCTTAAAATAGTTTATTTTTTCTTTAAAAAATATTTACATAATTTTGTTAACAATGCCAACTCCCCACAATTAAAGTCGTATAAAATATTCATTATAATTAATTATTATATAAACAGTGTAGATAGTTTACGTTGGTACGCAGTGGAAAAGGCCTTTAATTAATAGCGCCATGCTCCATCGCTCAGACAGAAGTCACTTCGTAACTTTTATTTATGGGGTTGCAACAGAGTTTCGAGTTCGAGTCTTATCTCGATATACTATCAAAAGAAAGTTGAGTTATGTGCCAGTGATGATCTGTTTTGATTTTAGGAAGCTATGACATACCATTGTAGGAACTATTAAGAAATCTGTGACATAGCTAGCTGCTATGACATGATTTCGATTCCATCCGACTATTATTACTTTTGTGGCATATTAGCAATCATGAGCGACAATATACTAAGAGCGGACGTTAGCTGAGACACATTTGAAAAATAGGTATTTGAAACAACTGTTGCCGTCGCGCGTTGGCGCTCGCGCCAGGGCTATCAATGTGTAGGTAAACCTGTCATTGTGGGATATGGACAACTGCAGTTCCCGGTGAATATTTCGATTAAAAATTGCAAAATTCGAGGTTTGGCTCTCGACGATTTTCTCCTCCAAAATCAGACATGTGTTAAAAAAATCACACATAGAATAATAAGTAATTGTACTAGGCCTCTATGTTTAGCTTTTTTGTAAATACTTTTTGAATCTCCACACTAGACGTGTTTAGTGGTGATAAAAATTAAGTATTTTTCTGTCATTTTTGAGGGCTTCTAGTTGCTCAAGTTATCAAAAAAAGGAAGACACAGGAGCATAGAATAAATGAATATTTATTTTATGTATAAAAATCATTTCTTTAGTGTTAAAAATCAAGGAGAAAACTGTCGAGAACGTTTGTATGGAAAAAAACAGTGCCCGCCTCCCCTCTTAAGCCTTTTATTTAGAACTGAAATTTATTTCTGTTAATTACACGTTAATTTCTTTTCAGGGTTCCGTACTCAAAGGGTAAAAATCGGACCCTATTACTAAGACTTTGCTCTCTCTGTCTGTCTATCTGTCTGTTAGTCACCAGGCTGTATTTCATGAACCGTGATAGCTAGGCAGTTGAAATTTTCACAGATAATGTATTTCTGTTGCCGCTATAGCAACAAAAACAAAAAATTAGAAAAAGTAAAAAATAAGGGAGGTCTTTATAAAAAAAAACGTGTTTTATTGAAACATGAAGAAACTAGCGCCATCTAGTATGATGGTACGGAACCCTTTATATGCGATCTGAATCGCACCTGGCCGGTTTTTTAAGAAAAATATGATCAATCCACGCATAGAGGTTTTCCACTATCTTATACCTACATGATATGGGCACTTTAATTCGAGGTAACAAACAATCGATAACCCAAAAAAAAAAGTTCTACGAAGTCATGACTCATGACTGAGTAATTGCAAATTCGTAAATATTGACTAGTGTTTTTTTAACCAGTAATGGACGGTTTACGTGTTGGATTTCGATTCTACAGATCACGAAACGCCAAATACTCAGAAAATAAACAGGATAAATCAACATATTTACTAAAGTGGGTAGGATCTAACTGACAATCTGACTGACAAAAAAAAAACGCTAAACACGTTAAAAACCGACTACCATCGCAACAACTTATAGTACAATTTTGTATTATGATTTTTGGTTTTTATTAATTTTTAAATAAAGTACTTGACCGATTTTGATAAAATTTATACAAAACCAACTCGAAAGCATACCCTATCGAATAAAAAAGAATCATGAAAATCGGTTCACGATCTGCGAAGATATCGCTTAACAAACATACAAAAAAAAGGGTATGATTTTATCGATTGTCAATTAAATAGATTCGATCACTAAATAAAAAAAATGAAATTCCCTAAATAGTATAGTTTGTACTCAAAATAGTAGATCTGTCACCAAAGTAAAGTCATCAAACAACACCAAAACAATACTCAAAAGGAAAAGATTTATCACCAGAAAAGTCTTTTAACGATTGTCAATTAAATAGCTTCGATCACTAAATAAAAAAATTGAAATTTCATAAATAATATAGTTTGTACTCAAAATAGTAGATCTGTCACCAAATAAATGCCTAAAATTACTAACAAAGGTGACCTACAGATACTCCCACATCCTCTTCGGACTGTTAAATCAATCAAACCTGACCGAACCTAACATCGCTCGCTTCGCTCGCTCATTTATTTATTGTTTTTGACCGATTACCCCCTAGTTTTCGATTTGTTACCATGCAATAGCTTTACCGCGGCAGTCCCCGAGTGCCACACGTATTTTTAATGACAGATCTATCAATTTGATGACAGATCTATCAATTTGGTGACAGATCTATCAATTTGAGAACGAAAATATTGAATAGAGATGAATCTATTTAACTGGGGACGAAAAATATAATTCCCCAAAAAAAACATTCAGTCAAATTGAGTACCTCCTCCTTTTTGGAAGTCAATTGAAAATTATACACACATAATTGGAAACGCTAAACACGTTAAGAAACCGACTTCCATCGCAACAACTTAGTGCAATTTCGCATTATTGTTTTTGGTTTTTGTTAATTATCTAAAAAAGTGCTAGTGTTAAAATTTATATGGGTCCCATTTGGTAGCATACCCTATTGAATAAGAAAACTAAAGTGGGTAGGACCTAACTGAAAATCAGATGCAAAAAAAAACCGTTAAACACGTTAAAAACCGACTTCCATCGCAACAAATTAGCACAATTTTGCAACATTTTATTTTTGTTAATTTTTTAATAAAATTCTGCACCAATTTTGATAACAAAAAACCGACTTCCATCGCAAAAACGTAGTACAATTTCGCATTATTATTTTTGATTTTTTGTTAATTATCCAAAAAAGTGCTACACCAATTTTGATAAAATTTATATGGGTCCTATTTGGTAGCAAAACCCTATTGAATAAGAAAACTAAATTGGGTAGGACCTAACTGACAATCAGATGCAAAAAAACGTTAAACACGTTAAAAAACCGACTTTTTTTTATTCCCAACAACTTAGTACAATTTTGCAACATTTTATTTTTGTTAATTTTCTAATAAAATTCTGTACCAATTTTGATAACATTTACATGGGACCAACTCGGGAGCATACCCTATCGAATAAAAAAAAAGTCATGAAAATGGGTTCACGATCTGCGAAGATATCGCGCAACAAACATACAAATTCAAATTATTTTTTTTGTGATCATAAGTAAATGCACAGGTGTTAAATGAAATTAATGTGCTTTATGACCTGTCCTTTAGGACGTACAAAATTAGAATTAAAAAAACCAGATAAATCATGAAAAGGCACACAATAAATTTCAGAAAATAATATAAAGTAATGTCAAAATAAATTCTTATGTCATAGTAAACCTAATTTAAAATACAAAATACTATATATTACGTTATAAAGTAAAACATTATGTCAATGTATGGAACTAACATGTCAAATGGATTTATCGTTTACAAATTCATTAATTGTATAGTACGCTTTTTCTGACAAAAAAGTCCTCAATTGTCGTTTAAAACTATTCATGTTATTTGTGTCACGTATTACTTTAGGTATTTTATTATATATTGTAGGAGCCATTGCAAATATACTACTGTGAAAGAGCGTAGTTTTACATGGTACGTGGCACAGACGATCGAAGCGTCGCGCTCGTGTGCTACACTGAAAATATTGTGGGTGTAATCTAATAAAAACTGCAGTTTCATATATATACAGAGCTGGCACTCTACGTAGCTTAAGTAGCCTAAATTGTGGCACACAAGTGTCCGTTTTATGTAATCTACATATGGCCCTTATGCATCTTTTTTGGGATCTCAGTTGCCAGTAGCATTTCCCCAGAAAATTATTCCATATTTCAAAGTTGGTACCACATAGCCATGATAAGCTGCAAGCACTGCTTTGCGATCTACCGTTTTATCTAACATATAAAGAGCATAGGAAAACTGAGTTACTTTTGTAAAAAAAAAAATATGTAAATACTTGATCAATATGTGTACCCCACTTCAAATTACTATCAATTTGCAAGCCTAAAAATTTAGTCACCATAACTTCCTGAACTGCTTTACCTTCAAACTGAACATTAGTCGTAAGATTTGTAAAATTTCTCTGTTTGAAAGACATAATATTAGTTTTTTCAATATTAATTTTAAGGTTGTTTTGTTTATAAATAAAAACATTCAGTCGAATTGAAAACCTCCTCCTTTTTGGAATTCGGTTGAAAATTATACAAATATAATTGGAAACGCTAGACCCTTTATAAAACCGACTTCCATCGCAACAACTTAGTACAATTTAGCATTATTATTTTTGTTATTGATTAAATTTTTTTTTTAAATGCTACACCAGTTTTGATAAAATTTATATGGAGACAATTTGGTAGCATATTGAATTGACCCTATTGAATAAGAAAAGATTTTTTTTTTATGCACAATTGGTAAACCCTTGACATCATCTCACATCATGAAAATCGGTCTACAATCTGTAATGATATCGTGTCACAATCATACAAAAAAAAATTACTTACAGTCGAATTATGTAACTCCTCCTTTTTACACTAAATGACTTTTAAACCTTACTCAGCCTCGAATAGTGTATATCCCTTTTATTTACATAGTAAAAAATCACTTATTATTTTTTAAATCAAAAATGGCTTTAACGATTTAGATTAAACTCGGTATATTACTATAACTTTATATGGCCTACAGTACACGGTACTTCGATGTTCCAAGAAAAAACGAAATAAGGTACCTCCCATACAAATCCAGGTCGTTTGTTACTTTTTCTCGATTTTAACGATTTTAATAAAACTTTGTAAATAACTAGAATTTAATAAGGCCTACTGCACTGGGTACTTCATTATTCCAGAAAAATCTGAGTAAAAAACACCCAATTTTTTTTTTTATTAAAAATTTGAGTGCGTTTGATTGCAACTCACCTGATGGTAAGTGATGATGCAGTCGAGGATGGTATTTGATAATTTTTCATCAAGTCTGATATACCTAGCTTTATTCTTTGCTACTAAGCAAGTGTAATGTTTATGGTAGATTTGTTTATGCCCGACTACGACAGACAATGAAGGCTTCGCGAAAAGTATGCACAGCGTGGCTGTACAATTTATTTTTATCAGCAATTGGTAAGCCCTTCGAATCCTGACACGTAGCAATGTGTTTTCGAATTTAGATTTCATAAGTACGTTTATCCTACGCTCTTACGGTGAAGGAGAACATCGTGAGGATACCTACACACGCCTGCGGAGAAAGTCGCAGGTTGTGTGTAAAATCGACCAACCCGCACTGGGCCGGCGTGGTCGACCATGGCCCGATCGCCCTTATTCAGGGTAGGCTCGATGTCCTCGGTGGGGACGTGTATAAGTTGATGAAGCTCTGGCATCATCTCACCTGACGGGAAGTGACGATGATGCCAAAGATCTTTGTAACTTTTTGAGTTATCGCATTTTGAAAGTTAGAAACGATATAGTTAAAACGTTATTTTCGTGTATAAGCTTTTTTACAAGTAAAAAAAAAATTTAAAATATTGATATTTGCATCTGTAACAGAAGTGGTGAGTCATTGCTTATACTGTACATTTTGAAATTAAAATTCCATTAACTTCACATCTACTATAGTATTTGTGAACGCTAGGTAGGCGTTAACCACGCGATTAGTCTCAAGACGGCGCAGCGATTATACAAAGGAAATACCTACTCATTAGGCTTCTAGCAAAATATATATTTTATTAGTACGAACATAAAGTGTGGACACTCCCTGCTGCTCTCTAGATTGTGACTTCACCTCCACGTTACCCAGATTGGTTACAGTTTGGTTGTCGAACGTATAGGATTTCACCGCCATTTTGTTTGTTCCGTCAGTCGTTTTTTGAAATGTCATTTCTGACCCGTTGTATGAAGTGTCCAGGGTGTGCTTCTAGTGTATAACATAATACACATAATTTCACATTAAACCTGTTACACCTAATTTAAAGAACCTCCTAAAAATAATTGATGGTAATTAAGATTCATTTGTTTGTTGCACAGTATTGGTTGATTTTTTAAAAACTTTTTCTGTCTACCCTCGGATTGTGGTGAAAATCCGTGTTTCGTTCTTACAGGGGCAAAGCTATTCACTGAGCTGGGGCCCATTGCACTGCAAAGCATCTTAATTTCTTAACAATTGTAAATAATAAAAAAAACAGCCAAGTGCGAGTCGTACTAGCACTCCGAGGGTTCCGTACCACCATATCTCTCCACAGAAGTATATAGTATATTGACAATGATACCTATTCACATTACAAGCAAAAGACATCAACGCGAGCGACAAAAATATGCTTTTTTTGTCATTCAGTTCGGACTCCTCTGCACGAGTACAACTCAAACTTCATCATATTAGCCGAAAAACTACACTGATGGACAAAGGCCTCACCCAAGGATTTCCACGACGACCGGTCCTGCGCTGCGTGCATCCATCGGCTTCCCGCGATCTTCACCAGATCGTCGGTCCACCGCGTGGGAAGACTTTCCTGTGGGAACGTTTTCCGGTTCGCGGTCGCCACTGGAGAACTTTACTACCCCAACGGCCATCTGTTCTACGAGCTATGTGCCTCGCCCACTGCACTTAAGTTTAGCAATTCTTAGAGCTATGTCGGTTACTTTGGTTCTCCTACGGATCTCCTCGTTTCTGATTCGATCACGCAGATAAACTCCGAACATAGCACACTCCATTGCCATTTGGGTGACCTTGAGCCTTCTTATGAGGAACTTCTTATGTGGAACACCGGTACTTAAAGCGCATCAGAAGTTATTTAATTCCGTTACACTCGAGGGACAAATGCCTAAGGCATGGCACAGGAGTGTGGTCGTGCCTTTCTTCAAAAAGGGTGACAACACCCTGTTGAAGAACTACAGAACCATCTCACTTCTGATTCATGTCTACAAGCTGTTTTCGAGAGTCATTCACTACAAATCGTTCCGCACGCAGGTTTGACGACTTAGAGCCTCCCAAATAAGTCGATTTCCGCAAAAGCCTTAAGTATCATAGCCCACATACATACGCTGCAGCAGATTAAACATAAGACTAATGAGTACAATTAGCCACTATGCTTGACATTAATTGTGGACTATGAGAAAGCAGTTGATTCAGTCGAAACCTGGGCTGTGCTACAGTGCTCTCCAGCAGCGGTACCCCAACTCACACTTGGCCGATTTTGATTATACGTATTTAATTTAGTACTTGAGTATTAATACTATAATCAATCCAAATTTCACGCTTGTACGTATTACCGGTTTTACGATAGAGCTCAATCAAATATACTTATAAGACCTACAAAAAACTCGTTTTTATATAATTTTTATAATTATTATTTTTTACTTTTTCAAATTTTTAGTACTTATTGTTATAGCGGCTATAGGAATACACATTATGTGAAAATTTCAACTATCTACCTATTACGGTTCATGAAATATAGCCCGCTGACAGACGCGTAGACGGATGGACAGACGGATAGGTAGACAGAGAGCGGAGGTTTAGTAATAGAGTCCCGTTGGTCACCCTTTAGGTGTACGAATTAAATAAATTTTACTTTTTACTTTCGATATTCGTTTGTTTATTTGTTCTTTTTAAAATTTTATATCTTTTGTGTCTATTCTTTGATTTGATTGTTTGTTATTTTTGTAATTTTTATAAAAGATTTGTACATATTTTTTGATTGGTCATATTTTGAGTGTACTTGCGGCAAGAAACATTTTAGTAACTTACTTACATAAGACACTTATTATATGGTTAGATCGTAAAGATATGACTGACTCGGTGGCTCAGTGGTTAGTGCTCTTGACTTCTGATCCGAGGGTTGTGGATTCGATCCCCACCCAGGGCAAATATTTGTGTGATGAGCAGATTTGTTTGCTCTGTGTCTGGATGTTAAATATCTACTTATTTATTTAACAGTTTATTGTACACAGGATACATAAAATACAGATTTTAAATATAACGGTTATACAAAGGGTACAGCTTATTATAGCTTATCTATAAACGTATGTATTTAAACGTATATAAGTATGTATATCAGTCTCTGGGTCCCATAACACAGGGAATCCTACTTTGGGGCCAGATGACCATGTGTGATTTGTCCCAGAATATTTATTTATTTACTTATCTTTTTAATCGCCTCTGTGGCGTATTGGATAGTCCATTCGCTTCACACCAGGAGGTCGCGAGTTCGATTAACGGCGGGGTCTGACTTTGTAGGACTCGGGTTTTGTTGATGATAGGGCGTTGTTGAAACTAGTATGGCTAGCTACCACCATCTCATCTAAGTTTTGCCGACAAACATCAATGTTAACAGCATTGGTGAGTTACTAAGTTCCGGGATGAAAATATTCATTGTCATCTTGGTAGGTAAGCCCGCTTCGATTTTCAGCTACATCGTCACTTACCATCAGGTGAGATGATGCCAAGGGCTTATCAATTGTGGATTTAAAACATACTGGTGTAGACGATCTGAGCAGAACAACAAGAGCGCCTTTGAACCCTCTCACCTAGCGCATACATCAAGGGCAGCATGTTCCGCTGCTGAGGCAGCCGCTCGATCGAAGCACTCAAAATATGCTGCATAGGAACACACCTACATGTTAGTTCCATTTGCCGTCGAAACGGCTTGCTCATGGGGAACCGAGGCTAAGGGTTTTGTGCGGGACATTGGGCGCCTTCTGCGGGACAAAGGGTTTGACCCCCGCTCCGGGGCCTTCCTGGTGCAAAGGCTGTCTAATTGTCTATAGCCATACTACGCGTTATGGGCACCTTTGCGCCGGGGACGCTCAGGGGTGGCTTATTTTACTTTTAGAAATTTTATCAATTATATTTGAATTTGTATGTATGACAACTGTAATTTACAAGAGCATTGTTTTTCAGAAGAAAAAAAGTAGTGTGTGGTTTTATGAAACCACGGTAAAAGTGAAACTTTTTTTCACATTATAGACATTTACAGAGGACGAAACGATCATGGCTGAGCTCTCGTCTTGGAACTACGGTACAGATGACGAAACGATCATACCGACCGTCACGCGACACACAGGAGGAAAAAATTGAGACGATGTAATAAAAGTTTCACTTTAAAAGATATCCTTATAATACGGGAAAGCAATGGATGCTGTCAGCGCAGGAACGGTTGTTGTGTAAATCCTTGGGAGAGGCCTTTGTTCAGCAGTGGACGTCTTTCGTCTGACATGATAACGATGATCCAAAGCAGAAAATATCATAAGACATACCATCAGCATAGTTAGGTGGCATCAGCCTCAGGAAGACGTCTCCTCGCCTGCCCCAGGGCCGATGCCGCACGTTGTTGCATTCCCCGCTGGGACTCCTGTACTTGCTGGGTGGACACGGTGTCGTGCTGACATCATTTTCGTCTGATGAGCAATTCTGGCTGAAAAAAAATTTTTATTACTTCATCTTATTCGATTTAGGTATTGAAAATATGTACATAGTTTATAGAGCAAGGAAAAAGCTTATAAAATAATTTATAGTAAGGAGGTGAAAACAAAATTTTGGTAAATGATAAATGATTATTTCTTTAACAACCCATAAAAGTCCCCAGTCTGGGGTTCGGGTCTCTTTCCAAACTCAAGATGATTGGGCCATATACACGAGGGCCAAGTAACTCCTGGTTGGTGGAGGTTTTTTTTTAAAAAAAAATCACGATTGGTAAGCCCTTGACATTATCTCACCTGATGGTAAGTGACGATGATGTCGAAGATGGAAGCGGGCTTACCAAATTTCCCAACGCAATGGGGAAACTGGCTATCTTATCTTCAAGCTGGAACACATCGATGCTGTTAACATTGATGCTTGGCGGCAAGACTTAGATAAGATTATTTTGGTAGCCAAGTGGGCTTAGAAAATGCTCTTCCACCAACCAAACCGAGTCATACAAAGTTCGACTCCGCCGGGAATCGAACCCGCGACCTCCTGATGTGAAGCTAATGGACTTAACCATTTTGACACGAGGGCGGGGGTAGTGGCGCACCCCATTGTCAAACGTTGTTAAAGCCACATATAAGACACCTGACACGATTTCTAGTGATAGGAACTGGCACCAACGGCTTAACATGCCTTGCGAAGCACAGAAACGGTCAAGAATAACCTAAGCAATTTAATTTAAAAAATTAAAAACCATCTGCATAAAAAAATTACCCCTTTTAGTTAATGTTTTCTTCACCTTTGTAGTATTAATTATGTCACTCACGGAATGAAGACGGATCTAACGACATCTCGCACTTCAAAATCAAGCCGTCGAGGCTACAAGCTCAACTTAAGAAAAATACTTACATATATGTACATACATACTTATATATGTAAATACATACTACTGAAAAACAGTACCCTTCTTTTTTCGGGTAAAAATGCCACTAACAGTCAAATCCATCCAGGTAATAACCGAGTTTCAGGTCAGTTAACCTGCGTGATCGACCCAACCACGCAAGTCACACTTAGCTACGACAGTTACATTTTAATTATGCGGTAATGCAATGTTAAACATTCTAAAACCTTATTTAAATTAGAACACTTAATTTAACTGTAACATCTTACAATAGCTTAGTTGACTGCACCAAATAAAAGAAAATTATTTTCCGTAAATGCACCTTCTGTTGAAATTTCTAAAAGATTACTTGTTTTATTTTCCACCGCGTTTTAATTTTTTAATTATTTGAAATCACATAATTAGTACATAAACCACTGGACGGATCGGGATGAAACTTGGCACACATACAGAGTGACTTTTAATTAATTCTTGATAACATAAGATATGCATTTACTCGTGATTACAAACAACTTGCCTGAAGAAAGTATGTGTTAAATTAGAAAAAAATTTTTGGTCTTCGATACATAACAAGTTATCAAATCGGCAAAAATGTATAAAGCACCAAAATTTTTTTTTCATTTTTGGCATAAAGTTTCTTTGGGAAATTTGTTTGTAATCACGAGTACATTCATATCCTTTGCTATCAAGAAATAATTAAAAGTCACCCTATATAGGTTATGTCCTGGAATAGCACATATGCTACTTTTTACCCCGGGAAAACGTCTTATTCCCACGGGAAAATCGTAAACAACAGTTTATAAAAAAATGAAATTTCAATACCGTTGATATAATAAAAAAAAGATTTTACCACAATTATCATTTCCTAGTTAAAAATAAACACTACCTACATACTATCCATTCAAAAACTCTCATAAGATTTTCATATCGAATAAAGAGCAGTGAATGTAATGTTACTTGCAATAGTGAATTACATAATGTTCTTGTCCTTCTGGGGATTAGTGCTCGTGTATTCATCAACATCATAATAGCCGAAAGACGTCCACTGCTGGACGAAGGCCTCTTCCAAGTATTTCCACGTCGACTGGTCCTGCGCAACCTGCATCCAGCGGCCTAGTGTTCGTGTATTCATCAACATCACATTAGCCGGAAAACGTCCACTGCTGGACCAAAGCCTCTTCCAAGTATTTCCATGACGACTGGTCCTGCGCAACCAGCATCCAGCGGCCTAGTGATCGTGTATTCCAACATCATGATAGCCGAAAAACGGCCACTGCTGGACGAAGGCCTCTTCCAAGTATTTCCACGACGACTAGTCCTGCGCAACCCGCATCCAGCGGCTTCCTGCGACCTTCACCGGAGCCAGGAAAAGCAGGGCCAAAACCATGGGCCGGTTTTTGGGTGTAATAATCTATATGTATAAACATGAACCCCTATTTCTTCTGGTCATCGCATTACGCGTGAACGGCTGAGCCAATTTTGTTAATTCTTTTTTGTTGAGTGCGTTAATGTCAGGAAAGGGTAGAGTAGTGTAGTGTAAGGTGGAACGAAGATTGCTGGGATAGCTAGTATTAAATATAATTAAATGAATTTGCTCTTTTCGTTTCTCCGGTTCTGTGTTTATTTGTAAATATAGACAGAATAAACTAAAAAGATTTTCAATGGTTGGCGTTTTACAGAAATTCGAGGGCCAGGGATTGGGGACGGTTGGTTTAAGTCTCTTCAAGTGTGTGAGTGTAAATTTCTTCTTCGTCTTTCACTCTTCTTGCTGGTGATCGTTACCAAATATTATGATCTTCTACTGGACGCGGTCTTGGGTCTTGGGAAGAACTGCCCAGTGCAAAATCCCCCCCACTATGCTTTTCACGACTAGTGCTTTACCTCGTTGCAAGTTTTCTCTCTTTTTGTCCTAAAATCACCGTCCTCCCTAGATCATGCCTTGGAGAACGCAAGAGTGATCCAAGAAGCGCAGTTTTCGTTCAGGCATATTATTGAGAGCCATTTTTGATGTGATTTGGACTAATTTAATTAAAAAATAAGAACCGGACTACATGAAAACATTACCCTTCTTTTTTGTGCAGAGGGGTAAAAATATATCCCACTTAATGTCACTGACGGGATCAAGACAAATCTAATTATGATACCTTGCATTCAAAAATCCATGAAGCCTTTCAAGCTATAGGCTCAGTCAAAGAAACATACATACATATATACGAAAAACCATTACCCTCCTTGTCGGGCAGAAAGAAGCAGTCTATTGGAAACTTACGCAACGTTGGCACCTAGTAGAAACCTCCTCTCTAGAGCCAGAGCTTCACTGACTACTCTCCGAAGGTCGCTCGGCACTGCTGGTATACTGTCGTCATTTTTACTCTTCTGTGCTAGTGTGTGCGTGTGGACTATTGCTAGAAGGAGTAAACTTCGCCGCAGCCTGGAACAAAGAAATTATTGAATTAGTCTTCATCGTCACCGTCATATCAGCCGAAAGACGTCCACAAACCCTCGTGGAAAAAGGCCTGGAAAAGACTGGTTCTGAGCTACCCGCATCCAGCTTCTTCCCGCGACTTTCACCAGTTCGTCGGTCCACAAAGTGAGAAGCCTGTCAACGGTACGTTTTCCGGTGCGTGGTCACCACTCGAGAACTTTACTACCCCAACGGCCATCCGTTCTAAGAGCTATGTGCCCCGCCCACTGCCGCTTAAGTTTAGCAATTCTGAGAGCTATGTCGTTAACTTTGGTTCTCCTACGGATCTCCTCGTTTCTGATTCGATGTTACACGCAAACTATAATACTTATTCACTCTCGCCTTGAAGGCCCCCAAACTGTAATATTCGGGTAACACTGACTTAGGCAAGCAATTCCACTCCCATCTTCTTTGCTATTCGCGTAATCAATAAGGCAGCGTATGACGCATCGTGCAGATGGATAGGCGTAATATCGACAACAAACGGGTTGAAACCTTTTCTACGCCTCGTTGACCGAAGGTGGAATGAAATTGGGGGAATAAGGTCGTGCAGTTTTAGCCACAGATAAGAAAAAAAATAGCTTTGATATCCTGGTATCACCTTACATTGTCATACATTGTCCCCGACGGATTTTCTTGGGTTATATTAAATTCATAGGGAGTATATATGTAGGTATACCTACATGGGACCAAAAGTCCAGTTAGGGAAGTCCAACTTCGAGAAAGAGATCAATTGACGAATCCAGCTCGGCTGGGCGGCGTTCGGGAAGCTCCGCAATGTCTTCACGTCCCAAATATCGCAGTGTTTTAAGATCAAAGTCTTTGATCAGAGTCTGTTGCCAGTGATGACATACGTCTTTCGGCTGATATGATGACGGTCATTTTTGAAAAATAATAAAGTGGCTAAAAGCGTCGGTGGCTCCACCGGTAACGACTCGGTCCATCTAACCAGAGCTACCGGGTTCAAATCTGGATGGCCAATGTACCAATGAGTTTAAAAAAAAAAACTTACGTACATATCATTACCGATTGCTTTAACGGTGAAGGAAAACATCGTGAGGAAACCTGCACGTTGTGTGTGAAGTCGACCAACCCGCACTGGGCCCGCGTGGTCGACTTAGGCCTAATCGCCCTGGTTCAGGGTAGGCTCGAGCCCCACGGTGGGGACGTATATAAGCTGATATAATAATAATAATAATAGGGAGTTGAATATTTAATTGCCACATCTACATCTTGCGGAACCAAATAGGTACGTAGGGAAGTGCTATGAAAACTGATACTCTGTTGTTCATATGTCCGACTCTGCGAGAGATCAAATCTTCTTATAAAAGGTTAATTATCACTAGTTGCATAAGTTCTGTAAGTCGGGGTTTTTAATTATTTTATCCTTTTTCAATTTCATTTTAAACGTCGTGGGTTTTTTCAAATTTTTAATTTTGCTTTTTATATTGAATGTTTTTATAGGTTTGTTTTTTGTTTTTTGGGAAGGTTACTTTAAAAAATACCCAATAGTATCAACCTGTTTGTAATGTGCTGTGTGTGTAATGGTCGCTCGGTGCTAGTACTAAAAAATCAACATCAGCGTTCTATAGAATTCTTCTATTCTGTGGTTCTAGCGCACACTACGAAGTGAAGTCCATAGAAAACCGATAGACAAGCGACTTTGCGGCGAAACTCAACGTTTTGGACCTTGTTTTCGATTAGCTCGCCAATTAGTCTACCGCGTTCCAAAGGTCAAATGGAGATCACACATTTATATACGATTTATGACTTTGTTATTTTCAAAAATCGAATAATTAAGATGTTAAAAAGTTTATTGACTGCTTTAAGTTATACGATTACTAGCTGTTTCCCGTGGCTCTGACTGGGTGGATATCGATGGGGCGCAGTGCGAGAGCCGCAAGCGGCTCGTGATTTTTTAAAGGCATACCGTAGCCAACGATCTTGAACTGAATAACTTTGTAACCAGTCTTTACCATAACTATGAATTCTATGTAGGAGGTAATCTTCGAAATTTCTCATCCGATTTAAAAAATCTCTCACCAATAGTTGGATGGAATTTCACGATGGACATAGCTTAAAAAAACCCATTTACCCTCGATATTCTCGAGGGCGAAGCCACGGGCAACAGCTAGTTTTAAATAAACACTATGAAATTAAAATCGTTGTGTAGGTACTTACGAGTATCTACTTGATTGCCATAGGTAATTCATTATTATTCTGTACGCAGGATTCAGAAAAAAATCGAGAGTGAAAATTAAAGGGTTACTCAGAATCGAGAAAAGAATACAGGAAAAATATAATAAAATATCTTATAAATACACTTTTCTCTACAAACTGAGAAAGTACAAAGACAAAAATATGTAAGCCGATAGCGCAAGTAATTGCAAGGTCGTTTGCCTGCCCGTGAGCCCCATGCCGTAGGTACACCTACGTTTCCGTGCTTCCGAGTTCCACGTTTTCCCAGTTTTTTATACCTACTGCCTTGCGGGTCAACGGACGAGCGGGCATTCACCTTTTGGTACGATATGAATTATTATGTTGACGATTTGTAATATAAATATAAGTAATTTTTTTTAACGATAGATTGTTTGATATTTTTCCTGTACTCTATACAGGGTGTAACAAAATTGGTGTAGATCCCGTTAACTGGGGCTTCTACTCATCACACTGAACAACTTTTGTCCTAAGACTTTGCTGAAAACGTAATTTTTTTTTACTCTTCAACCGAATCGATCAGCTGATCGACCGATTCTGTGCATTTTAGTATAAAGGGTCAATTTTTTTTTCTGAATTGACTATGGTTTTCTTGGAGAAAGTTGTCCAGTATGACGAGTAGAACCCCCAGTTAACGGGACCTACACCAATTTTGTTACACCGTGTATATCAGATACCGAGTCACTCTCGTGATTTTTTAACACCCTGTATTATTCAACCTGAATTATTATTATTATTAGGGTCGCTCTACAAAATTATAAACCACGTATTCGTATCAAATGTTCTTTATTTCCGACCGCAAGTGCTTTCGTTTTTATCGGGGTTCTCTTATGACATATACCGGTTTGCTTTCTACTCGACTTATGTCATTGACATTGTACAAAAAGAGTTAATCGGTTACATCCGAGCTAGAAGAATGCCATCGATCAATTATTACATCGTGAACTTACCTTTACTATGGAAATGAAAGAGTTTTTCTTGGTAATTAACTAAATTACTATGGATTTACTTTAACTTTAGTCAATATAAGAGAGCTCTTCTGATTCGTTAACAGATTTACCTACGTAGGTACGAATACTAACTGTGAGTGCGATAATATTATCTGTAACCGCCCGAGTTGCGTAAACCAAGATTTTTTACCGACTTCAAATAATTTTTCGCATATGTTAGTATATCCCAAGTAGCACATAAATAATATATTAATTAAAATAACTGCGGATTTATGCCCTAAAGTCATATTTTCATTTTTAATCAGCTCTGGTCAAGTTTCAAATTTGTATAAAGGCAATTATTTTATCTGATAATGCATAATGCTATATTATGGTTCGTAAAAAAGTACTGATAATGATGAATGCCATATTATGGTTACTAAAAAAACAATTATAATGTCAAAACTCCTATTTAAATATAAGTTAGTATTAATATACAGTTGTTATCGTATTTCGGTAATATGAAAAACATCATGCATTAAATAAGCATTAACATATTATTATTTAGTGCACTTAGTTGTATATTGGCATTTTCTAGAAACAAAGGTTTTTTAATGGTCAGAGGTTGTGTCGATTTAATGCTTATCCTATATACACATTGAATAAAGAACAAGTAATGCTTTAGCTCCGTTATCTTCTTAACTTATGCTTTAATCAAACATTAGGCTATATTTTGATCAAAGTTAATGTATATTTAGAAATACAAGTAATAAATAGATCGTAATTTGAGTTTTCAAATGGTTATTTTTATGTATTAACTTGTAACGGTCTACATTGTGAAGTTTGTATGTAATAGGGATTTCTTTTTGGCTAATAAGGTTTTAACAGATGATCGCGGTACCTTCCCTACCTAACTCGATATCAATCCGTCACAATGGCGTTTTAATGATTATTTGCATTATAAAATACTTCTGAAGTGTTGAAATACGGCTGAAGCTTAAATGCAAGTGTGTTATACGGTAAATTACGAGCTGTATGTTTTTTGTCTGACCATAATACGATTAGCTGCTCTACTACACTATATTTGAATGCCTAATGCATTAATTTTGCGTGTCGCCATTTGCTTTCTTGTTTCATTTCTTACAAAAAGATTTAAAGTCAATCTTATCACATGAAAAACGGTTAATGATAATTTATTTTGTGCACAGATGCCTATAAAACCAATTATATTTGTTAAAACAACGCTAAAAGCCTAAATTTCAACAAAATTTGTCGCTACTAGGTTAAATTTTATATTATTTTTATAGTATTAATAAAGGACTTTTGCGAAGGCGCGTGTATTTTACATCATAAACTTGTATATTTTACTCCACAAACTGATGCTCGCAGCTTATTTCACTCATTACGAACTGCAAAAATGATAGTACTCACCTGTTCAATATTAAAATTTACCCTAACACCAACACGGAACATAATATGACACCATTGCACTATGACAATAACTTAAACTGATTGATATATTTTTTAAATCTATTGGATATACTTTTCTACAAAGGAAATAAAACAGTAAGCATTGTAATAACATTAAATTAACATATTTAAATTTTTATTGCCGCATATCAATTGTAATATAGTCACAAAAAATTCAATTAGCACCTTTTAATGCTTTTACCTGACTTTATTAATGCTATTACACAAAAGTTGTAGTGCTATTACACATCCTTTATAAAACTTAAAGCCGTATAAAGGGGGGGCCCAAATTTTACGTATAAGAGTCGTATAAAAGAAATATGGTTGATATACGATTTTCTTATAATGTAAAGCGCATGGACTCGTGCTATTATAAGTTTGATATAATGGTGTTTTGTGCTACTTGGGATGTGGGCTACTAAACGGGTGTGCCAAATTTCACAAGTGTATGTTTGCATGTATGTATGTATGTGTGTCTAAGTATTTCTCAGATACTACAAATTAAAACGCATTAGTTCTTATTGATTGGATTATGTATCTTTCAAGTTAGGGAACAGTGCAAGTTTCATCGAAATCAGTTCAGTAGTTTCCAAGAATTGGACTTTCAAGTGTGTACAAATTACTGGAACAACATGTTGTCGGTTTAACAAAGAAATTTTGTGATTGAAGTCGATTGTTCTCAACGTTTTAGTAGTTAATTATTTGTTGCCTTTTTGCCATCATTTTTGTTAATTTGGTAAAAACCTATCTAGATAAAAAAATATAAAACTGGAGCACATAGCTCGTAGAACAGATGGCCGTTGGGGCAGCGCAGGACCGGTCGTCGTGGAAATCCTTGGGGGAGGCCTTTGTCAAGCAGTGGACGTTTTTCGGCTGATATGATGATGATGATGAAAACTGGAGGTCAAGAAACTATTTATTTAGCAACGAATTTGTGCATATGTTGATTTAGTAGATGTCAAAAATTAAAATATAACGAATAAATATATAATAAAAATTAAAAGGCCTAAGCCTTAGTCAAAAAGCCCGCCCCGAGTCGTGCCTGATGCAAATGTGCCCATTACGCTGGCTACGTTTCCCCGCTGTATGGCTAATGATATGCGTTGCACCAGATACGACTCGGCGCGGGGATCTGCGCCATTATTCTTCAGGCGCCGTCCAAGTTCACGCACGAAGCTCTTGGCTTCCACGCACCACGTACCACTTACCTCCACCGCAAACGGGACGAACAAATATGGTCCCTCGAGGGACGAGTATTTGTCCCGTTTTTGGATGGCAGCCCACTCGGCAGCCGAACCAGCCGCCCGGGTCGTACGGGCCAGGTGGGAAGCAGCGAAAGTGCTGACGCATGTCGCATCCCACACCAGGCAGCGGCCTTTCTCCCATGGAGTTAAAGTTAACCCGTCGGGTCGCTTGCCGTCCGTACGGCTCAATCCGGGTGGCTCAAGGGTGCTCGGTACGCCCGCGGCCACCAAGGCGCGGCGGATGACCTCATTGATCATATGGTGTCGTGGGAAACGCCCAGCTGACTTTCTGCAGCTCAAACCATGGTAGCCAGTAACATCCACCTGTGCCCCACATCTGCACTCATGCTTCTCGCACAAGTTGCAGCCAAGTCTGAGGGCCACCGCAACTCTCAAAGACCCATCATCGAGTGCGGTACCCAAGTGAGGCGAGGGGAGGGCATGAAGCCAGGCTCCCGATTCTGGGCACGAAGCCGCTTTAAGACGCGCAATATTGGCTCCAGATGCCGCCTCCAACAAATCAATCACCCGCGATCTGCAAAGCTGCTCGTCCCACTGGCGCTGCACTCCCGGGTTTTCAGGAAGACTCGCCGTGGAGCACGCCGCGGTCCAGGCAGTCAAGGCCTCCCCCGTATAAGGGATGTCGAGACTGTCACCATACGAATGGAGTATTTTAGTGACTAGTCCGACCACCCCGTTGGAGGAGGCCAAGAAGGCCGGAACGTTGGTGTCCCGCAAGCGCCTAACACCCAATCCCCCGTGGCGAACAGGCAGCGACGCCTGCACCCACTGTGCCTCGTCAAGGTGAACGTTGAGGATGAGCTCCAACGTGTCTTTGATATCTTTGTCAAGCTGACATATCTCTTGTGGAAAAAGCCACGTTGGAGAGGTCCTCAATATGTACATCAGCTTTGGTACCGAGAGGCAGCTTCGAAAGAGTGTAAGGGCAACGTGGGCGGGCAGCTCCCGCAGATGTTGACGAGCCTGAAAAAGCATCTCCCGTTTGTTTTGCAGCGATGCTGGGACTGCATCTTGGAAGACTGGTGCCCCCAGTAGGGCGAATGAGTGCCGGTCCAAGATCTTTAAGTCTGGGAGGATTTTCTGGAAATCCGCAATGCATCCCCTAGCAGCGTCTCCACACGGATACAGCTCGCACTTGGCGCCATTTACGACCAGCCCCATGTCCCTCAGCCCGGGAACCAGAACATCCAGATCTTTGGCCACTATGGTGCCATCATCAAGGTACCACACATTTAGTGGCGCTTCCAATGAGGCTATCAGGTTGTTAATAGCCAAGCTGAATAGCAATGGACCAAGCGGGTCGCCCTGCTGCGCGCCGGCTTGCGATGCAATCCTCTGACCATTAAAATACAGATTGCTTGGAGAGACGTAACATTGAGCTAGGAAAGGGCATAATAAAGGGATTTTATCCCTAGCCTCGGCCAACATCACGTCTCTCTCCAAGCTGTTAAATGCGTTTTTAATGTCCAGTTTCAAAATCACATCGCCAGCGCGCTCTGGGTCCATTGCGAAGACACGGGTGGCGTGTATCGCAGCCTCGCACCCAAGTGGGGTGCCGAAACCCAGCTGATGAGGCTGCAGCTGGTCTGCCATCTGTTCCCTAACTGCGCGACATCCCAGCTTCGCCACCAAGCGGCGCAGAACACTGCCAACTGCTATTGGCCTTATGCCTCCGTCCTTTTTATGCAGGGCACACAGCGACGCACCGTAAAGAAACGGACAAACATCGTTACACAGCCTGCCCTCAAGTAAGAAGTTGCACAATTTGGTCACCGAATCCAACAAACGCGGTCCGTTGTCTCCAGCAGAGATTGCTACCAGCTCCTTCAAATGTTGAGGGCGTAAGCCGTCCAAACCTGCCGCTGAACTGGCGTGAAAAGAGCCTATGGCGTCTGCCACATCTTTGGCTGAAACTGTAAGCCGCTCAGTCGAAACCTCTGGCTCCTGCGGGGCTACTGTCGGTCGCATAGGGGTTGGATGCTTCTCCAATAAACCAGATAGAGTGTTGGGGTCCGCTGGTGCCAAACTGCAGTCAGAGGTGAGAAGTCTGACTGCCCCCCTCAGGTCCCCGTCGTACACTTTCGTTTCGATTAGTTTGTAAATCGATGGGTGTCTCTGAGGCGTATCGCTAGGAAGGTAATCACTGCCACTACCGAGATTGCCCTCTATGTTTTTCTTTACTCTGGTGGTGAGTGACTCGTTGCCGTTTTTAGAGTCAGGGACCCTAAAAGCTGAGTATGCGAAGGTTAATAAACTATACCAGTCGTCCGAGGAGTTACTTTGAAGACATTTCTCGATAATGGCACCTAATTTCCCTGCTGCCAGATTCCTGGCGCCCTTGGGTATGTGCTTAAGGACCCGAACACTCATCCTATAATCGCCCAACTTTTCCAGAAGAAGGGTCGTGGGGGGCGCCACAGGCAAACTGGCTGTATCCAATGGTGCAGGGTCGCTCAGTTGCGGACGCTGCGGAGCTGGTTGCGAAAGCAACGGTCTCGGCTTGTGCTTCCGTGTATAATGGATGGCGAGCCCGCGCTTTGTAAAGCGACGTAAGGAGCCAGCTGGGCAATGCATACAAGCAAGGGTGGCGCCCGAAGTTACATTCATGGCTAGTATATGATTCTACCAAACGACAATAAAAATTAACAAATTAAAAAAAAAGGTCTTAATAATAATAAAAGAAGAACTGCCTAGTTTACAAAATAGAATAATTAAAAAAAGGGAATAAATAAAAAAATAAAAAAAAATATAGCATTCACAGCAATTCTAGATTAAATAATGCAATATTGCTGTTAGTCACAAATTAAATAAATAACGATAATAGTAATTTAAGTAGGTAGTGTAAGTAATTACACTAAAATAAAATTAAAAGAATTGCCTAATTATAATTATCAAAGGTAATTTAATTACACGTAAATTAACTGTTGAGATAAAATGTGTATGTCTTAAAGTAAGATGGCGCTATCTATAGGAAACCGTAGGAAACTTTTGTCGACCGACGATCCGACGACATCCGATCCGACACGACTATGCAAGATTCTGGACGCACTTCACTGCGCTGGCAACACCATTGACGTTGAACGAACGTCACCGGCATCGAAGGGACGTTGACAGATGACATATCCACGGCAGGCCAATCAGCTGATTGAAGTTATTTTCGTCATTCCCCGGATTCTCAAATAACAAGTGTTTACCAAAAATTTGAATGTGCAATTGAAGTTATTGACCGTTGCAGTGTATCTCACCCCACAAAATTGTTGAAAAAATCCTCCTAGTGCCGTTTATCATGGAAGTTGGATGTTGTCGTACCCGGGGTGAGGTTATGTTGACACTGTTGTGCAATCACTCGCGGTTTTGAACAACTTTCTGTTGAAAAATTTAGTGAAAATTGTGACAGCTTTTGCTTTTGCTTGTTTACCTGGCCGGGGTTGCCAGGTTTAGTAGATTGATATAGTGTCATCATATTATACTTTCACTCCTGTCTGGACAAATGCTTCCCTAGTTCTTTTAGAATTTCCACTAGTTCCAATAAGTTGACATAATGGATATGAGTGGTGTTATCTTCGCTTTTATAAATGGTAAACATTCCTTGCTTTTTTTAAATTTACAATCGGCAACCCCTTGGCATCATCTCACCTGATGGTAAGTGACGATAATGCCGAAGATAGAAGCAGAATTAACAACTAATTTATTGCGCCGATTCTTTTAGGTTCCATGTCATTTAATAAATACTACTTACATGTTTTTGTTTCTACCTTTTAGGCGCTTTGCACACGACGGGGCGGGCCGGGCCGGTCAATTTCGCCGCCAACGATAGCACAAAGGGAATCCTATACTACCATCGCACATGGAGGACAAAAAGACCGCGTTGACCGCGCCGCCTCCATGTGCGTTGGTAGTATAGGATTCCCTTTGTGCTATCGTTGGCGGCGAAATTGACCGGCCCGGCCCGCCCCGTCGTGTGCAAAGCGCCTTAATATCCACAATTGATAAGCCCTTGGCATCATCTCACCTGATGATGATAGATAAGTGACGATGATGCCGAAGATAGGAGCAGGCTTACCAAGATTCCCCAAGGTAATGGAGAACTGGCTATGTTATCTTCATGTCGGAACACATCAATGTTGTTAACACTGATGTTTGACGGCAAGACTTAGATAAGATTGTGGTAGCTAGCCAGGGGGGCTTAGAAGTTGTCTGACCGAGTCTGACAAGTTGATCTCACCGGGAAAGGAACCCGCGACCTCATGATGGTGTGAAGCGAATGGACTACCCATTACGCCACTCTTCACAAGACAACACAGTCTTTGTAGGGATGACGAATGCTAGTCATCTGATTTACTTTTTATCATCTGTCTAAAACGACATTTTGTTCTAAAAATGTTTGACAACCTAGTAGTGACGTCATAGATTTGCAGCGTCATTTACATACTTAATTTGTGATTTTGATGAATGAAAAATCGAAGACTTGATGATAAACAAAACGAGTACCTAAGGTTTTCCGAAGTTTCAGTAGGAGAGCGATTTAGTGATCAAGAGTTCATAATTTATTTCTGATGCTGTCGTCATCCCTGAAGAAAAACAGGTAGAGCTATCTGTACCTGTTTGCTTGTATGTGTTTGGCACATCTAGCATTATCTAAATACACGTGCCTAAAAGGAACAAAAAAAAACTGTTAAAAGTGAAAAGAAGTGCTTAGAATGCAATTTGCATCACAACTAAAGTGCGCCAGAAATGGTTTCACCTGCCGATTGTGTAGCCCAAATTATGAGTTACGCGACATATTACTGAGTTATGTGCGCCCACAGAGAAGAAAAATTGCGTAAATTATGACAGCAAAAGTGCTGTAAACGGTTAAAAATGTTACATTTATTATAAGATACACTAGTCACCCGCACGGTCATCTTTTGTATTTCCCTTGACTGTTTTTGAGGGCATGTGGTGCGCGAGTCGCTGGCAGCTCGCGATCGTGAAAATAGGGATGTTTGAAATTCTTAGGAATTCATGCATTTTTACCTTTTGTTTCGCCTGTATGGATATCGTTTTTATGACTCTAATAGGGGGTGCGCAAGGTTTGGAAGGCTCACGAGCGAGAAAAGAAAATTACATTTGTGTTAATCCAGTGCTTGATCTATCTACACTGCTAAAAATTGGATACCTTGGACGCTATTGACCGACGCGCCGGGGACTCATCGGCGACGATGAGCTTGTCAAAAAAAGCTTCAAAGCCTTGAGCCTCGCCGCAAAGTTGCCTTTTTTTTTGGGCATTTCTATCGAATTCATTTCGGAGAGTGTGCTCAAGAACTTCACGACCTCATTCCCCCAGTTCCATTCCACTTTCGGTCAACGAGACGGAGGGGGAGGTTCCACCCCTTTGTTGTTGATATTCAGCCTATACACATGTAGCGTTACGCTTCCTCATTTATTATGCGGAAAGCGATGGAGTGGAACTCCTTGCCTGCGTCTGTGTTTTCCGACTCCTACAAGTTGGGGATCTTCAAGGCGAGAGTGAATAGGCATTATTTAAGTTTGCGTGTACCATCCTCAAGTACATCGTCATGTACCATCAGGTGAGATATAGTCAAACGCACTCAAATTTTTCATAAAAAAAAATTGCCTAGGGAGATTGTAAGATTTTTCATGGCTTTTTTTAAAAACTGTAAAAATTACTTAGGACATATGCAGGGTAGAGACTTTTAAGGATGGGCAAGTGCTATATTTTTACCCTCTCAGTTTTTATAAATGAATTTAATTTTCAGTGGTTTGTGTACAAACGCATAGACAATTAGATTTGCATTTTTCTATTTTCATAGAAGAGTAGTGCAGATTGTTTGAAATTAGTAGAAATTAAATTTTTCATCCGTTTGTACAAAAAAAAAACACTTTAAAAACGAAATCAACTTATAGTACTGACAGGTTAAAATAGCACTGTTCCATCTAGAAAGTTTCTATTCTAGACATGTCCCAAGTAGGTAGTTTTATAGCCTTTTAAAAACCTTGTTTTTTTATGAAAATTCATAAAATATCCCTAGACATTGTTAACCTATCAAATTTTATACAAATCCACTCAGCCGTTACGACGTAAAGGTAGAAAAAACAAACAAACATCCATACTTTTGCGTTTATAATATAAGTGATTTTTTTTCAATAGTTTGATCGTAAAAGACTAACAGACACGTTTTTATTAGTTTCCTAAATCCTCAAAAACTGGTATCTTTATGGGATAGTAAAAAGTACTCAGCTTATGTAATTTTCCACCCAGACAAATATGTAAAAAAAAAACGTAGATACGTTACTCCTTTGTGACATAAAATTCGGACGAACCTACAAACAAATACACTTTCGCATGTTATGTAACATTAGGATAAAGACAGTCGTGGTACCCCAAGGAATGGTTGTATTTAAACATTTGAGTTAACGTTCTTTCATTTATGTAAGTATGTTTTAGCGAGAAGAAATAGCCGTCCCCGTCGTGCATTTGACAACTAGTCACGAAATATCCTCAAAAAAGCCTGTGACTACTGTAGGAACTGTACTTTGACAACTAGTCACGAAATATCCTCAAAAAAGCCTGTGACTACTGTAGGAACTGTACTGTCTCACAGGGGTCGAGTTTGCTTGAATTGCCATCAATTAACTTTTTGCGTCTTTAACAGACGATCACAGATCCAAAAAAAATAATCAGATAGAACTTAACGTAAATTCAATGTGAAGCCAATCAAAAACAATCCAAACCTGTACGCACACTGTGCACGCACTCATAAAACATTAAAACACACTTCAAAATACTCGATAGTAAGTTTTAGGACCTCGTCGAACACACACATGTTTCAAAAAGTGGCTTCAACTTGACAGTTCGAGAGCAGACCATTTAGTCAGTGTCGCGGAACGATGTTCTCTCCACACACTGCGCTGCCTGGGACACAATCAAGGAAAACTATGGCTGCCCAGGATCTGCGTCAGCCTCGGCCTAGATGGATGAGCCCGCAGGAAACAGGAGTTGGTAAGTGCGGAGCCAGGTCAGCCGCATTTTCAGGTTGCGCCGAACGGAGACTCCGTTGTATGATTTAAAAGAATTCCTTTAAAAAAATTGAGTTAATAGTGAAAAGTGACCATGCAGTTGAGGATGGTGCCAGCAGACTCAAATAATGCCTATTCACTCTTGCCTTGACGGTCCTCAAATTAAAAGAATCGGGGAACACTGATGCCGGCAAGGTGTTCCACTCCTTCGCTGTCCGCATAATAAATGTGGAAACGTAACATCAACAACAAAGGGGTTTCCTAGACGGGTTGAAGACCAAAACTTAGTAAGACCTAACTCCCTGACTTGCCAACCACACCAGTAAGGAGGCATAGAAGGGCAAAAGACTATAATAATCTAATATATATAAAAAACAATGTTGTTTGTTTGTGTTTTATACGCTGCCATACCGTTAATTTTTGCACGCACGCCCGGGATTATTATAACAAAAAAAACCACGCGGGCGAAGCTACGGGCGAAAGCTAGTAATAAAATAACAATACAATTCAAAACAACTAATGTACAGCACATTTACGAGCTCAGTCATATTATATATTACAACAATACATACGCATAATCGCAGGTAAATAAAAATAAAATAAAATAAATAAATATTCTGGGACAAATCACACATGGTCATCTGGCCCCAAAGTAGTATTCCCTGTGTTATGGGTTACCAGAGACTGATATACATACTTATATACGTTTAAATACATATATAGGTTGTGTGTGAAGTCGACCAACCCGCACTGGGCCCGCGTGGTCGACTAAGGCCTAATCGCCCTGATTCAGGTTAGGCTCGAGCCCCTCGGTGGGGACGTATATGAGCTGATATAATAATATATGTATATACCCAGACACAGAACAAACAAATCTGCTCATCACACAAATGCTTGCCCTGGGTGGGGATCGAACCCACAACCCTCGGATCAGTAGTCAAGGGCACTAACCACTGAGCCACCGAGTCAGTCAATATGATCATTTTGGTTCTTTCTGATGAATGGACTGTCTAGTACACAGCTATCGCTTCCAGGAAGCTGTTTCTGGAGGCGCGCGTCTTTATAAAAAAGAATCGACGCGCGACCTTATCGTAGCGAAGAAGTCGCGCACCTCCACCAAGGCGAACATGCTTGATGCGCTGTAGTAACATGTATGACGCATGAGAATGCGATATGCATTTTATACTGAACCCTTACAGTGCTGAACGATTCGTGAATGAAATTGGTCAAGAGTCTTTCAATGGAAAGGCTACTACTATCGCTATTTAAGGGAACGTATACATCATTGTATGTGTATAGCTGTCTTGCTTGGTAGTCAGTAACCGTTGAAATAGCTTATAGGCCTAATAGTTATCGTTCAATGTTAGAAACGCAATCAAAAATCCTTCAAAGTGTTGACTGGACGAAAGCGAGTATGCAACTCTACGTGACTCGCGTGAGCCTCCCGTGGACAATCGACGTCTAAATAAAAGCGGCAGCAAGCCCATAGAGTGTGCTAGACAAGGTTAGGTGGTGAAACTCTGCATCTAGTAGGTATATGAGTTACTGGTATATGGTAACCTATATACATATACCTGGGACAAATAGCCCTGTTAGGTAGGTTCAACTTCGGGAAAGACATAGCTATCGTAGAATCTAACACGGCTGGACAGCTTCATATCTTTATGTTCCAAATACCGCAGTGTTTCAAGACTAAGGTCTTTGACCAGTGATCCCGTACTATGGGCCTCATAAGAGGGTCAAGGTCAAAGTGGGATAAAGCGTGCTATGTTCGGAGTTTTTCTACGAGATCGAACCAGAAATGAGGAGATCCGTAGGAGAATCAAAGTAACTGACAAAGCTCTTAGAATTAATAAACTTAAGTGGCAGTGGGCGGGGTTTATGGACGTAAAACAGATGGACGTTCGGGTTGTAAAGTTTTCTAGTGGCGACCGCGCACCGAAGGACGTAGCGTAGAGGGCCTCCCACTCGGCACATAATACTTACTAGTATCAGCAGTCGGTGGACCGATGACCTGGTGAAGGTTGCGGGAAGCCGCTGAATGCGTATACACAGGACAGACCGTTTTGGAAATCCTTGGGGGAAGGTCTTTGTCCAGCATTTAACGTCTTTCGGCTGATATACTTATGATGATGATGATGAAACAGCAGAAAACCTAGTAAACAAGATGTAAAATAATCTGGTTTGTTCACATTCTGTATTTTATTGATAAGTTTAAAGTATAAATGACGAGCGCATAGCAACAAACATGACATTAAATTTATCTATTATACTTCTTTGTTTGTGTGTGCGTGCGTGTGTGTGTGTGTGTATGTGTATAAAAAAACCGTGACTGACTGACTGATCTATCAACGCACAGCTCAAACTACTGGATGGATCGGGTTAAAATTTTTAGTAAACAGATAGCAATTATGACGTAGGCATCCGTTAAGACAGGATTTTGAGAAATTCCCACGGGAAAGGCAAAAAAAACGAGATCTGCGCGGGCGAAGCCGCGGGCAACAGCTTGTCACTGTATACAAAAAAAGGAAACTGTGACTGACTGACGGACTGACCTACCAACGCACAACTCAAACCACTAGACGGATCGGGTTGAAATTTGGCATACAGATAGCAATTATGACGAAGGAATCTGCTAAGAAAGGAATGGATTAAATCTGATCTCCACAGGCAAAGCCGCGGGAAACAGCAAGTTAGCAAAATTGGATCCAATTAGTGTCTTCTGCCTAGTATCTATTTAATATTTTTTTTTACTGGCTATTGTCCGCGGTCTTTTCTTGGTGGATTTTGTTTTTAACCGACTTCAAAAAGGAGGTGGTTCTATGTTCGACTGTATATTTTTTTAAATTAATGTATGTTCACCGATTTCTCCGTCATACGTGGACCGATTTTCAAAATTCCTTTTTTATTCGAAAGAGTATACTCCCTAGGGGGTCCCATTGTCACCAAATCAGGATTTGATGATGGAATCCCGGGGAAATCGAGGGCAACCCTCAAATTTTAGAGTCACTTATTACGTGATTCATATTATGTTTTCTAAAGCTATTAAAATACTTGCGTCTGTTAGTCATCATCTCATGTTGGTAAGCTGATGAAGAAAGGTTAGGTTAACGGTTAGGAGTTGGAGGAGAATTCTTTCAATATTATACACAGATATATACGTAGATATGCATAGACCGATAGTTGTATTCTTTCAGGTTATTCAGATGAGCTGGATGGACGATTTAACTCCTTAACTTTCATGCTGCTGAGATGATGATGGAAGCCACAGGACTCTGTATCTGTTAATGAAACACATGTATTATGATTTGATCATTCCTACTGGTGCGTAGGTGATTGGGTTTGACGTTGTGAGAAAGATAGCATTATCATTTATCACTAAAAATAAAGAAAATAAAAATAAAAGTAAAAAAAAACTAAAAACGGACTTCAAAATGAAATTCACTCAAAAGTATGAAATAATTTTATTATTCTTAAATATACAACATTAACCAACATTAACGAAATCAAAGTTGGGTACGAATGAAATTAGGGGCTTAAACGCTCGTTAACTTGTATGTATTAGATAAGATAACTTCGTAAATACAATTTTTATGTCTTTTTTATGTCTCTTATGTCTAAATATTTTTTTGAGGTCGGTGTCAGCAAACCATCGAATCTAAAACATTTAATACGTAAGAAACTGTTTGCTGGTACCGACCTAAAAAAATGATTATGCCCCTAATTTAATTCGTACCCACCTTTGATTTCGTTATTGTTGGTTAATGTTGTGTTTTTAAGTATAATAAATTATTTCATACTTTAGAGTGAATTTCATTTTGAAGTCGGTTCTTAGTTTTTTTAAACTTTTATTTTTATTATGACTGTCTTTGAGGGTGGGTGTGCGTTGCGCGAGGCACAAACGATTTAGCGAAAAAATTGATATTCCCATTGACTTCCTCCCGAAATGAATATTTCCCAAAGGGTGCTAATTTTACCGGGGTGAAAAATATGAAGACGCGTGCAAAAGCTAGGTAATAATATAATCGTATTGAGTTATTCGCTTACTGCTGAGTTGGAATGTTAAATAATTTTCGAAAATCCTTAAAACTTTTCGGTACAAGTTTTTAATATTGCATTGTCACGCGGTATACGTATCCATGCAAAATTTCAGCTCAATCGGAAACCGGGGATTGGGTCAAAATTAACTTGCAAGATTTCACCCGAACAAACATACATCCATACATTGCAAGTTAAATAAAAGCTTTTAATATACGTACGACCAATAATTAATTATACGAACAATAGTTTGTCTAACACCTCCATACAAAAGAGTTCAACGCGAACAACAACGATAAATATAAGGATAAAAATGTTCGAGTGTTGCTCACGTTGAACTCTTTTGTATGAAATTTTTTAACTATAAACAAACTAGTATTATTTTACAATAAATAAAATTAATGTATCAAGATTGATACAGGTTGTAAAAAACTGGGTATTGTTTTCATCATACTAAACAACGACAAAGACAGAGGTTACTTATTTATTATACGAGTTTTACTCATACAAGAGCGTCGGTGGAGTAACGGCTAAGGCCTCTACCTCCTGTCCGGGAGGTCGTGGTTCGAATCCTGCCACGTACCAATGTGTTTTCGAATTTCGATTTCATATGAACGTTTAAGACAAAGGTTACTTATTTATTATACGAGTTTTACTTATAAAAGAGCGTCGGTGGCGTAACAGATAAGGCCTCTACCTCCTGTCTGGGAGGTCGTAATTTGAATTCTACCACGTACCAAGGTGTTTTCGAATTTCGATTTCATATGTACATTTATCCGACGCTCTTACGATGAAGGAAAAACATCGTGAGGAAACCTGCACACGCCTGCGAGGAAACTTGAAGGTTCTGTTTCAAGTTGACCAACCCGCACTGGGCCCGCGTGTTCGACTAAGGCCTAATCGCCCTAAGTCAGGGTAGGCCGAGCCCCTCGGTGGGGACGTATATGATGATGATTTATTATACAACTTCACTGTTCGAATGATATGATAACACACATATTGGTTCACCTGTGCGACTCTGCTCGGTCCAAAGTGGAGGGGCGCCACTCAACAAGTGATCTTTTGACATTTTCTAACTTCTAAATTAAAGTTTACACAATAACTTAAAAAAAGTCAAGAAATATTTTGAAATTGAATAATCATGTTACCTTACATTTGTTATTAAAAGAAAAAAATAACCGTTAATAGAAGCGTTTGCGTTGGGGAATCTTGGTAAGCCCGCTTCTATCTTCGGCAACATCGTCACTTACCACCAGGTGAGATGTTGTCAGGGGTTTTAGTAATACGGTAATAGTAATTTTGAACAAAAAAATCGACTTCAAACAGGAAACTAAGATTCCCCTCAATTTATCTGGAATGCCATCATCAAATCCTGGTTTTCTTATCATAGTACAAATCTTGGGATATGTCCTTTCCAACAAAAAAAGAATAATTGAAATCGGTTCATAAACGACGAAGTTATCCGCGAACACACATTAAAAAAATATACATATATACGGTCGAATTGAGAAATCTCCTCCTTTTTTGAAGACGGTTAAAAATAAATTCGACTCTCCATACAAAAATGCACAAAATTAGTCATTTAGCTGGTCGATATACACAGGGCATAAAAAATTGGTGTAGGACCCGCTAACTGGGAGTTCTTCTCATCATACTGAACAACTTTCCCCAAAAAGCCCATAGTAAATTCTCAAAAAAATTGGACCCTAAAATTCACAAAGTTGGTCATTCAGCTGATCGATTTGTATGAAGAGTTAATTTTTTTGCGATTTCAGCAGTCTTAGAACAAAAGTTGTTCATTATCATACTGAACAGTGTCATGGGTTTTGGAGAAACGTGGCTGATTGAGATTTCAAAAGACGCGTCACAAACTATATATAAAAAAAAACTCAAAACGCTTTCTTTTTAATCGAAAAAATGTGAAAGATGCGGTCATTTTTCACCCAGTTTCGGTAAGAAAAAAATTCATTTCTCGAAATAAAAAGAGATATCCAAGCAATCTTGATTCCACTTCCTAAATCTCCTAGATCAACTGATTAGCATTATTTGAGTTTGCGTGTACCATCCTCGATTACATCGTCACTTACCATCAGGTGAGATAAAGTCAAACGCACTCAACTTTTTTTTTTTAAATCTTTAAATAGGTACCAAAAGTTAAATTTCAAGTCATCTTTCACACCTCTAGACTTTGCTCTAAAATCTATTGCAAAATTTGAACCACACAAATAAATAAATAAATAAAATAGTTTATACAGGGTGACTGCGGGGTCCTATAGCAACTTAGTAAAATTCGAATAGCCTATTAATTAGGAATTTAACGCTGTAAATTAGAGTGCGTTTAGTTAATATTCTTTGGTATGTTTATGAAAAAAAATCAATTTGGGGTCGTGGTCACCAACTCATGGTCACTGTCTAATGAAGTAGTTGACATTTCTTACTAAGCTATTTTGTTAACATGAATTGTAGGGTGAACATAATTTAAGCATTAACCGTGATATTTAATTTATTGAATAATTAATGTACCTACAGCTGTAGTTATTTAAAAACTATCTTTATATCTGAAATTGCAATCACTTATCGAGTTAGAAACAATAAGTTAGAATCACTAAATAAATAAAATTACAAATTACGTTATTGGTGAATGTAACAAAATGAAATTCACTCAAAAGTGTGAAGTTAACAGTCAGATCACAAGTAAATCACAAATACAAAACTAAGTATACATACTACAGAATTATTAAATTGTAATTGTTTATTAAATAGTCTTATATAAACTCTTTATATTTACCTGTTTCATTCTTTGTTTTGACAACTAAAATAATTTAATTAATGACGCCGCTTATCTAACTTAAACTCTGCTCAGACAAATTACAAATCAAAACGAAATAAATGATTAAGATGTACCTCCAATAACTCCTATTTAAATAGATAAACTACAAACCGAGGGAAAAAAAATAGTGGGACTTTTTCGGGGCGGGGCACGCGTCCGTTCGTTAAGCGTGAAATTTCCATGACAGCGTGTCGTTTTAAGTGTTAAGATTGAAAAAACGAGGCATCCAAATATTTGTCCCCCCCCCCCCCCAATTGTCCCCAAGCGCCTAGATCTGGTTGATACAATTCATATGAGTCCATACCCGAGGCAAAGTATATATAAGTAAATTAGTACTAACATACACTATGGAAACTCTAGATTGCGACCTCACCCCCTCGTCACCTAGATTGATACAGATTGGTTACAGTTTGGTTGTCGAACGTATAGGATTTCGCCGCCATATTGTTTGTTCCGTCAGTCCTTTTTTAAATGTCATTTCTGGCACGTTGTATGAAGTGTCCACGGTGTGATAGAGCGGTCTACGAAGGGTAGTTACAGAGATCTTGGCATGTAAAATTTTGACGTCAGTGACTTTGTCGAAAGGACGTTCCGGGCTTTGTCCTACGCGGAGCTCAGCCTCTAGCCTCGCAAGAGTCACAGGGAGCGCTCCGGGTTAGCCCTACGCGGAGCTCGGCCTCTGGCCTGGCAGTTTATTAGTTGTGTGGTCTGGCAGGGATTACTCTTTCCGACATTTTTAGGCGGTTTGGCTATAGAGCCTTGAAAGAAAAACGTTTTTTTTTTCATTCAGTTCAGACTCCTTGTCAGGGTCACATTTTTATTCTTACTAATATTATAAATGTGAAAATGTGTTTGTTTGTTTGTTTGATACCTTTTAACGCTTCAACGCCGTGACCAATCTTTATGAAATTTGGTATGCAGGTAGCTTGTGTCACGGGGAAAGACATAGGCTACTTTTTATCCTGGGAAAATAGCATAATCTGATGCAATTCCTGAGGGAACTAAAAAAATACTCGATTGTTGTGATTTTTTGCAGAGATGGTTGAGTAGGTGGGAAACGACATAATTTACTAATCACCCTTAAAGACAGTCATAAAAACGATGTCCACGCCGGCGGAGCCGCGGGAAAAAGCTAATATACATATAAATCGGAACATCTTTCCAAAGGAACCTGTACAATCAGAACATCAAAAATGTTTTGACTTCTCGCAGTAAATTGTCACGATTCCACCGGAAACAGATCTTAATCTTTTTCGTTTTATCCGTTGCATTTCAGTTTTCTGATCTGGTATGTAATTTCAAAAACGTTTTACGTAAAAAAAAAAGATTTCATGCCGACATATTAACAAATGTACCTATACGATATTCCGCTGTTTGTCTTTATGTATTCTATTACTTACAAGCGCAAAATGTTACTAGAAAATAATCAAATTATAATATTTGTTAAAATTTCGTCAAGGATATCCCCAAAGTAACGCTTGAATAAATAAATATCATAAAGTGATCAATCAAAACATTTAACAAGTCATCAGTTTTCCTTGTTTGCTTGTGGTCCCAAATGACAAGGAGTTACTCTATTAACACCATTAACTCAATAATTGAAAACGCTAACACGTTAAAAAAACGACTTCCATCGCAACAACTTAGTACAATTTGTTGGTTGTACTGTTATTTTTCTAATAAAGCACTTCACCGATTTTGATAAAATTTATATGAGACTACACAGAAAGCACCAGCTTTCAAATAAAAAAAGAATTATTAAATTCGGTTTACCCAGTGGAAAGTTCAGAGGTAACAAACATAGAAAAAAACAGTCGAATTGAGAACCTCCTCCATTTTGGAAAGTCGGTTGAAAACACGCGGTACTAGACGGCGCTAGTGAGTTAAATCATAGTACTACCTAAGGGAATGTCTATTTAACTAATATAGAAATTCCTTGAGTAGTAAAACGTTTTTTCTGTGTATGGTCCAAAAAGTAAAACCTAAATATTTCTACATGTGAAAATAATAAGTATTAGGGTTTTTTAAATTAAAAATTTGGGTGTGTTTGGCTGCATCTCACCTGATGTAAGTGCCGATGCAGCCGAGGATGTAACACGCAAGCTCAAATAGTGCCTATTCACTCTCGTAATGAAAATTCCTAAATTATACGAATCAGGGAATACAGATTCCACTTCTTGGCCGTTCGCATAATGAACGAAGAAGCAAAACGCTTCGTGCGTAAAGGTGGAACATTAACGACAAAGGGGTGGAATCGTCCTCCGCGCCTGGTCGTCCGATGATGAAATGGAGTGGGACTCCAGGGCACACTCTCCGAAATGAATCCTGTAAAACACCGATAGACATTCTTAATTCGCTTCGTTCGCCAGTAATTTAATTTATTTCGCCAATTAAGATATTTTTAAGATCTCTTTTGTGTTCCGTGGCTACGTCATAAGTGAAAACCTAGAAAATAATGATTTTCTAAATTTTCACTAAAGACGTAGCCACGTATAACACAAAACAAAGTTTAAAAATATCTTAATAGGTCAATCACAAATATTTATGTGTTTGAATCTCTAGTTTCATCTTGTATTGTATGTTATTTTGAGTTACTGAAATTACTTAAGAGGTAGTACAAAACGAAATGAGCATTTTAGAAATGTTTTGTCTGATTTTTTTTTTTATTAAAAATTTGAGTGCGTTTGACTGTAACTCACTGAATGGTGTATGTATATAAATTTCAAAATAGACTATTTGATTAAGGGCTGACTCTTAACGAAACCGAAAGCTCTTAATTTCCTCGACGCGAAGGTAGCTCTAAAATGACACTCATGTCGATTTTTTACTCACATAGCGACACATGTAAATATTATTATTATTTTATATAGGTCCCCACCGAGGCGCTCGAGCCTACCCTGAATTAGGACGAAATACATGTAAAATATAAAATAAATATATCACTTAAAATTAAAGAAGAATACTTTTGAAGGTGACCGAGGGCTACCATTTTTAACTGAATTCTAAGAAGGAACAGGTTCTGAATTCGACTGCAAGTTATTTTTTGTATTTGTTACATGATATACGCAGATTGTGGACCGATTTACATGATTATTTTTTACTGGATTCGATACTGCCAAATTGATTCCACATAATTTTTATCAAAATCGGTGTAGAATTTTAGAAAATTAACTTAATTAACAAAATAAAGCTAAATTGTATTAAGTTGTTACAGTATTAAGTCGGTCTTTCGAGCGACGAAGGAGTGAAGAAGGTATTGTGATAAAAAAAAGTTGCGTTCTATATGGAGATCGATTGTCTTACACTAATCCTTACTAATATTATAAATGTGAAAATGTGTTTGTTTGTTTGTTACCTTTTCACGCTTCAACGCCTTGACCAATCTTAATGAAATTTGGCATACAGGTAGCCTGTGTCACAAGAAAGGACATAGGCTACTTTTTATCCCGTGAAAATGGCATAGCCCGATGCAGTTCCTTAGGGAACTGAAAATATGGTCATTTCTTTAATATCGCAACGGAACAATGGATAGTGTGATTTTTGCATAGAGATAGTTGAGGGGGTGAGAAACTATTTACTTATATGCATATCCTGACATAGTTCCCGAGGGATCTGGAGAAAATTCATGCCCACGCTCGCGAGCCGCTTACGGCTCTCGCGCATCGCCCACCCTCTAAGACAGTCACAAAAACGATGTCCACGCGGGCGAAGCCGCGGGCAAAAGCTAGCAGAGTCTAAAAAAAAATATGTATGTACGTCCGGTGATCTACTTCCCAACTACAGGACGGATTTAGGTGAAATTTGGATGAGGGCAATGTTATTTTTATATCTCTGTGGCTTTTTTAAAATTTCCCCTGTCTTGATTTATTAGGGTTGCCACCATAGTGAAAAATCACATTATTATTTTTTACTTCGATACTAAGTAAGTGAGCGTCGGTGGCTCAACCCGTAACAACTCGGTCCTTCTAACCAGAAGTACCGGGTTCAATTCTGGACGGCCAATGTACCAATGAGTTTTTCAAAACTTACGTACATATACTCACCGATTGCTTTAACGGTGAAGGAAAACATAGTGAGAAAACCTGCACACGCCTGCGAAGAAACTCGAAGGTTGTGTGTGAAGTCGACCAACCCGCACTGTGCCCGCGTGGTCGACTAAGGCCACTTAAGGATTCAGGGTAGGCTCGAGCCCCTCGGTGGGGACGTATATGAGCTGATATGATGAAGTAAGTGTAATGTGTTGATTTGTGTATGGACAACGAAAAACGGTGATGGCTTTGCGAGAAAGTATGCAAAGCGTGGCTGTACAATTTATGTTTGACGTGTTTAGCGTTTCGAATTATTTTTCAAGTTTCTCATTTTAAATTTATTTAATTAATTAAATTTTTGAGGCGTTTTCTAAGCGGGATGACAATTTAAAAAGCGTGAGAGAGCGGAGAAAAAATTCGAGCGAGACCTACAGTACTCGCATATGATGTGTAACATGTGACAAAATACTTTATAAAAGGACGGCAAAGATACGGCAGACTAGGCTGTATGGTCATAGATACCTTTGCCTTTTCCGCGCTTTTAAAGCCTGAAAAAAGGACGGCAAAGATACGGCAGACTAGGCTGTATGGTCATAGATACCTTTGCATTTTCCGCGCTTTTTTTCACGAAATCACTCCCACAAATTGCAGGAAAGCGAGAGCAAAGATGTTACACATCAATAAATTACAAATATTTTGCTCTGTACGCTCTTTCAAATACACCACCGTATTCCCAGCTTCTAAGTAATAATTTTAGAAAAAACCTAAAAGCTTTTAAGTACAAGATTTTATTTTAAAACAGGTATTTATGCGCAAAAAGCCAAATGTTCAAATGAATATATATAAATACACGGTTCCAAATTAAAAAAAAGGCGAGCACAGTAAAGTCTAATTGTTTGGAAATACAACTTCATTCCAAATTTCAGCTCAATCAGACCCCTGGAAGTCGCTCTAAAATCGATCGCAAGATTTGAACTAAACAAACATACATACATACAAACATACAAACTGATCATTCAGTTTTGTGGGTCTAATGTTCACCTATGTACTCATCTTTTCTATTAATAAATAAATAAATAAAATAAATAAAATAATTGCAAGTTAAATAAAAGCTTCTAATAATATAACACTGCCTTACTAGGTATCGCATGGTAAGACAAAAGATAAAAACACATCAGCTGAACCGGTAGCATGACGTCACGGAGCAGTCGGCCTCAGTTGCAAACATCCTGATCCGATCGCGTCTTCACTTGATGTCAGACAAGAATGTTAGGCATCTGACCTATGAATGAGTCTGTAGCTAAGAGGAAAACGAATACTGAGAACGTAAATCTATATGATCTATATAAAAATGAATTGCTGTTCGTTAGTCTCGCTAAAACTCGAGAACGGCTGGACCGATTTGGCTAATTTTAGTATTGAATTATTTGTGGAAGTCCAGAGAAGGTTTAAAAGGTGAATAAATATGAAAACGCTCGGAATTAAATAAAAAAATAATAATTTGGTTGACTTCACACACAACCTTCGAGTTTTTATACATACATTAAGTATATTTTTTTGCTGTTTGTTTGTCTCGCTAAAACTCGAGAACGGCTGGACCGATTTGGCTTAATTTGGTTTTGAATTATTTGTGGAAGTCCAGAGAAGGTTTAAAAGGTGAATAAATATGAAAACGCTCGGAATTAAATTAAAAAAAATAAATTGGGTTGACTTCACACACAACCTTCGAGTTTTTATACATACACTTAAGTATATTATTTTGCTGTTCGTTAGTCTCGCTAAAACTCGAGAACGGCTGGACCGATTTGGCTAATTTTGGTATTGAATTATTTGTGGAAGTCCAGAGAAGGTTTAAAAGGTGAATAAACATAAAAATGCTCGGAGTTAAATAAAAAAAAACAAAAATAAAAAATTAGTTAAAAAATAATTGTTTTTAGGGTAGGGTAGTGTAGTGTAGGTGTAGGGTAGTGTAGGGTAGGGTAGGGTTGGGTAGTGTAGTGTAGTGAAGGGTAGTGTACGGTAGGGTAGTGTAGAGTAGTGTATGTAGGGTAGGTTAGAGTAGCGTAGTGTTGGGTAGGGTAGTGTAGGGTAGGGTAGTGTAGTGTAGGGTGTTGTAGTGTTGGGTAGGGTAGTGTAGGGTAGGGTAGTGTAGTGTAGAGTAGGGTAGTGTAGAGATGGGTAGTGTAGTGTAGGGTAGGGTAGTGTAGGGTAGGGTAGTGTAGGGTAGTGTACAGTAGGGTAGTGTAGAGTAGTGTATGTAGGGTAGGTTTGGGTAGTGTAGGGTAGGGTAGTGTAGAAATGGGTATGTAGTGTAGGGTAGTGTAGGGTAGGGTAGTGTAGGGTAGGGTAGAGTAGGGTAGGGTAGTGTAGGGTAGGGTAGTGTAGGGTAGGGTAGTGTAGGGTAGGGTAGTGTAGGGTGGGTAGTGTAGGGTAGGGTAGGGTAGTGTAGGGTAGGGTAGTGTAGGGTAGGGTAGTGTAGGGTAGTGTACGGTAGGGTAGTGTAGAGTAGTGTATGTAGGGTAGGTTAGGGTAGTGTAGTGTAGGGTAGGGTAGTGTAGAGATGGGTAGTGTAGTGTAGGGTAGGGTAGTGTAGGGTAGTGTGGTGTAGGGTAGGGTAGTGTAGGGTAGGGTAGTGTAGGGTAGGGTAGGGTAATGTAGTGTAGGTTAGGGCAGTGTAGTGTATTGTAAGGTGGAACGAAGTTCGCCGGGACAGCTAGTATATTATATTTATGACAATTGTTTTAACCTGGGTTTCCTAGTCATTCATTCGTTCATTCGCGAAGAATGGTAACTGTCCTACTTCCTGCTAATATTATAAACGCGAAAGTTTGTAAGAACGTATGGATGCATGTTTTTACTCTTTCACTCAAAAACTATTGAACGGATCTGTCTGAAATTTGGTAGGTAGAGAGATTAGGACCTGGATTAACACATAGATTACTTTTGTCCACGCACTGCGCACCCTCGAAAAGTCGTAGAAACGTTGTCCACGTGGGTGAAGCCGCGGGAAATAGCTAGTATGACTATAAAATCAGTTAGCTATTTATGTATTTGCAGTTTTTGAACGTATGTAGTTATGTAAAGGTATGCAAACCCGAATCTTAAATTTTTCCGAACCGGTGCAAAATTTAACCCCTCCACTCCAATTTCAAAAATATAGAAAACATGTAATGAGTGGAATTTTTATGTCCGGGCTGGCGTGAAAAAAGCCCTTTAATAAATTAGACTCTTTACTACCTATTAGCTATTGGGATTTTTGTGTCCGGGAAAGTAAAACCCTATAAATTAGACTCTTTACAACCTTTTTTTTTTTAAAAAAAAACAATTTTTAGAAAAATTCCAATAGCAAATACGTAGTAAAGAGTCTAATTTAGTAAAGGGCTTTACTCTCCCGGACACAAAAATACTAATAGCAGATAGGTTGTAAAGAGTCTAATTTAGTAAAGGGCTTTACTCTCCCGGACACAAAAATACTAATAGCAGATATGTTGTAAAGAGTCTAATTTAGTAAAGGGCTTTACTCTCCCGGACACAAAAATACTAATAGCAGATATGTTGTAAAGAGTCTAATTTAGTAAAGGGCTTTACTCTCCCGGACACAAAAATACTAATAGCAGATATGTTGTAAAGAGTCTAATTTAGTAAAGGGCTTTACTCTCCCGGACACAAAAATACTAATAGCAGATAGGTTGTAAAGAGTCTAATTTAGTAAAGGGCTTTACTCTCCCGGACACAAAAATACTAATAGCAGATAGGTTGTAAAGAGTCTAATTTAGTAAAGGGCTTTACTCTCCCGGACACAAAAATACTAATAGCAGATAGGTTGTAAAGAGTCTAATTTAGTAAAGGGCTTTACTCTCCCGGACACAAAAATACTAATAGCAGATAGGTTGTAAAGAGTCTAATTTAGTAAAGGGCTTTACTCTCCCGGACACAAAAATACTAATAGCAGATATGTTGTAAAGAGTCTAATTTAGTAAAGGGCTTTACTCTCCCGGACACAAAAATACTAATAGCAGATAGGTTGTAAAGAGTCTAATTTAGTAAAGGGCTTTACTCTCCCGGACACAAAAATACTAATAGCAGATAGGTTTTAAAGAGTCTAATTTAGTAAAGGGCTTTACTCTCCCGGACACAAAAATACTAATAGCAGATAGGTTGTAAAGAGTCTAATTTAGTAAAGGGCTTTACTCTCCCGGACACAAAAATACTAATAGCAGATAGGTTGTAAAGAGTCTAATTTAGTAAAGGGCTTTACTCTCCCGGACACAAAAATACTAATAGCAGATAGGTTGTAAAGAGTATAATTTAAGACTCTTTACTACTTATCTGCTATTGGGATTTAATTAGACTCTTTACTACCTATTTGCTATTGGAATTTTTGTGTTTTTTTTTAAATCAGTGTGCGTGTGTTCGTAATTCTTGTCGTCCTAAACAACTTGACCGATTTTGATGAAATTCTTTGTACGTGTCACCTGGATGGTACTTAGCTATATAGTTGGACCTAGTAGCGGCGCGCTGTTGTAGAGATCCATTAAAGCAGAAATTAAGTTAGTAAGATCCACTAGTCTTTTAATAAAGCAGCGCCTTATACTATCTTCTTGGTACAAAACGAGCCAACCATTAATTAATTTTTTTTATATCTCTTAACAAGCGTTGTAAAGGTGTCAACCCGTGAAGTGACTAGCTCGTTTTCCACACGCGACATTACTACAAAATCAATGGAACTTCGACGAGAAAATAGCGAACGACCAGCCATAGGAACTAACAGGCTTAGTGTTTGAACAATGGCGTTTTTATCCACCATGGTGATGGTGTTTAGATATATTTGTAACTATTTTTTGCCCCCGGCTTCTCCCGCGTGGAAAACGTTTCTATGACTCTTCGACGGTGCGCAGCCTATGTGTTAATCCAGGTCCTAATCTGTCTACCTACCAAATTTCAGCCAGATCCGTTTAGTAGTTTTTGCGTGAAGAAGTAACAAACATACACACTCACAAACTTTCGCCTTTATAATTCGATTCGCAATACTACATTTTGGAGTGTATCTTCATTTATAGAGTCTGTAATTACCTATTTAGATCTATTTATTTCTTCTTCTTCATTCTCCGTGTCTCTTCCCATATCATTTGGCGTCGGCCCTCTGAATATGTTTGCGCCATTCCGCTCTGTCATTTAGATCCGCTGGGATTAATTTAGATTTATTTATTTGTTTTCTTATATTTTTATCCGACTTCAAAAAGGAGGAGGTTCTTATTTCGTTGGATACTTTTTTATACAGGGATGTCGTTATGTTATAAATCTATACAGGTATAATTGCACAAATTTTCTTTTAAATTTTTATTTTTTTCATAACTATATTGTTGACCACTGAGGTGCGTGTACGTTTTTCTTGGTTTTGGCTGTTTTGTTGTGAGTACTCTGCGACCCACAACATTTATGCTGAGCCTGGACCAGTTTCACTAACTTGGCACCACTGACACTGTTTCATATTTTTTATTTAAACTAGTAATATTTGTCATTAAGTTTTATTTATTTGTTTGTGTATTGTTAAAATGTATTGTGCCTTTTTAGTGAAATAAAGTTTTATCTATCTATCTATACTGAATAATTGACAAAGCTAACTTTAAGGGTTCCGTACCCAAAGGATAAAAATGGGACCCTATTACTAAGACTCCGCTGTCCGTCCGTCTGTGTACCGTGATAGCTAGACAGTTGAAATTTTTACAGATGACGTATTTCTGTTGCCGCTATAACAACAAATACAAAAAATTAGAAAAAAGTGAAAATCTCCATACAAAAAAATAGTTTTTTCTGAAACGTGAAGAAACTAGCGCCATCTAGTATGTTGGTACGAAACCTTTTGTGCGCGGTTCTGACTCGTACTTTACCTTTTTTTAATATGCAGTTTGATTATAGTACTAGTCTTAAATGAGTAGTATAACAAAAAGTAATAAAAAGCGGCCAAGTGCGAGTCGGACTCGCGTACAGAGGGTTCAGTACCACTATTTACACCTCTCCAAGCAAGCAAGTACAACAATCAGCTATTTGACTTCTAGTCATTTGAGTTAATTTTTATCGAACTGTCAAAAACGATATTTTGTTCTGAAATTGTTCGTAACTTGTGACGTCATTGTCTTTGACGAATTAATTATTTTGATAAACATCAAATTGAGATTCGATTTCAAATTTGAAATGAATAAGTTTTTATGCTTTTGTAGGAGAAATGCTATTTAGTGAGTTTAAAAAAATAATAATTTACATACTGTCAAATACCCTATTATACCTTTGCATTTCAAACAAAAGAAATCAACTCAAGCGACAGATATATATATGCTTTCAAGGGTTCCGTACCTCAAAAGTTAAAACCTGAACCATTATAGGTTCGTGTGTCTGTCTGTTTGTCCGTTCGCTGTCACGGCCAATTTGCTCGGAAACTACTGGACCGATTGAGTTGAAATTTGGTTATACGTATGTAAATCAGTGACCAAAAGACGGACAGGTAACGTATATAAATTAATCATGAATATGGGCCACTTTCGGGGGGTAAATTATATATATTTAAAATATTTTTCAAAATATATTTTGTGATATATCAAATAAAAGAGTTATTGTGAAAATTTCTTATACATGTTTTTTTTATAATTATGAATTCATATTTTTGGAGCTTATTAAGAAAATAAGTGAAAATTTACCATTCCCCCCCTTATCTCCGGAAATACTGGGCTTAAAATCTTGAAAAAATCATAGTATAATATGATTAGTTAATGAAGTATGTATTTACCTTTGGTTTAGGTAAATAGGGGTCTATTTACTCTGATTTTAATTTTAATTTAATTTTTATTCACAATTGGTAAACCCTTGACAACATCTCACCTGGTGGTAAGTGACGATGTTGCCGAAGATGGAAGCGGGCTTACCAAGATTCCCCAACGCAATGGGGAACTGGCTATCTTATCTTCATGCCGGAACACAAAAATGATATCAACATTGATATTTGGCGGCAAGACTTAGATAAAATGGTGGTAGCTAGCCAACTTTAGAAATTTCATTTTTCCATTGAGAACGGAAGAACTTTAGATTTTTTATAAGTTTTTTTTCTGTAATCTATGCATTGGAACCCTGTTTGTGTGAACCCGCGTCCCACTTGGCCGATTTTTTGTACAGTTTTGACTTCTTAGTGCGAGTACAACTCACACTTAGCCGGTTTTTATTATTTGTTGTTTAACTTCAGGATTATTACTATAATCACACCAAGTTTCAAGCTTATATGCGTTACTGTTTTTACGATAGAGCGAAAAAAAAACTCTTTAAAAACACTTTTCTTGTATGGGGCCCCGTTAATATTTTTTTTTGCAATTTTTTATTTTTTCAGAGTTAATGAGACATTTTAACAAAATTTACAAAAACACATATTTTGTGAAAATTTCAGTCACCTACCTTTCACGGTTTAAAAGATGTAGCCTTTTAAAAGTAAGTTTTAGACGGACCGTTACCTACCAGGTATGGAAAAACCGGCTAAGTGTAAGTCGTACTTGAGCTGAGAAGTCAGAAATGAACAAAAAAAGCATTAGTCACTCGCGTTGATGTATTTTGTTTAAAATGAATATACTTGTGTGGAGAGGTGTAAGTAGTTGCATGGAACATTCGGTGCGGTAGTCCGACTTGCACTTGGCTGGTTTTATTCAAATCATTTAACTTCAGGCGTCGGTGGCTCAAGCGGTAACGACTCGGTCCTCCTAACCAGAGGTGCCGGGTTCAAATCCTGACGGCCAATGTACCAATGAGTTTTTCAAAACTTACGTACATATACTCACCGATTGCTTTAACGGTGAAGGAAAACATCGTGAGGAAAATTTCACACACCTGCGAAGAAACTCGAAGGTTGTGTGTGAAGTCGATCAACCCGCACTGGGCCCACGTGGTCGGCTAATCGCCCTATTCAGGGTAGGCTCGAGCCCCTCGATGGGGACGTATATGAGCTGATATGATGAACTTCAGGCACTTTAAAGTATAAAGAAAGGGTGGAGTTTTGAAGTCCATTATAATTTGATCGAATACTTTACGAAAAATCTGTAGTTTGCGAATAGAACTTTGGTGATGTTTGTTTTTTATTATTATTCGAATAAGGTACACCAACGGCATAAATATTACACGTTTCCATAACATAGTTAGGTCTTATTCTCATACAAATCCTTATTATAGGTGTACACAACATTGACATAAAATTGTTATTAAAACAACATGGAAAAATACTAACTAAGAAATTAATGAAACATTACTTTTAAATTTTGGCAAGGAGTTAGAAAATATATAAACTTTGGATAGTTTAAAATTAAAAGTGTTGTAATCCATACACAATTCTACAGAAAGGAGAATTCCTACCTATTTGTTCTGAAGAAGGGAATGTGAAAGACTAAGGGACATAGACATGGGATATCTCGGATAATTGCTCGGTATTATTTTGCGCCTGAAGCTTCTGAAACACCGTAATTAATTTTTTAACCGCCTCCGTGGCGTAATGGTTAGGCCATTCGCTTCACACTAGGAGGTCGCGGCTTCGATTCCGGCGGGGTCAACTTGTAAGACTCGGTTTGGTTGGTGGTAGGGCATTTTCTAAGCCCGCCTGGCTAGCTATCACCATCTTATCTAAGTCTTGCCGCCAAACAACAGTGTTAATAACAATGATGTGTTCCGGTTTGTCGATAAGATAGCCAGTTCTCCATTGCGTTGGGGAATCTTGGTAAGCCCGCTTCTATCTTCGGCATCATCGTCACTTATCATCAGGTGAGATGATGCCAAGGGCTTACCAATTGTGAATAAAAAAATTATAATATTGGATAAAGTGGTCTAGTGTAGTGACGGTGAGGCAAGAGGCAGCCGCTTGCGAAAAGCCAGCGCACGCGCAACGGAGCGCGGGGAAACACGATTACTTAACGTCTCACAATGCCGGGCCGGCCACTTTACGTGTGGGAGATACTGCTGCACCCCATAAAGTTTTATATCTAATTGTTATGTCAATTAATGAATAACTTTTGTGGGGAACTAGGAATGTAGGTTAGGCTATAAAAAGGTACTGAAGGAAAGCATGCAAAAAAATTAGTTTTGTCAATTTCATAATATTAATGAGTAACTTTTGTAGGGAACTAGGAATGTAGGTTAGGCTATAAAAAGGTACCTACTGAAGGACCAAGATAAAAAAATATTTTTTTTTAATTTCATAGTATTATTGAGTAACTTTTGCAGGGAACTAGGAATGTAGGTTAGGCTATAAAAAGGCACTGAAGGAAAACAAGCAAAAAATTTATTTTTTTAGTTTCATAATTTTACTCAATTTGCTACGCTCACGTGGATATCGTTTTTAACCGACTCACAAAAGGCGGAGATTCTCAATTCGGTTAGGATAAAGGTACTTTCAGATTGATCTCATAGCCATCATATCAGCTCATAATAATCCCATAGTAATTTCATCAAAATCGGTTCACTGCTTTTCTCGGAAATCAACAAAAACGTGTCACTTCCTTTAATGTTCTAGCTATTTTTATCAAAATTTAAAAACCGACTGCTAAAAATATATCCTATGTCACAAGGGGAACCAGGGACCGGCCGCAGGAAAGAGCTAGTTATAGAGTGTCGTATATTCATAAACAAGAATCGATGAAGGTAACAAACGAATGAACGAGTTCTGCATAATTTTCTTCTTTATCGCGACACTTTCTCACGGCTTCAATTACTACTTAAACCTACTATTAAATCATAAAGAAAAAAATATGTTTGCGGCGCCCTATAATACGGTAAATTTTTTCCTTTATGTGTTAGTTAGACAAACGCGGGAATCCGCTGGCTGCGGGCAGCACATAGGACCGGTCGTCGTAGAAATCCTTGGGAGGCCTTTGTCAAGCTGCTGATATGATGATGATGATTAAACAAACAGATACAGTCCCACAAAGGCACACCGCCATTAAGGTAATCACTTCTAGTTTAGACAATCAGTTATAGCCATCATCTTATTATTATCTCATATAAGTCCCCACCGAGGGACTCGAGCGTACCCTGAATTAGGGCGATCCGACCTTGTCGACCACGCAGGCCCAGTGCGGGTCATATTAGGTACTAGCTTTTTCAATTTGGTACCTTTTATGGCACTCGTAAAGTATTAGGAGCTCTATTATTATTTTTTTAAAGATTTTTGTAGCCATATTTTTATGGAAAAAACATAATTTAGATAAAGAAAAACTCCATGTCTCGAAACCACGCCTTCGGCTTGAAAGTCTAAAACATACTCGACCTGTCAATGCTTATATTTTTCGGCCCCAGCAGTATGTATTTACTAAATGAAGGGTAAAAAATCCCTTACACATTTGTGATAACATTTTTGATGTGTAACATCTTTGCTCTCGCTTTCCTGCAATTTGTGGGAGTGATTTCGTGAATTGGACGGAAATGTGTTCCATGGGACGGAAATGTGTAACAGGGAGTCGCGTTTTTTCAGGCTTTAAAAGCGGGGAAAAGGCAAAGGTATCTATGACCATACAGCCTAGTCTGCCGTATCTTTGCCGTCCTTTTATAAAGTATTTTGTCACATGTTACACATCATATGCGAGTACTGTAGGTCTCGCTCGAATTTTTTTTTTGTATTATTGCAATATTTTAAATAGGAAAGACTGATTAACTAGAAGAGACCAAGACGAGCATTTTGTGTAACATAAGCCATTAATAATCAATGTGATTATTAATAACAAAAACCAGTTGAAAAACCAGTTCATCACTCTCAGATATCTACTTAACATTAGTGCAATTTAATATTCCATGCTGAGTTCCGTTCTTTTGTTCATTAAAAGTTTTTTTTACTAGCTGAAGAACTTGCGAAGGCAATGAAGTATCGATTATAGTACACTCAGGTTGATTGGCCTGTAATTACTTCCTATGAGAGCGTGACCTTTGGAGAACCTACGAATAAAAATATGTGACGTCACATACATGAACGATATATGTCTAATTTTGTGTTCCTATTAGCTTTTATTTCCGTCCGTGTTTTCAATGCCTTCCTTGTTTTACGAAAATGGCGCTGTTTCCTAAAAGTTTTTTAGTCAGTGGAGTAAGTTATATCTATTCTTTTGATAAAAAAAGCGGCCAAGTGTGAGTCGGACTCGCGCCACAAGGGTTCTGTACCACTACTACCTCTTCACACGAGTGCGATCATCATCATCATATCAGCCACAAATCGTCCACTGCTGAACAAAGGCCTCCCCCAAGGATTTCCACGACGACCGGTCCTGCGCTGCCCGCATCCATCGGCTTCCCGCGACCTTCACCAGGTCATCACGAGTACGATAATGATATCTATTAATTTCAATCATATGACTTAAAAGAGAGCGACAGAGATAATTTTTACAAGCTTTTATTTAACTTGAAATGTATGTATGTTTGTTCGGGTGGAATCTTGCAAGTTAAATTTGACCCACTTCACGGTTTCCAATTGAGCTGAAATTTTGCATGCATATGGATATCGCGTTGCAATGCAATATTAAAAGCTTGTAGGTACCTAAAAGTTTTTAGGTTTTTCGAAAATTATTTTCACTCAGTTTGGGCTCCTTAGCGTAAGCACGACTCACACTTGGCCATTTTTTAATATTTTTTATTTTACTCAAAGGTTGCTATAGCAATCAATCAAAGTTTACTGCTCGTATGTACAGATGTTTCTATTTCAAAGCTAAAACAAAAATAGTTTTGAAAACAAGTTAATTTAAGGGGTTATTCTATTACAATTTTATTTTATTTATTTTTTTATAAAGATTTGAGTGCGTTTAGCTGCACCTCGCCTGATAATAGGACACTCATTTGTATTTTGCAAGTAAATTCGCCACAATTACACCATTAAAAAAAAAAAAAATTTAGCCGGTTACTTATTACGGTTCAAAAGATGCAGACAGAGGAATAGAAGGAAGGACAGAGAGGGCTTAGTATCAGGGTCCCGTTACCTAATACGAAATCTATAAACTACAGTAATAATAACTCTATAAACAACGTCAATAAAATTTCCAAGAGCTTTAAGGCCCATGTAATTTAGGATAGATAATAAGCTATATTAACCTTCACAACAAACCTAAATTACGACACAAGGAACCGAAATAATAATGTTTTTATAATTATTACAGTATATTACTGCAGCAGCCAGCAAAAGAAGCATTAATGGACGAACGTGTAAATGTGGGCCGAGGCGAAGCCTGGCCCCAAATACATGCGAGCAGCGGGCGGCAAAAGTTAATGTTTTTTTTTTATTCACAATTGGTAAACCCTTGACAACATCTCACCTGGTGGTAAGTGACGATGTTGCCGAAGATGGAAGCGGGCTTACCAAGATTCCCCAACGCAATGGGGAACTGGCTATCTTATCTTCATGCCGGAACACAACAATGATATCAACATTGATATTTGGCGGCAAGACTTAGATAAGATGGTGGTAGCTAGCCAGGCGGGCTAAGAAAATGCTCTACCACCAACCAAACCGAGTCTTACAATTGACCCCGCCGGGAATCGAACCCCCGACCTCCTGTGTAAAGCCAGTGAACTTTGCCTCTGAGTTACGGAGGCGGTTAAAAATGTAAACTCATATCTGTCGTGTAATTTAAAAATGGAACGATCTTTTACTCCGAAACATAGTAACCGTGGAGGTTACTTATCAAAGGTTTCATTTAAATTTCGCATGTATTTGGCCAGTACAGAAATTTCGATTTATCTAGAAGAAGGTTGTCAAAATAATGCTCCAATTTCCTAGCATGTTTGAGATTATCTTAGCCGATATTCGGGTGTATGCATACCGCAAAGAACAATTTATATAAGTACGAGTACAATACTTATTACCATATTATTAATCATCATCATCATCATCATCTGGTGACAGATAGACAGTCAGATGGACAGACAGCGGAGTCTTCGTAATAGGGTCAATTTTTTACCCTTTGGATACGGAACCGTAAAAATCGTATAAAATCTATAAAGTACAAATAATATCAAACATTTCTAGAAATTTTTTTAGCCACCAAAACTTGTATTGTGTGGTAACATTGTGCAATGTTAAATAAAGGAAGGAAGAAAATCCATATTCACCGCTGTTACGATGTTTGATGAATGAGCGGGTCTGTTGCGTACTATTAGCGAGTATTGCTGCATGTTAGATAATCGCATGCATCTATCTGTGCATGGTTGTAACACTTGTTTAAGTATCAACCCGTCTATTGAGCTTCGTCGCTGTTTCTACACGCGATTGTGTTGAATTTATTTAGTAGATAATTTGATTATTAACTCGTAAGTGATTGTTGGTTGAGCGGCTAGGGCCGCCGCCTCCTGTCCGGGAGGTCGTGGTTCGAATCGTGCCACGTACCAATGTGACTTCGAATTTAGATTTCATATGTATTTGTACGTTTATCCGACGCTAGAAATGTGAGGAAGAAACCTGTTACAGTATCTTTGACAGTTATTGCTGACCGTACGTGAGGCAGGTAACCGTTCCAAGAATTTTCACCAACCAGGTGGGCTAACACCGCCGCGATGTAATAAGTGTAAAATTAATTCGCAATCATATCAGCTAATATACGTCCCCACCGAGGGGCTCGAGCTAAGTCGACCACGCGGGCCCAGTGCGGGTTGGTCGACTTCACACACAACCTGCGAGTTTCTTCGCAGGCGTGTGCAGGTTTCCTCACGATGTTTTCCTTCACCGTAAGAGCGTCTGATGAACGGATATGTGAAATCTGAATTTGAAATCAAATTGGTACGTGGCACGATTCGAACCACTACCTCCCGGACAGGAGGCGGCAGCCCTAGCCGTTACGCGACCGACGCTCTACGACGCTATTCTGAAATAATAATTAGGAACTCTTATATTTTCGCCATGTATATGTGTCTGTCCGTCAGTATACAACACAGCCGTTTTACTCAAAGACTATTACTATACATTTATCTATTAAGCTAATATTTGGTGCTTAGTTGGTTTTTGTATTTTATTAAGGATCCCAAATGATTTATTTTCATGTGTTTATTAATAATTTTCATAACTTGTCATTTTCAGTTATAGATGTAGACGAAGTCGCATGCCGCAGCTAGTAATATTAATTTACGAAATTGCCGCCATTTGAGGCTTTCAGTTATTGGACTGATTGCTTTCAAAATTGATATCTGAAGGGCCTTGAGGTCTTTTTTTTCACAATTGGTAAGCCCTTGGCATCATCTCACCTGATGGTAAGTGACGAAGATGGAAGTGGGCTTACCAAGATTCCCCAATGAAATGGAGAACTGGCTATCTTATCTTCAAGCCGGAACACATCAATGTTGTTAACACTGATGTTTGGCGGCAGGACTTAGATAATATGGTGGTAGCTAGTCAGAATACGAATCCGTTGTCAAAACTGAAATCTGTTGTATTCGATGACACTTCTTCAGTTTTGAGAACGAATTTTTCTTTACCTCCACCACCACCCACCGCCGACGATGGGCCTCAAGTCATGTGACTGTACTCAAGACGTAATTGCCAACGAAAGTGAATCGCCGGAGGCGCGGGCGCCGCTCACCATTCGCTGGATGGACGAAACCGAACGTTCTTATGTAAGCGAAAAGTAAAGGCTGGAATCCCATTATTGCATAAACTTAGATAAGTACCCACCTATAAAGGTATCCGTAAAAAGGGACGTGTTTGTTACGACATGAACTAACATTAATAGGAATGGGGATACTGAATGAATATGAAATAAACGAAGTAGAAGATAAACTCGGCAAAAGTCGTGAGAAACGTTACCACTCATCTTTATTATTGGACTGACTCGTTGGCTTAGTGGTTACTCTCTTGACTGCTGATCCGAGAGTTGTGGGTTCGATACCCACCCAGGGCAAGCATTTGTGTGATGAAAAGATTTGTTTGCTCTGTGTCTGGGTGTCAAATATATATATATAAGTATTTATATATAAGTATTTATATCAGTCTCTGGTTCCCATAACACAGGGAATCCTACTTTGGGGCCAGATGACCATGTGTGATTTGTCCCAGAATATTATATATATATAATATGGTTTGTGTGTGAACATCGAAGATAGTAGGTAGACCGATTACATAAATTTACAAACGTATCATAACGTACAAAAGACGCCAACTCACATAATATAATAATAACTAATAACAAAGAAAATATGTCAAAAATGGTTGTTTACCGCAACGCATGTCGCATACAGTAGCAGCAGAGTGTTGCGCAAGAAGCGAATTGTCTTGTTGCGCCGGCGCAAGCCCCATGTTAATGGCGACCCGCATTTCTTCGCAGTCAGGGTGACTTACGCAACACTTATTGGCATACTTCTAGGCGTGACTCCATGGGATCTGCTCAGAATCGGTGTCAATGTTTTTCGATCTTCCTTTCAGGGGTTATTACAGGTAGTTAGTTTAATATAATAAATAATATGGGATAATTTGAGACAATTAAAATTTTTAATGAAAATGTTTTTTTTTTATATCACAATTGGTAAGCCCTTGGCATCATCTCATGTGATGGTAAGTGACGATGATGCCGAAGATGAAAGCGGGGTTACCAACGAAAGAAAAAAATATATCTGAACTGCGAGTACACCGTTAGTCCGATAAAAATATGTATTCACAAACTGCCTTTGCCTACAATATAATAAATAAAAGATGAGATCAGATTTCTGGGATTGATCATTTTCTTTATCAGTTTCTAAGCAATCTCTATATAAAAAACCTGTTGTTTCATTCGTGATTACGTGTCCGTATATCTTTTTCTTGCTTCTAAAATAACATGTAGGATTTGAACTACAGGAAAATCTGTTTTCTAAAACCGGGTAAACACTTGCCCCTCGAAATCATCTCACCAAATCGTTGAGTATGTGGAAGCATGCTTATAAAAACCCCTTAACGGAATGCGCTAAGAGGTATTAATTTTAAGAATTCTATTTAATTTGTTAATAACAAAATAATTCTAATTCTTGTGCGATAAATTTCAGTTATCTTAGAATAGAATCTGCGTTCTATCTGTTTGAAGTAGAGGCCTAGCAACTGCGCTACCGAGGCAATTATTTTTTTTATTAATGATTACAACATGTTACGTAGGCTAGTTATCCACATGATTGAATTACCTATTATTAAAAATATTGTATCTAGCACAAATGTTATACTTTATCCATCTGTACTGGTTTATGACCCTTCCTTAGTAATAATTGGTATTATTGAGTGTTTTCATTTGGCATGTCAATAAAAAACAATAAAAGATATAAGGATTTTATCATCATCATCATCATATCAGCTCATATACGTCCCCACCGAGGGGCTCGAGCCTACCCTGAATTAGGGCGATCAGGCCTTAGTCGACCACGCGGGCCCAGTGCGGGTTGGTCAACGATTTTATACTTACTATAAAAAGTTACTTAATTACACTGAATAACTGAATTCATTTCATAATTGTCGATTGAAATTTGTGCTGGGGCCATTTCTTTTATAGTGTTTGGGCCTGTGAAGTCATTACTTTTTGAAAAATCACATTAAGGTATCTTGAAATTAGAAAGAAGAAACTATTCAAGTTAGTTTCTTAAAACAGTTGGTACCTTACTAATACTATAAATGTGAAAGTTTGTATGTATGGATGGATGTTTGTTAGTATTTCACGCGAAAGCTACTGAACTTATCAGGATGAGATTTGGTAGGTGGACAGATTAGGGGACCTGGATTAATATATAGGCTACTTTTTTCCACGCTCGCGAGCCGCTTGCCGCTCGCGCACTGCGCACCCTCGAAGACAGTCATAGAAACGTTGTCCACGCGGATGAAGACGCGAAAAAAGCTAGTTTTTAACAATAAAAAAGTACTCAAATTTTTTTGAATAATGCCAATTATAAAACCTATATAAATCAGCTTGAAAATCGTTATTTGTTATATTTACGTACAACTGCAGAATATGAAATAGGGATGACGAATGCTAGTCATCTGAGTTACTTTTTATCATCTGTCAAAAACGACATTTTGTTATAAAAATGTTTGAAATACCTAGGCGTGACGTCATAGTTTTGCAGCGTCAATTATGTACTCATTTTGTGATTTTGGTGAATTAAAAATCGAAGACTTGATGGAAAACAAAACGAGTAAGGTTTTTCGAAGTTTAAGTAGGAGGGCAATTTAGCGATAAAGAGTTCATAATTTATTTCTGATGCCGTCGTCATCCCTATTGGTCCGTTGATCCAGTAGCAGCGCTCCTGCCCGCTGGGCCGAGGGTCGTGTGTTCGATCAGGTCTAACATTCGAGTAGCGAACAGGTTTGCTTGCTCAATGTCAGGGTCTCTGGCACCCATAGTACAGGGAATCCCAATTTCGGGGCCAGGAGACCGTCTGTGATTTGACCCCCCCGCCCGTATATCTTCCCGTATACTATTACTTGTTGAAAACAAACTACTTATTATAGTATTAAATGCATTTAACATTAATCCAAGAGTATCTTCATTAAAATCTGAATGAATAATGAGATCCGTCTGTTGATATACCTGTTCGCTAATTAGTTAAAAGGTTATCTACTGTGTAGGCTATCTGCGATATTCCTACTAGCATCATAAGTTTAAACTCATTAGTTTTGAGACCCGTGATCGAATTCGTTTAGAGTAAAAGCCGGATAGTTGCCACACTTTTTGAAATCACTCTATATCTCTCAGTACAAAAAGCAAAATACTTCATTTGTAAAACTAGCCGGCACTTAATTTGGTTTTTTATCTACAAATTTGTGAAAAGTAAAAAACATTATCTTTGATATTTTATGAGTATTAGCGATTTTTGCGGACCTCTATATTTTGGGACATCTATCCCACATAGGGGATAGTTGCCTAATCCATGTAAATTACGTTTAGGATAGATGCCCCGCCGAGAAACAGGACATCTACCCCGAAAAAACTTTACTCGCATTTTGCCTTCCCATGCAACCGTACAGAGACATGAGTCACGGTCAACTTAGTGGTAGTTAAAGAATCTTTCGATAGATTAGTAAAATGGCATGCGATTCATCCGCGAAACTAGAGTAATAACAATCGGGGCAACTATACCCCTCGGGCAACTATCCTACATTATCTGGCTAGCTAGTACATGAATGCAATACTTATTTTTTTGTACTTACCTGTTAACTTAATTTTGTAAGCTATTCTGTACCATCACATTGATAGTTTAATAAATTACTTACTTACGTATTGTACCGTAAATATATTAATATTAAGTGGACTACAAAGTCAATCTTTAATTGGATTACACGCATAATGACATATCTACGTAAAAAACGTTTACGCGAAATGACACACACGCAAAACGACACATTAATTAATTTTTAAATTTTATTTCTTAGTTTTTTTATTTGTTTTTTTCGCATTCCACGTGTGTATGTTGTGTGTGTGTGTGTTGGGGGGGGGGGGAGGGAGGGGGTTGCGTCGTTGTGTCTTTATGCGAGTAATCCCTTTAATTCTATGCTTGTAATTAATTGAAGTATAAGACTGCTTGTTCTTTGTCCATTCGCTTCACACAGGAGGTCGGTGGGGTTAACTTGTAATACTCGGTTTAGTTGGTGGTAGGACATTTTCTAAGCCAGCCTGGCTAGCTACCACCATCTAACCTTAGTCTTGCCGCCAAACATCAAGGGCTAACTAACTGTGAATAATAAAAAAAAAAGAAAAAATAATCATTAAGAGCATTATAGTCTCCCCAGTTAAAGCACTAGTGTTCCATTCCTCTGCATGATGCGAAAGTTAGGCCATAACTCATAGGTACAAGATATGAAGAAGTCATCCTTTTTTTGTTTATTTTCAATCTGTTTTTTTAACTTTTTAATTTGTTTTTGTCATTATGTTTGACTTCTTGGATTGTGTCTGTATATTATTTTTACAAATAATTAAAATTTAAAAGATATCATGTTGCTAGTAGTAAACCTATTTATAATTAATAGAACCCTCCCCCCGCCCTCCATTTTCTAATTTATAGATTATTAGACGCGAGTTGGAGGGCGCGTCGAGGCCGCAAAGTACTTCACAAATGGTGAACGAGTTCTACATTTAGGTGAAGTTTCAAGTATTTGTGAAGTTTCAAATTTGAATAACAACTCAACTTAATTACCTTAACGGCCCCCCTAAGCGACGACTCTGATCAAAATATAACTATGTAATTATATTAAACTCAAACATATGCTTTTTTAAGTTGTTTTTTGGCGGAATATTTTTTAAATTTTAAATTTTAGTTTTATTTCATGCTTTGTAAACTTAATGTATTTCAAACACGATACATTTGCTGTAAGTTGGCGAGGAGTTGGGTACCTATACTGCAGATTCCAGGAGATGATGCAGAATCAGGTCAAGGTTACCATATTCTATTTAACACTCATTAATTGAGACTATTCCAATGAGCCCAATATGATGCCTCTGCTGTAAGTTGGTAAGGAGTTGGGTATCCTCCAGATTACAGGAGATGCTGCAGCATCAGGTCAAGGTTAACATGGTTTTGTAATATAGTTAAAACTAAAGGGCACCAAATTTTGAATTGATTAGACTGGTATAAGTTGCCCACATCCTTTACCACCTAGTTCAATTTGCTGAATCGATTTTTACCAAATATAGCCAAGAACCACCGCAAGGAAACTTGCTTTCAGGTGAAAAAACAGCATCAAAATCGGTCCATCCGTTTAAGAACTGCGATGCCACACACAGACAGACATTGGCGTCAAACCTCTAACACCCCCTTTTATGCATCGGGGGTCAAAAAAGATAACGGCCTCCCTCAAGGATTCTCAACGATCGGTCCTGCGCTGCCCGCATCCAGCGGCTTCCTGTGACCTTAACCAGATAGTCGGTCCACAGAATGGGAGACGTAGTCCTTCCGGTGCGCGGTCGCCACTCAAGAATTTTACGTCCCAACGGCCATCTGTTCTACGAGCTATGTGCCCTGCCCACTACCACTTTAAGTTTAGTAATTCTGAGAGCTATGTCGGTTACTTTGGTTCTTCTACGGATCTTCTCGTTTTGGATTCGATCACACAGTAAAATTACGAGCATAGGACGCTCCATTGCCCTTTCGGTGACCTTGAGCCTTCTTATGAGGCCCATAGTGAGTGACCATGTCTCGGTTTCGCATGCCATCACTGGCAACACATAATGGTCAAAGACATTAGTCTTGAGAAACTGCGGTATTTGGGGCGTGAAGATATTACAAAGCTTCCTGAACGCTGCCAAGCCGAGTAAGATTCGTCGATTGATCTTGTTGGCTATTCATCCCAGCTATACATATTCGTTAACAATTTCGAGTGTAGAGTCTCCAACCTTTAGAGGAGTGGATATTTTTCTGTACAGTACCTATTTTAATTTAATTGATATGTAAATAAAAACATAAATGGGAGCTCCTCTGGAGAAATTGTATTCTTTAACGTCATTGAAAAGTCAAACTAGAAAATAGATAGCGATTCCACAACGGCCATGAGTGAAGTAGACATCTTGTGTGATTCCGTACATTCATTTAGTTTGCTTTTTTGTTGGTTTGGAACCAAAAAAAAACGGCCGACATCGCTTGAGAATAGTACATTTCGGCAGTTCCAGAAATTCCATCATCTGTCATTCATACGTCCAATGCAGAATAATTTTATCTATGCTTACATCTTAATATCTGTGGTTGCTTGTGTTTCAAGAAACTTCATCGAGATTCAGTAACGGATAAAAATATACAACTCTATGAACAGGTTGGTAACTGGGTCATAATTAGATATTTTATGGTAATATCTACTATTTTTACCAGATTTAAAATAATTCTTATTCTCCAACCTTAATTTGTAAATGACCAGGAAGTTGACAAAAGGTGAACCACATTCTTTTGGGTAGAGTTGTTCTTTAGGGTAGAGTTGTTGGTTGTAACTGTTGTTGGTAATTCAGCTTATTTTTATATTATAATATTATTTTTTGGTAACGTAATAAAAACTTGCTATGACACGAAAACTAGGTACAGTACATACTCAAAATTCAAGATAAACGATATTCCTGTATTATGCAGTATCTACGTCGGTATCATATAATTAAAATCTTCTAAAAATAATAATTACGGCAGAATAGAGTATCAAGTAGGCATGCAATCGTTGGTATTTAGGAGCCGATTGGAAGGTATTTGATATTCAAACGAGGTAGACATGTTTACCTATCTGAATATTATACTGAACTAGCAATGGCATTGTCCTACATATACTAGACGGGACATTTTAAGTCATAGTTCAGACAAAACTTTAAGACAAGGACAACGAACAATGTAGAGATAGTTAGAAGTTGTTAAACGCTAGGCAGCTATTTAAAATAACCAAGTACTTCAATCAGATAAAGTTAACAAAAACTTTAAACTCACGTTTTAAAAGTTCCCATGTTGCCGTCCGCTGACAATAGAACTTAACAAAAGTAAATGAAAAACCTTTAATTTCAAACAAAATTTTAAGCACGTTATTTTGAAATTGGAATCACTGAACTTTTTTGAACTTCGACCGTTGAATTGTTTTATTTTTTAAACGCGAAGGTTGCGTACGACCGCGCGCACCGCGTGTGCAGGCTCGTCGGTCGTGGCGGAATGAAGCTGCGAGACCCTTGCCTCACTGACTGTTGTCTAGTCTATGGTGCACACTGTTGATGTCGGCTCTACGGCTCAGCCACTGATCCAGCCAGCCAGCATTCGCGCCAACCAGAGAGAAAGTTGCCGAGTTATCAAACTTTGCGGTTACGTTTGTCGATGACGTCTTCCGATTGCGTATTCGGTGACAAAACTCAATTTTGGCGTCCCCCGAGTCGATTTGCGCGCTACTGACACGGTAAACGTTCAATTGAGCCCTACTTTTGTGACTTAGTTCTATATTGTTTTTTATTTTTATTTTGCTGCAGTGTATCGGTAGATGACAAACTAGGTTTAATTAGATCAGTTTAATTAAAATTGGTTTCAGCTTACATAACTAAGTAGCTACCTACTCGTATTTATTTGTTATTTTTCCAAGATTTCTGCCATTGAGGATGTTTGCAGATCACACTGCTTCGCTTACCAAATTGCATGACTAAATTTATCGATAAGGTGACACTATGAGATCATGCTCATTGCACGTTTGTTTAGGGCAATTATTTATTCATATTTAAGGCTAATCGTGAGCGGCGGCAATGAACCCACGAAGTAGGCATTGTTTACAGACCATAAATTTTATCTTCTCATTTGCATAGTTATGATTTGTTGGTGATAAAAAAGCACTAAGATAATTTTGACGTGAAATGTAAAAAGAACTATTAGAGAATAAAATAAGAATAAAAATACAATAACTCTCGTATTTTAACCAACAAAGGGAAACATTAAGTATAAGTGAAGTCATGTTATATTGAGAGACGACGTATAAAGTTGATCGCGTATGCGTATTACATAATACGTGGGTAATATTTATTTTGATTGTAAGCGTTGACCGTTCAACTTTCACTCCGCGAATAGTGGGTAAGCGAGAATAGTCACGTAAGTCCCTGAAGTACATACAATACGATATTAATATATTTATTGTTCCAATTAATACTATATAAGGTCTAACAAAATTAGCTGAAACTATTTTAACTAGTGCTTCTACCCATGAAACTGAACAACTTTCCCCATGAAACCCATAGTCAAATAAAAAAAAAAATTTGAACTTGCCATACTAAGTTGGCTGATCAGCTGATCGAGTTAGTATGGGAGAGCCATCTGTTCTAAGAGCAATGAGCCCCGCCCACTGCCACTTACGTTTAGCTATTCTGAGAGCTATGTCGGTTAATTTGGTTCTCGGATCTCCTTGTTTCTGATTTGATCACTCCATTGCCCTTTGGGTGACCTTGAGCCTTTTTATGAGGCCCATAGTAAGCGACCACGTCTCAGTTCCGTATGTCATCACTGTCAACACACACTGGTCGAAGACCGTGGTCTTAAGACACTTCGGAATCTGGGACGTAAAGATATTACGAAGCATACCGGACGCTGCCCAGCGGAGTAGGATTCGACGATTGATCTCTTTCTCGAAGTTGGACCTACCTAATTGCACTGTTTGTTCCAGGTATACGTATTCGGTAACAACTGCGAGTGTAGAGCCTCCAACCTTCACAGGAGTAGGTATGACTCGGATGTTTGACATAATTTTCGTCTTTTCCATTTTCATTCTAAGACCCACTTGTTGAGAGGCTCTATACTGAGGCCATCGAGCATTGTGCCTAAGCCGTCCATAGTCTCAGCCATGACCACGATATCGTCAGCGAATCGAAGATGTACTCGCCGTTGATATTGATGCCGAGTCCACCCCAGTCCAAAACACACACCCGAAAAACATTCCCCTGACTTACCTGACTGACTCGGTGGCTCAGTGGTTAGTGCCCTTGACTTCTGATCCGAGGGTTGTGGGTTCGATCCCCACCCAGGGCAAGCATTTGTGTGATGAGTAGATTTGTTTGCTCTGTGTCTGGGTGTTAAATATCTATGTATGTATGTATTTAAACGTATATAAGTATGTTTACCAGTTTCTGGTTTCTTTAACACAGGGAGTCCTACTTTGGGGCCAGATGAACATGTGTGATTTGTCCCAGAATATTTTTTTTTACCCTCCTTTGCTCGTCTGGTAAAAATTGGTTTTAATCCGTTAACTGGGGATTTTATGAGTAGAAGGGGATTTTATGAGTAGAAGCCCAAGTAAACGGATCATACTAAACAACTTTTGAACTCTTCATACAAATCGATCTGTAATTTGTCAAATTTTGTGAATTAAATTGCATGGAGGATCCAATTTATTCTGCGAATAGACTACGGCAAGTAACTAGTATCTCATCTGTGCTATGGCCCTAAATTACTCTCGTGCTGATATTTTAGAAAAAAACTTACTTGATTTCTCTTTCATTACGTTATTTTAAGAGTAAAAATCACAAAAATATTTAATTAAAGAACTACGCTGAAAAATTATGACGTCACACCTTGTTATTTCAAAAATTCTTGAAGCGTTTTTAACATATGAGAAATAGTAACTCAAATGGACAACCATTACCATATAACTATTTCATTTCATTTCATTTATTCATTGCAGTGTCACAACTAATGATGTACAAACGTAATAATATGTGTAATAGTAGGTAGGTGATATTAATTAATTATGACGCCCTGTGAGGGCATAGCAATGTGTGAGGGCTTAAGTGCTTCAATTATAAGACCTAAGTAACTGTAAATTAATAGAATACATTATCTATTACATGCTATTACATATTCTAAAAAGCAAAAATTGGACATTTTATAAAACAATTTTTATAAGAAGAATATTTAAACTGTTTTTATAAAGCCTTAATTATTCACAGTTTTGTGTATACTCTAAATACCATATATACCTATTCATTTATAATGCAACAGATGATTTATACCCAAGGAAAGTAATTTTATTGTAAAGATGTCGAAGTTAAGGAGTTAAGCTGTGCGAAAAGCGGATCTTTTATTAATTGATTTGATTTCTATCGCCGAAAAAATCTTTAAGATTATAATAACAGTTTTGGATAAGGAAGTTTTTTAGTTTTTTAATAAATAAATTATTTGATTCTATACTTTTTATGTCATTTGGAATATTATTATATATTTTAATAACCATCGGATGGGGACTTGATGCGAATATGTTTAGTTTTGAGAAAGGTATTTTTAGTTTGTAGAGATTGCGATTGTTTCGTTTAACGTTTTCTAATGGGCTATACAAAGTTTTATGTGATCTAACAAATTTGGATGATTCTAAAATATAAATAGACGTTAACGTAAGAATGCCGTGCTTTATAAAATGGGATCTACAAGACTCCATTTGGTCTATATTTGTTAAGATTCTTATACATTTTTTTTGTAAAATAAAAATGTCCTCTACATCTGTGGAATTTCCCCATAAGACCCTACTACCCTCTTTTGTTTTCAAATACCTACTAATTATGTGAAATTGGGAGCCAGATTTGAGCACACAAGTCACAACAAACATCATACAAGATACTAATGCTACGACATGGCGCACATGATATATTCATTAGGTCCATCTTAACGTACTGCATAGATAATTTTTGAGATCATATGCAACTACTGTAAGTCTCCTTCGTTTTTTTATTAACTTTTGCTTTTGTCAGTATTTAGGTCAAAATAATGCACTTAGAACATCCGCATATTTTCAGGTGAGACTTGCAAATATCAGATGTATCTGCTATCTCACTTTAAAATTAATTAATTTTATATTTATCTGAGCAGGACAAAGCTTGTATTGCATAAGGCTTAAAGTAATGAGACATGATCATCAGGTGAAAGTTGCAAGGACCAGCTTCGATGACATCACAGCAACGTATATATCCACATACGGAACTATCCTTGTACATACCAGGCTTTGGATTAGATCAGAGATGGCAAACCTATACCTACAATCTTTAAACTTTTTCAGTTAATAAATACATACTTACCTACTTATCAAATCAACACTACCACATCATCATATCAGCCGAACGATAGACGTCCACTTCTGGACTAAGGCCTCCTCCAAGGATTTACACGACGACCAGTTCTGCGCTAACCGCATCCAGCGGCTTCCCGCCACCTTCACTAGGTCGTCGGTCCACGCTACCTCTTCCGGTGCGCGGTTGCCGCTTAAGAGGAAACGCGGTCTAAAGAATATGTATTTGAATAAAATGCTGCTGTCTCCCTCCCCCAAACCTCTCCGTATACAGTAAGAAAGGGAGAACTGCAGCGCAGGCCGATAATAGGCACTAAAATTGACCAAAACAGCATTTCCTAGTCCCCTATTTCCTCCTCCAAAACTTGAGCAATAATAATATTTTTTTCAAAAATATTTAAAAAATCACTTGGCCTATGCCTGTATGTTTTTATTTTATTGTTAATATGCGTATTATTTTTTTGGTGGGTGTCTGAAAATGACGTTTCAATTGGGCAATTTTCTCAGTTTTTGAAGGCTCATACTTCCTATTACAATTAGAATATAGGAAAAAACAAAACATAGGGGCATGGCTATGGTAGATATAGGTTTGATGGTAAACATTTTTTGTTCTATTGCCATTATCCAGGGAGGAAACAGGGTACTACGTTTGTATGGAAAAAAATGGTGACCGCGTTTCCTCTTAAGAACATTACTGCCTCAATACTACAACTTATTTAAAGCAATAGACGGAAAGTACATTTTTAAAATAAAGTTTGGGTCAGGAAGAAGGAAGTTATGTTATGTGGTATGTTGCAACAACAGCAAGTGGCTAAATATTGACGAAAATTTCACTTTCAACAAAGCATACAACGCTATACTTGTTCTTTTACAGAGGCTTTGTGAGGTGCAAGGCGCGCGTGCGCAATTCGTCAGGCTTTCCAGCCTAAAGCAGGTTAGCGTACATGTGTTTGGCTGAAATCCTGAATCGAAAGTAGGTAGAATCCATTTTCTTGTAATATGACTGTAGACCTGCGCATATTTGTTATTTGAGTAGGTAAGTGTGGGATAATAGTCGAAAACGCTACACATGTTAAAAACCCACTTCTATCGCAACTACTTAGTACAATTTTGCATTATTATTTTTGGCTTTTTTAAATTTTCTAATAAAGTACTAAACCGATTTCAATAAAATTTATATGGGACCAACTAGAAAGCATACCCTATCGAATAAAAAAATAATCATGAAAATAGGTTTATGTGCGAAGATATCGCGTAACAAACATACAAAGAAAACATGCTGTCGAATGGAGAACCTCCTCCTTTTTGGAAGTCGGTTAAAAAACAGATAAATTATTTAGATAAAGCAATAGAGCCGAACATTTAAGTCGTTATGGAGTTCATACAAGTACAGCTCTATTCAATCTCGTTTGTTTGTTTGTAAACTCTTCATTGAATTTTTGTTACAATACATTAAAAACAATAAATAAAGGCAGACTTATCCCTTACGGGATCTCTTCCAGTCAATCTAATGATGACATTTGAGATTTAATCCCCTAGTAATTATATAAAATAGTGACTTAAAATTCATAAGTAACGGTTAAAATAAGTTAGTCATGAATATAATGGTTCAAATTTTGTTTTAAAAATTACGTCCTTCACGTTTGAACCTTTTTTTTATCCTCAATTGGTAAACCCTTGCCATCGTCTCACCTGATGCTAAGTGACGATGATGCCGAGGATGGAAGCGGGCTTACCAATATTCCCCAACGCAGTTGGGAACTGGCTCTCTTATTTACAAGCCGGAACACATCAATGCTGTTAACATTGATGCTTGGCGGCCAGACTTAGATAAGATGGTGGTAGCTAGCCAGGCGGGCTTAGAAAATGCCCTTCCACCAACCAAACCGAGTCATACTAACTTAGACTCCGCCGGGAATCGAACCCACGACCTCCTGATGTGAAGCTAATGGACGTTACCATTACGCCACGGAGGCGGTAAAAGGAGTTATTAAAATTATAAAATGAGGTACGGCACACAATACATTACTGATACCAAGAGAACTGCATCTTGATCGATTACATTTATAAATTCTAGTTTGGGAAAAAATATAGTTAAAATGCCAGCCAATTTTCTCATAGTAGTTAATTGAGTCCCTAACAAGGTGTTAAGTGTCAAATAGTGTTTATTGTGTGACTAACCTTTATGCCATTGTTATAAAACTGAAATAAAAACGAAGACCGCCATGGTAACTTTGAAAAATTCTTGTTGCATACACATTACAATGCGATCGCCAACTTTATTGTATTCGGTATGTAAAGGAAACTTTTGGGTAAACTTTTAACGACTTTAATTAGCGTTGTAAAATTATTAAGAGAATTTGTCTAAAAGTTCTTATTTTTTCCTTGTTTTGTTACGTATACGAGCTTTTATTATGAATGAAATAAATAAATGAATAAAGCTTAATTTCTGAAAAAATAATATCCAATGTGTAATAGTGTCGGTGGCTCAATCGGTAACGACTCGGTCCTCCTAAACAGAGGTGCCGGTTTCAAATCCAGACGGTCAATATACCAATGAGTTTTTCGAAACTTACGTACATAATATACTCACCGATTGCTTTAACGGTGAAGGAAAATATCGTGAGGAAACCTGCACACGCCTGCGGAGAAACTCGCAAGTTGGGTGTGAAGTCGACCAACCCGCATTGGGCCCGCGTGGTCGACTAAGGCCCGATCGCCCTAATTGAGGATAGGCTCGAGCCTCTCGGTAGGGACGTATATGAGCTGATATGATGATGATGATGTATATTAGTGTATTAGTAACAATAGTAAAAGTAAAACAGTCGGATAAACGTACATATGAAATCTAAATACGAAATCACATTGGTACGTGGCAGGATTCGAACCATGACCTCCCGGATGGGAGGCGGTGGCCCTAGCCGTTACGCCAACGACGCTCTTTACGTATTACTAACATTTAATGTTTGTTGGTAAATGAAGTCACTGATATACATATAACTAAATTGCCACCTAATGGAACTTTCAATATTCCTTCAGTCGATTATTAACATGTAATGTTTGTTCGTTCATGCATGAGGTCACTGATATACATAAACTTAAATCGTCACTTAATGGAAGTTCCAATATTTCTACAGTCGATTACTAACATGAAATATTTGTTCGTAAATGAAGTCACTGATATACATATACTAAAATCGTCACTTAATGGAACTTCCAAACTTCTACAGTCGATTACTAACATGTAATCTTTGTTCGTAAATGGAGTCACTGATATACATATAATTAAATCGTCACTTAATGGAACTTCCAATACTCCTACAGTCGATTACTTACATGTAATGTTAGTTCATAAATAAAGTCACTGATATACATATACTCTCTCTCTCTCTCTTTTCTTGTGGCACAATTAACCATACTTTCTAAAGGATATAGACGACGGCGGTTGCCTGGTGTTGCACTTAACATCGTCCATGGTCACGTGTAGGGCATTAAGAAAATACATATACGTAAATCGTCACTTAATGGAACTTCCAATACTTCTACAGTCGATTACTAGCATGTAAAGTTTGTTCATAAATGAAGTCACTGATATACATATACTTAAATTTTCACTTAATAACACTTTAAATACTTCTACAGTCTATTACTAGGATGTAATGTTTGTTCGTAAATGAAGTCACTGATATACATATACTCTCTCTATATCTCTTTTCGTGCGGCACAATTAACCGTGTTTTCTAAAGGATATAGACGATGGCGGTTGCCTGGTGTTGCACTTAACATCATCCGTGGTCACGTGTAGGGCATTAAGAAAATACATATACTTAAATCGTCACTCAATGGAACTTCCAATACTTCTACAGTCGATTACTAGCATGTAATGTTTGTTCGTAAATTAAATCACTAAAATACATAGTCATAGTAGCCACTTAATTAGCGAGCTAACCCACTGATTTACTACTGCATGCGGAACTCTAAATATTTTACTTACCTATTGATAGATTAAAAATTAACTCTAGTGCCTTAAAATCTTTAAATTTAGCCTATCCTGTGTCATTCATGGGAACAAGACGAATCTAGCGACACCTCGCATTCCGAAAGCCATGCAGCCGTTTAGTAGGCTTTGTCGAAGAAACAGACATACATGCACGTAAAAAATATACTACTTTTTGGCAGTTAGGTTAGGTTAGTTCAGCGAAGCGGGGCTCCGTCAACTCGGCTTTCTATTTGGAGCCCCGCACACAGTAATAAGCGGACCAGCTTGCTAATTGAATAACTAATTTAATCATTTGGCTGCGGCAAAATCTTTTTGTCTGCGTCTTTTTATTGTAAAGAATATCAATTGTTTAAACTAGTGTTTCGAAAAAAAAGTAAGTGACTTATATTCGTGAGGTTTGGATACTTTTATTAGTTATTATATTAAAAGAAGGCATTGATTGAACAGTTGTCTCTGTCTTTTTCTTTACGTGTAAAGAGTAATGAAAATAACCACACTTTTGCACTTTTTAAAGGTTTTCTTTTGTTGAAAAGTTTCGAAAAAGTGGACTAAATTAAATTTAAATAAACATAGACTACGTAGTTTGAAACGAAGAAAATTATGATATAAATTTCAAATTTAAAATAAATATTTTTTTTCCTACAAATGTTTACAGGCTTTGCTTTACTTTACTTCAATTTATGCTATGTTTGGGATTTTTTATGATCGAGTCAAGTTAATCTAATCGTGTAATGAACTTACAAGGGCCCTAGGTAATATCCTTGAATATAACACATCTTTTTTTTAGACGGGAATAATTTTCCTGATTTTTTTGCTAAGCGCTTCTCATTGCTTATTTGCCAATATACAGCCTTAACCACTAAGTCAATTTACGTTCCATTGATATGTATGCTTATCACCCATAAATTAGCTTAACAACTTGAGCGTCAGTCGCTCCTATATTGTACACTACATCCGATGTGTATCTAGGAAAATAAACTTCAAAAGTATAACAATACTAGCTTTTACCCGCGGCTTCGCTTGCGTGGGCATCTTTTTTAAGACTGTCTTTGAGGGTAAGTGGTGCGCGAGACGTAAGCGGCTTGCTTGGTAGACAGAAGTTTACTCCAGACCCCTCGAAAACTTTATCGGGCAATTCTAATTAGCAGCCTATGTCCTATTTCTATGCAAAAAAATCACGTCAATCCGCTGCTCCGTTGCGACGCCGACGTGCGTGAGCCGCTGGAAATGAGTTTTTCTTAGATCCCTCAGGAATTGTCTTGGACTATGCTTATTAGAAGCCTATGTCATTTCCCACCCCGCCGCACATCTCTGAGTAAAAAATCACAACAATCCGATGCTCCATTGCGATTTTAAAGAAATCAACCAAAAAAGCGTATTTTTTTAGTTCCCTAAGGAACTGTATCGGACTATGATATTTTCACTGCATAAAATGTAGCTTATGTCCTTCACTATGACACAGGCTAACTTCATGCCAAATTTCGTCCAGATTGGTTGAGCTGTTGAAGCGTGAAAAACAAAAAAACAAATTTTCGTATTAATAATATTAGTATGGATACAGTGCTAACGTTGAAAACTCCTCAGAGAGTTTACTGCATCAAAAATAAGTTGTTTAATATTGCCTAAACTCCCATTGAAATAAAAAAAAATAGCTCATTTTGTTTTCACCGAGTCTTTAATTTTTAGCTAAAAAAAACACAAATTTAGTTCATTTACGCTGAAAAACTATGACGTAACTCGTTTTAAGAACAAAATCTTGTTTTTGATGGTTACTACCACACCCCGGACACTTCATACAACGGGCAAGAAATGAAATTTTCAAAAAAACAAATGACGAAACAAATTAAATCACGGCAAAATTCTATATGTTCGGGAACTAAACTTAAACGAATCTGTATCAACCTGGGAGACGAGGGGGTGGAATCTAGAGAGAGCGGCAGGGAGTGTCCATACTGTATGTTAGTAACAATAATTGTATACTTTGATACTACTACTACTGTTCCACTGGCTCCGCGACCCAAAGAGGATAGATAGATAGATAGATAAGCGTTTATTTAGGATTTCACCCAGCAGACACAATACATTTTTATACAGTTACAGTACAAATGAACAATTTGGTATACAATTTAGTTACAAAGAAAAGAATTGATACGAATTCAAAGTGGAAATAAAACAATACAAATACCTCCCCAATAACATCAAAAAATAAAGATATTGGTGTGCGCTGCCGCAATCACAAACTAATGGATCTTGGCCTCCGACACCAAAAGTCGCCTCTCGACCCTATTCTACGCCTCCACACGCCAATCGGGTCTCTGGAGAACGCTCAGGTCCTTGAAAGATGATAAAAAGTAACTCAAATGACTAGTACTCAATTCGTCTATTGCAATGTTTCGTAATTTATACTCCTGAAAACCTTAATGTGACAGAGTGGTAACCAATTTCTTTCTACAAGAGAATGACTCACTCTATAAAGTTAGGTAAAGCTGCTTGATACTGTAATTGAGGAAGTAAAGAGTATCTGATGTTAGACCATCCATGGTTACAGTCAATGTAAGAAATATGGGCATATCGTACTCTGATTTCTGATATTCCGTGAGGATCCATTACACAGGCACTTAGTCTATAATATTCACATATAATATATATTTTCCACAAGAGAATGACTCTGTAAAAGCAGGTAAAGCTCCTACACAATGTAATAGAGGAAGTAATGAGTATCTGATATAAGGCCACCCATAATTATTGTCAATTAACATAAGAAATATATGGACATATCGGAGCCTGATTTCTGATATTTCGTGAGGATACACTACACAGGAACTTAGTCTTTAATATTCAAATATTATTTCTACAAAAGAATGACTTTAAAAAAATAGGTAAAGCTTCTAGAAACTGTAAGTGAGAAAGTAATAAGTATCTGATATTAGGCCACCCAAAGTTACAGTCATTTATTGTAAGAAATATGGACATATTGGAATCCGATGTCCGATATTCCGTGAGGGTCCACTACATAGACACTCAATATATAATATTCACCTACTATTTCTACAAGAGAATGACTCTTGTAAAGGTAGGTAAAGCTAGTAGACACTGTAAGTGAGGAAGTAATAAGTATCTGATATTAGGCCACCCAAAGTTACAGTGGAACCCGATTTCTGATATTCCGTGAGGGTCCATTACACAGGCACTTAATCTATAATATTCATCTACTACTTCTACGAAAGAATGAATCTTATAAAGGTAGGTAAAGCTCCTAGACACTGTAAGTAAGGAATGATCTGATATTAGGCCACCCATAGTTACATTCAATAACTATCCATATTTCTGGACATATTGGAACCTGATTTCTGATATTCCGTGAGGATCCGGTACACAGGCTATAATATGTGAATGTGACCTAGCTTAGGTCACTTATTTAAGCTCAGGCATGCTCAGACGCACATAACAAATACATAGGTATCCATTTATTTTGTTATGTCTTTAAACCTAGCGATTAGCTGTTTGTCAGGGTCAGTAACCTACCTCACAAACGGAGAAGGGACAATTGCTTTGTTGATGCCAAGGATGCGCCGCCGCATGATTTTCGCTCGTGACTGTCCGAGGATCGAGTGCATTTTGGTCATAGTGTGTTTTGGTCACAAGTAAATCAATAATTGTTCGATCTTAAAACATTACAAAAATAAAACTTACTCCTTAAAATAGTAATTTCGTGTCATAAATTCGTTTTGCAAACAAATTAAGCTTTTTACTTTAAGCTTGACTTGTGTCAAGATTCTAGGGAGTACGTTGATTAATTTATGAAATACTATAATCAATGGACGATTAGCATTAAATATTTCTATGAAAACTGTAATATCCCCATAAATTTAATAAAACGATAACACTGATACTCGTAAAAGTAGTCAGTATTAATTTTGTGTCTTGCTTATGTAGGGTAAAGAAAGTTATATTGGTGGTAAAGGCGACTTGGTGACATTTCTTCAAATGTATCTCACATAATTACTCGAGCGGTCAATTGAAACACGAGACATATGGTTGTCTTCCTCGTACTTGTGTAAACTCGCTAGCGCTGTCCCATAAACGTGCTTGTACATGTAAATTATGTGAGATAAATTTGAAAAAAAATCATCAAGTTTCCTATACCACCAACTTACCTTTCCTTCCCCTACATAAAGTTTAAGTAGAATCAGCTAATTAATTTTCAAGAAATTAGATCTATTAGTTTGTATAGGGGAAGAGTTTGGTTGGTTTGTTTTTATTTGGTTCATAATGAATCTTCATCAAGAGGCCTTGTCAAAACTCGTCCCCCATAACGACTTCCAGAACGACTGTTCCGGCGCTGCCCGCTCCAGCGGCTTTCCGTGACCTTCATCAGGTCGTTGGTTCACCGAGTCGGTGGCTTGCCTACTCTACATCTTCTGTTGCGCGGTCGCTAATCGTGAACTTTACGGCCATCTGTTCTTCTAGCTATTCTAGGCCCGTCTACTGCCACTTTAGTGTTTTAATTTTTGATTCTAACGCGTAGGGAAACTAAAGCTTAGCACGCGCCATCGTCTTTTGGTTGACATTGGGCCTTCGTAAGGCCATGAGGCGAATAGTAAGCGAGCATATCTCAGTTCCGTATATGACATAACTGGCAAGACACACCTGTCAAAGACCTTATTGAGATACTGCGGTATTTGGGACGTGAATATATTGCGAAACTTCCCGAACACTGTTTAATCTCATTCTCAAAGTTGGACCTACCTAATAGAACGTTTGTCTCAGATATACATACATCGTCAAAAACTTCTAGTTTAGAGTCCTCAAGGTTCAGAGGACATAGCCCGCTCTGCGATCGCCAACTCGCCTGCCAACTGTGACGATTTTGGAAAACCCCCCAAAGATTATTACAACCAAAAAACGGTCACAAGTCCAAGATATACGGGGACCGAAATACACGAATTTGGATGATCTGCCAGAGCTTATCCTCCTGATGGTGATTTATACAGTACGATACAGTATTGCCTACTCATTTATACTAACAGCCTATTAGGGTTTATCCGTTTATTAGGTTGATACAGCCCAAGATTCTTCTTACTACTCAGAGTCACGTTTAATGACGAAAGGGTTTAAGTAAAATAGCAAAGTTTAATAGTATGCACTGGGTGAAGACTTACGTGTGAAAAACATTTTTCGGAGACTTATTTAGGTTCCATGGGACTAAAAAATGTTTCGTAAAAAGTACTTCTTTAAAAAAAACCAAGTAGTTCTATATTTTGTGCTAATTTCCAGACGTAATTATATTGAGAGGAAGACAAAAAGTGTTTACGAGTTCAGCTGATCAGTCTAGAAATCAATTCACTATGGTTCTCTGTTAATTATAACATATCTCTCAGAATTGCTTAACTAAAGTGGCAGTGGGCGGGGCACATTGCTCGTAGAACAGATGGCCGTTGGGGCAGTAAAGTTCTCGAGTGGTGACCACGTACCGGAAAACGTGGTGTAGGCGGCCTCCCACTTGGTGGACCGATGACCTGGTGATGGTCGCGGGAAGCCGCTGGATGCGGGCAGCGCAGGACCGGTCGTCGTGGAAATACTTGGAGAAGGCCTTTGTCCAGCAGTGGACGTCCTTCGGCCGATATGATGATGATTCTCTGTAGTTTAAAACCAGGTTAAAAGAGTAAAGGGATAGAATTAAGTTTGCATACCTTAGCCTATCATAACCTGTTCCAAAGTTCATGACCCGGATCTAAAAAGGCTTGTATGCCAATGATCTTTATATATTTCCTCAAGTATTTCAATAACGTATTTATAAAAAAATATAAGAGATGAATCAGATCGGAATATTTAGGATTACTTTTGACTTTATACTAGGTTTTGCTTGCGACTTTGCTCGCGTAGATACAATTATTTACAGACTTGAAAAAAGCAGTACTAAATAGTGTCCCAAAGAGCTGGGTTGAGTAAAACAGCTTACTGAACTGTTTGGGTTGAGTTAATATTCGAATTGCACACTCGCACTCAAAGAAATTCTAAATCCTCTTAGGCACTAATGTAGAGAATTTCTTTGCTCGAACTGTACAAATCGAAAACAAGCCTTCATACGTGTTACTGCCTCGTAGATACTCGCATAGTGCTTACATTTACTAAAATTAAAAAATCAACATTTGTCTAACCATGGGAGCCGAAAAAACCGGGTTTTAATATTTTGGAACCTGTTTTTTGTGATCTTCAGTACCGGGAAAAACCGGTTCCTATGCCCTACATATGAATTATGTTTTCATCGGATGTATAGAACCCTAAAGAGCCGAAAAAGTTAATTTGTAGTTTTTTATCACATAAAATCGTTTTATAACCGTTTTCCCAGTTCCAATAGTTGTGAAACACGAGGAACACGTTTTTAACGACTTTAATGAGCTTAATGTTAGGAACGGCACATCTGAGAAACAAAAGTACGTTGTTGAAAAGCATTCCTTCATCCTTACTAATATTATAAATGTGAAAATGTGTTTGTTTGTTTGTTAGTTTGTTTGTTCACGCTTCAACGCCTTGACCAATCTTAATGAAATTTGGTATGCAGGTAGCCTGTGTCACGAGGAAGGACATATGCTACTTTTAATACCGTGAAAATAGTACAGCCCGATGCAATTCCTGAGGGAACTGAAAATATACTATTTTTGGTTAATTTCTTTAACATCGCAACATAACAATGGATTGTGTGATTTTTTGCACAGAGATGGTTGATTTCCCACCCTGGAAATGACATGATTTACTAATAAGCATATCCTGACCGCGCACCCTCTAAGACAGTCATAAAAACGATGTCCAAGCGGGCGAAGCCGCAGGCAAAAGCTAGTTTTAACTAAATTTCAAGACCAATGTAATGATACCCTACACTAGGGGGTTCACAAAAAATATGTGCAGATTCTACCTAGTTCCAATAGTAGAGAATCACGAGGGACACGTTTATAACGACTTTAAGGAGCTTAATATTAGGAACAGCACATCTGACAAACAAAAGTATGTTGTTGAGAAGCATTACTTCATTTTAACTAAATTTCAAGACCAATGTAATAATACCCTATACACGAGGGGGTTCACAGAAAATATGTGCAGATTCTACCTAGTTCCAATAGTTGAGAAACATGAGGGACACATTTATAACGACTTTGAGGAGCTTAATATTAGGAACGGCACATCTGACAAAAGTATGTTGTTGAAAAGCATTACTTCATTTAAACTTAATTTCAAGGCCAATATAATGATAACCTACACGAGGGGGTTATTTATTTATTTATTTATTTATTTTAGGAAGACTAACAGCAAAATATTAAATAGTATATAAAACTTATAAATAAATACAGTGCTATATATAAGTCTCTGCCGATAGGTACATAGGTAGGAGCGAACACATACGAATATTAAAAAGTATATAAAAAGAAAATAAAAAATGTGCAGATTCCACCTAATTTCAATAGTGGAGAAACGTGAGGGAGACTTTTTTACCGACTTTGATGAGCTTAATATTAGGAACGGCACATCTGACAAACAAAAGTATGTTGTTGAAAAGCATTACTTGATTTTAACTAAATTTCAAGACCAATGTAATTACCCTAAACGAGGAGGTTCTCAAAAAAATGTGCAGATTCTACTTGTATGGAAGGCATCCTAGTTTTGTTTGACAAAATGTCTGTGTTATTTATTTTGAATTATAATTTAAAATATAAATATCATAATTAGGAGGTGCAGTCAAAAAGAACTTTCACTTGTGTAGGAGGAGGGGTAATTTTGTCACCTCCATAATACATTCGTTTGCATATTTTAGTAATGCCTACTATCTGTATTTTTGATCGACTTCAAAAAAGGAGGAGGTTCTATGTTCCACTGTATGTATTTTTTTAAATGTATTTTCACCGATTACAAAGTCAATTGTGGATCGATTTTTAAACATATTTTTTAAGAGTATACCTCCGAGGTGGTCACACTGTCACCAAGTCAGATTCTGATGATGCGATCCCAGGTAAATCGAGGGCAACCCTAAAATTTTACGTGTTTCACGTATTTTCTGAAGCTACATATTTAGGTGTTTGCGTCAGGTAGTCATCATCTCATGTTGATGTGATGAGCTGATGATGGAAGGTCCAACTCCTTAACGGTTAGGAGTTGGAGGACAATTCTTTAAATATTATACGCAGGTACGTATAGACCGATCGCCCTGAGTTCAATCGTGACAAATTCGGCCGACAACGTCGGGGGCGCGGCGGTGCGGGCGCGATTAAACTCAGGGCGACTGTTTGACGGAGTGTTTGACGCGAGCTGTCAAAGGTGCAGTTAATTCAGCAAACGAACCTATAGATAGCATCACTAAAATTAAATAAAATAAAAATGAAAGTTTATAATTAACTAAAACCCAACTTAAAAAAAAAACACTCAAAAGTATGAAATAATATTTTTCTATATAAATACACAAATTAACCATTAATCACGAAAACAAAGAAAGGTAGAATCAAATTAGGGGCCTAAATTTTTTTTGCGGTCGGTGCCAGCAACGCCATCGAATCTAAAACATTTGAAGGTAAGCGTGTGTGCTGGAACCGACCTCAAAAAATTCCTTCGTACCTACCTTAAATTTCGTTGTTGTTAGTTAATTTCGTGTATTTATACATTAAAATATTATTTCATACTTTTGAATGAATTCCTTTTTTATGAAGTAGGTTTTAGTTTTTTAAACTTTTATTTTTTTCATAATTTTAAAGCCCCTGGTTAAAAGATTAGAGAGGAGAGTGTCGCTTTGGAGCTTAATATTTTGGAAATGCCCAAGAACTGTATGACCTCATTCCCCCAGCTCTATTTCACCTTCGGTCAACGAGACGCGGGACGCGGGTAGAGGTTCCACCCCTATGTTGATATTCAGGGTATAGGTACGCACGAAGCGTTACGATTCCTCATTTATTATGCGGACAGCGATGAAGTAGAACTCCTTGCCTGCGTCTGTGTTTCCCGACTTCTACAATTTGGGAATCTTCAAGGCGAGAGGAATAGGCATAATTTGAGTTTGCGTATACTACATCGTCACTTACCATCAGATGAGATGTATTTACACGCACTCAAATTTTTAATAAATAATAAATCAATAAAAAAAATTGCTATTTTTAATTAAAAAAAGTTTTCAAAGAAATCTTTAAATCATTTCATGAGACCTATTCAACTGTACTCTAAAAAAAATTAGCATAAAAATTTTCTTTATGTAGGAGAGGCTAGCATAAACTTAAAAATTGTCATTTTGACTTCATTTCAAACATACAGTAATAAAATTTAGTACACTGTATGTGTACTAAATTTTATTACTGTATGTTTAGACCTCCTAGTAGTACTTAGTACTCCACTATTAGTAGTGGCAGAGAATTTTGACTGTGTCATAATATGGATATGACTGAGTTATAACAGTTCCGTTTTCTTTCTATTTTGGCTCCGAAACCCTAAAAAACTGGCCAAGTGCGAGTCAGAACGGCACTCATAAGGTTCCGTACCATCATACTAGATGGCGCTAGTATAAAGGGTTCCGTACCATTATACTAGATGGCGCTAGTTTCTTCACGTTTAAACTTGTGAGACTTCAACTTTTTCTAATTTTTAATATTCATTGTTAACCGCAACAGAAATACATCATCTGTGAAAATGTCAACTGTCTAGCTTAAGAATTGAAGAAAAACGCTCATAGGAACCGTAATCTCAATTTTAAAGGAAATTAAAAATGACGTTTTAAAAAATAAAAAAAACTTGATAGGTTCTGATATGGCTTTTTTGTTTATCACTATACAAACCAAAAATTGAAAAAAAAAAAAAAAAAAAAAAAAATGAAAATTGTTTATTGGTTACCAAAAAATTATCGGCTTTTTAAGGCTGAGACCTCCTTTTAGGTAAAAAAAAATACCTGTGTTAGGAAATCTCACTCTTCCATCGCTTAGTCTATGGTATATATAATTATTGGCAAATAACAGAGTCTATTTAAACTGAACATGGTATATCTACTAAAAGTGAACAAAACTATGCTAAAGTTTTAACTAAAAGAAAAACAAAGATGTTGAATTGATGCAAGTGGATTTTGGTGTGTGTGTATGTGTGTGTGTTTGTGTGTGTGTGTGTGTGTGTGTGCGTGTGTGTGTGTGTGTGTGTGGGCGTGTGTGCACGTATGCGTGTGTGTTGTGTTTGTGATTCACGCTAAAACCTCAAGAAGGCGTTCGGCTTCATCATAGCTGAGGGATTCTAACCATAGTATTAGAGTTTTTCTACACTCAGGCAGGTTCATTGGATAGATGAGCAGAAGTTTGTTAATTTTGTTATACAGATAGGAGGATCGATTATTAAACTGGCGTGAAGCAAAAGTAGTTCTATTTATTAATCTATCTTTTATAGGTATTATATTTTTATTTCTTTTAGAGTTTATTTTAGGATCATAGGGGAACGATTTATGTTTTTTTAGGATGATTCGAAGAATGTAAAGTTTTCTTACTGTGAGTAGATTAGTGAATAAGTAAAGCTGCTCTGTTGGAAATCTAAAGGGCTTACAGCACATGACCTTTAACAGTGCTCTTTGCGCACGCTCGATACCTAGGAAATATGTTTTGGTCGCACCACCCCAAACAGGTATACAGTAGTCTATAAGCGACTGAACTAGAGTAACATATATTCTCTTTAAGAGTATAAAATCAGCAATGTGTCTTAGATTTTTGAAAATCCATATCGACTTACGGACTCTGCCGGACACTAGCTCCAGGTGAGCGTACCAGTCTAAACGAGGATCCAACAATACTCCCAAGTACTTTATAGACATCACTCTTTCTATTTGGGGACATGAGCAAGAGGCATCAGGGATAGAAATACAGGTGTGAATCTTGACTTGCAATTCATTATCTGGGCTTGTTCTCCTATCTATATTATAGCACATATATTTAGTTTTAGATACATTAAGCGTAAGTAAATTGGCATTTAGCCATTTTGCAACCTTTGCGATTACTGATTCAGCAAAATTGTATTGAGATCTAAAGTTCCTAGAAGTTGTTATAATCTGAAGAGGATACGGGAAAACATCCCTTCCTTGTACCCCTTTCTCCACCAAGACGCCCAGCAATCTGTTCTATGCCGAACACCAAATATATTCCCAAGTAGGCGCTCAACAGGGGGATCCTCTCGACCCGCTCATTTTCAGTCTGGCTATACATGGTATCTTCTCCAAAATTAAATCGTCACTTACCGTTTGGACTTTGACGATGGTACAATCGGAGAAAGAGTGGATACCGTTGAGCAAGATCTATTGAATCTGATACCCCAGTTTAAAGATATCGACTGGAGGTGGATGGATACCGCAAAATGCGAACTTTTTACTTGCGGTCAGGGTTAGCCTAATTTTTTTCTCCCGCTTCGAGCGCCTTATCCCTGGCCTCAAAGAACTCCACGAAGGCTCTTTTAACCTGCTAGTGTCACCCATTTTCCCATTAGGGATACCGGAGTCGCTTGAGGCGAGAAAATAGGGGTTTTTAAAAGCGCACCTTCGTTTACAAGACCTCTCACCACACGTTGCCCTCATTCTGCTCCGATTGTGCTTCTCCGCACCAAAGGTGATGTATCTTCTGCGGACCGCTCCTACTTGGCTGTATCCAGCTGAAGTTTCGGCTTTCGATGTGTCTCTTAAGCACGTTCTTGAGCGTATCACGAATGTGGAACTCAGCGACGACCGTTGGAGTCAAGCCACGCTGCCTATCCGGCACGGCGGCATAGGCATCCGCCGCATACGGGACGTTGACTTGCCGGCATTCTTAGCATCGGCGCATGGAGCCGCAGACCTCGTCGCTGATATTCTTTCCATTGAGGGCGGCGGGGTGATCATTCCCTTTGCATCCGATGCCCGGTCGGCTATCTGCCCAGATGTGCCGGATTTTCCGGCCCGGCAGCGTTCGTGGGATGACACTGCTTCCAGGCTAGCTTTGGGTTACACTTGCGGTTCAATGGTAGAGACTAACGGTCATTACGCCCTGAGTTGCCAAAAGTGTTCAGGTCAGATTCCCGCGCCATGCTCTGGTATCGGCTAGTATTACCTGCGCATACATCAAGGGCAGCAGGTTCCGCTGCGGAGGCAGCCGCTCGGTCGAAGCACTCATAATATGCTGAATTGGAACAAATCTACATGTTTGTTCCATTTGCCGTCGAAACGGCTGGCCCATGGGGGACCGAGGCTAAGGGTATTGTGCGGGACATTGGGCACCTTCTGTGGGACAAAGGGTTTGACCCCCGCTCCGGGGCCTTCCTGGTGCAAAGGCTGTCTATATCCATACAACGCGGCAACGCTGCGAGCGTTATGGGCATCTTTACGCCGCGGCGCCGGGGACACTCAGCGGTGGTTTATTTTAGCTTTAGGAATTTTAACATTTATTTTTGAATTTGAATGTTTGAAACTGTATATTACAGTATTGTATTGTATTGTATTGATTAATACTATAATAATGAAAACTTAATATTAATACCCATATTTTTGGTTTGTATAGTGATATACAATCGAAATAACAAAATAATATATTTTTTTCAACATATTTAGGTTTTGTTATTTTCTAAAACGCAAATTAATATTTTCTCTAAAACTGAGATTCTATCACCCAACGTAAAAACAATTTAGATTTCCAAAATAAACATTTATTTTTTTAAAAGAGTACGAAACCCTCCTCTTTTCGCGAGTCCGATTCGCACTTGGCCGGTTTTTTTTAACAACTTTTTCCTTTCAGTAAAACAGTCAGTGGTATACTGACAAACAGACAGACATGGCGGAACTATTTGAGTTTCTAGTTTGACCACAGAACCTTTAAAAGGTAACTACCTAATATGTAAATACATATTAAAATAAGTAGATAATTTCATAGTAAGTAGGTATCACAAAAACTAAAACACATTTGCTGTTTACATCCGCTGCATAGAAACTTTAAAAATAATCTGTTTGAAGCAGCTATAAATTGGCCATGTTTAAGTACAAAAACACAGCAGGATGTAGCAGATGACCAACACAAGAAAAAATCTTTACTGTATCCGTGTCTTCTCAAACTGGATGAATTAAGCGACTAAAAAACAAGTCACTTATAAATAATAACAAAGTAAGTGTATAAAATAAAGTTCCAGTTCCGGAATCAAGCAAAAATTGCAAATTAATCCCTAGGGTTATTCCAACATCGAAAAATAGCCTGATAGACCTATAAATCTTTCAAAATAAAATGTCTGGAATGTATGAAAATGAAGTTCCAACTAATGATTCAGATTTTGAAATCGAACATGGTCCGGATTCAAATTTAATTAACATAATAAACACGTAAACTAATAAAGTAGAGCGTCGTCGGTGGCGTAACTGCTAGGGCCGCTACCTCCTATCCGGGAGATCGTGGTTCGAATCCTGCCACGTGCCAATGTGATTTGGAATTTCTTGAGCCTCTTGGTGGGGACCTATATGAGCTGATATGATGAAACTAATGAATATAAGAAGGTATATGAAAAGCTTTGATAGAAATTAATTTTATTAACCTAACTAGTTTAATTCGATCTAGCTATGTTCTAAATTTCCCTTTGTGATCCAATTAGGAGAACCAAGGTAACCGACATAGCTCACAGAATTGCTAAACTTAAGAGGCAGTGGGCAGAGCTCATAGCTCATAGAACAGATGGCCGTTGGGGCAATAAAGTTCTCAAGTGGCGCACCGAAAGACGTAGCATAAAAAGGCCTTCCTGGCGAAGGTCACAGGAAGCCTCTGAATGCGGGCAGCGCAGGACCGTCAAAAACTTTGCCCTCCATTTTTGGGCAGCCCGGTAAAAATGTATTCTATGTTATTCTCAGAGAATCAAGACGCATTTAACGACACCTTGTACTCCAAAATCCATCAAGCCTAAGGCTCAGCCGAAGAAACAGAGATACATACATAAAACATACATACATACTTACATATATACATACACCCCAAAAATATTACCCTTCTTTTTGGGCATGTATACAAGGGGTACCTCAACATGACAGACTAGAAGATATATTTTTTTTAATTCACAATTGGTAAACCCTTAACAACATCTCACCTGGTGGTAAGTGACGTTGTTGCCGAAGATGGAAGCGGGCTTACCAATATTTCCCAACGCAATGGGGAACGCAGATTATCGAAACTTTAAAAAAATTAAACTAAAACAAAAATGTTTAAAAGAGAAAAACTGGATTCATACAACTTACTGGAGATAAGAAATTTATAACATATTATGGCAGGGGTACCTACCTCTAGCTAACACATTGTAAGGTAAGTAAGTTATTGAAACATTTAAAGACTTAAATTAAAAAACACACAGTTTAGAGCAGGTGTGACCAACATAATTTGGTGGAGGGCCGGGTTTAGGATTTTGTTAGCCGCAGCGGGCCAAAAGAAATGTCCAATAGTTGCCAATAGTAAAGTGATTTTTTAATAAAACAAAACAGTAATTTTTGATTTACTTACGTTAAGAGGAAGAGTCACTTTTAAAAACCTACCTAATGCCATGACAGATACCTTTTTCTTTGCACAATGCATCTATTTTGCCTATATCTTTGTTCAACTTATGTGCCTCGCAATAAAGGTAAGTAGCTTTGCGTAATAACTATACTTTAGATGGCTCTCTCTCTCTCTCTTATCGTGTGGCACAATTAACCGTGCTATCCAAGGGATAGACGGTGGTTGCTTGGTGTTGCACTTAGCATCACCCGCGGTCACGTGTAGGGCAATTAAGATTCACACCTACGGACGTGTGCAACGCGACCTTCATACACATCTGGAATCACATGAGCAGGTTTCCTCACAATGTTTTCCTTCACCGCTAAAGCAATCGGTATGTATATGTACATAAGTTTCGAAAAACTCATTAGTAGGTACATTGGCCGTCGTCTGGATTTGAACCCGGCACCTCTGGTTAGGAGGGACAAGTCGTTACCGGTTGAGCCACCGATGCTTATGGCTTAAAATTTAACTAGTTAGCGGGGCAGATTATGTGCCTTCGCGGGCCGAATGGTGACCCGCGGGCCGTATGTTGGACAGGCTTGGTTTAGAGATATGATGAAAAGCTTGTTAATACGAACAACCTAAAACTGAAGACACAGTGCACAAATATTGCAACAATGTTGTATATGATTGACACCACAGATTCTTCGAGCTATAAGCTCATGCCCACCAGTATTGGATGACTCTCGACTCGATACAAAAATGTCAAGGCTGTCGGTGTTAGCCCAAGCCAGTCATGTGACTCCAACATGTGACGTGGTCACATGATGTTCAAAGCCTTGATTGTTATGCTGAATACCTAACCTAATATAATTTCAATGTTAAAAGCTGTCGTAATCGATATGATTGCATAATAAAGTGTTTTTAGCTAAATTAAATAAAATACAGGTTTTTGGTATTGTTTGTAAGGAAGTATTGTTTTACATGTTCGGTTTGAAAAACCGGTCAAGTGCGAGTGGGATTCACTTAAGAAGGGTTCCGTAACATCATAAAGTTAGTTAGATTTGATGACGATATTGTACCTAGGTGGCGGATCTGACAGTAACGAAAAAAACCGACCAAGTGCGAGTCGGACTCTCGTTGTTACACATATCCGTCCCATGTTACACATTTCCGTCCCATTTCACGAGATCACTCCCACAAATTGCAGGAAAGCGAGAGCAAAGATGTTACACATCAAAAATTCGAGCGAGACCTACAGTACTCGCATATGATGTGTAACATGTGACAAAATACTTTAGGTTAGTTAGATTTGATGACGATATTGTACCTGGGTGGCGGATCTGACAGTAACGAAAAAAACCAACCAAGTGCGAGTTGGACTCTCGTAAAGTAGAATTCCGCGCTTTCGCGACTTCCTGTTACACATTTCCGTCCCATGTTACACATTTCCGTCCCATTTCACGAAATCATTCCCACAAATTGCAGGAAAGCGAGAGCAAAGATGTTACACATAAAAAAAAATCGTTTATCGTATTTTCATTATTTTTTGTTACAGTGGAAATACAAATACGTACTGTGAAAATTTCATCTGTCTACCTATTACCTACGATTCATGAAATACAGCCCACTAACAGACGGACGAACAGCGGAGTCTTAGTCTTAGCGGAAGTCTAAAAAGCGCGGTTCAGGACATTCTCAAGGGGAGACGGATGCTCGCCTGGAAGGTAAGGGACTTGATAAATTGTTAAATCAAAATCTATAGGGTAGGTACTTTCTGTTGACCTAGAATCATGAAATCCGGCAAGAAGCCAGGTCTTACAGCAAAAGTAAGAAATGACTGTGACGTAAACCGATGTATGGAAGTACATTATGTCAACTGCAAAATTGAGTTTGTCCTTCAATCCGATTTTGTACCCGTGATGTTTGTACCCAAAGGTGTTTTGGTTCGGAACCCTCAGTGCGCGAGTCCGACTCGCACTTGGCCGGTTTTTTAGTCTTCTTCTAATCGTGTGGGACAATTAACCGAGCTATATACAAGATATAGACGTCGATTGCCTGGTTTTTTAGTAATGAAAGGAGACGGGCTGTTTGAAGTGTCCGTATTGAATCGCGTAAATTACGAAAATAAAGTAGGTTGTTCATTATTGTCTGTGGTACCTACCTACATATCGTAGCTGAGCTACTTGCGTAGTTTGGTCGATCACGCAGGTTAACTATCCTGAAGCAAAGTATATACAATAGTACTAACATACAGTATGGACACTCCCTGCCGCTCTCTAGATTCCGACCTCACCCTCTGGTCACCCAGATTGATTCAGATTGGTTACAGTTTGGTGGTCGAACGTATAGGATTTCGCCGCCATTTTGTTTGTTCCGTCATTCCTTTTTTGAAACGTCATTTCTGGCCCGTTGTATGAAGTGTCCAGGGTGTGCCTCCATCAACCCGGATTTGGCTCCCATGTGTCACACCCCGGACACTGCATACAAAATGGTCGTGAAATGTCATTTCTAAAAACAAATGACGGAGCAAACAAAATCACGGCGAAATCCCATACGTTCGAGAACCAAACCAGTCTGGAAAAGATCGCTTGTTAGCGATAAGACCGCCTATATGTACAACTTCCTTAATCATTGTATCTTTTTTTTCTCTTATGTTGTGCAATAAAGTGTTTTCAATCAATCAATCAATCAAACTGTATCAATCTGGGTGACGAGGGGTGAGGTCGCAATCTATCTAGAGAGCGGCAGGGAGTGTCCATACTGTATGTTAGTACTAATGTATATACTTTGCATGTGTGGAGACACCGGTGCCCCAGCAGTGGGGGACGTTGTGGGTTTTGTGTAAATGAAACCAACACACCGTAAATTTTTATTTGCGTCATTTACATACTTGGATGTTGTTTAGTAATTTCGTTTATTAATGCATGTGTCTCTATCATACTATTATTAGCATGTAATATTATTATTTATTCAGTTAATTAAGTTGTTTATTTCTCTGCCCTTATTGTAAAATTTAGTATTTCGTGATTTCTTGTAACTAAAGGTTGTCTTGTCTGTCCGGGAGGTCGTGGTTCGATCCTGCCACGTACCAATGTGTTTTCGAATTTTGATTTCATATGTACGTTTATCCGACGCTCTTGTACGGTGAAGGAAAACATCTTAAGGAAACCTGCATACGCCTGCGAAGAAACTCGAAGGTTGTGTGTGAAGTCGACCAACCCGCACTGGGCCCGCGTGGTCGATGAAGGCCCGATCGCCCTAATTCAGGGTAGGCTCGAGCCCCTCGGTGGGGACGTATATGAGCTGATGTGATGATGACTGTTTCCAATACATTTCAGATTTCCAGAAAAACCGGTTTAGCTGGTGGGGGACATGTAACTATAGTAAAAATTACCACTTAAAACGTAATATTTAATGAAAGAACCATAATATTTTATCGGAAAAATGATCTAGGCAAACCTTCAACAGTTTTAAAAAACCTATTAAAAGACATTAAAAAAAAACACCACCCCTTTATATGTAGGGGAGGTACCCAAAAATATTTTATTCCATGCCTTTAAAAGGTTTACAGATTTGTATAATAATATTGTATAACCATACAAAATAGAAGAGCAACGCGGCTGTGCCCTTCGGGACCATCGGTCTGTTTTCCCGAATGGTCTACTTTCCCGATCGGTCTACTTCTCTGTTACGTCTACTTGTTCTACTTTCCCGATCGGTCTACTTTTCCGTTACGTCTACTTTGATATACCGACGAACAGACAGACAGAGGGACATGGAGAAAATATAAGGAAAGGTTTCTAGCTAGACTACGGAACCCTAAAAAATTTAAACCTTATATGGTGACAGACTCATTTGTCTCTCTGTCCGTCTGTCACACCAGATTATTCTCCGAATGCACTGGACGAAAGAGTTGAAGTTTTGGTACATAGATAGAGTTTGATGCATATCTTAAATGATGAATATTATAACGGGCATAAAGCATAATTGAACTTATTTAGAATGTTTAAATTAAAACATTTATTGGTATAAGAAATATAAATATCATCATATCAGCTCATATGCGTCACCACCGAGCGGCTCGAGCCTACCCTGAATTAGGGCAATCGGGTCTTCGTCGACCACGCGGGCCCAGTGCGGGTTGGTCGACTTCACACACAACCTGCGAGTTTCTCCGCAGGCGTGTGCAGTTTTCCTCACGATGTTTTTCTTCACCGTAAGAGCGTCGGATAAACGTACATATGAAATCTAAATTCGAAATCGCATTAGTACGTGGCAGGACTCGAACCACGACCTCCCGGACAGGAGGCGGAAATAAAAAAAATATTATTTATTAATTTTGATTGCATAATTTAAGGAAATTAAGAAAAATAATATTTTAATACATGTTTTGTAAGAAAGGATACAGAAAATAATTACAAAGAAAAGACGAACGGCAAAAATAGCTCGTTGATGTCTTTTGTATGAACGAAAAAGTTATAAACTTAAAGCGAGACAGAACGAATTTTTGGTACAGCAGCGCCACCTGTTACAGGTCGTCTGAATGATGTTGACTTCTTCAATCATGCCTCTCATCTAGCGATGTTAGAGAGCGGTAGTGGAACAAACCAACAGTTCATGTTGATTTTCAGGTTCTCCGATAGATGGCCAAAAATATCGAAAAACATTATAATAAACTGTGAAAAAACCTAAAAAAACTTATAGGTACGTACATACATTTATTTGAAAAGAGATTTACATAATTGAGTTTAAAGATATTTATTCCCATAAAGACAGCAGTCACTTACATGAGAATAATATAAATATTATACTTAATAAAGCACAATTTGTAAGTTTGTGTTCGCTCGTTTTGGAAACATAAAATATATAAAATTTGTGTGTTTGCAGGGTCATTCATCACATCGATATTTGGCTATTATTGTATAATATCTTCCAATATATATTGGTAAAGTTTACCTTTAAATGTGTTGAATGACTCCGCATTTTTTACATGTGAGGGTAGTTTGTTGTACAGTCATGCCCCTCAAAAGTAAACATTTTTTTACCTTCGGTAGAACTAGATAACTAGCGCGTCTCGTTATTCTTTTAGTTACATGTCTTAATTGGGTAAGTGAGATAGTTGTGTGAATAGTTTTGTTATGGACTTTGCGTATAAGTAGGCAGGTTTGATAAATATAAAGTTGTTTAAGGTTCATTAATTTTGTTTCTTTGTATATTATTGAGGTAGATGTTAGGTAGGGATAATTGAAAAGCATTTTGATCAATTTGTTTTGAGCTACTTGTAGTTCGAGAATTTTAGTTTTGGAGGCGCTTCCCCAGATTTCTAATAGATAAAGTAGATGTGATTTGACAAGGGAGTTATAGGTGGTGAATCTAATATGGCGTGGAATGCATCGTACTGTGTTACGGAGGGAGCCCATTAGGGATGACAGCTTATTTTTTATTATTAATTTCAGAAATTATATTCACTTTTTGTGCGCAAAAATGTAAATATCTTAATATATATAAATCTCGTGTCACAATGTTTGTCCTCAATGGACTCCTAAACCACTTAACCGATTATAATAAAATTCGCACACCATGTGCAGTTCGATCCAACTTGAGAGATAGGATAGGGTAGGGTAGGGTAGTGTAGGGTAGGGTAGTGTAGTGTAGTGTAGGGTAGTGTATGTAGGGTAGGGTAGGGTAGTGTAGGGTAGTGTAGTGTAGTGTAGGGTAGTGTAAGGTAGGGCAGAGCAGTGTAATGTAATGTAAGGCGGTACGAAGTTCGCCGGGACAGCTAGTATATTATATACAAAAGGCGAGCCTAGTATGTATTTCCAACGTATTGAAACATTATTGAAAACTTGATTCTACTTTTCAAGTTCATCATCAGATCAACTTCACTAACCAAAGAAGTCCTGTATTTTTTTTAAACTTTATTAATTTTTAATATTTATTAATTTTTTTTTTTTATATTTTTTCTATCTTCTTTTTGTTATATTACTTCGCTACTACTCGTACTTACGTGTTGCCATAAAATTTCCAATTTGCCGTTTTGAACTTCATATAATTATGTTTCTATTAGTGAAGAATTTCAAGTAGCTTTCTGCGTTATAAGTAATTGTTATATTAGTTATTAGAAGACATTAAAATAAAATAAAAATACCAAAGGAGTCTATTGTCACTGGGAATACGGACATGTCATGCCAAATTTAAGTTCATTTGGACGGCTAGATGCCAAACAGTTCAATGGACAAGGATCCCACCCCCCTGCCGGAGCAGGGTACATTCTTCTCAGGGCTTCGCTTCGGTCCACATTTACACGTTCGTCCTACAATGCCTCTTTTGCTGGCCGCTGCAGTAATGTACTATATTTTATATGTATAATATATATGCGTTTAGGTATATAATTATTTTTTTATAGTCTGATTAGGTTTTATTTATTAAGTATATGGTATTTTAATTGTTAGTATCTAAAAAAGTAATAAAAGCTTAATATGATTTAGTTTAAGATTAAAATTATTAACCAATTATTTTTCTGTTGTTGTTGCTTGCGTACTACCTGTAACCTTGATTTTTCTCCGAGCACCAGGTTGTCTAGTAGGAATCTCTCTCAGCGATAAGACCGCCTTGATTGTACGTCTCTAGTTGTTAATAAAATTTTGTACGTGTATTTGTTTATTTTGAAGTACAATAAAATTTTATTTGAATTGGAAATATTTATTCACTGAATAAAATATAGGTTAATATATTATGATTATTCTGAAGCCTTTTGTTCAAATTAGAATATGATGTACCCTTTACTAAATAAAACGACCTTTTATATTTTTTTTTCATCACACTTGTTCGTAAAATAAGTTTTATTTCACCGCTTTTAATTTGGGTTCAAACACGCGTATTTTACTAATTATATTACCTATGTACTTATATCACAAGCGGCTTCCAGCGACCTTTGCCAGGTTGTCGGCCCACCGAGTGGGAGGCCTACCTTACGCTACGTCTCCCGGTGCGCGGTCGCTACTCGAGAACTTTACTCAACTTTGCTGAATGCGGGTAGCGCAGGACCGGTCGTTGTGGAAATCCGTGGGGGAAAGGTCTTCGTCCAGCAATGGACGTCTTTCGGCTGATATGATGATAATAATCATATCGCAAGCAATGAAGTTCTACATTGATCACAAATGTTTTATGAAAGCAAAGAGTTTTTATATCATAAAAAAATAAGTGAGTTATCATTTTGTGAGTAAATAAACTGTGTTAGTTTGAATATATTATTTTTTATTAAGATAAATAAACATTTCATTTCATCAATTATTTATAAAAGTCCACAAATTAGCATTAATTTGTCTTTTAACACAAATTTATAACCCAAGATGCAATCTCCTTGGCGCGCTCAGAAGAAGAAATCTTTGCACCATTTTTTATTTGCAAAAGTTAGGCAAAAAGATTGTATATCTAAGCAAAGAATAATATTATGTAGCGACAGTATCTCATCTATGCCACTACTACCTATTATTTGGCGTAGAAAAACTTTATGTCGTAGTGATGGAATGATGATGATAAAAACTCGGCTGATGCTTAAGATCAATGGCTGTTCATGATGATACAATTATTTTTGACGTGATAACGTCTTATAAATCGATGAACACGGGCTGCATACACGATAAAGTGTAACGTCATTGTCACGTTACGCCTGAGCCGAGCGTGCAAGCGAGAGCGCGGAACAAGACACTATTTTTGAACATAGTATATGTAGTTGTGATGATTATTTGTAAATCAAGTTTTTGAAATGTTTTTTTTTCCTTTGCCACATTGCACCCCTATCCAAAGGCAATCAACATAGCGCACTTGTACTGTATCATAATTAACTATTATGGTGTAATTCAAGTAACATTCACAGTCACATACAGTTCTTAACAGGTTTTTTGTGGCGTTTTGTGGGACTGAGTGTGCTTGACTAACTTTTTACGATGGACCGAACATGCGCAAGGAAATGAAAGTGGTGTTAATTTTATTACAACTTTCGTTTTGATATTATTTGATTATTTAACAAACCAGTTATAAAATGTGTTTTCTGAGGGAAGAAATGACTCCACCAAAAACTAAATGTAAAAGGGAGCCAAGTTCGATGCTAAAAACGTTCAGAGATCTAAATGGGTATTATAAGTTGTTTAGTAGTTCAGACTCCTCCAAAAAATACAGAATGCATAAAAAATGATATGTTCTGTGCTACTACTTTATGGTGTAACTTGAAAAGTTTTCAGTAACCAGTTAAAAATTAAGGTTACTTGATGGGGGGTTTGCCTATATAAACTTGCCAACATACCTACCGACACCATTTAGTAATTTTATTAAGCAACTGAAAACTGTTTAAAATTCTATATTTCTATTTCAATCAGTAAGCTGAATTGGAGTAGTCATCTTAACAGTAAATTAAATAAAGCTACGATAACTCTGTGGCAATGCCGTAGAATTATGGTTCGCCTTTATAATATTGGTGTGATTGTAGAAATATAAGAAAAATATAAGACCTGAAAAAGTACACAGTAATTAGAGAAGCATTTCACACTTTAATTAAGATCACAAATCACGGAAACATTATTATAACTTAAAGCACAGTATTACGTAGGCCATATTGTAATTCTGTGCTTAAAGCCCGTTCGATTAGATAGTGTCGCTCGCCCTTTGTAAACACCGACACAGATCGTGCCGCCGCGTGTCAAAGAACGCCGCCTTGAAATAAAAAAATGCTGACACATGTGTATTACTTGATTTGTATCTGTCATCTGCAAATTGTCTATTAAAGTAGATTTAATTCTTGCATTTTGTTTAAACTAATGACACTATCTAAGCGAATCGACTTTATCCAGAATAGGTCTTAAAGAAAGAGTTTTATTATATGTAGATATTTTATTTCAATTTACAGAATAATGTGAAATATTAAAGGATAGCAAGAATTTTAATTTTGAATCGTATTGTTATGTGCCAGCGTATGCGAAATAGATCGAAAGGAAGAAGGAACAGCATTACCGCGTTACAAGTTTAAGTGAATTGTGTGCGACGAGTGCAATATGTCACACAAGCGCGCAGTAGAGGCGATGTATATAAGGTCTAACAAAATTAGCTGAAAATATTTTAAATGGTGCTTCTAACCATGAAACTGAACAATTTTCTCCATGAAACCTCTAGTCAAATCTCAAAAAAAATTTTGAACTTCCCATACGTTGGCTGATTAGCTGATCGAGTTAGTATGGGAGAGCCAATTTTTTTTTTGCGATTTGACTATGGGTTCCATAGGGAAAGTTGTTCAGTTTCATGGGTAGAAGCACCAGTTAAAATAGTTTCAGCTAATTTTGTTACACCGTATATATAAGTACTAACATACAGTATGGACACTCCCTGTCGCTCTTTAGATTGCGACCTCACCTCCTCGTCTCCCAGATTGATACAGATTGGTTACAGTTTTGTTGTCGAACGTATAGGATTTCGCCGCCATTTTGTTTGTTCGGTCATTCCTTTTTTGAAATGTCATTTCTGGCCCGTTGTATGAAGTGTCCCCAGGGTGTGGGAGAGGTGTTGAATCGCAATCTGCAAAATATCTGATCAGGCTCTAGGCTGGCCAGATACCTAGTATTTTACGAGTTATTTTATATTTAAAGTTTTAGGAACCCTTAATAAGCAAAAGTATCGTATACGGGGTATTGGTTTACTCCCATTTTTACAAATTCTTTCATGGCTGGCATGAAACAAACTTACAAACAAACAAACAACTCTTTTAGAAGCTGATCACTATAACAATCTAAAACCCGTATTTTTGATGCTGGTAACCCTTAAATCAAGAAGTGGCTGTTGCCAACCCTACCAGGCTCTTATGGGAGGAGTTGGTGTTCTGCTCGCTGGTGACATCTGTCATTGAGAGGGGTTCGCCGGCGGATGAGACAAATGCGTTATTGAAGGCATCGCCACTGAGATCCAATTATTATATTTGGTATCAGGTGCCTATACGTCTATGTTTCTGCAAATCGGTCGTTTTGCAACAGATAAAGATGTGTAGCGAAAATAAAAGATAACAGCTTAAATTTTACCATAGAATTCGCCACATCATACGTAGAATTTAGAAGACCTGCCTAATAGAGGAAATTAGCAAGGAAACAAATTTTGGGGTAAATCCGAATACTTTTAATTTATGAAAATTTTAAAGGAAAAAGGGTAAATATACTAAAAAGAGATGACGGTGTTAATATAAAACAGAAAATAATATAAAACTTGGCACATCCTAAAAATTACCTAAATTTACAATTTTATAAATAAAAAAACCGAATTAACCAATTTCAAATAGACAGCCGGTTAGGCAACGATCGTCGCTTTCCCTTATATTAAATATTGCTTTTAATACTCTAATGTTAATAATTTTAATTTATAAAGTTAGCCTGAAATACCCTAAGGTTGATTATACTACTAAAAGTTGCGCGATAATTTTTTGAAAGAAATAAAAATTGAGTCCACTTTCCTTTGGGCGTACTGCTGGAGAAACAGCGCAGCTATGAAGCCAGGTGGTGAATGGAACAGCTCCGCCTCACTCTCTTTGGGCGTACCGTCGAAAGAGCAGCGCAACTGAAGGCTAGCTGGCGGAGAGCACGGCTCCGTTCTCAATGCAGCCTTGGATTTTAGGCGGGTCGGTTTTTAAAGCTCGAGGGCGGTGGGTAGGACCCTACGAACATAAGTAAACCTTATTCGCAACACAACCAAAAACATATATGTACAAAGCGGAATCCTTACACAAAACGCTTACCTCAGATAAAACTTGAGAGCCTCACAATGATACACAATAATTTAAATATTTATAACACGAAACATAAAATGCGATATCACACCGTCATCTATTTTTTCTCGCTCTTGTCAAAAGGTCTCAGTTATTTCCAAATAAATACTTCGGAATCAAAAAGATATAATATGAAGCGGAAAGCAAGGAGAATGACTTTAAAACGAACATTTTGCGTTTCAGATGGTAAAATTGAATTTACCAATGATTTTTGCCATACAGTGATGACAGAGTATGAACTTTATTATTATGTCGCACGGCTACAGCTCATTTGACCACGCTAGCAACGGATAGTAAAACATATTTTGTGAAAATTTCGGTTTCAGCCAGCTACTTAACACTGTTCCAAAGATACAGCCTTTTAAAGGTCGGACAGACAGAGGGACGGACAGACGGACATCGTAGGCTTTGTAATAGGGTCCCGTTACCTGATACGCAACCGTTAAAATTAGTTATTGAAACATTTCTTTTTCATTTTAATTTTAATGGTGGTTCATTTACGAATATACCTATTGTTTAGATATTTTAAGAGAAAACGATGACTTTTAAATTCATGTAGACGGGTTTTTAAACAAAATTTTTTTTTGCTATTTTTAAGTAAAACATACAAATATATTTTTGTTTTGAAGCTCCAGCTTACGCAGCAGTGCCTTCGTTACTAGTTTCATATTTGAGAATACCCCGCATAAGCTTTATTCACTTTCGGGAAACTTCAAGAAAATTTACTAGTAAAAAAATTGCCCCATCTGACCAACAAAACGTCTTTTTTCCATTCAATGGTACTCTTACGTAGCTACGGGATTGGAAAATGAAAGATATCAAACCGGCAAAGTATATTAGTACTAACATACAGTATGGACACTCCCTGCCGCTCTCTAGATTCCGACCTCACCCCCTCGTCACCGATTGGTGAGGAGTATTGGCGTAACAGATTGGTTATAGTTTTGTTCTCGAACGTATAGGATATCGCCGTGATTTGGTTGCTCCGTCATTTGTTTTTAGAAATGTCATTTCACGACCGTTGTTCGCTGTGTCCGGGGTGTGACAATGGTCACTAATAAAAGACTATAAGAAGTGTTATCTTATTATTATGGTAAATAATTAAAACAAGAACATTGAAAAAAAATTGCATAAACTGAATCGACAATTTCATAGGTAAAGACATATTACTAGTTAACGCTTAAGTCTCCCACAAACTATGTTACACTATTAATACGAAAAATGTATCAATTATGTGAGAATTTGTAGCGAGAAAATAAACAAATTGATTGATTGATTACATGATGTAGGATTACCAATGCCATAGGGAATGTGGTTCCATATTTTAAAATTGAGAAACGATTTCTTCACGGCTAGGAGTAATGGCTGTATGGAAATGGAAAAGACGTAGCTGAGATTAATAAATTGTTTACAAAGTACACTATTTTTGTCTCACTTTTACTACAGCAACCTATAAAGAGTTTGCCGTATGGCAAACCAGCTCATATTACGTGGGGCCATTAACTTTTTTTTTATTCACATTTGATATATTCTGGGACAAATCACACATGGTCACCTGGCCCCAAAGTAGGATTCCCTGTGTTATGGGAACCAGAGACTGATATACATACTTATATAAGTTTTAATACATACATATATAGATATTTAACACCCAGACACAGAGCAAACAAATCTGCTCATCACACAAATGTTTGCCCTGGGTGGGGATCGAACCCACAACTCTCGGATCAGTAGTCAAGAGCACTAACCACTGAGCCACCGAGTCAGTCAACCCTTAGTATACCCTTGACAACATCTCACCTGGTGGTAAGTGACGATGTTGCCGAAGATGGAAGCGGGCTTACTAAAATACCCCAACGCAATGGCGAACTGGCTATCTTATCTTCATGCCGGAACACACCAAAGATATCAACATTGATATTTGGCGGCAAGACTTAGATAAGATGGTGGTAGCTAGCCAGGCGGGCTTAGAAAATGCCCTACCACCAACCAAACCGAGTCTTACAATTGACCCCGCCGGGAATCGAACCCGCGACCTCCTGTGTAAAGCCAGTGAACTTTGCCTCTGAGCTACGGAGGCGGTGAAACATAGAAGCTCCATATGGAGATATATAGAAACTAATTTGTCATACCTAAATGCCAACACTGTTTCTAGGCACACTAACTACCACGGATCAGATAAATAAGGTTGGATTGGAAATGTTATACAATCATACTTACCGAAGCACGCGTTCATACTTTTTATTTGCGCGTGGTTGTGTGTAACGTACAGACTCTCGAAATGGTGTGAGACAATTGCAGCCATGTGTTCTAAGTGTGTTTTGTTTATTAGTGCGCAAAATTGTGTTATTATTGCTTGTGTGTAGTGGAGTTGATGGGTGGGAGACAGGCGGCGACGCTGGTTTTCAAACAAAAGTGTGACTATTGCCAATCCAACCTTATTTATCTTATCCGTGCTAACCAACGTGCATCCTTGCCCCGTTTGCGTGGACGCACGCAGCGCAGGCCGCATCATCGTGCGTCGTCGGTCGGTGCGCGCGCGCAGGCGGAAGTGAGAACCGAAAGAAAGTCCGCCGCCCGCGCCGACCGGTCGCGATAGTGGGCCAGCCAAGTTCACCGGCAAGGCTTTTCTATCAAGGCCGGATTAATAGGGATGTTTGCTATATATAAATTGAAACAGGTGATATTTAAATTGAACAGAAATAGGGTTTAGGTTTTTAAGGCTGTATTTAACTGGGCTAGGTTAATAAAGATTATACATACTTACTAATACTTATTTTTCACTTTGTGAAGGTTTATTACTGGGTTCCGTTTCAAAATATTTAAAAGAAATCCTTATCAACGATTCTTATGATAAATCTGTCTACTTGTCCTTAACAGCTGGATTTATTTGCAGTTACTTAAGGCGAGGCATTTGTAAAACAGTTGTCTCTGTTTTTTCCTTTACGTGTAAAAATAGTCAAGAAAACGCAGTCGGGTAATAACCACACTTTTGCACTTTTTCAATAATTTACGTTGTTTCTCTTGACTTCAATTTAAAAACTAAAATTTAGAAGATTCTCTGTAGTACTTAAAAAGAAATATCTCCATATAAAAACGATGTGCAAATTAAGAAATTTTATTAATAAACAATTTGTTTTAGCCTTTGTTTTAGACCTGTTTTTGGGATTTTTTATGATCGAGTAAAGTACACACTATCGTGTGACATATAAGCACATTCCTCAAACAATATCCTTAAGTATATCTAATATTTTTTGCAAGACCGATATTTAGTAGTAATTACCCAAAAAATTTGATCTAGCAAAAGGGTTTCTTCGCTTCTCCACCGGTGCCTCGCCTTAAGCTATAAATGTGCCAGTTTATAGCATAACTAAAGAGATTTCTTTATTCACAATTGGTAAGCTCTTGGCATCATCTCAACTGATGGTAAGTGACGATGATGCCGAAGATGTAAGCGGGCTCACTAAGATTACCTAATACAATGAGAAACTGGCTATCTAATCTTCAAGCCGGAATGTTTGACGGCAAGACTTAGATATGATGGTGGTAGCTAACAAGGCGGGCTAAGAAATTGCCCTTCCATCAACCAAACCGAATCTTACAAAGTTAGGCTCCGTCGGGAATCAAACCCGCGACCTCCTGATGTGAAGCTAACGGACTTAACCATTACACTATGGAGGACGTAGAAAATATATTTGAAGTAAAAATTATTATAATACATTATTTTAAATTATTTTGTTACTTCGAGTATCAGCTTGTAGGTATGGTTTCCTTGTTGGCGAGATCGCAGCGAAACAAGACGTTGCAAGGTTGTAGTTACTTGCCCTTGTTACTAAAGAGATTCAAGCGAAAAGAGAGCTGTTTCTGAAAATAGCAGACCGAGTTTAAAATCTTGCAGGCATATTAGTGTATGTCAGCATCTGTTCTTCTTCCTCCAAATTTTATGTTGGTATTTTAAAACGACTTCCAGAAACGAGGATGTTCTTAATTTGACTGTATGTTTCTTATTGTTACTCGTCTATTTGAATGATTCTTTTTTTAATGTAAAAGTTATATCTCAAAGTTGGTTCCATTTAAATTTTCATCAAAATCGGTTATGTGCTTTTATAGGAAACTAGCTCTCCCGGCGAACTTCGTTCCACCTTACACTACACTACCCTACCCTACCCTCCACTACCATACACTACCCTACCCTACCTTACCCTACTCTAATACCTTCTCCTGATAATAACGAACTCAACAAAAAAAGAATTAGCGAAATCGGTCTAGCCGTTCTTGAGTTATAAATGGTGTAACTAACACGACTTTCTTTAGAGTAGAGTTTCCAACTTCAGAGGAGTGGGTGCGGTACCTAATTAAACTCTTAATAATTATAAACGCTGAACACGTTAAAGAATTAAAATCCTTCTTCAATTGCCACAACCAAGTACATGTTTATATGTTTTTTTACATGTATATATATTACGGCTAAAGGTGGGTGTGAACATAAACTTAAGATGAGCGATATAAGGTTCGGTCAGGTTTGATTGATTTTACAGTCGAAGAGCCTCCTGGGTGAAGTTTAGCTGGCTAATCTTAAGTTTATGTTCACACCCACCTTTAGCCGTAACATATATACATGTAAAAAAACTTTACTTGGTTGTGGCGATTGAAGTAGGCTTATAATTTTTTAACGTGTTTAGCGTTACCAATTATTAAGAGTTTAATTAGGTGTCGCACCCACTCCTCTGAAGTTGGAGACTCTACACTCAAAGGTATTGACGAACAGTCCAGTTCGGTAGGTCCAACTTCGAGAAAGAGATCAATCGACGAATCCACTTGGCTGGGCAGCGTTCGGGAACCTTCCCTATACGCTCCAAATACCACTGTGTTTGACCAGTGTGTGTTGTCAGTGATGACATACGTAACTGAGACATGGTCGCTTACTATGAGTCTCATAACAAGTCTCAGGGTCACCCAAAGGGCAATGGAGCGTGCTATGCTCGCTATGCTATAAGTTTCGCTGCGTGATCGAATCAGACACGAGATCCGTAGGAGAACTAAAGTAACCAATTTAGCTCTTAAGTGGCAGTGGGCGGGGCCCATAGCTCGTAGAAAAGATGGCCGTTGGGGTAGTAATGTTCTCGAGTAGCGACCGCGCACCGGAATACGTACCGTATGAAGGCCTCCCACTCGGTGGACCGACAACCTGGTGGAGGTCGGAAGAAGCCGTTGGATGCGGGCTGCGCAGGACCGTCAGTTGTGGAAATCCTTGGGGAGGCCTTTTTCCAGCAGTGGATGTCTTTCTATGGCGTTTGTTACTCCTTTGTATGACGAAGCATTAGTCGATTAATTGTCATGGCGGTAAAAGAAATTTTAACTGCTCCCAACAATACTCAATAACTTATCTTTGACAATATGGAGTTACAGGAGCACGATAAAAAAAGACCGTTCTGACGAGGACATACCACAAAAAAAGGAATTCTTTCACTTCAAAACGGATGAACATTTTATTGCAGAGGTAAATTTACTCCTACTAGATAAAACAAATACACATCGGTTGCTTTTCATCTCAGAAAATGTACTGTTCGGAATTCGCACCAAAAATAAACTGGGTTTCCAGTATTTTTTTAACAAATCAATGTAAAAGTTCGGCCTTCATTGGTACCTCCCGTTACAACAAGCTAAAGCTAGAGTTCTTAAACATGAATCTGTTTAAAAACAATAAAACTATCACAACTAGGACAAGATAAAGTAGGACATATTATAATGAAGACAAACAGTACTGTACTTAGTACTAATATATATAATATGGTATGGCATTCACTCGTGAATTTTATTATTGTGACACTATATTATTGCAAATTTTATTATAACTACATTAAACATTTTATATTTTTGACATTGGAAATCTTTTCGTTCGCTCCAGTGTAGGCTCCGATTTATATACTCGTACGTCGGAGAGTTGTAAAGATATGATATTTAAAAAGGGTTCAAAAGACGCACATTCACGAGAGCTGTAAAGTGCAAAAAGATTTATTAGAGAAAAACTAAAAAAAGGTATGGCCGAAATAGTGAAAAAAAATATTAATATTTTTCCGAATTTTTGAATTTGGCGCTCGATATTTTTGAAACGAAGAATGATATCAAAAATTTGTGAAAAATTCCTCTGGACAATTTTGTCAGCTACAATTTGAGCCTAAAACAAAGACGATAGGGTTAAGGGTTTGCCCTGTAGCCTAACCTTTTTGAAAAAATTCAAAGTTCGATTTAGATTTAAATTAAGTTTAGGATTTAGATTTTGATTTAGATATCGTTCAACGTTGTAGTTTTATTTTGTAACCTTTTCCTTAACCGGACGAAACGTCGTTCAGCCACTATATTTTTCGAATTTTTCGATTCATTTCCAATGAGCTCGATAGTCGTGCGAGGCACGAAATCTGTGAATTTTTTAGACTGGGTATTGATTATAATTAATTATTTATACTGTTTTTGTTAACCCCCGATGCAAAAAGAGGGGTTATAAGTTTAACATGTGTAACTGTGTGTTTGTCTGTGGCATCGTAGTTCTTAAAACGAATGGACCGATTTTGATGCGTTTTTTTTGTTTGAAAGCTGACGTGATCGAAGTGGTTCTGAGCTATAACTTATGAAGATCTGTGTTGCCGTTTGAGGATTATCAGCTCTTATCTAGGTGATGAAGGGATGTGGGAATTTAATACAGGTCTGATCGATTCAAAACCTGCAAAACCATGGTAATCTTGACCTGATGCTGCAGCATCTCCTGGAATCTGCAGGATAGCCAACTCCTCACAAACTAAAAGCAGAGGCATCGTATTTGAGCTTATTATAATATTCTCAATGAATAGGTGTTAGTTAGATAGAACATGGTAAGCTTGATCTGATGCTGCAGGATCTTCTGGAATTTGCAGGATACCCAACTCCTCACCAATTTACAGTCGGTGAATCGTGTTTGGGCTCATTGGAACAGTCTCAATGAATAGGTTTAAGACAGAACATGATTAATTTGACCTGATGCTGCAACATCTCCTGGAATCTGCAGGATACCCAACTCTTAGCTAAATTACAATAGGGGTATCGTGTTTGGGCTTATTCGAATAGTCTCAATGAATAGGTTTTAGATAGAACATGGTAACTTTGACCTGATGATGCAGAATCTCCTGGAATTTGCAGGATACTGAAATCCTCACCAACTTACACCAGAGGCATCATATTTGGTCTCATTGGAATAGTCTTAACAATAGGTGTTAGATAGAACATGGTAACCTTGAATTGATGCTGCATCATCTCCTGGAATCTGCAGATACCCAACTTGGCGAGGGCCAACTAACAGCAGGGGTATCGTGTTTAAGGTTGATTGGAATAGTCTCAATGAACATCAGTTAGAAAGAACATGGTAAACTTAACCTGATGCTGCAGCATCTCATGGAATCTGCAGGATACTGAACTCCTCGCCAACTTACAGCAGAGGTATCGTGTTTGAGATCATTGGAATAGTCTCAATGAATAGGTTTTTAGATAGAACATAGTAACTTTGACCTGATGCTAGCATCTTCTGGAATTTGCTTGATACCCAACTCCTCACCAACTTACAGCAGATGAATCGTGTTTGGGCTCATTGGAATAGTCTCAATGAATAGGTTTTAGATAGAACATGGTAACCTTAACCTGATGCTGCAGTATCTTCTGGAATTTGCAGGATATCCAACTCCTTAACAAATAACAGCAGATTAATCGTGTTTGGGATACGTAAAGTTTAAAAAGCATGAAATAAAACTAAAATTAAAAATTTAAAAAATCCCTGACATAAAAAAAACGCTAAAAAGTAGAAAACATTATGTCTTGGCCCTTTAAGTTATATAGGTACGTAGTTATATTTTGATCTAAGAGTAGCCGCGTAGGGGGACCGCTAAGTAAATAAAATAAAAACAGAATACAACTGTTTTACTTTTCTACAACTAATTAATAAAAATTTCACAACTTAACGGTCCCCCTACACGACGACTATTAGATCAAAATATAACTACTTAAATTAAACTTAAAGGGCCAAGACATATTTTTACTTTTTACCAGCGTTTTTGTCAGGGTTTTTAATTTTTTTTTTATTATTATTTGTGTGCTTTCAAATACAATGTAATTTGTTTCTGGAAGAAATAAATGAATCGAATGAAACTTACCTATAATATTATATGACAAGGAAAAGGCGAAGAGGGGCAACTGTAAATCGACTATTGTAATGACCATCTAAGTGACTAACTCAATATAACTGTGTATTGCGACTTATTGGCAGAACTGGTTCTATCTATGGCAAGTTTGAAGCATGACCAATGACGCTGTCATCATATCAGCCGAAGGACGTCCACTGCTAGACAAAGGCCTCCCCCAAGCGTATCCACGAAGACCGGTTCTGCGCTGCCCTCATCCAGCGGCCTCCGGCAACCTTCACCAGGTCATCAGTCCACCGAGTGGGAGGCCTGCCTACGCTACGTTTTCTGATGCGCGGTTGCCACTTGAGAACTTTAGTGCCCCCAAAAGGCCATCTATTCTAGGAGATATGTGCCCCACCCACTGCCACTTAAGTTTGCAATTCTGAGAGCTATGTAGGTTATTTTGGTTTTCCTATGAATTTGTAAGTAGCTTTAATGCTGAATTAATAAAATCGCGTAGCGAAGCAAACATATCTCAGTGCGCCTTGCATGGTTGGGTGGCTCCATGCAAGCCGCACTGAGCTATGTTCGCTTCGCAGTTAACTTTAATACAATGTAATAATAATATACGGGGACTCGGTGGCTCAGTGGTTTGTGCTCATGACTACTGATCCAAGGAGTTGTGGGTTCGATCCCCACCCAGGGCAAACATTTGTGTGATGAGCAGATTTGTTTGCCCTGTGTCTGGGTGTTAAATATCTATATATGTATGTATTTAAACGTATATAAGTATGTATATCAGTCTCTGGTTCCCATAAAACAGGGAATCCTACTTTGGGGCCAGATGACCATGTGTGATTTGTCCCAGAATATTTATTTATTTATTATACACGGTCATCTGGGCCTCTGGATTCCCTGTACTATGGAAACCAGAGACTGATACACATACTATGAACGTTTAAAAAGATACATGTAAAGATATTAAACACCCAGACTCATCGCAACCAAACCTGTTCATCACACTAACGTTTGCCCTGTGTGGGGATTGAACACACGACTCTCGGACCAGCAGGCAGGAGCGCTGCCACTAGACCAACGTAGATATGAGCACCGCGCCGCCGCCGCCGCCAACTTTCCCGCGCCGCCGCCGCCGCGAAAAGGTTGCGGTGCGCCGAGTGAGGGAATAGACATTGAATCAGTACGATACGAGCGAAAAAGATATTGGACCAGTACAAACAAGGTCGTTATTCTAGTATATAAATGTAATTTTATAATTTTGTAAAGCCATATAAATGTAATTTTACAGTTTTCATATTCTTAAATGTACATGTGAAAAAATTAAATTCGAGACTTCAATACATACATTTTAGGTCTCTAAAAATGCCTTATTATATATACCTTTGTGGTTTCTTTTCTTTAAAGTCAAATGTGTGACCTGTAAAGACTAAACACAGACTAAAGTCGGCGCGCCGCCGCCGGTTTTAAATCCATCGGCGCTCATATCTAGACCGAGTTTGTCGCGCTGTCCTGATACCGGGATGGTTTCGACTGTAAGTGGAATTTTTCTCAACCGTTTCCGTGCCCCGTAACGTATGCTAAGCTGTTGGTACCGGATGCTATCACTAGATGGCAGTTGTTACTTCGTGTCAGATGCCTTGTAAGCATTGTGCCACACGCACACGATAAAAGAGAGAGAGATGTGGCTTGTTGTGCCTTGAAAACCTTCTGATACCGGAGTTCGCCACTAGCCCTACATCCTCCACCGACCCGGACATAGCCCAATGTGTGGAGTATATTCTAACAATCCTAAGGTTAAGAAGAGACCTGTTCCCCAGCCGTGGGAACGTTTATGAGTTGTTGACGAATAAAAGCGCATCTGATAGAAAATTTTTAACCACCTTCATGGCGTAATGGTTCAGTCCATTAGCTTCACATCAGTAGGTCGCGGGTTCGATTCCTGGCGGAGTCTAACTTTGTAAGACTCGGTTTGGTTGGTGGAAGAGTATTTTCCAAGCCCAGTCAAGCTACCACCATTTTATCTAAGTCTTGTCAATAAACATCAATGATGTGTTCCGGCTTGAAGATAAGATAGCCAGTTCTCCATTGCGTTGGGGATTCTTGGTAAGCCCGCTTCTATCTTCGGCATCATCGTCACTTACCATCAGGTGAGATGATGTCAAGGGTGATTAAAAAATACTTAGAAAAGATGCATTCATAAGAACTAAGATAGGTACCTACTCTTCTGGTAACCAACTGATACCGAATTGCCGTCAGGAAGATCCAGGTACGACTAAATGATGCTAATTTTCTGAAAACAATCAGTTCACTGGGAGAGACTTATCAACAGCACTAGACGTCTTTCTGCTATCATGATGACGATGAATTTTTAACACTAATGTATGGTAATAAATACAACTATTTCTATGGCCCATAGAAAGAAGAAAAAGCTGTTCCATGTTAAACTCGTCTCCAAAGAAATACCCAATAATAACTGATAACAGAGTTACGCAATTCTGTTTCCAAGCAGTGCATTAAAAATCATAAAAAACAAGCTTCGTTGGTACGAAGAAAGTCTAACACTAAAGGAAGTAAAGGCTGACTAACACAAATATCCTATCGAACTGTGCCGCATTGCGAATACATTGACCTGGTGACAAGTGCCGTGATTTCGTGTTGACACGGCGGCTAAGTGGTGGTGTCGCGGGTTGATACAAATATAGACTTTGTATGAAAAAAAAGCGTGGTGAGTGAGCGTCGTCGATGAGCGTCGGTGGCGCAATGGCAAGGGCCGCCATCTCGTGTCCGGGAGGTCGTGGTTCGAATCCTGCCACGTACTAATGTGTTTTTGAATTTCGATTTCATATGTACGTTTATCTTACGGTGAAGGAAAACATCGTGAGGAAACCTGCACACGCCTGCGAAGAAACTCGAAGGTTGTGTGTGAAGTCGACCAACCCGCACTGGGCCCGCGTGGTCGACTAAGGCCCGATCGCCCTAATTCAGGGTAGGACGTATATGAGCTGATATGATAATGAAAAAAAAACAGACTAAGTGCGAGTTGGACTCGCACACCGAGGGTTCCGTACCATCAAACCTCGCCACCAAGTAAAACAATAATATAAATTTAAATTTTTTCATTCGTTTCGGATTCTTTAGTAAGGAGCTCATGTTACTCATGAAACTGAACCATTTTTATTCATGAACTTTTCGTAGAAATCGATTTTATAAAAATTCTAAAACTTTTTGCGGTTTCAGCAAAGTTGTACAGCAAAAGTTGTTCAGTTTCTTCAGCAGCTAACAGGTTTCGGGTTAATCAAAAATAACCTTGTGCAGTCGAATATACTAAGTCACGTTCGAATTTATCATGTTCTAAAATAAGTTTGTAACGCCTGTAAAATGCAGGCGTTATCCATGGTGTCATCATATTAATAACTTTCCCCTCTAGGAATCAATAGTCAATTCTCAAAAAAATAATTGAAGCTCCATCCTTAAATAACTGAAATGGGTGAGTCAGCTGCTCGATTTGTATAAAGAGTTCAATATTTTTGCAAATTGATTATGAGTCACTTAGGGAAAGTTGTTCAGTATGATGAACAGAAGCCGCAGTTAACGGATCCTACACCAATTTTGTTACACCCTGTGTATGTCAATCGTCGACATATTTTAGTGTAAGTATTGTGTGATCGTCGATGCAATGCTGCTGCCTGTTTTTCTAACTCGCTCATGCTCGCTTAAGCTGTTATCTAATAACCTATCACTGAAATTCAGACATTTCACACAATGCCCAAATATTTCGCAGTTGCACCACAACTTTTGGGCACGCGTATACAGTCTTCGGTGTGCGTTAGAGACTCGACCAGAGAGAAAGTCCTCGTCGTTGCCCATTCACAACCAGCATACAAATATTTGGACGCCTACCATACCGAAAACGAGTTTATTTATACCTTTCTCGATTCTGTTTGATCACTAACGACATTAATAAAGACTTCTGTGGTTTCAGATCTGGATAGTAATTTTGTAGAAAACAAGCTTATGTGGTTTGGAAATTAAGTTACAGCTCTTTCTGATTTCTATAGTAAAAGTTCCAGGTTTGGCGGACAAATGGTAGGAAAACATGGGTTTTAACGACTTTGACTAAAATAAATTCGAATTTCGAAAATGTCATGATTGCTTATTAGGTTAATCATCATCATCATCATATCAGTTGAAAGACGTCCACTGCTGGATAAATGCCTTCAAGGAGGAGGTCCTGGGGGACATTATAAATATCTTTATTATATATATAAAAGAAAGTCTGTTAGTTACACCATATATAACTCAAGAACGGCTGGACCAATTTTTACGATTTTTGTGTTTTTGCAATTTGTCTTCGTCCGGAATAGGATAATAAGTATTAAAAATATGATATTCATCAATAAAAAAATATTATCAGTCAAAAAATAGTTGGTTTTAGGGTAGGGTAGGGTAGTGTAGGTGTAGTTAGGGTAGGGTAGCGTAGGGTAGGGTAGGGTAGGGTAGTGTAGGGTAGGCTAGGTTAGTATAGGGTAGTGTAGGGTAGGGTAGTGTAGTGTAGGGTAGTGTAGGGTAGGGTTGTGTAGAGTAGTGTAGGGTAAGGTAGTGTAAGGTGGAAGTGGTACAAACGAAGTTCCCCGGGACAGCTAGTATATGATAAATTAATTTGAATCCATGGTTATTATCAAACTACGTGCATATTCTAGGATAAATAATCGAAGTACAAAGAAAATTAAAATAAATTATATTGTCTGCGTATCCGAGCTTTTAAAAAAAACAAATGAATGATGCAAGATTTCTTGTACATAATAGTGAAAATATAGGTAAATTCGTTTGATTGGTGTCCAATTATTACTTTAAACAGCATCTGTAGCAAATCGCTTAATATAGAAATATGCATAGCTTACGATAAGATAAAGTTATTACATATACCAACCATAAAACTAAAATGATTTGGTTTCAGAAATAGCGTCGACGTATAAAATAAAGACAATGAAAACAGAACTAGGCTTTTCCAATTTTGTACAATGTGCTATGCTAGGCAATATTGAATAATATAAATTAAGTATAAAAAAGCGTCGGTGGCTCAACCGGTAACGACTCGGTCCATCTAACCAGAGGTACCGGGTTCAAATCTGGACGGCCAATGTACCAATGAGTTTTTCACAAACTTACGTACATATCATTACCGATTGCTTTAACGGTGAAGGGAAACATCGTGAGGAAACCTGCACAGGCCTGCGAAGAAACTCGAAGGTTGTGTGTGAAGTCGACCAACCCGCACTAGGCCCGCGTGGTCGACTAAGGCCTAATCACCCTGATTCAGGGTAGGCTCGAGCCCCTCGGTGGGGACGTATATGAGCTGATATAATAAATAAATAATAAATAAGGGATTTTAATGCTAAATAAGTCACCCTGCATGGTCTGATATAAGAATCTACAGTAAGGAACACTGAACCTTCTTCTACGAGAGTGTTTACTTAACCAGTGTAAGCTGTTATCTTATCATTCGATTTACGTCACATTATCAATAGCTTTTAGAGAATTAACATACATAAACCTCAAGTGAAAGTACCGGACTGGTCCCCACATACTAATGTATGTTCAAAATGTTTTAAGATTCTGACTCCACACGAATGGTGCCCATACTTTTCTCCGACGAGACATGCAGGACGTAAGTAAGGTGAATAAATTAATCATGCGAACCTAACCAACCCCTCTTCAAACGTCATAGATAATAAAACTTCGATTAAGACAGGCCCATTTTCAGCCAAAAAATAAATGAAGAGCATAGTGTTACTGGAAACTTTCGAAAATAAGAAGCTTTACAGTGTTCTCTAATTGGTAGTCGTTATAAAGAGACCAATTTGACGGTCGGAGGAGCGTGAAAAGTGTTGAGCTGCGCGCGCGGCGGCGGCGCGCTTCTGCGTGATCGGTGATCTGTGCCCGCGGTGGCGACCATCACTACTTTCCTTCCCTGCGTGTGACGTAACTCTATAAAAGAGAGCGCGGTGAAGACGCCGCCGCTATACCGTTTCCGTTCGTCAGGCTTGGCCATAGCGTCCCGACCACCGGCACAGAAGGACGCGGGCGGAACCTCTTCCGCTGCAGCCCACTCGGACTTAGTGACTAGTTCAACAAAAGGTGAAGTGTCAAGGATACCAGTGCATGTGCTATTGTGATGTGTGTAGTGTTGTGTTCGTGAGAGCCACAGTGTCGACGTGACGGTGTTCTGGAATGGCACTGTCGCGATCGCGGTGGTTCAGGGTGTCGAAATTTAAAGGCCTCTGTTTGTTTCAGATACAAGATGAGGTCGTTATTCTTGTTAGCGGCGGTGTGCTGCTTAGTGTTGTCAGCATGTGGAAGTCCGATCGCGCGGTCGGAGGAAACACATGTGGTGCCTGCGAGCAAGGAGCAGGCCCGGCAGGCTGCGCCCGCCGCGCCCGCTGCCAGTGATGATGATGACGACGAGGACGATGATGAAGACGATGTAGATCTCGGACTTGACGGTACAAACATTTTTGATTTTTGAGTGGTGTTCTACAATAAGATTTTACGAATAATAGAAAGTTTTGTCAAATGGCTCTTAGGTTATATGTAGTTTAATTAATCACATCTTTGAATAATGAGTTGACTCTGAATGTATATGGGTACTTATTGAGTAGTTCTACTGTTCTATGGTCAGGAATTATAAATAACGGTATATGCATATTGAAATTTAGCGATCTTTGATAGATATATTTGCTTTCCATAATAGTTATAAGTATATTGTATAGTGTTAGCTTGCCATGAAAGCTATGATTGCTTAAACTATGCAGATTTTTATAAACGTCGCCCGATAGTAAGCGCTTATAGGTTGAATGATTTAAAGCCAATTTACAATAATTTATGATCTATGATGCCATATAATACCAGATAATAAGCATATTGGAAAGGTAATAAAGATGAGTAATAGAAATTCTGTAAGTGAATTGAAGTAGCTTATAAATGCAAAAACCTAAACATCAAATTACTATCTGACAGGCGTAAAAAAACAAATAACTTTCATCAATTTTCATCACAATTATTAACCAATTTTAACCGCTTCTGTGATGTAAAGGTAAGTCTATTAGCTTCACATCAAGGGGTCGCGGGTTCGATTCCCGGCGGAGTCTAACTTTGTAAGACTCGGTTTGGTTGACAAAAGGAAATTTTTAAGCCGACATGACTAGCTACCACCATCTTATCTAAGCCTTGCCGCCTAACATCAATGTGAACAGCATTGATGTGTTCCGGCTTGAAGATAAGATTGCGTTGGGGAATCTTGGTAAGCCCTCTTCAATCTTCGCTATCACCGTCACTTACCATCAGGCGAGAAGATGCTAAGTGCTTACCAACTGTGGATTAAAAAAAACACTAAAGGATTTAAATCTATCTAGAAGGAATAACATTAAAATAGTACGAAAACTTTAATGTGTTCCGTTGAAAGTGTTACGTTTCATCGATAAAAATTCCTGAGAATCAGGACACAGCGGCATGCGGAATGTGAGGCGAGCAGCGTGACAGACGATCTCGATCGATAATTAATTCGAACAGAAGACTCAATCAGAGAAACTTACGCTGCTTTCTACAGCCTTGCGCCGGACGTCACGCAACACGGCCACTGATTAACTGTTCGCTATACGGTTTATCTGTGTTTAGGTGCAGCTTATTTATGCCAACAGCTTCCATATTTCATCAAACATAAGTTAAACGTTGTATCGACATTGATAGTTTTTTTAACAAAATCAAAATAAAGTAATCAGGAGCAGACTTGCAGATGATATACAAAGCATTTCTCTTGTTTTAGATGATGACGAGGAAGAAGATGACGAGGAAGACGATGAGGAGGCTGAGGACGATGACGATGATGACTATTTAGAAAGATTCTTTGAAGATATCTTAGGCGGTAAGTTACGAAATTAACCTTGAAATAGCAATCTGTGCAAAATTTTAATCATCGAACTTTGGCATAAACTTGCATTTTTGTCAATTCAATAGAAGACGAAGATGAAGATGATGACGAGCCAGCTGCTGTCCAGCCAGTGGTAGCTCCAGCCGATACAGTCGCCGCCGCCCCCGCTGCACCAGCCGCTGCCGCCTCTTCCACATCTGAGGAATTAGCAGCCGCCTCCGAAGAGGTCGCAGAAGCAGCAGAAAGCGAAGCTGCTGCAGCAGAAGCAGATGAACCTGAAGCTGGACAAAAAGAGCCTGCCAGTGCGGAAGTAGAGGGCGCAGCGTCCGCAGGCTCAGAAGCGGCAGCAGCTGCTTCTGATGACGACGAGGACGAGGAGGACGACATCGCAGACGCACTCGACCCCGAGGACGACGAAGATGATGAGGACGACGATGAAGAAGAGGATGACGAAGATGACGATGATGACGACATCACCGATGCCCTCGGCAGGAATCACTCCACTAAGCACTCACGTGAGTCCAAAAAGTTGAAAGCGAGCGTCACGGCGCATGCGAAAAAAACCGGCAAAAAGGCAAACTACATCGGCAAAATTAAGAAAGTCAAAGCGACATCCGCCGCGGCAGCCGTTCCCGAGCACAAAAAGTTCAGATAGTGAGATAGATAGGCGCCAAAGTCCGGGCGAGCCACGCCCCTGATCCACCTGAGAGGCCTCTACGGTCTCCTCCTTTAGCTTAGCTATTTATTGACTATTTATTTATTCTATTTAATTTATTTTATTTATTAAGTGAGTGTGTTTGATGTGTGAAAGTGTAAGTATGGAACCGAGAGAGTTAAAGTTAAATTAATGTCTAGATCATGTCACACCGGTCTCGTGGCAATTTATTTGAAATAAATCTGTTGTTCTTACATGTGTGAAATTTTTTTATGTGACCTTGAAGATTATTTGTGCGTATAGTTAATCAGAATACTTATCAAAGTTGTAAATTGGATCGGTCAGAACTCTAGTTGTATTTAGAGTTTTGCTTTTAGTTTCTCGAGTGACATCATCTAGTGATATTAATTTAATTTTGGTTGTAACAATAAATGTGTACTAGTCAATATTATTCAAGTATTTATAAATACTCCTTTCGTCCTAACCCATCAGTATTATGTATGTACATACATAGATGTATGCTTCAATATATGATTAGGCATATATCTATTCAGTTCCCGTATTATTCCAAAGTGCATTTATATATTGTACCTATATGTAGATATTAAAACGTAGTTGTTATAATAACTAGCTTTTTGACCGATTTATTACCTATATTTATATAATCTAACGCACAAACAATCATGATCCCCTCCTGAATCCTATCTAAGTTATAATTAAGTATGATGAGGGCTTTGTGCGATCTTAAGGTGTTGGGGAAAAGGGCGCGGTCTAGAAATCCTGATCGAGTGGGATGCGCGAGCGCAGGCGGCGAGCGGCAAGCTCTGGGGAACTCGTTTGAGACGGATGTGTGTCAAGGGGTCGTCCGCCGCAGCTTACTTTCCCAAACACCTCGCCAGATCGATGAACTCGCCGGAGTTCATCTCCAACCTTGACACTTTCTTTGGCCTTGGTCAGCCATGACCAGAACCGACCTTGGAGCATCTCACTATTTCGAAACAATCGATAGAACGTAAATCGCACTAGATGTTTACTCTCACTTAATGACAAATTCACCGCTAATTTTTGCGTGTCGCACGTCCGGTTAAGTGAAAACGAGGTAATAAGATGCGAAAAGAGAAATTTTAAATGTTTACCGTAGAGAAATGCTGGGAGAGTTGCGAGGAGCCATATTCGACCTAAATGGAACTTGTTTGCTGCCGGGTCCGGCTACGCAGGTACGCTCACACGCTGCGGGCCCAGGCGCAGCTTCCTTTCACGGAAATAAAAAGATTATGAAGAAATCTAAGATGGTCATAAAAATACGATATTGGTAAACACTTGTTACTAAATTGGCAGTTTACGACGATCTTATAGTTTTGAGTTCTAGAGTTACATAATTAAAGATGAGACAATAGAAGTGAAAACAACAGCTCGATAACTACAATTGATTAGTAATTTGTCGCTAGTGCCCTTTCAAAGATGAGATAGGCGAAGCAAATAGGCACGTCGTGAATGACTTTTCAAAACTTCCAAACAGTATATGCCGCAATTAGATTTCTTTGAATGTGCGCACCTCGGCACGCAGTTTCTTTTACGTGTGGAAAATAGAAAATCCACCGTTGAGTGGTTGTATTAATTGTAACTGGCCATTAGAATTCTGCAGGCGCTCGCTGCAAAGAGAACGATACAGTTAGGCATTCGCGTGCCAATGCAACGTGTTAAGAATTAGGTTTATATCGCCGTATAAATTATGTACACAGCAAATAATTACAATACTGTACACAGCCAAGTTTATAAGTTAGGTGCGTGATGTCATGGAAGATGTAATTGGGTAGTAAACATATTTGTTTAAACGAGTAGTGGTGACAATATCATCCGTATAGAGAGAAATTGTTTGTTGACGAAGTTTCCCTTGCGGTTTTGTTAGGTTTACGTTGCGTGCGATAGGCAAGATGGCTTGAGGTTAAGGCTTTAAGACGATTCAATCCGAGTAGTTCGATCCGTGATAAAATAATATTGAACGTAAGTCTTTTCATTTTAAGTTCAAATCAATATGGGCTTCAACGCGGCTGTTACGTTGAAACCGAACGACCAACTCTCGATTTTTACATGTTTTTATTACTTTTCTTCACTTTTAAATAAGTTTAAAAAAATGTTCAATGAAAATGAAAGGTATTGTCACCGTTTTTTGTGTGATGCTTTCAATAAACAACAACAATTTGTTTTCGAGAAATTTTGCAATTAATTATTGGGTCTACAGGATATTTTTTTACATCAAAAGTGGTAATATGTTTAAAATTGTATTCAATTAAATAGTTTTTTTATTACATCAAGTATATTGTGTCAAGTACATTTTAGGGCCTAAAGTACCTAACGAATTGCAAAACCAATGACGAAAATGTTAGAAAATAAAATTTTGAACAAAAATTAACCTTTTTATACCAGTGCTTGCAGAACATTTTTAGGGTTCAGGAGTCAAATTGACAAACCGTTATAATTTCGTTGCGTCCGTCCGTCCGTCTCACTGTCCGTATGTCACATGACCCATAATGGAAAAACCACATCACATTTCGTAGTAATCATATGTAGAACAAAAGATGTTAAGTTATGTAGGACCCAAAACGGAAACAGAAGTCAATATGACCAAAAAAAAAATCATAGGGTAGGCAACCTTGTTGAATAGGTCTAATAAAATGAATTAAAGGTTTCTGTGAACACTTTCCATGATTTCGGAGCCAAAATGGTAGAAAACGGAACCCTTATAATTTCTTCATGTCTGTCCGTCTGTCTGCCTGTATGTCACAGAAAATTTTCTCTACCACTATTAGATCCACATAAATGAAAATTTAATACACAGACATGAAAACAGACATAATACTTTAACCCAAGATGGAGATAATCAATATGTAAAAAATATTTTAGGGTAGCCTCCCCTACATGCGACAGGGGGATGAAATTCTTTTCTTGCGTACCCTTCCTCTATTGGGGTATCGTTGAATAGGGTGTCGTAAAATGAATCAAAGGTTTCTTTGAACACTTTTTTGAAGTATTTTTTTTATCAACCGACTCCGTGGCGTGGTTAGTCCATTCGCTTGAAGTCGCGGGTTCGATTCCCGGTGGGGTCAACTTGTAAGACTCGGTTTGGTTGGTGGTAGGGCATTTTCTAAGCTCACCTGGCAAGCTACCATCATCTTATCTAAATCATGCCGCCAAATATCAGTGTAAACAACATTGATGTGTTCCTTCTTGAAGATAAGATAGCCTGTTCTCCATTGTGGTTAGGAATCTTGTAAGTCCGCTTCCAGCTTCGGCATCTTCGTCACTTACCATCAGGTGAGATGATGCCAACGACTTACCAATTGTGAATTAAAAAAAATTAAGTAGCATTTACTAAATGTTGAACTTCAGTGTGAATTTTTGTGTGTCGCCTCTAACTCTATAACTAACTTTTAAACTAAGGGACTTAAAACTTTGAAAAAAAAAACAGATACTAGATATTACTAAAATGATCCAACAAAATGATTTTGGTAACATTTTTTTGAACCCCCCATTAAAAGTTATAGTTGTTTTTGACTGCACCTCCTATTCTATAAGATATACGGTCATAAAGTTTCTCAGGTATATTTTAAAGAATAACGTAAAATTCGAAACGCTATCCTTTTTCCATGAAAAATCTTTAAGGGGTGTCTCTCATACAAGTAAAAGCGGCACAAAAAAAGGAAATGTAGATAACTTTCCATAATTCTGTAATACCTAAGTACTTAATAGGAGTTTTCCTAACAAATCAAATAAAACATGGGTTAATAAAACAGGCGCGTTGACGGAGGAGAAGCCAAAAGCGAAGGCGCCAGTGCCGGCGGTGTACATCGTCAAGTACAATCGGTTCGTGGACAATATCCTGGAGAAAATGAACGACGTCTTGCGTAGGTCCTACGACCCGGTCAGCGTCAAGCTCCAGCCGATAGACGCCAGTAAGAAAGCGGCCAAGCCGAAGAAGAACAAGAAAAAGTCGAACAAAAGGTAAGAAAAGGAGGTCTACAAATACAAATACCGTTTTGCAAACAAAGAACAAAATATAAATATCAAGAGTAAGTAAAAGAAAGTTGTAAAATATGAGTTAGGCAGTTAACATCATCATCATCATATCAGCTGAGATACGTCCACTGATGGACAGAGGATTCCCCAAAGGTTTACATAACGATCTGTCCTGCGCTGTCCGCATCAAGCGGCTTTCCGCGATCTTAGCTGGGTCGTTGCTATACTGAGAAAAGCCTGAAGCTTGAACAGAATAGGACAGTACATAATTAATACTTTGATTAAAAAAACTTATTAGTAATTCCTATACAATGAAAACTAGAATTCATTGTTTGTGCGATAATCCTTACTAATATTATAAATGTGAAAATGCGTTTGTTACCTTTTTACGCTTCAAGAACTTTACCAATCGTGATGAAACTTGGTATGCAGGTAGCCTATGTCACGGGGAAGGATATAGGCTACTTTTTATCCTATGAAAATAGCATAGTCTGATGCTGTTCCTAAGGGAACTGAAAAATACCCCTTTTTTTGGTTAATTTCTTTAATGAAGTGTTTAAGGGATTGTTGTGATTTTTTGCACAGAGATGGTCGAGAGAGTGGGAAATTATATAATTAACTAATTATCATATCCTGACATAGTTCACGAGGGATCTGGGGAAAACTCATTTCAACGCTCGCGCACGTCGTACGGATTGAAGTGATTTTTTTATATATAGATTGGTGGAGGGTATGGGAAGTGACATAGACTGCTAATCAGAATAGCCCGATCTGGGATAGGGATCTGGAGAAAATGTATGTACGCGTATAAGACGATGTCCACGCGGGCAAAAGCTAGTAATAGATAACCAAATGCACATTTCAGGAAATCATCCCACAAAAAGAAAAATACAGCCAGAACTGGTGATGCCGAAAAAAATAAAGAAGCTGTCCCTACCACTGCCGTTCCAGAATCAGAGAACAAAATCGAAGAAAACAAAGTAATGAACGAAGAAAAACCTATTACAGTAACAGAGAAGCTTCAAAACGACCAATCTGAACCTAGAGTTTTGAAAGAGAAATCCGGAACTGAAAGCAGTAAAGCCAAGCCAACAACGACCAAACCTAAAGCACCTTCAAAGGTCACTAAGCCGAAGCCGAAACCACCAACTAAGACGACGACCAAGAAACCAGTGACGACGAAAAACAAGGTGAAGACTACAAACGAGAAAAGTAAACCTAGGGCTAAGGGAACTCTGTACGGCTTGTCGTCGCTAAGGAGGACCGGTGACGTGGCAGTCAATATACAGTCCGATCATACGACAGTCAAGAGCAACTTTGCGGTTGGACCTTTGATATTGCGGGTTGAGAAAGAGGTGAGTGTTTATCATCATCATCATTACAGCTCATACACGTCCCCACCGAGGGGCTCGAGCCTACCCTGAATCAGGGCGATTAGGCCTTAGTCGACCACGCGGGCCCAGTGCGGGTTGGTCGACTTCACACACAACCTTCGAGTTTCTTCGCAGGCGTGTGCAGGTTTCCTCACGATGTTTTCCTTCACCGTTAAAGCAATCGGTAAGTATGTACGTAAGTTTTTGAAAAACTCATTGGTACATTGGCCGTCCAGATTTGAACCCGGTACCACTGGTTAGATGGACCGAGTCGTTACCGGTTGAGCCACCGACGCTTCTAGTGTTTATATCTTTACTTAATACTAGGTGTTTCCAGCGACTGTTTTGTTTCCGTAGCTCAGAGGCAAAGTTCACTGGCTTAACACAGGAGGTCGCGGGTTCGATTCCCGGCGGGGTCAATTGTAAGACTCGGTTTGGTTGGTGGTAGGGCATTTTCTAAGCCCGCCTGGCTAGCTATCACCATCTTATCTAAATCTTGCCGCCAAATATCAATATTGATATCATTGGTGTGTTCCGGCATGAAGATAAGATAGCCAGTTCCCCATTGCGTTGGGGAATCTTGTTAAGCCCGCTTCCATCTTCGGCAACATCATCACTTACCACCAGGTGAGATGTTGTCAAGGGTTTACCAATTGAGAATAAAAAAATAAAAAAAAAAACTTCACCCGCGTGGACGTTTCAATGACTTTACGAGGGTGCGCAGTGCGCGAGGCGCAAGCGGCTCGCGAGCGTGAAAATAAGTAGCCTATGTGTTAATCCAGGTCCTAATCTGTCTACCTACCAAATTTCAGCCCAAATTTTAGTAAATTTCGCGTGAAAAAGTAACAAACATGCACACTCACAAACTTTCGGCTTCATAATAATAGTGTGATTATAAATGTGAAAATGTGTTTGTTTGTTTGTTACCTTTTCACGCTTGAACACTTTGACCAATCTTGATGAAACTTGGTATGTAGGTAGCCTGTCTCACGGGGAAGGACATAGGCTACTTTTTATCCCGTGAAAATAGCACAGTCCAATGCAGTTCCTGAGGGAATTAAAAAAGTACTTATTTTTTGCTTATTTACTTTAACATCGCAACGGAACAATGGATTGTTGTGATTTTTTGCACAGAAATGGTTGAGGAGGACGAACATAAAATGACATAATTTACTAATTAGTATATCCTGACATAAGTTGCCGAGGGATCTGGGGAAAACTCCTTTCCACGCTCGCGCACGTCGGCATCGCAATGAAGCAATTAATCAGAATAGCCCGATATACTTCCTGAGGGATCTGGAGGACACTCATGTCTACGCTCGGCTCGCGTACTACTTCATCTCAAAGGCAGTCATAAAAACGACTTCCACGCGGGCAAAAGCTGGTATCTTTACTAATATTATAAATGTGAAAATGTGTTTGTTACCTTTTCACGCTTCAACACCTTGACTAATCTTGATGAAATTTGGCATGCAATAGGCCTGTCTCACGGGAAAGGAAATAGGCTAATTTTTATCCCGTGACAATAGCACAGTCCGATGCAGTTCCTGAGGGTTGAAATAGTACTAATTTTTTTGGTTAATTTCTCAATGGATTATTGTGATTTTTTGCACAGAGATGGTTGAGGGGGTGGGAAATGTCATAATTTACTAATTAATATATCCTGACATAGTTCCCGAAAACCGGGGAAAACTCATTTCCACGCTCGCGTGCTTCGGCGTCGCAACGGAGCAACGAATTGAAATGATTTTTTGTATAGAATTGGTTGAGGGGGTGGGAAGTAACACACTGCTAATCAGAATAGCCCGATATAGTTCCTGAGAGATCTGGAGAAAACTCATGTCCACGCTCGCAAGCCGCTTGCTGCTCGCGCACCACTGACCCTAAAAAAACAGTCATAAAAACTAAGTCCACGTGAACGAAGGCGCGGGCAAAAGCTAGTATGGGATAAGGCCAACTGGAGAGTACATTATTTTGTCACCCACTTTGAAACAATGTTAGAGTACGAACAGCGACACATCAAGCTATACAAAACCAATATAAGCTGGCCGCGCGAGTTGCACGACGCCTTTGCGTTTCAACATACGCGAGGCCCGCGTATACTGTTTTGTATAGCTTGATGTGGCGCCGTGTGTACATATAATTTATCAAAATTTTTATTGCATTAAAGGTAGGTCGTGGCGCTAAAAAGGAAATCAAATCCGCAACAGCGACTACAGCGGAGATGACTGGAAAGATCACACTGAGAGTAAACGACCAAGGTGTTGCAACTCTACACACTATCAAAGTGCTGCAGCCCAAACAGGTACATTTTAAATCTGGGCCTCGATTTAAAGGGCATTTGAAAATACTTTCTCTTTCCGAAAATATTTTGAATGCTCCGAATGCTTAAAGTGTTTTGTATCTGTTTTAAATTGCCATATACATATTATCGCGGCTTGGGAAAAATCACTTACCTTGTGGGTCCTCGGTGTCTTCTGAAAGCAGGAACAACATTTACATCTTTTCCCATTACTTATTTTCCAAGTTAAAATTACCTTCACATCTATTCATCATCATCACATCAGCCGAAAAATGTCCACAGCTGGACAAAGGCCTCCCCCAAGAATTTCTACGACGACCAGTCCCACGCTGCCCGCATCCATCGATTTCCCGCGATTTTCACCAGGTCGTCAGTCCACCGCGTGGGTGGCCTGCCTACGCTACGTTTTCCGGTGCGCGGTCGACACTCGCGAACTTTACTGCCCCAACAGCCATCTGTTCTACGAGCTATGTGCCATGCCAACTGCCACTTCAGTTTAGCGATTCTGTGAGCTATGTCGGTTACTTTGGTTCTCCTGCGGATCTTCTCGTTTCTGATTTGATCACGCAGAGAAACTCCGAGCATTGCACGCTCCATTGCCCTTTGGGTGACCTTGAGCCTTCTTATGAGGTCCATAGTAAGCGACCATGTCTGTTCCGTAAGTCATCACTGGCAACACACACTAGTCAAAGACCTTAGTCTTGAGACACTGCGGTATCTGGAACGTGAAGATATTGCAAAGCTTCCCGAACGCTGCCCAGCCGAGTTGGACTCGACGATTGATCTCTTTCTTGAAGTTGGACCTACCTAGCTGTCTACTACCTATCTATTAGTTTCTTTAAATCTTCATTCTTCAGTTTGTTGCAATGGGTAGACTAGTTGGTCACTCACTCACTTGCACTGGTTCTTCTGTCTTCTTTTAATTAAATAATAATAGTTCATAGATGGATTAAGATAAGTCTTACTTGACATCAGTTTGATTCTCAAACATTGCACCATATTTTCTTCGGTTTTATTTTACTGTTGTTATAATTATAAAGGAATCTTAAGTTCAGTATACCATCGCAAATTTTTATCTGCCATTCCCAGGTGCGCGTGGACAGCAACCACGAACGTACTCGCGAGCTGGTCTGGCGTCGCAGTGCCAGGATCGCTCACGTGGTCTCCGAAAAACTCCTCTCCGCCTCAAAGCCTATGTTCCACCATCACATTGACCAACAATAGACAACGTTAAAGCCAGTATAGTAAATATTTAAAATTTCCAAGGTTACATTCTACTTATAACTTAACAATGAAGGCTGTTTGTTCATCTTTTGTAATTGAATTACTTAAATACCTCGACACTTGAACTTATAGATCTGTTGTATAAACAACCGGTCAACTTTAGCATGATATAACCTGAACTCCTCGTGTAAAACATAACTTCTCGAAAAGCGGCTAACATTTAAATTAGTACGGGTGGTACCTTAATTAGAGTTTTTTTAATGTAATGTAATGTAATACCTAAAATTAGGAAGTTTTCTCGATTGCGTAAATTTGACAAATATCCTTAGCGCTATTTTGGACATATTTTAGGTGTTAATAAGTGTGCTTAGTGACGCAAATTTGAGAAACATACTTATCGCCTTGAAAAATAAATGTATGGGAGGTACCACTAATATTAAAATAAAAATGTGAAAAAGGTACCCGTAGCAAATATTTAAAAAATCTATGAATACAATTTCATTAAATCAGTCCAACAGTTTCTCTGCAAATTGAGGATATGGCCATACCCACATACATACTTTTGCGGTACATAGAAGTGATATAGAGGTCATTTCAAATTCTCGTCGGTTTTTCGGACGATCACATAACCTTTTTGGTCATGCCATAAAATTTAAAAAACAGACATACGTTTTGACCCTAAGTCTTTTTATTACCTAATGACCGTCTCAAGTGGAATGTGGCCTTGGTATTTAAAATGGAATGTAACAAAAACTTTCGCAGTTTCTCTAGATAGTACACAGAGCTATTGGAACCTGCCCGACTGTTAAATTTATTGACCTAATTGGCTCTTTACTTTATGCATCAGTTTTTAACACAATTTTTAAAGGTTATGTTTTACTTAAGTTGTTAACTAAATAATCAACCATTCTTACCTACAACGAAAATTACACAATGTTCATGAATTGCTAATACAATTTTTTCGTGAGCCTCATTTTAATTTGAATCTGCAAAGATTAATAAAAAAAGTTAATATAAGTTGTTTAAGCGCTTCGGTTTTCGCCAAAAACTGAGATCACAAAGATGTTTGCTCACGAAGGGTACTTATTGATTTTCAGGCCTTCGGGACTGGGATAAGGGCCTAAGCGTTAAGGAGGATATTTTGTATATGAGACTGTTGTAAAATGCATTTAATAGAGTTAAGTTAGTTGATTGATCGATCACATTACTATATAAGTACATATTATTATTATTGTAATAGTTTGTTATTTAAATCAGATGTTACAAAAATAAATGGGTTACTTAGAATAAGAAGGGTTAATTTTTTCTGGTTGATCAAAATAAACATAAGAAAAAATTAACTCTAACTACCTACTTAATTACTTTACAAAGTATACACATAGTCAGAAAATGCATTTATTATTTTGTAATTTTGGTGCTATTATTTTAATCTATATAAATATTACATAGCGATTATATTCATTAGTTTTAAATTAAAATATGAATTATGTAATATAATTTGTTTAATTTACTTTTAATAAATATCTTTCAATACTTTTCGTACCTATTGAATTTATACAAGATATACAGATGTTTTAACCATCTCCGTGGCGTAATGCTTAGACCATTAGCTTCACATCAGGAGGACGCGGGTTCGATTTCCGGCGGAGTCTTACTTTGTAAGGCTCGGTTTGGTTGGTGGAAGGGCATTTTCTAAGCCCGTCTAGCTAGGTACCACCATCTTATCTAAGTCTTGCTGCCAAACATCAACGCTAACAACATTGAAGATAAGATAACCAGTTCCCCATTGCTTTGGGGAATCTTGGTAAGCTTGCTTCCATCTTTGGAATCATCGTCACTCACCATCAGGTGAGATGATGCCAAGGGCTTACCAATTGCGAATAAAGGAAAATAGAATAATCTAACCCATTTAATTGAAAATTAAAATCTGGTCTGATTAAAATGTATTGTCACTCAGTTGATCAAGGCAAATCCAACGACACCTCAAAATCCAAAATCCATCAAGCAATTCCGGCTACCGGCTCAACCAAAGAAACACATACTACATACACCTGAAAAACAGTACCCCCTTTTTGGTAGTCGGGTAAAAAAGACACACACGTAAAGTTAGATAATGTGACTTCTATAATAAAACTAGAAACTTCCAAGGCACTTTTCCAAGCAAAAAGTGAAATGTTATTTTTTGGATTTTTGAAAAAGTCACACATCAGCTCTATACGTCCCCACCGAGCCTACCTTGAATAAGGGCGGTCGGGCCTTAGTCGATCACGCGGGCCCAGTGAGTGCGGGTTGGTCGACTTCACACACAACATTCGAGTTTCTTCGCAGGCGTATGCAGGTTTCCTCACGATGTTTTCCTTCACCGTATAAGAGCGTCGGATAAACGTACATAAATTGAAATTCGAAAACACATTGGGTACGTGGCAGGATCGAACCACGACCTCCCGGACAGGAGGTAGAGCGGCCCTTGCCATTACGCCACCGACGCAAGTAAAGTTGAAAAATTATTTTGGAATTTTATATAAAAATGTATTAGCTAGAAAAATTACAAAGGTTTTTAACCACAGTTCGTTTGTTTACCTTTTTTCACAGAAATATAATCAGAAAATTTAATTGGACATTCAAATTAATCGTCAGTTTAACAAAGACATTTTGAGTTAAAGATGACATATATCAAAAATTCTTTAAAGAAGCGCCAAATCGATATCATCACATCAGCTCACCTTCGTCCCCACCGAGGGGCTCGAGCCTACCCTGAATTAGGGCGATCGGGCCTTAGTCGACCACGCGGGCCCAGTGCGGATTGGTCGACTTCACACACAACCTTCAAGTCTCTTCGCAGGCGTGTTCAGGTTACCTCACGATGTTTTCCTTCACGGTAAGAGCATCGGATAAACAAACATAATAAATTTAAATTCAAAAACACATTGGTACGTGGCAGGATTCGAACAACGACCTTCCGGTCAGGAGGCGGCGGCCCTAGCCGTTACGCCACCTTTTTTTTTTCACAATTGGTAAGCCCTTGGCATCATCTCACCTGATGGTAAGTGACGATGATGCCGAAGATGGAAGCGGGCTTACCAAGATTCCCAAATGCAATGGAGAACTGGCTATCTTATCTTCAAACCGGAACACATCAATGTTGTTAAAACTGATGTTTGACGGCAAGACTTAGATAAGATGGTGGTAGCTAGCCAGGCGGGCTTAGAAAATGCCCTACCACCAACCAAACCGAGTCTTACACAATTGACCCCGCCGGGAATCGAACCCGCGACCTCCTGTGTAAAGCCAGTGAACTTTGCCTCTGAGCTACGGAGGCGGTTATGCTCGACCGACGCTCTTGCCGAATTATATCGATGAAACTATAAAATATCTCAGAAACGAAACGTTTTTTTTGTTTTGTATATTTATCTTGTTCGTGGTTTATATAGTCTTTCTCTGTTATTAATATTTGCCAAGTATTTGCCCTAATTTAGGGTAGGCTCAAGCTACTTGCTGGGCGACATTTATGATCAGATAGGATGACGATGATTTATTAATATAAGTAACTTTGTTTAACAAACTGTTGTAATTTTTACCGACTTCAAAAAGGAGGAGGTACTAAATTCGACTGTATATATATTTTTTTTATGTATGTTCACCGATTTTTCCGTCATTTGTGGACTGATTTTCAAAATTCTTTTTTCATTCGAAAGAGTATTTAATAGTTTATTATACGTTCGCCGGTTTGATTCCCGGATAAGGTGAGCGAGTTTGAGAAAATCTTTGATTAAAAAAAAATCACAATTGTTAAGCTTTTGGCATCATCTCACCTACTGGTAGTTACTAAGTTAGACTACACCGGGGATCGAACCCGCGACCTCCTGATGTGAAGCTAATGGACGTAACCATTAAGTCACGCAGTATAAGTACTAATATATTAAGAAAAACGTCCACAGCTGGACAAATGCCTCCCTCAAGGATTTCCACGACGACCGGTCCTGCAAAGTAAAGTTCTCGAGTGGCGACCGCGCACCGGACCGACGACCTGGTGAAGATCGCGGGAAGCCGATGGATTCTAACTTGAAATATATGTATTTAAAAATAAAAATAAAAGTTTAAAAAAACTAAAAACCGACTTCAAAATGAAATTAACTCAAAAGTATGAAATAATATTATTATATTTAAATACACAACATTACCCACAAAAACGAAATCAGTGGGTACAAATTAAATGAGGGTCTTTAAATTCAGCACACAGTTACTTACGTATCAAATGTTTTAGATTCGATGGCATTGCTGACACCGACCTTAAAAAAAATTTCAAGCCCCTAATTTAATTCGTACCCAACCCACCTTTGATTTCGTTATTGTTGGTTAATGTTGTGTATTTAAGTATAATAATATTATTTCATACTTTTGAGTGAATTTCATTTTGAAGTCGTTTTTTAGTTTTTTTAAACTTTTATTTTTATTTTCTCTATTTTTAGTGATAATGCTATCTATCTAACAACGTAAAAGGAGCATTCCACATTGTTGTATGGGACATTCGTACGATAGTTTCAGTGTTTGATGTACAATAAAACATTTACTAGGGAACGCCTCTGGTTTAAACTTAGCATTTCGTAACAACATAACTTCGATCAATCATAAAATGTATAGTCTATCTAGATATACTCAATTATAAAGTATTTATAGACGTTTTACGTCGCCTGTTGTGCGGGACAGCGAAACTACCAAGTCTGCGATTCCTTTTAATTAATTCGATTATTAAGCGAATTTGTAACATCTAACGAAACATTATTTTTAACACTGATAAACTAAAGCCGAAGGAGTTATTTGAAATAAATAAAACGCACATCTGTTGGAAACTTTTTTTTGGAAAAAAAATTATTCACATCTGTTGTACGGGACGCGTCGCCTGTTGTGCGGGACGAGTACGAATTCCAGTACTAATTTGGTAATCACAGTATTCGTTATCAATGAATTCTTCATGAATTAGACCGTAATGAAAAAGAACGATTATATTTGAGCTTAATTGAGATTATATTTGATCATCCCGACCCTTTTTTTATAACGAAATTCTTGTAAGTAATTAATTGAGGGCAGTATAAGTCTGCACTTATGTATGTTTTATAAATTTATAAACTAAGTAGATGTAATGATCGTTTGTTGTTTCAAAATAAATAATATTTAAGTTTTTCATGGAAATAGTTTTAATTGTGCAAATTAAATTTAAATCAATATTATTTATTCTTCTATAAAGTAAAAAAATATTATAATAAAAGCATTAAGTTACAATTTTTAAGATGTAAAATTAAAAGTAACTTCGCCAAATGACGGGCAATACAAGTCGTATAAATCGTTGGACGGCGCGGGCGTATCACCACCATCATCATAATATTCCTGTCTTGTCCCGCAATAACCACATGTATCGTGGATGACCATGCCTTCTTTGTGGACATTATAACTGTTACACCACGGGAGCGATTCCATCCAAACTTTAACTAAAAATTGTCTTGGAAGATTTAATGAAAACAGTTGCATTTTTCTAACAGTTAAGTATTTCACCTACAAAATATAACAAAATTTTTGTGATTAATATGTAGAATGTATTAACTACCTAGTTATAGTTAAAAATAAATAGTTAAATATTACCTTTTCTCGCATCGAGGCTGAATATATCTTATCTAAGTCTTTGGTAGATATTTTTATAATTTCATTGACTATACTGTCAAAAGCCATTTTTTCTAATGTTTTCGGGTTTTGTAATACGAAAAAAACCATTTTTATAATATTTGTATTCTGAATAAAATATTCTGTACGTTTTCTGACTACAAGAAAATATTTAAATCGTTTATTTAAATATAGTATATAATATATAGTGTTCCATAACACTATAAAAAACAAAACGCCGAGAATTGACGAAATTATACCATCTCTTTGATAGGCCAAAAAACACTAAATTATTGTAGAAAAAGAGTTTCTATAGGTCCGCTAAGAACTAAATGAGAACATTATGAAACTCAAAGGAAGTGCCACCTGGGTTCTATATTACAAGTTAAAAACTTTTATTTCATCGCTGATGCCATGGTTCTGGGCTTGAATTTTGTTGGAGGCACAGGTGATGACGTGAAAGTTAGAAATGCCAGGAATAGGTTTCACTGAGGTCTATGGATTTTCGGGATTGATTTTGGCATATATTTCGGACTGAGAAATATAAATAATCTCGGTGGTCTTTATTACTTCTCGTGCGACTTTAACGAAATCTTCAGCCGATTGGACTACTATTCCAGCCTGACTTAACATCTTTTTTTTTACCAATCTTTTCACGTTCCCTCCTACGCCATCCACAACTCCTTTTCCATGGGACGTCGCTGAATACTTCCAGATAAATTGTCGGTTATATTTAAGGCTCAGGTGATTAAGCAGCTTCACCATGTATGTATTCTTAAATTCGGATGACGGGCCATCGCTCCATATGATGTTTTGAATGGTTGCATCATTATTCTTTTTAAATATTATTTCAAAAAGTTGGTTAACAAAAACGAATATCGTATCTTTGTCTTTGTTGCGACTGTCTGAGCAGACGACATAAGTTTCGCATTGGTTTTGAAAAAATACCGCAGCAGTGAGCATAAGTACACTTGAACGCGCCCAAAGCGCGCTCTGAATCTCATTTTGGTATTCGCATGAGAACGACATAGCAAAATCTATCTGTAAGATCCTTGTATTGGCACATTTTTTATCTTTTTCGAACTCAGCACTCTGCACTCTTTTTAAGTTAACATGACTCAGAAATTTTGGATAGTCTTCTTTAACCTTGTCATACAGTTCCGCAGATACACTTTCTTTTAATGCTAGTTTTAGCCTTCCTGTAGAATCTTTTTCCCATTCTCTCCAGCTAATCGGCTGTAGCATATGTTCAGGTGGATTTAACTTTTGCATATCACCACACAGTCCACAGTTCTGTTGCCAACAAGCAGAATTAATTGAACAGTCGCATAGAACTATCTCCCAAAACCCTTGATTGTAGTTAATTTTCAGCGCCTTTAATTTCAAAATAAAATTTTCGTGTATTCTACATTTGCATTGTTCACTTGGAGTATCTTTTAAGAGAAGGGCATTTTCAGGACGCAACTCACAAAACTTAGAGAATCCGATTTTGGTAAAGACATTTTCTTCTTTGTATATTTGAAAAGCTTCACGAAGAAACATAGTCAGATAATATTTTTTGCTGGTTTTTTTTCTCTCCACTTTTCCAGGAAGTCATGCAATCTTTCATTCCTGGACATATGTAGACAATATCTGGACGAAAATAAAAAAAAATTACCGAATTTTCGTCATAGTCCCAGTTTTCTTCATCATTTTGCTCCAGTTCTCTTTCCATCTCTTTGGCTAACCGAATTCCATAACGGCTAGAGAGACCTTTTATGACGTAGTCACGTTTAGTAGGACAAGATGGAAGGGCCTGAACAGCTTTTCGGATCGCCTTAGAAGCTGTTTGTGGACACTTATATGGGTGCGCGGGCACGGAAGTGCTTGGTGTTTCGCCTGATGTATTCACGACTGTAGAATTAGTTGACGGTTCACTGGATAGGCGTTTCTTTGCCCTCTGTTTACGTTTCTTCTCTCTTTCGTACAATTTTAACTGTTCCAATTCTTTTTTCGTCATAGCTTCCTTTTGCTTCTTTTTTAAATTAGAAATTCGAATATTTTCATTTTTTTGATAGTTTGGATCTTCAGCTTTTCTTTTCTCGCGGTATTTTTTCACATACTTAGAATTACATTGATCGGACATTGCAAAAAAAGAGTATGACTAAAACTGTTGTGCGGGACAAATATATATATTTATATAGTTGAAAATAAACGATCAAAGCAAATGCACTACCGGGTATCGCGGTCGATAGCTACTATCAAACTGTGTTTACTATGTGAACACTAATTATAAATATATTTCTCGTTACTCACAAAATTAAAATTGTTTAAAAATCCTGTTGTGCAGGACAGCGTTAGTAGAGTATTATTACTAAAGTCATAGATTACAAATTAACTGTCAATCGTAATCAAATTTATTTTTTATTCTAACATATGGTCTCCTTCTTTGATTATACACCAAAAAGTTTTAGTTAAAATTGTGTTTCTTTGTACAACAGGCGATAAAAACGAGGAAAATTGAGTAAGGTAAAACAGAAATGTTTGGTTTTTTAAATAAATTTAAAATAATGACAAGAAAAATAAATTTTGCCCATTAAAATTTTAGTTACTAGTGCTTAAGTATATATAGTATTATGTCGTAATGAAATTTTAGCCATAATTTAACTTTTAGTTTTGTAGGCCTCGGTTGCATTGCTGGTGGAATGCTCCAAAACCCAATCACCTACTCACCAATAGGAATTATCAAATCATAATACATGTGTTTCATAAACAGATACAAAGTCCTGTGGCTTCCATCATCATCTCAGCAGAGATAATATGAAAGTTATGGAGTTAATCGTCCATCATAAGCTCATCTGAATAACCTGAAAGAATACAACCTATCGGTCTATGCATACCTACGTATATATCTTTGTATATTATTGAAAGAATTTTCCTCCAACTCCTAACCGTTAAGGAGTTGTACCTTCCTAAATCAGCTTATCAACATGAGATGATGACTAACAGACGCAAGTATTTTAATAGCTTTAGAAAACATATGAATCGCGTCATAAGTGCCTATGTAATGAGTAATTTGAGGGTTGCTCTCGATTTCCCTGGGATCCCATCATCCGATCCTGACTTGGTGAAAAAAATAATTTTGAAAATCGGTTCACAATTGACGGAAAAATCGGTGAACATATATATAAAAAAAAATACAGTCGAACTTAGTACCTCCTCCTTTTTTGAAGTCGGTAAAAAATAAAAATTTAGCCTGCTTCGAATATAATTTGCTATGTATTTACGAATAACATTAAGTAATTTCCCTCGAGCAAGGCTTATAGCGCTGGGACTTCCTCAGAAAATTCAAAAATGGCTACGCCAAAAAGCTTAGTTCGTACCTCTTTGAGTGCGCTTGATTTTTGCACCAGAAGTAGATAGGTCATCACATCAGCTCACATATACGTCCCCACAGAGGGGCTCGAGCCTACCCTGAATTAGGGCCATCGGGTCTTAGTCGACCACGCGGGCCCATTGCGGGTTGGTCAACTTCACACACAACCTTCGAGTTTCTTCGCAGATGTGTGTAGGTTTCCTCACGATGTTTCCCTTCACCTTCTTCGGCAACATCGTCACTTAACACCACGTGAGATGTTGTCAAGGGTTTACCAATTGTGAATAAAAAAAAAAAAGTAAGAGCGCCGGATAAACGTACATATGAGATCGAAATTCGAAAACCCATTGGTACGTGGAAGGACTCGAACCACACGGGTAGGAGGTAGCGGCCCTTGCCGTTGCGCCACCGACGATAGGTATAGCCTTAAAATAAAAACATTATTATGCTTTGTCAGATTCAAAATACTCTTTACTCATAATTAAAAACTGTCTAATACGTAAACAAAGACGTAATACGACTTAATCTTAAAGAAATATAAACTGACCGTAAATGTAAAATACCTGCTAAATAATTCAATAACACACTATGATCTGCTTTATTTACTTTGATACCTATACATACGAGTAAATCGTGATTACTTAAATTTGTTCTATATACATACATACACAAAGACAAATCTAAATTCTAACACTTGCTAATTATTATAAGTACAGTTTGAAGAGAGACAGTGTGTGTGTGTGTGTGAGAGAGAGAGATAGAGGAAGACACAGAAAAAGCAAACGTGACGTCAAACCAAACCTACCTCCTGTTAGAACCGTTCGCAAAATATAAAGGATATTTCTACATCTTTTTTTATTTCATAATCATGATTAATGACGAAATAATTTTTAGTCACATGTAGCAACTCTTTCTAGGTTATGCTTTAAGTATTATAGTAATTTATTTATTTAAAACCCAAATTGTATTATGAGATTCCTAAATTTTGCTATAGATCTACTACGCTCGCTTTTTTTGAATTTGGAAACGTGCACGACCTATGAAGGTACAGTCTAATAACTTGTGTCATGGACTTGAACATGCATTATAGGGTACCAATAATGTGCGACCCGATAATAGACAACCTATGAACAAATATTTAGTATATTATTTTGTTATGAATGTACAGCCTGATAACTCGTGTATTGGACTTGAATTGAAATAAAAGAGATAAAAGCTTATACCTAAAAGTGGTCCAGTGGTCAGCGCTCCTGCCTGCTGGACCGAGGGTCGTGGATTCGAATCCCACTCAGGGCAAACATTCGTATTAACGGACAGGTTTCTTTGATCTGTATCAGAGTGTTTATGATTATCTATAATTTATGTAATTAAACGTGTACAGGGTGTAACAATATTGGTGTAGGAACAGTTAACTGGGGCTTCTACTCATCATACTGAATAACTTTCCCCAAGGAGCCCATAATTCTCAAAAAAAATTTGAACCCACCACACAAAAAATCACAAACTCGTTGATCAGCAGCTGGTCGATTTGTATGGAGGGTCCAACTTTTTTTTTGATGAGTAGAACCCCCAGTTAACGGGTCCTACACCAATTTTTTTACATTCTGTATATTTGTCTCTGGTTCCCATAACACGGGTAATCCTAGTTTTGGTCTGGATGATCGTGTTTGATATGTCCCTAAATATGTATTTATTAAACATATGGTGAAGCGGGAAGGGGGGCATTCCACGGAAGTCACATCTTAGGGAGCATTTGTAGTATGCAGATATTAAAATAAATGTATACTAGAGTTTACAACAAGTAAGAGAGTAATGTGGAGAGCATTATTAATTTATGTAAAATCATACCTATACTTATTATTGATGAGAGCTCTCTTCCCTGCAGATCATCGAACGAGCAGACTTAGGTACTAATTAAGAAAAAAATAATAATAAATACCTACATTTTTGAATCTGTATCACAACCTTCACAAAACATGGGACAAATGTATAAATTTTGCATTACTGGTAACTTTAGGGCACTGGCATAGGCCTTAAATGAGTAGTGTATATATGAGAGTTCTGGCTCACCAGTGCGAGTGAGAGAGAGAGAAGATACGAAATCCTATGTGTTAGAGCGAGACAGAGCGATGGTGTGAGTGAGAATGACGTCATACAGTGCGAGTGAGTGAGGGGTAAGATGCGATACCGCATGTGTTAGAGCGAGACAGAGCTATGGTGTGAGTGAGAATATGCGTAGGCGTAGTGGGCGTGACCACCCATCAACCTTGGCATCGACCAATCACAGCGTCAGCTGTCAACATGACAGCTGTCAAAGTCAGCTGTCACAACTGTCAACATGACACCTGTCATTGGACTGTTATGTCAGCTGTCACCATAGCAGCAAAGTTAGCGAATGTGTGAATATAGATGGCGTTAGTGAGAAAAAAAACATTCGTTTGGTTAGATTTGAATCCACTGCGGCGGCGGCTCTGAAGCGACGCGAGTAGCCACACACCGCAGAGCCACAGCACCTGATAACGTTAGCAATGAAATATTGATATCCATGGCTGGATATGACGTCATGGCGGGTGCCCAAGGGGGCGGGGGGGCGGGGGCGCTGAATGATGTGGACAAAAATGCATGAGTGATAGAGAGAGAGAGAGAGAGAGAGAGACACACATACCGCGGCCTGCCAAACAGTTTTTGCGTTAGGTGTTAACTATACCTATGAGAGAAGACAGAGATAATATGCTGCGGCTCACGGCGAATGCCTAGGGTGCGGGGGCGGAGGCGCTGAATGATGCAGATAAACATGGTACTACTATCAGCTGTGTTTAACTCCGATGATGGAATACAATGGCGGCGCAGTACCAACACTCTAGTAGATGATAATGTTACACACACACACGCCGCTAGATGGGGTGTACTAAGCAAAAATCCATTGACATTGTCAGGAATCGAACCCGCTGCTCATATAGTGCGAGCATATCATTCAACCTCGGCACCAGCACGGCGGCGGGGGGCGGACCGAGTCTTATCAACGTGCGCGCCGCTTGCAGGTGGATGTGGGCAGCAGCTAGTATATAAAGTTTAATAGAATTTTATGTACTTAGTTAACGAGAAGAAACACCTTTTTAGGGTTTCGCATGTGAATCTTAAAAATAAAAAACCATTTTCATATAATAAGTATATACTTGTTTTTTTATTTCATCAACTTATAAAATAGGTATTAAACAAAAATTCGAGACAAAAACATGCTATTTCACAATCGATAATAGACGTTTTATCACACACTTGATCTAGAATAGCACTCGTTTCCTGTAGTGTAAGCGGTTGCCTATGTTTCAGATGTCTCTTGAACAAATTAATTCGATTTTCATAGGTAGCCCCGAGTTTATGTAATCGTTGCATCTGTGCACTAATACACCCCATAAGTTTCTCAATGTTTCTCCAATCCTCATGACTTAATACGACGTATTTTTCCGGCTGGGTTACTCGTGTTATTAATAAATCTGCGCAGACATCCGGCCGGGGTGGTAAGTTGAAAACAGCTAGATTTCCAAAGCAGGTTATTTCCATCGGCATCTCAGGTGATGTAGGTGAGCTGGTGAAGAAATTTCTCAAGATATCAGCTTTCTCCACGAATAGTCCAAACCACTCTCGTTCACTTAGTTCCAGCTTCCCATCGAGGTTCACACAAATTGATAAATCTTGCGGTTTGTTCCCCGCACCCGCCTCCATATTATGCTGTGATAGTTGTAGATTTAGGTATACGTATACGGAAGATAATTTCTGCTGCCCAGCTGCTGTTGTTGGTAGACTGAACTGACTCTTACTTAGTTCACACTTCCGCCAAACCACAGATGGCGTGTACGAGGGAAATAAACCCAACATTTTTTTATATTTAGAAAATTTGAAGACGTATGTTATCTACACTACACTCTTCAAGAGACCGAAGGTAACTGACTTATTTTTTACTGTGTTATCTTTCGCACACTTCCGGTGAGTGCGGTATACTCAAACATAGAGTCATTGATGATAAGACAGTAGGCTGTAGTGTTACCAGGAACATTCTTTTTAAAATCCAGCTCAACTTTGATATCGATAGCGCCACCAGCGTTGTAGGTATCGCACTGTCGCGATGTATCGATAACCACTAACGCACATTTAGTTTTATAGTGCGCAACGTCCACTTGTGGGCTACTATGTAAGCGATGATAGTAGTTTTGTTGAAAATTGGCGAATGCATCATACAATAGGGGGTAGGAGCCCTTTTCAAAATCAGCTGAAAATGAGTCGTATGGGTAGTACTGAGAGTTCAAGTACACTTTACAGTTTGTTAGATTGCAGTGGTCGAATAGACTCATATCCTTCATCTCCTCATTTTTCTTGCCCGTTTGCAGTCCAATGATGACATAGCGAGGTTTCTCTAGTTGTGAGGTGGTTTTAATTGTCCACACATGTTTTTGAGCGGATGGCAACACCGGATACTCGTACAGGTCCCAGGTGCGGAATGCGATAGGGATAGGTATATTTCTCTCTACATAGGTTAGAAGTCGTAGTTTTTCCTTATCAGACACTTTAATGATTGGCACGCGCCAAACAAGACGAGTGATTTCTATTTCCGGATGCTTGGCAACTTCCTTGGTGATTGCAGCATTGATGTTTGTATTGGCTCTATTTAAAACCAATTCATGTTTAGCATTCATTATCACCCGTCGATAGTCCTCAGCGAATCCGAGCAGGTGTGAGAGTGGCACCGTAAAGCTAAAGTCTCCATCTTCAATCACCTTTATCGCACCGGTATTCCACCCAGCGTTCTCCAAGGCGTTCTCCGTCTCTTTAGCGTACGAGATTAGACCCTTCATGGTGGATGTGACACCGCAATTCTTGGTCCTATCAATTTCTACTCCATTCAATTCGTAGCGTATGTCTTGAAACAGGTAGGCTAATCCATTGTTGATGAAGGTGCACTCCTTGTTAATAGTGCCTTCTATTAAAATTTGGCTATCGCACGGCAACACTATCAGATCTTGGCGGTTGATACAAATACGAATCTCATCGTTGTTTTTGAAAGAGTTATTGTATGGGTTAAAGGTGTGATATTCAATACTCTCTATGCTATCATCAAACACCACACTCTCAGCTATATCTAAGATAGTGGATGACGATGACATGGTGGTACTTTAAACCCAATCGATTGCAAAAATAAGATATTTTCTTTAGATAATTTTTTAACAGCTGCAGCAGTAGTAGGTGGTGGATGTCTCCACTCACGATGATCACTACTTAATGTAGGCGTCACCTGCTTGCTCTCACTTTTATACACAATCATCGCAGTACCTTTCTAATGTGCAATCGTAGCGATATATTTTCACCTTGAAAATTAACCAGGTCTCCGCGTTCGTTGACAATGCGCACCTTAATTTCTTGTATAGTGTTTCTCTTGATTGGTAAATAGATAATATTCGAAGGGGTCTCCACTATCTGATAGCCAGGTGGGACAGTAGGTGAAAACTCGTGAATCACATGCGATGGCTCGTTATTGATGAATGAACCCTCCACTATGTTGCACTGTATTCTTATAGTATGCGTTATCAGTATATCAATCTGCTTATCGGACCAGTGCATCATCTTGGAGTTAAGAACTCGCGGCGAGAAGCCTAAAAGTGGTGCGATAGAGTTCTTTTTGTTGAAATAAACCTCATATTTAGGTGAGTACACTAAGCATTTCGCTGTGTTTACATTCGCCTCCAACTCGAGTATACCTCCACTCTTCGCATCTCCATCGATTTGAGCCTGAGCAATCATTTGCTTGTACAGGTTCTTGATGATATCGCGCAGTTCATAAGTCCCCTCGGGCACCTTAAGTATTTTATCACCATAATGAAATAAATTATTACTTTTATCCACATTAGGTATGGAATTGAATGTCTTAAAATAGACCAAAGCACATTCATAGTCCCCATTGTCTAGTTCTAGCGGTGTAAGAAAATCCGCAGACAACTCTGAGCTATTACTGTTAAGGGAAATTGTAAAAGAGTGCGGCATGTTTAGGTATTTGCGTGGTAATGATCAATAATAAACTCTAACATCGGTTTATATATATAGATATATTTTGAACTTACTTATTAAACATTCTATGGGTATAGGTGGTTAAAAACTTTAAACATAAATGACCACAGTTTTTAGCGGTGAAACGTTGAACTCTATCATAATTATACTCTATATGTATTTTATTCATATAACGAACAAACTCCAACGGTGGCCTCAAGTCTCCATAGCTATCAAAATACATGCAAATATTGTCTTTTTTCACATAGGCAACCCAATGTGTTCCGGGTCCTTCTCGATTATCCAAGTTGATAACACCTGTTTCGCAGCGATGTGGAGCGGTGTTCGGTAGACTGTCTCTCATGAAAACACCTCTGAAGAAAGGTATTCCCACCTTTTTAACATACTCCAGGATATCATTATCGGTGAGCACCACCGATGCTCTTAGTAGTTTTTTGGGGGTGCTAGGTAAAGCCCCATCCCACGTTTGTAAGGAGCCACATACAATCCTTTTCCAACCTTTCCCCCATCACCGCCGCTTTTTCTACTCGCCATTTCATAAATGTTTTTAGCTGCGGTGGTGACACCTCCTGCAAGGGTTCCGGCAGCTGCTAGTGCGCCTAATAGAGGAATAAGCGGTAAGAACCCTCCTCTTTTAGACGACGGCACGGGTATGACCCTCGGCATCTGAATCGTTTTTCCTCTAGCGTATTGCTTGGCGACTTTCACGGCGGCACTCAATAGCGAAGCAGCGGTAGATGTTGTATTTTTCTTTTTAATTTTATTCTTCATAGCCTTGCGGGTAGCACCAATGACCCTGGATATGGGAATCCCCATCCCACGCTTGACTTTGAACTTCATTGCTTTATTCACAGCAAGGCCGGCCAGTCGCTCTGATAAATTTGATGATTCACGCCAACGTTTTTCAGCGGCGGTTGCTAGCTCCAAATCGGCCTTATGTCTCGCCTCTAAGGATGAATTTTGCGCGTACGCAATATCGTGTAATTTACAGGCTTCGTCGAGCAGGTTAATGCCCCTATCACCACGTGATAACCGTTTCTTTAGTTTGGTTCCTGGTCCACAATAGTTATAACCGGGTATGTGGAGTTCAAACGGAAGATTATTGATAACACTATTTAAGAGTCCCGATCCACGTTTGACCACTTTAACTTTTCGTTTCATAATGCACTAATATGATGTGTGTAATCGCCTTAAATAGAAACATTTATTAGTCGTGTGCAGGTGAAGTGATTACAACAGCAGCAGCAAGGTGGTGGTGGTGAGTCGTCGTTGTTGTTATCTTCTTTCTTAGCCTGTTGCTCACAGCTAGTTTCCGATTGCTTCTTCTTCTTCTCACCCTCTTGTTGTTGTTGTTGTATGCAGTACGGACAACTCTTCCTCAAAAACCAAGGTGAATCAATTTGAGTGGCGTTGGGATCCGGATTGACAGGATGCTCTGTACAGATAAAATACTTTCGAATATCCGGGTCGTTTCGCAGGTAATCCGGAAGAATATCCTCCAATTCCATCACCCACTCAAAAGGATGTTGGTAGGTACTAAGGATTTTTTTCAACTCATTTTTTATTTTTTCTTTATCAACAGGAGACATGGTTATGGAGTCTATCTATATACTAGTATATATAACACGTTCAACTCGAGCGGGTTCTCACAACGTAATGAAACTTAGAAAGCAAAGCTCGTGTCTTAAAGTGAAGGATTGGAGTGATTATTGTTGTGATGGCAGCAGCAGCAGCAGCGGTACATCAATGGTCAACTCAAAAAATGGTGTGTTGCTATCAAACAGTATAAGATGTCTTATCTGTGGTCCCTCAAACTGTGGGAAAACCAACGTTCTCCTAACACTACTGCTCGACCCAAACGGAATCAAGTTTTCCAATGTGTACCTGTACTCCAAGTCGCTTCATCAACCAAAATACCTATTTCTTGATAGGGTGCTGAAGAAAGTAAAGGGTTTAACGTTTTATGCGTACAATGATAAGAGTCAAGTGGTGCCACCGAATGAAGCTCAAGACCATAGTGTTGTTATTTTCGATGACGTGGCTTTAGAGGATCAAGACGCTATACGTCAGTACTTTTCTATGGGACGTCATAAGGGGTTGGACTGTTTTTACTTGTGTCAAACCTATAGTAAAATACCAAAACAGCTGGTTAGAGACAATGCAAACTTGATACTGCTGTTTAAACAGGATGATTTAAATCTAAGACACTCGTACGATGATCACGTAAACACCGATATGACTTGGGAGCAATTTCAAGACATTTGTCGCAAGTGTTGGGAGGAAAAGTACTCTTTTCTGGTGATTGATAAGGATAGAGATATAAGTAAAGGACGCTATCGGAGAGGATTTGATACATTTATTACATTATAAATTGATTCGTCACCCACTTGTGTACTTCATTCGGCAAAATGTCATCATCAAAGGTGCAGGTCTTTGGTGATAAGGAGTTGAAACGTAAGCTTACGCAATCCATTGATGCTGTAAGGAAAAAAGTTAAGGCGCTACAATCAGATAAACAGATGCTTACAACACGATTGGAGGAAACATTTGAACCCATCACGAAACCCTTAAAAGCTCTATCATCAGATCTGATGACGATAAAACCAGAACCATCACCGCAGGCAGCTTATTTACAAACAAAAACCTCTACACCCTATAAAATGAGTTTTAAAAAGGAAATGGATGATGCTGATGCTGATGATGAGGACTTGGGTGAAGACTATTCAATAGAACCCGAGGAGGAAGAAGCAGAAGAAGAAGATCCTGCAGATATATCTGCGATACCATCGGAATTTATGGTGGCAGGGGAAGAAAGTGGTGCTAGCATGGATGAAACGAGTATGCTACCATATTTGGCGAACCTGTTTAAACGAGAGAAGATTCCATTCGGTGTTCACATACAACGTGATAAGATGTATGTAGGAGATAGCCCGCTCAAAATTGAAAACAATGAAATTAGTGTTAAGGGGAAAACGTTTGAAAAAACACTCGGTTTATTAGAGCTTCTCTTCAAAAAAGTTCCTAATAAAGAAATTGTTCTCAAAGCTGATATCGATAACTACTTAAACATTCTAAACTTAACCAATGCTTATCGACGTGGGTATTTACCTGAAGGTCAAGTGCAAGGAACAAAAGGTATCAAGTATAATACATACATTAGACGTTATTTGGGTAATATGAGACCGCAGCAGCAGCAGCAGCAGCAGTCAAACAAGGCTGGTGGTGGTTGCCTTCTCACACAAAAATCCTACTACCCCACCACTGATTACATTTATTGGGATGATCCCAATGAGCTTGTAGATCGTCTGCGACTACTGATTGCATCTCAGAACGCTGGTAACACGGGGCACACCAATGAAATCAACGCTATTACAGAGGAGCTCATAGAAGCTGGTATTGTATTGAAGAAGAAGAAGAATACCTACCTTAACCACTAGACCTCTAATAGCCGATAATATGAGGTCTTGTAGCTAAAAAATATGAAACAGGGTCTATAGCTAAACAGATGAGATTAGCTCTGATAGCTGATGATATTAGATCAGGTCTGTAGATTATGAGGTCTATAGCTGATGAGATTAGATCAGGTCTGTAGATTATAAGGTCTTGTAGCTAAAAAGATAAGATTAGCTCTGATTTAGGTCTGTGTCAGAGTCTAATAAAAGCCGCTATAACTTTCGCCTATACATCATAACTAAAATGCCTGTCCACAAGTTCGGACATCACCTCCACTCTGGGGGAGTGCTTATAAATAATCTAAAATCGAGTATACGAGAAATCGATTGTGAAAATAAGCGATTGACAGAGGTTGATAGGGGTACGAGTAAAAGTGATGCAGTGATAAAGGAACAGCTGGACGAGGTGTTCGAGCAATGTCTCACACATACTCGTAACACAGCTATAGCGCTTGAAGCGCTTCAAAAATCTATAGATTTGTTAAATAAAAGGTTCACTGCACCATTAAATAAAAGCAGCACTAGTGCAGAGTCTAATCCAGCTAAAATCAGACGTGTCACCCTCATACCACAAAGTATAGTGGGTAAAAAAAAACAACAAAAGAATCCCCTAGTAGCACCAAAAACACACAATGAGTAAGGCGCAAGTTGTTAAAGAAATACATAGATACGCAAGAAAGAACTTCCCCCGCAGACGTTTCATACAAAAGGGTATTGATGACACCTGGCAAATTGATCTGATTGATATGCAGAAACACTCTAGAGATAACGGCGGGTATAAGTATATTCTATTGTGTATAGACACCTTTTCAAAATTTATTTGGACTCAACCATTGAAGAGTAAAAATGCTGATAACGTCACGAGGGCTATGCAAGAGATTTTGAGCGGGCGAAGAAAACCGAAAAACCTTCAATCTGATCAAGGAAAGGAATTTTTCAATAGCAAGTTTGAAGCGCTCATGAAACGTTATGCAATCAACCATTACTCCACTTATAGCGTAATGAAGGCATCTATAGCAGAGCGGGCGATAAGGACCCTCAAACATTGGTTATGGCAAAATTTTAGCTTGAATGGCTCCTACAATTGGACTAAACACATACGCGAGATTGTAGAGCGATACAATAGTAAAAAACACTCAACCACAGGTATGGTACCATCCGATGTGAGCAAATCAAACTCTCAGGAAATCCTCCATAGAGTGTACAACAATATCAAGATTGCACCACAAGCTAAATTCAAGGTTGGAGATCATGTTCGTATAAGCAAGTTTAAGACGATATTCTCTAAAGGTTACACCGGCAATTGGTCAGCGGAAATTTTTAAAATTGTCAAGGTACAAATCACAAATCCAGTCACATATTTACTTGAAGATTCGAAGCAAGAACCGATATTGGGGGCATTCTATGAGTCTGAGTTGCAAAGAGTGAAATATTCAGATGTTTACCTTATTGAGAAAGTGTTAAAACGTAAAGGTGATAAACTATATGTTAAATGGTTGGGTCTTAACGAAAAAAATTGGGTACCTAAGGCGAACATTGTTTGATTAAAATAAATGTTGATTAAATATATTATTTAGTTTTACTATCCTTCTTCCCCTTAATAAGTACTGCCCCTTAAATAATATCATTCTTATCAGCGCGCGCCGCTACTCGCATTCATACGAGGACCTAACTAGATACCTACTATTCACACTCTGTTATCACTCAGTGGCGCGAGTGATGGATATGGTTTTGTGCCATCGAGGGGTACTGGGTTTGACTCCCGTGCAAGTTAAATAACAAAAATAGGTAGGTATACCTAGCTCAGTATATAACCTTCACCACATCCGGTTAGAACTAGATATTTCACAATATTTCATAGGTATTGCATCATCACTCAAGTCTTAACCGCAGCTTCTGTTAGACTCTTATCAGCGTGTGACCAGCATCCTATAACCTTCACCACATCCGGTTAGGTGGGTGTGAAATAGAACATTCTAGAAACCATCCACTTTATGCGCATGCGCACAAACACACCCTAGGTATATTATAAATAGGAAGGATCGGGTTATTTACGCTCACTCATCTATAAGTTGTTGCCACTGCCGCTACACTACCACTATACCTATTTTTTACTAATATACCAATAAAAATGGAGGGAGTTAAATGTGAATATTGTGAGAGGTGTTTCAAAAGAAATGGTGATGTATTGAAGCACTACAAATTCTGTTCAGCGAGAGTCGATTACCCCAACAAGCAACAGTTGCAGTACTGTTCAGTCTGTGATGTTCAAATTAAAAATCTTGCAACTCATCAGAGAAGTGTTGCTCACAAAGAGAAAGTGGTGTGTGAGGTTTATGGTGAGGGGGTGGAGATAGTGGAATCATCGTTTAAGTCCCGCATAGCCACCTACCGAGTGTTTTCGATGGAGAAAAAATTACTACCTGAAGATTTCATGGAAAATATTAAAGAGCGCGTGATAAAACTAACAGAGGGCAAACTCGAAGAATATAAATCCATAAAAATTAATATTGAACTTTTCGCTTTATATAAAAAAACGACGTTGATGCAGGATGGAGAGGAAAATGTCATGGAGGAGATAAAATCGTTTAATACAAAGAATAAAGGTGTATTTAAAAGTGATGACTTAAGTGAAATATATAACTTATTTATTAAGGAAATTAAGAATAAGGCTGAGGAGTTCCAAGAGCGGGACAGCGGTTGGGCCCTCTCAGAAGTGTTATACTTAGAGGTAAATATCAATAAATACACACCTCTGAGAGGGTCCAGCTATATACCACTACCCAAGTGGATCCTGGATAAGCATGCTTGCGTAAATGTGAAAAATCAGGACGAGGCATGCTTCGCTTGGGCAGTGGTTAGCGCCCTGTACCCTGCTGCAGCTAATGGGGATAGGACCTCCTCTTACCCTCACTACCGGGAGGTGTTGAGGTTGGAGGGGGTGACTTTCCCCACATGTGTAAATAGAGACATTAAGTGCTTTGAGGATAAAAATGATATTAGTGTTAATGTATATGAGGTGAGTGGGCAGGAGATCACAGGTCCACTCTACCATACCCCAATAAAACGGAGGGTGCATGTAAATCTTCTCCTCATCGAAGATGGGGAGAAGCAGCATTTTGTATATATTAAAAATATGAGTAGATTATTATCTACTCAAACATCACAGCATAATGGAAAAATGTGGATCTGTGATGGCTGCTTACTCACCTTTTGTAGTGAGCAAAACTATGAGGATCATATAAAACATGATTGTTCGCGTATAAGAACAATCTTGCCGGAACAGGGGGACAAAGTTAAATTTAAAAATCATCAAAATAAAATGCCTGTTCCGGTGATTGTTTACGCTGATTTTGAAGCAATATTAAAACCTATTAGTTCTTGTCAACCAGACAAGGCTCACTCCTATACTGAGAGCCGCCATGAGCATGTTCCTCATAGTTTTGCTTACTATATAAAGTGTTCATATGATGATTCATTAAGTAAGTATGTATCATACAGAGGTGTAGAGTGTGCTAAAACTTTTTTGAAATCTCTAGAAGATGAACTAAAACCGTTTTGTGAGGCTTTTTCGAAAGTAGTGCCAATGACCCCCCTCACCACAGAGCAGGAGCAAGCTTATAGCACGACTCTGAACTGCCATATATGTGGTGAGGAGATGGGAATAGATAGAGTACGAGATCACTGTCATTTCACAGGTGAGTTTAGAGGTGCTGCTCATTCCTCGTGTAATTTAAATTATAAGCTTAAACGCACCATCCCCATAGTATTTCATAACTTATCTAAGTATGACGCACATTTTATTATTAAAGCTCTAAAAGATTATAATGTAGAAGTGTTACCTAAAAACAAGGAGAATTTTATATCTTTTACAATCAAAAGTAAGGAGCTTAACTTTAATCTTAGATTTATTGATTCATTTAAGTTCATGTCATCCAGTCTTGATAGATTAGCGAAAAATCTTAAACCGGAACAATTCAAAACAATTGAAAAAGTTTTCCCACAACATACATCTCTGTTGACTTGTAAGGGTGTGTTCCCCTATGAGTATATCACTTCGATGGAGAGATTAGAGGAAACACGCCTGCCATCACAAAACTGTTTCTATAGCACTCTTAACAAGTGCGGGTGTACTGATGTTGAGTACAGTCACGCACAAAATGTTTGGAGTGTTTTCAACATAAAGTCTCTGGGCGAATACAGCGACTTATATCTAAAAACTGATGTTCTTCTTCTCACCGATGTGTTTGAGAATTTCCGAGAGGTTTGCCAAAAGACCTATCAGCTCGACCCGGCCCACTATTATACAGCACCTGGACTTAGCTGGGACGCTATGTTGAAATATACTGGGGTCGAGTTGGAGCTTTTAACAGACGTCTCCATGATTAAATTCATAAGTAGAGGTATACGAGGGGGGTTGAGCCAATGTAGTGGAAAGTATGCTGAAGCCAATAATAAATATCTGAAAGATTATGACCCTAGTAAAGAGGCTAGTGTAATATTCTGGGCTGACGCAAACAACCAATATGGTTGGGCAATGTCTCAACCCCTCCCATACAAAGACTTCCGGTGGTTGAGTGAAGAGGAGATCACAAACTTTGATTTGAACGCTCTAACTTTAGATGGAGAAAAGGGATACTTCTTGGAAGTGGATTTAGAGTACCCCCAACATTTACACGATCTCCACAACGATTACCCCTTTTGTCCTGAAAATAAGATCCCTCCAGGTGGTGGTGGTGGTGGTGGTAAAACTTGTAAATTATTAGCTACGTTAGATGATAAGAACCATTATGTAATTCACTATGTAAATTTACAGCAAGCTCTCGAGCATGGTCTTATATTGAAAAAAATTTATAGAATTGTAGAATTTTCACAGTCGTGTTGGCTTAAATCATACATCGATCTGAATACAAGCAAACGTGCACTCGCTGAAAACACATTCGAAAAAGAGTTTTTTAAACTCATGAACAATAGTGTTTTCGGTAAGACTATGGAAAACGTAGATAAACGGGTGGATGTACGCATCACCAACAGTTGGGAGAGTCATCGTAAACGTTTGGGGGCACGAGCTCTCATAGCTAAATTAAATTTTCATAGTCGTACAATATTGGATGAGGATCTAGTTATAATTCAGATGTATAGAAATAAAGTTGAATATAATAAACCGATTTATATTGGATTCAGCGTCTTAGAGTTAAGCAAGACGTTAATGTATGATTTCCACTATAACTATATGCTCCCCAAGTATGGAGAAAATATTAATATGTTATATACAGACACAGATTCCTTCATATATAGTATAAAAACAAACAATTTCTACGAGGATATCAAACCAGGTCTTGAGACCTGGTTTGATACTTCGGACTATCCTATAGATAATGTTTATGGACTTCCTCAAGTAAATAAAAAAGTTGTAGGTAAATTTAAAGATGAATGTTGTGGGGGGTTGATAAAACAATTTATAGGTATACGATCAAAGTGTTATTGTATAGTTAAAGAGAATGATGATGATGAAAACTGTGTGAAGAAAATTAAAGGTATTAAAAGGAAAGTTGTTACCGATGAGATAACGGTACAGAACTATTTAGATTGTTTAAAAGATAACAGTGCTTTATTACTAAAGCAGATGGGTGTAATAAGAAGTAGAGCTCATCGCTTATACACCCAAACTTTAAATAAAGTAGCTTTAAATAATGTAGACGATAAGAGATTTTATATAGGTAATTATAAGACGTTAGCATGGGGGCATAAGGATATAATGAATTAGACATATGATTAGTTTTTAAAAACATCTGTCTTTGTATATAAAAAGTGTTATCTAGGTTAAGGTTAAAATTATATGTTGCATCTAGAAAATAAATATTATTTACACATTTTATTTCATTAAGTTTTTTTTATTAAATACTAATCCCAACACTTTTGCTCTCGCTTGTACTGCACATAGCGTGCGGTGGTTAGATAACATGCTCGCACTATATGAACAGCGGGTTCGATCCCTGCGGCGTGCACGTTGATAAGACTCGGTCCGACCCCCGCCGCCGTGCCGGTGCCGAGGTTGAATGATATGCTCGCACTATATGAGCAGCGGGTTCGATTCCTGACAATGTCAATGGATTTTTGCTTAGTACACCCCATCTAGCGGCGTGTGTGTGTGTAACATTATCATCTACTAGAGTGTTGGTACTGCGCCGCCATTGTATTCCATCATCGGAGTTAAACACAGCTGATAGTAGTACCATGTTTATCTGCATCATTCAGCGCCTCCGCCCCCGCACCCTAGGCATTCGCCGTGAGCCGCAGCACAATATTATGTGTTCGTCTGTCTGTCTGTCTGTCTGTCTGTCTTCTCTCATAGGTGGTATAGTTATCTCCTGAATAGAATATCAGCTGCATAGTAGTAGTAGTCAACTCTTCATATGGGAACACCCCGCGCAAAAACTGTTTAGCAGGCCGCGGTATGTGTATGTGTCTCTCTCTCTCTCTCTCTCTCTCTCTATCACTCATGCATGTTTGTCCACATCATTCAGCGCCCCCGCCCCCCGCCCCCTTGGGCACCCGCCATGACGTCATATCCAGCCATGGATATCAATATTTCATTGCTAACGTTATCAGGTGCTGTGGCTCTGCGGTGTGTGGCTACTCGCGTCGCTTCAGAGCCGCCGCCGCAGTGGATTCAAATCTAACCAAACGAATGTTTTTTTTCTCACTAACGCCATCTATATTCACACATTCGCTAACTTTGCTGCTATGGTGACAGCTGACATAACAGTCCAATGACAGGTGTCATGTTGACAGTTGTGACAGCTGACTTTGACAGCTGTCATGTTGACAGCTGACGCTGTGATTGGTCGATGCCAAGGTTGATGGGTGGTCACGCCCACTACGCCTACGCATATTCTCACTCACACCATAGCTCTGTCTCGCTCTAACACATGCGGTATCGCATCTTACCCCTCACTCACTCGCACTGTATGACGTCATTCTCACTCACACCATCGCTCTGTCTCGCTCTAACACATAGGATTTCGTATCTTCTCTCTCTCTCACTCGCACTGGTGAGCCAGAACTCTCATATATACACTACTTAAATGGAACATACTTTACTCATTATATCTATAAAACTGTACCTACACATAGCATTGTATGAAATCTACGTGTCATTGACCTCAGTTTTGTGCGATTTCGTATTGACGCGGAGTAGAGGCACGTTATTTCTGTCTTCGTTAACGACGATCTCTGGGGCATCGTCGCTCTGAAGAGAAGTGTATTTGGGCGGTGGTGTTATGGACTTGGATTCACAATTTACTGTGGGCAGGGCTATTTGGCCGGTGAGATCTGCAAATGAAAAGATGAATGACTTAACAAAGATAAATACGTAACAATAACTGATTCAATAGGTAAATACCGGCAAAGTGCGAGTTGAACTCGCGTAGAGAGGGTTCCGTACAATGCCAAAGTTAAATACAATGCCAATATCACATGTTTCAGTGAACTATTTTCCGTAAGTAACCGTATTATATTGAGTTTACCACTTTATTTTTAATTGATAGAATTATTTTAGGTTTTCCTGTAATCTACAAACAATGAACTTTATTTTGCATTTTTTTTCAAAATTTTAGGCTTAGCTGTTTCGGAGATCAGGGGGACCATGGACCATTTTCGTCTTCTTTCATTAATAAAATCAAAACTATTTATTTTAAATAAAAAATAAAAAAATATATTTGAGATCCTCATAACAAGCCCTTTTATTTGATATGACACAGTAAAGTTTGCAAAACTTCTTTTTTTTTTAATTTTAAAAATTAAAAAAAAATAAAAAAAAACTTCTGGCAATAAATGGAGGTAACACCTCACTTGACTTAACCAATCACTTGCTACTTGGCCATCAGATTATAACATCTGTTTCATAATCTTTAAGGCCCAGAATTATATATAAACATCATCAGTCGTTTTCCAATAAGTATACTTAACAATTCTAAATTTGAAATCGAAAATTTATCTTTATCTTTGGCAAGTACCCACTAGTTTGGATTGTTTTATGACGAAACTTGTTTTCTGTAACATAAAAACTAATTGTATCATCAGCAAAGTAATGTGGCTGATATGACTTACCCCTTGACCTTTATTGACCCTTATTTAAAAAAAAAATGTTTATTTACTTTGCACATCTGAGTTTGGGTTACACCATCCTACCAAATTTTACCTAATTTGGTCCAGTAGATTCGGAGCAAATCGGCTGTGTCAGACGGACGGACAGACAGACAGACAGACGCACGAGTGATCCTATAAGGGTTCCGTTTTTTGTCCGGAACCCTAAAAAATGTCAAAAGGCGTCGGTGGCTCACCGGAAACGACTCGGTCCTCCTAAACAGAGGTCCCGGGTTCAAATCCGGACGGCCAATGTACCAATGGGTTTTTCGAAACTTACGTACATACACTTACCGATTGCCTTAACCGTGAAGGAAAACATTGTGAGGAAACTTGTACATCTGATTCCAGATGTACCTATATGAAGGTCGCGTTGCACACATCCGTAGGTGTAAATCTAAATACCCTACACGTGACTGCGGGTGATGCTAAGTGCAACATCAGACAACCGCCGTCTATCCCTTGGATAGCACGGTTAATTGTGTCACACGATAAGAGAGTGACAGACGTGTTGGTTAATTTTAACAATGATGAATTTAGAAATAGAAGACACCTAACTTAGACTCTAGCATGTAGGAATGAGTTATTTTATCCACAATTGGTAAGTCAAGAAGATTCCGCAACGCAATGGGCAACTGGATATCTTATCTTCATGCCGGAACACACGAATGCTGTTAACACTGATGTTTGATGTCAAGACTTATATAAGATGTCGGTAGCTTAGGAAATGTTCTTCTACTAATCAGGCTGCTTTGGTATGTGATGATGATAACCATCATAACATCAGCCAAAGACATCCACTGTTGAACATAGGCATCCCCCAACTTGTTTTGCAGTGAGCCTACCCTGAATTATCGGGCCTTGGTCGACCACGCGGGCCCAGTGCGGGTTGGTCGACTTCACACACAATCCTCGAGATTTTTCGCAGGCGTGTGCATGTTTCCTCACGATGTTTTCCTTCGCCGTAAGAGCGTCGGATAAACGTAAATATGAAATCGAAATTCGAAAATACATTGGTACGTGGCAGGATTCGAACCATGACCTCTCGGACAGGATGTAACGGCCCTTGCCATTACGCCACCGATGTAATAGTTGTCATAGCCCGAATAAAGTAAAAACTATTATTTAATTATTTGTGTTACACAAATATGACGTCAAAATATAAATGTAAAGTTTTTGACGAAATATATTTGTGATTTAATTAAATATAGATTTAAAAAAATTATAAAAAGGTAAAACAATAAAGATTTTTTTTAGATATTATAAAAGGTATTCTATTTGCTAAATAATATTTTAGGATTTATTTTTGATACTGATAAACCCTATAGACGTCAAGAACAAGAAGTTCCTTCCCTTTCGTTCTTTTTATACCTTTTTTTTTAAGAAGTAGTAAAACCACAGAACAGTGAGTAACATAGAAGTAGTGTGATCAACTCTTATATACACGTCCTTTTCTTTCCAATACGCAGAATAATGAGACAGAAAAATACAGGTATAATGTCAAATTGTCAACTGTTTTGGGTCTTGTAAAGGTACTTGGCTACCTTTACGACACCACATTAAAAAGTCACTTAATGTCAAATGTCTTAGTCTGTGATTAAGACCATTCATTCTGGTTGCACAATACTTGACGTGATTTGTGTATTGTTTTTTGAGTTTGAGCGTGAGTATGGAAGTGGGCATTCATTTAAACGCCATTACACTACTTCTATGCTTTAGTAATTGTTCTGTGAGTAAGACAAATTTTCCAATTGACTTTTAAGAATAAGAACAAGGAAATTCTTCTTCTTTTCGTTTTCCAAGTTTTCAACAGATGTGACAAGAAGTTTTCTTTTTAGGGTTCCGCACTCAAAGGGTAAAAACAGGACCCTATCACTAATACTCCGCTGTCCATCCGTCCGTCTGTCTGTATGTCAGTCTGTCACCAGGCTGTATTTCATGAACCGTGATAGCTAGACATTTGGAAGTTTTCACAGATAATGTAATTCTATTGCCGCTAAAACAACAAATACGAATGAAGAAACTAGCGCCATCTAGTATAATGGTACGGAACCCTTTTTGCACGGTTCTGACTCGCACTTTAACGGTTTTTTTGAGTTCCATAGCCAAAGGTTAATAACGGCGCTCTATTACTAAGCCTACGCTGTCTGTCCGTCTAGTATGAACCTCGTAGTATAAAAATACTATGCACTGTAGAGATCATTTATCTCTACGTTTCCGCACTCGCGAATCCTTTAGTACTTACTTGCCAGCGCGAATCGTATAAAAAATATAAGTTCAAATTCAAATTAGTAAGTCGTTCAAAAGCTTTCCAAAACAGTTGAGATTCATTCTATGGTGGACCATGAGCCAGGATAGAGGTCCATTATCAAGTGTGTGATATTTGAAGACCGCGCGCCAGGGCAGAGATCCCTAGTTATCTATTTTCATGGCAAGAAAGTAATCGTATTTCAAATAGTTTTCGTGTAAAGAACGAATAATAAGTCAGCTGACAGAGCCTATATCGATTTTACGTAATAAATAAATAAATCTCTTTAACTATATGTAATACGTACTTATGTGTTTTTCTTTTATGATATTAATCTGTCGAGCTACCGACCCCCTGGCGTCACGTAGACGGACGTCATAGTTCAGAACTAGAATTCCTTTTGGAAGTCGCCCTCTACGTCTGTCTATCTGTTTAAGTCCTTCTAAACCACGCAACGGATTTTGAAACGGTTTTCACTAATAAAAAGGGCGATAAACGAGAAAGGTTTACACATCCCCACCGCACCGCACCGCGCGACAACTAGTAATGTATAAAATTTACCCAGTTAACATAAAGGTAAAATAACGTACCTTGTAGTGTGTTATCGAGATCAACAGCTCGTAGCACAATGACGACGCTGGAGCCGGCGCCGCTGAATACTGACGTCACGGAGTCGCGCGGCGCGAGCAGCACTAACGGCTGGCCTCTAGCCGAAAGCGAGCTTGACAGCGCACATATGCCTTTGGCAGCTGTGAAATCGGCCCCTGTAAAAGTAGTTTGTAACTTGAGTTCGCTGTAAGTTAATTTATAGGCAACATGGAGTTTCTATCTACATACAAACTTCTGAAGGTTTGAAGAGCCAGTGTAAGTAAACGCTGTAAGTTAATTTATAGGAAACATGAAGAAGAAGTTTGTAGGTAAAGGTTCAGTGTTAGTCGACGCTGTAAGTTAATTTATAGGAAACATGGAGTAGAAGTTTGTAGATTAAGGTTCAGTGTAAGTAAGTTAATTTACAGGAAACATGGAGTAGAAGATTTTAGGTTAAGGTTCAGTGTACGTAGACGCTGTAAGTTAATTTACAGGAAACATGGAGTAGAAGTTTGTAGGTAAACGTTCAATGTAAGTAGACACTGTAAGTTAATTTATAGGAAACATGGAGTAGAAGTTTGTAGGTAAACGTTCAATGTAAGTAGACACTGTAAGTTAATTTATAGGAAACATGGAGTAGAAGTTTGTAGGTAAACGTTCAATGTAAGTAGACACTGTAAGTTAATTTATAGGAAACATGGAGTAGAAGTTTGTAGGTAAACGTTCAATGTAAGTAGACACTGTAAGTTAATTTATAGGAAACATGGAGTAGAAGTTTGTAGGTAAACGTTCAATGTAAGTAGACACTGTAAGTTAATTTATAGGAAACATGGAGTAGAAGTTTGTAGGTAAACGTTCAATGTAAGTAGACACTGTAAGTTAATTTATAGGAAACATGGAGTAGAAGTTTGTAGGTAAACGTTCAATGTAAGTAGACACTGTAAGTTAATTTACAGGAAACATGGAGTAGAAGTTTGTAGGTAAACGTTCAATGTAAGTAGACACTGTAAGTTAATTTATAGGAAACATGGAGTAGAAGTTTGTAGGTAAACGTTCAATGTAAGTAGACACTGTAAGTTAATTTATAGGAAACATGGAGTAGAAGTTTGTAGGTAAACGTTCAATGTAAGTAGACACTGTAAGTTAATTTATAGGAAACATGGAGTAGAAGTTTGTAGGTTGAGGTTCACTGTAAGTACACGCTGTAATTTGATATATAGGCAACATTTACTAAGTAGAAGTTTGTAGGTTCACTGTAAACGCTGTAACCTCTTTTAATAAGCAACATGGAGCAGGAGTTTGCAGGTTAAAGTTCAGTGTTAGTAAATGCGGACATACGCCACCCAATGTATAAAGTACTCCTCTGTGCTTCAAAGGCTTAAGAGCCGCAATAGCTTCATCAAACGCACTAAACCCATTGAAGGTGCGGCCGCCCAAGCAAGATGCGAACTCTGACGTGAGGAATGCACACTGCTCGCCCCGTTTGTTCCGATTTCAATACATTTCCCAGGACATGTATTGGCGAGGCCTGTCTGGAAGTCGATTAATAGACTCCACACTCAAGTCGGTCGGTCGTCAATAACAATCGGTTCAGGTGGGGATTCACGGATGGGTCGGACCTACGTTATAGGTGTGGTGCTCCACAAAAGATGGACCATCTTATTGCATGCCCAATGTGCCCTAACACCTGCATTCGGGAGTAGCGAATGGTCGCCGCCGATAGCGCCATTAAGGTGACCACATACTGGGCAGGATAGGTATGACTTTTCGTCGACAGGAAAGAAGTAGAAGAAGTGTAAGTAAACGCTGTAAGTTGATTTATAGGCAACACGGAGAAGAAGTTGGTAGGTTAAGGTTAATGTAAACGCTGTAATTTAATTTATAGGCAACACGGAGAAGAAATTTGTAGGTGAAGGTTAATGTTAACGCTGTAATTTGATTTATAGGCAACACGGAGAAGAAGTTTGTAGGTTAAGGTTAATGTAAACGCTGTAATTTGATTTATAGGCAACATGGAGAAGAAGTTTGTAGGTTAAAGTTAATGTAAACGCTGTAATTTGATTTATAGACAACACGGAGAAGAAGTTTGTAGGTGAAGGTTAATTAATGTAAACGCTGTAATTTGATTTATAGGCAACACGGAGAAGAAGTTTGTCGGTTAAGGTTAATGTAAACGCTGTAATTTGATTTATAGGCAACACGGAGAAGTTTGTAGGTTAAGGTTAATGTAAACGCTGTAATTTAATTTATAGGCAACACGGAGTAGAAGTTTGTAGGTGAAGGTTAATGTTAACGCTGTAATTTGATTTATAGGCAACACGGAGAAGAAGTTTGTAGGTTAAGGTTAATGTAAACGCTGTAATTTGATTTATAGGCAACATGGAGAAGAAGTTTGTAGGTTAAAGTTAATGTAAACGCTGTAATTTGATTTATAGGCAACACGGAGAAGAAGTTTGTAGGTGAAGGTTAATTAATTTAAACGCTGTAATTTGATTTATAGGCAACACGGAGAAGAAGTTTGTAGGTTAAGGTTAATGTAAACGCTGTAATTTGATTTATAGGCAACACGGAGAAGAAGTTTGTAGGTTAAAGTTAATGTAAACGCTGTAATTTGATTCATAGGCAACACGGAGAAGAAGTTTGTAGGTGAAGGTTAATTAATGTAAACGCTGTAATTTGATTTATAGGCAACACGGAGAAGAAGTTTGTAGGTTAAGGTTAATGTAAACGCTGTAATTTATTTATAGGCAACACGGAGAAGAAGTTTGTAGGTTAAGGTTAATGTAAACGCTGTAATTTGATTTATAGGCAACAAGGAGAAGTTTGTAGGTTAAGGTTAATGTAAACGCTGTAATTTGATTTGCCCAGTGTTTGTGAAACTTGAAAAGAAAGCCAGTACCTACGGTCACAGAGTTGTAATTTTTTAGACACAAAGATAATTTCCTACTACACTATATTGGGGAAAAGATCATCATGTCAGCCACAAATCGTCCACTGCTGGACAAAGGCCTCCCCCAAGGATTTCCACGACGACCGGTCCTGCGCTGCCCGCATCCATCGGCTTCCCGCGACCTTCACCAGGTCATCGGTCCAGGTCGGGGAAAAGATAATAAACGATTAAAATTAAAAACCCTTCTCTTTATATTTTCAGTGATGAAAATGCTTAATTTTTATTTTAGAAATAATTTCTGAAGTATTATACCACGGTGGATATTGACGCTGTTGGGATAAATGAACAACTTTTGTTATGGGAACAATATCACTAAAGGCTCTTAATATCACTAATGGCTTTAAATAACATACATATTGTTGTCAAGGGTTTACCAATTGTGAATAAAAAAAAAAAAAAACCTAATACAGATAATACGAGATACTGCTTAAGAAATATATACCTACCCTCATCTGTTATTCGATGATGACAAAGATGATTTATTGCACAGGCGTTGCCCAGCTAAATCTGGGACTCACACTGTTATTTTTTTTATTTACTTCCCCGAATCGTTATTTATGAAAATAGAGCATTAGTCGAAAAAAAAATTATACGAGGTTTGAAAAATAAAGGTTGCCTATTTTCCCTTTAGTACAATTACGATGACATTGTGGGGGTCCCGGATTTATTTAGGCAGCCAATGTGCACTTTATCAATGTACACCCTTAGGCGCTTTGCACACGACGGGGCGGTCAATTTCGCCGCTAACGATAGCACAAAGGGAATCCTATACTACCAACGCACATGGAGGCGGCGCGGTCGGCGTGGTCTTTTTGTCCTCTATGTGCGTTGGTAGTATAGGATTTCCTTTGTGCTATCGTTGGCGGCGAAATTGACCGGCCCGCCCCACCCCGTCGTGTGCAAAGCGCCTTAATGTAGATATTATCTAACACAAAATCTTTTTCATAATCAAATAACAGATGAGGGTATATATATATTGTTAAGCCGTATCTTAGATTACAACATTTGACGTGACAGCCGCGGAATGCGGGCACCCGAGTGCAGTGTCGCGCCTGGCAGGTTAACACACCTCTCCCGCACCGTTACACAACTGCAGGAACGTGGCAGGAACCTTCTGAGTTAAGAGGATTGTGAACACACGGCGAAAATTAGACTTTTCATACAAACGGCGCAAGGTATTTTTATCTCCTAAACGTTAACCGATTTTAACCCATTTTTGATAGATGTTCAGTAAGAACAAAATATTGGTTATAGGTTTTTTTTATTATTGTATAAAAGTTAAACGTGTCGGTGGCGTAATGGCTAGGGCAGCCGCCTCCTGTCCGGGAGGTTGTAGTTCAAACCTGCCACGTACCAATGTGATTTCGAATTTAGATTTCATTACGTTTATCCGACGCTTTATTATGAAGGAAAACATCATCGAAGAAACTCGCAGGTTGTGTGTGAAGTCGACCGCACTGGGCCCGCGTGGTCGACTGAGGCCCGATCACCCTTATTCAAGGTAGACTCGAGCCCCTCGGTGGGGACGCATATGAGCTGATATGATGGTTGATTAAAAGTAAAAAAATAAAGGCCTTTATTGAGAAAACAAAAAACCTAGTCGTATATACCTAGCTTTTGTTCTGATTGACAACCTATCAAAACTTGGTCAGAATTGGTTAATATTTAAGAGGTGAAAATCGCTAATGCCGTTTGTATGAAAAGTCGCAGCTTCACAGGCCTCTAAAGCGCTAGACCCGTAGTACGTAGCTACAGCCAAATAAAATATGCTGGTAACATTAGCGTTGTCTTACCCAGTACGTATCGGCAGTCGATAACAACAGGCATGCTGCAGCCGCCCTGCTTCTTGGCGGCTCTCTCGACGTACTGGCGAATGTACTCCACGCCCGGAAAATACAAACTGTTTCCAACTGTCACTAGCACGTAGCTGAAGCCTGATGCGTTCTGGAATCAGGATGTTTTGGTTAGGTCCACTCAGAGTGAAGACAAATAGTTTTTTTTACCAGCTAGCTTCTATGTAAACTGCTGTCTAAAAACTTCGTATAAAATCGGACGGACAGATCGTAATAGTAGGTCGGCAAAACTACAAAAAGACGCTTAAATACGATTTCGGCACAAGTCATCTCGGATATGGATGTATATGGTATCAACGCGTTCAGTGTGATAACCTGAACACAAATATACTAGATGACAAGCGCGTGCGCAGATTGTGGAGGTAGAAACTTTGAAGTCATAAAGATGGCGGTACAAGTAAAAAAAAACATCGAAAAATATCATGTGGGGTATCCAATCAAAGGACTTTGTCAGTAGATTGCAAATATATAACACTAGTGGATGCCCGCAGCTTCGCCCGCGCAGATCCCGATTTTTGCGGTTCCCGTGGGAATTTCCCAAAATCCTTTCTTAGCGGATGCCTACGTCATAACATCTACCTGCATGCCAAATTTCAGCCCAATCCGTCCAGTGGTTTGGGCTGTGCGTTGATAGATCACTATGTCAGTCAGTCAGTCAGTCACCTTTGAGTTATATATATTTAGATATTAAAAAAGAGCAAAAGGTCAGTTTACGTGATGGGACCAGCGATATACAGGGCGTCCCGTAAAGGGTGGGACAAACGCAAATCGGAAAAAGCATGACATGAATATCGAATAAGTAAAAAAAGTATAAGTAAAAGTTCGATGCTCGGAGTTTCTCCGCGTGATCGAATCAGAAACGAGGGGAATCAAAGTAACCGACATAGCTCACAGAATCGCTAGTGACAGTGGGCAGTAAAGTTCTCGAGTGGCGACCGCGCACCGGAAAACGTAGCGTAGGCAGGCCTCCCACTCGGTAGACCGACGACCTGGTGAAGATCGCGGGAAATCGATGGATGCGGGCAGCGCAGGACCGGTCGTCGTGGAAATCCTTGAGGGAAGCCTTTGTCCAGTAGTGGACGATTTTCGGCTGATAATACGATGATGATGAAAAGTTCTATGGTTTTCAAATTAAGTAAAGAAAATAACCACAGTTTTGCATTTTTTCAATGTTTTTTCATAGTTGTGCTATGTATTTACAATTAGATCAAGCTCCTTACTGTGACAATATCGGCTTCAAGCTGCGGCCTGGCGCTGGGGTACAGCAGCAGCATCACATTCACGGCAACGCCGGCCAGGATGCCCAACTCCACTCCCACCACGAGGCAAATGGCGAAAGTGGCGAACGCAGGCACTAAGTCCGCGCGTCGGGAACGCCACATTGGTTTTACTACCTGTAAGGAAAGACGTGATTCAGGGTAGGCTCGAGCCCCTCGGTGGGGACGTATATGAGCTGTAATGATGAAGGAAAGACGTCCACATAGCTCATAGTATAGGCATACCCTGGACACTTCATACAACGGGCCAGAAATGACGGAAGAAACAAAATGTTGGCAAAATCCTATACGTTCGACAACGAAACGGTAACCAATCTGTATCACTCTGGGTGACGAGGGGGTGAGGTCGCAATCTAGAGAGCGGCAGAGAGTGTCCATACTGTATGTTAGTACTAATATATATACTTTGGTATAGGTTCGTCCGCCTTTGTCCAGCAGTGGACGTTTTTCGGCTAGTATGATAATGATGATGATAGGTACAACTGTGTAAAATAAAATACCTACTGAAATATAAAATTTGATTGGATTGCGCATTCAAAAATAGGCTGCATAAGTGGCTAGTATCAAAAAGTTAAGTAAGCACTTTTACGAAAGAATAAATTTAATGATACATGACATCACATCAGCTCATATACGTCCCCACCGAGGGGCTCATGCCTACCCTGAATTAGGACGATCGGGCCTCGGTCATGTGAGCCCAGTGCGGGATGGTCGACTTCACACAAAACTCACGGTGTTTTCCTTCACCGTAAGAGCGTCGGATAAACGTACATATGAAATCATAATTCGAAAACACATTGGTACGTGGCAGGATTCGAACCACAACCACCCGGAGAGAATTGATTTAGGTGGGTAGATCAACTTTTAGTTCTCCTTCCTACTCCTTATCCTGACCCACAAACAAACAAAAAATAATTTCTTGAAAATAAATATTTTATACGCATAAAAAATAGTTTAGCTTATTTTTAATACATAAAATGTAATTTAAGTAACGGAAGGAAATATGGTAGTTTTTAACGGTTGTCCAATCGACGTCAAAGTCCATTTCATAGTGTTAGAGCTTTTCCCCCAGCAACAATTGTAAACTTAAACTTAAGTTTTAAAAAAAAGTCTATGATGATGTTAATTTTAAATACTCACATTCATAGTAGTATATATATATATATAGGGTGACTTTTAATTAGTTCTTGATAGCAAAGGATATGAATGTACTCGTGATTACAAACAACTTTCCCAAAGAAACTATATGTCAAATATGAAAAAAAAAATTTGGTCCTTCATACATTTTTGTCGATTTGATAACTTGTTATGTACCGAGGACCTAAAATTTTTTTCTGATATCTATTAGTTACCGATAAATACTCTTGAATTTTTTTAGGTGTGTTATTGAATGAAGTATTTTCTTTGTTATTCCTGTCCCTATTAATGTCACAAAGCATAAGTCACTTAGACAACCACTTAGAAATTCAAACTAAATAACATAGATAACGATATAAGTATTCAGACAACGAGATGATTGCTTGTAGCGCCAAACTCATTCAACTGACATGTTGTTTTCGCGGTATTCGCGTCGTCATTCGTCGGAGATTCCGTTAAGAAAGTGGGTGGCTATTTGTGTGTCCGCTGAACCACCGCCGCAAAAAAACGAAAGTAAATTGAATTTTCAATTTGTATTTTACATTAATAGAAGCTTTTTGATTTTGGGTTCACACAGCAAAGTTGATGTGATTAACTGTAGTCTAATAAACAAAAAAGCTCAAAACTCAATAAATGTCTATTGGATAACTGGTCACTTGGACAACTGCAATAATAATGATTAATTTAATTTATTATAATAATAGTTATTTTGAATACCAATTCCCTTAAATATAAGTTTTGTAACAAAATATGGTCTAATAATTAGTTCAAAAATCTTATTGAAAATTAGATTTTGAAGGTCTGCCATGTCTCTGAGACAACCATTTTTGTCCATAGGACAACCGCATTATCCCCCTATATTTTAGAGTTATGAAAGCATTTTTTTTGTTTAGAAATATTAAAATAAGTATGTTTTCACTTAAATGGTTTAATCATCATTACATGTGGATTTAATTTAATTTTTAAATTAAATTTGGGAACTGTTTACCTTATATTTATGCCGGAACAGTAAGACGATGGTCGCTAGCCAGGTGGGCTTGGAAACTACCAAGCAAACCGAGTCTCACAAAGTTAGACTCCGCCGGGAATCGAACCCGCGACCCCCGAAGTGAATAGAGTAATCAATAAGCCACGGAAGTGGTTAAAACATATTTTTTAAATTAATTTATTTGTATATTAATTTCATTTTATTTTTGCATAAACATTTGACTTGTAAATTCGTTTTATCAATAAAATATGATATGAGATAGCAAGTTGAATTAACATGGACAGGCCATTAAGAGGAGTTTATCTCTAACGTGCTGCATAAAAACATAGTTTGGTTCTTATTTGGATATGAATCAATCAAAGTTATTGAAATTTTGTTAACACGTTCTAGAAACTAATATAATTGTTTGCGTTAGTAAAATTTACTTTTTTAAAAATTAAATCTGTAGATTTAATAAAAAAAAGTTGTTAACCCTGTTAAGTCCGCCTTTGTAGATGTTATTCCTATTCTGTACCTACAACTGTATAATCTGTTGTCCAATAAAGAGTTAACAAACTAACAAACAAAAACGTAATTTTCACATAATTTTGTCAAACTACGGATGCAATTATATTAGTTTCTGCAACGTGTTTACAAAACTTAAATAACTACGATTGATTAATTTTAAATAAAAACCAAACTATTTTTGTATGGGGAGCACCAGGGGTACACTCCTCTTAAGTTTGCAAAACCGATTATAGATGGGACACAAAGGTTCTCGCGATTGCGGACCGCAAGACGCAACTTCAAATGGCCCCCACCAGATAAATTAAATTGCAAGAAGCAGCTGCGCTGGATGAAATTAATTTTGTTAATAATTATTTAAAATTTAATTTTTAAGGTACCAAATCGAAAATTCTATAAGTAGTTTCTAATCTAAATCAAAGGGACACTCCGAGTGGACAAACTCGAAAAATTGAAAACGTTAGAATATATCATTTTCGTGTAAATTAAGGACGAGGAATTCATTTTTGCTATCTAAATTGCAGTTTTAGTAAGTAGTTTAAAAAAAAAGAAATGACAAAAATTTTACTTATAAAAATATATTAAAACCGCTATTGCTTTAAAACCTTTACGGAAATTAATATTATAAAAATATCCTAATATAATATATTATTTTATGCAGATTCAGAAAAATATACCTTTTATATTGGTAATCTTGCAAAATTATGTTGAAAAAAAATCTTGAATGTTATGAGGCACAATAAAACGAAAGGACGTTTTAAATTTTTAGAAGAGGTAGGTAGGTATATTCATAAATGAGTTGTTTTAATTTAATTCCAATAAGTAAATCATGTTGATTTTAATCTAGTGGCCGAATGTCCCGTCGCACATAAGGCCGTCAACGTCGTGCAGTCGCGCCCAGTGTGTGCAGGGACGAGGTAGCACGCGGCCCATGCGCAAGGCCACGCCACGACTAGACACGTAGGGATTTGCGATCCAGCTGATAGCAGGCTGATCCATCCAATAGGTGAGAACAGTACTTCATACAAAATCGGACTTGTGCTTGATATAATGAAAGAAGCTGTTCAGGTGTAAAGAACCGTCTCGCCTAAGATAGAATACCCAGCCTTATTGCAGCAACTTTTGCCTTGAACTCAATGTATCGACCGAAATTGAGATTAGGTGTTAATTCCATGCCAATAAGCTCAAGGTGGTCGGATAGCTTAATGAATTCATTCCGGAAAGTAGGAGTCAAGTTGAAAGGACTCCTTTTAACGGAAAAGAGACACGCCTGTATCTTAGAGGCATTGAACCTTAAGAGGTTGGAATCACCCCAATCAGACAGAAGGGATAGGTTCATGCGCTCTATCATGGCCTCTCTCAAAGACAGCGTTTTAGCGCCGTTCGCTCGTGCACTGGATAGATACCTTTCCACAACTTTGCTATCGTCTTCATACCCAATAATACCCGGTGTCAGCAGATCGTACATATATGTAGCAGGAAAAAAATATAGCGGAAAGAACAGATCCCTTAGGTACCCCGGAATCGATTACCAATTGGTCAGACGATCATTGCAGCCATCAATGACTACTCGAATAGACCGTTCCCTCAGGAAATCAGATACCCAGTTACACAAGCCCACAGGTAGTCCGTATGAAGGAAACTTGCCAATAAGGCTAGCGTGCCAGACTCGGTCAAAGGCCTTCGAGATGTCAAGAGACACGATGAGTGGCTCACCGTATTTCTCGATGGTCTCACCCCATATATGCGTAGCATACACTAGAAGATCTCCAGTGGACCGACATTGACGAAAACCGTATTGTCGATCACTAAGGAGGTCATTGTCTTCTAGGTATGCCAGAATGCGGGTGTTCAATACGCGCTCCATAATCTTACAGATTACAGAGGTGTTTGATATGGAGCGGTAATAGGCCGGGTCTGCACGACTGCCTTTTTTGGGCACAGGCTGCACGTTGGCGAGCTTCCAGGACTTTAGGACTATACCTGTTTTAAGAGAGAGGCGGTATAGACGTGTCAGAACAGGAGACAACTCAGGAGCGCAGTTCTTTAGCACTACAGCTGGTATACCGTCAGGTCCACTAGCTTTATTCACCTATAGATTACGAATTGTTTTGAGAACCTTCTTATGGCGGATACGAATAGGGGGCATAGTAGAACCACACGGACGTAACTGTGGTGGTATCGCTGTATCTAGACGTAAATATTCGGCAAACATGGAGGCAAACAGGTTAACTTGACTCGAACAAAAATTAGCACTTTAAAGCTAGTAAAGTAGGTGAGTTTGGCTTAGGTCTCTAAAGATTCATTGGACCCCTTACACCCCAAAAAATAATATTAATATTGAGTGCTATGAAGAGTGTTGTATCTATCTATAATTTAATATGTAATATATTATTAAAATGGTAAAAGAAAATAAGTCAAAGTGAATATTGTTGTGACAAATATAGATATGTTTGATTACAGACAGAATAACTTAAATTACAACGTCTACTCTACGTCTTATGTTTACGTAAATAAATATTACAAATAGTTTACAATTTTATAGACTTATTAACGTTAGGAGACGTTTATTTATTTATTTTACTGACTTTGAGACATGCAAATACTTACTCAAATTATAATATTGATAAATTAACCTTCAAAGTAGCACATTTAGTACCTATGCAGACTAGCGATTCGTCCGGCGATTTCTCAGCGATTTTATATGAGAAAGAGATAGTGGGACGTGCACGCGTCCTGCAAATCTAGAGTAAAATCTGTGAGATATCGCCGGACAAATCGCTAGTCCGCGCAGACACTAAATGTGCTACTTTGAAGGTTAATTTAACAATATTATAATTTGAGTGAAAATTGCATCTCTCAACGTCAGTAAAATAAATAAATAAAGGTCTCCTAAGGTCAACAAGTCTATAAAGTTGTAAACTATTTGTAATATTTGTTTACGTAAACATAAGACGTAGAGTAGACTTTTTAGTTTAAGTTATTCCGTCTGTACCTTTTATTTATTGCTTTTGTACTATATGTTGAAAAATAAATCAAACATATCTATATTTGTCACAACAATATTCACTTTGTTTTATATTCTTTCACCATTTTAATATTTTATTACAGACTAGCTGGTACCCGCGACTTCGTCTGCGTACTTTTAATTTAAATATTATGGATTATATTAAAAGAACGGTATAGATTTGGGTATAGCATTTGGTTAAAAGAGAGTAGGTATATTAAAAAAAATAAAAAATATCTGTTTATAGTAGGTATAAGGTACCTATGTATTCCATTGAGTGGCAGAAAGTACCTAGGAAAATTTATTGGTCCCTTATTTCCAAGAGACACTTACAGGGGCCAGCGTCACGTTGTGTACAAAAATATTTTAAAATGACCTAATTTAAAAACATTTTTGTACACAACGTTTGCTGTTTTGTTATTATTTGTTAAAATCTGAGATTGTTTGGACTCGACACTCGCGAGCAGGCCACGTACAGTTGGCCATGCGAAAAACAGTTTTTCTCTAAATGGACACCTGCTACTTTAAGTGTTTGCCCTTGCACTTTTTTAATGGTTATTGCGAAGGCTGGTTTGAGGGGAAACTGGATTCATTTAAACTGAAAAGGTAAATCTGTAGGGATCATGGGTATGCGGGGAATCAACACTTCTTCATCTTTAGCTATTCCTGTCATTATAATTGCTCTAATAATATTGCGTCCTAGCTGCGTAATTTGCAATCGAGTCCCGTTGCATAGTCTCGGCGCTTCGAGATTTCTCATTAACAAAACTGGAACCCCAACTTTCAGTCTCAGCTTATGAGACGGCACTCCTGACAGCTCTAAAGAGTTCAGAAACTCTGTAGGATAAGATGTCACCTGTTCACTGTCCATGACAGTATCTTCTGACAAATATTCGACAACATCGCCTTGCACATGTGACATCATTCGTTCATTGATCTGTCCCACAATTTCATTGGTCGGTGCTAATATTGCCCTTTCACACAGCCACTCTATATTCCTCATGTTATATTCCAAACCGGGATAGACGTTGTTTTAAAGATCTTCCAAATGATGTCATTTGAAAGCAAGAATTGTACTTTCTTATTCTGTTTAAAAATCGTCGAGATTCATTGCTGTCATATAGAAGTAAGGATTTGAGTGGCTCGTCGGGGTCACCAAGCGTTGGTACTGATACTTTGCCTCCAGAACAGCACATACCTGGGGTCTCTTCCTTTCACTTGAGTGCCTCACAGTGTCTGCATTTATTGGCCATTCTACCTATGAGGACTAATCAACCCCTATTTCATCCCCTCACAGGTCGAAATTTAAAAAACGCTAGAACAAATGTTTAATTATTTTTTATCAAGTGTTTAAATATAAAGTTTCATGGTTTTATCTTTTAAAATTAAGAAATCCCATACAAACTTTCAACCTCTGTTTCAACCTCTTCATCCCTTTTTTCGCAATAAAAGGTAGCCTATGTCCTTTCTCAGGGTCTAAAGATTGTCTGTGCCAAATTTCATCAAAATCGGTTGAGAGGTTTAAACGGGAAAGCGTAACAGACAGACAGACAGAGTTACTTTCGCATTTATAATATTAGTAGGGATTGAGTTATAGAGAGATAAAACACTTTTCAAAGCACTCAATATTGATATTAAACATTGGTACAGTAAAAAAAAATGTGGTTGTAACAATTATTTTTAATCACAAACTTTAGGTAAACGTAGACCGATTCTGCTGAATAACATTAATTTTTAATGCACTTATGTCATGTCCCGCATCCTGGGACACATGTCCCAGAAAAAAATATCGTAGTAAGGAAATCTCTAATTTCGTCTCTGTTCCTCGAAGTTTAGGTAAATAAGCCCTATCTATTCCTATCTCTGCTAAGCAAAGAAGTTAACCCAAAAAAAAAACAACAAAATCTCATTTAGTTACTTCATTGTCATGCATCGAATACGTTTTTTTTTAATGTCTGCATTCTGTCGCAAGAGCTGGTAGCGCAACTTCGCCTGACTACGCGGCGCAACGTTCAAGATATTTTTTTTCAGCGTAATTTTATAAGATTACCTATACGTAAGGTATATGTTTATGAATTGACATAAAATTAAATAAGTATTTTAAAATACTCATTTATGTATAGGTTTTACAGTTATAGCTGTTTAAATGTATTTTTCCAGGTTAATTTTTTTACGTTTCCATATTTTTTTCGGAAACCACTTGCACAAAATGAAATAAAGATACCAGAAAAAGATACCTCAATTTATACGAAAATGATACCAAACTTAACATCATAGCTATATTCTAGCGTTTACAATTTTTTGTTGTCCATTTGGAGTGCCCCTTTGATCCTACCCCTCCCGCCCCAGAGGGGTCGCTCCCGTGGGGTACCGATCTCGATCAGCCTTTTTTGACCCCATGAGCAACTGTACCAAGTTTCAAGCCATAGTCATGATTTCTAAAGGTTTTTCTGCTAAGCGCCCTAACTATGCTAACTTATCACAAAAATAAGTTTATCACAGAGAATTTAATGTCAGTTTGTGATTATTTTTTTTACTTTTAACGTTCACGTGAGCCTAACTACGGTATCAAGAGCACGAACGCGGAACAATCAGAAAAAAAAACTCAAACTAGGGGCCAACTTGAATTTGGACCCTGCTATTCTCTAAAGCCAATAGGGTATTTGACAGACTTTATAATAATATTATTAACTAAATAGTATTTCTCCTACAAAAACATAAAAACTTATTCATTTAATATTTAAATCAAATTTCAATTTTATATTTATCAAAATCACTAAATTAGTTCGTGAAACAATGACGTCACAAACTAGTCACACGAACAATGTCGTTTTTGACAGTTGATAAAAAGTAACTCAAATGACTAGCTGTCAAATACCGGATTGTCGTTTTTCGAATAGGTGTGATGAAAAATTAACGTCCTTCATAGGCACTTACTTCATATTCTATCACAAATATTACAGCAGATATCACAACGGCGGCGAGGGACGCCTTGGGAATGAAGTAGAAGTACGGAGTAAGCAGAAAGAAAGCTCAAAACAAGAAACCAACTTGAATTTAGACCCCGCTATCCTCTAAAGCCAATTGTCGTTTTTCGAATAGGTGTGATGACAAATTAATGACCTTCATAGGCACTTGCTCCATATTCTATTATAAATATCACAGCAGATATCACAACGGCGGCGAGGGACGCCTTTGGAATGAAATAGAAGTACGGAGGAGAAGAAAAGAAAGCTCAAAACTAGGGACCAAATTAAATTTTAACCTCGCTATCCTCTAAAGCCAATTGTCGTTTTTCGAATAGGTGTGATGAAAAATTCACGTCCTTCATAGGCACTTACTTCATATTCTATCCTAAATATTATAGCAGATATCACAACGGCGGCGAGGGACGCCTTGGGAATGAAGTAAAGTACGGAGTGGGCAGAAAAGAAAGCTCAAAACTAGGGAAAAACTTGAATTTGGACCCCGCTATCCTCTTAAGCCAATTGTCGTTTTTCGAATAGGTGTGATGAAAAATTAACGACCTTATTAGGCACTTACTTCATATTCTATCATAAATATCACAGCAGATATCACAACGGAAGCGAGGGACGCCTTGGGAATGAAGTAGAAGTACGGAGTGAGCAGGCTGAGTGACAGAAGCAGTAGTACACCTGAAACAATAACGACCACTTAGTACAGAGGGTTCTTATTGTGTAAAAAAAACCGGCCAAGTGCAAGTCGGACTAGCACTCCGAGGATTCTGTACCACCACACCTCTCCACACAACTACATAGTATAATAACAATAATACCTATTCACATCCTACTAAAATTACAAATGTGAAAGTTTGTATTTATGGATGTATGTATGGATGTTTGTTAATCTTTCACGCTTCAACCACTGGACGGATCGAGATGAAACTTGGCACACATATAGGTTAGGTCCTAGAATAGGACATAGGCTACTTTTTAGCCCTGGAAAACGTCTGATTAGACATGTAGCCGCGGGCGGAGAGCTTGGTACAAATAAAGAAATCAACGCGAGCGACAAAAATATGCTTTTTTTTGTCATTCAGTTCGGACTCCTTAGCGTGAGTTCGACTCACGCTTAGTCGATTTTTATTATTTTTTGTATTACTTGAGTATTATTACTATAATAACACCAAGTTTCACGCTTGCATATATATTACCGTTTTTACGATAGTCGGATTAGCACTCCGAGGGTTACGTACCACCACAACTCTCCACGTATAATGACAATGATAGCTATTTACATTACAAACGAAAGAAATCAACGCGAGCGACAAATATATGCTTCTTTTGTCATTCAGTTCAGACTCCTTAGCGCGAGTACGACTCACACTTGGCTGATTTTTACTATTTGCTGTTTTTCTTCAGTATTAGTACTATAATCACACCAAGTTTCACGCTTACATGTATTACCGTTTTCAAAATAAAAAAATAAGTTTTTTGTATTGAGACCTCCCATATATTTTAATTTTTCTAATTTTTTTAATTTGTTGTAATAGCGGCAATAGAAATATACATTATGTGAAAATTACAACTGCCTACCTATTACGATTTATGAAATACAGCCCGTTGAAAGATGGACAGACAGCGGAGGCTTAGTAATAGGGTCCCGTTGGTCAGCCCTTGTGGAACCCTAAAAATGACCAGACAAATAACGGCGTCAGCCAATAATTTGAATGAACTAGTTCTAAAAAAATAATTAAAACTCTTTGCAAACTACTACTTTAAAAATGTTAACCCGAAAATGGAGAGTCGTAATCTACATGGTGAGAAAAACAATATTCATATCAATGCTTGGCATGCAAATAAAAATGAAAAAAAAAATATTTCACAAAAATAAACAGACTTAAGATGATAAAATACACTATTTATAAATAAAATGTCATGGCCACAATGTAACCATTACTTTTCTAAAAGATCTTGACAGAATAATATAGCCATGTCAAATGTTTAGGTAGGTAATCATTTTATGTCACTTGGCACTAATAGAATTAATGTTGAAATGTATAATTAATTATATTAGTCATTCGTGATTAGTGATGTGTCACGACACACTGGTTTTAGAGTTCCGTAGGCCCTACGAGTAATCCTTATAAGATCGTTCCCCCGTCCATCTGTCCGTCCTTCATAAATCGTCACAGCGTCATATCTTTTTAATTATGAACCGAGTTTAATGATTTTTTACAAAAATACCTGGTTAGTTATAAATCTCCATTTTTAATAAAAGGTAGTTTACTTAATAGTAATTATATATAAAATATAATTATTAAAAATAATTACATATGAAATATAATTATTAAAAATAATTATGAAATTTTATCCCCTACATTGCCCTACTACGGAATTTCCAAAACGTCCTTGTTTTGTTTTTCCTCGCGTCTTCATTAAATTAGTAAGTAGATACATAAAGGACGCTGAAAAACTGTGACGTCATGACTCGCTATTTTTAACAATTTTTTTCAACAATTTTTTTGATAAATAGTAACTCAAATGATAAGCAGTCAACTGCCTTACAAAAAATGTAATCTAACATTTTTGAAGCACCTCCTATACATATTAATGGGGGATGAAAAAACCTTTTCGTGTGCAACCCCCCGTGTGGGAGCTATAGGCAATTATTCAACCTTCAAACGGTCGCGCGGTGTCAAATCGACCGCACTAGACATATTTCCGGTCACAAAATCTTACATTCTCAGTAAATGTGTTTCACATCTGTAATAGCCTGTCATGTTCATTACGTACACAAAAAACTATACCTATCTGACCTTTGTACTCGCCTCCTATTGTTTCAAAATAGATTTTGTTTTAGTCACGGCGAAAGCGTCGATTAGTTTACTTGCGCTTGACGTCGAAAAAATTAGGCGCAACCCTCTTCTAACTACATATAACAGGGTGAGACGTCAAGCAAAAAACAAGGGTGCAAGATTTGTACAAGTCTGGAATTTATTTATAAGTAATGATGTAATTGAGGATCTTGTCTGAAAAATATTTGCCGGGCCCACACAACTTTACTTTGCAATGAATTTTACAATGACGAAGAAAATGATGCCGAGGAAAACTAAACATAACATAGATTCCATTTTATATTAAAGTGAAATTTTGGTACCAAATTGTTTCCTTGAACAAAAATGATGCGTTTTAGTTTTAGATATAAATGATTGTTTTATTAATTTGTGTTTTAATTCGCAAAAATCATCAATAGGTCGAAAAGGTGACGCGCGACCTTCAAGTATATTAATCTTCAAGCGGGCGTGCGGTCATTTATAACGGTAACGCGTTATAAATGACCGCGCGCCCGCTTGAAGGTTAATAAGTCTTATAATTAAAAGGAAATAAAGTTTTCTAAGGACATATTTTTATCATTTGTACCCTGTGCAAGATATAGGCCGCCAAATTTTTTACCTACAAAATTGAAAACATTCTAAATAAAAAAAATCAGGTATCCTACAATAAACAGTTTTCAACCAATGAAGTAATGTGCTTCGGAACCCTACCCTACACGTGGTCTGACACGCACTTAGCCTATTAAAAAAAAAAAATAATTCACTTTTGGTATACTACTTAAAACAAATTTATTAGGATCTCTAAAAAAGACGCAATGAAATGTAAAATTACAATAGTTGATTTACAAAGTTTATATATCAAAGATTGTATTGTTTTGACTAAACTGGCAGTCCAGTGGTCAGCGCTTCTGTTGGCTGGGCTGAGAGTCGTGGGTTCGATTCCCGTGCATGAAAATGCTGTAACGAACAGGTTTGTTTGCTCTGTGTCTATGTATTTAACGTGCTATTTAAATAAGTAAGTATATCAGTCTGGTTCTGTTATGGTTGTGTAACGGCTAGGGCCGCTACCTTCTGTCCGGGAGTTCCTGCCACGTACCAAAGGGTTTTTTATAATTTCGATTTCTTCAGTACGTTTATACGACGCTCTTACCGTAAAGCAAAACATTGTTAGGAACCTGCACACACTTGCGACCAAACTCGAAGGTTGTGTGTGAAGTCTAGCAAGCCGCACTGAGCCCGTGTCGCCGACTAAAACCCGATCGCCCTAAAACAGGATAGGCTCAAGCCTCTTGGTAGGGACGTATATGAGCTGATATGATGATCAGTCTCTGGTTCCCATAGAACAGGGAATCCTAGTTTGTGGCCAGATGACCGTGTATGATTCATCACTGAATATTAACAAATTAACAGTCCCCATACAAGTGTTCTGAAACACGCCATATGTCCATATGTGTATGCCTCATAGGGTACACGAACTCGGCGGAACCGCTCCCCGTGTACCACATACGGTACACTGGACTGTTAACGTGTTAATAACATTCTTGTTGTTGCCAGAGTTGTGACTTATTTGAAATACGTGTATGCCTCATAGGGTACACGAACTCGGCGGAACCGCTCCCCGTGTACCACATACGGTACACTGGACTGTTAACGTGTTAATAACATTCTTGTTGCCAGATTTGTGACTTATTTGAAATACTTGTATTTAAAATGCAAATACAAAACACAAAATACTTATTTTATATTTTGCACTTAAATACCTTTTTTAAAAAAGTATTTTGTATTTTATTTGAAATACTTTTCGAAATGTATTTTAGATTTGTGAAATATAAAATACTTTTTTACTGCTCAGTTTCAAAAGTATTAACTCAAAGGGCATAAATATTATTGGTATCATCATTACAGCTCATATACGTCCCCACCGAGGGGCTCGAGCCTACCCTGAATCAGGGCGATTAGGCCTTAGTCGACCACGCGGGCCCAGTGCGGGTTGGTCGACTTCACACACAACCTTCGAGTTTCTTCGCAGGCGTGTGCAGGTTTCCTCACGGTGTTTTCCTTCACCGTAAAAGCAATCGGTAAGTATGTATGTAAGTTTTTGAAAAACTCATTGGTACATTGGCCGTCCAGATTTGAACCCGGTACCTCTGGTTAGATGGACCGAGTCGTTACCGGTTGAGCCACCGACGCTTCTATTATTGGTATACTAAAATTAAATTAAATTGAACCACTGATTGACTTAAGTAAGCTTTTTGGTAGTTACTTAGACTTAGTATAAAGTATTTTGAAAATAACTATTTTGCATTTAGTATTTAAATACAAAAAGCAAAAGTATTTTGTATTTTGCATTTAAAATAGTAAATTAGAAAAGTATTTGCATTATGTATTTAAATACTTTTTTTAAAGTATTTTGTACATCTCTTGCACCTATGACATTCGGTCTCCTTTCTGACCTGTGTAGATGCTCCCGAACTGAGTAGCAACGCCACTCGCGTAATTCACTGCGCTCGCGTGGTTCACTGCGCTCCTTGAGAATGAGCCGAACACCGTACACGAACTCGGCGGAACCGCTCCCCGTGTACCACATACGGTACAATGGACTGTTAACGTGTTAATAATATTCTTGTTGTTGCACCCAGTACTTTTGGTATCCTATCTCACCTGTGTAGATGCTCCTGAACTGAGTAGCAACGCCACTCACGTGGTTCACTGCGCTCCTCGAGAATGAGCCGAACACCGTACATGAACTCGGCGGAACCGCTCCCCGTGTACCACATACAGTACACTGGACTGTTAACGTGTTAATAATATTCTTGTTGTTGTACCAAGGACATTCGGTCTCTTTTCTCACCTGTGTAGATGCTCCCGAACTGAGTAGCAACGCCGCTCGCGTGGTTCACTGCGCTCCTTGAGAACGAGCCGGTAATCGGCATTGCGCACACGAACGAGCCCAGGATGTTAGCGAAAGACAGAGTGAACAGTTCTTGAGTTGCGTCCACGGATTCCCCGCCGGCTGGGAACAAGGATTTATGAACAAATTGATAAAATAATTAGAAATAATATTTTTTACAAGACCATGTGATAAGTACACTTATACAGGGTGTAAAAAGAGCACACCCAGAAACTTAAACTGGGACTTCTACTCATCATACTGAACAACTTTCTTTAAGGAACCAATACTGAATTCTCAAAAAAAAATTCAACTTTTCATACAAATCAGCAAACTAATCTGCCAATTTTTTATGGGAAGTCAAATTTTTTTTTGAGATTTCAATATGGGTTCCTTGGAGAAAGTTGTTCAGTATGATGAGTAGAAAGCCTAGTTTTAGTTTCCGGGAGTGGTCTTTTTACACCCTGTATACCATCCTTACTGATATTATAAATGTGAAAATGTGTTTATTTGTTTGTTACCTTTTCACGCTTCAACACCTTGACCAATCCTGATGAAATTTGGCATGCGAGTAGCCTGTGTCACGGGAAAGGACATAGGCTACTTTTTATCCCATGAAAATAGCATAGTCCGATGCAGTTCCTGGAGGAACTGAAAAATACTCTTTTTTGGTTAGTTTCTTTAAAACCACAACGGAACAATGGATTGCTGTGATTTTTTGCACAGAGATGGATGAGGTGGTAGGAAATGACATTATTTACTAATTATCATATCATGACATAGTTCCCGAGGGATCTAGAGAAAACTCATGGACACGCTCGCGAGCCGCTTGCGGCTCGCGCACCACTCAACCTTAAAGACAGCCATAAAAACAATTTCCACGCGGGCGAAGCCGCGGGCAAAAGCTAGTAGACAATAAATGTGACAAATGGTACGTTAAGTCTAGATTTTAGTGTATGGGCACAGTATTACGGTATGGCTTACAGTAGCGCAACGCCTTTGATGTCGCAAGATGCGCCACCGGCGTAGGTACTAGCCCATACTAGCCTGTAGTCAGCCTGGCAAACTCCGCCGCCTGCTACCCCGCAAGTACCCTTCCGTTGCTCTGCGTAAGTACATTCGTTGCTCTACTGTAAGCCGCTATATTGTGATACTGTGGTATGGGTGAAAGCTACTTGATCACTGAAAAATGATCATCAAATTAAATCAAATATCCTTTATTTTTTTTAGTGTTTTTTATAGTGTTTAGTCCACTCACATCACACCAGGAGGTCGTGGGTTTGATTCTCGTTGAGGTGTTACTTTCTAAGACTCGATCTGGTTGGTGGTAGGGTATTTCCTAAGCCGTCTGGCTAGCTACCACAATTTTTAAAGTCTTTTTTATTTACAATTGGAAAGCCCAATGTAATTAATCAATGGTAATCAATGTTAACAGCATTAGTGGGTTCGGGCATTAAGGCAAGATAGTCAGTTCCCCAGTAAAGTTTTCGAGTGGCGACCGCACCCTGAAAACATAGCGTAGGCAGGCCTTCTACTCGGTGGACCGACGGCCTGTGAAGGTCGCGGGAAGCCGCTGGATACAGGCAGCGCAGGACAGCTCTTCGTGGAAATCCTCAAGGGAGGCCTTTGTCTAGCAGTGGACGTCATTCGGCTGATATGATGATGATGATCATTTAAATCTTAGGCATCATCTTCACTTACTATCAGGTAAGATGATGAGCTGGATACGGGCAGAGCAGGACAGGTCGTCGTGGAAATCCTTAAGGGAGGCCTTTGTCTAGCAGTGGACGTCTTTTGGGCTGATATGATGATGATGATCATTTCCATCTTAGGCATCATCTTCACTTACTATCAGGTGGGATGATAATGGGCTTAACATTTGTAGATTATTGTGATAGAAACATTGCAACTTACCAAATGCTTTGGCGATGGCGACGTTTCCTAAAACACCAACAATAGGAACTAATACTATAGATGAGCCGAGATCAGAACACATTTCAAGGAACGATACTTTCTTGTCATCGTATTCAGTGGTGAAAGGAGGGGGCGACCAGGGTGGTAGACCTTCCCTGGAAACATTACAATTAGAAACGAATTAGAATGGCCTTTACCTCTACAATAGGAATGACGACAGCATCACTAAATTACTAAATTGCCCTCCTACTTAAACTTCGAAATACCTTACTCGTTTTGTTTTTCATCAAGTCTTCGATTTTTGATTCACTAAAATTACAAAATGAGTACATATATGACGCTGCTAAACTATGACGTCACGCCTAAGTATTTCTAACATTTTAAGAAGAAAATGTCGTTTTTGACAGATGATAAAAAGTAACTCAGATGACTAGCATTCTTCATCCCTAATTCACACAGTAGAAAAGGAAGGCAACGGAGAAATAATTTTATAAAACTACAGTATTTGAATTTTCTTTCGAAAATATGATAGAACAGCTAAAGACTTTGAATTGACCCGAAATCTGTTACATGGTAATTCAACCGCCTGTTGCCGTCCTGAGTGGTTTGGCTAATAGAACCACGGGCAATTTTTTTGCGTGAAGAAAAGGCAGGCAACGGAGAAATAAAATTCATAAAACTACAGAATTTGAATCTTTCGGAAATAATGATGGAACAACGAATAAGTATTAGGAAAGGATGAGAAGTATAGGTCGCCGGATGCACAATAATGGTTGTGACCCACGATCCTGCTCTTTCCTGGTGCAAAGGCTGTCCATTGCGATACAATGTGGCAATGCGGCGAGCATTATGGGCACTTTTGCGCCGGGAGAGATCAGACGTGGTCTTTTTGACTGACGAACCTAACGGAGAATTTTTAAATTTTTATTGTTATAGTTGTATATTTATCTCGTTATCTGACGATTAACTCGCTTTAGCCTAAAGTAAATAAATAACTTATAAAGTACATGTCCATAAAATATAAGTAGGTACAAAAAAATAATTAAAACATAATTATAATAGGAAAATGAAGATTTTATAATAAATTGACCTTAAAATCTCTTAGATGGTAATTCAACTGTTTTGTTGCCCGTGGTACTGAGTGGTATCGAACCATGGGAAAATTAAATCAGGGGCATTTTTGATGTGTAACACCTTTGCTTTCGCTTTCCTGCAATTTGTGGGAGTGATTTCGTGAAATGGGACGGAAAAGTGTCCCATGGGACGGAAATGTGTAACAGGGAGTCGCGTTTTTTCAGGCTTTAAAAGCGCGGAAAAGGCAAAGATATCTATGACCATACAGCCTAGTCTGCCGTATCTTTGCCGTCCTTTTTTCAGGCTTTAAAAGCGCGGAAAAGGCAAAGGTATCTATGACCATACAGCCTAGTCTGCCGTATCTTTGCCGTCCTTTTTCAGGCTTTAAAAGCGCGGAAAAGGCAAAGGTATCTATGACCATACAGCCTAGTCTGCCGTATCTTTGCCGTCCTTTTATAAAGTATTTTGTCACATGTTACACATCATATGCGAGTACTGTAGGTCTCGCTCGATTTTTTTTTTCCTGTGGTTTTATTTATCGGACCATAGGCAATTTAAATAACCCGTATTTCGACTAGCTTAAAGAGAGCATAAGCAGAGGAAGATCCTACGTTGTTGGCAACGTGCATAAAATTAAACAATTTTTGTTCAATTGCAAATAATACATTTTCGGGCTTTCCATATAAAGTTGGCTTCTCAGCTGACAAATTTGTATCAAAAGTCTTAAGGCGAGGTATTTATTGAAACAGTTGTCCCTGTCCTTTTCTTTACGTGTGAAGAGTAAAGAAAATAACCACACTTTTTCATTTTTTCAACAATTTTTCGTTTCAATCAAAAACTACAATGAAAGTATAAAAAAAAACATTACTCACTTTGTATTATCATAACAAATATTGTTGCATATTTTTAAAAATTTATACTTGAAAATTTTAGTCATACTAGAGTTGAAAGTACCGGTGTAGACCTATCTTTGGGATTTTTTTCTACCGAGCCGAAACTGCTTGATAGTGTTTCTATTCTAATTGCTTTCGACTTTAAGGAACATTATTAACAATAAGGGTATTTTTTTCAACCTTGGGTTTTCTATCGTTTAGGAGTAATTGACGTCAAAAATAACGATAATCTGTAATATTACCGCCTTAAACATTTTCGCGATTCCAGCAAAGTTGTACAGTCAAGAATAGCTTTATAGTAATTCAACATTTCCTTCGGTCAACGAGACGCAGGGGGAGGTTGCACCCCTTTGTTGTTGATATTCAGGCTATACGCACGAAGCGTTACGCTTCCTCATTTATTATGCGGACAGCGATGGAGTGGAACTCCTTGCCTGCGTCTTTGTTTTCCGACTCCTACAATTTGGGGATCTTCAAGTCTAGAGTGCATTATTTGAGTTTGCGTGTACCATCCTCGACTACATCTTCACTTACCATCAGGTGAGATGTATGTAGTCAAACGCACTCAAATTTTTCATAAAAAAATATGTGTTTATTTGTTTATTTTTATTTGTACGGCACAAGAACGGTGTACAAAGTGCAGTGTCTAATCTGATGTGGTCTCAGTGTAAAATTAAAGTTTCTCAGTTTCATGAATAGCATCATGACGCAGGTTAACTATCCTGAAGCGCGGTCATTACCTGGATAGGTTTCTCGACCTTTAATCTTCGGAATAGGAATAAACTTCAACTAACTTATACCAGACTTAGCAAAATCAATAAATCCTTTGTGGGACAATGCTCACTCATGTATAACAAATTACCCGATGATGTGTTAAATTTGTCAGAAAAAGTTTAAAAATTGTATCAAAAGAACTCTTTGTAAAAAAAAAGGTTATTATTAGACATCCGAATATTTACATGACAAAAATGTATGGGTAGACAGTGTTTCTTCTATCAACACTACTAATCATGTTTAATAGTAATAAAATGATGACCAACCTTAGAATTGATGTGGAAGCGATGAGACATGACAAGTCTAGTACTTCTTTTAATAAATATTTTTATCTTAGCATTGACATGAGTGGAGCATGCTCGCTTAAATGTTCGTGCGGATGGTGGCGCATCGGGAGCCGGGTCGTACCTTTCCCTCAAATATGGTTGATGGGAGCGATGACTGACTCTCGCGTTATACTCGTGACCGGGTGCTGTCCGTGGGAACTGGCCTACTCTTGTTAATTAATGATTTCAATGATTTTTATTAAGTATATAACTTTTTGTGTCATATTGTTTTCATGTTCTAACGACATAACTGGTCTACATCAAGGATTTTATTTTGATGTTATTAACTAATTATTGTTTATTTCTTGATTTTTCACAAATTACATTGTTATTATTATTTTATGACTATCAGAAAGAGGGTAATTTGCACCTATTTTGAATAAATATATTGAATTGAGTAACCGTGCTTCGCAAGCCACGTTCATCCGTTGGTGCCGGTTGCTATCACTAGGTGGCAGTCGTTAAGGCGTTAAGATAGGTCAAATGACAATGTTCAATTCAAATTATTGAAAGACTGTGTAAAGCTATCACTATGTAAAAAATATATAATATACTTAAAGTAATAAAAAATCGATTTAATTGAATACAATTTTAAAAATATTGCCACTTTTGATGTCAAAAAATATACTGTAGACCCTGTTTTTGGCATTAATTGCAAAATTTCTCGAAAACAAATAGTTAATATTGAATGAAACCAACATACAAAAATCGGTGACTTTAAGACCTTTCATTTTAATTGAACACATTTTTTTAAAACTTATTTTAAAATGAAGAAAACATGTAAAAATCTATAATTAGGCGTTTGGTTTCAACAGAACAGCCGCGTTGAAGCCCGCATTGATTTGAACTTAGAATAAATAAGAATTACGTTCGATGTTATTTTAACACGTATCAACCTGCTCGGATTGAGGCATCTTGAAGCCTTAAGCCGTGTCAGATGCTTTACAGGCGGTTTGAAATACGTACTTCTAACAACGGGGTTAAATTCGCCACTAGCCCACCACCACCACCAACAGCCACCACCAATCCGGACTTGGCCCCCATGTATGGACTATGGCCTAGGTTGCAAAGAGACCCATTCTCCATGCAGTGGGACGTTTCTGGGTTGCTAACGAATAGCGTGACCAACTAAGCGGTTTTGGGTTACTTAAAATCATCATCATCATATTATCAGCCGAAAGACGTTCACTGCTGAACTAAGGACAAGGATTTCTGAATCTTTTGAGGGGTTTTGCCGTAATCGCCACGCTTAGCAGGCGGACTGGCGATCGCAGAGTGATGGCATGCTTGGTACACAGAAAGGACGCTCGTGCCCACCCTCCGGTTTAAGGATCCCGTTAGTCACATATTAGAACCCTTGTTCTTCTCGAGCGTCGCGGGGACTACTGATAGGCCGCATAAGATTCTCTTGCTTGAGCGTCGCGGAGACTACTGATAGGCCGCAAAAGGCCGCACAAACTTCACTCTTATTATCTATAATTATACAATGAAGATAGTAGTAAGTATTTTTGATGTCGACTTTGTGTCTTTGTAACCGGTCTGTAGTAGGAATATTGAGCAAATGCTTGATGCCAAGCCAGTAAAAAAAATAAATTTGCAATAGAGTTTCCGCGAGCGGCCATTTCCGCTGTGTATCGGATTTCTGTGGTAAAGTGAAAAAATGATATCGAAATGAAAAAAGGAGGTGTGTGATAAGTGTCTTATATCAAATTGAAGGGAAAATAAAGTAGATTATATGTAATAAATTAGTTTTTGGAAAAGTTCTAAAATATTTTGTGAAAAAATGCAATGAAATTTTGTGCCAGTGAAAGGTGAAAGTTTATTATAAATTTCTGGATGTTCAAAAAAACCAAAGGATTTACACAACAGGTAGGCATTTATTTTCAATAAAATTACATCGATTAGTTAAGCAATTTCATGAAAAACACAATGACATATATTCCATTAGGTAAACTTATCTATTTATCACCAAACAAGTCAAGATTACTTAGGCCATGACCAAGGAGTTTATAGGTTAATCTGGAGGCCACACTCTAAATACCTACTTGAAGCAAAGAAATATGGCCTTGAAGTTTCTCGTTACCGCTCCGTCGCTTTCTAATTAGGAGGTATGAACAAGACGTGTATAAGTGAAGCTCTTGCTCACACCCGCTAATTGAAAAGAGACGGAGCGGTGAAGAGACATTTCAAGGGCATATTTCTTTGCTTCAATTTGGTATTTAGAGTGTGGCCTCCAGTTTTACCTATAAACTTCTTGGCCATGACCAAAAAACTGAACTGATCCCTAGATCTAAGTCAACGTAGACACTCTAGGTCTTAGTACAGCGCGCCCCTGACGGGATATAAAAAATGTATTTGTATCAGTATACATTTTTCGCAATAGTACGTTTACTATCTAACTATCTGTCCCTTGTTTACGGATTAATATTAAATTCTGGCGGGTCAACAGCTGTTATAACCACAACATAGCTCAGCTGTGACAGGAACTCCAAAGTGCAACGTTGCGACATTATTCGCCTAAAATTGGCTAAATAACAGTTTAAGTCTCAATTCCACAACAGGCCGGATGGATTGGTACGGATCAGTTAAGGCTCTACTAACTACTTCATAATAGGTAAAAGGATAAGATTAAACTCAACTAAGTACCTAGTTCCAATTATTAACCCCCGACGCTAAAACAGGAGTGTTATAAGTTTTAAGCCTATGTCTGTCTGTCTGTACATGTAATCGTAGTTCCTAAACGGGTGGACCGGTTTCAATGCGGTTTTTTATCGTTCCGTTGTCAACAAGGAATCCTTATAGTTTTACCATGTCTGTCTGTCTGCCCGCGGCTTAGCTAAAATACTATTAGTACTAGACAGCTGCAATTTGGCATGCGTAAACATATTAAACACGCCGACAGTAGTAAAATAAATTCTTATAAAAAAATGAGGTACCCCTCCCCTAAATGTAAAGAGGGGTTATTGTTTTGTTGACGTATGGCTATCGTATGGGTTATCGTTGAATAGGCCTTTTGGAATAGATTTTCCATACAGAATGTTCTATTACCAACTGTAAAAATTATTTTGTTTTTAAAAATATACATTTATTTTTGAAATAACTATGGAACCCTACTTTACGCGAGTCCGACTCGCACTTGGCTGCTTTTTTATTTAAAGGTTAGATTGACCAAGATGGTTCTTAGCCATCACCATATCAGCCGAAAAACGTACACTGCTGGACAAAGGCATCCCCCATGGATTTCCACGACGACCGGTCCTGCGCTGCCCCGCATCCAGTGGCTTCCCGCGATACTTGATATAAATTCATCAGCCTTTGTGAAGATGGTCAACTGCCCCCCAAAACAGTAAGACATAGAAGAGTGGTACCTGAACTAAAACTTAACATCGTGGGCAGATTTAAAAAAATCAAAACACCGCAAAACATGGCAAAACGTAGCGTAGGCAGGCCTCCTACGCGGTGGACCGCCGACATGGTGAAGATCGCGAGAAGCCGATGGATGCGGGCAGCGGTTAGACGGGCAGACGCTCTTCGGCTGATATGATGATGATGAAAAAATCAAAATTGCGGAAAACAAAGTAGCCACCGAAAGCGAGTTTCTTGGATTTGGCTGTGGTAGGGGTTTTTAATTTAGTAATTAAAGTAAGTATTCTTTGCAACAAGATCAGTTGATCAGCTGATATTAGAAATATTGTGTTTATACGGACTGTATGGCTCCCGGCTTAAAAGCTGTATGGCTCCCGGCTTAGAATAGGGCCATCCTATTTCATCCAATAGGTGTCGTAAGAGCCGACTAAGGGACTCAAACCGGAGGATGGGCAGCAGCGTCTTTCCGTGACTTGCAGCCAATCTGCAACACTGCGATCGCCAACCCGCCTGCCAAGCGTGGCGATTACGGCAACACCCCCCAAATGACCGACACAAATAAAAAACGGCCCCTAGTCCCCGGCGGCCCCGCTATTCCTGGCTCCGGTAGCGGTCAAGGTAACGGCGGGGCATGGGGTGCGAAGAATCCCCGGCAGATGCCAGGCTACCAAAATAAAAGACCTCTGGCCCTGGCAACCTACAACACGCGCACACTGCGAACCGACGTAAAGTTAACAGAACTCGAGGAAGCATTGAGCAGGTTACGATGGGACATCGTAGGATTGTGTGAAGTCCGAAGAGAGGGGGAGGACACCATAATCCTTAAATCCGGAAACCTGCTCTATTTCCGGGAGGGCGACCAACTGTCCGAGGGTGGTGTCGGGTTTCTAGTCCACAAGTCCCTCATTAACAATGTGGTCCGGATCGAGAGTGTTTCGACGAGGGTAGCGTACCTTATTCTCCGTATTACCAAACGGTATTCGCTGAAAGTTATTCAGGTTTATGCACCGACCGCGCAACACTCCGACGACGAAGTAGAGCTCCTATATGAGGATATCTCTAGAGCTCTACATAACAGCTCCCGGACTCAATACACCATTGTTATGGGGGACTTTAACGCGAAACTGGGCAAACGAAGTGATGGTGAGCTGAGAGTGGGGCAATTTGGATATGGAGAGAGAAATGCACGTGGCCAGCTGCTGGCCGACTTTATGGAGAAGGAGGGCCTCTTTATGATGAACTCCTTCTTCAAAAAGCCTAAACAGCGAAAGTGGACATGGTTGCATCCCAATGGCGTAACGAAGAACGAGATCGACTTCATCTTGTCGACAAGAAGGCGAATATTCAATGATGTCTCTGTGATCAACTCAGTCAAAACAGGAAGCGATCACCGAATGGTAAGAGGCACATTGAATCTAAAGACCAAGCTAGAAAGATGTCGACTGATGAAGTCCACACTCCGACCAGCGCCCATCCAGTTCCAAAACCCCGAAAACTTTCAGCTCGAGTTGCACAATCGCTTCGAATGCCTAGGAGACTGCGAGAATGTGGACGATTATAACGACAGGTTCGTGGAAATTGTCCAAACGGTCGGGACTAAGATTTTCAAAACTCGCCGTTCAAACAGAACCAAAAAAATCTCTGACTTGACCAGCAACCTCATGGAAGAAAGACGAAGATTGGTTTTGCAGTCCTCTGAAGACGCTACTCAGTATCGGCAACTAAACAGGCAGATCTCTAAGTCTCTAACTCGCGATTTGCGCCACTATAATACAAATTGTATTAAAGAGGCGATTGAGAACAACAAAGGCTCAAAAGTGTTCGCGAGAGATCTGTCTGTTGGTCAAAGTCAACTGACCAAGCTGAAGACTGAGGACGGCAGGATCATATCGTCTAAGACTGAGTTGCTGGAAGAAGTTGAGAAGTTCTACGGACAATTGTACACGACCACACGTCTGCCTGTCAGCGATCTGGCTAAAGACCCAAGAGCTAGACTTACCCGACACTATACCGAAGATATCCCGGACGTCAGCCTGTACGAGATTAGAATGGCTCTTAAACAGCTTAAAAACAATAAGGCACCGGGTGATGATGGAATTACGGCTGAACTTCTGAAAGCAGGTGGAACACCGGTACTTAAAGCTCTTCAGAAATTATTTAATTCCGTTATACTTGAAGGACAAACACCTAAGGCATGGCACAGAAGTGTGGTCGTGCTTTTCTTCAAAAAGGGCGACAATACCCTGCTGAAGAACTACAGACCCATCTCACTTCTGAGCCATGTCTACAAACTGTTTTCGAGGGTCATTACGAATCGTCTCGCACGCAGGTTTGACGACTTCCAGCCTCCCGAACAAGCCGGTTTCCGAAAAGGATTTAGTACCATAGACCACATACATACGCTGCGGCAGATTATACAGAAGACCGAAGAGTACAATCAGCCACTATGCTTGGCGTTCGTGGACTATGAGAAAGCCTTCGATTCGGTCGAAACCTGGGCTGTGTTACAGTCTCTCTAGAGGTGCCAAATTGACTATCGATACATCGAAGTGCTGAAGTGTTTGTATGAAAACGCCACCATGTCGGTTCGCCTCCAGGATCAAAACTCGGAACCTATCCAGCTGCAGCGAGGGGTGAGACAGGGAGACGTTATATCTCCGAAACTGTTCACCGCCGCCCTGGAAGATGTTTTTAAGCTTTTGGACTGGGGTGGACTCGGCATCAATATCAACGGCGAGTACATCACCCACCTTCGATTCGCTGACGATATCGTGGTCATGGCTGAGACTATGGACGACTTAGGCACAATGCTCGATGGCCTCAGTAGAGCCTCTCAACAAGTGGGTCTTAGAATGAACATGGACAAGACGAAAATTATGTCAAACGTCCGTGTCATACCTACTCCTCTGAAGGTTGGAGGCTCTACACTCGAAGTTGTTACCGAATATGTATACCTGGGACAAACAGTCCAGTTAGGTAGGTCCAACTTCGAGAAAGAGATCAATCGTCGAATCCAACTCGGCTGGGCAGCGTTCGGGAAGCTTCGCAATATCTTTACGTCCCAGATACCGCAGTGTCTTAAGACCAAGGTCTTCGACCAATGTGTGTTGCCAGTGATGACGTACGGAACTGAGACATGGTCGCTTACTATGGGCCTCATAAGAAGGCTCAAGGTCACCCAAAGGGCAATGGAGCGTGCTATGCTCGGAGTTTCTCTGCGTGATCGAATCAGAAACGAGGAGATCCGTAAGAGAACCAAAGTAACCGACATAGCTCTCAGAATTGCTAAACTTAAGTGGCAGTGGGCGGGGCACATTGCTCGTAGAACAGATGGCCGTTGGGGCAGTAAAGTTCTCGAGTGGCGACCACGCACCGGAAAGCGTAGTGTAGGCAGGCCTCCCACTCGGTGGACCGATGACCTGGTGAAGGTCGCGGGAAGCCGCTGGATGCGGGCAGCGCAGAACCGGTCGTCGTGGAGATCCTTGGGGGAGGCCTATGTCCAGCAGTGGACTTCCTTCGGCTGATATGATGATGATGACGGACTTATACAAAAAACTTAAAGTTTGTTTGATTTTATTTTAATACGTATACGAACTTACTAGTCATTGGGTAATTTTATTTATTCACATAAATAATTCGCTTCACACATGTGCACGAGCCGTCACGGTGCTTTTTTTAGGGTTCCGCACCCAAAGGGTAAAAACGGGACCTTATTACTAAGACTTCGCTGTCCATCCGTCTGTCTGTCCGACTGTCACCAGGCTGTATTTTATGAACCGTGATAACTAGACCGTTTAAATTTTCCGCAGATGATGTATTTCTGTTGCCGCTATAACAACAAATACAAAAAATTAGAAAAAGTGAAAAATAATGGGGTTCTCCATTCAAAAAAGGTGTTTATTGTGTGAAACTAGCGCAATGTAGTATGATGGTACGGAACAATTTATGTGCGGTTCTGACTCGCGGTGAAAGAAAAGATCGTGAGGAAACCTGCACACGTCTGTGAAGAAACTCGAAGGTTGTGTGTGAAGTCGACCAACCCGCACTGGGCCCGAGTGGTCGACTAAGGCCCGATCGCCCTAATTCAGCGTAGGCTCGAGCCCCTCGCTGGGGACTAATATGAGCTGATATGATGATTACGAACACTTTAAAACGAAAGTGAGAGAAATCGCTCCAGCCGTTCTAAAGTTGTCAACGAAGAGCATTTCATTTAAAGATTTTTTTATTTTTAACTTGCAATGTATGTATGTTTATTCGGGTGGAATCTTGCAACTTAATTTTAAAGCAGATATCTTATACCGATTGAGCTAAAATTTTGTATACACGTTCAGTTTGGATGACAATGCATGGTTAACTGTGTAACGTCATTCTAAATCCAACATGGCGGCACACCCAAGATGGCGGACTAGTTATTTTTAATGCACTCCTACAATATAGGTATCAAATAAAAGGGTTTGCTAAGAACAATTATAAAATAATTGAAAATTTTCAAATAAAAGCTTGTACCTAAAAGTCGAAAATTATTTTTAGATATAGAATACAGAATTTGTACACCATTTGAAATTAACAGCGCAACTAACATTTACCTTCTATTAATAGCGGTTAAGGTTCACCTGACCTAAAGGCACTTATTACTTTTATTGTCTATTAGGTGTCTATCTTCAGATTGTAAATACAGACATCTGCGTATTAATTACATAGGTAATTAAATAAGGAATGTAGTTGTATAAAATAAAGGCAGGTCTTGCTTGATTAACAAACAATCATCGCCCAGTCCAAGCTACCAAAAATAAAATATGGACAGTACTTAGATGTGTTTACGTCCTAGAATACAGATAAATTTGAGGTAGGGTTCGAAGTGATAATTATTATAACAATTACCGATAATTACAACGTTGAAAATTGATTGTCGTAATAATTACCGACAATTATCTTGATAACTATAAAATTAATTGGAAAAACAAAACAGTAACAAAATAGTTATTTTTGACAAAACGCTAGGCTCGCGCTAGCTATGTTCTGCCTGTGGTTCTGCCATGTTTATCAGAACATGACATGTCGAAGCGCGTCAAACGTCTAACTCAGAAAAAATGACAAACACGAAATTGCTGATTGATAATCGTGATTAAAGTTACACTTAAACGATTAAAACTAAAAAAAACATATTTAACATTAAAATAAGCGAAAAATAATTAACGATGCCATTAATTATGCGTATCAAAGACACTTATTATCTTGATAATTTCGAACCCTGATTTGAAGATTTATCATTATCACCTAGGTGTGTAAAATAGATAATAAAATGTGTATTACCAAAACTTCTCTTCTCTTCCCATGGTTGTCGTAAGAGACGACAAAGAGACTAAACTGGAGAGTCTTTCCAAAAAATGTGCCACCACATTATACACTGCGATCGCCAACCCGCCTGCCAAGCATGGCAGAACCGGGCACTCGGAGGAGGCCTATGTCCAGCAGTGGACGTATTTATTCTGACGTGATGCTGGTGATCATCATCACATGCCAAAGCAGGTTGATTAGTAGTATGTAGACGCAAAACTTCTTTCTTTAGTTAATTAACTTGACATAAACATAGCACGTTTACTTAACGTTTAATTAACTCGACATAAACATTGTCCGTATGGTTCCCGGCTAAGAATAGGACCATCCTATCGTGTCGTAAGAGGCGACTAAGGGACTTAAAACCGGAGGATGGGCAGCAGCGTCTTTCCGTGCATTGCAACACACCTGTAATCAAACTGCGATCGCCAACCCGCCTGCCAAGCGTGGCGATTACGGTAAAACCCCCCCTATGAATTTCACACCCAGAAAACGGCCCCTAGTCCCCGGCAGCCCCGCTATTCCTGGCTCCGGTAGCAGTCATGGTAACGGCGGGGTAGGGGGTGCGAAGAATCCCCGGCAGATGCCAGGCTACCAAACCCAACGACCTTTGGCCCTGGCAACTTACAACACGCGCACACTGCGGACTGACGAGAAACTTGCAGAACTCGAAGAAGTATTGAGCAGGTTACGGTGGGATATCGTAGGTTTATGTGAAGTCCGAAGAGAGGGAGAGGACACCATGATCCTTAAATCCGGAAACCTGCTCTATTTCCGGGAGGGCGACCAACAGTCCCAGGGTGGTGTCGGGTTTCTCGTCCACAAGTCCCTCATTAACAATGTGGTCCAAATCGTGAGCGTTTCGACAAGGGTAGCATACCTTATACTCAGAATCACCAAACGGTATTCGATGAAGGTCATACAGGTATACGCGCCGACAACGGAACACTCCAACGACGAGGTAGAGACTATCATCATTACAGCTCATATACGTCCCCACCGAGGGGCTCGAGCCTACCCTGAATCAGGGCGATTAGGCCTTAGACGACCACGCGGGCCCAGTGCGGGTTGGTCAACTTCACACACAACCTTCGAGTTTCTTCGCAGGCGTGTGCAGGTTTCCTCACGATGTTTTCCTTCACCGTTAAAGCAATCGGTAAGTATGTACGTAAGTTTTTTTGAAAAACTCATTGGTACATTGGCCATCCAGATTTGAACCCGGTACCTCTAGTTAGATGGACCGAGTCGTTACCGGTTGAGCCACCGACGCTTAGTGAGTTCACCGAGCCAGAGACTATGTATGAGGACATCTCTACAGCCTTACATAGCACCAGGACCCATTATACCGTTGTTATGGGGGACTTTAACGCGAAACTGGGCAAACGAAGCGATGGTGAGCTCAGAGTGGGGCAATTTGGATATGGAGTAAGAAATGCACGTGGCCAGATGCTGGCCGACTTTATGGAGAAGGAGAGCCTCTTTATGATGAACTCCTTGTTTAAAAAGTCAAAACAGCGGAAGTGGACATGGTTGCATCCCAATGGCGTAACAAAAAACGAGATAGACTTCATCTTGTCGACAAGGAAGCAAATATTCAATGATGTCTCCGTGATCAATTCAGTCAAAACAGGAAGCGATCACCGGATGGTCAGAGGCACATTGAATCTAAAGACCAAGCTAGAAAGATGTCGACTGATGAAGTCTACGCTCCGACCAGCGCCCATCCAGCTCCAAAACCCCGAGAGCTTTCAGCTCGAGTTGCACAATCGTTTCGAATGCCTAGGAGACTGCGAGAATGTGGACGATTATAATGACAGGTTCGTGGAAATTGTTCAAACGGTCGGGTCTAAGATTTTTAAAACTCGCCGTTCAAACAGAACCAAAAAAATCTCCGACTTCACCAGCAACCTCATGGAAGAAAGACGCAGATTGGTTTTGCAGTCCTCTGAAGACGCTACTCAGTATCGGCAACTAAACAGGCAGATCTCTAAATCCCTAACTCGCGATTTACGCCAATTTAATACAAATTGTATTAAAGAGGCGATTGAGCACAACAAAGGCTCAAAAGTGTTCGCGAGAGATCTGTCTGTTGGACAAAGCCAACTGACCAAGCTGAAGACTGAGGACGGCAGGACCGTATCGTCTAAGACTGAGTTGCTGGAAGAAGTTGAGAAGTTCTATGGACAATTGTACAAGACCACACGTTTGCCTGTCAGCGATCTGGCTGAAGACCCAAGAGCCAGACTAACCCGACACTATACCGAAGATATCCCGGACGTCAGCCTGTACGAGATTAGAATGGCTCTCAAACAGCTCAAGAACAACAAGGCACCGGGTGATGATGGAATTACGGCTGAACTTCTGAAAGCAGGTGGAACACCGGTACTTAAAGCTCTTCAGAAGTTATTTAATTCCGTTATACTCGAGGGACAAACGCCTAAGGCATGGCACAGAAGTGTGGTCGTGCTTTTCTTCAAAAAGGGTGACAACACTCTGCTGAAGAACTACAGACCCATCTCACTTCTGAGCCATGTCTACAAGCTGTTTTCGAGAGTCATTACGAATCGTCTCGCACGCAGGTTTGACGACTTCCAGCCTCCCGAACAAGCCGGTTTCCGAAAAGGCTTTAGTACCATAGACCACATACATACGCTGCGGCAGATTATACAGAAGACCGAAGAGTACAATCAGCCACTATGCTTGGCGTTTGTAGACTATGAGAAGGCCTTTGATTCAGTCGAAACCTGGGCTGTGCTACAGTCTCTCCAGCGGTGCCAAATTGACCATCGATACATCGAGGTGTTGAAGTGTCTGTATGAAAACGCCACCATGTCGGTTCGCCTCCAGGACCGGAACTCGAAACCTATACAGTTGCAGCGAGGGGTGAGACAGGGAGACGTTATATCTCCGAAACTGTTCACCGCCGCCCTGGAAGATGATTTAAGCTTCTGGACTGGGGTGGACTCGGCATCAATATCAACGGCGCGTACATATCCCACCTCCGATTCGCTGACGATATCGTGGTCATGGCTGAGACTATGGAAGACCTGAGCACAATGCTCTATGGCCTCAGTAAGGTCTCTCAACAAGTGGGTCTTAAAATGAACATGGACAAGACGAAAATAATGTTAAATGTCCGTGTCGCACCCACTCCTCTAAAGGTTGAAGACTCTACACTGGAAGTTGTTGACGAATATGTATACCTGGGACAAACAGTCCAGCTAGGCAGGTCCAACTTCAAGAAAGAGATCAATCGACGAATCCAACTCGGCTGGGCAGCGTTCGGGAAGCTTCGCAATATCTTCACGTCCCAAATACCGCAGTGTCTCAAGACTAAGGTCTTTGACCAGTGTGTGTTGCCAGTGATGACTTACGGAACTGAGACATGGTCGCTTACTATGGGCCTCATAAGAAGGCTCAAGGTCACCCAAAGGGCAATGGAGCGTGCTATGCTCGGAGTTTCTCTGCGTGATCAAATCAGAAACGAGGAGATCCGCAGGAGAACTAAAGTAACCGACATAGCTCACAGAATCGCTAGACTGAAGTGGCAGTGGGCAGGGCACATAACTCGTAGAACAGATGGCCGATGGGGCAGTAAAGTTCTCGAGTGGCGACCGCGCACCGGAAAACGTAGCGTAGGCAGGCCTCCCACGCGGTGGACCGATGACCTGGTGAAGGTCGCGGGAAGCCGATGGATGCGGGCAGCGCAGGACCGGTCGTCGTGGAAATCCTTGGGGGAGGCCTTTGTTCCGCAGTGGACGATTTGTGGCTGATATGATGATGATGATGATGAAACATAGCACAAGCACACCCTGGACACTTCAATGACGGAACAAACAAAATGGCGGCGAAATCCTATACGTTCGACAACCAAACTGTAACCAATCTGTATCAATTTGGGTGACGAGGGGCTGAGGTCGCAATCTAGAGAGCGGCAGGGAGTGTCCATACTGTATGTTAGTACTAATATATATACTTTGGCACAAGAGTAATATTCAATCAAAATAAAAAAAAAAACACGTGTTTTAATAGAAATTCATTTTCTAGCCTAGGAGTGTAATATAGAGGATGAAAGCTTGTATGGACATCATCATCATCATATCAGCTGACAAACGTCCACTGCTGGACAAAGGCCTCCCCGAAGGAGTTCCACGATGACCGGTCCGACGCTGCCCGCATCCATCGGCTTCCCGCGATCTTCACCAGGTCGTCGGTCCACCGCGTGGGAGTACTGCCTACGCTACGTTTTCCGGTGCGCGGTCGCCACTCGAGAACTTTACTGTCCCAACGGACATCTGTTCTACGAGCTATGTGCCTTGCCCACTGCCACTTCAGTTGAGCGATTCTGTGAGCTATGTCGGTTACTTTGGTACTTTGGTTCTCGTTTCCGATTCGATCACGCAGAGAAACTTCGAGCATAGCACGCTCCAATGCCCTTTGGGTGACCTTAAGCCTCCCTATGAGGCCCATAGTAAGCGACCATGTCTTATTACGGCAAAACCCCTCTATGAATTGTACGGACATAATGTTTAAATTTTTTTCAAACAGACTAATTCGCAGGCGCCATATTAATAATCAATTACAATCTTACAGATAATGATAATCCAGTATGAGTTTCAGCTGCAATCTTTTGCAAAGGTATTAATTATTTGCATTAGAATGTGTTACAATTTTAATTAATATTTACTGAATCGTCAAATACTAGGGAGCGTTCAAAAGAATAGCGACATCATGCTCAATACCTATTATTATTATTATTATATCAGCTCATATACGTCCCCACCGAGGGGCTCGAGCCTACCCTGAATCAGGGCGATTAGGCCTTAGTCGACCACGCGGGCCCAGTGCGGGTTGGTCGACTTCACACACAACCTTCGAGTTTCTTCGCAGGCCTGTGCAGGTTTCCTCACGATGTATTCCTTCACCGTTAAAGCAATCGGTAAGTATGTACGTAAGTTTTTGAAAAACTCATTGGTACATTGGCCGTCCAGATTTGAACCCGGTACCTCTGGTTAGATGGACCGAGTCGTTACCGGTTGAGCCACCGACGCTTTTTACCTATAAAAACAATATATAATAGACCATTGAATTACACTACTACGTATGGAACCGACGCCGCGAACCAGTTTTTTGCGCCGTGTGTTGTTGACAATTGTCAACAACGCGTTTAGTCTCTCGCCTAACGCTCAAGCGATCGCCCACGTGCAGAACAATCCAAAAATGCCGGCTTGCGTGTTAAAAACTTATAAAAATCGATCCACTGCAAAGAAAAAAGATAGTGGCATGACCAACACAAACAAAGCCAACCAAAACAGGTTTTTTTTTCTACATTATTTTCAACCACATACCGACATTTTGTTTGAAAATCATAGATTATGAAAAGTGAACGATACAGATAGGACGCGTAGGTAAGGTAGGTACTAATGGTTGGTGAACTATATGGCTGCTTCCGTGGCGCAGTCGAGCTGGGTCGCACTTTACTGTGACAGTAACGTGGAGGTCATGGGTTCAATCCCCGGGTCGGATCAAAAAAGTGTAACCTGAAAAGGAGCTTAATAACTAGATGTGCTATGTATGTATGAAGTTAACATGAAAAAGAGCTTAATAACTAGATGTGTAATGTATGTTTTTTCCGATTACAACTGGATTTCATGCACCCCTCGATTTATTTAGCGAAAGCGCAAGTGTGCATTTTAGTGCCAATTACTATTTATATTTAATTTGATTTTAAATGCGTCACAACTTATTTTCATTTACTTTATTGATTTATTATTTATTATCCACGTAACTCATTATATATATAAGGTCTAACAAAATTAGCTGAAACTATTTTAAGGGCAAGTTCAGTAAACGAAACTGAACAACTTTTTCTTCAGTGACCATACCGAATTCTAAAAAAAAATTGCCACATTCCATTATTGCCCACTATAATATTCTCGTGTTGTAGTACGGTCCTTTCTTTTCGCTGGATTCGTGCCTTGCCGCAACGAAACTGCGCTGTGCCTGGCCGTTGACCTTTGGTAGTTCTCTCAATCAATTCCTATTTAAAAACGAATATTACCTATTTAAAACCTTATAGTTCCCCTTTTAGATGTAGGTAGTAAAATACAACCCAACAGTATTTACACTTTTCGAAAAATAAGAAATTGAGCGGCTTCTTTGAAGCGTTGAGGCCATTGACACAGATTACTAAATAGTTACTTCGTCCATTGAACTATTTTGCTGCTCGCTCGTAGGTACATTTCGCCTACAAACAAGTGCGATGCGTGCGCGAAAAAAATATCTCAGTTACTCTCGCGCACTCATTGAGTTACGTTCTCAAAGCCTAACCTACAGATTGTGACCTAAGTGCCTACGTTAAGTGTTTTATTGTGAAAATGCCATGTACAACAATATTTGGACATGGCGGTGTGATATGAAGTTTGTAACCACAACCTAATAGACACCAGGAACATGTTTCAAGATTTTCATAGCCGTAGACCCCATCTACATGCCATCTACACACAATACTATAGGTGCTTTGCAGCGATTCTGGGATTACGGTACTTTTACGAGTATGCCACGACCTGTAGATGCCGGTCAACCAAGAAAATCACCGGAGACATAAGAAGCAAGTAGGTACGTAGTTCGCCTTAGCCTGTTTGCGGACAAGTCACATTAAAGAAAAATCTATTTGTTTGGAAATGGCCAAACATGTAAACAAATCATTTTATCATTTTAGCTTAATCACTTACATTTGGACATCAAGGATTTTATTGACATAAATACTGTGTTTTAGTTCATTTAAGACTTGAAAACCAATTGAAACTAGTTTATTTTGAAGTTCATGTTTTGTTTACATGTCTGGCTATTTCCAAACAAATAGGGTTTAGATACCTACCCAATATGTGTCCGACGCGACGGAAGACACGGCTTGCATCTGTGGCGGAGCCCGACGGAGGCGCGTCAAGCGCGTGGACTGCTACGGTACGATGGCCAGTGCCGGATTTATAAAGATTTCTTTTTTTTTATTGTAGATTTTTTTTCTAAGATTTCAGTATGGTCGCTGAAGAAAAAGTTGTTCAGTTTCGTTTACTGAACTTGCCCTTAAAATAGTTTCAGCTAATTTTGTTAGACCTTATATACACAAATACATACATGCATGCACATACATACATTGCAAGTTAAATAAAAGCTTTTAAAAATAGTTTCAAATCAGGAGTAAGAACTTAACTTAACAAATTAAGAAAATACCTTAAACCTGACTGCATAAAATCACAACGCTTCTTTTGTTTTTTTCTGTAGTCGGCCAAAAAAATCTTTGTTAAACTGTACAAATCTAACGACACCTCGCATTCCAAAATCCAACAAGCCGTTTTGGCTACATGCGGTAACAATGCAACGGACAACACACACAAACACACGCACGCAAACACACACACGCACATACATACCCGAAAAAGGTCTTGGTGAGCAGTCGGGTTGCTCAAGTGTTAGTGCTTATTAGGCAGATAACTCCATTACAGTGAATTTCGCATTTTTATTTATTCTTCATAAACGTCAAGCGATAGTCCCGCCCCCACGGCACTCCTCGCGACCCCCAAACAAAGCAAGATATTTGTTTTGACTAGCTGTTTTATACGTATTAATTCAATGTAATAGACATTAACAGTGCTTCTGGCATGTTTGTGCAAGCGAATGTTGATGGCTTTCATGCCATTCTGCGTAAGCGTACAGCCTCTTTGCTGAGCAGGCTGCGTGCCAGCCCCAACAGCACCCTGAAGGGGATAGCTGACAGGTATGATTCCCAACTCTTTTCGCACTTCATGCATGTACTAGTAGTAACTAATTAGTAATCTGTGGTACTAGTCAGACAGGGGTCCTATGCTTCCTGTAACTGGTAAGCGCATGGGGTGTGGAAGGGTTTTTTTAACTTTTATTCTCTGTTACTGTATTATTTTATTCTGTGTTCTACTAACATTAGTGTAATAAAACGTTTGTGTTACTAACAAAAATGGACCATGTTGTCTGACAAATAAAGATAATAATAATAATAATTAATGTTTTATCGTATGTTTTTACGTACTGTCAAAGGAGACCCGCTAATATATATACGGGCTCTGTGTGTGCCTGTGTGTGTGCGTGTGTGCTGCGTGTGTATGTGTGTGTTGTGTGTGTATGTGTGTGTGTGTGCGCTTGTGCGTCAGTAATGTACTGTTAATAGGTATCTCTAGCCGTTTTTTACTTTTGATCGACTAAGAAGTGAAGAAGGTATTGTGATGGCATAAAATCTAACACACTAATAGAGTCTAAAAAACCAAAAATTAAAAAGTCTGTATGTGTGTGTGTATGTGTGACTGCGTGTGTGATGTGTATCTATAGGTATATCCGTCCGGTGCTTTAGTACCGAAACTACTAAACGGATTTTATTAAAATTTGCGTTCATCATTATCATATCAGCCGAAAAACGTCCACTGGTAGACAAAAGCCTCCCCCTAGGTTTTCCACGACGACGGTCCTGCACTGCCAGCAATATTATATTTTTTTACGAATTTCCCCTATCTTTTTTTTAGGGTTACCTAAGGTTGCCTCCATAGTAAAAAATCACTTAATATTTTTTTTACTCCAAAATGGCTCTAACGATTTTGATGAAACTATAACTTTACATGGGCTATGCTACCAAGAAAAATCGGAATAAGGTACTAACCTATAAAAATCCAGGTCTTTTGTTACTTTTTCTCAAAACTGACGCAAACGATTTCAATGAAACTTTGTGACTAACTAGGACTGAATAAGGTCTACTGCACTGGGTACTAAATTATTTCAGGAAAAATCGGAGTAAAGTACCTTCCATACTAACCGATGCCAAGGGCTTACCAATTGTGAGCAAAAAAATATTTGAAATTTTTCATAAAGTCTGATATAGGTACCTTGTTGTATTCTTTGCTACTAAGTAAGTGAAATATTAGTTATGTTTCATAACTCTTTAAAAGGTATATTTCATAAACCTGTAAAAACGCGAATGGAGCAAAATTTAATTAACAAGAAAAATATGTAGCCAGTAATCAATGAAACAAATGTGTATGTCTAATTTTGGCCAAATCTACTTACGATACTCATAAACATAAACATTAAGGGTTAATAATTTTCGAAAAACCTAAAAGCTTTTTGGTACATACAAGGTTTTATTTGAAAAGAGTTTTGCTTAAAAAGCCAAATGAAAAATACACGGTTCCAAATTCAATAAAGGTGAGCATAGTATTGTATTGCCTACGATTCTACTGAAAAATAAAAGACGATTGTGAAACCTTGATTCCACCTCACAAGTTTATCATCAGATCAACTTCAAAATAACAAAACGATCTATTGTCACCGGGAATACGGCTTCATTTAAAATTTCAGCTTTAGCAGACCCCTGGAAGATGTTCTAAAATCGATCGCAAGATTTAACCAAAGAAACATACATTCATCACATCATCACATCAGCTCATATATACGTCCCCACCGAGGGGCTCGAGCCTACCCTGAATTTGGGCGATCGGGCCTTAGTCGACCACTCGGGCCCAGTGCGGGTTAGTCAACTTCACACACAACCTTCGAGTTTCTTCGAAGGCGTGTGCACGTTTCCTCACGACGATGTTTTCCTACACTGTAAAAAAGTCGGATAAACGTACATATGAGATCGAAATTCGAAAACACATTGGTACGTGGCAGGACTCGAACCACGACAGGACAGGACAGGACAGGAGGTAGCGGCCCTTGCCGTTGCGCCACCGACGCTCTTGCAAGTTAAATAAATACAAACATTGCAAGATAAATAAAATCTTTTAAAAATTGTAATTAAATCAATTAAGTACCTGACGGGTCCGGTCAAGTTGAAGGGTGACGTGGAATAAAACTTTTCGCAGATGTATGCAGCTAGGGAACACAGTATGACTACTAGTGCATTCCTGGACGTTGACAGCAACCAAAGGGCTTTCTTTAAACCCTTTTGGCTTGGAGGTAGATTCAGATCTTTTAATTTCTGAAAAGAATAAAATCTATTTATGTTCTTATCCTTTATTAGGTACTATTTGATTCACAATTTAGTAATTAAAAATTTTAAAGAAAACAAGAACTCACAACAGATAACTTACTTATTGAATAAATAAAATGTTTATATAGGGTGTAACAAAATTTGGTGTAGCGCCCGTTAACCGAGGCTTCTAATAAACAAACTGAACATCTTTTGTTCTACAAGTTTGCTGAAGTAGCAAAAAATAATTTTAACTCTTTATTCAAAACAATCAGCTGATTGACCAATTTTGTGCATTTTGTATAGAGTCCTAGTTTTTTAGATAATTGATTGGGTTCTTCGGGAAATATTTTTAAGTATGATGAGTAGAAGCCCCCGTAAGCGGCTCCTACACCAAGTTAGTTACACCCTGTACGTAGCTAACTTAAATCTAATTTAAGTATGATGAGTAGAAGCCCCAGTTAGCGTCTCCTACACCAATTTAGTTACAGCCTGTACGTAGCTTACTTAAATCTAATTTAAGTATGATGAGTAGAAGCCCCAGTTAGCGTCTCCTACACCAATTTAGTTACAGCCTGTACGTAGCTTACTTAAATCCAATTTAAGTATGATGAGTAGAAGCCCCAGTTAGCGTCTCCTACACAAATTAGTTACACCCTGTACGTAGCTGACTTAAATCTTATAAACATTATATTAGGAACTTAAAAAAAGTTATATTAGGTAGGTGCTTTACCTCTTTCAGTTATCAGAAGTCGAAGTAATCAATAGACAAAATGTTAGCTTAAACTGATGATTATTGTCTGAGAAAGACAGAAGTTACGCCACAGATTAGGTGATCCGTACTTGGTTACACTAAGTAAACTTGAGTGCATGATAACCACAAGATGATATTTCTAAATAAAACTATTATCAAGTTCAGTAAACTATTAACAGTTCACTAAAAATTTTTGTTTCTCTGCTTTGGCTGGTGTGATGATAGTCATCATGATCATAAGCCAAAAGAGGTCCACCGCTGGACTTATGCTTCCTCCAAGTTGGGGTGAGGGGGGAGGGGGTTCCGTAGTCGCCACGCATAGTACGCCACAACACAAAACAATAATTATCTAACAAGTAATCTATGCAAAAATTAGAATTTCGTGACGCTTGTCCCATCCATCTTCAAGAAATTTGTACGGGAAACGATTTCGTGAATACGCTCTTAATAACTCCGACGTCTCGAACAGACAGCAAGAACAATAATTATGGTTTTGAGTTTCAAGCACAAGTTCAACGACAATCTGATCCCTGTGATGAGACTCATAGGTAACACGAAAATCTGACCCCTGTGATGACTCATAGGTAACACGAAAATCTGAACCATGTGATGAGACTCATATGTATGTAAGTACCCAGTTCAACGAAAATTTATACCCAGTGATGAGACTCATATATAAGTACCCAGTTAAACGAAAGACAGACCCCTGTGATGAGACTCATAGGTAACACGAAAATCTGACCCCTGTGATGACTCATAGAAAACACGAAAATCTGAACCATGTGATGAGACTCATAATATGTAAGTACCCAGTTAAACGAAAATCGGACCCCTGTGGTAAGACTCATAGGTAATACGAAAATCTGAACCATGTGATGAAACTCATATGTTATATTGTACCCAGTTAAACGAAATTCTGACCCCTGTGATGAGACTCATAGGTACCATGTGATGATACTCATAATATGTAAGTACCCAGTTAAACGAAAATCGGACCCCTGTGGTAAGACTCATAGGAAACACGAAAATCTGAACCATGTGATGAGACTCATATATAAGTACCCAGTTAAACGAAAGACAGACCCCTGTGATGAGACTCATAGGTAACACGAAAATCTGACCCCTGTGATGACTCATAGGAAACACGAAAATCTGAACCATGTGATGAGACTCATATGAAAGTACCCAGTTAAACGAAAATCTGACCCCTGTGGTAAGACTCATAGGTAACACGAAAATCTGAACCATGTGATGAAACTAATATGTTATATTGTACCCAGTTAAACGAAATTCTGACCCCTGTGATGAGAATCATAGGTAACACGAAAATCTGACCTCTGTGATGACTCATAGGAAACACGAAAATCTGAACCATGTGATGAGACTCATATGTATGTAAGTACCCAGTTAAACGAAAATCTGAACCATGTGATGAGACTCATATATAAGTACCCAGTTAAACGAAAGACAGACCCCTGTGCTGAGACTCATAGGTAACACGAAAATCTGACCCCTGTGATGACTCATAGGAAACACGAAAATCTGGACCATGTGATGAGACTCATATGTAAGTACCCAGTTAAACGAAAATCTGATCCCTGTGGTAAGACTCATAGGTAACACGAAAATCTGAACCATGTGATGAAACTCATATGTTATATTGTACCCACTTAAACGAAATTCTGACCCCTGTGATGAGAATCATAGGTAACACGAAAATCTGACCCCTGTGATGACTCATAGGAAACACGAAAATCTGAAACATGTGATGAGACTCATATGTATGTAAGTACCCAGTTCAACGAAAATCTGAACCCTGTGATGAGACTCATATATAAGTACCCAGTTAAACGAAAGACAGACCTCTGTGATGAGACTCATAGGAAACACGAAAATCTGAACCATGTGATGAGACTCATAATATGTAAGTACCCAGTTAAACGAAAATCGGACCCCTGTGGTAAGACTCATAGGTAATACGAAAATCTGAACCATGTGATGAAACTCATATGTTATATTGTACCCAGTTAAACGAAATTCTAACCCCTGTGATGAGAATCATAGGTAACACGAAAATCTGACCCCTGTGATTAGACTCATAGGTAACACGAAAATCAGCCCCTGTGATGAGACTCATAGGTAACACGAAAATCAGACCCCTGTGATGAGACTCGTAGGTTTTGTGGAATTAAATTAATTATGTATACTTATTTTATTTTGTATCTATAATAATGATCGGCGGGTTAAAAGCCAATACACGTACAATAAACAAAAAATATGAGGGCAAAGTTTTTCGGGTGTATGTATGTATGTCGGTTTGTTTAGCTGAGCCTGTAGCCGAAACGGCTTGATGGATTTTGGATTGCGAGGTGTTCTTAGATTCGTATTGAACCTGTGAGTATATTCGTATACATCCTGCGGGATACATTTTTACCATACGTTCCAAAAAGAGGAGTAATGTTTTTAACGCAGTCGTGTTTAGTTATAAATTTTAAGGTACGAGTAAAACTAAATAAATATGGACTTCCTAAAAGTACTTATTTAAAAATTGAAAATCCGCCCGATTACCAAAACGTGGTAATTCAATTTTAATGTAAATTAATTAGTACTGTTTAATATTAAACGGTAAATAGCACTGTTTAAATTTAAGAGACGTATTTAGAGAATAACTGAAGTAATTATTTTGTAATCTTGAATCACTACTTTCAATTTTGATTTTACATCTACCATCATCATAATATCAGCCGAAGGACATCCACTGCTGGACCAAGGGTCCGAAGGATATCTACATAACTACCGGTCCTGCACTGCCCGTATCCAGCGGCTACCCGCGACCTTCACAAGGAATTTTCCTTTTGAATTTACATCTATACGAAGTCACAACTATAGGTATAAAAAGTATTTGCTAAAAAAAATGTTTTATTGAAATGGACTAAACATTCTTTCCTACATTTTCATGCACCCTTATAAAATTTATTATCTAAAAGATTTTATTAACATCACCAAAGCCATATCAATTTCCACATTAATTTCCTTTCGGAAATGGAGTACGCAGTTTTCGTTTCCCTACAACAATTTGCTTTGACACAGAACATGACACGTAACGTCAAAAGCAGTAATTATAGGGCTTTAATCCATTAACGTTGTAATTAATTCAATTACTTGGATATAATTTGGCATCCGGTTGTTTAAGTCTGCCACTTACTCAGATTTATCTAAGTTATGCTACTAGGAGTACGCGTTATGAAACGTACGTACAACTCGACCAAGCTAAGTTTGAACCTCGCGTCGATTACGTCACACTGACGCTTAGGTACGGTCTGCAAAAAAGGATTCGCTATGACTTTAAAAAAGTAAACAAGTGTTTGTTAGAACTCGACCAAGCTAAGTTTGAACCTCGCGTCGATTACGTCACACTGACGCTTAGGTACGGTCTGCAAAAAAGGATCCGCTATGACTTTAAAAAAGTAAACAAGTGTTTGTTAGAACTCGACCAAGCTAAGTTTGAACCTCGCGTCGATTACGTCACACTGACGCTTAGGTACGGTCTGCAAAAAAGGATTCGCTATGACTTTAAAAAAGTAAACAAGTGTTTGTTAGAACTCGACCAAGCTAAGTTTGAACCTCGCGTCGATTACGTCACACTGACGCTTAGGTACGGTCTGCAAAAAAGGATCCGCTATGACTTTAAAAAAGTAAACAAGTGTTTGTTAGAACTCGACCAAGCTAAGTTTGAACCTCGCGTCGATTACGTCACACTGACGCTTAGGTACGGTCTGCAAAAAAGGATCCGCTATGACTTTAAAAAAGTAAACAAGTGTTTGTTAGAACTCGACCAAGCTAAGTTTGAATCTCGCGTCGATTACGTCACACTGACGCTTAGGTACGGTCTGCAAAAAAGGATCCGCTATGACTTTAAAAAAGTAAATAAGTGTTTGTTAGAACTCGACTAAGCTAAGTTTGAACCTCGATTACGTCACACTGACGCTTAGGTACGGTCTGCAAAAAAAGGATTCGCTATGACTTTAAAAAAGTAAAAAAGTGTTTGTTAGAACTCGACTGAGCTAAGTTTGAACCTCGCGTCGATATCGTCACACTGACGCTTAGGTACGGTCTGCAAAAAAAGGATTCGCTATGACTTTAAAAAAGTAAACAAGTGTTTGTTAGAACTCGACTGAGCTAAGTTTGAACCTCGCGTCAATTACGTCACACTGACGCTTAGGTACGGTCTGCAAAAAAGGATCCGCTATGACTTTAAAAAAGTAAACAAGTGTTTGTTAGAACTCGACTGAGCTAATTTTGCACCTTGCGTCGATTACGTCACACTGACGCTTAGGTACGGTCTGCAAAAAAGGATCCGCTATGACTTTAAAAAAGTAAACAAGTGTTTGTTAGATTTTACTTTGCATTTATTGTTTTATTTTTACATTTGACTGACTCGTTGGCTCAGTGGTTACTGCTCTTGACTGCTGATCCGAGAGTTGTGGGCTCGATCCCCACCCAGGGCAAACATTTGTGTGATGAGCAGATTTGTTTTCTCTGTGTGTGGGTGTTAAATATCTATATATGTATGTATTTAAACGTACATAAGTATGTTATACATCAGTCTCTGGTTCCCATAACACAGGGAATCCTACTTTGGGGCCAGATGACCATGTGTGATTTGTCCCAGAATATTTATTTATTTATTTTACTTTGCATTATCGCGAGGTGCAAACTTAGGTTGGTGGAGTTGTACGAACACTATGTGACCGTTTAGCGGGGGAGGGTATGTCAATATAAAAACACATGGGCACAGGAGGGAAGGGGACGTTAAGTTTTTGTCACGTAGTTTTCACAGGATCTGTAATAATTTGAAAACGATAAACACGTTAAATTAACTTAAGGATTTCATTAAACAATAAAAATCCCACTGCGTAAAACTTAACCCCTCTTTTTTGTCCAATCGGGTATCCTATGTATCCTATGTCAATCACGGGATCAAAACGAATCTAACGATACCTCATACGTTAAAATCCATCAAGCCGTTTAGGCTGTAGCAGGGAATATAGAAATCTACATACATACATACACTCGAAAAAAATAACCCTCCTTCTGAGGCAGTCGGGTAAAAAACCGACTTCCATTGCAACAACTTAGTACAACCAACATTGCATAATTATTTCCGGTTTTTGGAAGCTGGACAAAGGCCTCCCCCAAGGATTTCCACCACGACCGGTCCTGCGCTGCCCGCATCCATCGGCTTCCCGCGATCTTCACCAGGTCGTCGGTCCACCGCGTGGGAGGCCTTCCTACGCTACGTTTTCCGGTGCGCGGTCGTCACTCGAGAACTTTACTGCCCCAATGGCCATTTGTTCTACGAGCTATGTGCCCTGCCCACTGCCACTTCAGTTTAGCGATTCTGTGAGCTATGTCGGTTACTTTAGTTCTCCTGCGGATCTCCTCGTACTATGTAATATACAGGGGATGACTTTTAATTAGTTCTTGATAACAAAAGATATGCATGTACTCGTGATTACAAACAACTTTCCCAAAGAAACTACATGTCAAATCAGAAAAAAAATGTTGGTCCTCGATACATAATAAGTTATTAAATCGGCAAAAATGTATTATTAAGGACCAATTTTTTTTCATATTTGACATATGGTTTATTTGGGAAAGATGTTATTAATCACGAGTACATTCATATCCTTTGCTATCAAGAACTAATTAAAAGTCACCCTATAATATATACATTGCTTTGGGTGACCTTAAGAATTAACTATTATCATCATTCATCATTACAGCTCATATACGTCCCCACCGAGGGGCTCGAGCCTACCCTGAATCAGGGCGATTAGGCCTTAGTCGACCACGCGGGCCCAGTGCGGGTTGGTCGACTTCACACACAACCTTCGAGTTTCTTCGCAGGCGTGTGCAGGTTTCCTCACGATGTTTTCCTTCACCGTTAAAGCAATCGGTAAGTATGTACGTAAGTGTTTGAAAAACTCATTGGTACATTGGCCGTCCAGATTTGAACCCGGTACCTCTGGTTAGATGGACCGAGTCGTTACCGGTTGAGCCACCGACGCTTTTTTTTTATTAACTATTATACTTACACGCAATACTAGAAGAATGACTATACACGATATACCAAGTGTGCTGTCTGCTAGTTTGGCCTTTGGAATATTTATTACAACCTGAAAAATAATAATTTTTTTACACAAGGTAAAATATTGTATCACAAGGTGAAAGCAGAATATGATTTTTTGTTTAAACAGTATTCTTATTTAAAAGCACATCGGTAAAAATTGTGTTTTGGCATGAAGATAAGGTTAACCAGTTCTAAATTGCGTTGGGGAATCTTGAAAAGCCAGCTTCTCTCTTCGGCATCATCTTTATTTACCATCAGATGAGATAAAAGGCGCTAGTACAAAGGGTTCCGTACCATCATACTAGATGGCGCTAATTTCTTCATGTTGTAAAGGGTTCCGTACCATCATACTAGATGGCGCTAATTTCTTCATGTTGTAAAAAAAACAAGTTTTTTTGTAAGGAGACCCACCCTTATTTTTTCACTTTTTATATTTTTTTGTTTTTGTTGCTATAGCGACAACAGAAATACATCATCTGTGAAAATTTCAACTGTCTAGCCCTCACGGTTCATAAAATACAGCCTGGTGACAGACGGACGGACAGCGAAATCTTAATAATAGGGTCCCGTTTTTACCCTTTGGGTACGGAACCCTAAAAACATACTAATCCCTACTAATATTATAAATGTGAAAGTAAGTCTGTCTGTTACGCTTTCCCGCAAAAACTACTGAACGGATTTGGCTGAAATTTGGTAGGTAGACAGATTAGGACCTGGATTAAGACATAGGCTACTTTTTACCACGCTCGCGAGCCGCTTGCGGCTCGCGCACTGCGCACCCTCGAAAAGTCATAGAAACGTGGTCCACGCGGGTGAAGCCGCGGGAAACAGCTAGTATTTAATATAACTTAGTAAGACTAAATTTATGACATCGTGTCGCATGAAAAGATGTGAAATTATATTAGCAATATAGTTTTACAATAACACATGTTCTTTATTTTCGCATTAATTTGCTTAATACCAACTTGGTTATACCCTGGTACCTATAGGATGTCAAGCAAGTCCAATAATAGGGATGACGACAGCATGAGAAATAAATTATTAACTCTTGATCACTAAATTGTTCTCCTACTTAAACTTCGGATAACCTTACTCGTTTTGTTTTCCATCAAGTCTTCGATTTGGAATTTTCCAAAATCACATAATGAGTACATAAATGACGCTACAAAACTAAGACGTCACGCCTAGGTATTTCAAACATCTTTAGAATAAAATGTCGTTTTTGACAGATGATAAAAAGTAAATCAGATGACTAGCATTCGTCATCCCTATTCTCAATATTACTAAATTGAAAATCAAACCTTTTTCACTGTGTCTATGAAGCTGTTTTCTTTGAAGCTAAGCCCAAGCAGCCCCTTAAGTTGTGAGACTGCTATTATCACAGAGGTGGCTGAAGTGAAGCCCACCGTCACAGGCACTGATATGAAGTCTATCAAAACTCCTGCAAAGAAAAGAAGACTTTAGTAAAGACGTAAGAAGGACGTTTGGCTAAGGCCCTAAGAAGGGTCAAATCACAATATTCAATTCTTATTATTGAAAGACTGCGTTAATCTACCGCTGTGAAAAAATTGTATAATATACTTGAAATAATAAAAAAAAAGTTAAATTAAATACATCTATAAAAATATTACCACTTTTCATATAAAAAAATATCCTGAAGACCCTGTTTTTGGCATTATTTGCAAAATTTCTCGAAAAAAAAAATGGAACCAAAACACAGAAATCGGCGACTTTTACACCTTCCATTATAATTAAAAACATTTTTATAAAGTGATGAAAAGTAACAAAAACATGTAAAAATATTGAGAATCGGGCGTTCGGTCTCAATTTATCTGCCGCGTAGAAGTCCGAATTGATTTAAACTTAATTTAAATCTCGTAATATTACGTTTGATATTATTTTATCAAGTTCAAGTTCAAGTTTATTCGAAAAACAATTTAAATTGTGTACGAATTACATAAAAATATAAATAAACATAGCATACAAACAATTCAAAAACTAAACGAAACTAAAGTACCTACATAAACTAATCCTAATGAAGTATCACATTGTACGATCTAATTATGAAAGAGTAAAATCTTCAATGCAATAGCAACACTTGTCCAAAAGAAGTGCCTTTAGTGCGCTTTTAAAAACATGAATGCGTGACTCCAATTTTAATTCAATAGGCAACTTATTAAAAAGCAATACTGCTTGATTTCTTGCGGAATGCGTTACAACTCTGAGTTGTGGTTTAAATTTGTTCTTAAGGTCTTTTCTCCTTGTTTCGAACCTTGCCTGCATCTCAATTTCAGATTCATAATTTTGTCTATTTTTTAATACGTCTGTCAGAAGGACTAAAATATAAAGACTGGGAACTGTTAGTATTCTGAATTTTTTAAAGTATTCCTTACAAGATTCCCATGGAGGAATACGTGCTATCACGGATCGACCTGGTCGGATTGAAACCCGGATTGCCTCAATCGTCGTTGGCGTAACGGCTAGGGCCGCCGCCTCCTGTGCCACGTACCAATGTGATTTCGAATTTAGATTTCATATGTACGTTTATCCGACGCTCTTACGGTGAAGGAAGACATTGTGAGGAAACCTGCACACACCTGCGGAAAAACTGGTTAAGTCGATCAACCCGGAATGGGCCCGTGTGGTCGACTAAGGCCCGATCGCCCTTATTCAGGGTAGGCTCGAGCCCCTCAGTGGGGACGTATGTGAGCTGATATGATGATGAACGCCTCAAAAACATTATATCAAATGCGAAATAGATTTCGCAAAGCGAAACTATGCTACCCAGCGAAAGATTACGAGATAATGCACGAAAAAAGTTGGATTGCAGTCCAAAAAATATAGTTGAAATTAACATGTAGTTCTCACTCTTTATTTGATCTTAAACGTATTTAATTGTGATACTTCAGAATAAATATGTTTTTTACGTCCCCTGTGGTAGAACACTAGAAATTTAGAGGTATATAGGTTAGTGTTCCGTGCTTCAAAAGGAATCAAGGGACCCTTATAGGATCACTTCGTTGTCCGTCTGTCTGTCTGTCAAGACCCTTTTTCTCAGGAACGCGTAGAGGTATCGAGGTAAAATTAATATAGAATACTAAGATCTACCGTATACCGGAGGTGTTTAAAAATCAATCAAAAATACTGCCATTTAGGCGAGTAGATATACTGGCACTCGCAAATAAACGAAAACCTATAGGGTACCTTCCGCTGACCTAGAATCATGCAATTTAGCAAGAAGCAACGACTCAGAGCACAAGTAAAGGAAAAAATTCAAAAATTTTAGTGTGACCTCATAAATAAAATATTTTTGCGCTTACAACCTTATATATTTTGCAGTTGGAAAATAGTCCATTTAGTATATTATCAATGTATGGGTCAATTTTTTTTAAAATTACAAAGTTAAGTTTGTCCTTCAATTCCACTTATTTTTGTAAATACACATCACAAAAATATTGTGTGGTGTTAAGAAACCCTCAGTACGAGAGCCCGACTCGCACTTAGCCGGTTTCTTTTTAGAAAAAAAAAACATACGCCTTGTCCAAAATGGCAGTTGCATGTCGTGTACCATTAAACTCAGACTCGATCTGCAAATGCCTCTTTCCCGGCCTCTATACTGTTCGTATCACTGCTCAACGTAGAGCACTCAGCGAGCACATACACAACAATCGTGTGTCAATTTACAACACGTTGTATAAGTAATGAAATGAGAAATAGCTATTCGCTGAAACGACCGTCAGTGCATGGCATGCAAACCGTTTCATCGGCAACAATAGACAACACGATACGAGTATACACACAAAATAATGCTTCTCTGTGCAAACAATAAGCAAAAGCCCAATAGATCAATGCAAAAACTCGCAAAACCGACGACAGGAATTCACACACACACACACATTTCGCCGCACTAACATTATACCAGTAACTGTTAAAGTTTGGATGGAATTAATATATCTCACACACATACATAAATGTACGTATGACATGTAAAAGGGGGATAGTAAATCAGCAATACATACAGATTATAGTTCTGACTGATTATTCTGCAGGGATTTTGTATCATTGTATGGGGGACACACATACAAAATTGTACGTATGACGTTTGAAATTAGTAAAAGGGGGATAGTAAATCAGCAATACATACAGAATAGTTTTGGTGGAATTTGCTTCAGGGATTTTGTATCATTGTGTGGGGAACACACATACAAAATTGTACGTATGAAGTGTAAAATTAGTAAAAGAGGGATAGTCAATCAGCAATAATGTACAGATTTTAGTTTTGGTGGAATTTGCTGCAGGGATTTTGTATCATTGTGTGGGGACACACATACAAAATTTTACGTAAGACGTGTAAAATTAGTAAAAGGGGGATTCAATCAGCAATACATACAGATTTTTTTTGTATTATTGTGTCGGGAACACACATACAAAATTGTACGTATGACGTGTAAAATTAGTAAAAGGGGGATACTCAATCAGCAATACATACAATTTTAGTTTTGGCTGAATTTGCTGCAGAGATTTTGTGTCTTTGTGTGGGGAAATCAGATATACCAGACCACGTGAACGAAGACGCGGATCTTCACTAATGGCCGCATAAAACTAAAACCTCCAAACCGATACTGTCGACTAAAGAAAGGAATAAAGGCAAAGTTAGCAAGACATAAAGGCACAAATAGCTAACATAACCATTCTTTTTGCCTTCCGTTCTCTTCGCCTGAGCCGAAGTTACAAGTAGCTCTGATTGTAGGTGATCTTTGAACCTTGTTTGGAGGACAAAGTTGGGATACGGTAATAGCTGACGACAATTTGATAAGCCAATATAGATATAATTGAAAACGCTAAACACTTTAAAAAATCTACTACTATCGCAACAACTAAGTACATATTTGCTATATTTTTATTTTTTTTAATTTCTAAAAAAATAATTAACCGATTAAGATGAAAATTCTATGGCACCAATCTGAAAGTAAAATCTGTAAATAAAAGTCATAGTTAACAAATACAAAAAAAATATACATAAATTTTCTAATTTACCCCCATAAAGTAGCCCCTAATGTTTATTTTTTTTACGTTACATTTCCGTCTTTGTGTCATACGTGTACCAAATTTCAACTCAATCGGTCCAGTAGTTTCTGAACAAATTGGCTGTGACAGACGGAAGTATGGACGGACAGACACACGAGTGATCCTATAACGGTTCTGTTTTTACCTTTTAAGGGACGGAACCATAAAAAATACAACCGAATTGAGAATCTCCTCTTTTTTTTAAAGGAGGTTAAAAATAAAAATCCGTGTTAAAGTTCTCATGTCTAATTCAAGTGTCAGATAAAATTTTTGTTAGTCGTAGTTTTTTTTAAAGTCATCAATGGCCAAGTAACACAGATTTAGTAATGTAGAGAACGGATCAGTAATAATTATACTATGATTGATATTTGCATGCCAAATCTGGTGAAATATAAGGACTTCCTAAATAATGTTAACAGCTTTTTAACTATGTTTTATGCAAATAAATTTTTATTTCATTTTTTTTATACACAATTGTTAAGCCCTTGGCATCACCTCACCTGATGGTTAGTGACGATGATGCCGAAGATGGAAGCTGGCTTACCAAGATTCCCCAACACTATGGGGATCTGGCTAACTTATCTTCAAGCCGGAACACATCAATGCTGTTAACAATGATGTTTGGCGGCAAGACTTAGATAAGATGGTGGTAGCTAGCCAGGCGGGCTATGAAAATGCCCCACCACCAACCAAACCGAGTCTTACAAAGTTGACCCCGCCGGGAATCGAACCCGCGACCTCCTGGTGTGAAGCGAATGGAATGACCATTACGCCACGCAGGCGGTTTCATTTCATCACGAGACAAAGTTTAACAAAACATATATAAACCAGCGCCGGTGTTCACGCGCCGATTCTCCTTGTGGTGCAGGTGAGTTCCTCTACTTTTTACTGTTCTGTTTCTCTTTCCTGTTTCATTCCAGGGCAGAGCAGTCTCCTACCGCATATATGATAGACTGGACACACATCGTATTTCATGAACCGCCATATTCCACCCGCTTCCGTCAAATATAGTCTACTATTTTCAAAACTGAACCGGCTTACACACCATATGTTGGTGGACGATTTTCGACTGATATGATGATGATGATGATTTGTACTCACCCAAATGCAATATCCCCATAAACAACTGGACGATTCCAGTGAGGAAGCACAGAAGAAGGCATAGTCAAAGTTCCTGCCCTGAATCTGTTGGTACGTCATCAGGGCTAACAGGGCGGTTGGTCCCAGTTTCATCACGAGACAAAGTTTAACAAAAAATATCTGTACTCACCTAAATGCAATATCCCCATAATCAACTGGACGATTCCAGTGAGGAAGCACAGTAGGAAGGCATAGTCAAAGTTCCTGCCCTGAATCTGTTGGTACGTCATCAGAGCTAACAGGGCGGTTGGTCCCAGTTTCATCACGAGATAAAGTTAACAAAACATATGTGTACTCACCTAAATGCAATATTCCCATAATCAACTGGACGATTCCAGTGAGGAAGCACAGTAGGAAGGCATAGTCAAAGTTCCTGCCCTGAATCTGTTGGTACGTCATCAGGGCTAACAGGGCGGTTGGTCCCAGTGTTATGTCCTTGCAAGATCCGAATATTATGTACACGAAACAACCCATGAACGACGAGTAGAGGCCGTACTGGAAAGGAAAAATTCATTTAATTTGTTCTTCTAGTAGGACATTAAAGACGAGTTGGAAACAAAATAGGAACACTTGCGAATTGGAAATGTCACAGATAATTTAAAGGTCTATTATGGTTGATGGGAGCGATGGCTGACTCTCGCGTTATACTCGTGACCGGGTGATGTCCTTGTGAACTGGCCTACTCTTGTCAAAGGCATTAATGACATTCAATGATTTTAATGTGTAACTTCTCGTGTCATATTGTTTTTATGTTCTAATGACATATTTGTTTTATATCAAGGATTGGATTTTGACGTTATTAACTAATGGTTGTTTATTTCTAGATTTTTAACAGATGACATTATGTAATTACTATTTTGACTATAACAGAAAGGGTCCAATTTGCACCTATTTTGAATAAATATCTTGAAGGTGAAAATGTGGGAGATGTCGACGAACAAGCAGGTTACAGTTTTGTTTGCATATATGAACGTCATACATTTGAAACTATTTGTATAATTGCTGTTTTTTAACTTAACTTAGATCTCATTTATGTCTGGTAATTTGACGCAAAATGAAGGGTATTATAAGTTTCAAGCCTATGACTATCTGTCTATACAATATCTATCTTTACTGCATCACAACATAAAAAAGAAATTAACAATATAGAAGAAAGCCTATACAATAGGCGGCTGTATTGCTAGGCAGCAATTTCTTCCGGGCAACCTTTGGGTAGGGAAACAGCGATAGAATAAGTCAAGGGGCGGTGCAATAGTAAAATAACAGAAAATTTGCAAATAAACAGTTACATAAAATACTATGTCTTTACGTCTGTAGTTCTGTACATGTCATTGTAGCTGCTAAACAGGTGGACCGTATTCAATCATCATTATCATATCAGCTACTAATCGTCCACTGCTGGACAAAGACCTCCCCCAAGGATTTTCACGACGACCGGTCCTGCGCTGCCCGCATCCATCGGCTTCCCGCGATCTTCACCAGGTCAATTCATTCAGGTCATTCAGGTCACCGTATTCAATGTGATGTTTTTATTTGAAAGCTAGATTAACCGATATGGTTCTTAAACATGTTTAATGGAAATCCATTCAGCCATTCATGGAGATATTGTTCAACTGCCCGCCATAACGGCATGAGATAGAGAGGTTTTGCTTTAACTAAAATAATATACGCCCTGGGCAGATTTTAGGTGTAATAAGAAAAATCTAAATGACGAAAAAAAAAATTGATGCAAAAAGTGATGTTGCTCCGATTTGGCTGAAATTTTGCCCCGGATTTTTTTAATTAATAAATTTGAGTGCGTCTGACTATATCTCATCTGATGGTAAGTGACGTTTTTTATTTCACTAATTATTTTGGCTGAGCCTGTAACCTAAAAGCCTGGTGGTATGAGTGCAAAACTTGTTACATTCTTCTTGGTCTACTGAATTTCATACAATAGGTTCCTATGTTCTTTTTAAGCAACGGGTTTTTTTTTCTTTAATATAAAAAAAAACAAATGATCGTTCAACGTTTTTACCGCCTCCGTAGCTCAGAGGCAAAGTTCACTGGCTTTACACAGGAGGTCGCGGGTTCGATTCCCGGCGGGGTCAATTGTAAGACTCGGTTTGGTTGGTGGTAGGGCATTTTCTAAGCCCGCCTGGCTAGCTACCACCATCTTATCTAAGTCTTGCCGCCAAATATCAATGTTGATATCATTGGTGTGTTCCGGCATGAAGATAAGATAGCCAGTTCCCCATTGCGTTGGGGAATCTTGGTAAGCCCGCTTCCATCTTCAGCAACATCGTCACTTACCACCAGGTGAGATGTTGTCAAGGGTTTACTAATTGTGAATAAAAAAAAATGTTTATTTTTTAAATTGATTCCAGATATTATTTTAATTTAAAAGATTTTCTTTAATATTAAAAACAACACAAATGATATACTTTAAACAGTCAACTGTTATCAGGTTTACAAATCTACACACGTTGTTCAACAATGAATGGCGCTGTCCTCGAATCGCGAAAGTTATTGCGAATAAAAACTTACAACTGTAATTCCAGAGGTGAAGGCACCCTGAGGATACGTTGAGTCTGAACGGGCGAGACCTGGGGATCAACTTGTGCGTTGTTTGCTCATATAAAATGACGAGCCAACTTAAAAACGGGGGGAGCTAAGGTTGTGAAATTCCACGAAATACTTGTAAAATGATAAACTGAACCGTTAAAAAAAATTACTTAAATCAAAAAAACAAGTGGTTACCTATCTTTTTTTTTATCCAAAATCGATAAGCCCTTGGCATCATCTCATTTGATGGTAATAAGTGACAATGATGCCGAAGATGGAAGCGGGCTTACCAAGATTCCCAATGCAATGGGGATGGTGGCTATCTTATCTTTAAACCGGAACACATCAATGCTGTTAACCACTGATGTTTGGCCACAAGACTTAGATAAGACGGTGGTAGCTAGCCAGGCGGGCTATGAAAATGCCCTACCATCAACTAAACCGAGTCTTACAAAGTTGTCCCCGCCGGGAATCGAACCCACGACCTCCAGGTATGAAGCGAATGGACTCACCATTTCGCCACGGAGGCAGTTTTAAAACTAAAGTGATTTAAGTAGCTATGATTTAGGATTAACCCCATCTTTGTCTTACTTGTACTATAAACCCAATTATTCTTTATTATTATTCTTTCTTTTTATTTTTTATTTATAATATCAGCTCATATACGTCCCCACCGAGGGGCTCGAGCCTACCCTAAATTAGGGCGATCGGGCCACACGCGGGCCCAGTGCGGGTTGGTCGACTTCACAGACAACCTTCGATTTTCTTCGCAGGCATGTGCAGGTTTCCTCACGATGTTTTCCTTCACCGTAAGAACGTAGGTACATATGAAATCGAAATTCGAAAAAACATTGGTACGTGGCAGGATTCGAACCACGAAATTACTACTCACTTATTTTAGATGGAATTAGTGTAAATGTATACAATAATACTAATACTACGTACTTTATGAAAATGAAAAATAAAAAAAAATAATAAATAAATTCTAAACGAATTTTTCTGTTGCTCGCGTTGATGTCTTTTGTGTTTGTAATGAATAGGTATCATTGTCAAAATTGTGTGGAAAGGTGTGGTGTTTACACGACTGCCCACAAAAAAGGATTGTATTGTTTTCAGGTCTGACGTAATATGTATGTATGTTTCTTTATTCCACGATATCTTCTCAACGGCTTGATGGATTTTAGAGTGCAAGTTCTCGTTAGATTGGTCTTGATCCCGTGAGTGACATAATATACATTTAACCGACTTACCAAAAAAGCGAAGTAATGTTTTGAGCAATCGTGATCTCATATTTTTTTTAATATCAAGTTTTTTTAACCTATAGAAAGTTTGGCTAGTTGACTAGTACATACCTACCTTGTATAAGATAGCACAGGTGTTTTCTATATAATTCTCGTAACGTCTGATGTTTGCATTCATTAATTTTAATAAATTATTTATTTAATAAAACGTGACGATGCCTCCATTGCCAACATTAAGATAAAAGTTTTGGGTTCCATAGAACCAAAAAGTGACCAACAGGACGGGCTTGATAGATATTAGAGTGCAAGGTATCGTTATTAAACCTAATATCCATTTAACCGATTTGCCAAAAAAGAGGAGTAATGTTTTGTGCAGTCGTAATCTCATTTTTTTTTTTAATTTAAAGTTACTTTACACCTATAGAAAGTCTGGCTAGTTAACTATTACCTACCTACCTTATGAGATAGCACAGGTGTTTTGTAGATTAGTCTCGTTACATCTCATGTTCGCATTCATTAATTTGGTTGGAATAAAACATGACGATCCATCCATTGCCAACATGAAGAAAAAAATGTTGGGTTCCATACAACCAAAAAGTGACCAACGGGACGGGCTTGATAGATTTTTGAAGTGCAAGGTACCGTTAGATTCGTCTTGATCCCGTGAGTGACGAAATAAACATTTAACCGATTTACCAAAAAGAAGAGTAATGTTTTGGTTCAGTCGTGATCTCATTTTTTTAATTTAAAGTTATTTACACCTATAGAAAGTCTGGCTAGTTAACTATTACTTACCTACCTTATAAGATAGCACAGGTGTTTTGTAGATTAGTCTCGTTACATCTCATGTTCGCATTCATTAATTTGGTTGGAATAAAACATGAAGATCCATCCATTGCCAACATGAAGAAAAAATTTTTGGGTTCTATACAACCAAAAAGTGACCAACGGGACGGGCTTGATAGATTTTTGAAGTGCAAGGTACCGTTAGATTCGTCTTGATCCCGTGAGTGACGAAATAAACATTTAACCGATTTATCAAAAAGAAGAGTAATGTTTTGGTTCAGTCGTGAACTCATTTTTTTAATATAAAGTTATTTACACCTATAGAAAGTCTGGCTAGTTAACTATTACTTACCTACCTTATAAGATAGAACAGGTGTTTTGTAGATTAGTCTCGTTACATCTGATGTTTGCATTCATTAATTTTAATAAATTATTTAATTAATAAAACGTGACGATGCATCCATTGCCAACATAAAGATAAAAATTTTGGGTTCCATACAACCAAAAGGTGACCAACGGGACCCGGGCTTGATGAATTTTAGAGTGCAAGGTACCGTTAGATTCGTCTTGATCCCGTGAGTGACAAAATACACATTTAACCGATTTACCAAAAAAGAGGAGTAATGTTGTGCAGTCGTGAAACTCATTAATTTTTTAATTTAGTTATTTTACACCTATAGAAAGTCTAGTACTTAATGGGTTAAATAATATAATAAGGCAGTTATGCTTTCGCCACATTATACGTAGAATTTTTTTAATCGAAGCTTAAATATGAATTTCGGAAAGAAAATTAATTTTGGTGTAATATGGAATACTTTTATTTAATAACATTTAAAAATAGGTAAATGTGCTAACAATAGATGACCGTGAAAAATAAGGTTCAGAATAAGCTTAAAATAGAATTGCCTTAAGTTGACAAATTTCACTTGATAAAAAGATAATTCATTTTACAAATTTTTAAAATAAAAAAACTGGTTTGGCAACGATCGATCGTCCCACCTGGTATAAAAAAAGACCGAATAAATACCTAAATCGTAAAAGGAGTAAATTAATTTGGAGTCGGAATTACCCCAAAGTTGTAGAAATCACTTTGGGTATAGAACACTCTTAATAATTTTAAATTAAATACTAAATTGTTAAGGTAGACGGAAATAGGAAGTTTTGCAGGCCAGCAGCAGCGCTTGGTGGCAGGTAGTAGTATTTTGCAGGGCAGTAGTAGTGCTTGGTCACCAATGATATGCAATATCGATGGGCTTTAAATTTAGTTAGTATTAAGGATTCTACTTCCCTTCGGGTAAGCGGCAGGTTGCGCAGAGCGGCGAAATATATGCTGGTGGAAGACGCAGCAGTGACTCAGGGTTGTTATGATGCGGAGTACGGGCAGGGTGGAAAAACCCCTTGATAAATACAGAAGGTCTTGTTAAAAAAAGGAAAAATCACAGCACTTTATAATTTAAAATAATATTTTGCACAAAACCGTTTAAACGGTCATCCTTTGTTTTTATCTCCTAGTCAAAAAAATCTCTGTTATTTCGAAATCAAATTTTATGGAAGAGCAGAACCAAAAATAATTTAATCATGAAACGCAAAGCAAGAATAATGACTTTGAAACGAATATTTGCGTTTCACTACCTATCCCCATATTATTCCGATTTCTGTGTACCTATCTTATTTATTAGATAGCACAGGTGTTTTGTAGATTAGTCTCGTTACGTCTGATGTTCGCATTCATTAGATTGGTTGGAATAAAACATGACGATACATCCATTGCCAACATAAAGAAAACAATTTTGGGTTCCATACATCCAAAATGTGACCAGCGGGACCCTATTACTAAGCTTTCGCTCACTGTCCGTCCGCGGGTTGTATTTCATGAACCGTAACAGGTTGACAGTTGCAATTTTAAGAGTGTGTTCTACTATTGTCGCTATAACAAAAAATATTAAAAAATAGAAAAAGTAAAAAAAAAGAGGAGTACAAAATAGTGTCTTTATAGGTATTTTTGATTTTTCTCTATCGTAAAATCGCTAATACATACGATACCTACGGTTTTTATGTCATTGATTGGCTCTATTTTTTTTATTAAATGGCTTTTAAGCTGTTGTTTTCGAAAATTAATTAAATTAAAATGAAATAAATATTTAAGGGGGGCTCCCATACAACAAACGTGATTTTTACGAAAATTATTCTCAAAGTTTTTCATTCTTACATATACAATCCTTTTCAAATTTTTAGGGTTCTGTACCCAAAGGGTAATAACGGGACCCTATTACTAAGACTTCGCTGTCCGTCTGTCTGTCCGTCCGTCTGTTACCAGACTGTATTTCATGGACCGCGATAGCTATATACAGTTGAAATTTTCAGAGATAATGTATTTTTCTGTTGCCACTATAACAACAAATACAATATAAAACGGCCAAGGTTTCATAGTTGCCATTAACGCGTTTATAATTAATTTTTAAATTTCAAATACAGCGGTTTAGTTGATAGGGGGTGGGGACACTCGACTTCAACAAAATTTAACACTTTCAAGCCCATTTTTTCGAAAACGGAACCCAAATTATAAAACCGTCGTGGAAGACTCACAACAATTTTCAAGCTCTAACCAACGATACCCCACACGACTGGGCTTGACAAGAAAAAAATATCATCCCCACTTTACTTGTAGGGGAGGACTTTACTTGTACCGTTAAAAAAGTTTTTTTTTCAAAAATGTTTTACAGTTCTCTCCGCGTTATTATTATACAGGGTTCGGCACTCGAAGTGTTACTAACTTCACGTTACTGTAGCAACGGAACGGTTAATGACAGCGCGCCAATTTTTGACAAGCATGAATATGGTAAGTTTTTTTACAAAACTACGACGTATTCACTTGTTATAGTAGCAGTTTCGAAAAATGGAATTTAAACGCAACAGTGTTATTGCTTTGCATTTGGCGGGAAAGCCGCAACCAGCCACCGTTAAGACGCTAAAACATTTGCATGTGAACAAAATGTTTGTGTATCGCACTATCAAACGTTACAATGATACTGGTGGCATCGAAAAACGTCATGGTGGTGGACATCCAAAAACAGTAACATCGTCAGAGATGGTTCGAAAGGTCAAGGCGAGAATTCAACGGAATCCAAGACAAAGCGCAGTTCAATTGGCTGCTCGTAGCATAGGGCGTATATTGAAAAAAGAGCTTCGATTAAAGCCCTATAATATACAAAAGTTCAAGATTTGACACTAGAACAAAAGGCAGTTCGCTTAGCAATAGCAAAGACGTTAAAACGCTTGCACGTTGGTGGCGAGCTTGAAAATTTGGTATTTTCTGATGAAATTTTTTTTACTGTTCAGCAATATGTTAACAAACAAAACCATAGCGTATGGCTAGAAAGGAAATCAAAAGAAAATTTAGATCACCGAATTGCTTTGCGAAAACAAGCACCTGCATCAGTGATGGTCTGGGTTAAGGTAACTAACTGCTACGGGACACTCACCTCTCGTTTTCATTGAACAGGGTGTAAAGGTGAATCAACTAATCTACCGTGAAAAGATCTTAAACGATGCTTTGTTACCTTGAGCACGAAAAAGTTCGGTAATAACCACTGGACGTTTCAACAAGACTCGGCACCATCGCATAAAGCTCGTGAAACCCAAAGTTTTTAAATGAAAATGTTCCCAGCTTCATTTCTTCACGACAATGGCCACCATATTCCCCGGAATTAAACCCAATGGATTTATCCATATGGTCCATTCTGTAGAAAAAAGTGTCGACAAAAAATATGAGACGGTTGACACCTTAAAGACTGCTCTTCGCCGAGAATGGAATAAAATGCCCTAAGACCACATTCGTGCAGCGTGTGAAACGTTCTTGAACAGACTCGATGGTGTTATCCGCGCTAAAGGTTGCTACATCGAACAATAAATATTTTTAAACGTTTGAATATTTGTACAAGTGTGTGAAGTTTAAAAAAAAAAAAACGACGGGTTGCACACCGGGAGTGCCGGCAGAAGTGAAAACTTGAATATTAACGTTGTGCATTTTGATATTTTGGAATGGTTAGAGAATAATTTTGCACGAATTGCTTTGATTATCAGTATAAAAGTACTATCATTTATGTGGTAGAATACAATATTTATTTATTGCGCTATCGTACACAAACATGACAATTTATATTACATTAAAAAGTTTATATCTCAGAAAAATCTACAAAAAATCAACTCCATCCGTCTTACGAATTTTCGATCAGGTCACGTGTCCTGACGCGAGTTTAACATTTTTTACCCATTACAAAAAAGTGCACAACGCCGCTAAAGAAGTTTTCACTTCAAAAATAAAAATTGACAAAATTACAGCATTTTAAATTGGTAACACTTCGAGTGCCGAACCCTGTATATATCTTTGCCAAATTTCAGCTCTTAACTACTGATAGTCTAGGAGCTAGGCCGCGGACAGACAGACGGAGAGACAGACATGACGAAACTATAAGGGTTCCTTGTTATACTACGTAACTCTAAAAACAGAATAATACCAATATATAAGGGGGCTCCATACAACAAACATGATTTTTTTTGTTCGATATTGATAACGGCAACATGTAGACGTAGGTAGACGCTTGAAATATTCACAGAATATTGAGTTCTATATTCACTTTAAAAATAAAAAAATAAATTAAAATAAAATAAATATTTAATCCCATATAACAAACGTGATTTTTCTAGATAATGGTAAGGAACCCTTCTTGCGCGAGTTCGACTCGCACTTGGCCGGTTTTTTAACCTACAGGAAGTCTGGCTAGTGAAACTACTTACCTTATGAGATAGCACAGGTGTATTGTTGATTAGTCTAGCTAGATAGTGAAACTGCATACCTTATGTACGAGATAGCACAGGTGTGTTATTAATCAGTCTAGTTACTCGTACATCTTCTGTTTACAACATTCGCCACGTTCAAATTGTATCGCATACAAATGCGATAACGAACAATCGTTGTATTAATTTTGAATAAAACATTACGTTTCATACCTTGCCAAGGTTACGCTTATTTTTAAAACTAACTACCTATTACTTCTATAAGTTTATCCGCCTCCGTAGTCCAGAGGCAAAGTTCACTGGCTTTACACAGGAGGTCGCGGGTTCGATTCCCGGCGGGGTAAATTGTAAGACTCGGTTTGGTTGGTGGAAAGGCATTTAAATATAAATGTCGATATCATTGGTGTGTTCCGGGATGAAGATAAGATAGCCAGTTCCCCATTGCGTTGGGGAATCTTGGTAAGCCCGCTTCCATCTTCGGCAACATCGTCACTTACCACCAGGTGAGATGTTGTCAAGAGTTTACCAATTGTGAATATAAAAATAATAACTAATAAAGGCCTTAAGATGGGTCAAATGACAATCATCATCATAATCATATCAGCCGAAAAACGTCCACTGCTAGACAAAGGCCTCCCGCAAGGATTTCCACGACGACCGGTCCTGCGCTGCCCGCATCCGAATGATAATATTCAATTCAAATTATTGAAAGACTGTGTAATGCAATCACTATGAAAATATATAATACATGTAGTTAAAGTAATAAAAAATCAATTTAATTGAATACAATTTTAAAAATATAACCACTTTTGATGTAAAAAAAAATATACTGTAGACCCTGTTTTTTGGCAGTAATTGCAAAATTTCTCGAAAACGAATAGATAATGTAGATTGAAACTAAACACACGAAAATCGGTGATATAAGACCTTTCATTTTAATTGAACACATTTTTTTTTAAACTTATTTGAAAGTGAAGAAAAGTAATAAAAACATGTAAAAATCTTGAATTGGGCGTTCGGTTTGAACGTAACAGCTGCGTTGAAGCCCGCATTAATTTGAACTTAAAATTAATAGACTTACGTTCGATATTATTTTAACACGTATAATCCTGCTCGGATTGAGTTATCTTAAAGCCGTAATTGTCTCGCTACAGACGATGTTGAAATTCAGAAAGGGAATACATAAAAGTACAATCAGTAATTCTGTCGACATGCCTTTTTAACCGCCTACATGGCGTAATGGCTAGTCCATTCGCGTCACACCAGGAGGTCACGGGTTCGATTCCCGGCGGGGTCAACTTTGTAAGACTCGGTTTGGTGGTAGGGCATTTTCATATCCTGCCTGGCTAGCTACCACCTTCTTATCTAAGTCTTGCCGCCAAGCATCAGTGTTAAAAGCATTGATGTGTTCCGGCTTGAAGATAAGATAGCCAGATCCCCATTGCGTTGGGGAATCTTTGTGAGCCCGTTTCCACCTTCGGCAGCATCGTTACTTACCATCAGGTGAGATGATGCCAAGGGCTTACCAATAGTGAATAAAAATAATGCCAGTCTTTAAAAAATTAGAAACAGATTTTTAGTGTCGGCGCTTGCCGGAAATCTAACCCCAATATATATTTATCAATGTCAATACTCAGCGTCAGTGGCGTAACGGCTAGAGCCGCTACCTTCTGTCCGGGAGGTCGTGGTTTTAATCCCGCCACGTACCAGTGTGTTTTCTAATTTCGATTTCATATGTACGTTTATTCAACGCTCTTATGGTGAAGAAAAACATCGTGAGGAAACCTGCACACGCCTGCGAACAAACTCGAAGGTTGTGTGTGAAGTCGACCAACCCGTATGTTCGCCCTTATTCAGGGTAGGCTCGAGCCCATCGGTGGGTTTTCATTATTATTATCATATCATAAGCTGATATGATAACGATAATGAAAACTTTGTAGGCACGTTTTTTTCTGGTTTTTTATTTTTAAAATTATACATTTTACAGTTATACATTTTTTTAAATTCTTGATTGCTTTCTAAATATCTATGATCAAATGCATATTGGACAAAATATTGGATGAATGGAATATTAGACGCGGAAATTAATGGACATTATTGTAGGGAATTATATTTTTCGTCCTCAATTAAATAGGTTCATCTCTATTCAATATTTTCGTTCTCAAATTAATAGATCTGTCATCGAATTGATAGATCTGTCATTAAAAAATACGTGTGGCACTCGGGGACTGCCGCGGTAAAGCTATTGCATGGTATCAAATCGAAAACTAGGGGGTAATCGGTCAAGGTCTTTTAAAGGTCAAGGTCAGGGTCAATTCGATCCCAAAGATCCATAATAATTGGTAACAAATCGAAAACTAGGGGGTAATCGGTCAAAAACAATAAATCAATGAGCGAGCGAAGCGAGCGATGTTAGGTTTGGTCAGGTTTGATTGATTTAACAGTCAAAGAGCCTCGCAAAGCGAGGCCCCCACCCTGGGTACCAAAATACTTCGCAGCAGAAGAAATCATCGGAAGATGACCCCTAACGGGGGCGTAGCCCCTGCCGCCTGTTTCGAACCCCAACAAACTTTCGGGATCCGAGGAGGATGTGGGAGTATCTGTAGGTCACCTTTGTTAGTAATTTTAGGCATTTCTTTGGCGACAGATCTACTATTTTGAGTACAAACTATATTGTTTAGGGAATTTTCAAATTTTGTATTTAGTGATCGAATCTATTTAATTGACAATCGATAAAATCATACCCATAATTATATTAGTGATTATTACCGATTACTCAATAGATTTCTTCATTGATTAGTCTACTGATATTATAAATGCGAAATTTTTAAGGATTGCTGCACACATAAAATGCCTCTAGACTTCTTCAGTGTTCATAGAATATGTACTTGTAAGTACACACATTTCACCCCAAAAATGTATAAATATTCCACAGAAGACACATTCCAAATTGACGCAAGAATGTCGCGGGGGGTCACTAGTACGTGGTACTCTCTAAACCAGTGGTTCCCAAATAATGCGCCCCGTTGCCCGGGGGTACCATGAACAGAGGTCAAGGGCGCCGCGAGCTACTACTGACTGGGTTCGCACGAAATACACTGGCGATGGTGGCCGAAAGAAAAAAAGTTTTGCAGAAGACATCATAACGAGGTGTGTTCATGGAGATTTTACAAAAAAAATCCCACAAAAACAACTTTCACACTGCTTCTCTTGAGTGTTAGGTATCCATTCCCTAAGCCCACGCCCAAGCTTTATTTTTGTCTTTCAACGGCACTGTGGCTCCAAACGGCTGGATAAACGTCGAAGTGACTTTTCTTTCGTATCAAACACGCTTATAAGCTCAAACGTTTTTTTTTCTAGTATCGATGGTCTGAAACCATGGAATGTCAGACGAGGCGCCGTGATAAGTCAAAAATCGTGAAAGTGTGCCGCAAAGTGTAAAACTTTGGGAACCCCTGCCTCTAAAGTATAAATCACACACCTGCGGTTCCAATCCTGCTAGGGTCGCGTACGCCAATGCCTGCGGAATCACCGTGAGCCCAACCGTGATCCCGGCTATCAGGTCAGCCACCGCCTTCTCAGAATTGTACTCCGGCAGCCATTTTGTTATCGGCAGCCTTTTGTGCAGCACTCGCTTGCACCAGGTGTGCCTCTTGTACCGGCTCTTCGACGGCGATGGCATTGTTCCTGTATTAGATCTGTAAATAAAGAAAGTTTTATTAAGTCCAGCTTCTATAGTTCAAAAGCTAGATGGAAGCTTTAATTACAAAAGAAGTTAAAAAAGCGCTTTCCGTACTATTGGAATTTTTATTTTCTAAAAGGATTCATCAACAAGAAAGTACTTTAGCAAAGTATAAATATTAGTACTAACATACAGTATGGACACTCCCTGCCGCTCTCTAGATTGCGACCTCACCCCCTCGTCACCCAGATTGATACCGATTGGTTACTGTTTGGTTGTCGAACGTATAAGATTTCGCCGCCATTTTGTTTGTTCCGTCATTCCTTTTTTGGAATATCATTTCTGGCCCTTTGTATGAAGTGTCCAGGGTGTGACTTTAGTTAGGGTGTACAAGTATAATATATTTTTCTCAAACATGATTGGAAATTTGAGCAATATTTTGACAACCTTATTCGAGATCAATCGAAATTGCTGTATACTGGCCAAATACATGCGAGCAGCGGCCGGCAAAAGTTGTATGAAAATCCATATCTGTCGTGTTTAGCGGCCAAATAAATTACTATGTAAACTCATATCTGTCGTGTAATTTAAAAATGGAAATATACTTTACTCCGAAACATGGCAACCAAGAAGGTAACTTATCAAAGATTTCATTTTTTTTGAACTGACTTGCAAATAGAACGCTGTTTATTGAAAAAAAAAATGAAAATTAAAAAATTGAAGAAAAAAATAATTAAAATTGAAATTGCGTGAAAAATTATTGTTGTTCGTTTTTCGTCATTGATTTTGAAAAGTAATTATTGAAGTTTTAATTTCCGCGCATTATTTGAGAAAAGTACTACACAAGCCTTGGCCACAACTAGGCATTGATGGACTTACGTAGGTATGTCCATCAATGCTATAATACCAGGAGGTACCATTTAAAATAATAATGTTTTCAATTTCTGAGTTGTATGATGAATTGATGATGGTACAGGTAAAGTTCATTTCGAATACTGTGGCTACATTCCTCTTAAAACTTAATTAGGGCTGTAATGTTAAGCTTTTGTTGTCTAATTATATTTTACATCTTAACACTTAAATTAAGCATCTGTTATAAAAACTACCAATGAACTTTAGCGTGAAGAACACTATGAAAAAAAAAAAAAAAAGATTTTTCCAGACATCTATTGTTGTCCCCATTTTTTGTTATTACTTATTACCTAATGATTCTAACAAGTGGAATTTGACCCTGGTATTTAAAATGAATGATAATATAAAAAAAAACCGGCCAAGTGCGAGTCAAACTCACGCACTAAGGGTTCCGTAACAAAAACTAATTTTCATCTACAGCGCCATCTATAGGTATAGGTAAAAGGGAACTAATTGATGTTGTCGTATTACTACGTAAATTAACTATTTAGAAGATACTACTAGATCCCACTAGAAGTCGTTAGTTTCTAAACAATCAGACTTTGTAAATTTCATTTATTCTTTTTTTTAATTTTTTTTTAAATTCATAATTGGTAAGCCCTTGGCATCATCTCACCTGATGGTAAGATAGATAGATAGATAACACGTTTATTTGTCACTGTAATCACACACATATTATTACAATCATACATAATATAAAACAATACATAACAAATTAAAAAGAGCAAAAAATAACAATAATACAAAAGTAAGTGTCGTGTAAGGTAAGTGACGATGATGCCGAAGATCGAAGCGGGCTTACCAAGATTCCCCAACGCAATGGAGAACTGGCTATCTTATCTTCCTGTAAGAACGGGACCCTATTACTAAGAATTCGCTGTCCATCCATCCATCTGTCACCAGGCTGTATTTCATGAACCGTGATAGTTAGACAGTTGAAATTCTCACAGATGATGTATTTCTGTTGCCGCTTTAACAAAAAATGACTAAAAATGAAAAAAATAAGTCTCCATACAAAAAACTAGTTTTTTTTTTAAAGTCTCCATACAAAAAACTAGTTTTTTTTTGAAGAAACTAGCGCCGTCTAGCATGATGGTACGGAACCCTTTGTGCGCGGTACTGACTCGCACTTTACCGGTTTTTCATAAATAACTTCAAAACTATTTATCTTCAAATTATCAAAATAATATATTTGAGATTCTCATAACAATGCCATTCATTTGCTATATCATATGATATAGTTGGATTTTTTTAAAATTTTCTAATTTATCCCCCAAAAGTGGCCCCATGTTTAAAATTAATTTATGTACGTTACATGTCCATCTCGGTTGTGACAGACGGACGCACAGACACACGAGTGACCCTATGAGGGTTTCGTTTTTTCCTTTTAAGTTACGGAACCCTTACAAGATATTGATTATCGATGATGCAATCTTTATGAACGTTGAAGCTAAAAAATATTATATTTACTATGCTAGAAGACTAATTAATCATGAGACTTGGTTGCAAGGATTAAAAAAACATGCAAAATACATGACTCTGATTAAAATGTAAACATATACAGATATTTCAAATCAAAATATCTAGGTATGTAATTATTACCTTGGCATTAAAAAGGCTTTCCACGATAAGTTACCTTTAATAGCCCATTAAACTGAAAGTAATAGGCGTCACTTTGGACTTTAGTCGTATCCATATACTGATATTATAAAATGTGAAAATCTGTTTGTTTGTTTGTTACCTTTTAACGCTTCAACACCTTGACCAATCTTGATGAAATTTGGCATGCAGTTAGCCTGTATCACGGGAAAGGATATAGGCTAGTTTTTATTCCGTGAAAATAGCATAGTCCGACGAGGTTCTGAGGGAACTAAAAAAAAATACTCTTTTTTGGCTAATTTCTTTAAAATCGCAACGGAACAATGGATGAGGAGGAGGATGGTTGAGGAGTGTCATAGATTGCTAATCACAATAGCCCGATCTGGGATAGGGATCTAGAGAAAACTCATTTCCACGCTACGAGCCGCTTGCGGCTCGCGCACCACTCACCCTCAAAGGCATTCATAAAAACGATGTCCACGCGGGCAAAGCCGCGGGAAAAAGCTAGTTTGATATAAATGTTAGTAATAAAATTGAATTTTCCGACAAATACGTTATAAAGTTATCCAGATGTAAAGACAATTTATAAACTACTAGCTGTCCCGGCGAACTACGTACCGCCTTACGTACACTGCCCTACCCTACCCTACACTACACTACCCTACCCTACACTACCCTACCCTACTCTACCCTACACTACACTACCCTACCCTACACTACTCTACACTACCCTACACTACACTACCCTACCCTACCCTACCCTACATACTCATACCCTACACTACCCTACCCTACACTACCCTACCCTACCCTACCCTACACTACCCTACACTACACTACACTACACTATCCTACACTACCCTACCCTACATACTCATACCCTACACTACCCTACCCTACACTACCCTACCCTACCCTACCCTACACTACCCTACCCTACCCTACACTACACTACACTACACTACACTACCCTACATACTCATACCCTACACTACCCTACCCTACACTACCCTACCCTACCCTACCCTACAATACCCTACCCTACCCTACACTACACTACACTACCCTACCCTACATTAGAACCTTCTCCTGACAATAACGAACTCGACAAAAAAGAATTAGCGAAATCGGTCCACTCGTTCTCGAGTTGTGCGCTTACCAACACATTTTGCGATTCATTTTTATATATTAGATACAGATTAGCGAGTATTGTTCACGATTAATGTTTTATTTGTGAGATAAAATACGTGTAAGAAACCTTGGCTTCAAAAGTACATTTTAAACCAGTTATTTTCTGGTGCAGTGACATTCCAACTGGAACTTCGAACGGGGTGGGTACGTGCTCACCGTGGTAATGACGCCAAACGTGCCGCAGTTGAGCTAATGCTCCATTTGTGTGCTGACCGACCATATTCAGTCAATATGGTGTCCGGACGGCCGCCACAGCAGCCGTAAGTACCTATTCAGACTGACTACGCGATAACCACATGACAGCGCCAAAGATGTCCCAACAATCCCAAGGTTGGCTGCACCTTTGCTATAATATTATTCTTTTGTGAACTTATTTATTTTTAAATGATAAATGCTATAAAGAGTTTACAAATTAACGAAAACATGTCGCTGGACTCGCTGGGCAGTAGTCGTGTGTGAATGGTATCGCTAGAGGTTACGTGGGTAGTCGACTGCAAGAGATCCCGAAAGGGATAGTCCACTTTTGCAATAATATTATTATTTTGTAAACTTATTTATTTTTAAATGATAAATGCAATAAAGAGTTTACAAATTAACGAAAAAATGTCGCTGGACTCGCTGGGCAGTGATCGTGTGTGAATGTTATCGCTAGAGGTTACGTGTGTACTCGACTGTAAGAGATCCCGAAAAGGATAGTCCACTTTCGCTATAATATTATTCTTTTGTAAACATATTTATTTTCACAAATTAACGAAAAGTGTCGCTGGACTCGCTAGGCAGTATTCGTGTGTGAATGGTATCGCTACAGGTTACGTGGGTAGTCGCGCGCAATCACAAACAAGTGAAGTTGAGTTTGTCTAGAGACAAAACTTTATAATCGAATCTTATTTCAAAGAGATACCTAAAACGCTTTTGGCCAGAACTTATGGCACTGTCGTCGGTATTACACATTGGTGACAGTTGCTTGAAGCGACCACAGTCTGTTGTTAATTTTCTTATCTCTGTTGATGTTGGAAGAGCCTATGGTGATCGATCTATGGTAAAAAATAGTTTTGCATGGTCCACCTAGGTGGACTACAGGTAAAAATTAATTACTCATGGAGCATCTGGGTGGACTATGGGAAAACATAACTACCCATGGGCCACCTGGGTGAATCACGGGAAATATTTTTTACCCATAATCCACCTGGGTGAACGACGAGGGTGGACCACGGGCAATAAACGCAACGTGTGGTCATTTGAATGAACTACGTGTTCATAAACATTTGTTCTCGGCGACATTTTGATTGCTCTCGTATGGTTGTCGCGTTGTCAGTATGAACAGGCCATAATAGCGCATTCACATAAGCGTATCTTTGTCGAACTGAAACACAAGGGCTCATCATAAAGTGGTTTACTGCGTCAGTGCATTTCCGTCGATCTGAATGGCAGCTGTTACTAGGCTTGCCAACTTCAAAATACGACTTTGCGGGAAATAATGATTTCAAATGCTGGACAAGAGTTTAAAAAGCGGGATCCAAATATTTTTTATTTAGAACTACACTATACTACATTACACTAACCTACACAACACTACCCTACTACTCTACCTTACCCTACCTTACACTACACTACACTATACTACACTACACTACACTAACCTGCCCTACATAAGAACCTTCCCCTGACAATAACGAACTTAACAAAAAATAATTCTCGAAATCGGTCCAGCCGTTCACGCGTGATGCGATTACCAGAAGAAATAGTGGTTCATTTTTATATATTAGATAAAAAACGTAAACTTTATTTGCAAATTAGAAGTTTTTTTTTATTTTTTTTTTATTAAAAATTTAAGTGCGTTTGAATGCAACTCACCTGATGGTAAGTGATGATGCAGTCGAGGATGGTACACGCAGACTCAAATAATGCCTATTCACTCTTGCCTTGAATATCCCCAAGTTATAGGAATCGGAGAACAGTGACGTAATATATAATAAATAATATAATAAATGAAGAAGCGTAACGATTCGTGCGAAAAGGTGGAACATCAACAACAAAGGGGTGCAACCCCTCCCTGCGTCTCGTTGACCGACGGTGGAATGCAGCCTGGGGAATGAGGGAATGAGAAAATAAAACACCTTTTTAGATTAATAAAAGTCAATAGTCACTAAAAAAACAGTTACCTATAGACTAAAAATTACATAGGTAGTGTAATTTACACTTTATTATGAAAACTATAATTTACTTTTCAACTGAGTATTTTTCTTTGAAGAATTGCATAGCTAATTCCGAAAACCGGGATATTTAGCGTCCGGTAAGGGTCTCAGAAACGGGACGGTTGGCAACCCTAGCTGTTACGCATATGTATTTTTTTTAATTTTCAAAAGATTTTTTATAACTTAAAGTTGGTGTTGAAGATTTGTTGTTGGCTCTATTACAACTTAATCGCCTTTATCCAAATTGAATTTTAATTCGAACACTGCCGAGTGTCTGTGGAAAACGCTTCATAGCCAAAATTGAGAACAGTTCCCAAGGACCTACCTTCCAAAGACTGCCTACAAAGCCCTCCCGCAGGGAATATTGGGGCAGTAGATTTAATTTAAGACCCTTTGTGTCGCACATTTCCAATTTCCTAATAACGATCCAGCGTTAAGTAGGGCCGAGAAAAACAAAGGTAGAGAGGTACGAAGTTGCTATTACGCTCGAAAAGGTCTGGATATCGGTTTGACTATTTCGAATAACAAATAATTATTACGGTATTGGACACGGAATAATGAACACATTAACTGCAATCTAACATTTACTTAAATCTAAAATACTTTTGGGCACGACTCACTCTGATAACAATGGTTCCAAATCCAAATAAACTGTTTGTTTTATTTTTTTGTTTGAGTAGTCCCAAGACAGTGATAGGTTTATCGGCGAAGTGACAAAGTTACGATTGACAAAATCCAATTACAGCCGTCGCCCAAAAACGAGGCGAGAAAATCTAAACAATATAAAGTAGGTACCTATGTAGCTACACAACGGTAATGTGAGTTTTCCAGCGAACATTCTTTCGAGAGTGGGGTTGGGCAAATCAATTACTGTCAATTCTGCTCTCACGGATAACTATTTGGGGAGAAATTACCTATCAAGGTGTAGAGCTGTATTCTATCGGCTGTTGAGCTCTGTTTCCGATAATAGGGATGACGTAAGCATCAGAAATAAATTATGAACTCTTGATCACTAAATTGCCCTCCTACTTAAACTTGGGAAAACCTTACGCGTTTTGTTTTTCATCAAGTCTTCGATTTTAAATTCATCAAAATCACAAAATGAGTACGTACATGACGCTGCAAAACTATGACCTCACACCTAGGTATTTCAAACATTTTTAGAACAAAATGTCGTCTTTGACAGATGATAAAAAGTAAATCAGGTGACTAGCATTCGTCATCCCTATACTGCGGTTCTGTTTTGCGTTCAGATTGTATGTTCGGCCTGCTAATAAACTGGAGTTCGTCGACATGGCTGGTCCCTTTGCGGGTCCAACACGGGTTGGTCCGACCAATTTATTTGCCAGGATTGAATAGCGGATTTCCATTAACCCGTGTTTGTCCTTAACTTTATGCTATTTGTGTTGCGAATGAATTTTAGATTGGGCTCGGGAGATTATCCTGGGCGTATCATGGTATTCTAGAGACGTCTAACAATAACAGTGCCTTACATTGTTCATATATTGTTCAGTTATTAAAAATTTTGATGACGTGAAGGTCGGGGTTCGAGTCCTGCCACGTACCAATGTGTTTTCTAATTTCGACTCATATGTACGTTAATCCGATGCTCTTACGGTGAAGGAAAACATCGTCAGAAAACCTGCACACATCTGCGAAGAAACTCGAAGGTTGTGTGTGAAGTTGACCAACCCGCACTGGGCCCGAGTGGTCGACTAAGGCCCGATCGCCTTAATTCAGGGTAGGCTCGAGCCCCTCGGTGGGGACGTATATATGAGCTGATGTGATGATGATGTGTGATGAAGGTCGGGGAGAAACGTGCATAATTTGCATTTTATTTTTGGGCAAACCAGAGGATTTAACTGCAATACAGAATTACTTATTGAACAACAGACACATTTCAGAAGGTGAATGAGAAGACAAAACTTAACAACTTTCATAAGCATCCAAGACTCAACTCGAAAAATGAATAATCTAAACGCTCCGGGAGTACCCACAGAAGTGCAAACTTTTTACAGTTTTATAGGTTGACAATGGTTTGACCCTGCGAGTGTTCCTGGTAAGGTGTCGATGTCGGTAACAGTGTCGCGATTTCAATGGTTGTTTCCCATCTCAAAAAATGCCCAAAAATACTGAAGACAAGGCAGTAAGGCCAATAAGCCTTAGCCTGCCCTGAAAAGGGCAAAAAAACAAATAAATACAAAGCTGTAATTCCTTTCTATGTATGGGAGTCCCGACACTTAAAAACGTAGTTTGTTATATTTTCTTTGGAATGGCGCGTATTAGTAGGGGGAAAAAACAGAAAAGGAAAAAGGAACGCTGCGTATGACGGTACGACGTCAGCAACTAGTATATGAGATACGCACTCACCTTCATGATTTGACTTCACTTCAAAAATTGGACTTACTCATACAAAGTTGGATGATATGACATTTTTTTGTGGAATATATCATAGGTTTCTTGGGTAAAGATGTTCAGTTTCGTTAACTGATTAACCTCCTGCAATGAGTCCGTCTTCGTTTAATCAGTCACCTGTATACAACGGAGGAGTGTGAATTATTATTATTTCTTATTATGCCAACAATAATTATATGTACGGGTCGTTAATTCCTTCGTTTAATGGGAATGAACCACAAACTGTTACAAATAATAATAATTGATGGTAAAATTACATAATTTACATTCACTTTAATTACAATTATATAACACGGGTGTATTTATAGGGATAAATAATTTCAAAAACTTAAAAACTTTTCGGTAGGTATACGAGCTTTCTTTTGATTTTTGAAGTAAAACTTCTTTACGCACGCTAGACTTGGGCAGTTAGCTGGTGAACGCGTGACGAGAGCGTTACGGAAAGTGTCGGGCGAGGCGAACGGAAGTTGAGAGGGAGATATACGAATAAGTTAGTGAAGATAGAAAGAGAGATTTATGTTTCGTTTATTACTGTAGGAGCAAGAGAGAGCAGTCCGCGCGCAAATTTTCTTTCTCTCTTCCTCTCATTTGCGAGTTTGCTAGCTTTACGCGAACGGTGATTTTTCGTAAATTCATTTCGTTCTTGAACAATTTTAAAAATTAATATGTGAATTTTCGGGTGAATAAAATTATGGCAGGAAGTGACACAGACTCTGAATATGAAAGCAGTGTTTCAGGACCAAGGAGAAATTACATACGGAATTGTGCATAAAAAGTGTGTGACAACATAATTATTCAAGGCGAGATTTTAAACCTAGTGAGACCCAACCAACTGATGAAATCATGAAGGTGAGTGCGTATCTCATACTAGTTGCTGACGTCGTACCGTCATACGCAGCGTTCCTTTTTCCTTGTCTGTTTTTTCCCCCTACTAATACGCGCCATTCCAAAGAAAATATAACAAACTACGTTTTTAAGTGTCGGGACTCCCGTATATAGAAAGCACAGAAAGGAATTACAGCTTTGTATTTTTTTGTTTTTTTGCCCTTTTCAGGGCAGGCTAAGGCTCATTGGCCTTACTGCCTTGTCCTCAGTATACATGTTTGTAAAAAAAATATATGTATATGTATATATTACACATATAGAAGTTTTACTTCAGTAGTGTTGTCTAAAGCACACTCGTATTTTGTTTTAATTATTTCGTATTATTTTCAGCAAAACTTTCATTTGATACCCATATCATGGGGGTGAATAAAAAAAACTAGCCCGCCGCCATCTTTGGAAGTCCGCCATATTGGATTTCGAATGACTTAACCATAAAGTTAAACATGCCCTACACGTGACCGCGGGTGATGCTAGGTGCAACACGAGGCAACCACCATTTACTATTGGATAGCACAGTTAATTGTGCTACACGATGAGAGGAGAGGGAGAGAGAGATAGAGCGAGAGCGTTGAGCAATTACTAAAAGTAGACAAATAATTTAATTGCATAGAATTATCGGCTTAAATTTACCTAATCTGTAAGAACAGTATTACCTGATTTTATCTACTTTATATATAATAAGATAAACATAATTTTCACAAGAAGGGTCAAGGTCATCCAAAGGGCAATGGAGCGTGCTATGCTCGGAGTTTTTCTGCGTGATCGAATCAGAAACGAAGATAACTAAATCGGTAAACTTAAGTGGCAGTGGGCGGGGCACATAGCTCGTTGAAAGCCGTTGGGGCAGTAAAGTTCTCGAGTGGCCTTCGCGCATCGGAAAAAGTAGAGTTAGCAGGCCTCCTACTCGGTGGACCGACGACCTGGAGAAAGTGGCGGGAAGCCGGTGGATGCGGGCATCGTAGGACCAGTCGTTGTATATGACAATGATGAATAGAACTAACGTCTACAGCTCTCCCATCATTAAATGGGTCTTTCATTTGATTCGCTGTCCTATATCTACCTGCTTTTAAAATTAAAACTGTATGGATAATAACAGTTGTAACGGAAAATTATCTCTAAATATAAGCTTTAATATCTAGTCTCGTAGTTTTCATTCACTGAAAAGATAAATTGTATAAACGCTGAGTGCTGAAGTGTGAATTAATTGGAGTACTTCGAACAAGTTGAGGTATGTTGGCTTAATTAACTACACCGAAATAAACAGCCCAAACACAGCCTTACTAACGCTGAAGAAATTCCTATAATTCCGACTATTAATTGGATAAGGGTGCGTTCAGCGTGATGGCTCAGATGGAAGAGCCCAGAAAAAATGAGCGCTCATTAGCCATCCTTTACTTAACGTCAAAGGCATTAGAGAAGAGGAACTATCGCCACGCCACGCACATGGGGGCACATAATCTCTTTGGTGAGATGACGATCCATCATCTCCAAGGAAGTTCACGTTATACGCCGATCAATATGCGTGCTTGCCATCCGTCACCGTCGTCGGCCTGACAGATGTGTCGTTCAGACAGCAAAAATGATAATTCAATGAACACTTGCATTCAGTGAAGTGAATATTTTCTTTAAAAAAATTACACTGAGCACGACTTAGATCGTGCCTCAGAACTTTTGCAGGGAATCCTTTTATGATTTTTTTGATGTGAAAACTTCTTTAGGCGCTCTGAGCGATTTTTGGTAAGGATAAATCTTATGCGTTCGCGTCACCGACATGCTTGAAGTGAAAAAAAGTATAGCGGATTTTAAAGGTGAATGAAACAACCAAAAAATTATTTTGAAGTGAAAACTTCTTTAAGCGCGTTGGGCATTTTTTGAGATGGGAAAAAACCATTGAACTCGCGACACCGTCACCGACACCGAACTAGGGACACTCGCAGGATCAAAACATTGTCAACCTAGTCGATCGCCAGTTACAATCGAAGGGATTTTTTTTATAAAACTGTAAAAAGTTTTCACTTCTGTCGGCACTCCCGGAGTGGTTAGTTTTTTTGTTTACATAATTTAATATCATGTTTGGTATAAAAAAAGGTCTGGACGAAAACATTCTATATCATATATTACATATGCAAATATTCTGAGCACAAAAAATTTGTAAATAAATAAGTTAAAAAAACTAAAACCCGACTACGGAAAAGAATGAAAAACAAAAGTTTCTAGCTTGAAATCATAGCCTTTATTTTTTCCGTCATCTGGGGTAATAGCTGCAGTCGCAAGCCCTATCGATTTTTTTTATCATAAGTATCCATCATATATTAGACAGTATGGCTTCCGGCTAAGAATAGAACCATCCCATCTCTTCCAATGGGGTTCGTAAGAGTCGACTAAGGGACTCAAAACCGGAGGATGGGCAGCAGCGTCTTTTCCGTGCATTGAAACCATACTGCGATCGCCAACCCGCCTGCCAAGCGTGGCGATTACGGCAAAACCCCCTAATGAATACCACACCCAGAAAACGGTTCTTAGTCCCCGGCGGCCCTGCTATTCCTGGCTCTGGTTGCAGTCATGGTAACGGCGGGGCGGGAGGTGCGAAGAACCCCCGGCAGATGCCAGGCTAGAGATCACGGGAAGCCAATAGATGCGGGCAGCTCAGGACCGGTCGTCGTGGAAATCCTTGGGGGAGTCATTTGTCCAGCAGTGGACGTTTTTCGGCCATCTATCATTACGGCTTGCGTGCGACCACGGCTATTACCCCAGGCGGAAAACTCTTGTTTTCATACTTTTCCGTAGTTGAGTTTTAGTTATGTTTTAACGTTTATTTTATTAAAATATCTTGACACGTAACGTGTCTCACCTTGGCAACATTTTAAATGAAAATGTTTTTGGTGGGAATTATATTACTAGTTGGACTCTATGAGTCTCGTTAATCGTAA